>OZ025298.1:181796294-184196294 GCA_964019185.1 Maratus speculifer | reverse complement strand
TCCATAGTTCTTGAGAAACAGGGGGGGGGGTACAATATTATGACACAATTTAAATACTTATTTTGCATAATAAGGTTCATGGTAGGCCGAACTCTGTTGGTATAGTCTTAATTCACTGACCAGGAGGGCCCAGGATCGATGACCGGTATCACTGTAATTTTTTATCTCATTTTTTTGTTTTGTAAGTATACTTACATTTTTAATTTAAAAATCTTGATATCGTATCTTAACTATAAATTTAGCATATTTAAACACTGATTTAGCATTTTTTGATTTTTAAATATTTATTTCTCATCACTTAAATAGATTTTTCCCAAAATTCGCCTTTTTTCCAAAAAATATTAATTCCAAACTCTTTACAAAAACTGTTGAGGAAACAGCTATTTATGATAAAATAAAACATATTCAAATATAATAAAAATAAATCCAGGAAGAAACTGAAAGCAAAATATTTCAAAAAACAAGCATATGTATTACAAAATTGAAAAATATTCAAGATACAAAAATAGATTGTAGTTTAATTCTTATGCTGATTTTTAGTTTAATTCTTATGCTGATTTTTAGATATTTCTTATGCTGATTTTTAACATAATTATGTTTGTTACTTTAAAGACAGAGAAATGTTATTATCATATTGATTTTTCTTCTTAAAGCAATATACATAAACGACGTTTCTTTAAAATTACGAATTTACGCATCCATAAAGAATGTATGAAATGCATTTTAAAAATGATTTGATGAAAACTAAAGTTTTCGATCGATTCATCATGTTTTATATAACTATTTAGTCACAAATAAAAAGTAAATATGTTAAAAAAGAAATGATATACAATATATAATTTTTAGTTGAGTATTCGATTATCTAACTATGATTACAAGTATATATTTATAAAACAAAAAAATGAGATAAAAAATGTAGCGCTACTGGGCATCGATCCCGGGTGCTTTGGTCAGCGAATTAATTTTAGGCAACAAAGCTACGATTAGCCAAGCTCTTTTGTTTCAAAGTAAGTATTGAAGTCGCGTCATTATAGTAGACCACCCTGTTTCTCAAGAACTAAGGATCGTTGTATAAAATCCATTGAACCTTAGGCTAAGGGGTTTCTGCCCTGCATCACTTATCAAAAGTTCTTCCGGCAATGCCGGGAGGAAGAGGTAGCTGTCATATATTTATATATTTATTTATTTATTTTAAAGTAAGTTACATTGTTCAAAAATATTAAGCTCAAATTAGTGGAAATAATCTTATAAAATTAGTGATTTTATAAGATTGAATACTAGTTTTTGTCAAGACTTAATATTAATAGAAATTTTTAGAAATTAGTCATCTTTTATTCAACCTGCTTTTATTTTAAGCGATTTAGAGAGTCGCCAAATTCAACGACATCATAAAGTGTATGCCATTTTAAAGCAACATGATGGATCGTTCAGATGAGACCGTTTCAAAATGTCAGCCATAAGCAAAATTCAAAGTGCTATAACTCAATCATTTTTCAAGATATAGACAAAATAAAAAGTGTTCTAGATTCGTTATTTTAAGTTTTAACAAGTAAAAAAAAATATTTTTCAACTTTTACTTTTTTCGCATTTAATTTTAAATTTTAAATTTTTAAAAAAAATTAAAATGGCCATCATTTTGAAACAAAATGGTGGATGATGCTGGCCAACGAACTCGGTCGAGACATTTGTATGTACTATGTACATACCAAGTTTCATTGAAATCGGTTCATAAATACGCGTGTTATCACGTGACAAAAATAAGATCCTTTCAAAATGTCAGCCATAAGAAAAATTCAAAGTGCTATAACTCAATCATTTTGGAAAATACGGACAAAATAAAAAGTGTTCTGGAATTGTTGTTTTAAAATCTAACACTTAAAAGAAAAATATTTTTCAAATTTTGATTTTTTCGCATTTAATTTTAAATTTTAAATATTTTAAAAAATTTAAAATGGCCACCATTTTGAAACAAAAAGGCGGATGATGCTGGCCAACGAACTCGGTTGAGACATTTGTAAATACTATGTACACACCATGTTTCATTGAAATCGGTTCATAAATACGCGTGTTATCACGTGACAAAAATCAGATTGTTTCAAAATGTCAGCCATAAGAAAAATTCAAAGTGCTATAACTCAATTATTTTGTAAGATATAGACAAAATAAAAAGTGTTCTGGAATCGTTGTTTTAAGTTCTAACACATAAAAGAAAAATATTTTTCAAATTTTGATTTTTTCGCATTTAATTTTAAATTTTAAATTTTTAAAAAAATTTTAAATGGCCGCCATTTTGAAACAAAATGGCGGATGATGCTGATCTACGAACTCAGTCGAGACATTTGTATGTACTATGTACATACCAAATTTCATTCAAATCGGTTCATAAATACGTTAGTTATCTTATGACAAAAATCAGATATATATACATATATATATGGTTATATATATACACTATATTGCCATTGATTATGGGACACTTGCGATTTTAGACATTTTAAAAAATATCTAGAAAAATACACGAGGAATCATCTCGAAACTCTTAGTATATAAATATAATAGTATAAGTCGTACATCTCCGTGAAGATTTTTTCCCGAAATTCCAAAGGGGGCCGTCAACAAATTAAAAAAGAATGAATATCTTTTGAATAACCCTGTCAAAACTAATGTAGCAAAAGAGCTCAAACTCTAGATTGTAATTGAATGCTTTATTGTAATAAGCCTTGTTCATTTTTATGCAAATAGCATGCATACTCGCAGAGTAATTAAGGTTTTTATAAAAATGATCCCAAAATTTTCCAAGTTTTTTCCTTATAATTTTCAGAGTTCTTAATATAAAATATTATTTTTTTCAGAAAATATGACAAACAACATTGCACACAGTACCCTGTAATCAGAATTAAAAAATAATGAAAATTGTATAAAAAATGAGTTGGTTTACTAAATAATTTTTTACTGCGCATGCGTCAACGATATCAAAATTTCATTTGCATATTATGTTAGCTAAATGTATAGAGCAACTTTTGTGAAAGTCACAAAATCATAACTTGAAAATTCTGACAATAATCGTCAATTGAATAAGTCGAAAATCCGTTGTTCTCAAAATGAAGCAAAAACAAGAGGGGTTGTATCCATATATTCATTGATTAGTGTCAATATAGAATAGGGGAGAGTGGGGATACTTGAGCATAGGGGATACTTGAGCCACCCCTATTATCTCTACAGTTAGTTAATTTTTCTTTCTAAAACTACCAATATGTTAACACATTTATAGTTCTGAACATGTAAAAAAGAAATCACACATCTTGGTACCATTTTGAAAGTATAGTGATCAATAGTTGTCTTTTCCCTATCTGAAGTAAATTTTTGGGTACATGGTTTTTTTGTTTTTTTGTAATCAAAGTTTTGTTTAAAGTACCAACTATATACATAAATTTAATAAGCATAATTTCAATTGTATTTTGAATCTAAAATAGTTCTAATAGCTGCATGCTTTATTTAGTAAAACTCTGGGAAACAAAACTAGTGGTAGTGGGGATACTTGAGCCAGTGAGAGTGGGGATACTTGAGCCATGTCTCAACCCTCCCCACTAGAAATTAAACATAGGAGAAACAAACAAAAAATAAAATTCCTTCCTTATATTCACTAATAGATTTTTTTCTGGATAAAAGAGAGAATAATTTTTCATTTTATTTTATTTTTCTTAAAAAAATAACGACTTAAAAATGTTTAAAAATATATATTTTTGAAATGAAAATATCCATTTTAATTTTCATTTTGACAAGCAAAATAGCCTGTCTAGATAAATGTAAACATAGTTTTCAATTTAACTTTTATTAAATTAAAATAACTTTTTAAAACTGTTTTACAGGCTATAATCTCTAATACTTTAATTAGTTAGGTCCAACATATTAAAATATTTATTTTTGTATATAACATATTAAGATTAATATCTTATATTGAAATCGTAACCTCTGTTGCTGTAATTTTTTTTAACTAAGAAAATTGAAGAAAAATTGGTAAAAAGAGCGCACAAAAAACAAGAAAAGCAACAAAAATCCCAGTTCAAACTTACCTGCATGGAGCCAAAGAAGAAGACAAAATCTTTTCCTGTGAAATCAAAAAAGTGTTTGAAATAGTAGAATGATACATCTGGCTTAAATTCCGACAGCTACTAAATTAAAAGCATGAGTTCGACATTATCATTAGAGGAAAATTCTGCCAATGATGGTGATGATGTGAAAAGAAAACCTTCTATTGATGGTTGGTTACTAATAAAATATGCCAGAAAAAAAAACTAAAAATATTTGTTGGATAAGCACTTAATATTTTGAAAATGAAATTTGCCCGATGAATAGCAGATTCCAAATTTAAATGACTCTGAACTGAGAGTGTTTCTACCGTCGTTATAACTCAAGTTGAAATTATCATTTGACAACCAGTTCTAACGACAAAAAATGATCGTATTACTAACTTTGTTTTCTCAATTGGTTTGGAAGGACTTTATGTTTCATAATTTATCATTCTGTAAAATGTTTGTGCAAAAATAAAGCGAAAAAAATTACTTTTGCAGGTATTTTTCCGTAGTGGCTCAAGTATCCCTTCACCATGGCTCAAGTATCCCTTCCATGGGGATACTTGAGCCATCATGTAAAACAAAAAATAAACATTTTTTATACATAGAAAAATAGTTCAAAATTAATTGAAAGTGGTTTTCAGTTGAAGAAAAAATATCAAATTTTCATTTTCAATATTTTATTTTATTATAAGAAATTATAAAAAATTTAAAAAAATTAAAATTCAAAAAATGGCTCAAGTATCCCCATCTTCCCCTACACAATATGGGATGTACTACTGCATTTGGATAAAATCCCTCATTCTTTTGCTTCATTTTGGAAACAACGAATTTTGTCCTTTTTCTATAGACGATTACTTTCAGAATTTTCAAGCTATGATTTTGAAACTTTTACAAAAGTTGCTCTATACATTTAGCTAACATAATATGCAAATGAAATTTTGATATCTTTGACGCATGCGCAGTAAAAAATTATATAGTAAACCTACTCATTTTTCATACAATTTTTATTATTTTTTAATTCTGATTACAGGGTACTGTGTGCAATGTTGTTTGTCATATTTTCTGAAAAAAATATTATTTTATACTAAGAACTCTGAAAACTATAATGGAAAAACTTGGAAAAATTTGGGACTATTTTTATAAAAACCTTAATTACTCTGCGAGTGTGCATGCTATTTGCATAAAAATGAACACAGTGTATTACAATAAGGCATTCAATCATAATCTAGAGTTTGAGCGCTTTTGCTACATTAGTTTTGACAGGGTTATTCAAAATATATTCATTCTTTTTTAATTTGCTGACGGTCCCCTATGGCGTTTCGGTAAAAAATCTTCACGGAGATGTATGATGTATACTATTATATTTACACACTAAGAGTTTCGAGATGATTCCTCATGTATTTTTCTAGATATTTAGTAAAATGTCTAAAATCGCAAGTGTCCCATAATCAATGGCAATATAGTGTATATATATATATATATATATGTCAACATTTGAACGGAGGGTGGTTTTGGGGTCTGGGGGTCATGATCGGTGAAAATATACCAAAATTTTCCGGAAGTGCTTTCCTCCGGACGCACAGTGGGGCAAAAACCCAAAAAGCTGGCCAAAAGTCGAAAAATGAAATTACGATTTAGGGAATTTCGATTGTACAGTTGGCTAGAATAATGTTTGGAGAGTCAGAATCTGTATTTAAAAAAAGATTTTTGCTTTGCCCTTACAAGCAGCATTATTTCAAAAATGATGCTTGAAAGAGTATCATTTAGAGCGAACAAAAACAGCAAAATAACAGTTCCTCTAAACGCGTGCTATATTTTATAATATTATCCGATTTTAATGATTTGAAATGGATTCACACTATGATAGTATGTACTTTATTTGCATGTATTACAAAATTTATATTAAGCATGTAAAAATTAATAAATTCATTGTCATTTTTTATAAAAAAATTTAGAAATTTTTTTATTTTTTTGCTTTTAAACATCAAAAAGTTTAAATGTTCCACAGTGTTCCGCAACGAAATTTAATGGAAATAATAACTTGGGCTATTGTCTAGTGCAGGCCTGTCCAACCTTTTACTGAGCAGGGGCGCATTTCCGCTTTTGACAAGCAATGAAGGGCGCTATTATTAACATGGTCAAAACAGGCGAGAAAATCATCTTTTACTATTAGAAGCAATATATATATATATATATATATATGCAAATGAGACATAATACCCCTATAGATCTAAAGCGCCATATATTTAAAAAAAATCAAAATATTAGTAAATTGTAATAAATTTCGAATAAGTTTTTCTGATAAGTTTTTCGAATAAATTTACCTCAAACAGTTTTGAAGTGGAAGGAATCAAAAAATGAAATATCATCCATTATTAAAATAAAATAATAATAAGAAATATCGTTAGGTTTTTGTGAGACGCAAATACTCTGCAATGCATACAATTTTTTTTGGAGGTGTAAATTTGCTATCCTAAAAAGCATAGAAACGAAGCCGTGGGTAATTCCACAGAGAGAGCCTGAAAGAGCTTACATTTATGGAAATCCTTTCATACAATTTTATAGATTAAAAAAAAAAACAATTATTTAAATTGTCAAAGGTCTGGGCGAGAAAAAGACAACCTTTATCCCGTCTTATGAAACAGCCTAACGGGCAGTGAAACAACTTTAATAACAATAACAAAAATTCTGAAATTTCTGCACGAAAGAGAAGAAGGATCGCTTATATTTTTCTACATTTTACTTCTTAACGTATTAAAAAACTTATTGCCTACATTCCTTAATTCCAATCGTCAAAATTTCCATAAAAATATTTTAAATAACTATAAATTAGTAAAGAAATGCAACAGCGCATAATTAGTTTTTTTTTAAACTAATCATGCGTTTTGTTGTCTTTCTTTTAATACGTAGCGTACGTTAAAATTGTTGATACGTAAAATACACTTGGAGATATTTTTAAAACATATGTCATGAAAATTTCAAGGATTTCAAATAAAGTATGCTTTACAAGGAAATTGTATTAAAGAGACTAGTAACGGGAAATTTTCAAAAGGGCGCCAAGAAAACCTGCAAAGGGTGCCATGGCGCCCGCGGGCGCCGCGTTGGACAGCCCTGGTCTAGTGATTCATAAAAATCCAGCTGCCTAAAACTGCCTTTCTGCATTTCACGCATATTTTAGTAACCGCAAGTAAAAATGCCACTTTTTCGGCCGCCTCAAAAATTTTGAAATTGACTACTTTTCACACAATTTAGCTGATAAATAGTTTTCAAATTTTTGAATTATTCAATTTTATAATAGTTTATTTCCTATTATATTGTAAGTAAGTACTATAATCATAAGATTACATTAATTTGATAAGTAAGCTTAGTAATGAAAAAATGAAAATAATTCTCTATTACTGATCCGGTAGAATAACATATTCTTATCTTTATAGGTAGTAATTTTGTTTGTTCTATTATAATTAGAAGAATTATTTTGTCAATGGCTATATTTGCTAGATCAAACTACTGAGCGTATTTCATTAATGCGAGTAAAAATCATTATGAATATCACTTTTGCTTATATTAGTAATTTGGATTTGATTTGCAAGTAAGGATGTGATGGCACATCTATTCTGAGTACATTTAAACAAAAATTTAGCTATGAAGATGGCATTATGTCTAATATATTTTTCTTTTCTTCCGTGCTACTAGAATACATAAATATTGCGAATAATTCATGAATCGTCAATTTGAAAATATCGAGATCTTCATTTCACTGATTTTATCGGGCCAATCAAGATCCATTTTTCTTTCTAATACGGAAGCAACTGTCAATGAATGGGATTGCATTAAATACTAGCAGAATAAACTTATTTCGTTTAATACAATCATTGATGCAGAAGAAAAAGTCGTTAAAAACGAATTAATGTAATACTCAACGTTGCTACCTATGTCAGACAGCATCAAAACAGCAACCTACCGATCTGACATTTTTTATTAAAAGTGGATTGAGATAATTTAGAATTCAGAATATCTAAGTTACATTCAAAGATGTTTAGAGAGGCCTTAAACCTGGCAGACAACTGGATAGAAAAAATGAAAAGCTCGTACTCTGCATGAAAAGAAGAACACTGAAATTGCAAAATAAAATATACAAAAAATATTTCGTTTACAATCAAGACTTCTCGTCGAGAAACTAAATCCCAGATTTGGAAGCACAAATGATGGAAATACAATTCAACGATTCTTTGAAAACGCAACTATTTGTGTTTCTAAACGAGCATATACGAAGATTTGATTAAACTTTTCTATTCCATAAGTAATTTCTTGTAGCCATGTTATTTATTTGATAAATTTCGAAAATTTTCCCTTACAAATAGTTCGTAGATTTGAGCAGCACCCCTGATTCTATATGCTTACTTCAGTAAACAAACTACTTATTAATGACAAAGAAATAACATTATCTTCATTACTGCCAATTTGTCAAATGCCATAAGATACTCAAGAATCATGCAACAAACTGATCAAAAGGCATCGAGAAGATTTATCGCAAAGATGCAGTAGCGAGAAAAAAAAATATTTTTTTACGTCTTTTAATGTCATCAGATTCTTTCCTTTCCAGTTTAGGTAAATTATCGTAGAAGAAATTAAAATCATTTATCCTAAGAGTCACAGGATCTTCCAAAACCGCCAACAAGTTCTGCTAACTATTTCGACACCTTGACCTCTGAAGAATCTTTTTATTATACTACAGTTGATTCTAAAGGTTAGTTTCTGGAATATATTTACGTTTTTATTTTAATAATATAAAAATTAAATAGTCTAATGTACTTACATTTCGTTTAAATATGTCTTGTTTTTTGAAAACTTCCCTTTTAAGTTTACCTCGAAATTTTAAATTTTATTTAAAATTTATTGTTTTTACTTTTAATCTGTAATTTCATTTATTTATTTATTTTTAAAATTTAACTTTTAAATCCTAATTAGCATCCTGAAAAGTTTTCGAAATTGCATATAAATTGAATAACTTTTGAGACATTTTAATTTTTATTCCGCCATATTGTATCCGCCATTTTTTTTCAATTTTAATTTTGTATTCTTACTTAGCATCCTCAAAAACACCTGTATACGAATTTTCGTACAATTTGAATAACATTTTCATATTTTGGCCAGCTTTTCAGGAATTTGCCCCACTGTGGGACGGCTGCAATAGGTAGCTTTTTACTTTTTGTAATGAAAGCTACCTAAAACAATCAAAATCTGTGATTATCAAACTTGGCCCTCTCCTTGTAAGCTCGCGAGTCTCTCGAAACCAACTTTTGCCTCTCTGATCTCTAAAGGTACCTATTATATACACTCGCGGTCTTTTCAGATATTATCACGAAACTTTTATTAGGGAAAAATAGCAGCACTAAAAATAAGCATATGAAAATATCTAGAATCAGAGCTTAACTTGAACTTATTGTGAACAATATGGTGGTGTTGTTCGTGTTTTGAAATGTATCATACGAAAGAAAATTTGACTAAATAATGTTTAGATACAAATAAAAGCTATTTTCTGACATTTTTACAACATTTAAGTAAGTGTTTATTCAAGTCTGTGTGAAATTTTATATTAAATGTTTTCTTATGCGGAACTATTTTTAAAAATATTAAATATGCTTTTTTTCAATAATTTCTCATTAAAAGTAATTTTTCATCGCTTTCAAACAGTTCTCTGATTCAGAATAAGAACATTTTGAGGTTTATAATAAAAAAAGCAGATTTTTCAAGCATTAAAAAAATCATTAGAATATACCTCTAGAGAGAGATATGCGGTTAAAATAGTTCAAACCTCAAATTGTTAAATTCAGATGTAAATCCAAAGAAAATTTAGTAAATCTGAAAAAGATAAAAACTAACAAACGTTAACTAATCTGTAATTTTTTTTTTGATTTTTGGCAAATTTTAAAGAACATAGATTTTTTGTTCATTATTGGGAGGGTAATTTTAAGTTGCTGGAATATAAAACAACTATTGATTTGAAATTATTTGGAAATTTTAAGATGATTTTAAACAATCGTTTCTTCGCGTTTTCAAAATATGAGTGATGATAAATATTATTTTGGTGAAATTGTATCCCTTTTTGTAAAAATAAGTAAAAATATTTTTTAAATTACTTTATGGTCTGTGAAAAAAAAAATCAAATGTTAATCAGTCTACAGTATCCGAAGATAATATGACACATTTCATTTTCATACCAAACGATGTAAGATTACATGGGGCAATGTAAAATGATTCTACAATGTCACTCTGGAGATTCTTCCTATTCAGCTTCCAAAAGACAATGTTCATTTGAATTATTGCCTGAACCTTTATAAATGTATTCAGTTAGGTCTAATAATTAGGTATTTAATATCTACTATATATATATATTTTTTTTTTCATGGGTCTAGTTTCCCCCTTACAATTGGGGGAACTGGACGAGGGAGGTCTATTTTACACATACCTTTAATTTTTAGCACTTTCCAACAAAGTTGAAAAGTGCTTAATGTATTCGGTTTGTCTGGCCGTCTGTCCCCGTTCTAACTCTCGTAAATATACTCGGATTGCCATGAAATTTTTGGACGTTTTTTAGGTTTACCCTAGCACGAACCTTATTGAAAATGAAGTTTCTACCATGATTAACTTATTTACAGGGACAGTCAAAAGTTTTCCATTACATTACGGCCTATGGGGAAAATCGTTTTAAATGAATTTTAACGTTTATAACACTTTCCAAAAGTTTAAAAACTGCTTGTGCATTGTTTGAAAACTGCTTGTGCATTGTTTGAAAAGTACTTATGCATTCGGTTTGTTTGGCCGTCTGTCCGTCTGTCCGCGCTCTAACTCCTGTAAATATATTCGAATTGTCCTGAATTTTTTATGTGTTATTGACGTTTACCCTAGCACAAACCCTATTGAAAATGAAGTTTTTACCCTGATTAGTTTATTTACAGGGAGATTCAAAAGTTTTCCAGTAGATTATGGCCTATGGGGAAAAATCGTTTCAAAGGCATTTTAAAGATATTACTCCCTGTCAAACATATTAAATTTTAGATGCATTTAAGAGGTGCACTAAAATATGCATTCTATAAAATATGCGATGAAAATATAGCTATTATTCTTTTACAGGGCCACACAAAAGAATTCCATTGGATAATGGTAAAGGGGGGGAATAGTGTGCGACATTTTTTAAAAATATATTAAGCTGTTTCGTGCAGGGCCGTAACTATAAACTTGGGGGCCTCGGGGCAAACTAGTGAGGCCCCTAAATTAAAACTTTTCCCCGGTCGCAATTTTTTCCCCCACGCCGCTGTTTAAACGTATACAGTGTGATAAGTCTAAAAATGACTTAAAAACGTAGAATTGGGTGACCCTACTCAGAAGGCACTTGGCGGCGACTCAGTTTTTGCCGATCCCACTGAAGCTAGCATAGGGGAGGAAATATAGACTTCTCATTGATTGAATACTTTAAGGGGGCTCAGGGGTTGAAAACTTTTCAAAAAATTGATTTTTTTATGATCTAATTTGATTATTCATTTAATTCTTAACTCAATGCAAAAAACCACTTAAAAATATTTGCATTTTTAACGGAGTTATAAGCATTTATGTATCAACACTTTCATAGCCGCATCCATATAATTTCCACTTTAAATCACGTTTTCTCAAAACTTGATTTTTGATGACTAACACCAAGATTTAAAAAAAACTATTTGATGGAATTGCTTAATTTTTTTCCGTGCATATAACATTATTATCTAGATTATGAATTAATATATTTTAGATAGTTTAATATTTTGAGTATTTTTAATGGAAAAAAAGTTGTATTTTTTAGGGTTTTTTTTAAATTTTCAACTTTGAGAGATTTTTTATTAATGTTTTTATTAAGTGATAGTTATATCCTTAATTCATAATCTAGATTATGATGTTATATGCATGAAAAAAAAAATTAAGCCATTCCATCAAATAGTTTTTTTTAAATCTTTGTGTTAGTCGTCAAAAATCAGGTTTTGAGAAAACACGACTTAAAGTTGAAATTATATGGATGCGACTATGTAAGTATTGATACATAAATGCTTATAACTCCGTTAAAAATGCTTATATTTTTATGCAGTTTTTTGCATTGACTTAAGAATTAATTGAGTAATCAAACTAGATCATAAAAAAAATCAATTTTTTGAAAAATTTTCAACCCCTGAACCCCCTTAAAGAGCGTTTTGTTTAGGTTCATTTTTGAATTTTTGTAACTTAATCATACGTTTCTGTTTAAAAACCTCTTGAAAGATGGATTTTGATAATTTTTTCCGATTTTAAGTATTTATTAATACATCAGGAAAAAGATTTTCTTAAATTTTGTTTATGCTTTTTATATTATTCAACCGATCAGAAGCCCAGGTTTTCTTCCTTACTAGCTTCGGTGGGATCGACAAATATGCTGGGGCGACATGACACATTCGACTCGACATTCTGCTGTCTGCTCTAGAGCTACTTTTTGCATGCGAAGCGTATGGAATATATCGATGGACACGTAAAAATACTTACTCTAGCAGACTGATTTTTTTTAATTACTAACTTTTAGCCAAGTGCTGGACATTTTATAAAAAGTTAGACTAGAAATTAAAATCAATAATTTTTTTAACCATCAGTTTGGGGCCCCTAAGGCTTGGAGGCCCCGGGGCAGTGTCCCGACGCCCCGGCGGTAGTTACGGCCCTGATTTCATGTATAAAAAAATGATATATGTCACTGAGGCTTAATATAAACTATACAATACTGTCTTGCATAATATGAAGTACAGTGCATTTAAAGGGACATACAAAAGATTTCAAATAGTATATTCCTTCCGACAGACTGTATATGTATCCGATTATAGCTGATGGATGGACGTAATAGATTTTAATTATGATATACGCATTTAAATTTCGCTAAATCTTTGTACATTATAAGGGTTGTATAAATGTTATAGTTGATATACAGGGCTACCCAAAAGAATTCGCCAACGCTACTGAGTATGAGCGTAAATTACTTAAAGGTGGTTCTTAAATAAGGTACACATTTTTATGCAGAACTGCATTCAATTTACAAAGAAATATTTGCAGAATATAGATAAAATGATATACAGGGCCACGCAAAGAATTGTGTACATGGACACCTATGAATGATAATTTATAACAATGTGATTTCAGTTGTTTTAAGAGTGTTTCAGTTTAAAATGAATTTTAGCTTCTTACTGACATATAATAAAGGTACAAGGTAAACTACAGGGCTGAACAAAAGTTTTCAAGTATGTTTCCCATTTATTAGTACAAATTGCTCAAAAAAGAAATTTAAAGCTTTTATCTTGCTAATCTAATTTTTCTCATAACGTAATATGCATATCAACTGACAGATCAAATACAGGGCTGTTCAAAAGTATTGGAATACATATTTGGCTATATACCCTTATTTCCCTAATTAAAGAAGTTGTTTTAAAGATTTCATGAAGTGTTGGAAAGTGCTTCATAATCTATGCTTAACGCATGATTTTTTTTACTTGTTTAATATGGGATATCAAGTCCTGTTAAAAAAAGTCTAAATAGCTTTAAAATATTTAAACCAAGCAGATTATGCAAAATATGTATCAACTGAAGAGCGTTGTAAGGGAAGTCTTTGCTATCAAGTTCTCTAGAAAAGCACCAAACGTGAAATTATTAGATTCATATATACAAAAACCATAATAATTAATTAAGTACATATACTTTAGTATAAGTAATAATTATAAAAGTTACATGGGTATATTCATAAAACAAACAAGATAAATCTATGAACAAACGGTATGTAAGTATTTCAATGCCTCAATTGTCCTTTTTACATACTCCAATGAAAATTCGGTAAGTCTTATAAATCTGTGGAGAATGAAAACATGTTTTTATATTGAACAGTTTTTATATTGAATTGTTTTTTATTGGTTTCGAAGGTTTTTTAACAATGTCATTTTCTCTTATGCACTCCTCTTCATCTGTATTATAATATTTTGAGGTTTAGATATCTTACTTAAGAAATTTGGTTTAATAACTGCTGACATGCTTTAATTTTTTTATTATGTAATTTTAATAATACATTACATAATTTCCTTTACTTGCAGCAAAAAACAATGGAGAAATTAATCTCCCGTAGTAAGAGAAACTCCAAAAATGTATTTATGACTGCTGGGATAACTGGATCCTACATGGTGCAGTTACCCTTGACCTATGTACCAGTTACCTATTCTTGAAGAATTTACGGGAACACCGGTCTTACATTTTAAACATAAAGTACATAATAATAAGATACCTAATATAAGATATCTAATAATAATTATATATTTATATGACTAGTTTTTTTAAAAAGTGATTATTTAATATTACTTACCGTATTTTAAAATAAAATCAAAGAAGTTCTAATAAATTATGAAGCAGATTGATTTTCGTAGAATGCCCATTATTGAAGCCTGCTCCATAGTAATTACTTTTTGCCTTTTTTTGCTTACATTCCTCTTGGTGGTCCCTTTTCAATCTTTAATATACTCTTTTTTCTTCAGTTTGCCGCAAATGGTCATATTTTGCTCTTAGTATTCGCTCGCGATCAAGAGTTTTTAAGTTGTTTTGGATATACAGATCTGGTTCTATGCCTAATTTATGAAACAGATTTATTTTCGTACAATGCCCATTATTGAAGCAGGCTACCGCATCATATACACCTAACTCAGGCATGTCAAACTCGTATACCTCCGTGGGCCAGATTTACTATTCTATAGAAAGCCGCTGGCAATATTGCAAACAAAATAAAGAAGCGGATTAATTTTATGACTATTTCACAAAATGAAAACTGTACATTAAAAATACAGCATTGTTTTAAAAAACAAAGAAATAAAGAAAAATACATACAAAAGTTTTAAAACTATTTATTAGAAAAATTAGAAACACGCACCAGAAAATGTTTTAAAATATTTATTAAGTACAAACAAATCTGTAGCAAAAGTATCTTATGAGAGTGCACCGTCAAATGTAATGGAAAACAAGTTAAAACAAAAACACAATCTTGCTTAAACACATTGAACTTTTTAAAATTTAAATCGCAATCGAAATTATGCAAAAATGTGTTATTAACTTGTAATCCTAAATATCTGCATTCTCTTTTGTTGTAATTGCTACTTTTTATAAAACTAATCATTGATAGAACACAGTTATTTAAAAAATAATATTATGAAAAAAATTCATAATTGAGTAAAATATAATAGCTATTGTAATTGATCCGGCATAGGAATAATTTTCTGATTCTCCTCAGTTATTTTTAAGTACATATCGTGTCTGCGGAAAAAAAACTGTCCGCAGAGTAAAATTTCTTGCACAATATTTTCAAGAATTATAAATTTAAAAGGAAAATTAATGCTAGCCACTGGCCACGGTGTCACTAAATGAGAAAAAGTGGCTATTAAAAATATTTGACTGGTGCCTACTAATGAAAATTTGTTGGTTTAATGAAAATTCAGTTATAGCAAAACATATTCAAATTATGGATTTTATGCGATTATTGAAATTTCTGGTTACATCATGAATATTTATAGAAATGCCCCTGCATATTTTCAAATTGATTTAACTATTCTGGACATCCTTTAATCTAACTTCAGCGATTTCGAGTTGTATGCAAATGCATCTAATCGTTGTTTTTAAAAGCAGATGGATTACTTTTACTATGTTTCACGAACACATTTCTTTCAACAAAGTTTCAATTTAAAATCTATAATTTTTCCAAATTATTTCTAAATATTTGTGGGTTTTTCAAAATATTTGCGAGTAAATTATTAACATGTGATGATCTCTCTGTGTGAATCTGTGATGTTATATCTTGATCATCAAGAAATATAAAGATCACACAGGGATAATTTACAATGATATCTTTCATAACCTTTAAGAATGAAATTAATGAGCTTATGTCCAAAATGCTCACTTTAGACTATGCATGCAGCAAAAAAAAAAAAAAAAAAGGTAACAATTTTTTGTTGTTATTATTATTTTTTACTATTATTATTTATACTATTATTATTATCTTACGAGACGAGAAATTGTGTCATTTTTTCTTTTAAAACTATTTATTTCTTTTGATTTTTTAGAGACTTTTAATTAGAAATTAGCATTGTATTTTAATTGATTTTCGATACATTTTTAATGCATAACAAACACCACGCATTACTTTATAATGTCGCGGTAAATCAAAGAGAACAATAAAATAATGTACATCAACATAATTTCAACATAAAATACATAATAAATTATTAAAAAAAACAATTTTTTATATATATTTTTTAAATTATCTGATTAAGATATACTCTTCTTAATTTTCTTTTTGATAACTTTTGCATAACCTATCTCCTGGGAACGAAATTTTAAAATGATTTAGATTTGATCATATTTATGACAGTATGTTTGCATCTTTTATG
The DNA here is from genome assembly GCA_964019185.1 of Maratus speculifer. Lineage (NCBI taxonomy): Eukaryota > Metazoa > Arthropoda > Arachnida > Araneae > Salticidae > Maratus > Maratus speculifer. Next base: position 184,179,760 of record OZ025298.1, on the reverse strand, counting down.
CCACAGTGATGTTAAATCGGTGTTGTTTGCTTCTATACCAAACCGTAAAAAATTTTCATCCAAAATAAGAACCATTAATTTAAAATTTTAGACTTTTCTTTATTTAAATGCGGATCATTAAATTTAATGTATATCGATATATGCCATTAAATGTAATAAAAATAAAATTATGAAATAATGGTAGATATTTTGAATAAAATCATTCTCCAATTTTGCAACGCTGCTCTATTTGCAATGCAAAGTGCATCAACTAAGAACTGAATCAAACATACGGAAATACTAAAGGCTTGGCGGGCCACAGAGAAGTTCCTGGGGGGCCAATTGTGGACCGCGAGACACGTGTTTGAAATTCGTCAGGACTCTTCCACCATAAAAATCGCAAGAAATGCCGATCTGATTCTTTGACTTCAATTTGAAGAAATGCTCTTCTTATATCGGCTACTACACCAATAGCTTTCTCACGAAATCTTACTAACACTGCAGGAATTTGTTCGATGAGATTTGGTCCTTTGAAGAGACAATCATTTAAAGAAGGAGACCTCCCTACCTTACACGATGCATCAAAAACTGGTCGAACACTTGTAGTAAGACTATCTGGTTTGATGACGGGATGATGAGGTAAAAAATGTCCTGGAATCTTGAGTGTTTCATCTGGTACTTTACTTATAACGCCTTCTTCTTCCCATTCACAAAAAACTTTAGCATATTCTTCAAACATTTTCATTGATTTTAATTTCTTTGTTGAATTTATCAATCTTCGTTCCGCTATGTGCCTATTTAAGGGAATCTCACGTTTGCCTGACCTAACTGAAAGCATTCTAATTACACAAAAGTCTTTTTTTTGGGGACAGAATAACGTTGTGTACACTTTCATTTGGATTTTGTGTTTTACCATGAAGACATTTTTAAAGTAAATGTGGATGAGAAAGATCTCAAAAAATTGGTCCCATTTTCTGTTTTAAAACATGGAGAAAATAAATTCTGGGGCTAAGTAATGAAGAACAGAGTGAAATAGCTTTCAGTGTTTAACTTCTCAGCTCTTTTAAATGGGTGTGGCCGAGAAGTATGAGGAGATAAACAAACAGAATTACTAAAAATTTTCCAACTTCTGGTTGGCGTAGAAACAAAAGTAATATATCAGTAAAAAACGGAGAAATGGTAGATTCAAAATATTAAAAATTCGAAAATTCGTTATATTTTAAGTTTTGAGCTTCTTACTGCCCTTAATGCGTTAAAAATAAACTAAAATTGGAAAGAAAGTGATTGGGTTGACATTTTCCTCCTGTTTCAGTAGTATGGGAATAAAATGAGAAAGCTGTGAAACCACCCATGTTACTAAAATGAGAAAACGAAATTTAACTTTCATTTTCTATCCAATGTTAAAGGAATTGTTGAAAGAAAATAATAGTTGAAAAAAAATATGCTAGAAAAACCACGTAAAAAGGAGAAAAAGTCATCTGATTGTAGTAATAATAATAGATCGAAGTCTGTAAGTAAGTCAGCCTGCCTTCATTTTATTTAAAATTACTTAGAATTATATTTATCATTTTTTCTGCTAGATGTAACTCTGCTAGATGTATAACTTACAACCCTTAGCAATAACCGGGAGACTTAAAGTCTCGTGTATTTCCGGGGTCCCCAGTCTTTTTGGTGTAAGTGAAAGATGTCATTCGATGATCATTGGTGGCATCAATGCCAACATGCTTTACTCAGCTATAACAGCCATACGGCTGTTACAGCTGAGTATAGCATTACGCGTCTCACTTGCCTAATACCTGGTGGTCGTGGTCATGTTGAACATCTTTAACTACCTTAAAATAAATGCGTAGTATCATGTTATTGCGATTTGTTTTATTGTCTGTTTGTGTTTGGCTGATTTTTCTAAAACGTCTCAATATGGTGTATGTATCGGTTATTTTTGGAATTATTTTTTATTATACATGGGGAAAAATCCAAAATCCGCCTAATCATGCTCGTGAAAACCGAAAATTTTTCCAAGAATTACTTCTTTTATTATGGATTTTAAAGTTTACACGAATTTATGACGTACTCTGTACATAAGAAATGAATTATATTTTTAAATATCAAGTTCGGGCACATATAAAAATAAATTGTTTTTTTTTTTAAATAATTCTTTTCAAAATTTATTCAATAGAAAGCTCAAACCAGATGATTACAAAACAGCGTTGTCCTTTAATTATACAGATTATACCTTTTATAAGGTTTGTTGCAATATATTATGCAATTTAGTTATAAAAAATAAGGGTTACTGTAATTAGTGTAACTGGCGCTATGTTCGGCGCAATCGTATCCTATCTGGGTAATACGTAAGTACCATTTTCCCTATATTAATTAAGGGATTGTCCGAAAAAAAATTCCATATTAATTAAAAATCTCTAATTGACACCGCATATAGCTAAAGAAGACTGTTAATTAAAAAGTAATTAATGCTAATTAAAAAGTAATATAATGCCTTCTATGTCTGTCACTATGGTCAGCAGATACCTGATTTTTGTAGATTAACAATTATAGCTGAAATTTTCACCTAATTACTGGCACTTTTGTGTGTGTGTGTGTGTGTTTAATGTCTTAGTACTAATATTTTATTTTTTTCTAATTTCAGAGCATTGAATTATTCAGCTACATAGGTGGATACTTGGGAATGCAGCTGGGGTGGTCTGTTCTGTCCCTGTGCGATTTCTTTGAAATTATAATCGAAATTATTAATTATTACAGATTTCAAAAGCAATATTTAAAGAAAATTTACGTGAAACCTCTGTAATATAAACATGTCAGAGAAAACGAATAACCAATTTTCTAGATAATTCATATATTAATGAAATTTCTTGATACACATTCCACAAAAGAAAAATCTTTTGCTTCTACTTTTGAAATACTCACTGCATCAACATGCCTGCACCATTTTCTACTTCTTATTGCATTTTGATTTTTAAGGTTAATTTTTAATAGTGAACTTTTGTTAATCATTGTCGCGCATATATCTATATTAATAAAAGAAAGTTACAGTCTATCTCTTTCTGTGTGTGACTATTTCTAAGACTGTTTCGATACTTATCGAAATCTATCACGTGTACAAAGCTGAAAACTTTTAAAGGGTAGTCAAAAGCCTCCCCTTGTGTCTTGAGTGTCAGAATTTCAAATGCCTAATAATTAGGCAAGTTATTAATAAAAAACCCCAATTAAAAAATATAAAAACATTCACAAATCAATTAAAGCATATATTTTATTCCGACCGAAAAGAAAATTCTTTCTCAAACTACTTAATCAAGTTACACTGTAGCAACAAACCGGATGCACTTATGCTCATATTCACAAATTATTTCTAACCCGAGTTATACGGAAAACCTCAATCGGTATTCACCTATAATAATGATTGGGTACCTCTTTGATAGTGTCTAATAAAATGTTATCGTGAATTTCATTTGAGTGATCGACTTTTGTTTTCTAAGTTGAAGTAGATGGTAAATTCGAGCATTAGCATCACTCACCAGATAGCAATTTGATATTGTACTGCTTTACAAAGGAAAGGATAGTTGTACTTTCGGCATCAGATGCGTAACCTCTTCAGACCCAAGGTGCACATTTGTGTACCTCTGGTTTTAACTGCATATCTCACTTATTATTTGAAATTATTTTATTGAGACGAGAGGATGTCGTTTGTGTAGGTTAGCCTTTTCTAGTTTCAGTAAGAAATTTCTGTAGCAATCTTAATTCATATTATTTTAAAGAAAATAAACGAGCAATGGCGAGAAATATAAGACTTCGAAAAAGTAAGTACATTTTTATAATTAGAAAATTAATATTTATTCACAATAATTTTTAAGAATGCTTATAAACTCTTCAGTATCGCATAAATCATTTAAAGCTTTTAGCTAGATTATAATATCTATTTAAATTAGATGTAATTTGGAAGGTGCACGTATGTGCACCTCCGGCTTCAATTCTGTGTTTTTGGAAAGAAGTCATCACACTAAAGAATTTGTACTGAATGATATCTAATTGGTGCAGTGCTAAAGTTGTTGAATGATTCAAAAACTATACTTAATTGTAAATAAGAATTCATTTTTTGATGTTTAAAATTAAACATTAATTTTTAAAAATCATAATTAGTATATCTTTGTAAGAGTAAATAAACTGATGAAGCAATGGTGATGATGAGTCTTCTGACAATGAAAATTTAGATGATACAGATATAACCATTGAGGATATCGCTCCAGTTACTATCCCGAATCCATGTAGCAATAAAGTTTAGCCTGAAAGACCTTTGTTATGGAAAGCTGAAAATAAGTACATTTTAAAAACTTGTATTACAGCAAACTAGAATAATGCTGAGAATAAAACCTTATCTTTTCTCAAATATATATATATATATATATTTAATGGTATTCCGAGGACCATTGTTTTATGAGAATTATCTAAAAGCAGATTCCAGCATTGTAAATCCTTTTGAATCATTTCTAGATTAGTTAAATGAAGATTTTGGGGGGAAAGTTTCATATGAAACCAATTTATATTCCGTTCAAACACAAAACCATCGCTCAATAAATACATCTAAATATGGAATTATAAAAGTTGCAGGCGTACACATACTGATGGGAACTTTAAAATATCTCCAAACAAGGTTCTACTGGCAAAAAGACTTGGCAGTGCTTAGAATTGCAGCTACTATGTCACGTGATCGATTTTTTGAGATTTGAAAATTTCTTCATTTTGCAGATAAATCAATTGATCATTAAGCAGATCACAAATCATAAAAAGGAAATCTTATCTTGAATGCAGTAAGAATTAAATGTTTGTTCCTGTAACGGCCAAAACATTTATCACTAGATGAACAGAGATCACTAGATCCCATTTTCTGGACGTTGTGGATTTAGACACTCTGTGCCATTAAAACCTAATCCGTTAGGATTAAAAAACTTTGTTTTATCCGCCAGGAATGGCCTTACCCTTGACTGCCAAATATATCATGGAAAAGGAATTGCACCAGCTGAGGTTTCAAATTAATTATGATTGGATCTAGGTGGAGGCATTACTTTTTAAATTTATGCCAAAAGGCAACACACAGATTATTTACATGGACAGTTTTTTTTACTAGTGTAAAATGTGCCGACTTTTTATTGCGGAGCAATATCCACTAAGCTGGAATGATTATGAACAAAAGACTTGGAGAGGCAGATAAAAAATGAAGAATGATCGGGATTTGTAATGCGGAGAATGGGATGAGAGACCAAGAAAAGGGAGGATATACAGGGTGATTCAGCTCGTCGGTGACAAACTTTAAGGATCGATAGAGCACACCTAGACGAACATTTTTGAATAGGGAATGTAGGGTCCCTGACGCGATGGTAAGGCGCTAGGCGCTTTCGAAAATTTGGGTGCCGAAATTCGAAACGTCATAAAAACTAGGGAAATGGTTAGATTTTCTTGCTTGTTGCGTCGAAATGATTCTGTTTGTTTAGACTTTCTTCAGTACCAATTTGATAAGCGTATCTCTTAAAACATGGATAGGGGGCGCTGCAGACTTTGGAGAGCTAGACAACAACTTTAAGCCCGTTATTTTGATAATTTAACACATGCTCGCCAAAGTTTATACTCTAACTTAAAGTTTGAACCCAAAAGTAGAGCCCTGCAAAAAGCGTAAGAGCCGGAATAAAATGTCAAAGTACAGGGTGGTCGAAACTCGAAGGCTCCTAAGAGATAAACAAACAGATTTCTTGACTTATGGCATGCATTTTCATGATTCTGTTTGCTGGGGCTCTCTGAAACTCAGTTGAACGGTACAAAAAGAAACATCGATAGGGGCGCTTTGGGCAAAAAACAAAATTCGTTGACATTTCGGACGCTAACTGGAAACGGGGCGCTACGATCAGTTAGTAATAATGAAAACACATTTTCTACCTCTGCTCAACACTTCTGAATAAATTTAGACCAAAAACATCAATGATACTGGAAATTTATTTACAAAAATTAACACTACAGAAGATGCTCGAAATTTCGACCTTGGGCCATGATGCAGGCTTCGCACCTCCGTCGCATTGAGGAGTGTGTGTTTCCAACAATGCCAGGAGTATCTCTGATCTGCCCTGCAGCTGCCACAATGCGCGCCACAAGTTCTTCAGCACTGCTGACAGGTGTATGGTATACCTCGGCCTTCAGGTAACCCCAAAGGAAGAAATCCAAGCAGGTGAGGTCTGGTGATCGGGCAGGCCAGTGAACTGGACCCCCACGCCCGATCCACCGCTGGCCATACCTTGCGTTTAGATGGAGACGCACGTCGTTCGTGTAATGGGCCGGAGCTCCATCGTGCTGGTACCACATCTGGCGACGCGAACCTTCGGGTACGTGCGCCTCCTCCAGAAGCTGCGGCAGCACTTGATCCAGGAAAATCAGGTAATTTCCACCTGTCAGCCGTTCAGGTAACAAATAAGGGCCAATGAGGCAATCCCCCAGAATGCCGGCCCACACATTTACTGAGCAACGCTCCTGGGCTGCTCGGCTTCTGGTTTCATGTGGATTTTCATCACACCACACATGACTGTTGTGGGCGTTCCACATTCCCTCCCGGCTGAAGGTGGACTCGTCCGTAAACAAAATGCTGTTTACAAAACGGGGATCCCTGGATCTCATCGCCAAGTACCATCTTGAGAATTCCACTCGAGGGCCAAAATCCTGCTCTCTGAGCAACTGCACCCGCTGGATGTGGTAGGGGTGCAGATTCCGGGAACGTAAGATGCGCCACGCAGTTGCTTGCGAAATGCCAACATGTCTGGCGATATCTCTCGTGCTAAGACCTGGGTTGTCCTCAACCAGTTTAACCACAGCCTCTTCGTTGTCGGGGGTGCTCACTGATCGCTCCCGTTCAGGCCTGCCTCCGTCGAAAGATCCCGTTGTGGACAACCTCTGGTGTACTCGAGCGAAGAAGGCATGGCAGGAGATTTGCCTGTTGGGGTAACGCTCGGCGTACAACCGCTGAGCGGCTCGTCCATTACAACCAGCAGCGCCATACGCCAAATGCATGTCAGCCAATTCAGAGTTTGTGTACCGTCCCATCCTACTACCGATCTGCAGACAAGTAACCCGAAGCTTAAGTAGGTACCGCACGTTCAAAAGACGTGTCTGCGCATACAACTACGTCATCTCGCGTTGTCGTCTACGCATTACGTATCTTTTGCATATCGATATGGTACGATATCTTTTGCATAAATCAGCAAAAAGCACCTTATGTAAATTTTATTGCGCGCATTGTGCATGATTGAAACCAGCTATGTTTGTTAAAAAAACAAACAAACTGCAGTTTTAATAGCTTCTTATGATAAGTAAATTACTCTCTTGTTTTGTTTCTAACTGATCGTAGCGCCCCGTTTCCAGTTAGCGTCCGAAATGTCAACGAATTATGTTTTTTGCCCAAAGCGCCCCCTATCGATGTTTCTTTTTGTACCGTTCAACTGAGTTTCAGAGAGCCCCAGCAAACAGAATCATGAAAATGCATGCCATAAGTCAAGAAATCTGTTTGTTTATCTCTTAGGAGCCTTCGAGTTTCGACCACCCTGTACTTTGACATTTTATTCCGGCTCTTACGCTTTTTGCAGGGCTCTACTTTTGGGTTCAAACTTTAAGTTAGAGTATAAACTTTGGCGAGCATGTGTTAAATTATCAAAATAACGGGCTTAAAGTTGTTGTCTAGCTCTCCAAAGTCTGCAGCGCCCCCTATCCATGTTTTAAGAGATACGCTTATCAAATTGGTACTGAAGAAAGTCTAAACAAACAGAATCATTTCGACGCAACAAGCAAGAAAATCTAACCATTTCCCTAGTTTTTATGACGTTTCGAATTTCGGCACCCAAATTTTCGAAAGCGCCTAGCGCCTTACCATCGCGTCAGGGACCCTACATTCCCTATTCAAAAATGTTCGTCTAGGTGTGCTCTATCGATCCTTAAAGTTTGTCACCGACGAGCTGAATCACCCTGTATGCATACTAAAATGGAAATATAAAAAATGTCTTTCGACTTGCAAAGATAGAGATCCCGAGAGCAGTTGTGTTAGATGGTCTAAAGATCAAAACTGTAAAATTAATGTAACACAACCTGCAATTGTTAATACTTGCAATACGTGCATGGGAGGTACAGATTTAAACGATAGGTATTTAGCTTACTACCGTCGTGCTATTCACACAAAAAAGTATCAACAAGAGTTTTTGTATGTTTTATAGAATTGGTTGTTTCCATTTGTTGGATATTATATATCAGAAATTGAAAACGAATCAGGTGAAGTTCATCGAAAAGACAGATTGTCTCTCTTACGATATTTTTAGCGATTGCATAAGTACTGGTATAATATGAGGGCGAAATAAGTGAAGAACGACAAACAGGGAGACCACGCAAAATTTATTCATCTGAAAATAATTCTGGAGACGATTCCGAAAATAAACCGCAGCAAAAACAACTTAATGCTATTCAGCAGCCAATTTACTGTATTAGATCTGACAAAATCGGACGAGGATTGTTTCCTCGTTCAACAAATGATAACTTTGCTTCAAATGTAAGTATGAAGGTTGCAAATCAAGAACAAGGGTTATTTGTACAAAGTGCAATATATATCTCTGTATCAAATAATAATAATAATAATAATAATAATAATAATAATAATAATAATAATAATAATAATAATAATAATAAATGTTTTGAAAATAGCTGGTAAAAGAAGCTTATATGTGTTTAAATATTATTTTTTTAATGAAGTGTTTTTTTGCAGTATGAGCCCGAGGGGCACACGTGTACCTACTAGTAAATAGAAACTAATAATAATTATTTTATTTTTATTACAAAATTATGTTTCTATACGTATAAATAGATGAAACAAACTGTAAAATAATTTTTATGATGGCTTAAAATGTGTCAGGTCTGAAGAGGTTACAGCGCCATCAATCAGGCGGTAATTTAAGAACTCCTGGAAATTTTGGGGTTGGATTTGTAGTACATAAACATGAAATTGGTGATCATCATGTAAGAAGATTATGGTATAAATTCACAGAAATATGTTCATCTATAATTGCAATTACTTTGCATTCAATATATAAGATTACAAATGGAAAACAGTAAGTGCACTGTGGTGAAAGGTGTGTTGTTTTTAAGGAATCGTTTAAGAGCCGTAGAACTGGCAGGCATAGTGAGTTTTGGTGTGCATAACATCTCTATAAATTTCATGGAGAAAAACTCAGTGTTGCTGCTACCAAAGAAGCCGTCGGCAAATGATGTCACGCTAGCAGGTGAAGATTTCAATTGTTCGAAAGTTTATTTTATTAATATTTTACTCAACTCAAAATTAAATACGCATCTCTCATTTTAAACAGTTTATTCTCATGAGTAAACTCAACTCAGGTTCTTTCGAACATTAATAATTTCACAAAACACAACTCCAATAAAAACCGTAACATTTTTACACATATACTCATAAAAAACATTCTAATCAAACTCAAAAAACAAAAAGAATATTGTTTCACACAGCTTAGGTAAAAGCTGAAGAAATAAAACAGATAATGTATTTATCACAAATTATCGTTTGCACAGAAAAATTTTTACATTTTGAAATAATTAGGTATATCTTGGTTGCTAGGTGACAAAGCCAGTAGAAAATTAAATAGCATTTTATCAAACATACCGCCCCTCTTGAAACCTCCGAGGGGGATTTCAAACTAAAACACTGTAATTACAACCATTGTAAAAAATATAAATAACAATACAATTAAACACAATATAAATGAGTCACAGTTAAGTTAAATTTAAGCAAATATTAAAAATTTTTTACATAATACATAATACATAAAGAAATTTTACAATAATGTACACTTTCTTATAAAAACTGAATTACTTTTCAAGAGGTAATACAGCAATTTTGGATACTGCTCTTTTATGTATTCCATTTGGGGTTTTTATATTCACAGTTCTTACTCTATTATCATTACCAAAAAATACCTCTACAATTCTCCCTAATAACCATTTAGACACTGGAAGATCATCTTCCTTTATTACAACCATATCTCCTATTTTGAGGTTGTTTTTTGATATCATCCACTTATGCCTTTGCTGCAATGTACTTAAATAACTATTTTTCCACTTTTTCCAGATGGTCTGAACCATTTTAGTGGTCTTTTGCCATAAGTTAAGTCTATTATCTTCAATGTTACTCAGGTCAGATTCAGCAATGGCATTAAGTGGGCGACCAATAAGAAAATGTCCCGGGGTCAAGACCTCCAAGTCATCAATATCTGTACTCAAGGGAGTAAGCGGGCGCGAATTTAAGATACCTTCAATTTGGACAATTATAGTTAACATTTCTTCATAAGTTAATTTAGAGTTGCCCACAACACGTTTAAAGTGATACTTGAAGGACTTGACTCCCGATTCCCATAAACCTCCAAAATTTGGAGCTCTAGGGGGAATAAATTCCCAAGCAATACCTTCAGATATCAAGTAATTAGTAAGGTTCTGGTCTGGTTTGTTTACCGATTCATGCAACCTTTTAAGCTCTACATTAGTCTTCACAAAATCCCTGTATTATCACTGAAAATTTTTCGAGGTTTGCCTCGTCTGGCAAAAAACCTCTTTAATGTGGCAATAAAAGCCTCAGACGTTAAATCAGTAACTAATTCCAAATGCACTGCCTTTGTTACCATACAAATAAAAATACAAACATAAACTTTATGATAAATACCTTTACGTTGACCTCTATATCTAATCAAAAATAGACCACAGAAATTAGTTCCTGTGCAATTAAAAACAAAGTCTACATTTATTCTTTCTTTCGGGAGCTCGCCATAATTTGCTCTAACAAATTAGGTTTGGCCCTAAAGCATGTAATACATTTATATGCAATTTTTCTGCAAATAGCCCTACCGTTTAAAGGCCAAAATTCTCTTCGAACACAATAAAGTAAATTTTGTGGTTCTATATGTAGATATTTTTTGTGATAAAACTCGATAATTAATTCTGTTAATTTGTGTTTAGAGGGCAGTACAATTGGGTGTTTCTGGGCATAATTTACCGTGCTATTTTGGAGACGACCTCCAACTCTGATTAAATTATTTTTTATCCAAGAAAGGATTTAATGAAAGTAATCTACTATTTTTTGGTAACTCCTTACCCTTAGATAACAATGTGAATTCAGAACTGAACTCTTTTTCTTGAACAGATTTTATGATAAACTGCCCAGCTTTCTTCAATTCAGCAGATGTTAGCTTACCTGAATACCTTTCTTTTGGCTTCTTGACATTCTGAATGAACCTGAAAACATAGCTAAGAATTCTTATTAATTTAGCATAATTATTACTCAATTGCAAAAAATAGTCAATAAAAAATGAACAGTCTGATATTAAAAGTAAAGTCTCTGAAAAAGTCTTTTTAAGTTCACTTCTGTATAGATCCTTATCATTTTGCTCAAGTTCGACAGTATTTAAAGAAGGTTCAGTTTGTTGTGTTAGGAATAGTGGACCCTTCCACCATAAGTTACTCTGGAGAAGTTTGTCTGGATCTACACCTCGTGACACAAGATCAGCAGGATTATCAGAAGAAGCCCCATGTCCCCAATGACTGATATCAGAAAGATTCTGAATCGTAGCCACACGTGATGACACAAAGGTTTTTAAGTCACACGGCTGTTTTCGAATCCAACATAATACAATAGTACTATCTGAATAATAGTAAACAGATTCTTTAGGAACTTTTAAGGTTTTGGCAACCTTATTCATCAATTTGGCTAATAAAACTGCACCACAGAGCTCCAAGCGAGGAATAGTGATTGTTTTGATTGGTGCAACTCGACTTTTACTGCAAAGCAACTGAGAATTTTGCTCTCCTGAAGAATTTGAAGACACAGCATACAATGTCACACAGTAGGCTTTCTCCGAAGCATCTGAAAAGCCACAAACTTTAATTTGCACTGGATTATTTGTAAAAATGTATCTAACAGCACTTATATTGTTGATGGCTCTTAATGATTCTAAAAACTGCAACCAATCATCAATCTCAGCTGTAGGGAGATTTTCATCCCAACCAATTTGCAATCTCTTAGCCGATTTTAGGTCAGCTGCTCCAGTCAGGACATCGTCCATATAAAAGTCTGATTGTACCACACCAGAAGCATACGGAAATTGAGATTCACCATCTATACCAAGCTGTTTAAGGCAGCGCATGGCTAAATAAGGGGCACTAGTTGTGCCATATGTGACTCTACATAGTCTGTAATATTTCATTTCACCATTTATGGTATCTTTCCAAACTATGCGCTGTAAATCACGTTGACTTTTATCAATAAGTATCGTGTGATACATCATTTTTACATCTGCTGTAAATGCATAGCGGTGTGTACGAAATCTAAGTATTATGCTAAACAAATCATCTTGAATGACATCTCCATTCAGCTGTATGGAATTTAGGGATTCTCCTGATGAAGTTGCATGTGAACCATTAAAGACAACTCTCAATTTTGTAGAACTTTTATCTGGGCGATAAACAGCATGATGAGGTAGATAATTCGCATGTATTGGCTCATCTGTTTTCTCTACTTCCTCCATATGGCCTAACTCTCTATACTCTGCCATAAATGCGCAATATAACTCTAAAAGATTTGGATTTTTGACTAGCCTATTCCAAAGTGAATTTAATCTATTTTCCGCAAATTGCTTTGATTTTCCCAAAGAACTAGGATCTTTTTTCAACAGCATTTGTACTATGAATTTGCCCGTTATATCTCTCTGATGTGTGCTTATAAAGTGGGTGTCGCATGCTAATTCTTCTGTATTTCTCAATGGTGTACTTTCTTCTACTCTTTCAATTTCCCAAAATTTTTTCATTTCGAAATTTAAATCTGTTTCAGTAATTAACCCACAATGTATTTGTTCCTGATCGTTACAATCGTAAACACTCCCACTTACTATGCAACCGAGCACTGTGTTTTGCAGTATTAATTTAGAATTTGGTAGCTTCATACGACCCACCTTTATCAATTCTAGAAATACTTCAGCTTAGTGATGGGCGATTTCGATTTTTTAAATCGATTTAATCGATACTACGGCCAACTCGATTTAATCGATACTTTAAAATTTTTAATCGATTTCTCTGAAAGTAATATAATTTTCATTTTCCTCCAAAAGTCGAAGATAAAATAGACGGATGTGCCAATTCCAAAATTTCAGTGTATTAGTTTCTGAGATAGAAGAATTAAAGAAACCTCAGAACCCCCCCCCCCCCCCCCTGCAAAATAGCGTTTTTTGTTGAGTGATGTACACCAAAAATTGATCAGGATCGATTTTTATTAGGTACCAGCTGAATCTGAATTTTGATGAAAATCTATTAAAGCGCGAGATACAGCTATTGCGAAATCATAAAAAATGCAGCATATCAGCGCCACCTGTTGGTCAATTTACACCAAGATCTAAATAACAGTAATCTATGTCAGAGATTTACTGAATCTCAATTTTGATGAAAATTCGTTCTTGAGATAGCGCTATTGCGTTAATCATGAATAATGCAGTATAGCAGCGCCATCTCTTAAGCGATTTCCACCAAAATGTAATTAGCATCAAATAATATCAAGGACAAATTGAATCTAATTTTTTATGAAAGTCCGTGCATTAGTTCTCGAGATAAAGCTAAAATGGAAACAGGGGCGTGCGAAAAGAGAACTGCGCCCGGTTCAAAGTTCCAATTTAGCCCCCCCCCTATTAACTTTTTCTTGTGATAGGCTAGAAGTGATGTTAGTAGTAAAAATTTGGCGCCCCCTAAATTTCCGTGCTCAGAACGACCGCTTCCTATCGCCCACACCCCCCTTTCACATGGCGCTGAGTGGAAATTGTGAAAAATTCAGTATAGCAGCGCCATCTGGGAAGCTATATACATCAAAATGCAAAAAACATCAATTCATGTCAAGGATTAACTGGATCTAAAATGTGATGAAAATCCGTTCATTCGTTATTCAGATATAGCTGTTTCGCAAATCACAAAAAATACAGCATAGCAGCGCCACCTGTTAGGCTATATACACCAAAAATTAATTAGATTCAGTTTATATCAAGGTCAAACTAAATATAAAGTTTTGTGGAATTCCGTGCATTTGTTCTTGAGATAGAACGGTCAGAAATTTTTGTCGTATACAGACTCGCAGAGTGACAGACACACACACACACACACAGACAGGTATTTCTTAAAAACCATGAAATCGTGTTAAAGATCTTCTAAAATATATAAATCCATCGAAAACGGGAAGTCAAAATTTTTCACGAATCTAATACTCTCTTCTTGTAAAGTTACAAAAGAAAGTAAAAATGTAAAATCGATTCTACCCGTAAGATCGATCTTTAGATTCGATTTCGATCTTTAGATTCGATGTCGATTTTTAGATTCGATTTCGATCTTTAGATTCGATGTCGATCTTCAGATTCGATGTCGATCTTTAGATTCGATGTCGATCTTTAGATTCGATGTCGATCTTTAGATTCGATTTCGATTTTTTTTCTTTTTCTCGGCTAAATCAATGTTGAATGCAGGTATTTTTCTGCGAGTCCGGAAGAAGGCATCATGTTTTACAGCTCTGTAAGAGAGGGTGGATCGCAATTTGTGCATTAAAAAGCATAAAATCTCATAACTTCTGGGGGTGGGGGGGTAATTCCCTGCGGGCCACACCATTAATTCGATACTAGGTTAAATCGTTATATTTTTGTTTAGAAGTCCAGTTATTTGAAGAATTAGTTTATTATGTTTTATTTTTCATGCTCGTCTCTGCTAATCCCCCCCTTCCGTGTCAGTTTTAACTTACAGGGCCGTTCGAAATATGCATACAGTTTTTAAAATGTCCAATTCTCGGTCTATTTTATTTGAGATCCACAGTTTAAATCCTTGACAAAAGATAAATAAGGGGTCGCCCTTCCGCCCGTTTGGGGTTTATCTGCGCCTACCGGAGGGCATATTTTTTTGTTTCTTCAAACGAAACAAAAAAATTTTTGAGGGGGGGGGGGGCTTGCACCCTCTCCCAATATGCACCTTAAAATTTTGCTCATTTAATTCTTTATTATTTTTAACCCCCCCCCCCCCCGTCGATCACTCACCTAATTTTGCTTATTTCTTCACTTCATTTCAATCTTTAAAAGGCTATAACTTTGCTTCTATAGGAGTTACAGTGATGAGAAAAATTCTAGTATAGCTAACTATTTCTCGCCTTTCTTTTTGCTATTCCAGTTTCCCGGTTTCCCCTATAGGACCTTTTTTTTGGGGGGGGGGCAGAGGGGTTTTTTCTCATTTCTTGATACAATATGTCTATTGAAAGCTTATGCTTCATACATTACAAATCTAGCATAAGAAATTTTCTCCTATCATTTCATGTCACGTTACGGACCTATAATGTGTTAAAATTTTAATTTTTCAAACTTCTTTGAAAAAAAAAAAAAAAAAAAAAACATTGATACATATTAGCGAAACTGGGGTTCGAACCCGCAATCGTTTGATTGCACACGTAATCCCTAAGCTTATTGGCCACCGAGTACTCAGCAGCGCTATTATTTCTTTAGATTGTCATCTTTAAATTCGTAATATCTTTTGAATGGAATGTCCAATATGAATAATTCAAAAAGTAATCTACAGATATTATAACAGGCATTAATACAAAATGATTTATTTGGATAAGGATTAAGGTATCGATTGTATGGTCTAATTTTGGTTGGTGTATTTATCGCGTTTTAAAATGTAAGAAAGTAGTTATAGTGAGTTAACTACAATAGCTGGACATATGGTATCGCGCGGTTTTTTTTTTATAGAGATTAATATATTCTTTAATATTATAGAAACTTTTTTTATTCAGTTAAAAGTATTTCCTGACGATTCAAAATTATATACCCTAACGATTCAAAAAATACACGCGTAATTGTTCAAGGTTTCACTTCTATCGGAACTCTGAGAGCGCCACTATTTTTTTTTTTTTTTTTTTTTTTTTTTTCATTTCGACCGTCCTACCGCCTTCCCCCTTCCTCACCAATCTTAACTTACAGGTTCGTTCAAATTATGATTGCGATTTTAAAAAAGTCTAATCCTCGTTCTATTTTGTTATAAATCCATATTTTGAAATCTCAACAAAAGATACATTTGGGCCGGGTTCAACCTCCTGTCCGTTTGGGATTTACCTTGCCCCCCCCCCGGGTGGGGGTATATTTTTTGTTTTGTTTCTTCCACACCATCTGATGTAACATAGCGTTATAAAGCTTTTATCTCCTCGTTTTTTTCTGTTACTAACCCTCTCTTCACCTAGTTACATAATCTTGGCACTTTTTATAGTTTCAAAGAGTGCATGTTCCCCGCAGGCCACCCCATGAATTCAACACTAAGTTAAACACTATATTTCTGTTTAGGAGCTCAGTTATTTGGGTTATTAGTTAATTATGTTTTTTTTTTTTCCAAGTTCGTCCGTTCTAATCCCTCGTCCCCCCCCCCCCCTTCCTTCCTCGCCAATCTTTACTAAATGGGCCGTTCAAAGTATGCATGCAATTTTTAAAATGTCCAATTCTCGTTCTATTTTATTGTAAATCCTCATTTTGAAACTTCGACAAAAGATAGATTTGGACTATGGTCGCCCTTCCGTCAAGAGTGGGGTTTACCTGCCCCCTTGGGAATGGGGCATATTTTTTGTTCTTCCAAATTATCTCGTGTAACACTTGGTTGGCATTAGAAAAAAAAAAGTTTTTTTGTCTATATTCCTTGTTCCCCATCCTAGTTACACGCTCTTGGCACTTTTTATCCTCGGTTTAATGCCAAGTTACTCAGTGTTGTTATTAGTTGAGTTATGTCTCTCAAATTTGTCAAAGTTTTTGTGTAAGTGACAACCATAAGTGACAATAATTTTAAAATTTATAATTCTTATTATCAGACTCTAAAATCTGCAATTGCTTAATTCTATGCCTCTATGTGATGAGGGGTGGGAGGCGGTAATTACGGTTCTGCTGATTGTCTAAGTTTTGGAATTAGTAATTTGGATCTTCTCTGTGTGAACCTGAATATCGAAATATCGATTCTAGTATCGATTCTAGAACTGAGAAATCGATTCTTATTATGATCGATGTTGTTTTATACGATATCGATTTTAATCGATTCTCAAAATTTCCAGAATCGCCCATCACTACTTCAGCTCCTAGCAAAAGATTTAT
Organism: Maratus speculifer; assembly: GCA_964019185.1. Classification (NCBI taxonomy): domain Eukaryota; kingdom Metazoa; phylum Arthropoda; class Arachnida; order Araneae; family Salticidae; genus Maratus; species Maratus speculifer. The sequence goes on along the minus strand of OZ025298.1, from coordinate 184,162,556 downwards.
TTTCCCTGGTCTATTAAATTCAGGATCAGCAAGAATAATAGACTCTGAGATTCCTAGCTCTGAAATATTAATATATTTCGAGGGCATAATTTGCGAAATCCTTGGTATGATAAGGAAATCTAACTCTCGGCTATAATCTCCCGAATTATTACTGATCAAGGCAGTAGTTTTATTTTTTACCGCTACAGAGGATCCACTTAAACACGATACCGAAATATTACTTTTTTCTTTTCGAATTCCTAATCGTTCAACTAACTGCAATGTTAAAAAATTGCTCATTGAACCATTGTCCAATAAAGCACGCACCGAAACTTTATTTCCGAATTTATCTCTCATATAAACAATAGCAGTGAAAAGAAGAACTGTTTTAACATTATTCGATCTCACATTTGAAGTACCAGTGAAATTTTGAATTTGGTTATTTAACTCAAATGGTATGGCGTCAGCATTCAATGTTGGTTTACTTTCATTTGTTGACAATGCATTTGGCACTTCCATTCCATTATAATTTTTTGTGTTTCCCACCGCATTGGAATTTCTCTCACGCCTATCAAAACAAAGAAGTATATTGTGGCGTTTATGGCATTTTGAACACGAGAATGTTGAGTTACATTTTTTGACGCAGTGGAATTCTGAAAGACAGTTAAAGCACATATTGTTTTTTTTCACAAAATCTACTCCTTCCTGTACATTAAATTTTTGAAATTTGGGACATTTAAAAACACTGTGATTTTCCTGGTTACATACAACACATTTGCGCATATTTTTCTCATTTAAACTCGCAACCATGGATGTTACCTTTGAAAAGCTATGCTTTATTTGGCTTTCGTTTTGAAAATTTCGTTTTGTATTTACTTGTTTGGACGCACTTAGTGTACGCGCGTGGCCTCTCAAGAATGCTAGCAATTCTGTTAAACTTAGTAAATTATCCCGCTTAAGATGTCTTTCCCACCACATTTTTGTATTTACATCTAATTTTTGAGCCAAAATATAAGCAAACATAGTAGTAGAAAACCCCTCAACTTTTTGTTCTAAAATCTCTAACGATCTAATACATTCATTTGTTATATCTATTAGATTTAATAATGCTGCTGGGGACTCATTCTGAATAACAGGAATATTTAAAAAACGTTTTAAATGCGCGTAAACTTGTTCTCTCGAATTTGAAAACCGTTCTTCCAAAAGCGACCATGCAACCTTATAATTAGAATCCACAATTGAAATAGACTGGATTATACGAAAGGCATCTCTTCTCAATGAAGACTTCAAATATTGTAATTTCATTGCCCCTGACAAATTTGAATTTTCATGTACAGTAGCCTTAAATATATCCTTAAAGGAAAGCCACTCATGCAAATTACCCGTAAATACAGGAAGAGTTAACTTTGGCAATTTAATGTTATTACCAGCCTTTGTGGCGTTTTCTAAATTAACAGTTCGCAATTTCATTTTTGATAACTTTTTTGTAAGTTCAAATTCCATTATTTCTAAAATTTCATTAATTTCTTCGTTTTCCTTAATAAAATCCTCAATTTCATCTTCTTTACTTATCTTATAAATAGACTCAAATAACTCAGCAAAATTTTGCTCTAATTTATTCCGTTTCTCCTTTATGAGAATTAATTCATTTAATTCTAGCTCAGAATTCGATAATTTTTCTTTTAGTTTTGTTAAATTGGTTTTGAAAATTTTCTTTTTTGCTTTTAATTCTTTCATACTCATTTTTAACGAATAAAAATTAAATGGGTGCACTTACCCCTCTTGACTCTTTATAATATTATCTCTAACATCGAAGAAATAGCAAAACAGCACAAAATATTCACCAGTTATCCTTCAGTCATTGACGTAGAATAACAACTCGCTGATTTTTCTCCGTATAAGACGGACCATATGAAGATTTCAATTGTTCGAAAGTTTATTTTATTAATATTTTACTCAACTCAAAATTAAGTACGCATCTCTCATTTAAACAGTTTATTCTCATGAGTAAACTCAACTCAGGTTCTTTCGAACATTAATAATTTCACAAAACACAACTCTAATAAAAACCGTAACATTTTTACACATATACTCATAAAAAACATTCTAATCAAACTCAAAAAACAAAAAGAATATTGTTTCACACAGCTTAGGTAAAAGCTGAAGAAATAAAACAGATAATGTATTTATCCCAAATTATCGTTTGCACAGAAAACTTTTTACATTTTGAAATAATTAGGTATATCTTGGTTGCTAGGTGACAAAGCCAGTAGAAAATTAAATAGCATTTTATCAAACAGCAGGGTGTAAGGGGGGGGGGGGGGTTGTGAAATTGTGACAACTTGTGACAAGGGGATGGGAGGGAGTAAGAAGAAATGTGACAACGCATATTTTGGTTAAAATAAAAGCATTAAAAATCAGCAGATTAAATTTTGAAGTTATTTTGAAATTAAATTTTGTGTTCATTGACTACAGATAAGATTTAAAGATAACTATATTAAATTTCATTTCAAATTCCAAAATACCACTGTTTTCAATTGCTTTTTTATATTAATATTTTATTACTATTGCATATTAATTATGTTTTGTTTGTTGTTAATCTTAATCTTATTTCATACAAAATATATGCACAAATTATTTTTATTAGTATGCTCACAAATAACCTTAAAACATATAGTTAAAATTCAAAAATAAAATTTTAAATATGATCTATAACATAGAGCATTGTTTTTAAACTGCAAGTATATGTTTATATAGTGTGACATGTGACAAGTGGGAAGAAAACATGGTGGATAGTGACACTTTATGACTAAGAGGGGGAGGGGGGAAATATTGAAAGAAAATGTGACATCAATTATGGACAGTCCGAAATATCTTACAATCCTCACCTTTCAAAAAATAAAAAATACATGTTCACTATCCTTTAACGAAAATGGATTTTAAAAAAATTGAAAGAGATATTTGTTAGGGTAATGCCATATTATTAAATTGAATACAGAGTTAGGCGGCATTTAAAATAGAAAGTAACGTACAGATTTTTAAAGGGACACTGTGAAACATTTGTGTTACTTTACTCCATAAAAATGGGTGGCAGCTACGACTTCCACTTTACAGAGTAATTTTTCACTTATATAATGGTGTAATTTAAACATATATAACTGGTGTAACTTCGCAATGTTACACCAGTTATATCGGTTAAACTACTCCACAATAGTGGACGCAGCAAGGCTGCCACCAATTTTATGGAGTAACGTTACACAAATGTTTTACAGTGGCGATACGACTGGAATGCCACGCCCATTCAAATTAATTTTATTCTGACATTTTATATTCATCTATTATAAGTAACTAAATTTTATTCAAGTGTTTATATATGCTTTAATTAATGTGTTTGATAAAACTATAGAAGAATTTTACTTAAGTTAGAAATGACAAAGGTTTTTAGCTTTAAACACATTAACTCGCTAAAATAAAATTTGTGGAACAGTATAAATATATTTACATTAACAGGGTACGTACTCTTCAAAGATATTTTACCAGATTGTTTGTAAAGTAATATTTGCCTTATTTAATGGGGAAATTTTTATTTCTAGATATAGCTATCAGTACTTTACAAATTTTCTGGTGCAAAACCATCGAAAATTTCAGGAATCCCCCATTTGCGTACGAATCCTGATTAAGTTTCAATTGGGGAAAATAAGTAAAATTTTCTTCGTTAAACATGCTTGTTTTAGATTTTTAAGGGATAAAAGATACACACTTCCATTAACCCTACAAACATACATAAATATAGGTAACTTTTATGACAAAAGTGAAATTTTACAAATTTGCATTCATATTTATGTAAAAGTGGCTAAGTTACACATTTACTTTTTAGAGTATAATATCTCATAGTCATTTTTGGATTCTGCAATAAATTTTAGGATTAACAAATGAATATTTCGAACAAGAAATTTCTGGATTATGTAGATTGAAAGTTATGAAATACTATAAACTCATTTTTAATCATTGCGATTGCAATGCAGTTTTTTTTTAGTCGTAATTCAAAAATTGTTTGGAGAAACATACTCTAACTTTAGATTTGCGGATTTCAAGCTTCCAGAAATGGATTTCTGTTTTTTTTTAAACTGTAGATTACAATTCATGTTTTTTTTTCCTTTCCAGATTATATATTCTTTTAAATTAAGTTGCGAAAAAATAATATTCGACGATTGGTCTTGTTCTCACTCGTGCAAATGTTAAATGTGTTATTTATTGTAGTTTTTTGAAAAGGAAATCAAATGATAAAGAAAGGACTATGAAAAAAAAATGGAGCGATTGAAATTGTTTTTGCATACTTGGAGATTTCGAATTAAGAAATAGATTTTGTTAGTCAAGATAAAATTGGCTATCAAACTTATACTAATCTGGTGAAATCTAAGTGATTTTAAAGTTAACTTTAAAATATTGGAGTCAAATCAAAAAGACGAGTATTACAAAGAAAAAAAATGAAAAAATAAAAAAAAATAAAAGTTAATCTAAACAAACTAATCGTGAATCTAAACAAACTAAGTGATCAAACTAAATCGTATGCATCAAATTTGAAAGATTTAAATTAAAAAAATTGCATGATAAAAAAAATAAAAATAAATTTTTAAAAGTATTAAAGAGTATTTTACATGCTTTATTATTATTATTATTTTAAAATAGAGCCGCATTATTTGCTGATAAGTTAACATTATGTGTTTTTATTCCTTTCTTAAACCAAGATTTCTAATTAACTAATGCACTTCTATTCAAATTAAATAAATGATGCTTTCAATGAATATACATTAAGAAAATAGACTCAGTTTAATTATTCTGATTGATTCAGTTTAAAATAACTGATTTTATTTACAGTTATTTGAGAAAATATCTTTTTTTTAATTGATTTCCTTAACTAAGATCTTTGTTTTCCGTATATAGTTTGGTACTGAATGGAAACAATGCATTACTTTTGAAAACAACTTTTTATATTCCTAAATATAAATTTTTATTCTTTCATACTGAATACCATATAAATGAAATCATACAAATTAGTTCTTTAATTATACAATTATTATCGTATATAGAATTAAAAGGAATTTTTAATCATTTATGGAATCTTGTTTTAAATGAAATTAAATAAAAATGACAAACCTTTAAAATATGAAAAGAAAAACGAATACCTATATAATGTTAAACAAACTTTATAAATAAAAAAAAAAAAACATTCTTCGTTAAATGCCACTATATACGAATAGTATTTTTTTTCAAAAATCTTAAATTCTTGCTTTGAAATGACGCGACCACGAGCAACATTTCTACTGATAAGTTGTTTAACGGAATTTCATTCTGGAACAGCTTTGTTAATAATAGAGTGTGCTCCCTGGTGATAGAATGCGTACTAATGTAACGCGAATTAGTTAAAACTAGCCTGGCTTCGCCCGATATCGTATTGCCATAGGCAGCGGGAATACGGCTCGAGTTTCGTTCGCTTCGAGGTTCGTTTCAAAAGGAGGGTTACATTCGGTAGTGCGTGCGAAACATGCTTGCTGTAGGCTAGTATCTCGGACACGATTCGAGCTTCATTCGCTTCGAAGTTCGTTCGAAAAGAAAGGTGGTGTGTATTCGGCGGTGCGTGCGTAGCACCCCTGATATATGCTGCCTTAGGTAGCGTGGATGCAGTTCGAGTTTCGTTCGGATCTACATTATTTTGTGAATTCAAGGGCCCCGAACAGTTCGAAGTTCGTTCGCTTAGAGATTTCACATAATTAGTGGCCCCGGTAAAAGGAGGGGACCCGAGCACGCCTGCTATACGCTGCGTAGGCAGCAGGGACACGGTTATAGGTTCGTTCGCGTCGAGGTTTTATAAAAAAGGAGATGACCTAGCGGGCCTTCACTGCGTACACAAAACGCCTGATATACCGTGCCGTAGGCAGCGAGGACACTGTTCAAGGTTTTTTCGCTTTGAGATTTCATGTTTATTAGAAGCCTCAATAAAATTTGACAGTGCGTGCGCAGCACAGCTCTGCTATACGTTGTCATAGGCAGCGGGGACAGGTTTCGATTTTCTTTCGAAAAGATGGGCATATCCGGAAGTGCGTGCGCAGCACGCATACTCTACGGTGACGTAGGTGGCGGGGACACGGTTCAAGGTTCGTTTGTTCACTTTAAAATTTCATATTATTAGAAACCCCGATACAATTAGGGAATTAATTGGAATCTGCTATACACTGCCGTAGGCATCGGGAACACGGTTCGAAGTTTCCTTGGAATAAAAGGGAGGCATTCGGCAATGCGTAAGCAGCACGCATGCTATACGGTGCAGCAATCGCAGCGGAGACACGGTTTCAGGTTCATTAGCTTCGAGATTTACGTATAAAAGGAGGAGCTCACTAGCGGACGAAGCTAGCTAGATATTTGATTAATAATACTTTGAGTTGTAAATTTATACATAGGAAATTTTGTGTCATTAACCACTTACGTTCAAGAGCTAGAAATTCTCAATTCTAGAATTCATGAACTGTGACGTCATCACTAATCGATTCACTTCTAACTAGTGTTAGAATTCAAGCAGGAACATTTTGAAAAGCAATCTTCTTTTCTTTTATTTAGAATAGCTATCAACTTATAAAACAATACTAACTATTTAAACTTGCAGCTGAGAATTCAGAATCCAACAATAAAACTTCAGCCACATGTTCAGTTCAGAAAATCAGTTTTGATGCATCCAAATGATTTTTTTGTTGTTGGATTCCAAATTCTCATCAGTAAGTTTAAATAGATATTGTTGCAATAGAAGATGATAGATATTCTACAAATCAAAGAAAAGAAAAATGCTATTCAAAATTTTGTGGCGTGATTTCCAACACTCGAGAGAGTCCGATCGATTATTGAATACATCACAATTAGTGCCCTCTGGCCTTGTACATTTCGATTACAGCATTTAGAGCTGTTAGTGGATGTATGACACTAGACCCCAGTGTTACTACATCTGGCAGATAAAAAAAAAATTAAATTCTTATCACAAAAATTTAATAGGTAATTCATTTTTTATTTTATTTATAGAGAATTAATTGTCTTGTATAGCAAAAATAACACTTATAACTTTCTGGTGAGAATTCGTGATGTCTAATTAAATAATCAGCCAGCTATCATAACGTACACTGCTTACAACATTGTCAAAAATGACCGCAATAGCATTACGTACGCTGCATACGTCATAGAATTCAAAAGATTAAAGAAAAACTAAAAACTACTTAAAATGTATATGAAAAAATCGTCATTAGGTTAATAACGTTTTGAGCTGAAATGTGTATAAAACTTTGTGTTATTATAAAATCTGCTTACGTTATATTTAAAGATTTTAATAATATTATTTAATAATAATTAATAATATTTATTGCCATGCTCTTAAATAAAAAGTTATCAGATTAATAAACCCCGAGAATAGTTTACAGACACTTCATATATTAAATGATAAATAATGTTAACGCACCGAGCTTATATCGGATGAAATAATTTATAGTTTCTGTTGTTAAAAAGTGCTTTTTTATGCTGAGAATTTCTGTTTAATCATTGATAAATTTAATAAAAGTTTAATGTACATTATTATTTGAATATAATAGTTATTTGATTAATAACGTTCTGAGTTGCAAATTTAGAATATGAAACTCTGTGTTATTAAAAATAACTATTTAAGTTGTATTTAGAGAATATTTAAAGTTATTTCTTATCATCCTCTTAAATTTAAAGGTATGAGAATAACTCACCGAAAATATATCGAATATAATTATAAAATGGGCAATTGTACCATAAATTATACTAAAAATGTGTATTTAAAATAAATACAAATTGCTAAATAGTACACATATAAACAATACATATAATCTACGATTCATATCGCATCCGCGAAAGTCATCAGAATAAAATAGAGTGATGATTCCATTTTATCCTGATGACTTTCGCGGATGCAATACGAAACATAGATATTTTTAAATGTATCGTTTTATAGGCGTCCATTTAGCATTTTGTATTTATTTTGAATACATATTTTTAAGTAGCGAGAATAATTTACGGACACCCTGTATATTAAATGATAAATGATGATAACGTGCCGAGCTTATATCAGATGCAATAAATTAGTTTCTGTTTCTACAAACTACTCTTCTATTCCGAGGATATCTGTTTAATCATTAATTTGTAAGGCGTCCTTGAATTCATGTAAGGAATTCTATTTGCTTACTTTACTCCCAAGAGAATTCGTTCTTTTGTGCGAAGAAATGGATTTCATGTGCATTCAATCTTCTCATTGCAAGCCTATTTAATGAATACACCTCATTAAGCTGAAGCTATACGTGATATTGAAAACGAAATTCCTCGTACCTTAATCATGAACGTTTCGTGAACAGAATAAATGAAAACATCCTGTTTTGTAGAATTAAAGTAAGTATTTTGTTCGTAACTGATATTTCGACTTATAGTAATGTTTTTCTGAATAATATAATAATGTAAGATATTTCAAATGAAGGCTGTTTCATAATAAAATGAGGAAAGTTTATTAAGATTTATAACATTTAACGTATTCTTTTTCCAGCTATAAATGATACATATAAAATACACTCTTTCTTTCATACAAAATTGTTAAAAAATCGTTTGATTAGGAAGATTAGATTTTTTTAAAAGAATAATAAATTAAAAAATAATAATAATAGTGATCATAATAGTATACGGTGCATTTAAAAACTCCTTAAACTGGAGTGGCAAGACGCTGAAAAAGTAATATCATAGATTAATTCAAAATGAATTAAAACAGATTAAACATATCTACACCGTCTGTAATTCTTGTATTTCACAAATACTAATTAAATATTGACGTGTAACTTTGAAAGTTTTGGTAGTCATTCTGAAATGCTGTCATTGATATTCAAAACTGACGTCATCAGCGAAAAAAATTGATGTTAAAATACATAGAAAATTCATCGGTAACCATTTTTCAGTATCTTTTTTGGACAAATTTTTCTAAAGAAGCACCTGGCTGTCATGACATCCCAATGTTGGTGGAACAGCTTGTGGTAGATCTTCAAAATTATAAAAGCTTTAATTATTATAGGAACCTTAGTATGCGGAGAAGGATTCTATAAAAAACAGAAAAAGCAAAGGACCAGTCTTTTAAAGCTTTTTGTTTGAATTAACCTGCGTTTACTTTTAACGATTTTTTTTTCAACACTTTACTTTGCTGACGTACTTTTATCTATTACATAATTCATAGTTTGCTTTGCCTGAAATGTGCTGACATGGCAATAGCTTTTGGATGTAAGCACCAATTGTGTACATAAATTTCCCTCTATATATAGGCATGTAACTGAGAGTCCATACTGTGTCACTGTACGAATTACTTAATATTTATTCAAGGATGCATCATTGAGCTTTTTTCCTACGGAACGAAAAATGTCCTGGCCAGAATTCCAAACTAGGTAAAAGTAAAATAAAAAAAATCTGAATCATTCTAGCTCCGCCGTTTGCAGCCATGTCCGAGAAATAAGAGTGAATTATATAAAACAGGAATCGTTCGGGTAGCTCAATAGGAAGAGAATTGTCATTGAAAGTCAAGGTCGAATCCTTTCCTGGACATTTTTTACTCTGTTAGAAAAATCCTCCACTAGAATACTTCAAACTTGAATGTGATTTATCTGAGATAAATCACAGAGATTTGTGAAATACGTTTCTCATGATGTCGCCTTACAATGAAACCTGTATCATTGAAAATATCATTACAATAGTGTAATTAATTGTGAACGAAAAGGATGAAAAAGAAAGAAAAGGAACGTTTCTGACAGCTGAACGAAAATGTTGTGAGTGAAACATCCCGAGTGAAATACGGCACACTAATCAGTATGCTCTGTAATCGTGATTGAATAGGCCTTATTATTTCGTCCTATGTTCTATGAAAATTATTTGTTTCTGTCTACGTATTATCATATTTTCTTCTGTTGCAAAATTCATCAAAATTGGGAATTCTGTAAAAAACAAAACAAATGTTTCTGGATTCAGCAGTAAGGTTTACGAAAACATTATAATAATAAAACAGACTTACGAATAAAACAAAATTACGAACAAAACTCAATTACAAATAAGCCATAATCTTCCGAGTTATCTGCAATTTAGAATTGGCTGTGTTGGACTATTTTTTAGTTTTATTTAAAGAAAAATTTTAATCAAGACACTTCGGCCAATGGATTAGCACATCTTTTCTGAATATTAGGTAGATTTCGTATGAAATACTACCTATTGCGATCGCTTCCATGCGCCCAGCTGATTACTTTTACTCGTGCTGTGAGAACGTTTATAATTCGCAAGTACAAAGACGACATTTTACAGCCGGTGGTACGAGTTATGCTATTAAGTCTTCTAGGTGTTATTTATCAACAAGATAACGTTTATCCACATACTTCACAGGTATCGAAGCAATATCTACAAAGATATAATGTCCTTTTATGGGTTGTCAGTTTATCAGATCTTCCTCCAATAGAGAATATTTGGGACATGTACGAAAGGCTACTTCAGCTGTTTCAAAATACAACCGAACTAGTTTATCATTTTCTACTCTTATGGTAGAATATAACACAGAAGGCCATAGCTAATTTAACGGAGTCACCGAGTATCGGCTTTTATAGCTGCGAAGAGTGGTTTTACAACTTGCTGAAATGAGTATTCTTTTTGTTGCTGCTAGTCAATAAATTGTTTTTTTTGTTCTGAATTTAAAATAATTTGTTCATCTAATCAAATACTATTTACATACCAAGTTCTATGATCGTGGCTCAATTTTTTCTGAGTGCATATATTTTTTGTTGCTACAGAGTGTATAACTTTGATGTGTAACATTGAAAATTTTGTGTGATATCCTGAAATAGTATTGTTTGTATTCAAAAATAGTGGCATGAGCTACAGAAAATATTTCTATTTCTTATTAAAATGTTTTTAGTAAATTTCTAAAAGTTACTAAATCTAAAAATTTCTGATTTCTTAAACATTTCTACTAAAAATTCTATTTTAGCATGTATATGAAACGGCATTCCTTGCTGTATCAGAAAAAAGCATCTAACATTCCAGCTAATGTGAACTGTTGTAATGCTAATAAGACCAACTCACTGTTTATTCGCGCCTTTGTGATGTTTGAAGACATTATGTACGAGACCTAAAAGTTTTAGTCTGTCTATTAAGTTACCTCGAATCTAATATCCTTATTAAGTTACACTGTAAAAAAAATTTCATTGAAAAAACGGAAAACGTACTGGCAGCATAGTTGCCGTATCTGCTCCATTTTATCACGTGAAATTTACTTTTATGACTTTTCCGTTTTCGAAACTGATATGTTCCATTTTGAAAAATGAAGTGTTCCGTTTTGAAAACTGAAATGCTCGATTTTGGAAATTTAAATGCTACGTTATAGAAACTGAAATGTTCCGTTATGGAGTCTGAAATGTCCCGTTTTGGAAACTGAAGTATCCGTTTTGAAAATTTAAATGTCCCGTTTTGGAAAAATAAATGTTCCGTTTTGGAAACGGAAATATACCATTTTGAAAAACAAACTGTTCTGTCTTGAAAATTGAAATGTTTCGTTTTAGAAACTGAAATGTTCCATTTTAGAAACTGCTGCTTTCAGGTTTAAACCTAGTTTTTTTTTCATTTTGCAAACTGGTATCTTCAGTTTTAACCCGGTTATTTTCAGCCATATTCAATTATCCGTTCAAAATTTTTCTTACACTGAGATAGTGAGATCTCAAACTCTAATGTTATACGTGTGAGGAGGGGAGAGGATTAATGCCTACACATATTTTTAAAAATAGCAAACTACTATTTTTAATTTACCTTTTCTGTGTACTTTTAAATGATTCGTTTTTAAGTTAACAAAATATCAAAATAATTCTAAAATATATATTTAATATAATCTAAGTGTTGGTACTTCGCAAAACAAAGTAAGAAATAAAATTAAATATATATTTAACAAATATTTTCACACAAAAATTGATGCTTGAAGAACTAACTTTGCACACTGTAAAATATGCATTACCTATGGAGATAAATATTGCACACACATATGTTTAACATTGATGAGGTAATTAGAGATGTTATTTGCATTCCACTTGGTACTGGTTTATCACTTGTTATTAGTAATATTTTTTGCGTTATTATAATTTGCTATATTTAGATCTTTCTTATTTAATGAAGCTTTAATAATGCTAATTAAATAAATAAATATTTATGTTTATAATTGCTGCCAATATAATAAAATGGTATATATTAAATTGCTTCAATTACATTGCTTCTTTTCAAGAAAAAAATACATTGATATCAGTTTTTTTTTCATTTTCAAAAGTGCCGTGCTCTTCTTAACCCCTTAAGGTAAAAATTTGAAAATTGGTTTTTGATTTTCATCCACTGCGAGCAAGACAGTAGCAAAACTATTGGTTCAACCTCCCCCCCGCCTCCCGAAAAAAATACGGATAATGTTTAGCTAATGTATCTTGAATGTATACTTCATTTGTAATCAATTTATAATATCTTTATTTAAAGTTAGTCATTTTCAATAAAAAATTAAATTTAAAATTTTTTTTATAATTTAAATTTAAATTTTCAATAGATAAAGAAATAGCTTACAAATAAAATGTATGTTCAAACTAGTGCTCTCGATTATACGTTTATATGAGTATACGTATAATACGTATTATACGAAATGCGGATTAACTATACGTATAATACGGCATCGGCGTTTATACGTATAGCACAAAAGAGCATATACGGTACATCGTATATACGGATCTTATGCAAGCGGTTAAACGTATAAACGTTTAAACGTTTTTCGTTCAAGGTATGAAATTTGATTTTTTAATGTTTTTCTGCGGATTAATGACATTGAGAAATGTCCGGTAGAGTATCCCCATCGCGTTTCTTTGTTTAAAGAACTACGATGTGTTTCCTTAACTACTACTTGTTTTGCAGGCACTTAAAAAAATCTGAATACAGTCCTCAGTTTAGATTTTGGTTTTTTCCCCAAAAAACTAAGTTATTTATTATGAAATGTCTTACATTAGTTGTGGTAGAATCAAACTATTCTTTGGAAGATCTGTGGCGCAGTACTTACTTTTTTATATTTTCTTGTATCTTTACAAGAAGAAAGTATTTAATTAATAAGGGAAAACTTTCGACGGGCTTACACATTTTAAGGGTAAGAGAGTCCGAAAAACATGTTTTTACAAAATATCTGCCTGTGAGTTTGAGACTTTGTCTGTCTGTGTGTGACATGAGATTTGTGGGCGCTCTATCTCAAAACCTAATACACAGAAATAAAAAAACATATATGGGAGAGACTGGGGCACGCTTGAAAATGGGGTATATGAGAACATTGCTATTTTTCACAAGTTATTGTATGTTTTATTATTTCAAAATATTACCAAAGATAGTAGCACCTATAAACATTTGGAAAAAAATTGATGAAACTCTTCGACATTTTGTATGTGTCCAGGAGCCAAAATACTGCTTAACTGAACTCAAAAGTAAAATCTCCAACTTGCTAGTTGGAAAATAATTTTATTTATTTATTCATTTTTTTTAAAAAAATAAACGTTTTAACATATATTGTGGCTACTAATAAATATTTACGAATTTTTTTTTTTTTTTTTTTTTTTTTTTTTTTGCCAAAATTGAAAAATGTTAAAGATGTGTCATTTTAACTCTTGTGGGAGTGTGGGGCACTTATGAAGAGTGTAGTTGGAGCAGATCTGAACACGGCATTAAATTCTCCAATAATCATTCAGTTATTCTGTTCCTTTTAGTTAACTTCATGAAAATAATGCCAGCTCCATTATCTATAATTTTATTGAAATAGAAGACATTTCTGTCTTATAAACTTGATTTTGTATAGAAACTTTTTCAAACATATCTGTCAGCAAATACATAAAAAGCAACAAGCTCGATTATGTTCAATTGTAATTTAAATAAATTTAATGTTTTCTAAAATGCAATAAATGTTATATATTATTTTATTTAACGGTTTTCAATACTATTTTTTATGCATCGTTAAAGCAAAAAATATTACGTTTAACAACTTTGAAAAATTTTTCATTTCATTTGTTGCAAACTTGTAGCATTAGTTTACTTTTATTCCTTAAACAGCTATGTTATTTAGTGCTTTGAAAATAAAATTATATTTTAAGAAAATAAAATTTTTAAACTACTGTGAAATCTTAATTATTGACTTTCACCCCCCCCCCCCTTTCTTTTAAAAGCAAAATAAATTAAATTTGGAGGAAGCTTATAAACGGAAAACAATTTTTTATCCTTAATTTATAGGCAAATAAGGCAAATATAGGAGTGAAAATCTTTCGCCTTTCGGTAGATTTCCGACAAATATTATCCAAATGCTCCCTCCCTAAAATCTCTCTCAAACAAAAAGCCCTAAGCAAAATTTAAATTCTATTATTTTCTCAAGTTTACTTCTTTAAGCTTTTCTTTTATTGCAACAATATTTTATCAATTATCTAATCCCCCCCCCCCAAAAAAAAAAAAAAAACACAATCTATTTATTTTTATTTTATAATATTTTGTTTAAACATATCACTCAGAAACTAAATAAATATACATATATTTTTCTTTATGGTGAATTTAACAGATAGTACAACTGATGATTATGGTAACATATGGAAAAGATAATAAAAAAGTGTCAAATAATTATTTTTCCTTGTGTTCACATGTTGCCCTTGTGTTTACAGCTGCCCCTTCGTTGGAGCACATATGAACTTTTTTTTGAATTCATAAAACTTTTAAGAAATGTAAGAAGAGCTATAAAAATAATTAAAAAAATTACCATGCGTAAAAAAGTACTGTTTACTATATTGAGTAGTTTTGCTTATAGAAATTAACCCAGTTATGAGAAAAAAGCTATGTTCACATGTGCCCCAGTCTCCCCTATATTTTCAGGTAGTGCCTGATTGAAATTGGTGCTGATTAGTTTTGTGTGTAAATCGTTCAACAGGTGGTGCTACTATGCTGTCTTTTTTACGATTTCTACACTCTTGGTCGGAATCCAGATAGATATTTCACTGTTAGTGAAACGAGATTGGCCAATCAGGAGTCTGATTTTTTGTGAACTTTTTGCAAAAGTTTTTATAAAGTATAAGCTTTTTATTACTTGATCTCTTATAATAAGACGTACTATGCGGATTCCTGTCGTAACACCACCGATTTCCAAATTATTCTCAATTCAGTGACATACGACTGATGAAGTCTGCTATTTAAATTAGATACGATACGTGGAATATACGTATACATTAAATATACGTATTCTTAAATATACGTTTAGTTGATACGCGTTATACGTATCCGGATACGTTTAAACGTATATTCTAAAGTATCCGTATAGCAGAAAAGCGTATTATACGGATATACGTATATCGTTTAAACGTATAGCTGCTATACGTATCCCATCGCGAGCACTAGTTCAAACTATATTACTTTTACATCATTATCAATATTTTTGGTGGCTCTTAAACAAATAATTATGCTACCGTTTTGCGCGCCGTGAATGAAACTGAAAAAACAATTTTACATTTACTTTAATCAAACTTAAACATAAAAAAATAAATTTCAGTATGGAATGTTAAAAAAAAATGATTTTACATCGAAAAGAAATTAGGTTGTCTATATTAAAAATTGTATGTATTTATTTTTTATAAAGATCGAGAAAAAAATAAATGTTGCATTATTGCTAAATTGCACTGCCAGGTAGAAAGTAAGACATTTAATACCCCCTAATAGCTCTGAAAATCAATATAATCATCACTTCTGATTATAAATTTACCTTTTTATGCACAAATTTTTAAATTTTCAAGTCTTTAATTTAATAATGAATCACTCTATTTATGTTGTAAAAGTTGTACTTCTTAAATGTCTATAGAATTTGTGCATATAAGCTTAAAACATCAGAGTTATTTAAGTTTTACAAACTTGATGATAATAAAGGCTTTTTGTATATATTTATATGTAGGCTATTGTTTTTGTTCCTTTTATTTAATCTTGGAGTGAAGAATTTTTATCGTTGCGATGTCATAATCCGTTTAAATATTTTTTTTTAGTATGCGCCATAATGATATTTTAGACATGCCCTTTGTGTCAAGGTAATTTAAAACTTCACATAAAAATATTTAGCTGCCAATCTTTTTATTTTTAAAAAAACTAGATGAAGATAATTTTTATTTAAAAAATGTGAATAATAATATACAAATTAGGAACATTTCATTTAACTCACTTCCACTTTCATTATAGCTTTCATTATGGCTAGGTAACTTGAAAAAGGACAAAAAGATTAGCAACTACATAGTACCTTGAAAATAACATTTAGTACTATACAGAGTTTAACACTTACTACTCTTTTTTGACAAAACCTCTAAAATTAGGAGTATTTTTCTTTACAGGAAATTCAGAAGTTTAACATTTTTCCTAATTATTCCCGATTAATAATTCTACCTTTGCACACTGTAAAACTTCAATAGTAACTCCTGTTACCACTCTAAGTAAATATATAAAATAAAGCATTTTATGTACGTGTATATTTCAAAACAAAAAATATCGCTGAAAGAAATCTATATTCATCGAAAATTGCAGTTTTACAACCACCATTTACGCAATGAAATATCAATTGTATTAAACATGGCAAGGACTGTTCTCAGATTTTTAATTAATTGACCCGTTTTCGAAATATCCCAGTAAATGACAAACATTTTGCTGAAAATCAAATGGATATCAACCATTCAATGAAAATTTTCCCAAATCTTCAAAATTCTGAAAAAGAATTCACAATATGCTCACTCCACCTCCCTCCTATGCTTTAAAGGGGGGGGGGGACTGGAGTGAGCATATTGTGAATTCTTATGAATTCCCCCCAAAATAAAATAGGATTTAATTAAAAATGCAACTATTTCAATGCATTCAGCTAGAAAAAAAATCCTGACAGTAGTTCATGTCAATGTCGTCATAAATCCCTCCCTCCCTCTTTTACTGATTAACAATCGCAATTGTGATCAAACTATTGGTATCAATTAGTAATCATGATTACTTAAGTAAACCCAAATTACATATTTTAAAGACAATAGAATTTTTGTTGAAAATATAAAAAAAAGCATGAATAAAAAAGCAAAACTAAATGTAATGTCAGAAATACTTTATTGCTAAAACATCACAAATTAGAAAATATTTCACAAACTATGTATATTAACTAGATTTATTGGCAGTTTGCAACTGTACCATTATTTTTCTATTTACCCTGGAGATTTTCCTCCTGTATCTCGATATATGTCAGCAAAGATTCTGAAAATGAAAATAAAGAAAGTTTGTAATAAAATAATATGTAACTAGATGTGCACAACAAAATTTACATGCCGTGCAGCAAGTCGTCTTGAAGTATAAGCTCTGAAAACCCGTATTTCTCAACATGTTAGCACCAACGTAAACCAGTCTGATTCTCCATGACATTTATTGTTGGCCAAGGAAGAGCACCATCAACTATGTGTTATTCTACCTGTGTCCCAAACATCATTGGAAGTCATGGAAAGTTATGGATCCTCTAAAACAGTGATTTTATAGAGTAGCAGGGTTTTAATACTTGTGCAATAAACATTTTTATAGATCTCAGAACATTAATATCGATAATCGATAATCGATATAATAATCGATAATCAATTTAATAATCGATAATTAAACTAAAAATTACGAGTTAAACTGTGAAACTTTAAAAACTGCAGACCGCTAACATTAGTTATGGGTTAAATTTTTATTAGAAAGCAAATTATCAGAAATAAATTTATTTTAGCATGTTTAGTTAATAATATAGGGGAGAGTGGGGTGGTATGGGACACTTTTTATGAAGTAAGATAATAAACTTTGTTTGATAAAAAAACAAAAATTTCTATTTATAGAGTGCAAGGTAAAACACTTTCTAAAATCCCTAAACAATATAGAAACATAGCAAGCATAAGCTATTTTATAATTAAAGAAAGTGCACGTTTCAAAATGTGTCCCATTCCTCCCCACATACATGAAGGTATGGTATAGAAATAAAACAGTGCTATAAACACAAATAGTGTAGTGTCGGCTAGATACACAGTCAAACAAAGATTGCAGGGCAATTATGTAGTATGTACCATAATGTAAAATTCCCGTATCTTCATGACTGGAATGAAAATTCATCTTATTAAAAAAGAAAAAAAAAGAATTTGACATATCCTATTCCTCACCACTTCCATGTTTTATGTTATACTTTTTGTATGAACAAAAATGTTGATTTTAGACTTATTTTAAATAATGGATAATATACAATATGATGTTTCATAAATAGGAAAACGAATACATGTATGCATAAATAAGTCATTATATACAAAATGGATAAAAAGTATATGAAGCAAATTTATTCTTGTTTCTTGAAATATTCTTTTCTTTTAGACAATTGCAAGCTTATACATACCAATGTTTTTCCATCTGAAGATTCGGCTACCATTGTTTTATCTTGTGTGCGATTGATGAAATGCTTACAGTGGCAAAATAAAAAGAAAATCCCACTGTTCAGTGTTAAATTCAAGGGAATAGCCCAGGAGGAACATCCCCCCCAGAGCAGTGAAATTCCTCCCTATGGAAAAATTGAGATTTTGGGTTTTCAATGGTTCAAAAGGGCAAATCCCCCCCCCCCCCCCCGAAGACACAAAAGTACCTCCCGAAGAAAAGTGTCTGAATTCAACACTGCTACTGTCCGTTTCCTCTCTCTGTCAAAGTCCACTCTCCAGTTCTTTCAGTTTAACAGAGAATTTGCAGTTAATATATATAAAGAAAAAATAAATATATTCCAGTGGGGAATTCAGACACTTTTCTCCGGGAGGGATTTTAGCGGCTTCGGAAGGAGGGGTATTATAGAGTTCCTGGGGATTGCACATTTGACATTAAAATCACAAAATCTCAAATCTTCCAAGAGACACATCTTATTGTTCCTCGAGGGAATGCCCCTCCCCGGACACCCCCTGAATTCAACATCAATATATTTTAAATCACTCGGAAAGGGACACCTAAATATAAATTTTGATATTTTTTCATGAATGTCTCCGAAATTTTTTTTCAAAATTGTTGTTAAAATACCTTTAGAAATAAGTAAAATATTAGATTAGTTTTGCATTTGGGCATTTCTGTCTACAAATTGACAGAGAATCAGTGTTAACTTCTGAATCTTAGAATTAGTCATCTTAATCCTATTTTACAATAATCATTTTGATTATATAGTATATGTATTTCAAAATTTCAATAGACCTAACGCGTAATAACTGCATTTAAGATTTTTATTCAAACCAACGTTTATTTAAAATACTTATAATATTCATTATAAAAAGTCATAATTGAATAACTAACCTCTTTCCTGTATAACAAATTCGGTCTTCGAAGTAAATATTATAAGTAATGCACGTGTTGCGTTTGTGTTTACAGTTTTCAAGCAATTTTGCTAATGTACTCGGGAACTCGGACTGATTTTATCTTCAACCTAAAGCGTCGAAGAAAAAACCGAGCTGAGGGTTTTCCATTCTACTCCCCTAAATGGAAACGTTCAGTTAGTCGACTGCCCTAGAATAAACAATTCCGGTAATTCCAGGAATAGTTGCAGATTTTTTCTAAAGCGGGAATTTTGAATAAAACTGACGACTAGACGACTGTTCAGGAATAAAAATTTCCGGTATTTAAAGGAAAAGTTCCAGATTTTTTCTAAAACGGAAATGTTCAGCTAAATCAAGAAAAATTCACAGAGTAACACCTCTAAAATTCAGAACATATTTTTACAGTGTAGATTTTATTTTCATATATTAAAATATTATTGTCAGCTGTATTTTATAGTTTTATAATTTGTGTTATACACATATTTATATAACACATTATATGTTCGGTAATAACATACAGAGTCCTGTAGATATGATTAAAAATTGTAAATTATTTAAATACAATATGTATAGATATGTCTTTTCAAGCAAAAGTTAGATAATGTTAATTTTTTATCACCGGAAATTGCATTTTTATTAAGTAAACTTCCTTTTTTTTATAATATTCGCAGAATTGGTTTTTATCTGATATAAAATGAGTAATTTTCTGTTGAAATATTCTGTAAAACCTTTAAATAACAACATTAATAAAGATATTTTTTATGCACGCACGCACAAAAAATGTAAAACTTTTTCTAAAAACACACATCAAAGTACATAACAGAAATATTTAAAATACACACGTTAAAGAAAAATAGATCCTTTAACTGTAAAAACATTATTCGAAGAAATGATATTTTTACAAAAGATGTGCAAAGGTAAACACCAATTGTTATTCCAGTCGAATTGTACATCACTTTTATATAAAATGTGTGTCCTTAAATAAGGAATTTATATGCATTTTAGTTTACTGGGAATTCCTATTTATACCGATAAAATTCAGAAATTCTTCCTATGACGATAAATTCCAGGAACAAATTTATGCATCTACATATGTGTAAAGCAATAAACTGTAACCGGTATATTTCAAAAACATTTTTGTACCGTTTTATTTATGCAATTGTAAGATATACATGCGCGAATTCAAATCTTCTTTAATAGCTTTTATTGCTGAGTGCATATGGAAATGAAGTGTTATTCTCATAAGTAGAATAAATCAAAATTTTACACGCGTGAACCTAAACTCTTGCGCAAAACTTTAAGGGGGATAGTACACATCGAAACAAACAATATTAAACTGGAAACTAAAGATTCGAAACGTCTTCCGAAGAAGATAGGTGCCTTTAAAGTTTAGGGTCCAAAATTTCAAATGTTTATAAAAAAACAGAAAGAAAATTCGCTAATTCGTTTACTGCTTTCGCTAAAACTATTATGTATGCCAGTATTTTCTTGAAAATATATTTTAAAGATAAAGTTCAAAAAATGCCGATAAAGGGAGCTAAACTTTAGAGTAACGAACAACTATCTTCTGCATTATTTTTTATATCTCATTAAATGCTTTCAAAAGCTTAGACTTAGATTTAAATTTTGAGCTCAAAATGATTTGAAATTTAAATTTTAAAATTTTGACAAAAGTAATTTTTTATTGTGAAATTGTCAATTTTAAACAAATAAATAAATTGTTTATAAATAAAGTACACCTGCAAGATACATAAGTTTGTCATCATTGTCAATATTTTTAGGTTTAAAGATACAAAACCAACGATTATAAATGCACAAATAATATATGAAAAGGTAGCAAATAGCTGTTTCGAATCTACTATCGAGATTCTTTATCAGTGCAAAACTCAGCGAGCTAGAAAAAGTAAAACTGAGCAGTTTTTATGTCGAATGCACTTTAAGGGGAAAAAAGTTTCATGTTGAATTTTTTAGAAAAATTCATTTAAAACTTTAGTTTTGTAACTTTTAATTTGTCTAAAATATAATTTTGTTATATCAATATTTATATGTATTTGTATTCAAATTTAATAATCAAAATTTGTGATTTAAAACGAAATTCATAATTTAAATTAATTAAAATTGTTTCAAGCTCAAAGCTTAATTGATCACTGTCGATTCGATTTTGTTACTATGGAAACATCTAGCTTTTTTTAAAATATGCTAAAATGTATGAAAATAATTTTTCTCAATATAAATTTTTTATATATGAAAATATTTTTTTCGAGTGATAAATTAAATAATTACAGCAACAAGCAAAATAGATAAGCAATAATATATATATATATGTATGTATATGTATGTATGTATATATATATATATGTGGGTATAATATACGCATTATACTCCCTCATTGTTTATGTTTAAATTCATTAACTTCCATTTACACGCATTTTAAAAATCCTCAGTTTTCAGTTGCATTAAAATCATTTGCTTTTAGAGAGGTAAAGTGCTGCTCGCTTAATCGTGTCACGCTTACGTTTTTTCACGCCAAATATTTAAAAATATTTTATTCTTTTACATACTTTCTACTGTAATTCCTCCACTAATTTTGAAAGATCCTTTATTACATACATAAATAATTTAATTAGTATTTTTTTCAAAACATTCTGAGTATGCCCAATATGAAGAACTTCTTTCTCAGTATTAATTGAAATTTTTTTGAATAATTTAGATTCATTGCTGTGTTGTAACATAGAAGACAAAAATAAAATTGTCTTTTATAGCCAACTGCATAAGTAACATCGGCTTTTGAAAAATTCTGAGAATTTTTTTGGAGAAATGAGGGTCCTTCGTAATATAACTGGTTTAACATATATTCAGATCTTGATGCAGTAATTGTTGCACTATTAAGCAAAAATTGAGGAATACAAGATTATAGTATTACGAATGTACCCTCATAGCATGCATGTTCACAGTGACGTCACAATGACGTCACTGTGAGTCACTTTGGTCACATCACATCTGTGACGAAAATGCCACCACTCAGAGACGTCACATTGTGACTAAGATGTGACTTTCTAAAAAATTTTCACAGTTCGTCACAATGTTAATGTTAAAGTAGTCACAAATGACACACTTTTCACAAATTGGTCACATTGTGACGTCACAAAGTGGTCACAATGTGACGTCACAAAAAAGCCCTAAAACGGCCATAACGACTTCACATTTTAGTCACTGTGACTTCACATCGACGTCACGTGACGTCACATCGACAATCGCTGGTCACAAAGTCACAATGTGACTTCACAACGACGTTGCAGTGACGTCACCATGTCTTACGGGTATATATTAAATTCAGTTGTACGGAAATAATATGATTCTATATTAGACAGGACTTAATATCACCATGGCAACCTAAACTCATTGCCTATCATGGAACATCATTGAATAAATTACTTACGATAAGATTAAATAGAATGAAGTAAACTTTTATTAATATTTTTTAAAGATTTGATTCGGCTTTTATAAAATTTGAAATGACTCGAAAAAAATTTGCAATAATTATGCATAATAATTTTCAAATCATTCGGTTCGGCAGTATTTTACATGCGGACAAATGGGATGACAGACGAACGTATTAGACGATTTTACGCATAGATGTTATATATTTATATAGTTACGAACGTACTAAAAAGAAACAGCCTTTTAGAGAAAAAACTGAAAAGCGAATGTTAAAAATATTGATTTCCCGAAGAAATATTTTTAATATACTAATTCATCATATTTCCATAGATTTAAATTTTGGAGAAGAATCCGGAAAGTTGATTGACTATTAGTCTTAAACCTTCTTCATTCAAAATAGAAGTTTCGCATACCGGTATCATGTCAAGCGTTTTAAATATGGTTTGTATATCATTGTTTGGAAATCTCGTATTAGTGTATTTTTAACGCAACAGCGTCATTTTTTTCTCTTTTTTACTGTTATTGTTTAATTTATTATAAAAAATAATTTTAAATAAATAAAATGTATTGTAAATATTAAAATTGTATTTCTTTAAGTTATAAAAAAAAAATCATAGATACATATTTAAAAAAAAGTATACAGGCATTAAGCGAAATATCTTGATTTAAAAAAAAATTCTAATTTTTTTATTATTTATTTTATAAGTCTTGTAACATAATAGTGAATGGATTTATAATTATTATATAGAAAGCAGTGTTAAACAATTTTGAATACATACTTAAAATAATACTTTACATAAATTTTTAAATATGCCTGTGACTTCTCTAGTGTTAAGTCTAAATAAATGATAAAATTGAAACAATTCTAACGGAACAAACAAACAAGACAATCGAGTGTCATTTAAAACTTTGAAAACTAAAAGAAGTTTCATTAATCATCAAAAGTTTAAATGAACTTATAAGTATCTAAAAAGAAAAAAGATGAGCTTCTTACATGTTAAGCTGAAAAAAAATCTTGCAGTGTATTTATGACCATCTTTTTTTCCAGTTTTCGGAAATAGATAAAGAATATTAAAGTCTTTTCGGGAAGAAAAATAATGATTTTAGAGGATTTACTAAAACTTTTATGCTTTTGTATTTCCCCCCCCTTAAATGATCATCGAAAAAACGCTTCACTTACTTTTAATGTATCATTTCTTTAGTTTAGAAAAAAAAGCCATTTGTCATTGTAGTTATAAAAGATATTTCCCATTTTTCTGATTTATATGTGTTTACAATCGTTAAAAAATGTAAATGTGAAGATTATGTATTGATGTGAAATGTGAAGGTTGTGTAACATTTCAGTATTGTTTACGTATTCGCAAATGAATATTTTGCTTTTATTCCTAGTTTTTTTTATCTTGAAAAAAATAAAAACCACAATATAATTTATATAATGTAATGACCTAATATGAGCACTTTACTTTATATTCAGAGTACATACAACATTTGATTTTAAGGATTCGAGGAAAAACTTAGGTCCAAAATTCACTGCTACCGGAACGTCTGGCGCTATATCGTACAAAACAGAGATTTAAAACGTGCAAAATCAAAGCTGAAATAAAAATTATCTTATTTTTAGTACAATCAAATCAGGTTCAGTATGGCTGCCGTTTTTAACAACCACTCACTGTATTTCGTGCCCAGTATGCTTAACTCCTTCGCGACGGGAACATTTTACGAAATTTTTAATGTTTTGCCACCGGTTTTAAAAACCAGAAATTTCTGGCTTATTAATTCGAGAAAATATTCCGAATAAATAAGCCAAAATTTACGGTATAATTTTACTGGGGGCGATAAACACGGATTCTTATGCCTATTTGCTGCACGTATACGTGTCGCTCGTCCCCAAGGGACTAACAGCGGAAAATAAAATGTCTACAGGAATTTCCTGTACACTCCGTGTTATATTATTCTTCAGTATCGCTCGGTTCCGGATAACGCTGTGATAGACCTTGGACATTAGGTAATCTCATAGCTAGAAGTCACATAGAGTAACATCAGAGGACCGAAGAGGCCATATATTTGAAAAGCAGCGGATAGTGAGTTTTTCCGTTGTGAATTTCCGCTGTAGCAACTTCAGAATCAATTCTTAAATAACGTGTGGTAATAAAACTTCCCATGAGAATACAATATAAAGTCTTTTCTAGTTCTTGATCTTTAACAGTTCTTCAGATAATCGGTAATGTACTCGCTGGCGGCAGAATATTTCAAATACTTTTTTTTTTTTTAAAGTATAAAAGTTAAAAAATAAGGAAACTAACACCAATTACTTAAGAATAATATTACTTCAAATTATTTTTTCAATTATTTTTTTTAAATTTTTATACAATTTTTTATGTATATAAAATACATAAAAAATAATTAATATATTAATATTATACTGACATACAAAAATAAAATGAAATAAAATAAAATAAGCACACAATAGTACGTACGTTAACCAAAAAGAATTTCATTAAAATCGAAAATGCGCTTTTTGGTTGGTTGTGTTTATAACAAGCAATCATCAACACGAGGAATACAGGCCTTAAAGGTGGAGGGTGACCTCCGTGAGGTCTATTCTAAGAGACATTCTAAGGGAACCTAAGCCGTATTTAGGTTGCCAAGGTTCGAAGAAAACCACAGAAAATTCCCAATTATTAGGTCTACGGGCGCGATTGAATTCGAACCCAGCACTGATTAGTGCTTGGTGTATATCGCGTAACAGGTGGCGTTAGTATGCTGCATTATTTGCAATTTTCACAGCCATATCTCAAGAACAAGTACATGGATTTTCAAAAAAAAAAAAAAAATATTTAGTTAGTACTTTATAAAACATGGTGCTGATTATATTTTGGTGGAAATCGTTCAACAGGTGGCGCTGCCATAGTACATTATTCGTGGTTATCGTAATAGCTCTATCTAAAGAACAAATGCACGAAATTTTCCAAAACTTCAGATTCCGTTAGTCCGTTAGGTTAGTTTTGTTTACTTTTTGATGTCAGTCGCGCTACATATAGTGCTACTATGCTGCATTTTCACGATACCGTAATAAATGTATCTCAAGAACAAATGCATACGTTTTCATCAAACTTCAGATTCAGTTAGTACCAGATAAAAAATTGACCCTTATTTATTTTGGTATCCATTACGCAATATGTTACACTGTTATGTAGATTTAAAAAAAAAGATTTTGCAACAGCTCTGTCTCAAAAACTAATGCACGGATTTTCAGATTCAGTTATAAGTTGACATAAGCTGTTGCTAACTAGAGTATGGTTAAAACCTTCTAAACGGTCAAGGTGCTATGCTGTATTTTTCAGGAAGTATTAACATGCATAAGATATACGAAAAATTTTGGATTGCCACATCTGACTAGTTGAGAATGACGCTTACATCTTATGAATAACTACCATGCCAAATTTCAAGTTTTTATCATCAAGAATCCCTCAAAACTCGCAATTTCAGAACTTTTTTGCTTCTGCAGCTTCTGTCTGATATTCTATGTTGTTGCAAGAACTGTGAACATCTTTGACATAATTTTTTTTATTTTTTTTTATTTTTTTTTTTTTCAAGGTTGGTTAGGTGTCTTCCGAGATTCCATAGAAATCGTAATTTAGAAAATTTTTAGAACACTTTTTGCTTATTGCTCTTTTTTTATATACCAATTTATTAAACACTGATCTTAGACGACATTTAGGTATGTACCACCAAAAATGTGTCCAGTCTGTATCTTTAACATTTTGTACATCTCGTTGCATATCTGCAACATTACCAATTAACTATACAGCGGGCTTTAAAAAACGACTTTATTTATTGTTGATGTCTCACATATCACTTAAAAAAAATTGTTACAACAAAAGAATTCTCAACACACGGCAATACTGAGTTTTTTATGCCACCATTTTAGTTATCATATTTTGCATCAATATTACAATAACAAATTTCACAAATTTAGTAACATTAAAAAGGCTGGGAGTGTCCCAAAGGAGATTTTATTACTAAGGTAAGCTTGTATAGTGTCAGGACGGGTAATTATGACCACTTTATATATTTTCAGCATTGTTATTTTTTTCACTTTTTTTCTGTTTGGTAAAGTGGTGTATTTAGTGCATAGGAAGTAACTTTGACCCTTTAAGAACACCTCTGAATATTTTAACTGTCAGAATCCCCCTTTTATTAAGTTAAAAGGATGGTTATACTTATTATAATTAAATGTATATTAATCGAAATATATTTATGCGAGTTAGAAAAAATAGACATACAAACGGACAGATAAATCAAATTCATAAGCACTTTTCAACTATATTTGAAAATGTTAAAGACGTAATGTTATTCACGCACTTTATTATATATTAATGTAATTAATATACATTTTTTTTGGTTTACTATGATATATTCTGTATTGAAAATGAAGTGTAAAGCATTTCTTGTTTATTTACAGGGCCACTCGAAAGAATTCCTTGCATTACGATCTACAGGAGAAAATCGTTTGCTGTGTACTTTAATGATATATAAAACATATTGAAATTGATGTACATCACTATGGTTTATTGCAAGACTTTTTCTATAGATTAAAGCGCGCAAATAACTTAACATTCATTTACAGGGGCATACAAAACAATTTGACTAAAGAAGAAAATCAGCAATAATTGAACCTATGAGCAATAATTGCTGGCAGTGCATTTTAAAATTTAACATTTTTTAAAATATAGTTATGTGTATATAAATTCTACAGATCATATACAGGGTTGCACAAAATAATTAGCAACATTCGGTTATTAGTGGAAATTGCTGAGTGGAAATTTTCAGTTGAACCATGTATTCATATGTAGTATGTATATGTAGTAACTATGTAGTATGCATATATATGTTGCTGCAAAAAAAAAAGAAACATTATTTTAAAGACTATTCATGGTAACAGTAGAAAACGTTTCACAAATGCATTATTCGTTTTTCAAATTTTTCATTTAGACTAAATTTTAATATGCAAATATAATCAATTATATTTCAAAACAACTAACATTTTTATTTCAATCATATATGTATATTTAATTTCAGTATTTTCTTAGTATCATTAATTATTCACATGATGGTGGTCTATGACGTCACGCCAATAAAACCTATTAAAATATAGATTTTGGAACTCATTGACAATATAACGACCTGTAAAAAGCCTATGCATTAAGACCTTCTAAAAAATGCAAAGACAAGCGAAGGTGCATATTAAATGCAACATTTTTAGAACGTTTATATTCAGACTGTTTTATTTTTTTCTTCACCGCCATGTATGACTCCATTGTTGAAAAAAAAGGTTCTTTGAAGTGGCATTACAAGTGAATGTTTACCCTTTAGATATGATTTGTTAATCTTACAATGTGTTCTTTTTAATATTAGCTAACGAATTTATTAATAATTGAGAGATTGCAATATTTTTTTACTTATAAGAAATTGTTTATTCTGAATTAGTTCTTACTTCATGATTTTTACTTTCTTCTATCTTTACAAGAAGAAAGTATTGGATTCATGAAAATTTTCGACTTCCGGTTTTCGACGGATTTATACGTTTTAGAATGTCCTGAATACGTTTTGACTATTTTTAGAAAATGTCTGTCTGTGAGTCTGTGTGCCTGTCTGTGAGTCTGTCCGTCTGTCTGTGAGTCTGTTTGTCTGTATGTGACAAAAAATTTGTGGGCGCTCTATCTCAAGAACTAATGTTCGAAATTTAATAAAATTTTATATTCAGTTAGACCTTGATATGAATTAGTGCCCATTGGTTTTTGGTGAAAATTGGCTTGCAGGTGGCGCTGCTATAGTACGTTTTTCATGATTTTCAAGATTGCTATATCTCAAGAACTAATGCACAGAATTTCACCAAACTTCAGATTCTGTGACCCCTTGATATACATAAAAGCTGATTAAGTTTTGGTGTAAATTGGCTAACAGGTGGCGCTGTTATACCACGTTTTTTATGATTTTCATGATAGCTATATCTCAAGAACTAATGCACAGAATTTCACCAAACTTCAGATTCCGCGATACCTTGAGATACATAGCCACTGATAAGGTTTTGGTGTGAACTGCCCTATAGGTGGCGCTAATATGCTACATTTTGCACGATTTTTGAGATAGCTATATCTCAAGAACTAATGCAGAGAACTTCATTAAATTTTAGTATCTTTTACACTAGAATATGTGACATAATTAGACACTGATTACAATTTGGTATTAACCTTGCAACAGGTGGTGCAGCTATGCTGCATTTTGCACGATTTTTCCGATAGCTATATCTCAACAACCAACACACAGAATTTCATCAAACTTCAGATTTTGTTACAAAATGGCATATAACATAATTACACGATGGTTACGTTTTGTTATAAATCCTTCAACTGATGGTGCTGCTGTGCTATATTTTACACTTTTTTTTTAAAAAAAACTAGCTATATCTCAAGAATTAATGCACATAATTTCATCAAACTTCAGATTCTTTTACACCATAACATAATTAGACGCTTTTTTACGTTTTGGCACAAATTGTCCAAGATATGGTGTTGCTGTGCTACGTTTCGCAAATTTTTTGTTATAACTATATCTCAAGAACTAATGGACGAAATTCCATCAAATTTCAGATTCTGTTAGGTCTTGACATCAATAGATGCTTATTAGGTTTTAGTATAAATTACCCAACATGAGGCACTACTAAGCTCATTTTCTCAGAATATTAATTAAATTTTGCGTTTTAGGCTTTTCGGATACCAGAATCTCATTAGGCTAGGTCAAATGTTCGAGGAAATTCGATAGTGGGTAACTTTGGGGTCACTACTTTTTTTTTTTTTTTTTTTTTTTTTTTTTTTTTTTTATATATATTAAAATGTACTTATGAGATAGAAGAAAGTTTCGGGATTGACATATCCAACTAGTTTTATAGTGCAATGATGCATCCTTCTTTCCAAAATACATGCACGAAATTCGAACAGACTATTGGCTAGTAAATTTAGAAGATTGATAGATTAAACCGTGCGATCTTAGAACTATCCTATTTTTGGCACGATTGTTAAAAAAAGGCCAAATTGGTTCGATTTTACATGTACACATTTGTATACATATGTATAGCATATGTACGTTATATAAGCCAGTGCACAGTGAAACCCCGAACTGAAGTTTTCAAGCATTGATCGTTTTATTTTTACGGTCCCTGTACAAATAATACTTACCGTAAAATGGGGTGAATTGGAACATTTTTCAACTTCAACGTTAAAAAAAAAACAACAACTGATTTTTTTATTTTTGTATTTTTCCACTAAAAACTTCGGTCTTGTTTTGTTCTTCACTTTTTAAGCAAAAACGAAATATTTTTACTGTTTCTATATATATTATTTATTTTTTTAATGGTGTTTCGATTCACCCCGCAGATAGGGGTGAATCGGAACATATGCTATAATCTCTATTTATTCCGATTCAAACTTTAATAGGATTAATAAAAATAGGTAATAATGATAAGTGAGGAATAGGAACACGTAGTTACTGTGAAACCAAGCCTTTATTTTATATACAAGTAAAGATATGCCTTTTTAAAAATTAGAAAACAACATTTAAATCAAGAAAAATTAAAATTTATTTTAAGAAATTATATTTGAATTGCAGTAGTAGAATTTAATATAAATTTAGCCCTGTTCTGTGTTATCCTTTACTAGTAGTCAGTACGTAAGTGAATCTATTAAGTAGCCCCAATCGCTGCATGTATTAATACGATCTACTAATACGCCCTCATCCCCAGCCCTTAGTACTGTTTGCATACCTCTCTTTTAGGTAGATTTCGTAAGAAATACTACCTATTGCAATCGCACCAGTTTATCTGTCTATCTATCTATCTATCTATCTATATATCTCACTTTTTTATGGACACGATAACTTCTATAATTTTTCACCAATCTCCACCAAACTTGTACATAAAATCAAAGGGGATAAAATCTTGGCTAAGTTCGTTAATGGGCAAAATCGGACTAAGGGGATCGGAATAGGGGGCATTTTTGTGAAAACCGAAAAAACGCCATAACTTCTTAATTAAAGTAGATATCGAATCGGTTTAAAGTTTATGTTACTTCTTAAAAATGGGCCAAAAGTATATGCATGACAGATTTTTGATAAAATTAGAAGTGGGCTCAAGGGGCGAAAAAAACAGGGATTTTGAGAGAAAAAAATTCATAACTTTGTCAATTTTCAAGATATCAAGTCCAACTAAATTTTTTGTAAATGTTCTTAAAATTATCTAAAACTTTTGTATTTACAAGTTTTTGATAGGACCAACTTTTACCGACGAAAAAAATTAAAAACGAAAAGAAAAAGGGCTCTGAAAAAAGAGAAAAATCCATAACTCCGTCAATTTTTAAGATATCAAACCTGATTAAATTTATTTTACATCTTCTCAAAAATATCTACAAGTTTTATGTTGACAAGTTTTTCATAGGATCAATTCGCAAAGCAAAAAGAAATTAAACAAAAATAGGAGTTGGAGAAAAAACTTCAAATCCAAACTGCTTATATTCTGACTCATTTTTAAATTCATTTTTGATTCTAAACGCATCCAAATGGTAGATCCTCTTATTTAGAAACTGTATAAAGTAACGCATTGGTCAATTTTCTGATAAAGACAGAATATATTTCAAAAAAGGCTACCAAAAAGGGTATTTTGAATAGAATTTCCGAAAGTCATCCGGACTGAAAATTGAAGGAAGTATTCAAATAAGAAATTGCGTTTTTTTCTGACTCGTTTTTAAATCCATTTTTGTTCTCAAACGCATCCAATTTACAGATCCTTATATTTAGGAACTATATAATGTGATGCATTGATCGGTTTTTTGATAAAGACAGAATATATTTTAAAAAAGGCTACCAAAAAGGGTATTTTGAACAGAATTTCCCGAAGTCTTTGTGATTTGAAAATTTAAAGAAGTTTTCACATAGCAAATTGCGTTTTTTATGACTCGTTTTAAAATCCATTTTCGCTCTCAAACGCATCCAATTTACAGATCCTCTTATTTAGGAACTATATACTGTGACGCATTGGCCAGTTTTTTGATAAAGATAGAATATATTTTTTAAAATGCTGTCAAAGTGAGTATTTCGCACAAAATTTTCCGAGCAATCATGAATAAAGAATTAAGTATGTATTCAAACAAAAAAGAGGTTATTTTATGACTCATTTTTAAATTCAATTTTTTTCTCAAATGCATTTAACTGACAGTTTTTTGTTATTTAGGAGCTGTATAATGTACTGTTTTGGTCGATTTTTTTAATAAATTCAGAGTCTATTTCAAAATATGTTGTCAAAACGGGCATTTGAGCTGAAGTTTTCTTAAACGGCCAAATGAAGTTATTAAACTGGGTTTATCTCTAATCATATATATATCTATATTTTTTTGTTGAATTGAGTACTCTTCGAAATCTACCTCCGCCTATAGGCCCAGCCGACAGGGATTTTTTAATTGGTTTTTCATTTTGAGATGTTTGTGTAATGTTATGGATGTCAGAGAATAATTCTGTGCAGTTTTTCTAACTAATTTGCTTTTTTTAATTTTTTTTATTGTGTGTTCCATGTCTGTTGGAATAGGCGTTGACGTTTTTGTTTAACCAAGTAATTTCTTGGCATCTTTAAACTCTTCAAGTAATTAGAACAAACAATATATTGTTACAATATATATTCATACATATGTTTTCATATATTGCATGAAATATTACTGTATAGAAAAAAAAAAAACGATGAGAGAAAACGTGTTCCGATTCATCCCGTAAATCTCTGATATTACGAGCCATTTTTCATTTTTTCATTTTGTAGTTTAGAAATAAGTAGAATTTAATACAGAATATCGTTTACAGGTCTATGATTAATGAAATATGACCTCTCTTAGGTTTAGAATACGAAAAATACTTTAGTTACACACAAAGTTTTGAAGACATTGAAAAAATGAGGTTTTTGAGGAAACTCTTGAAGTTTTTTTTATATACCCCGGTAGTTGTGTGAACATGTCAAAACTGAATTTCCCAACTCTTAATGGTATTACTTTTTTATAAAAAAATGGCGGTGTGGTGTGGTGTATTTTTGTCGGCCGATTATCTACGCTATGGGATATAGGCCCTATGGGGTGGGTTGTCCTCCGTGGGGGTCTTTCTAAGGGAACCTAACCCGTATTTACGCAAGTTTCGAAGAAAACCATGGAAAACTTCGAGCGGTTAGGCCGACGGTCGCGATTGGGTTCGAACCCAGCACCTAACGTCTACCAGTTTGGAGGTCAGAACCTCGCTATAAAAAAATGGCAACTAAAATTATCCTCACATATATTTATAATGAAATTATTTGTACGACCGGGAAGTTTCGTTCCTATTCACCCTGCTGTTCCTATTCACCACATTTTACGGTAAATAATGTTAACAAAACCCAAAAATATCGTTCTTCAAAAAGTCGTTTCCCGTATTCATCGCTATAAAATTTTCTCCTCACCGAAATGAAATTGAAAGCCATGCGAATCCATATGACATACAAACTGCAATTACTTCTTTTATCCCAAAATAATTCTTTTGTGCTGTTTGTGTTAATGATGGTGACAATAATGCAGATGAAGATTGGTTGTATATGCAAAGGATGCGATTATGTTTTCATTGATCAAGATGTTGCGATATGTGGTGTCTTAAACATAGGAGAAATGAGTGATAATGCAAAAAATGAAAACAATGGCAAAGAAGCAGAGGATAAGTTCATGCTGAAGAAGCTGAGTCCCAACCAGTCCCAAGTCTGTCTGATGCAATTATAACATTTGATTGAACTGCATGATTTTTTATATATGCATATGAAATTACAGAAAATTACCAGAAAAATGTTGTATATCTTGAAAATTTATTTTTTGATAAAAAAAAATGAAGAACCAAAGAAAATTATAGATTTTTTAAAAATAAATATCAATTTTCAATAACATCGATTTATTTCTTTTACAGTTTAGTAAGCGCAAATTAGTACTTATTAGTATGTTGCATAAATTGCATGCATTAGTAAAGCACAAACATTATGCTTTTCCATGTTTTGAAGTTAATTCGCATCCATCATTTTCCCACATTCATCGTTACTCCTCGAAAGACGATGGATCAAGGTTCTAGCTTGGTTTGGTTTATTTTTGTCGTCCGATTATCTACACTAGGGATATAAGACCAGTGGGGGAGTGCCCTTCGTGGGGGGTCTTTCTAAGGGAACCTACCCGTATTTAAGCAAGGTTCGAAGAAAACCACGAAAACTCCGAATGGTTAGGCCGACAGCCGCAATTGGGTTCGAACCCAGCACCTGCCGTCTACCAGTTGAGAAGTCCGAACCTCTCGGCCACTGGTGGGTCGGATCAAGGTTCTACAAACGCACATACACACATACACACACATGTATATATATGCACTCACACACACATGTATATAAACACAGATGCATATGTATCTCGCCAAAAATAAGTAGCTTTAGTGAAGGGAATTGTTCTAAGAATTTCCGCACGTATTTTACGGGGGAAAAAGTATTATGTATGCTGGCAGCAAAGTGAAATTAGCTGAAACTTGGTTTATTTGATATTAATTATAAGCAGATCGTACGTGAGGGTCACTCCTATGGCAGTGAATATGAACTTCCGCGTGATTTCAAACATGCCACATGCTGATATGTAAACGACATCTTCTCTTTCTATCCTTTCTAGGTAAAAAAAGACGCTTCGAGAGAGGAATGCGTTATCACCATATTTAGTTAAGTAATATTTTGCCGTTTCTCTTATTTGTAGCAATTTCTCTGGAATCATAGAACAACATATCGAGTAGGAAATTATTATAAAAAATCCATACACACCATCAAGTACTACCTCCATGATATAACTTGCATCGCATAATTTATCCTTGTGGAATAAAGCAAATAGGAGTATTACAAATATCATTTCTAAACCATAAAATATTAGTACAAGCGAGGGATATGATAAAGCTTGGTCAAGGCTTTTTAAAATTTTAACGATCTGAAAGTATTCTTTTAACAAATAGGTGATTGCATTTATCTTTCCTTCTTCAGCATAAATATGAAGCAATTTGTCATAATTCCTTAATACTTCACTACATCTGTAGAATATAATACACAAAGAAAATGTAATTAACACAAAAAATGTACAAAAAGAATGGTAAATAATGTTACTGTAAAATGATAAAAATCGAATCGCAATTTTATCGTGAACTTCATGTCCAAATGTCCATATTTCAGGTTCAGTTTTTCTATCCAAGATAGAAAATGTAAGGGATATTACACATGGTGATAAAAGCAATATGATTGTAAAAGTTTTTATTAAGCGTTCTTGGGAGTTATTTCCTATAAAGAAATTTTGTCTATTGCTTCGTGTAAAGTATTCTTGATTATTGACTCTTGTTAAATGTTTTCTGTATCGATACAGTTTTTGTAAGACAAAATTAATATTTTGACTTTGCTTGTGTAAAAGATATCGAATAAGAAGCAATTGTAAAGGCAATGAAATATATATACATACTTCTAGACCAGTTAAACCGTGCCTGCTAATAATATAGATTGCTGCTATATTCCAGTGAATGATGAAAATAGAAGATAATGTTTTAATAACAATCGATAAATATTTTTCGGCCGAATCTAGACAGCATCCTGATATTCTAACACCCAATACAGTTAATGTCCGCCACAGAAAATTATCTTTATTCGTCATAATTATTTTTGATAGTTTAATTAAATAAAATGAAGTAATTTTATTTATAATCGAATTGCTCAAAACAGTATTTGAGAAAAATTTCAATTTTTTGATACTGTTGAAAAATGTCAATTTGATAAATTTCTTTATGACTTTGAAAGGTTTTTCGGGTACTTTTTAAGTTCTTATATTTAAGTTCAGAGATTTTTTTTTTCAAATATATTCAGTTTTGCAAATTTTTAAAATAGAAAAAAACCTTGCTTTAAATAGTCTCAGAATTTCAGTCACTGATATTTCTACTTATTCTAGAATGAAATTGAGCCTAGTAGATTTGTTTTTAAATTCGCACAGTATGCTGCATAAATATAAAAGTTTTTATATTTTAGTTTATAGATGTACTTATTTTCAAATATTTTCAATTCTGTAACATTTTTAAATCCACAGAATCACTATAAAAACATTATTATCGGCATATTTTAGTTGAAATTTCTTATACGAATTACATAATAAATAGATTATATAAATATTCACATACTTCAAAACTGCACATATCTGGCATTACTTAAAAATAT
Source organism: Maratus speculifer (assembly GCA_964019185.1). Lineage (NCBI taxonomy): Eukaryota > Metazoa > Arthropoda > Arachnida > Araneae > Salticidae > Maratus > Maratus speculifer. The sequence goes on along the minus strand of OZ025298.1, from coordinate 184,126,355 downwards.
AACAATTATAAAAGAACTTTTTTTTTCCATGTACATTTTACCAGTTCTACCAGTTATTTATACTTTACTTGGTAACCTTTTAGTTGGATTTGAAAGGCAATACAAGACAACAAAAAATGAGCTCTGGAAATCTTATAATATATTTTATAGTAAACTAATGTCGAAATAGATAAAAATCAATTTTCACCATAAAATCTATTAGTTAAAACTTTTTTTCAGTTGTATATTCTAGTATTATTATGACGAAATCTTTCGAATACAAATTTGAAAGTAAAATGAATAATAATCAATCATAACAATTCGTAATATTTTTATATTTCATTTTCAAAATAAAACATAATAATGCTAAATCGTCATTCCGTGTTCCTTAATAAATAGGAACGAAATACATAAAGCGGTAAATACCATTCATAAATTGTGTTTTTTTTTAACCTATCTGTTTCTTTTTTTCATTATATGACAATGATGAATAACAAATTTCATCGCCATTGTTGTATAGAAAAACATATAATTTAGAGATATCAATACAATATAATTTTACATTACTTAATTGATAAACATAAATTTTTAAACATAAACATGTAAGAAAAATCATGCGTTAAGCATAGATTGTGAAACACTTTCCAGCAATTCCTGAAATCTTTAACAAAACTTTGTTATTTAGGGAAATAAGCTGTGACTGTCTATAGCCAAATATGTTTTCCAATACTTTCGAATAGCCCTGTATTTGATCCGTTGGTTTATATACACTATATGGCCAATGGTGACCGGCCACTTGCGATTTTTGACATTTTCTTAAATACCTAGGTAAATGCATGACGAATTATCCTGAAATTCTAAATATGTTAATATAATAATACAGGTCATACATTTTCGTTAAGATTTTTTCCCGAAACTTCATAGGGAACCGTCAACAAATTGACGATCGAAAAAGAACGAATATCTTTTCGATAACCCTGTCAAAACTAATATAGCAAAAGTGCTTAAACTGTAGATTGTGATTAAGTGGCTTATTGTAATGAACTCAGTTCACTTTTATGTTAATAGCATGTATACTCGTAGAGAAATCAAGGGTTTTATAAAAGTCTTACTCCCAAAACAGTGGTTCCAAAATTTTCAAAGTTTTGGCATATAATTTACTTCTTAATATAAAAAATTGTTCTTTTTTGAACATATGACAAATATCATCGTACAGAATACACTGTAATAAAAATAAAAAAATAATAAGAATTACATAAAAAATGAGCAGTTTTGGTAATTAAATTTTCACTGCGCATGCGTTAACGATATCACAATTTCATTTTCCTATTATGTTAGCTAAATGTATAGAGCAACTGTTGTAAAAGTGTCAGAACCATAGCTTGAAAATTCTGAAAGTGATCGTGCATAGAATAAGCTCAAAATCCGTTTTTCCCAAATTGAAGCAAAAACTAAGGGGTTTTATCCAAATACGTGCGTTCCATAATGTGTATTCCATACTGATACTAATCAATGGATAAATGGATACACCCCTGATCTTTTTTGTTTATTTTGGGAATAATGTATTTTGATCTTATTCTATAGACGATCACTTTCAGAGTTTTCAAGCTATGTTTTTGAGACTTTCAAAAAAGTTTCTCTATATATTTAGCTAACACAATATGCAAATGAAATTTTAAAATCATTGACGCATATGCAATTAAAAATTATTTAGTAAACCTGCTCGTTTTTTATACAATTTTGATTATTTTTTAATTTGATTATAGGGTATTGTGTATAATGTTGTTTGTCATATATTCTCAAAAAATATTTTTTATTAAGAACTGTGCAAATTATAAGCAAAGTACTGGGAAAAATTTAAGACTGTTTTTATAAAAGCCTTGATTTCTCTAAGAGTATGCATGCTTTCCAGATGAAAATGAACACAGTTTATTTCAATAAACCACTTTATCATAATCTACAGTTTGAGCGCTTTTGCTACATTAGTTTTTAAAAGGGTAACCAAAAGATATTCGTTCATTTTCACATTCTTGACGGTCCCCTATGGAGTTTCGGAAAAAAAATCTTCACGGAAATGTATGACCTGTACTACTATATTTACACATTTAGAGTTTCAATATAATTCCTCATGTGTTTTTCTAGATATTTATCAAAATAAGTAAAATCTCAAGTGGCCGGTTACCTTTGCCCATATAGTGCATATTCTACATAATGGGAAAATTTAGTTGAGGAAGAAAACGCCTAACTGGTTGAAATTTCTCTTTCAACAATTTATACTAATAGATGGAAACATACTTGAAAACTTTTGTTTAATCTTGCAGATTACCTAGTATCTTTGTTACATGCCAGCATTTTGCTAAAATTTAGTTCAAATAAAAATACTTTTATATCACATTTCCAGAAATCGTCATCCATAGGTGACCATGTAGCCAATTCTTTGCGTGTCCCTTTATATCATTTTATCTATCTCCTACAAACATTTCTTAGTAAACTGAAAGCAGTTAAACATAAAACTGCACCAAAAAGCACCTTTAAGTAAATTATTCATATTTATTTAGGTTACGAGCTCTGTTGTATAACACTGTATATCCACTATAGCATTTATACACTCGATATAATGTGAACACATTTAGAGAAACTTAAAAGCACATAGTATAAATAAAAGTACATTTCGTCTACCCATCAGCCATCATCGATGATACACAGTTCCTCGGATAGAATATACTATTTGAAATCTTTTGTGTGTCCCTGTAAATGCTATGCACTTCATATTATGCGTGAAATATTAAGTCTCAGCGGTGTATATCAATTTTATCGTACATGAAATCGTTTAACATAACTAAAATACGTCGCAAACAATTCCTCCCTTTATTATTGTGTAGTAGAATTCTTCTGTGTGACCCAATAAATGAACAATAACTGTTATTTTCACAGCATATTTTACAGATTGCATATTTTAGTGCACTTCTCAAATGCATATAAATTTGAATATGTTTTACAGGGTGTAACATCTTCAAAATTCATTTGAAGCGATTTTTTTCCCAAGGCTGTAATGTAACGGAAAACTTTTGCCTATCCTTATAAATAAATTAATCATGGTAGAAATTTCATTTTCAATAGGTTTCGTGCTAGGATCAACGTCAATACATCCGAAAATTCAATGGTAAACCAAATATATTTACGAGAGTTAAAGCGCAGATGGACGGACAGACAAATCGAAAGTATTAACACTTTTCAACTTTGTTGGAAAATGTTAAAAATATATACACATTCTGAGATTTAAATATAAGAGGTAACATAGCATCTTGATATGATGAATTGGAATTGCATGTGATTTTTTTTATATAAATTTAAATCTGGTTTTATTGTACTTTTAGAAAAAAAGAAACATAATTTTAATTAAATACTAAATATTAAGCAATAAATCATAATATAATGAAGATCAAATATTTATTCAATAAAAAGCTCATTTTCAGCGCTTCATTTCATATAAGACATATCATTTTTACGGCTAGATATTTTTGTTTCAAATTTCTTGAAATGAAAATGAAACTATTTTTAGAAAATTGTATAGATCTGATGTCATTTGGACAAACTTATCAAGAAACATTTCAGATTTAAGAATTGAAATAAATGCTTCTAAAATAAGATTTCTTATCGTTCCATCTGTCAGCTTTTAATGACCTTGTGTAATTTTTAATCTTTCCTTTTAATAAATATATAGCTGCAAATCGGCGTTTTTAATATATATATATATATATTGGGTCTAGTTTAAATACAGTCTAATACACTGAGGTGACAAAAGTCATGGATACCATGCTAACAGCGAGTTGGGCCTCCGTTTGCCCGGCGAAGTGCGGCAACACGACGTGCCATAGGCTCCACGAGTCGTTTCAAGTTCCCTGGAGAAATATTGAACCATGCAGCCTGTATAGACGTCCATAATTCCGAAAGTGTTGCCGATGGAGGATTTTGTGCACTGATATCTCGATTATGTTCCATAAATGTTCGATGGGATTCATGTCGAGCGATCATGGTGGCCAAATCATCCGCTGGAATTGTCCAGAATGTTCTTCAAACCAATCGTGAACAATTATGGCCCGGTGACATGGCGCATTGTCAGCCTAGAAAATTCTATCGTTGTTTAGATACATGAAATCCATGAATGATAGTGGTCTCACAGTAGCTGAGCGTAATCATTTTCAGTTAGCGATAGGTTCAGTTTGATCAGCGGACCCAATCTATTCCACGTAAACTTAGCCCACGTATAAAAACATTATACATTTATTTACCGTAATTTCCGGCGTATAATCCGCAGATCAAACAATTCTTTTTGGACCCAGAAATCTTATCTAGTGATTGAAGAAAAATATTTACGGCAATCTAATAAGCTACATTTCGTTTAACATTTCGTTTCTGGGTCGAAAGACAATTGTTTGATCCGCGGATTATACGCCGGAAATTACGGTACTTAAAACAGGTGTCACAAATAAAAATGGAAAATGTTGACATGTTTCGGTTCAATAATAAGAACCGTATTCATAACACATAAAATCAGTAGATTTCTATTGATTTTATGTGTTATGAATACGGTTCTTATTATTGAACGGAAACATGTCAACATATTTAATTTTTCTTTATGACACCTGTTTTAAGTAAATAAATGTAAAATGTTTTTATGCGTAAATGAAAAGGTGATGTGAATTTGTTTTAGTTTTTTACGAAAACTAACAACAGTTTTTGACATTGAACTCAGCTCACATCATTATGGAGCCACTATAAGTTTGCACAGTGCTTTGTTGACAACTTAGGTTTTGTAAGGTCTGTACTACACACATAACCTTCCAGAAACTCTTATCAATTGAAATCGTGACTCATCTGACCAAGCTACTTTTTTAAGTCGTCTACGCTCCAACTAATATGGTTACGAGCCAAGGAGCGCTGTTGTTGGCGATGTAGCTTTTTAGCACTTTCCAACAAAGTTAAAAAGTGCTTATGCATTCGGTTTGTCTGTCCGTCTGGCTGTCTGTCCATCTGTCCATCTGTCCGCGCTCTAATTCAGGTAAATATACTCAGATTGCCATGAAATTTTAGGACGTTATTGATCTTTACCCTAGCACAAACCTTATTGAAAATGAAGTTTCTATCATGATTAGTTTATCTACAAGGAGAATCAAAAGTTTCACATTACATTACGGCTTATGGGGAAAAATCGTTTCAAAGGAATTTTAAAGATGTTATACCCTGTCAAACAAATTAAAATTTATATGCTTTTACAAGGTGCATTAAAATATGCATTTTATAAAAAATAAGGTGAAAATGTAGCTATTATTCATTTACAGGGCCACACAAAAGAATTCTATTAGATAATGGTAAAAGGAGAAATTGTGTGTGACAGAATTTAAATATATTAAGCTGTTTCATGTATAAAAAAGTTGATGTATGTCAATGAGGCTTAGTATAAATTATACGATACTGCCTTTCCTAATATAAAGTACATAATATTTACAGGGACTCACAAAACATTTCAAATAGTACATTCTTCCCGAAGTACTGTATATGTATCCGATGATAGCTGATTGATGCATGAAATGCATTTTAATTATGATATGCGCGTATAAGTTTCACTAAATTTATGCATATTATATGGTGTGTATAAATACTATAGTTAATATACAGGACTACACAAAAAGAGCTCCCCAACGTTACTGAATATGAGTATAAATTACTAAGAGGTGGTTTTTAAATAAGTTATGCATTTTTACGCTGAACTGCATTCAGTTTGCTAAGAATTGTTTGTAGAATATAGATAAATTGATATACAGGGCCACGCAAAGAATCGGGTACATGGAACCTATGAATGATAATTAATGACAAAGTGATTTCATTTGTTTTAAGAGTGTTTTTGTTTCAAATAAATTTTATCTTAACACTGATGCGTAATAAAGGTACCAGGCAAACTACAAGGCTGAACAATGTATCCAAGTATTTTTCCATATATTAGTATAAATTGCTGAAGGAGAAATTTCAAGCTACTAGGCATTTTTTGCTAAAGTAAATTTCCCCATTATATAGTATGTATATTAGCTGACAGATCAAATACAGGGCTATTCAATAGCACTGAAATACACATTTGGCTATTTTTGACTTTATATTCTTATTTCCCTAAATAACGAAGTTTTGTTAAAGATTTCATGAAGCGTTGGAAAGTGCTTCATAATCTATGCTTAACGCATAATTTCTCTTACTTGTTAGAAATCAAATGAGAGTAGGAATCACACTTTGAAATCTCCAAAATTACTCTAAGTTTTTTTTTTTTTTTTTTTTTTTTTTTTTTTTTTTTTAGAAATAGTGTAATTAAACCTTATACATTTTTCCTAAATATATTTTAGAATGTTTAATAAATCTGTAAATATGTGAGTCCACAATATTTACTACTTTTTCCAGTTTGAATTTTCCATGTTCCATAGCTTAAGAATAAAATCATTGTGACAGACAGATACAGAAGTGATCTTATAATGGTTCCGTTATTACTTTTAAAGTACGGAACACTAAAAATGAGTATGATATGTAACAATTCGACATAGAATTAAAAATTAAGGATCTTTGTTTGTTTCTCAATAGGTTCTACTAACGCCTTTCTTTCTTTAAATTTCAAGGTTCTGGGTTAAGCAGTGATACACCATATTATGTACTCCTAAAAGATATGTGGTACTTTCTGTTTTACCTACAACCTTGATATTTGATATAAAGGGAATTCTTTTATCTCATGTAAAGAAAAAAATGGGAAAGCCAACATTCTACAAATGTATGGCGCTTTATTATGCTTCAGACTCATGAAGTTCAATAATTTGAAAAACCGATCACATAATATTCGGATTTTTCCCTTACATTTGCTACAAAACTTTTCTTTGTATCGAATTTCAAAGTTCTATGTAAATCACTTCCTTTCCATACATTCTTTAAACAGCATCCAAACAACATTATATGTGTTCATTCTCAAAACCGTTATTTAAAAAAAAAAATAGAAAATGATTTAAAATTCTTAAAAGTTAACTGAAAGTGAAAAAAATCTTTGCAACTTTCAAAATATAAAAGATATAAACTGAATAATTGAAAATAAATGTCAGGTTGCCTATAACTTGAAATACATATTTGCGAAACATAACAATACAAAAATATTTATTCTATAACAAAATTAAATAGCTGTAGCAACTAGTAACATGCATAATACAAAGCAATAGCAATAATAATAATAAATTCTTCTATGGTTTAAGTTTAAATTCATTAAACTTAACACATTAGCACTTAGCACATTTTATAAGTCAATTAAAATCAATTTTCAGATTTATTAAAATCGTCTGCTTTTGGCGAGGAAATGGGCTGTTCGCCAAATCGTGCGTCCCTTTCAGATTTTCAAGTCAATTATTCCAAAGTATTTTATTTTTTTAAATATCTCTTCTATCCTATCTATTCAGCCGCTAAATTTGACTAATCCTTTATTACCTTCAAGAGGACTTAAATTCGTATCTTTTTCAAAATATTCTAAGTATGCCCAGTATGGAGACCTTCCTTGTAAGTCCTTACGAGCTTTCTTCAGCTTATGAGAAAATAGATTTAGGGGTTACTTATAGTTGAAGAGCCGACAGCACAAACACCTATGTTATAGAGCATAAGAAAAAAAAATAGAATAAAAAGAATACTGCCCAGTTAAACTGATGGCATTGAGCTCAAAGGCTACGCACACTAATTGTACATTATAGCCTTATATTTTCAAGGGTTAATTCCGTTCGGAAAAGAAATTAAGAAGGGGAAACAGCTCTCCCCTTTCCCCTTTTTTTATACTTAATCATTGAACTTCCTAAACTATCAAGGACATGCTTTATCAAATAAAAAATCTATATCCAAAATTTAGAGCAATTCGGATAATTCTTAATAAAAACCCATTTAGCATTTGTATAATTTAAGAGGAGTTATCCCCCTCCTTTATACTTAATCATAAAACTTCCAAAACTATTCAGAGATTTGAACGAAATCTGAAAATTCTGCTTGAAAAACCCATTTATATAAATTAAGGGGGGAGGGGGCATTAGAACCCCTGTTCCCCCTATTTATACTTATTGAATGAATACCTAATAACAGTCACGGAATCGTCTCATCAGAATGATCCTATATCTTAATTTTGAACAAAAACTTAATTCTGCATGAAAAACCCACTTATTTCTAATAAGGGGAGGGGCATGAGCCCCCCCGTTGCTCCTCTTATACATATCGAATGAACTCCAAAAACTAATCAGGAAAGCGCCTTGTCGGGATATACCTATATACAAAATTTCAAGTGGATCGGATATTTTTATCATGAGTTATCGCGTTACGTACGAATGTACATACAGAACGGGCGGGCACATAAGCTCTCAGGCTATGATAGCCTGTGAGCTAAAAACCTTTATTTTATGGAAGAGTAGTAATAGGGGAATCTAATGACATATGTCTGCCGAAAGTGAAATGGTGCATAATCCAAAAATTAATGCCACCAGTGGTTGACTCGTAGGTTTAACATTGTGTTTGCCGTACAATCAAAGTTATAGAAAACTGGGAGCCTGAAAACGCCGTGATAAACCTAGATGCTTTCCAAATATTTCAAAAAAAGTAAAAAGAATATTGCCCAGTTAAACTGATGGCATTGAGCTCACAGGCTACGCATACTAATTGTACATTACAGCCTTGTATTTTCGTTAATTCCGTTCGAAAAAAACATTAAGAAGGGGAAACAGCTCTCCCCTTTCTACTTTTTTATACTTAATCATTGAACCTCCTAAATTATCAAGTACATGCTTTATCATATAAAAATCTATATCCAAAATTCAGAGCAATTCGGATAATTCTTAATAAAAACCCATTTAGCATTTATATAATTTAAGAGGAGTTATTCCCCTCTTTTATACATAACCATTAAACTTCCAAAACTATTCAGAGATTTGAACGAAATCTGACAATTCTGCTTGAAAAATCCATTTATACAAGTTAAGTGGAGGGGCATTAGAGCCCTTGTTCCCCCTGTTTATACTTATTCAATGAACACCTAAAAACAGCCACGGACTCGCCTCATCAGAATGATCCTATATCTAAATTTTGAACGAAAACTGTTAATTCTGCATGAAAATCCTGTTTCTATCAATTAAGGGGAGGGGCTTGAGCCCCCCCATTCCCCCTGTTTATACTTATTCAATGAACACCTAATAACAATCACGGAATCGCCTCATCAGAATGATCCTATATCTAAATTTTTTACGAAAACTGTTAATTCTGCTTGAAAATCCCGTTTCTATCAATTAAGGGGAGGAGCATGAGCCCCCCCTTCCCCCTGTTTATACTTATTCAATGAACACCTAATAACAGTCACGGAATCGCCTCATCAGAATGATCCTATATCTAAATTTTGAACGAAAACTGTTAATTCTGCATGAAAATCTCGTTTCTATCAATTAAGGGGAGGGGCATGAGTCCCCCGTTCTCCCTCTTATACATATCGAATGAACTCCAAAAACTAATCAGGAAAGCGCCTTATCAGAATATACCTATATACAAAATTTCAAGTGGATCCGATATTTTTATCATGAGTTATCGCGTTACGCACGAACGTACGTACGAACATACATACAGAACGGACGGGCATATAAGCTCTCAGGCTATGATAGCCTATGAGCTAAAAAGTCAGAGATTGCACGTCAGTTGTGGTAAATGAGGTGAGTTCGCACTGTAAAGAAGTTTTAAAAGTATTCAGATCTTGGTGTAATAGTATACATTACTTCGAATACAGTGAGTAGCCGAAATATTTTGTGTGTCCCTATAGAGACTATTTGTTTTTTTATTATACAGGGAGTAAATTGTAGTAAATTTCAGCAACGTTTATCAATTTCATAAAATGGAAAAGAGTAATATGATTAAAGCGCTTTCCAAGCAACATCCCTATTCCTTGATACCATTATGTAATGAAATATTTTGTGTAGCTCTGTAACTTAATAACAAATATTCTTTGCACCACATATTGTAATGAATGTATATTGTGGTACATATTTTATAGATTCATATGATTTCTTTAGGTTCGAAAAAGTGTTACATCATTAAAATGCTACTGAAACTATTTTTTCCATTGACTGTAAAATAACGGATTATTTTTTATTGTCCCTGTAATTCCATAGTTATCTGAAAATTAATTTACGGACTTTTAAATACGTATTCTAATATTATGTGCATAGAGGAACTGTAGGATGATGCAATCAATCAGCAGCATTATAAGTCAGACTGACAAGGAAGGTCTCCATATTGGGATTACTCGGAACGTTTTGAAAAAACAATACTAATTAAACTACATATGTATGTAATAAAGGATCAGTCAAAATTAGCAACAAGCAATATATATATATATACCTTGTGGTTATAAAATAAGTATCCCTATTTGGAGCTGCTTTTGTGTTTGAAATGTAATGTGCAATGCAAGAACAAAGAATTAAGGCACAAAACGGGATGGCATATCTAATTTATTGAAAATTTTCACAGTGAATGGGGTTAAGATTTCGTATGGCGCTGCCAACCAAGTTCAGCTTCCACATGAACATTGTGCTGCAAGACACAATTCAGGCAGTGGACGACTTGCTCAACTGCGGAATGCAACGCATCAGGAGTGATGTTTCGCACATGTTGTGATATGGGATCTTTTAAGTCATTGAGGTTTGCGACACCTCCTCGGTAAACAATAGACTTTAAGTGCCCCTAAAGCCAAAAATCCCATGGCGTCAGATCATGGGATTGAGAAGGCCACGTCATACGAAAATACCGGCTTATTACTCAATCATCTGTGAAATTTTGCCGTAAGAATTGTTGTAATGCTCGCCCAATATGGGGCGGGGTTCCATCTTGCATAAAAATTGTTTCGGACAGGCACTGTCTTTGCTGCAGTTGAGGAACTACAAAAGTTTGTAACATGCGCAAGTATCTTTGTGCAGTAACCGAACACGTTACAGGGCCTGTTGGTCGTAACTCCTCAAAAGAATAAGGAGAAAGAATAAAACTTGCAGTAAAGCCACACAACACTGTGACTTTTGGAGAGTGAAGGGGTATTTCGTGAATAACACTTCGTGGCTCCGAAGCCCATATTCTACAGTTCTGCGTATTGACTGTCCCTTTCATATGAAAATGGGCTTCATCCCCCATAAAATTTTCCATGGGAAGGCATCATTCATCTCAATTCGAGCTAAAAACGTTAAAGCAAAATCTAGTCTCTGCTGCGCGTCACCTGGTAACAATTGTTGATGACAACTAATTTTATACGGATAAAATTGGATTACCTTTCGTAGGACTTTTCGAGCAGTAGTACATGGAATATCCAAATTTCGGGTAACTCCACAACTCCACGTGCACTAGGACCGGCTTCCGGAGTCCCTGATGGCTCCACAATCACAGTAGCAATTTCTTCTTGAGTGCGGAGAGGTAATGGTATCCTCCCTCTTCCTCATTTTATAGTAAACGATCCAGTCACCTCGAATTTTTTTGCCATTTTTCTCACTGCACACGGTGTCGAAAGACCTTTTCCTTTCACATGCCTAAATTCATGTAAAGCAGCTGCATTGTTTGAAATGCTAACGTAGAATAGTTTTAAAATTAAAGCGCGATCTGGTAAACTGAGAGCCATGTCGTACAACATTAATGGCAGAAATGACTACGTTTTGATTCTATTATTGATTACAACGGCGTTTGCGCCGACAGGACCCGTAGCGCCATCTGTTGCCGATTATTGTAACTATCTTTTCTTATTCTTCCATTCTTCTTCCCCCTTCTTGAATAGTATGTGTACCGATTTTGGCTTCATTCGGGTTACTTTTTCAAGCTACAGACAGTTCCAAATAAGGATACTTGTTTTATAACCACCTTGTATATATATGTAATACAATATTTATAGGTATGCAATATATTAAAATCTCTTTTTGTTTATGTTTAAATTTATTAAATATCATTTACACGCAGTTTAAAAGTCCAACAGTTTTCATTTGCATTAAAATCATTATCATTTGTGTTTGGCGAGGAAAAGTTTTTCTTGCTAAATCGCGAGACGCATTCGTCTTTTCAAGTGAAACATTCGATTTTTTTTTTTTACATACTTTCTGCTGTAATTCCGATGCTAATTTTGACTGATCCTTTATTACATACGTATGTAGTTTAATTAGTATTTTTTTTCAAAACGTTCTGAGTATGCCCAATATGGAGACCTTCTTTGTCAGTCTGATTTATAATGTTGCTGATTGATTGTAACACACTACAGCTCCTCTATGCACATGATATTAGAATCGTTATTTAAAAGTCCGTGAATGAATTTTCAGATAACTATGGAATTACAGTGACATGCAAAAGTAATCCGTTATATTACAGTCAATGGAAAAAAAATAGTTTCAAGGGCATTTTAATGATGTTACACTCTTTCGAACCTAAAGTAATCATATGAATCTATAAAATATGTACCACAATATACATTCATTACTGTATGTGGTGCAAAGAATATTTGTTATTCAGTTACAGAGCCACACAAAATATTTCATTACATAATGGCATTAGGCGGGAGAATTGTTGCTTGGGGAGCGTTTTAATTATATTATTCTGTTTCACATTTATGAAATTGATAAACGTTGCTGAAATTTACTACAATTTACTCCCTGTATAATAAAAAAACAAATAGTCTCTATAGGGACACACAAAAGATTTTGGCTACTACACTGTATTCTAAGTAATGTATACTATTGCACCAAGATCAGAATATTTTTAAAACTTCGTTATGGTACGAATGCACCTCATTTACTACGACTGTCATGCAATTTCTGACATATTTTTTTTGGAACATTTGAAAAACATCTAGATTTTGGATACTTCCGAGCAAGACGAAATACAATTTTTGAATTGCCAGTCATGTTGACATCAAGAAAGCTGGTTGTCTATGCTTATTTTTCTCCTCAACCATAGTTGCCAACCTCCGGCTTTTTATAAATGAAGAAAGCATATTTTGAAATAGAAAATTTGTTTAATTAAAAGTATCTGCCATTAAATGAGATAATCGTTTGAAATTTACTTAATTTCGATAATTAAATAAATTTCTGGTCGGAAAGAGAATTGTTTGATTTTCAAAAAGCCGGAAGTTGGCAAGTATGCCTCAATGCAATTATATATTTTGAAGACCAAAATTTTACTGACAAAATATTATAAAACAAAGTTTCATAAAACATTCCTGTTTACAGAAATACCTATTATTACAGACCGAAAAAAAATATTTTTAATCTTTCATCAAATAAAAAAAAATTATTTTATTCACGGACATAAATTTAAAACTAAAAGAATGCAATTGGTCGGCTTGATTTATCAAGTAATTTTAAGTCAAATACTGTTTCTCATTTTTTTAATACTTGTACTACATATTACGTTGTTAGCACTTGCTCTTTTATGATAACCTTTACAAGGCTTACAGAAATTTAATCCGAAATGCCACTTTAAGAAGCTAATTTTGGAACACGATTGCACTACTTTAGAAAGCAGAAAGCCCTATTTGGTTTTACAGTTACTAGAAAAGAAAACCTGGGAACTTCCACATGAAAACGAATTTTGAAGTGTATGAGAAAGCAGCCAATCTGGATTTAAGAAAAGCAAACAAAACGATGAAGTGTTTCAAAAATCTAATTCATTCAGTAACATGAAATGGAAAGGAACTTTTATACAATGCGTGTAAAAACAATAAGGACACCAAAAAAATTTATTATTTTGATAAATTTCAAAACAAGTGAAACTTTTTGATGTGATACTGAATAATTTTTGAATGATAATATGCATCATCAAACTGAAAAGCAAATTAAAAAGTGAACAAAATTCAACTGCGAGTATTTTATTTTAAATAAAATAATTGTACAAAAAAAAATATTCTTGCTTGTGAAAAAACTTTAAGGACACCAAAATAAATTCAATATAGAAATTAAAGAAACAAATATTTAATGTATTATGTGTTCACTTATTAGCTTAAATATTGCAAATATTTCATCATTCCTCGACATCATTAATTTTTTGCACAGTTCTGGATGGTTTTTAAAATGCCTTCTATTCTTATAAACTCATCTCACTAAATCTCCCCATAACTTATCGATAGGATTTATATAAGGATTTATGAACAGCCATTGCAAAGCTTCAATATTTTTCTTAAAGAACTAAAATTTTTCCCACAATTTGTGTGGATATGCGCGTTATCTCGCTTATTATATCTGTTTTTTCTTGCCAGAAGTTCTGCAATAAATAAGAGATGGTCAGGATGAGTTTGCATATGTGTCTTTAAAATAAATTTTGCTGAAAGATATACAGGTGACACCAAGTCGTTCAATGAAAAGTAGTTCCATGTTTAAATAAATCCGCCACCTAACTGATGCTGTAATGAAATCGCTTTTCGTTTTCTTAAATCATTCCAATAATATTTCCAATCATTAGGACCATTTAAGTTTCATTTCTTTTCATCAAAGAAAATTAATTAAATTGATTTAAGAAAAGAAAAAGAGATTTTATTAAAACATCATTGAGGTGCTGGATTCATAACGAGGCGCTGCTTTTCGTTCAACGACGTGGGGACACTTATATATATTTCAAGAAAAATTAACTCAAAGACACATATACAGTTTGCAGCAAAGTTTTACTGAATTATGGTGAAAATTCTTTCTTACCAAAAATTCCAGCTTCTCTCCGCTAACTCCAAACTTCAGATCGCGCAAAACACCTCCTTACAAAAATAGTTCTGAGAACTGAAAAAAAGTATATATATGTAGATTTGTTCCCAGGTTCTGTAGAAAAGGCTTTTCATAGAATACTTTTCCTCAATTTTGAAGCGTTCTTTAGAAGGATTTTTCTAAAGAAAATGTTTCTACAGAATTTGCATAAGTTGTGTAGAATTTTTTATTAGTAGATTATGTAAGCATTATTAACCGACTTCCAAAAAGGAGAGGAGGTTATCAATTCAACGCGTATGTATTTTTTTTATGTATGTTCACCGATTACTCCGAAACTATCCAACCAATTATCTTGATTTTGGTGTTAAATGAGAGAGCTTGCTCTCGAATTGGTACCACTTCCGTTTCATAGAAATTGGTTCAGTACTTTTTTAGTAATTAGACAAAAACTAATAAAATTAGTGATTTCTCGCAAATCAGTAGTAATATGGATGTCGAATAAATTTACCGATGCCAGGATGGCCGAGCGGTCTAAGGCGCTTGATTCAAGATCTGGTTTTCGAAAGGCAGCGTGGGTTCGAACCCCACTCCTGACGTACGTATATACAATAATCTTTTCCGTATTATAATTTTTAAATATATATTTAACAAGTTAAATACTAATTATGCTGTTAGGAATATTTTGTTTTTAACCGTTACCACAGAGTATCAGACATTTTTTATTAACTCAATACTTTATCAGTGAAAGAGTACTCAAAAAGAGAATAGACTTGCGAAAAGTAACATGACATTGAATAAATTCGCTGAAGAGAATGAAGTCCGGACAGCCGAGCGGTCTAAGGCACCAGATTTAATCTCCGGTTTTGAAAGAGAGTGTCGGTTCGAACCTCCCTCCTGACATATGTGTATAGTATACAAAAAAAATTTCCGTGTTATATATATTTTTTAAGTGACTTCAAAAAAGGAGAGGATGTTATCAATTCGGCGCGAATGTATTTTTTTTTCTATGTATGTTCACCGATTACTCCGAAACTATCCAACCGATTAATTTGTTTTTTGTGTTAAATGAAAGAGGCTACTTTTCCATTGGTACGTTCTCCATTTCATTGAAATTGGTTCAGTACTTTTTTAGTAATTAAGTAAAAACTAATAAAATTAGTGATTTCTCGCAAACTAAAAGTAACATGGACAATGACTAAGCTCGCCGAATGGAGTGCAGTCAGGTGACTGAGCGGTCTAAGACAGCAGATTCGATTTCTGGTTCTTGAAAGAGATCGTGGGTTCGAACCTCACTCCTGACATACGTGTATGGTTTACAGTGATTTCGCCCGTTTTATAATTTTTATTAACTGACTTCAAAAAATCGTTAACTTTTAACTAAAAAGAGAAAAATAAACTTTTCTACCAAAAAGTGAACCGACTTCAAAAGCTACTGCAAAGTGAAAAATAAACTTTTTACAGAATAGTATTAAGAAATTAAATTAAGAGCGTAGTATTTATCATGCGTATTATTATATTTATGTAGCTTAATTTGATTTTTTGAAGTCGGTGCCAGCCAAGCCAAGTTCAAAATTGAAATTAATTATCCAATGCAAATCGTAAAAGAATAAAGTTAAATTTTTAACTAAATATTAAATCGTAAAACTAGTAGATCATTGGATGCGTGTCTATTGGAAAATTACATGTAACTTGGCTTGGCTGGCACCGACTTCAAAAAATCAAATTAAGTACATAAATATAATAATACGCATGATAAATACTACGCTCTTAATTTAATTTCTTAATACTATTCTGTAAAAAATTTTTTTTTCACTTTGCAGTAGCTTTTGAAGACGGTTCAATTTTTGGTAGAAAAGTTTATACATGTATTATTTTAGACTAATGATTTGATTGATTTTATTATTTACATATGAATCAATATAGGGGAGGGTAGGGAATACGCACTGACGGACTTTAAGTCATCACAATCAAAAACAACCGCTAAAGTTAATTTGTTCTCTTTTTAGATCGTATAGCTGGAAGAAACGAGTAAAAGTCAACGTCAGATCTAAAATTTGCGAATTAAGCTCTGTGATCTGAAGGTCATATATTTATTAGGACATATTTTATTTATTATATATATTTGTAGTGTATTTCATGTACTTTTAAAATGTTGTGCAAGATTTTGGATAGATTCGAGAGGTAGTTTGTAGTTTAATATATATTGCGCAATAAGCATATCGCTGTAATAACGCAATATACTGGTGTAATTACTCCATTTGATTCTTTTCAGTTTTGGAAATACATCCGAAGAGGGTTTATTTTCTATTTTATGCTTGAGAGAGCATTACTGTCATTGTTGAAAACCAAAAGGAAGAAAAAGTAATTCGCATGCCCTAAGTACTGGTATTTTGACCATATCTCATTAACTCACCCATTAGTTTTTAAATAAGGTATCTTGGGGTGATAACGACACTTTAAAGTTCTACCAATTATTATTGCTTAGTTTTAATTTTGTTCTTTCAATCAAATATAGAATCTGATACTGAAACTCATTGACTATATATACATATATAAGGAATATTTTAGAAGATATATATTCATAAAATGTAACGGCATGTTTTCTGGACCAGTACTATTTGGCGTTACTACCCGTATAGTTGGGTAACAACACCATGCAGCCAAAAATATAAAATAAAATCCATTAATGACGTGTAAATTGTTCAGTTTTAAACATATAAACGATACACCCCTATAAATGGAAAAATATGAAAAAAATACCAGTACTTAGGGCATGCGAATTACTTCTTCCTTTTTGGTTTTCAACAATGACAGTAATGCTCTCTCAAGCATAAAATAGAAAATAAACTCTCTTCGGATGTATTTCCAAAACTGAAAAGAATCAAATGGAGTAATTACACCAGTATATTGCGTTATTACCGCGATATACTTATTGCGCAATATATATTAAACTACAAACTACCTCTCGAATCTATCCAAAATGTTGCACAACATTTTAAAAGTACATGAAATACACTACAAATTTATATAATAAATAAAGTATGTCCTAATAAATATATGACCTTCAGACCTGCTTAATTCGCAAATTTTAAATCTGACGTTGACTTTTACTCGTTTCTTCCAGCTATACGATCTAAAAAGAGAACAAATTAACTTTAGCGGTTGTTTGTGATTGTGATGACTTCAAGTCCGTCTGCGCAGAACCCGCATGGGCCATTTTCTGGATTCATTCATAGTTATGCGTAATATTAGTACATGGCGTTATTACCCACGACACCTTATAAAAGAAATGTCACCAATATGTGGTAATCAAAGTTACTGGAATGGTCAAACATTAATCTTTGTTTCATGCAGATAATTAAAACCGTCGTAGAAAAATCAATTGTGAAACAGTTTTTCAGCTAATAAAGTATATTTTAAAAAATTCTAAGATTTATTTTTTGAGAAAATATTTATAAAAAATTAAGTATGTAGGTTCTAAATAATGAAGAAATATTGAGCCTTCATTCCATCCATAAAGTTTGTTCAGTAAATTAGGCTAACCATAAGTTAATTTTAAAAATTTGGCTATGTGAGGAAATTTGACCCAATCATTGCGAGGAAGGGTTAAACAGAAGATCCAAGCTTCTTTAATTATTTTTTTAAATAATGTAAATTTACTCTATAAAGCTTCAGTAAAATGGTGTTATAGAAACAAAATAATTAAAATTGTTAGAATTAAAATAGAAGATTTGAAAAATTTCTATAAAATCAAAAAATAATTTAATTAAATATAAATTAGAAAATCGACAGGATTTTTTTTCATTTAATAGTACCCACAGTATATAAATAAAAAGAATGGAAAAAACTAGAAAAGATGAAAGCAGTAGCCTTAAGAAATTTTAAGTATCCATGACTCTGAAGAAGAACATAACACTGATCAAAACACTTTAGTAAGGTACTTAACGACATTTCATCAAGTTGAACATAATGAGATGAAGCCAAACAACGTGATAACTATTGTTAACAAGTCGCAAAAAGTGGGTGTTTAAGCGAAATTTTCTTCCTATGCTTTCACTTCCGTCTAAGCTGGTTTGTTTACGCATTATATTTTCCCAAATCATTTTTAATATTTATGAAACTATGTAGCATAAAGTAATTCTGCATAACAAATATTTGAAATAATATAAAGCCAGTAAAGCCTTTCATATGTGGGGAGTCTTGATCCATTTATTTCTCATGAGTAAAAACAATAATTTTTCGCTTTCCGAATATATTAGACTTATGACAAAAGTTTATTTTGATAACTGATTGTATGAAAAATAAAATAATATGTAAAACTTTATTATGTGTTCAGTATTTTAAAAACGAAAATGATTTTGTAAAAAGTCGGTCAACTTTCCCTAGTCTTCTCTGTATATTTGGTATTTTAAAATATATGCTTATTAAATTTATTTACAACGATATGTGAAATATTTTAAAATATTTAAATTTGTAATACATCAATTTAATTTAAAAGTACTCAATAAATTTAATATGATTATAATTTAATTAATTTCTAATAGATTGCGTTTCCACAATTAATTGAAATATTACAACAGTGGAAGTACTGATGTTTGTTAATTAATGCGTTCCTGATTCTGAATTTTTTTAAACACTACCAACAAAATAAATAAATAAAACAACAAATAACTAACTAAATAATTTTTTCATTTGAATGGATTTTTTTCAATCCTTAAATTTGGTTTCCTAAGTGACAAATGATTTCAGCTTTCTAATTTACACAATTTCTAATTTGCCGTGAATTTTATACAAGTTTAATGATATACAAACCACAAAACAAACAAAGTTGAAATAATGTAAGAGTTTAAAACTGTCAACAAACAGACCAACTTGAAAGTAATCGTTTAAGATCGATCACCGAAGTGGAAACAGCTTCTAGCACGTTCAGTACTTGGGAAAGTGACCATCTGGAAACAGCTGTGTGTTGTTTGCGAAATTTGAATATTTTAATAGAATACATCTGAATTTTTTTATACAATGTATTTGAATATTTTTATAAAATATATTATAGAACATACTTGAATGTTTTTATAGAATGTATTCGAATATTTTTATAGTATATATTATACAATATATTTGAAAATTTTTATAGTAATTATAGCTTATTTCTATAAATATTTTTATAGAAACTTTACAGATATTTCAATAGATTTTAGCTAAACTAGCTTGTACAGGCCGGAGATTGGTTAGGAAAAAATACAGTAAAAAAAAGAAAGAAAGAAAAGAGAAAACTATCAGTATTTTCTTATAAAAATTATTTCAAATAATTTAAAGGGATTAAAAAGGCGAATTTCTTTTTATATAAATACTGATATTTAACACCTGTCTTTGACTGTGTTTTTAACTGACTACTCGCCACCCAGTCATAGAGAAAGGGACTATAATCCCACGGGATTCTATAACATTTTCCCTATAATACTCTTTTGTTACTGTTCTAAGGGGTGGTGCATTCAATCTCTTACTGCAGGAATGCTGGACATTAGCTGGACTTCTACAAAATGCCAAAAAGCATGTGTATTAGTATAAGCGTTTACACCATTTGAAATGGCTATTAAAACAATAAGAAATGTGCGTTATGGCTCATCTTGGAAACCATGGCAACACGCCAGCATTGGAGCGTTCTCTGTCACAACTTTGTTTAATCGTTTGGAAACAGTCAAACTTGTTTGTTTTTGTTTGTTTTGTTGATATTCGAACATCAGATGTTTTTATGGTAAATAACCTCTTTTTTGTTGGCTATTTCGTCAGTTAAATATTATTGTTAGTAATAATATTTATTACTTCAGGTATGTAAAAGAATCATAATTATTATGGAATTAATTCGAGTGGTATTCATCCACATTTTAGTCAAAATATTCTTAGTAACTGACTATGGTGTCAGTCCTGATTCAAGATTGTATATACATAAAGAAACTGTTACTTTAAGTCAGATTTTTCATATTATTTGATTATTTTTGCCTTTATAATTGAATTCGTCAAACATTATAGTCCATAAATCGACAATGTGTACCGATTTTTAAGAATTTTTTTCGTTTTATAGTAGTTCCGAATATTTCAATGCAATTTGTAAACTAGTTTTCTAATTCTTTTAATAAAGTACTAGGGACTAAGGGAACCGTAGGAAGATATTGGTTAAGACAACGGGAAGTCAAAAAACACGCTAATTTGTTATGTTTATAAAGGAGTTTTTCAGACTGATTTAATCAAGAAAATTAAATGAAGCGTTCAATGATTATTAACTCTTTAGGAATAATGTCACCCATTGGCGGGACGAAGAAACATATTCTGGATACTACGCCATATGTTGGCGGCATCCACGAAAAACTCTCCAGGTACTATTATTTATTATTTCACATATCATTTTTATCAATACCATTCCTTTTATTGATATACGATAAATAATTTGATTTGATTTTAAAACGTTAAGTATCAAGTCTGTTTTGTCGATCTTTCTGTGTGACAAGTGATAAATGGGCGAGATAAGATTCCATCTAAATCGGCTAGCGACCGAGGATTGATTTATTTTACGACAAAGCAGTTATAACATTATAGATTTTCTTTTAAACACGTGAAATTTCGCGTCAGTCATCGATAACTGTCGATGGCAAATAAAAAGATTAGTATCAATTACATTCGAGATTTCTGAGAATGTTACAAAGTAGGTTTCCACGGTTTATACTGGCGGACAGTGCAAGCACTCTTGTTAAAAACTTCCTGGTACCATGGATGCATACCCGTGGTCTGCTTCTTCGTACTGAAGGGTTAAAATCTAAGAAATACATTCTAATTTGATTATGATATATTTTAATTTTATTTCGAATAAAAGATTTTAACCCTTGCGAAAGTGTCGCCGAAAGAAATCAAAACACAACACCTAAATGTGCTTGATCAAAACTATCTTGGTCGAAACTCAGAGTTATTTTTTCCAAAGCTATTACTTAACCCGTTCAGCGCCATGAATGCATATATGCCCTCTCAAAATGTACTTATAGCTCTCCAGTTTGATACCAGTAAAAGGAAAAGTAAAAATGATTTTGTTTAATTAGGACATTTTCATTACTTTTAAAGTGAAGTCAAATAATTAACAAAAAATTGTATGAAACGAATAAAATTCGTGTAAAGGGATGCCGCTACTGAACGGGTTAAGATTCGTGATATTAAAAACATGTAAATTGATATTTTTCCATTCTAATATTATATTTATTGTTAAAAATTGCTTATAGAATCATAATGACACAATCATTAGTAAACATTATTTAGATTGTTGTTTTATGTATTTTAATTCTTTTGCAATTTAAAGTTCTTTTTAATTTGTGGAAATTTTATTTGTACATTCGAATTTGAAAAAGCGTTTGAAATTGCTACCTGCGAGACCCGTGTCACAGGAGGAAATTTTCAATAAAAGATTTGGGATGTTTCACTTTTAAATTCGATTAACATCAGTTATCAAGTCATATATAGAGTCATTTTAGGCAGATAAATTAAGCAGGATTTGGTGCATTTTTTTACAGAAATATTTTTGTTGAGATTTTACTGCTTTTTTTGTAATTTTTATGTAAGGTGGTCTGGTGTAATAACACCAGGCGGGGTAATAACGCCAAGTGCTAATATTTTGCATAATTATGAAATAATCTGGTAAATGACACCCATGGGCTCTGCGCAGAAGGGTTTGAGTCATATAAATCGCAAAAAACAGCTTCAAGTTAATTTGTTTCATTTTTAGGTCTAATTGTTTTTACGAGCAACTAAAATTACACTTGATCTAAAATTTGCGAGATACATTTTGTGATGTGAAGACTATTTTTTTTATCCGGAAATACTTTGTTAATTACATAAATTTGTAGTACGTTTCATGGACTTTCAAAATGTTGTTGAGGATTTTGGATATCTTCACGAGATAATTTGTAATTTAAAATGTACAGCGCAATAACTATAACGAGGTAATAATGCCAATCCTTGGCATTAATACCCCGGTTGATTCCCTACAGTGGCCGAGCTACATTCTAAATACTGATTCAAATAATCACAGTTAAAACTGTGCTATGTTTCTAATAATTCTATTTAAGCGGTCCTTTTTAAGCAAAAAGAAGCTCACGGTCTGATATTCTTTTGCATTGATTTTCTTTTGATTGTCTGATATTCTCCCCCCTCCCACACCAAACCTTTATTTTTCTTACACTTTCACAAAAAATGAACATTTTCAATAGCTTAGAATCAGTGGCGTAGCTAAGAGGGGCGCCAAATTGAGAGAAATTGTTATAGATCTATATTGGGGTGGGGGCGCAAAATTTCTTGCTGGCCCCGGGCGCCAAAAAACATAGCTACGCTACTGCTTAGAATGCAATTCGTCAATTTCTAAGTTTGTAGAGTTTGTATTTTGAGAATTGGGCAATCTACGTGCAATTATTTCATCTTATTTCATAGTTTTGTTCGCATGGCATTATTACCCATATAGGTGGGTAATAACGCCAAGTAGCATTGGTCAAGAAATCAGGCCATTACATTTTATGAATACATATGTTAAATTATTTTTTTATATAGGTAGTCAATGAGTTGCTGTATCAAATCATATATTTGTTTGAAAAATACAAACTAAAACTGAGCCGTGAAAATTGGTAGAACCTTAACGTGGCGTTATTACCCCAGGGTATCTTATATATTTTTCTAAAAGATATTAATATAAATTTATTTCATATTTATTGTGATTTACAATTTTTACTTGCATCTATCTGTTATATTTAAAGAGAGTGACAGTATGTATTTCACACCTACTGATAAAATTAACAACACTTATCCACATGAATCAGAGGATGTCAAAAGTGATCTCAAAATTTTAAAATTGGTATCAGTTGAAAGTACTCCGTTGTACATATAATTCCATAATAATACATATTTATTTCCAGTTTATTTTTATATGCTCATGTTCATGTGATTTGGGTTTTTTTTTCTGTTTATTTCGGGAAATTCCTTTTTATCATTTTATTTGCTTTTGAAAATGTTGCCGTAAGAGCAATGAAACATGTCAAGCTATAATCTTT
Source organism: Maratus speculifer (assembly GCA_964019185.1). NCBI lineage: Eukaryota > Metazoa > Arthropoda > Arachnida > Araneae > Salticidae > Maratus > Maratus speculifer. Next base: position 184,102,552 of record OZ025298.1, on the reverse strand, counting down.
TTATGTTATTTTAATTTATCACTTAAAGCATTTAAATTAAATTGATATTCCGCTGTATTTCACAGTTGCAGCTCATAAAATACGGAATGTTGGACGATCAAATTAATACTAGTTGTTCACATGGTCCCGTGATATCAAAAGTGCTATAGGAATTAAGAATTTAAATTAGTTTCAGAAGTACTGATTTTTAAATATTTTTTATGATGTTTTCGTAATACTGATAACTTAGTTACTCTATTTAACTGGCATGTCAAGGAAAATAATACTGTATCTTTTTGCCGTCATTTTTTATAGCAACTAAAAGAGAAAAAAAAATATTTTTAAATTAAATTACGTTACACTGTCATCATCAAAAATTAATCAACATTACAGCCTTCTCGAATAATCAACGTTCATCAAAAACATCATAGTATTTTGTAAAACCCGATAAACCTGATAAAACTTTTAGTTTTATTTTATTTTTATAAAGCTATTCAATGATTATTAGTTAACTTTCACTTTATAAAAATGTAATTTAACGAATAATTACTCAACTTTTTTCCTCCACATTTACTTATTTAGTATCAAAGCACTAAAAGACAGTCATTTGTTTAATCCGTGTTGAAATAATATGTTCTTAAATTGAAGAAAAAAATGTAAATGGATGATTTTTGATAAAACATAAAGCTATTATAAGCTACGTTTTATTTTTACTATACATTTTAGTGTTAAAAATAAATGAAGGCATATGAATAATTAAATACCAAATTTGTTTGCCGATTTTCTTGAGTGAAATATTTGACCGGGACTAGAAGGCGACAGCACAGACAATCATCTCATCGATTTCAAGGATGAAAATCTAGGATTCTTAAATCTCGATTTGGATATTAAAATGCAAACGGTCTACCAAGTCGTATCTTGGTGGAAGATACCCAAAAACCTGATTTTAGCGGTTGATTCATAGCCTTATCATTATGATTTCCTGTTCCGAATTCTCCAAGTTTTATTTGCAGGAAAGTACAATAGTAAGTCTACGAGTCAACTGTTAAAATCAGGTTTTTCGGTGTTTTCCACCAAGATACGACTTGGCACACCAATTATATTTTAATATGCGAATTGAAATTTAATTAATCTTTGATTTTCATCCATGGACTCAATGAGGTGATTGTATGTGCTATCGCCTTCCAGTATTTATAGCTGTTTGTTTTGCTGGGCTTGTGTATAATTGCGCGATTATGATATCATATGCATATTTTTCTACACATGTTACACAAGACTGCTCTCAAATATCTTAAAAGTGAAATACTTTAGTGGATGCAAATGACGTCATTTTATAAATAGAACCGTGTATTTTAAATCTTAAAACGAAAATAATTGTGTGGAAAAGTATCATTTTTACTCTTACAGCTTTGAAAGGCTGTTCATAGGAAGAGTTCATAGGAAGAAACGTTTATGACAAATGACACTATTTTTAAAAATAACGTAACTGAATTAACACATTGAAAATATGAAAAAAAGTTACTAAAATTTAGAGTATATAAATATAAATATATATTTATATATAAAAAGAAAACAACGTTAATAACGATGGAACTGTATAGTTTCAAACATACTAGCTTACTACTTTCAGTAGCGTTTTACGTATCATCCTCAGCACAAAAAATGACAAAATTTTGTTTAATTTACAGAAGAGAAGCAGATTTAAATGAAAGGTTTATTAAATGAAGTTGGTTAACAATAAGAGGAAAGGAAATTACGAGTGAATAGGAAAATGACTACAAAACAGAATGAAAAATTAAAAAATGCTAAAAACCAAAAATATATTTTTGGTATATTTTCAACAGTATGATAATGAGGAAGTAGCGAATTCATTATAACAATATTCTCAATTAACTCTTTAAGCGGCCTAACCGGGTTTTTACGTCATGTAACTTTTAGAAAAAAAATGGCTGATTTAACACAAAATCAATATTAAAATTAATTTTTTGAAGTGAATAGGATAAATAAATATGTAAGTTTGTCAAATAAAAATTTTCATACCAATATCTTTTATAAATACTAATTTATAATTTGTTAAACATGAATGGAATATTTTTCAGGCTACTGAAAGGGTTAATATTTAATTTTGATAGATTTGAAATGCTTCAAAATAGTTAAGTTAATGAAAATAAGTGAGTTGAAAGTGTATTTTAGCCCTAATGAAGTTAAAAGTGTAATTCACTTTCCAGCAATGCAATGCACTTGATGATTTATTAGCTAAAACATCTTATTTTAATTATATCAATTTATTTTAATGTATATTTGACAGTTGAATAGTGATATTTTTACCATGATAAGATGAGATGGCTCGAAATATACACCACATGAAATGTTCGAAAGATATCAGTGGTAGAAGTGAGCTGATTTTCGTTCTCTTTAAAAGCAGCAAAAATATAAGGGATTATTCACAAATTGTCATTTTTTTAATTAACTGATTTTTAGGATAAAGTCAGTATTTAATGAATATCATTGAGAAATTCTGGTACAAATGCATCGATTTTGATACTTCTTTTTTTTATCATGGAATAGGTTCGTTATGGTAGTAACCCCAAAAGAAATTAACATCAATAAAAATGAAAAAAAATAATAATTAAAATTGACAATTTGCAAGAAATCCCTTATCATTCAGCTGTTTTCAGGGAGAACTAAAAATCAACCCACTCCATCCCTGATATATCTCGGAATTTTTGCGATATTTGACTGGATTGTTTTCATGAGTTGCTCCATAGAATTCCACTATGAAATTATAAGAAGATCGTTATTGCCTTCGCGCATGTGTACATAAAAATATTTCATACAATTACTCATATTTAATAAAATATTTAACATTTTTATATTCCTAATGCACTACCATATTTCTACTACATTTTTTTCATTTCTTCTGAAACTGACGTTAAATTTGATTGAGAATCCTGCATTATATAAGCTAAAAACATGCAATATTTTTTTTGATAAAAAAAAGTATATGTAAAATTAATGCACACACTACACAAATTATTCCATAGGCACTGATTATATTAAAAAACACTTTATTAAAAGAATAACACTCACTCGCAGCTCACTGCTGCATTATTGTCTGCACATTTCTCAAACACAACTTTGGAATAATAATATAAAAAACACTTCACTTCTTTTCACTTTCTGGATACTGAGATTATAATTATAAGTAGCACGGTATCGTCTGCCTACATGGAACATACCGGCCCCCATTGACATGTTTCACATTCAATAACTCTTTTTTTACTACGTACACTAATTACACAAATAAATACAAAATGGCACTATATATGTTTACTTAAATATAAAAATTGAAAGAAAAAACAATATAACATTCAGACACATATGTATATATTTATCTTTTTTTAATTACTATGGTATTCAGGCATCGGAAAATACATAATTTACTAATCGATCTTTTAAAAATTCCATTCTGAGTTTTTACCTGAACTACGCGAAATTTCTCATCATTACCGTAATATACTTCAATAATTTTGCCTAATGGCCACTTATTGTTTGGTGTATTTTCCTCTACTAACAACACTAGATCTCCTATTTTTACATTATCCTTTTCAATTCTCCACTTACCAAATCTTACAATTAATTTCAATTATTGATTAAATTAAATAGAACTTTAACTTTAAATTTAATTTTTTAACAATTGATAAATAAACGTTTTAGCCTTTGCTTTAAATATCATTTAAACTTTAGTGCTAAACAGAAATATTAGAAAGGAGATAAAAGTGATAAGAACTGCTAGTATCCTATTGATGTTAAATCCTATCAAAACCCCCCTCTTAAAACTTTTATCTAAAAAGGAGAGGCGACTACAAGAATATTAAAATACACCACTATAGTTTTAATCCTCTTAAGGATAGCCTAACACACTAGTGCATCTTGACGATGTCCATATTTAGAACAAAAAGGATAACATCTTAAAAAGGACCATTATCTCAACAGCACTTAATCACCTGCACACTAACTCCAAATATATTAATAAATCTTTAAAGTAGACACAATAACCGGGAATAAACAATAAAAATTAGCCAAAGTTCCAGCTCAGCCCAACACCCAAAATATTCAAACATATTTATACACAAAATAAAAACTTTTATATAATATTTACACACATCAAAAAACAACTTTTACCAGGTAGGTAGTCACTTAAAATTACTCTCATACCAACAAGAGCCACTCGATCTGGCTCCTTAGGTTTTAAAACATATCCAAAAATATTGATATATATTGCTTTTATATACCTTATACACACTTGAAAAAACCCCACATATATTTCAACAAGAACACAGCATGTCAATATCTTATACTTATTAAACTTTTTCAATATTGTAATATTCATTAAACAATCTTCAAAGTCCATAATAGGAAGAAATTTCAATTATCATATATATTAATAATATATCTTACACAATTAACTGTTTTAAACAATATAAAAATATTATTTTCACATATTAAATAAAAAGATCAAAAATCTTTAATATTCAATTATAAAATTTAAGAATAGTGGAACCCCATGATTAAATTCAAAGGTAACCAAATCTCATTTTTACAACATACAAACTTCCCGGTCTGGCATCAACACATGACTCCATTCTCAAAAATAATCCTATCCTTCACAGCAGCCAATTTCCAATAAAAACAAAGTTTCAGCTGCAACATCTCCTATGAATCCGGAGGACACATATAATTAAATTGGCACAAAACATTCATACAACTTTCAGCGCTGTGTACACCCAGCTACCCTTTCACTCTCTCCCAATTTGCCTGGGGCCCCTAGGTCTTCATACCTCATTCTCTCGAAAAACACAAAATCACATAGGCAAGAGTTGTAGCACGGATACAGATTACTTTAATTCAGACAATCACAAATAAACCTCAAATAATAAACTATTGTTTCCATACTTAATATATTAGGACACATCAACCAATGTTGACACCAAGATCATAGAAACTTCTTATTGCCAAGAAATCGTCCACCAGTACAAAAACACTTTCACAAAAATTAGACTCTCCTCACAAGCCCTAAAACTTACACAGCTGACTGAGTATACTATCACATGATTGTTTCTGTCCCTCAGCGAGGAGCAAAGTTAACATCTTAAAATCAATCCCCCTCCACTAAACACAGAAACATTTAGCAAATTTAACATCAGTTTTCAAAACAAAAATTTTCATTCCGAAAAATCTCCATTAAATATCCAAAAATTCAGCCCAAGAATTGAAAACAAGCAATTCCATGAGAGTCCATCACATACTAAAAACCTCCAACTAAACCAAGTTTAGCCCATAGGGCTCATTCGCTCTTACACTACAACATGGTTCCCCCAAACTATTGCTCTTATATTCACTGGAGATTGAATTTTATCTGATCAAGTCTAACACATTTAGAAAACTTGACAAGCCAGCTGAAAGATGTTCCTTCCACATTCAGGAGACAATTTCAAAATTAACTTCTAACAACTTAAAAAAAAAAAAAAAAAAAAATGCAATCCTACAGTTGAATCTAACACAAAATATTTAAATCTGTTCTATTACATTAATATAGCAAAAACTTTATTAATTTATTTCCATATCTATTTCAACATTTCACAATTGCTTAAACTCAATACCAAAAAAAAAAAAAAAAAAAAAAAAAAAAAAAAAAAAAAAAAAAAAAAAAAAAAAATCCGCAAAAAGATCCATCAACTCAACCAAAATATGGATCAGATCTTCAAAGACTCCTTCATCAAAAGAGTTGAATTTTTAACCTTACACGTGATCAACTTTCAACTTCCAATTAACAAAAGTCAACTTTAAAAATTATTTCTCAAATTATCACTGAGCAGGCATGAGTCTAAACAACTGCAAAAAATCCTTTAACCAAAACTCCATAGCAAAAGTTTCCGAATCCTGATTACACAAAACTTGCTTAAACCATACTCCACTATGGCAACTACCTCTCAACCAACAGAAAAACTTCAGCGAATCTTCAAGCTTTCGTGGGGTGGTCGTACACTATTCACTTAAGATATCCAATGCAGGAGATTCTACATTTCTGTTCACCAGAGAGGGTAAGTAAACAATTTAAATCTTTAAATATACTGATCCCTAGAATATGCTATTCTCAAAAAATATGACAATTATACTGCCCACAACGGAAAACCTATAACAACAGCAGCAAACTATCCACAGAGAACTTAATGTATATATTCAATACTTATTCTAATTTAATCTTTCCAATTTGGGCATCTGTGTAGCACCAAGTTTCGGGATCACGCCTTTCACATTTCCCAAAATAGAAAGTATCTATTGCTATTTTTGTGATTTATATTAAAAAAATATTGCACAATTACAAAAAAAACTACATACTAAATCAACTATACCTAAAACAGAAATAAATAAACATTAATTATTCATTTTATCTGTAAAAATAAATCATATTTAATACATATTTCATTGAACATTTGCATACACATTTAACAGGACAAAAATAAATGTATCAGACCAAACTCGAAAATCCTAACACTTAAAATGGTGTATCATTTCCATGGCTCTAAAACTCTAATTCAACTCTAAAACTCTAAATCAGCTCTAAAACTCTAAATCAACTCTTAAACTCTAAATCACTCTAAAACTCTAAATCAACTCTTAAACTCTACATCAACTCTTAAACTCTAAATCAAGAATCTGTAAAACATATTGCAAAAATTAATATTTTTATGAGAACTCAGAAAAAGAAAAGAAATATTTATCTCCCATTATAGATTATATGCACTAAATCAATGACTGGTGTAAAGTAAATAATAAAATTCATCCAGTAAATAAAAATTCAAATTTATTTAGAATATTCTGTACTTAATATGCCAAAATTTTCGTGAGATCATGTTTCCCTAAATCTAACACTATTAATCAAGGAACCTCCCATACTGAAAAAAATATACTTGATTTTTTAAAACATAATATGCTAAACTTTAACATTATATATAAAAAAATACCAAACTTTTAAACTAAAAAGAATAGGATATAAACTCCAGGAAATCAGCAAGATCAAGTAAACCTCTAGAGCCATGTCACAAAACAAAATTTAAAATATTAAATTACTCAAAAATATCTATTAACTTTCATTAATAATTCATAAATCTCTGCCCGTAGACAGCACCAAAAACTGATTTCCTACCATTTAAGCACCTTATAAGTTTTTTAAAAACTTAAAATTTATTAAAAATTTTAAATATATAAAAGAGTCTATTAAAACATTACACACTTTATTCAAAGTTCAAATATACTCTCAAATCTTATATATTTCAAAAATCCTCAAATGCAGGCCTGTTAATTAAAAAAAAATATAGATAGATAGATGTAACAATTTTTAACTTCATTATACTTAAACTTCAAAATAAAATTTAACAGTTTAAATTTAAAAATATAGCAAAACTATTAAGGTTTTAACACTTCATTTTTAATAAATATCTCTATGTAATATTTTTCACATAAACTACTTAAAAATTTATCCATTTAATTATTTTCTATTAAACTAAAGAAAATCATTTCATTTTCAATAAAAAGAATTTTAAAAATTTCACTTTTACTGCAGAAGTCCTCCATCACACAAAGTACCAGAACCGGTAGTTCTGTCGAGAAAATATGTCGTCGCAAAAACGTCATGGCCAAGTAGATTCCCCAGTTTATCAGAGCTCTTGAAAGTATGCAGGATACAGTCTGTCACAACTAAGTCCATGATTCCTTGAAACAAAAGCTCATTCATAAACTCATTTCAAGCACTGTAGATCACAGTTCATGATCGAAAGAAAAACTCATCAGGATGAAGTCCTTTCAGGCACTATAAGGCATCACAGCAAAAAGTCCAACTGGGCGAGGTCGTCATAGGCTATGTAGAGCACAGTTCAAGAAAAACAAAGCTGAAAGGTTCTTGTGAGCATTCAGGGCAATCAAACTTTCATACTGCCCACACACTTCACTTGCTGCACCATGACATTCACGACAAAAATGCATAAACTCCAATGTTTGGGACGCAGACCATACTCAGGTCTTATCGTCGTTCTTCACACTAATAAAATAAAACCAGCACTGTCTCTCTGGAGGCGATAAACTTTTTTAAAAAATCAGCACAGTTCCTCTTATCATATCCCACGAAAACAGACTGAAAACTGTATTCTCTCAATATGCAAAATGTCCACTGAATATACAAAAAGCCAACTTATTTGTCCATATCTTAATCACACAATAATTTAAACAGTTCATCTTCAGATTTAACCAACATATGACTTCTTTAATTTTAATTGGAAAAGTCGTTTCAAAGAAAATTTTCACGAAATATGAAGAGCAGCATCTAAACTTCTGACTGCTTCCAAAAAGCATAGTTCCAAAAAAAAAAAAAAAAAAAAAAAAATTTCCAGCGATCGTTATCAAAAACATTTTTTGTCAAAATATTCATTAACTTTTAAAACAATATCTTCTTAAACACAACACTTCCATTAGTTGAGCACAACACTTCACTAATTTAAGCAGAATATTATTCGAAGACTCTCGTGTTCAACGTTGGACAGATCTTTAATAGAACTCTTAACATAACATCAGCACATATTTCAAATTCGATGCTTATTCACTCACATAATTATTTTCACCTCCCGGAACGTCGGACCATGTAAAATTAATGCACACACTACACAAATTATTCCATAGGCACTGATTATATTAAAAAACACTTTATTAAAAGAATAACACTCACTCGCAGCTCACTGCTGCATTATCGTCTGCACATTTCTCAAACACAACTTTGGAATAATAATATAAAAAACACTTCACTTCTTTTCACTTTCTGGATACTGAGATTATAATTATAAGTAGCACGGTATCGTCTGCCTACATGGAACAGTATATTTCCAATAATATTACGGTATTCTCATAAAAATCAGTGGAAATGTTGTAAAGTAGTCACACATTTCTATCCTGTCACATTAGATCATGCCGTGCATTTTATTGTACAAGGTGATCACAATTATTATTATTAATTTTTTTTTATATTTCATCGATACCTTATAAAATGAACGTTGATAAATATGAAGCCAAACATAATATTTATTGTTCGAAGTTCTTGAAGAATCTGACAGGTATATTTTTAAATATTCGACAAAGTGTTTAATATTGAAAGTGTTCGGTCATTAATAGTCATGTAGTATAAATCTGAGAGTGAACATGAATGTACTCCAGAAAAAAAAAACACCTCTGAAAGTGAAATTAATTTTAATGATTAATTAAATGAAATAAATTTTCAGAAGTACAAAGCATATTAAATTATATTTTTAACACTTTAAACTATGAAGAATTGTTTTACTTATTTTCCAATATTTTTGATAGTTATTATTGTTCTAGTTGTTATAATTATTGACACGTTTTTTATTATATTGCTTTAACACATTCGCTGCCGCTTACGTGAAAATGTGATGATAGTTAATGACGCACTGTAGAAGTGGGTTTTCCCAGAAGCCAATTTACTTTTTATAACAAAGAATCAGTGAAAGATTTTCCCGCGCCAGCGCGTGACTGGCTATTGGACATCACCCCACATCACACGCTGGCGTGTGAGTGGCTCGTTAACGTTGGCGCCATATTACACGCTGGAGCGTGATCGGCAGCGAATGTAGGCTTGCATATAGCTTGGTAAGGTGAGAAGGATGAGAAGACCGCCCCGGGAACCCAGATTTCGCTTTAGAATTGTAGTTTGAACCCGGAGAAAATGCATTTAAACCTCTTAAGTTTAACATGATTTAAATCAGATGACAATTAACTAAATAAAGCATTTCTATGGTAACTTTAAAATGAACAGTTCTGTAACACTATATACATCATCTACAATACAAAAATTACTTTGGTGATCCTAAGTAAAGTTTAACAACATCCTAATAATCTTGGTATATTTACGAGAATTAGAGCGTGGACAGACGGCCAGATAAACCGAATGCATAAATATCTTTCAAATTTGTTTGAAAGTGTTAAAAATGCATGTTTAGTTTTTTTACGTGGATTAGGGACACACTTAAAAAAATTTTTTATTTATATAATTGAATTTTTTGTGATGGTTAACTATATCATATGAAAAATAAATCACATGATAAAACTTCACAGATTTTTTTTTAATTTAAAATTTAAAATTTATCAAAAAGTGGTGTAATTTAAAACATTGTAACTCGAAATATTACTTGTAGAGTTTAAATCACTGAAATAAACAAAATATATAAATTTTAATTTTGATTTAGCATTTTTAAAAATATCAATTTAAATATAAATTAAAAACATTTTTACACACACAACACAAATTTTTTCTAAAAAATTTAAGAAAAAAATTATGTTACTTAAAAAAATCATATTTTCAAAAGTAAATATTTTTTTCAAATTTGCTGAAACAAAGTTAGTGCAAAACAATTGAAAAATACATGTTCAACGTTAAAAATCTTTATATTTAACGATTCTTGACGTGTAATAATTTGAATAAATGGTGAAAAAACTCACCATGAACTAAAACGAATTTGCCCAAGAAGTCGTTTTTTCATGACAACCATTGTTTGAAAGCTAGATTTTGAAATCAAATCAAAATGAAAAAATATATATTTCCTGTTCCAATGAAGATAGAAATATGATTTTAATGTGATTTTAAGCAGAAAAAAACAAAAAACTTTATATTGCAATAAATTTTTTTTGAAAATTTAAAGATTTTTGTGTTTTGGACTCCCTTAAAATCTCATTATTCATTAAATTCCTTAAAATATATTACTGCAAGTATATTGTTTGTGTCATTAATTGTTGCAAATACTGGAATTTTGCGATATTTAGAAACAAGGGTGTGAATTATGAAAGAAAATACCTAATGCAAAAATCTAAAATAATCTCTTCCATGATTTTTTGGATGCACCTTGGATTATATTTCTACACAATGTCGTTGGTCTGGTCTTATCCGTTAGAGTGTGAGTCTGAATACAGGCAGACTGATAAGGTTAAAGAAAATTTGCATTTTAAAAATAATAGATTGTTAGATTAAACAATCACTATGCAAATGTTTTACAAAAATAAATTTTTATGAATGCGGACAGCAAAGTGAAATTGGCTGAAACTTGGTTTATTTGATATTAATTATAAGCAGATCGTACGTGAGGGTCACTCCTATGGCTGTGAGTATGAACTTCCGCGTGATTTCAAACATGCCACATGCTGATATGTAAATGACATCTTCTTTTTCTATCCTTTCTAGATAAAAGATGGCATTTCGAGAAATGATAGTGTTAGCACCATGTTTAGTTAAGCAATATTTTGCCGTTTCTTTTATTTCTAATAATTTCTCTGGAATCATGGAACTACATATAGAATAGATAATTATTGTAAAGAATCCATATATTCCATCAAGAATTACTTCGGAGATATTATTTGCTTCATATAATTCATCCTTCTGCACTAAGACTGAATAGAATATTAAAAATATCATTTCTAAACCATACAATATTATTATAAGTGATGGATATGAGAGAGCTTGATCAAGACTTTTTAAAATTTTAACGATCTGAAAGAATTCTTTTAAGAAATCGACTCCTTCATCAATTTTTCCTTCTTCAATATAAATATGAAGCATTTTGTTGTAATCCCTTAATACCTCGCTGCACCTGTATAATATAATACTCAAGGAAAATGTAATTAATACGAAAAATGTACAAAATGAATAGTAAATAATGTTACCATAAAATGATAAAATTCGAACTATAATTCTGTAGGGAATTTCATGCCCAAAGGTCCATATATCGGGTTCGGGATTTTTGTTCAAGATGGCAATTATAAGAGCTATTACAGATGGTGATAAAAGCAAAGAGATTGTGAAAGTTTTTACTAAGCATTCGTGGTTGTTAAGTTTTGTAAAGCTTTCTTCTTTATTGCTTCTTCTAAAGCAGTCTTGATTGTTTTCTTTTCCAAAATATTTCTTATATCTATATAGTTCTTGCAAGATAAGACAAATATTTTCACCTTGCGAGTTTAAAATATACCGAATTAGTAACAATTGGATAGGCAATGACATATATATGTATGCATCTAGATCGGTTAATCTTTGCGAATAAATAAGATAGACAGCTACTGAAATCCAGTGAATGAGAAAAATAGAAGATAATGATTTAAAAATAATCGATATAACTTTTTCACAACGTTTTAAACTACATTCTGATAATCTAACACACAGTACAGTTAATGTTCGCCACAGAAAATTATCTTCGTTTGCCATAATAATTTTTGACATTTTAATCAAATAAAGTACTTTTATTCGCAGAGATATTTGAATTTTTTAAAATTAAATAAAAAAGCAGTTTAAGTGTATTTGATACTTCTGAAAAATGCTAATTTTACAGATTTCTTTATGACTGTGCAAGGTTTTCAGTATAACATTTTAAGTTACATTTTAGTTCCGAGATGGATTTATTTTCAAATGTATTCATCACTGCAATTTTTTTTAAATCCAAGCAGCCATTTTAAAAACATATTATTATCAGTAGCATTTTAGTTACAATTATTATGCTAATCACACAATTTATAGTTTTGATCATATGATCTATATTCGCACATATGAAACTCGACTATATCCAGCATTACTCATATAACGAAAGATAACTATAAAAAGCACAACAATACTTTTTATCGTTACATCTAGTCACTTTTATTATACTAAGTAATGTCTCAAGTGGCATCGAAAGGCAATAAAATATAGCTAAAAATTATCTATGCATGTGTTAGTGTAGATTTTAAAATAAAGAACTGCCGAAAAAAATAAAATTTTATCACGAAATTTGTAAGTCAAAAGCCATTATTAGATTGTACATTATGCTATGGTTACGGTGAAATCTTCCGATACGGTCTTTCAAAATAAAATTAATAATAAGTAATGGCCCTAAACATTCTCTTTTCAACACAAAGATGAAAAGATTTTCAAATTTATTATGATAATGCTAAATCTTCATTTAATACATTTTAACAAACAAAAACGAAATCTATAAATCTGTCAATAATATTGATAATTTGACTTTTGTGTTCATTTAATTGCAGGTTTTTCTTATTTTTTGAATTCAATATGAATACACATTCATCCTTTTTGTTGTATGTAAATGGATCAATACAATATAATATCAAATTACATACGTACCTGTGTAAAAAAAGTAGAAGGACATTCGATTTTTTCATTTTACTTAATTGTGATTTATTTTTATCGTTTGATTTTTTTTAATGGTATAATTTTTTACACAACCTTTTGTTATGAATACAAAATGAATTTCTACAGCAATTAATTTATATAAAAGTGAATTTGGATCACTATTGTCCTGTAAAAAAGTAGAAGGACAGTTCTAAAAAAATTAATGTATTAACCGCTTCTGCTGTAGATAAGGCACATAAGTATTACTATTTCAATATATTTGTCAAAAAATATATATTTCTTAATTTTTACATTGATTTCGTTTAGAATGCTCAAAGTAATACCTTTAAATAATTTTCAAAAAGGATAAATCATTTGATTTAATACTGGATAATATTCATTCGATATATTCATGTAGCTTTGACATAAGGTAAATAAGTATTATTATTTCTTTTTTTTGTTAAATACATACATACATTCTTCATTTTTAGATTGATTTTTTTAGAATGCCTAAAGGAATACCTTTAAATAATTTTCAAAAAGGACAAGCTATTTGATAATATTCTAAATAATATTCTTTTGATATACTCGTTTAGAAAAGAGGGTAAAAAGCACCAGAGGGATTGCTAAATTGCTCAACGTTCCTAAAGTTTCAATAACTATCTTAGGAATTCAGAGGAATACAATAAAAAAAATAAAGACAAGAAAACCTAAAAAACTGACATCTCTTGATGAAAGAAATATTATCTGAGAGTTGAAAAAGAAAGACTCTACTATTTCAAATGTCGGAATACAAGCAGGACTAACTCATGTGTCACGTCAAACTGTGTATAACAATATAAAAAAGTCCAAAGCCTTGATTTTTAAAAAAGAGGCAACACCAATCAAGTGCACAAAAATACATGCAGTTAACTTATTAGCATGGGCGAGAGAGTGCAAGACATCTACATGTCGAGTCATGTGAATAAAAAATTTTTTGATCTGGCTCTCTGTCGAATATGGTGGAACAATGAATTTGATCATTTTGAATGGTAGACATAACCATAACGATTATATTTGAATGTTGGAATCTGAACTTATTCTTTATGGTATAAAATCGGGTGGAGGAGATTGGATATTTGGTTCCACAGAAATAAGGTCTGTGTTTTGCCATTGCCACACTAAATAAATAAATAAATAAATAAATAAATAAATCCGCTAATTTTATGGCAAAAATTGCTGGTAACAATCTTGCCAGCATTTTTGCCCTAAAAATTGCCGTAAAATTAGATCCACATTTTTTAAAATTAAATCTCATTTTACTGTAATTTTTACGGCAAAAACTGTTGGCAACATTGTTGCGGCGTAACTTTAATAATTTTTTTTCTTTTTTTTTTATGTAGCTAAAAGTTCTGAAATAAACATACCTGAATACATGTTGGCTACGTTACACTATACGGCCAAAAATGACCGTCCACTTGCGATTTTAGACATTTTATTAAATATCTAGAAAAATACATGAGGAATTACCTTGAACTTCTAAGTGTATAATTATAATAGTACAAGTCATACATTTCCGTGAAGAATTTTTCCCGAAACAACTCCATAGGGGACCGTCAACAAATGAAAAAAGAATGATTATTTTTTGGATAACACTGTCAAAACTAATGTAGCAAAAGCTCTCAAACTGTAGATTATGATTGAATGGCTTATTACAATAAATTGTGTTCAATTTTATGTCGGTAGCATGTATACTCGTAGAAAAATTAAGGTTTTTATAAAAAAGGCCCAAATTTTTCCAAGATTTTTACTTATATTTTGCAAAATTCTTAATATAAAATAATATTCTTTCCTGAAAATATGACAAACAACATTGCACACAATACCCTGAACTCAGAATTAAAAAATAACAAAAATTGCATGAAAAGTGAGTAGGTTTACTAAATAATTTGTCACTGCGCATGCGTCAACGTTATCAAATTTCATTTGCATATTATGTTAGCTAAATGCATAGAGCTACATTTGTGAAAGTCTCAAAATCATAGCTTGAAAATTCTGAAAATAATCGTCAATAGAATAAGTTGGAAATCTGTTATTTCCAAAATGAAGAAAAAACAAGAGGAATTGTATCCATATATTCATTGATTAGAGTCAATATAGAATACACAAATATTGAACGTACTACTACATTTGAATAAAACAGCTCATTTTTTTGCTTAATTTTGGGAACAACGGATTTTCTGCTTATTCTATAAACGATCACATTTAGAATTTTCAAGCTATGATTTTGAGACTTTCACAAAAGTTGCTCTATGAATTTAGGTAGACGCATGCGCAGTGAAAAATTATTTAGTAAACCTACTCATTTTTCTTACAATACTGAATATAAATGGGAATTTTTAGAAATTGTCTTTTTTTTATTCAAGCTAGTTTTATTTAAAGCGATTCATATGGTCGCCAAATTCCGCGGTATCATGAAGTGCCTGCCATTTTAAAACAACATGATGGGTAAAATAAACCAATGAGCTTGGTCGAAATCTTAATTCTTGTGCACATGCACATTCACATCGAAATCGGTTGATATATACGAGTGCTGTCGCAAGAAAATTGATTTTTTAAAATGTCACCTACATTAGAAATTCAAATTGCTGTATCGCAGCCGTTTTTGCAGAAAAAGACAAAACAAAAATACCCCACAATCCATGTATCAAGGTAAAGCACTTCAGGAAGACTCTTTTTTTCGATTTCTAATTTTCTTTGCACATCATTATAAATTTAAAAGTTATTTGACGATTTTAAATGGCCGCCATTTTGAAACAAGATGGCGGATGAAGTTGGCCAACGAACTCAGACAAGACATTGGTATGTACCATGTACACACCAGCTACATCCAAATCGATTCATAAATACGCATATAATCAAATGACAAAAAAACAGATTGTCTCGAAATGTTAGATACAAAAGAAATTCAAAAGTGCTTTAACTCAGTCATTTTAGGTATATTTTGTATGAAATATTGTGGTCTTTCTATGTTGGAATGTATGAGAAAAAATTCCGATATACACCGATCGTGACCTCCAGATCCCTAAACTTTCGAAAAAAGTTTATATATATATATATACCGGTTGATCCAGAAGTTTCGGGAGTTTTGAAATGTTAAAAATTTGAACACTATGCATAATGCAAAAATCCGGTTTTCAGATATATGCTCAGAAACATCTGGGATTTTTGTTTAGAAGGAATTTTTTTAAATATGTATAGTTACAATTTTAAGCAACAGGTGGCGCTGCTGTACAAGACTGAATGCACCTATACCATGCGTTATATAGACACATGAGTTCATTGTGAAACATCTTTTCTAGGATATTGATGAAATTTCCTTTTAAGGATAGTTTATGTTCAAACACTTTTTTTAAGAAGTTGAAATTGCATTGAAAGGGAATTTTGATACAAAATTTGATGAGTTACTGCTATATTTGACATGCTTTCTTTGCATGTTGAGTTGTGTTCTTATCGTACCATACGTAAAGTTAAAACCACAAAAGATTTGATTGCTATTAGAAACGTGAAATGCTATGGTAAGCAAGGTTTGAAAAAAGGGCTCATTGGAAGATCGTAATTAAAGCAGGAGATCCCAAATGTCTGTTGCAACCGTAAATGAGGTAGAATTCGATGCTAATACTCAGTGGAAATCATCATCTCATGATCAGTGCAATACACTTGTAATATCACGATGAACTGAAATTTCTTCTGGATTTTCTTTCTGCTCTTAGGATACTGTGCACGCTGTTTTGCATTGGCTCACGGTTGTACTTATAAGCTATGAGCGTCATAAGGAAAATTTGTTACCCTTAGACACTAATTCTTTCTTTTTAGTAAGCTGTATCACACCATAAAAAATAATACTATCAATTTTAGCGCTACCTGTTGGTAAAAACTGTAACTAACATAATATGTTTGTTTCATCGAAAAAACAAATCCCATAACTTTCTAAGCATTTTTATGAAAACCGCATACTTTTATTGTTTATAGTTGGCTAATTATTAGCATTTCAAAACTCCCGGAACTTCTGGGTCACCCGGTACATTAGGGTGTTTCATTTTGTACGGCAAAAGATAAAATATAAAATTTATGCAGATTTTGCTTAAGCCCTAAGTCTCAGTGATATAAAAGATATACATGCCAAATTTCAAGGTGACTGGATAATGTTAAAAGGTTGCATATTTTGGTCATTTTTCTAAAAGTATGTAAAAAGTGCGGGTTTTCATTGTTGATTAGTTTTATTTCAAAAAATATAAAACAGAAACTTAAAGTTATACTAAAACGCAAATGTAAGCTTAATAGATATTATAAAAAGCAAAACATGAATTATATTAGTAAAATCAGAACGATGCAATATCTTCTTTTGTTTATTTGGTAAAAAATTTTTTGGGATGCTCGACTACCCTCAACAAGATTTTTTTTTGTTCTTCTCTGAAAGTTCGTTAATTTTAGGTAGATTTCGTATGAAATACTACCTATTGCGAACGCTCTCACTGTTGGAATTTCTGAAAAAATTTTGCAAATCTATACCGATCGCGACCCCCAGAGATTAGTAAAAAAGTATATATATATGTATGTATCTATCTATCCATATATATATATATTACTTTTTTATGGACACGATAACTTCTTTAATTCTGCTAGGATCTCTTCCAAACTAATACATAAAATCAAGGGGCATAAAATCTCGGTCGAGTTCGTTATTGAGTAAAATCGGACCATTGCGGTAGAAATAGAGAGGATTTTTGTGAAAACAGAAAAACCCCATAACTTCTTTATTAAAATAGATATTGAATCAGTTTAAAGTTTATATTATTTCGAAAAAATAGGCCAAAAGTTTCTGTGTAACAGATTTTTCATAAACTTAAAAATGGGCTCAAGTGGCGCAAAAATTAGGGTTTTTGGGAGTTAAAAATTGATAACTTTGTCAATTCTCAAGATATCAAATCCAATTATTTTTTATAAATGCTCTTAATATTATCTAAAACTTATGTACTGACAAGTTTTTGATAGGAAAAAAATCTCATTGAAAAAAAAAATCAGAACGAAAACAAAACGAGGCAGGGGAAGAGGAAAAAAAATCGTCAATTTTTCAGATATCAAATCCGAGTAAATTTATCATACATTTTCTCAATATTATCTATAACTTTTATATGGACAATGTTTTATAAGACCAATTCTTAGATCAAGAATAAATTAAACAATAATAGGAGTTGTAGAAAAAAATCTCAATTCCAAACTGCTTATATTCTCACTCATTTTGTTCTCAAACTCATCCAATTGGCAGGTTCTCATATTTAGGAATTATATAATGTGGCGTATTGGTCAGTTTTGTGATAAAGAAAAATATATTTCAAAAAGTACCGTCAAAATGGCATTGAAAACAGAGTTTCCTGAAGCGATCGTTATTGAAAAATTGAAGAAATATTCTTATAGCAAATTCCTTACTTTCTTACTCATTTATAAATCCATTTTTGCTCTCAAACGCTTTCAATTCACAGGTTCCTTTATTTTGGAATTGTGTATGTGCCTTATTGTCCAGGTTTTTGATAAAAATGGAATATATTTAAAAAAATATGTGAAAGTGGACAATTCGAACAAAATTTCCCGATACGATCAAAACTGCAGAGCTGAGGATGTACTCAAATAAAAAATTGCTTTTTTTATGACGCATTTATAAATTAAATTTTACTCTCAAATGCATTCAACTGACAGTTTCTCTTATTTAGGGATTCTTCTTATTTCTAACTATATAATGTGTCTTATTGGTCAATTTTTCCATAAAGTCAGAGTATATTTTTAAAAATGCTGTCTAAGTGGGCCTTTGTGCCGAAGATTGCTTAAGATGATTCGGATAAAAGCAGCTCTTACTAATGAAATTAAAAATTTTTCAAAAGCGGCCAATTAAAATTGTTAAAAAGAGTTTATCTCTAATCATATTTTATTTTTTTTGTTGTCGAAATGGGCACGTAACTTCGAAATCTACTTCTGCATATAGGCCAAGCCGACAGAGATTTTTTTTTTGACCAATTCTTCTTTCTGTGGTATTGTTGATCACTTTAGAAGCGCTCAAATGACTTCTTAGAATATTATCGATGTATTATGCCACATCGTGGATCCTAAACAATTGACAGAAAGTCTTTGTTTTATTAATAACGAAATCGCTCAGATCGATTTCTACAATACAAGGTTTTTACACTGTAATCGTTTAAAATTTTCTTTCTTTGCACGTTTTGTTTCTGAATTTTTGTCATATTTTTCTTATTAATATGAACGACAGTACATTCGTCTAAAAAGCCAATGCTACGTTTGTTTCTGAAGGCTACCAAAGGTGGCCCTAAGCAACTGTTCTCGACGTATGCATCTAGTTAAATTGTCAGAAGCTCTAGTATATTCAAATCATTCTTTGGAGCCTTTGGAGCTACAATTGCCTCGTTCCAAAAGTGAACATGCATGAGGCTTACAAACCGTGCTACCCATTTCCTTCTTTTCAATTCTTGTTGAGAAATTTTCAACTGTTTTGGAAAGAGGGAAATTTTTAAGTGCATATATTGCCTCTGCTCATCAATCAAGCTGGAAATCTTGATTGATGAAGAGCCATTGGAATCCTGAAACGGAAGTTATTTTCAGAACAATATCCTAGGTGCATCAGGGAAAGTTGAAATAACACTGTTGTAATAACTGTTGTTCTCTTGGAACAACAGTTTTTCCGTCATTTGGAACATTTTGGAGTAACTATTTTCACTCATTGTTCTTCTAGAAAGCCTTAAATGATACTTCTTCGTCCAACATTGTCATATATTACCTCTTTTTAAGTGAAGCTCACAGACTGTATAGAGTTCCGAATGGGAAATTGCACTTTTTGATCATTGAAAACGCAAAATTTCAAAATTTTGGGGGAGTACATCTTATTTTTCGGGGTATGTCCCCCACGGGCCGCTCCCAGAAATTAACACAAATTTTATTTACACTTCCTATTGTTTAACACTGGTAGATTTAGCAGCATTCAAAATTGTTTTTTCCATTTCCTTGTAATGGTAAATAAAAGCCAAAAATACTTGTTCCTTTGAAGGAAGCCAAGTTACAAAAAATCACCACTAAGTACCTTTTCAAGCAACACAGTTTATCTTTTAGTTTCCATTTTAAAGTTCAATTATACAGAAGATGAAAGAAATACATACCTATTAGTACAAAACACTTTATATTAGAAATTTCACAAACAAAAATAACATTAAAAATAAATTAAATGAAATAAATTAGACAAAAATAGGAGTTGAAAAGAAAATCTCAAACCTAAACTGCTTATATTCTGACTAATTTTGAAATATATTTTGATCTAAAACACATCCAATTGCCAGGTTCTCTTATTTAGGAACTATATAATGTGACGTAGTTTTATGCTAAAGGCAGAATATATTTCAAAAAATGCTGTCAAAGAACGGATATTGAACAGAATTTCCCGAAGCAATTGTGATTGAAAAATTGAAGAGGTATTCAAATAACAAATTGCGTTTTTTCCGACTCATTTTTAAATCCATTTTTGCTCTCAACTGCATCAAATTGACAGGTACTCTTATTTAGGAACTGTATAATGTGCCGTATTGGTCAGATTTCTGATAAAAGCAGAATTTATTTAAAAAAAAACTGTTAAAATGAGCATTTCGAACAAGATTTCCCGAAACGATCGTGACTGAAGAATTGAGGATATATTCAAAAAAGAAAATGTTTCTTTTATAACTCATTTTTAAATTCAATTTTGCTCTGAAATGCATTCAACCAACGGTTTCTCTTATTTAGGAACTATATAATGAGCCTTATTGTCAATTTTTCCATAAAGTCAGAATATATTTCAAAAAATGCTGTCAAAGTGGATATTTGAGCCGAATTTTGAATAAGATGATTCTGATAACATCTGCTCCTTAACAGAAAAAGAAATTTAAAAATTCTTTAAAAAGCGGCTAAATAAAGTTGTTAAACTGGGTTAAGCTTTAATCATATTTTACTTTTTTGTTATTGAAATGAGCACTTAACTTTGAAATCTTACCTCCGCCTACAGACGAAGCCGACAAGGACTTTTTTTTAATGTAGACGAATCAAAATATGCTCCAAAAACTTTGAATCAAGGTTGAACACATAAGGCATTTTTTTCGAAATTTTGTACTTCATTTTAAGTTTAAAATAAAATAAAAATAGATAAATGACCGCCTTTTTAAAACAAGATGGCTGACAAAGTTGGTCAAGCAACTCGGTCAAGACATTGCTATGTACTATGTGCACAGGATGCATAGCATATCAAAATCGTCTTATAAATATATGCGAGTTATCGTTTGACCAAATTCAAACCGTTTCAAAATGTCAACCAGACTAGAAATTGAAAGTTCTATACCTAAGCCATTTTTTGAGATATAGATGAAACAAAAAATGCTCGGGAATTTTTGTATCAAGATCAAACACATAAAAGAAAATTATTTTTCAATTTCCCACTTTTGTACCTAATTTTAAATTTAAAATTAAAAAAAAATTAAATGGCCGCTATTTTAAAACAAGATGGCGGATGGAACTGGCCAACGAACTCGGTCCAGACATTGGTATGTACTTTGTACACACCAAGTTACATTCAAATCGGTTCATAGATACGTGCGTTATCACGTGACAAAAAGCAGATCGTTTGAAAATGTCAGCCATACTAGAAATTCAAACTGATTCAACTCAGTCATTTTTTTAAGATATAGTTCAAAATAAAAAAATGATCTGGAATCTTTAAATCAAGGTCAAACACATAAAATAATAATAATTTTCAACTTTTACTTTTTTTCACTTAATTTTAAATAAAAAAAAATTAAATGACCTCCATTATGAAAAAAAGATTGCTGATGATGCTGGCCAACGAACTCGGTCGTTCATTAGTATGTTCTATATACACACCAAGTTTCATTTAAATCGGCTTATAAATACGATAGTTACAGCATGACAAAGATAAGATACATATATACATATGGGTGATTCTCCAATGAGTGGGTGCTTTTCGTCCCTTAGAGTCACATGATTTTTTTGTAATTCATATAGTTTTTTTAGCATAAAATGTATTTCGTAATGTATTCTACAATTTAAAAAGTATTTTCCAGAAAATAACTGTAAATTTTACAGTGGTATTTTTTTAAATATTCAATTCATCACTTCTGTCCCTTCTCTCTCACCTCATGTACTGATCTTCTGGAACAATTTTAAGTGTAATGACAAACTATTTTTAACAATTTCACCACCCAAAATAAAAAACTCAAGCGATTTTTCACCACTTTTTATAGTGGTTACTTCAGAGTAGGACCTCTGTCACCATTTGACAAAGTTTTGGAACCGAAAGGCCCCATGTGACTTTAATGTGACATTATTTGGTAATTTATCACAATGCAACATTCACAATAACTTTGAAAATGAGTCTCCAAATGACAGTCACCTGAGAGTCTCAATAAAACGACACTGTAAAGTCACCTGCACTGAAAAAAATTCAAGAGGTTACTAAAAATTTCTTAGTAAATTTGTATTCCACAGAATTTTTTAGTAACCATTACAAACTTTTTTTTTTTTGCAAGTGAAACAAGCATTTCTTTTGTAAACTGAACAAAAGAATGTTTTGTATAACTAACTTAAAAATTTTTAGTATGAGCCACATGGCAAATTTTAGTAATAGCTCCAAAATTACTTTTAATAACCATTACGTGCAACCGAAGCGGAGGAGCTTCCTTCGAGCTGCATCCAGACTTCTGAAGCGGAAGATTTTCGGCAAAACCGCAATAGATGGCAGCACTAAACATTCTTAACTGCTCCGACAGGATTTTCATAATCCCTTTATTAACGAGACGTTACAAACATTCGGGGTGTATTAGGCGGTGGCAAGTTTCGAACCCGGGACCTTTTAGCCTAGAGTCCGTTACTATAACCACTATGCTATCAAGGCCACACCAACTGAGTTTTAGTAAGAGCTATTAAAATATAAAACTATTAACTCTATTCGTTGCTAACTTTTTTCTAGTAATTCTTACAGATTTTCTAGTAACCGACTAAGATTACTAAAAATTTTTTAGTAATTAAAAGGATCACTAAAGTTTTCTTAGTAGATCGACACTTTTTTTTTTACAGTGTGGTGACTCGACACAAAGCAGCAGGCGCAGTGACCTGTCAGTGGAGACTCATATAATATTCATTTGAAACCCATAAAAGAAGCGTATGGAATTTACTATTTTTGTTTTGCCTTAGTGACTGTGACTCTTGTGACCATGTATGACCTGAATGAGATGTTATATGGATTAGCTATTATGCAGGGATAGTAAATATTCTAATTATATTACTCCCTTTTGATTATTCGCGTGAAAATTATCGCTTGAAAATCTCCTGAAAATTGGCATTTAGGGACTCGTCCTTAAATTTTGCACACTAGTGTATATATATGTCAAAATTTGAACGGAGGTAAGTTTTGAGGTCTGGGGGTCATGATCGGTGAAAAGGTGAAGGTCGCTTTTTACTTTTTGTAATGAAAACTATTTAAAATATTGTTAAGCAAAACGTTGGAAAATATTGCTTTAACAAAATTAGCCGTTATATTTATTAATATACTGTCATTTTCTTTCACTTCAGCAATTACCGGTATTTGTTTGTTTTTCTTTGCTAGAAAAGGTAATATCTAACACAAGCATCGTAAATTGTTGTTTTCTTTCTTTCTTTTTTTTTTTTTACTATTTTCTTTTACTTATATATATATTTACAGCATTGTTTGTCTTAATTATCTGTATGCCAGATATAAAGTTTATCGCTCTTGGAATTTTTTGTAGACGCTATAACGAAAGTAAAATTAGCTCAATTATAAACATAGATCATTATCAATATTATACTATCTGTTTTGAAAAGTTTAATTAAAAAAAAATCTTTGCGCGCATCTGCGTCTTAGCAGGTATCCCTAAGTCAAATTTAAAATTTCTAGGGTGACAATTTCTGTGAAACAACAATGAAAATAAAACTTTAGAATGTTTTCGCTATGTCCATCTATTTGAAATTCAATTTTCTTAAATTGTTTTGGGTGGCTTGCACTTAATAGGAACCTGCATAACAAATAAAAAAAATTCTAACCCGATAGTTACAGAGTGAGACTGATTATCAACTATATTCTATTCATTCACTTTTCATATTCAATATTTAAACAAACGTGAATGTAACTATTTAAAAGTACCTTAAACATAAAAACAATATAAAATTGTTCTCTTTTTTTAGCATCAGCACAGTCAAAGAAATTAAAACACCATAACGAATTTCAAACTTCAAGCCTTGAGAATTCTAAAAAATTGTAATTTAGAATGTTTTAAGAACATCTTGAGTTTTTTTTTTACTCTTTTAAATTTCTTTAACTTTAGAAACACTATTAGCATTCATTTGCATTTTGAGGCTACACTGTTAAAAATATCGTAAAAAATCACCTGTGTTTTTAAAGATTATCAATTTTCTGATAAATAAAAACGCTGAGTCAGAAAATACATAATCTTTAAAAAGAGATGTAATTTTTCACGATATTTTTGGACAGTGTAAACACCATATCAAACTTCACGATTCTAGTCTCAAGATATTCAAAGAATTCGCAATTTTCGACGTCTGTTGCTCTTCGCCCACTTCAGAGAAGTTGCACACAGGAGCTTAGTTTTATGCATAGAATGTTAATAAAGTTATTCTAAAGGAACTTTTAACCCTCTCACTGACAAGCCCGTATTAATACGTTCACTAAGCTGCAGATTTCACAACTATACAAGCAATATTCAAAATAATATAAATATAATAATTTAATAGATTTTGAATGTATTCTACAATGATTACTACTCTGAAGATTTACATTCATAGTTGTAATCAAGTTTTTTAGATGATGTTGAAAGCATCAGAATCATTTAGCATTTAAAATAAAATGTAGGGAAAACAACATTATAATTTTGCTCTTTTGCAAGAGTTTCAGAGGGGTTTTAAAATAGGCCTTGAATCTTCAAAGAAAACAATATTTAAAAAATTGAAATAAAAAAAAGTAGTCAAATTTAATTCAATGATAATAATTCTGTCCCATATTAATAAATAAATCCCCTTCGGATGTAGTTCGGCCGCTGTTGGGAATCAACCGGAGTAATAATGCCAAGGATTGGCGTTATTACCCCGGTATACTTATTGCGCAGTACATTTTAAACTACAAATTTTCTCGGGACGATATCCAAAATCTTCTACAACATTTTGAAAGTACATGAAATGCACTAAAAATTTATGTAATAAACAAAGTATTTCCGGTAAAAAATATAGTCTTCACATCACAAAAACGTATCTCGCAAATTTTAGATCAAGCGTTAATTTTAGTTGCTTGTAAAAGCAATAAGACCTACAAATGGAACAAATTAACTTTAAGCTGTTTTTTGCGATTTATATTATTCAAAACCCTTCTGCGCAGAGAACATGGGTGCCATTTACCGGATTATTTCATAATTATGCATAATATTAGCACTTGGCGTTATTACCCCGCCTGGCGTTATTACACCAGAACATCCTACATAAAATATAGTTGAGCTAGAAAATTGATAGTTCAAATTAAACATTAGACTTTGGAAATTGCACGTCAAGTGTAGCAAATGAGGTGCATTCGTACTATAAGAAAGTTTAAAAGTATTCAGATTTCGGTGCAATATCATACAATACTTCGGATACAGTAGAATATTTGAAATCTTTTGTGTATCCCTGTAAATACTGTCTTCTTTCTATTATACAGAAAGTAACTTGTAGTAAACCTCAGCAACACATATCAATTTCATAAAATATGAAATAGTTCAATATTATTAAAATGCGCCCCAAACAATTTTTTCTCGTATACCAGTATGCAAGGGAGTTCTTTTGTGTAGCCCTGAAAATTAATAGCAAATATTCTTTGCACCATAGGTTGTACAGAATGTTTATTTTTATATATACTTCATAGATGCATATAATTTTCATTTTGTTCAAAAGAGTGTAACATCATTAAAATGTGCTTTAAACTACTTTTTCCCCATTGGCCGGTCATTAAGAGAATAATTTTGAATATCCCTGTAATTAAACTATTCATCCGATTTTCATAAATTTTGAAATTTTACGACAAAGTTATGCAATAGTTATGCATTTTAAATTTTAAATGATACAGATTTCTGTAGTTTTAAAAAACTATTTTTGTAGATTTACATCTTTATTCTTTTGTGTTGCATATGGACATGTACTGAAATATATTACTCTTAACTAAAGTATTTTCTCCTTTCTCAACTCTCATAACCGAGGTTCCGTTATACATATTCCTTCCTAAGTGGGTTTACTTATCCTATAATGCACGAACATAAGCACGCATAAGTTTATGCAAACACGACGCATGTGTATAAACATGTCATATCGGCATTTATTTATTCAATTTTTCACTTTAAACCTATTATGTCTGTATTTATGTCTGTTCTCTTTTAGGTCATATAATTTTTACCATCAATTTTTAGTCAAAAAATAAAATTATTTAAAATGAAGCAAAAAGGACGCATTAAATAAAATTTTGTAATTTTTTTTTTCAAAAATTTTGTAAAAAAAATTATTTGTCTATTAGCGTTAAAAAATAACCTAGACAAAATAATCAATTGCATTTTATCATTCATTGTAGTTAAAACCAAAAAATTACATTTTAGTTTCTTTAATTAAAAGTTCATTTCAATTACTAATAAAAAATTCTAAAATGAATAACATTTTTGTGATAAACGGTACCTAAAACCGCATTTTCCCCCTTTTACTTGTGGTAAAGACTGGAAATACGCAAGACTACGTGACTGAGATATGAATTGTGAAAAAAAAAATACCTAATGGAAATATCCGGTAAAATATCGTTAAAAACTCGGTTTTCAGAAACAATAAATGAGTCGTTGGGTGTCATCGTTAGTACTTACCCATCATAGATATACATACTATAAAATATGAAAATCAAACACGTGTAAACTATTTATAAAATTCAATGCAATTCAAAATGATAATAATAATAAGAAGAAGAAAAAGAAGAAGAAAAAGAAAATGTAATTTAACAAATTACAACGATTATTTGGATAATGATACTTTCAAAGACACAAATTTTAAAGACTTATAATTAAATTCTATAATTGAAAAAAAATGATAATAAACATAATTTTTATGATGATTATAACAAGTTATATATTACGTACACCGTGCATTAAACATTAATATTCCTAGACAAAAAAGAAAAAAAACACTAGTTTATAGATAGACAATTTTAACAGCTCAAAATGTGCATTTTTATTGGATGGAGTTAATCAGAGTGACATCTGAACGCCTCCTATTACGTACGACATGGATTAAATATTAGTATTCCTGGACTCACCACGAACAAATTTTAAATGAAATTTCAGTTTTGCAATTTTCGGAACTGCAAATTTTTAAACTTCTAAACATCGTACATTTTAAATTTTTACACCGTTGCGTAGAGAAAAATATGCACTTTTTAATGAAATTTGTTTGAAATCTTCGTCATAATTTGTTTTTAAATTATTATTTTTTAAAAATTTATTTATCACTTTTTTGTCATTTTGGCAACAGAAGTAATTCATTTTTGGAAATTAAACTTGAACCAATCAGAAAACGAATAAAATAAAATAAGCTGCGAAATTCAACAAATAAAAAGATTCAGATATACTTCAGATTTCCCAATTCTTTACCGAAAACAACAACTATTTTTCCAAATAGTTATTAAAATTTAAACATATATTTAAATATTTTAAAACATAATAATGCTCTATTAAGGAATTGAGGATACTACCTGATTATCCCATTGACCCATTTAGACAAATTATATAAATCTCCAAACTACTCGTAAAATATACAAATTGGTATAATTTTTATTTTAAATAACGAAAGAACGAATAAATTAGTAAAAGATTAACAAAAATGTAAATGAAACATCAAATTAAAAATCAGTTATACTAACACATGTAACATATTTAATGTCAAATACATGTGACATTTACAATGAGCCGTTATTGGCATTTAATCTTATAGTTTGGCGACAGATTTTTGGTCTAATTAATAATCAAGTAGTAAAAGAAACATCCTTATAACTCCAAAAATGATAAACCTATTAACTAACAGTTTACTTCCACTGATGAAGTGTCTCATTTCCAATTAAAATATATGTCTGAATTAAAATTTGAATGAAATACAAGGCCATGGAAAATTGTGTGTAGAAAAAGTGTGGAAAATAGGATTGTAAATATCTCGAAAACTGATTATCTGATCAACTTCATTCTTAATTTATCATATATTTTTTATTATCTTTTACAACCACTACTTAAAAAAAAATTTCGAAATTTTTTATATACCTTTCAGAACGAATATTTTGAGAGGCAGAAAAAAATAGTTCCGGATAATCGTGTTTACTGGTATTCAATAGGCTTATTTCCATTATTATATACAAGTATACACCAAATTTTAAGTCTCTATCTCAGTTTATTCGTTTACAGACAAACGGACGGCAATTCTTTTTCTACTAAAAATATGTGTTTCGGCATCTACAGTGTTTGAAACGTGAATATCCGCCAAGCTTTTTTTTTTTTTTTCGAATTTCAAAACCATTGCAAGATTTAGCGTATACAGTCGACTCTCGTTAATTCGAAATCGGATAATTCGAATCTTCGCTTAATTCGAACAAAACGTAAAGCCCCGAAATTTTCAATGGCAGAATAACGTTAAAAAAATTCGAACTCATTTTCTCTTGACTTCGTTAGATTCGAGCAAACGAGAGTTCCGATTTTTCATTTTTCTTTTCTTTCTCACGGATTTCCGATCATTTGAATTACTTTCTTTCTTTGATTTTTGTGAAAATTGTTTCGAACGAGTAAACATATAATACAATGCATTTGATATCCACTTTCTTACAGCCCCGTCTGTCCATCAGTGACGCTTTAATTTTTCCTTCCATCGTACTTGTTTCTAATCTTTTAAATAGTTTATTGATTTATACATTCTAATTTAATATTAAGTCATATTCTAATGATAAAAGATGAAACAAGTTTAAAAAACAAATAACATTAATTCTTTTGTAATAGTACCATATTAAGCATGTTTTTCTTAATTCGAATTTCGGATAATTCGAACATTTCTTGTGATCCCGACGAGTTCGAACTAACGAGAGTCGACTGTACTACGTATGATGGATAAGTAAAAATATATTTTTCATTTTCTTAAATAAATCTTGGAGTAGCCTTTGCATGATGCATTAGCGGTGGCCTTATCCAAGGAGCTTGAAAGTGAAAAACAGAGAAAAAGTTAGAATAAAAAACTATTTTCCTCATTAATAAAGATGATTGGCAGATTAAAAACAAGAATTTTTCGAGAAACAAACAACAGTAGAGTCCCTTTATTCCAAATCCCGCTATTCTGAAAATCCGCCTATTCCGAACAGAGTTCAGAAAAAATGCCGATTTTATAAACTGAAAAAAAGGAAATATTAAAAAAAAGGACTTCCTAAAAAACGCACATTTATTATTATACAATGAAGTTAAATAAAGACATGCCTAGAGCCTAAGCTTCATGAAAACGCCTGAAATCAAATTGGAATAAAAACTGGTTACTTGCAGTGCATGTCGGCTTCATTTATATAATTCTATATAAATATTTTTAATCACTGCCGAATACAAGAAATAACTAATTTACACACACTTAAGAAGTAAAGTCAGCGATTTTTTTTCTGACGAAGAGCGCTGAATCGTCTAAGTAACTTCTTTTTTTTTTCGTTGCCTAAGATTTATGTGTGGAGAAAAAGAGTATGTTGCTATGATTATAAAGTTGTTGTTTTTATCTGAAGCGTCTCTTATATATTAACAGTGGATTTTAATTTAAGTTATTACAAAGAAAAAAAACAGAATCTGTTCACCACGTGCCGATCAACGCTGTATAGAGTTGACATTAGCAGATGTCCCCGCAATTAATTTACGCCTTAACAAGTCAATATGTTGATTATTACTTAAACCGAACAGCCTTCTGTTCCAATTACACTGTTAAAAATAAAGGTGACAAACCGGTTGCATTTGGCGCCCCGGGTTGAAAAGGTATTACCATTTGACACCCTTGGGCTTGAAAATGTGTTTGGGGTGTCGTTGGGTGTTTCATGCTAATGAGGGTGCCGCGCAATGCAAACCGTTGGAAGATTTTCACCCTTTAGTCATTTGCGCATGCTCTGTGACGTGTATCCTTGCCCTTCAACTTGCTGTCTCTGGTGGATCAACACAGCATTTTTTTCCCTACGATGACTATCACCGGTATACGCTATCCCAATTTCGTTTAGAACTTCGAATGGCTAACTTTTGGCGAGCTTTTTTATATAAAGTAACCTTTGAATTTCGAAACATTTGAACATTTCAGGAAGCCTTTGAAGGTGAGCTTGATGGCCGAGCGGTTAGAACGCTGTACTTGTAATCAGACGTTGTAGGTTCGAATCCGACGAGGGCCAAAAGTCTGTTTGTATATTTTTTTATTATTGGGAACTCTGAATTAAGGGTGCCATCTTTTCACCCTAATTAAAGGTGCCATTTTGGCTCCTTTAGGGGTGTCACCAGTGAGACAAGCCTTTCACCCTTAAAAGATGCAATGTGTCACCATTAGCTTTAACAGTGTAGAGCTGAATAGTGGTACTGTACTGTATTATGTATGCGAACAGCGAAATGATAGTTGACATTTAATTCATCCGATATGAATTATAAGCAGGTCGTACGTGAGGGTTACTCCTATGGCAGAGAGTATAAACTTCCGCGAGATTTCAAACATGCCACACGCTGATATGTAGACGATGTCCTCTTTTTCTATCCTTTCTAGGTAAAAGATGACACTTCGAGAAAGGTTTGAGCTATGGCCGTGTTTAGTTAAGTAATATTTTACTGTTTCTCTTATTCGTAAGAGTTTCTCTGGAATCATAGAACAACATATCGAATAGGAAATTATTATTAAAAACCCATATATTCCCTCAAGTATTATTCCGATGATATTACTCGTTTCGGTTGATTCATGTTTACGTACTAGAGAATATAGAAATATTAAAAATATCATTTGTAAACCATAAAATATTAGTATCAGCGAAGGATATGACAGAGCTTGATCAAGACTTTTTAAAGTTCTTACGATGTGAAAGAATTCCTTTAAAACATCGACTTTTTGATCTAACTTTCCTTCTTCAATATAAATATGAAGCAATTTGTCGTAATTTCGTAATACTTCACTATATCTATAAAATATAATGCACAAAGAAAATGTAATTAACACGAAAAATGTACAAAAAGAATACCAAATAATGTTACCATAAAAGGATAAAATTCGAATCATAATTTTGTTGTGAATTTTATATTCAAATGTCCAAACATCGGTTTCGTGTATTCTATCCAAGATGCAAAGAATAGCAGCTATTGCACAAGGTGATAGAAGCAAAGAGATTGTGAAAGTTTTCACTAAGCATTCTTGAGTGTTGCCTACTGGAATACAGTTTTGAGTATTTCCTTTCATAAAATATTTTCTGTATCGATATAGTTTTTGCAAGATAACACAAATATTTTCACCTTGTGTGCTTAAAAGATATCGAAAGAGAAACAGTTCCATAGGCACTAAAGTGTATACATATGTTTCTACATCGTTTAATTTGTGCGTACAAATTAGATATACAGCTGCCGAAATAAAGTGAATGATGAAAATAGAAATTAAAGATTTAATAACTATACATAAGCCTTTTTCGTACGATTTCAGACAATATCCTGAAATTCTAACACCCAGTACAGTTAATGTTCGCCACAGAAAATCATCTTCATTAGGCATAATTATTTTTAAATATTTTAATCAAATAGAATAAAGTAATTTTACTTGTAAAAATATTCTAACTGCTAAAAACTAAAAATGAAAAAAACTT
Source organism: Maratus speculifer (assembly GCA_964019185.1). Taxonomy (NCBI): domain Eukaryota; kingdom Metazoa; phylum Arthropoda; class Arachnida; order Araneae; family Salticidae; genus Maratus; species Maratus speculifer. The sequence goes on along the minus strand of OZ025298.1, from coordinate 184,070,369 downwards.
CCAACTTATTTGATACTACTGTAAAATATCAATTTGGTAAATTTTTTATGACTTTGAATAGTTTTAAGCATAATTTTTGAATTTTTGTTTTTTTTAAATCTAAATTCGAAGATGTATTTATTTTCAAATGCATTCAGTTCTGCAAATTAATAAATCCAAACATTCATAAGAAAAAAAAACATTATCATTAGTACTTTAATTGCAATTTTACAGAAACTATGCGTCTTATATTATAGATCATACAAATATTAACATATATAGAACTTGAATTTATCCAGAAGAACTTTTATAATAAAAAGCATGTATAACAAACCCATATGTTTTCAGATACATTTTACATCTACATCTAGTGATTTTGTATTTTACTTCATAATTTTCGGATCAAATCGGCATTCAATACAACTCAGTAAACACGAACTCTGTATATCTTACAACAGATTTTATAACAAACTTCCGAAAAAGATACATTTTCGTCATGAAATATACATGTTTGAAGCCAAATATTTGTCTGTATATTTGCTATAGGTATGGTGAAAATCTGTCTATGTATGTTTTTCAAAATATTATGAAACACGGTCAATAATGACCTTTAACATTTCCTTTTCAATACAAAATTTAATTGTTTTTGGAAATTTAATATTAAAATACCAAATTTCCATATTGTGTACTTTAATGATCGAAATCCATTAAAGCTGTCAATAATATTGATAAATTGTTGTTTGTGTAGATATAATTAGACGTTTTCCTTTATTATATGACAAAGAATATCCTGAGCGCCTTTGTTGTATGATGCAAAATTATAGTGTAGATGGATCAATAGAAAATAATATCACATTACTTAGTTAATAACTTTTCCCTTAAGATAACAAGAAAGAAAAAGCAAAGCGTCAAGTATAGATTATGAACCACTTTCCACCACATTCAGAACAAAATAACAAAACTGCACCGTTAAAAAAAAAATAAAATATTACGTCTCGTTTTCCCATATGGAAACGTAGATCGCATTTCATAACCGAATTTCAGCTGTTTTCATCTACAATCGGAATATTATTGGAATGTTTTAGCAGTCTTGTGTATGATAATTAGATTTGCATCTATTAAAAACATGTATTCCAAAATTTACTTCATTTAAGAGATAGATATATTTCAGTTGAAAATTTCCCTTCAGCAATATTTTTTTTAATAAGAAGAAAGGTATGCGAATACTTTTGTGCATCCCCATACATGAGGTATGGAATTTATGTATAAAGAGTAATATACAAAATAAATAAATAAATTTAGAAGCGCATACCGAATTTTAAAACGTACTCTCTAGCAATTATTACGCAAAGATAGTATTGTATACGATTTCTTTTGTGTGCCCCTGTAAATTATTAAAAAATGCTATGAATGCTCTATATCAGGCCTGTCCAACCTTTCACTAAGCAGGGGCGCATTTCAGATTTTGGCAAACAATGAAGGGCGCCATTGTTAATATGTATCAAAACATGCAAAAAATTATCGCATGGTATTTTTAGGAATATTCATATGTGAATTCATTTCGCTGTCGAAGACATAAAGGCTCTTTGAATCTAAAAGCTGCATATAAAAAAAGAAAAAAACAAACTCTTCAAAATAAGTATAAATCGTTGCAAATTTCGAATTATAAATTTTTCTGCGAGGAGCTACCAGGAATTTTTTTAATTGGAAGGAGATAGAAAATTACCTTTCGCCTGTTATTAAAATAAAATGGTAATCAGTGATATTGTTAAGATGTTTTGGGACGCAAAAGAACTAACTGATTTTGCTTGGCGGTGCAAATTTGCCGTTATAAAAAGTACAGAAACATATAGACAGGCATGATATTGAGACCAAATAATTGATGGTCTCAAAGAGAGAGCCTGTACGAACTTTCCTTGATGGAAGTAATTTCGCCCATTTTAATTTTATTTAATGATTAAAATTATCTAAAAGTCTGAGGAAGAAAATGACAACCCTTTTCTCGTCTTATAAAACAGCTTGAAGGCCATTGAAACGACATCAATAATAATAACAAAATGGCTGAAATTTAATGCACAAAGGAGGGATAAGAGAGTGCTTATATATCTATATTTTAATTCTTAACATATTTAAAATTTTATAGAAAACTTTCGCCAGTTCTCATCCTCATAATTCTCACAAAGTATTTTATAAAGGATAATTATAAATTAGTGAAGAATGACACTAACACACGATTAATTTTTTAAAGTATGTTTTAATATTTTCTTCATAAAATCAAACAATATCTCAAACACATATCAAGGATTTTAAATAAAGCATTCTTTAAAAGAGAATTTTATTTTTAAAAATGCTAGTTACAGGAAACTTTCAAAAGGGCGCCAAGAAAACTGTCAAAGGGCGCCATGGCGCCCGCGGGCGCCGCGTTGGACAGCCCTGCTCTATATTACCGTGATCGTAGTGAAATTAAGTAATTTATATCAGTTTCAGTACATTTGAAATAGCGCAAAGTCATTTAAATACTTTCAAAACATTTTTTCTATTTTTAGAGTAATGTAATCCAATTCTTTTGAATGTCCCTGTAAATGAACTATTAATCGTACATATTTATGCAATGTCAAAAATATTTTTGTGACCTTAATAAGTTTTATAAATTGCATAAAAATCCGAGCATATTTACGTAGTTAGAGCCATGGACAGACGACTGGACGGGCAGACAAACCGGGCATAAGCGCTTTTCAACTTTATTAGAAAGTGTTAAAATGGAAAACAATTTGAATATAATAAATATTAGCAAAAACCTCGGCTTTTCACGATTGATTCTTGAAATACCATAAGTGGTATTACTGGGCTTATTTACAGTAGGAGGGCTATTGTAATTGTAGTCTATATTTAGAGGGAAGTATAGATTACTATTGATAGCTAAACTTTAGTAAATTAGCTGACCAGTTTAATCTTTTTGTAAATAAGCAGAGCCGTAGCTATAGCCGGACTGAAGAAAATGTGGGGAGGGTCTCATATTTTCTCTTTCTCTTTGACGAAGAAAAATAAATTAGCCCATATTCACATTGTAGGTACTATGTTTCTTATTAAACTATTTTAATAATTTCACATTATGCTCAGAAATTAATATGATGATGAAAAATTCGAGTCTATAACTAGTGCAATATGAAACATATTGGCTTCATACGTGCAAATAAGATGAGCGAGTGTTGAAACAGTTATTTTAGTTACAAGTTAGTATTTCTACAAAACTGTGAACTGGCCTCAGAACTAAATTAGATTATTCAACAGAATTTCATTTAAATTTTCTGAACATAAATTCATTTAGTGTCCTTGGAATCTTTTCTAGGGGACGATCAAAATGTTCATCCTTAGCCCTCCCTAGCACCCCCTTAGCTACGTCCCTGATGTTAAGCATTAAATCATGTCACTTTTATTCATTATTTATTTATCTTCTAAATCCTTCGGAAAATCGCAAGATATGGAAATGGACTTTTAATATTTACGCCCTTCACATTTTTTTTTTCATTTCACTTCCACAGAACTAAAACTAAATGAAAATATATGCTCATCGTGAGGATTCTAAAGGCATGAAATGTCGTGCAGTAGTTCTTGAGATATGGCTAATGTGAATATCGAGAAAATTGCAACATAACAGCGACACTTGTTGGCCGATTTATACTGAAACATAAGCAGCAATAATAAATAATATTTATCAAGATGTATCGGAATTTGAAGTTGATGAAAATTCGTGCATTACTTCCTGCGATAGAGCTATTGCAGGAATCGGGAAATACTCTGCATAGCAGCGCCACCTGCTGGTCGATTAACACCAAATAGTAAACATAGCTAGTTCATACCACGGTTTTACTGAATATGAAGTTTGGTAAAAATCTGTGCCTGAATTCTAGAGATAGAATTAACGGAAAACGTGAAAAATAGCCGTGTCACATGTTGAGCGATATACACCAAAATAGAAACAACATTAATTCATGTTAAGGACTGATTGATTCTGAAGTTTGATTGAAATAAATATATTATTTATTGAAACAGAGCAGTTGCGTAAGTCGTAAAAATGCTGCAAAAAATACCATTACCTAATGACCGATTTATTTCAAACATTAACCAGTATAAATTATATCAGATACAACCTAAATGTAAGATTTTATTAAATTCCGTACATTAGTTCTTGAGATAGAGGTCTGCAAAAATCGTAAAAAATGCAGAATAGCAAAGCCAGTTGTTGAATAATTGATACCAAAATGTAAACCGCATTAACTCATGTCAAGAACTAACGGAATCTGAAGTTTGATAGAAATCCATGAGTTATTTATTGAGATATAGCTATTGCGTAAATCGTAAAAAATGCAGCATTGCAGCACCACTTTTTGTGCGATTTACACCAAAAACTAATCGGTATCAATTTATATCAAAGACTATCTGAATATAAAATTTTATGAAATTCCGTGCATTTATTCTAAAATAGATCCCCCATAAAATCTATACCACATACGGATAGATAGGTAGACAGAGTCACAGACTCACATATATGCAAATACGTAGACTCACAGATGGACATTTTTTAAAAACATGTTTTTTGGAATCTCTAGCCCATAAAACGTATAAATCCGTAAAAAAATTCTGTACATTCTTCTTATAAAAACAGAATTTTTGAACTGCATTAAGTGAACATCAGACCTTGAATTAATCAGAAAATGGTCATTTTAAACCACTTGCAACCTCTACCCTCCCTCCCAACACACACAAAAAAAACTATAACGAAATGTATTTGGGATTACTGTCTACTATCAGTACAGTGAAAGAATTTTTTTTCACTGCATTGATTTTGTAGACAAAAATTCTTTCCCATACAGTGAAAGAAATTTTGATATCGGATAGTCCCATAATACATTTCCTATAAAGAAATTCTTCTTTTTTTCAGCATTTGTATAACTTTAATAATCATAAGAAATAAATTACCGTTAAACAATGTGTTGAAAAATATTGAGTTAGTGTACTTAACTGCCAATTTTGTGAGGAGAAAAACAAAACATGCAGTACTTCCTCACCTTTTGAAAATGTTGTCAAAGAGTATGTAAATGACTTTTGTTTTGAAAAAGTATTGAAAAATAGAATTAAATGAAAACTTAAATCTAAAATAATTGTTTCGAAACATGCTTTCATTACAATTGACAAAAAATGTAGAAAATATACAATATAATTTTTAAAAAGACTTAAAAGTGGAAAAATCTTGAAAAAACAAACCCTTTAAATTTGCGCAATTCAAATTAAATCGCGGTTAGTCAGATTATGGAAGATTAATGGTTTTAAATAGAAATTTGTCAAATTAATTAACTGTTGCAAAACTTGCTTCATATATGGCGATTTATTTTTGTTGCCAAATTTTTAGCGATATTTTATCAAGTTGGCAGAAAATTAGAAGCATATATTGATTTCTCCATAGGAAATAAAACTATAATTAAGTAATTTTGCCCCACGTTGCCCTCTTAGGGATCAAAATTTAGCAATTCAATGTCCAATTAAGGCTGTCTGAGACACAAAAATCTTCAAATTTAAATAAATAAATATTTATATATACAGTAAAACCTCCATAACGGACACTCCCAAATAGCGGACACCTCTATTTAGCGGACAGTTTACCGATCCCCACTCCCAAAATCTAAGTTTTTGTATGTTTAACCTCTGAATAACGGACATTCCGAATAGCGGACAGTAATTTTTGTGATAAAGTATGAAAAATTGTTTTTTAACGAAGAAAAAAAGTAAAAAACCTCTAAATTTGTCAAGGCAATGTGTCGAAATTTTATGATCAAAGATAAATGTAGAGAGGGGGCCGGATCTCACCCGTCCTTCCCTCCCACGTCCAGTATTAAATTCAGGGGATGATCCGAGGGACATTACCTCCCAAAGCATCACAATGCCCCCCCCCCACTCCTCTCTGGAAGATTTGATATTTTATGCTTTTAAGAAGCAAAATACAGTCAGCAGTGACACTATTTTTTAAAGATGATTTAGCAAAATTAAAACTATTGACATGGTTAAAACATCACACTGAAAAAAAATAATAATTGTAATCTTTAAATACTAAAGGAAACTTTTAAGTACATTTTTTTGTATGAATGTAATAACAGTGTATAAAGCAATGTACCATTTTATTTTAATTTTATTGCTTAAAAAATAATTTTAATTTCTGATTAATCATATACTTGAATTTTAGAATATATAAAAGTCAATTAATGAAACTTTAAGCATTTCTTAACAATTTTTGAATCTCCGAGGTTTTTCCCAATAGCGGACACCTTCGAATAGCTGACAGTTTCCGCGCTCCCGAGGTGTCCGTTATTTGGAGGTTTTACTGTATATATATATCGCATTAAAAACTTCTCTTTTTTTCCCTGTTTAAAATGGCGTTTAAGGTATGTGAGTACTTTCAAGGTACTCGTTTTGAAAAATATAAAATTTTTATCAAACATATGTGTTTTTAGTTAAAACAGGGAATAAAACTATGAATTGATATAAATGTTTAATTAAATTTAATTTAACTTTTGGAATATAGGCAGTACTTAATAAAATTTTAGTAAAAAATTGCTTTTATGCCAAATTTTCTACAACGAAATCTCTTCAAAATATTTCACTTAAAAAAAAATAAAATATTAGCAAAATACTTACCTGTGTTATGAATCAAAATATTTGAAATACCTCTTAAATTTAACCAAATTTCGTATACAAAAAATGATTCTTTTTCTAAAAAATGTGTATTTTTCTAAAAAATTGGCTTTTAAAGAAATATATGCAAACTTACAAGCTATATTTTGCTTCATAACATACCTATAGATGAACAAAATCTTATCACAAAATTTCATTCCAATATCTTAAAAACTGTTTCAACACAATCAAACTGATCGCTAAATTTATCATAGGAATTCAATATTTCTAAAAGAGCGAAAGAGAGATTACCCAGGCCGGGAATCGAACTCAGATCCATGATTTACAAGGCCAATGCTTTACCGTTTAAGCTAACTGGGCGACAACCGACTGGCCTTTTTTGCTCAGATAACGTAATTGGTCATAACATATGATCTATCATTTAGACAGCTCGACAGAATAAACCGCAGGTAAAGGAACTCCATATAACAATGGGTATGTAGATATACTGTTATTCTAACACAATCAAACTGATTGATAAATCTATCATACGAATTCAATATTTACAACAGACAGAAAAATTTCCCAAGCCAGAAATCGTTACATGGAGTTCATTTACCTGCGGTTCATTCTGTCGATCTGTCTAAATGACAGACCAGACGTCATGGCCAATAAGGTTATCTGAGCGAAACATGTCCGCTGGTTGTCGCCGAGTTAGCTCAAACGGTAAAACATTGGCCTTGTAAACCTTGGATCTGGGTTCGACTAGGAACTGGTTAACCAGAAAACACAATGATAAATCTACTAGTCGATCACTGATAGTAATAAATTTTGCTTTATGCACCCCTTCCTTTTATGCAGACATGGATCACTAGATTCTCCTATTCCTAACTTTGCCATAAATTAAAGGGTTTTTTTTACTTATGCTAGATAATATAGATTTTGTGCTGTCGGATCTTGAACTATTAGCACTGTAGGAAGCAGAATGCATCCAAAAGTTTTGGCAATTTAATATTTTAATTTTTAAACATTGGGAAGAACTTTGATACATTCAAACAAAGCGAAGAGTCAATTTTAGTAAAAAGTCATGTTAGCTGCAATGAAAGTTGTTAGTCTCTGTTTAATTTTCTTTCCCCCAGCACATTCATTGTCTTTCAAGGCTAATGAATTTCTGACAAAATCTTATAAAACAAAATCATTTCATTCGTGTTAAAAGCATATTTTGCTGCATACACAGAATTTACTAATTTTTTTTCTATTCAGTTGCTGATGACTGCTTAGGGTTCACAACACAATTTTTTGAAATTTATGCCATTTCCGCATTAAAATTTCCGTAAGTATTCGTTCGAACTCTTGAAGAGAAAATATAAATGAGAGAAAAGATACCAGCAGATTTTTGATTTAATCAGTTTTTTCGTTTAATTTGTAAGTAAAATGTGGGATTTATTTAAGTGGGTTCAAGACACAAAAATCTTTTTTTTTTCCCGTTGAAATGACGTTTAAATCATGTTTCTATCTTAATTAGAAAAAGAAATATTAATTTTTTCGTTTTGGTTTGTTTTGAAAATTTAGCTTTCAAGCAATGAATGTCATGGAAATGATTTCTTGTAAAATTGCCTTTTTCTTCATGATGACTTTTTTCACAATTTCTTGGACTCAAAATGTTATAACTCAAGAACCGTTAAAGATAAATACTTCAAAATGGAACCTGTCTTTTTCAAATATTTTACTTTAATTTTGATTTATCAAATTAATATATATATATCATTTTGTAAATATGATTTGAATAAAAATTCATTTTTCTTTCAAATTCTTAATTTAAATACTTTTAATTAAAAAAAATATACATTTAAAAAATACTAAATCAAAATTAATATATAGATATTTCTGTTTATTTAAATGTGAAAAAATATATTTCTACAAATTATATTTCGAATTATAACGATTTTAAATTTCCCACTTAATATATTTTAAGTTTTTAAAATTTTTAGAAAAAATTCTGAGTAGTTTAATCATGTGATTTTCTTTAAAAATGATATATTTGACCATCACACACAAAAAAGAATAACTTAATAAATAAAAATTATTTTAAAATGTGCCCCGTACCCTCTTAACGAACCGTTCCATTAACTGGAATAGTTAAGCTTCTTATCTTTCGAAGTCAAGCGAGCTAAGACTTTTTCTAATTTGGATGTTATTTTATTCTCTAAAAATGTTTTTGATAGGATGTATTTCTTTTTTTAAATTCAAAAAAATTTATATAATTTCTTTACTTTTACCGATAAGATATATTTATGAAATTTCCTTTTCTGGTAAAATTATATCTTTCTTATTATTTTATTATCAACTTCATTCATTTTTTATTTCACTTGAATTTATAGATATGTATATTATTTTATTTGTGGTATAGCTAATTACCTTTCTTTATCATATTTTTGCAAAATATTTCTCTCAAATATCGAAATTTCACTTAATTGAGTTGTTTAAATAAAATGAAACTATAAAAAAGCAAAAAGATTTTTTAAAAGTTAGAGTACTCTTTCTTCTGACTTGTAGTTCATAAATTGAATCGAAATTTATCATAAATTGAATTGACCATCTAGTGTATGCAGTATGTATACTTAATTAAATTTATATTATATATTTTAATTATTTTGAGAATATTTGGTTTAAATTTATGCCTTTCTCAATAAATTATACGAATTAACATTTGCTGAATATACACAAACTAGAGAATAATCGTAATTCCCTTTTTAAAAAATGATGATAAATGTATTTCGTAACGATAAAGACATTAATAGATGAAATTTAAATGTAATATATTAGCTGTTATAAGACATTTATGTTAAATTCTAATTAATATCGATTAAGATATTCTATGAAGAGAAGAACTTCGATTTACGGGAATTCCTATTAAGACAGATTTTTCATCGTTCAACAATTCAAAACTTAGTTACTTTTTTTGCTGACTGAAAAAAAATAAAAGCATATAACTGGTACGCCTGATTGTTGAAATCACTTGGAATTGAATAATCGTTTTCAGAATTGTGCTACGTATGAAGTTTTAAGTAATTTCTTTCTTATGATGCCCTTTCGCAGAATACCGCATCCAAAATTTTTTTCAAAATATCCCTTTTAAAATCAGTTCTTGGTAATACCATTTCACTACCTAAAAATAGAAAACGCTATTTGATTTCATAGTTTCCGAATAAAAAAATAAAATAATTTATATTTTTGCAAATAAAAATGAATTAGAGAATAACAGAGAAGCCAATTTCAGTTTAAAAGTATCCAGTGTTACGCTACATAAATTTAACGCTTTATAAATTCAATATCTTTCATAATTTAGAAAATTGAAAGGAATATTTAAAATATTCCTAATGAATTACATCAGAATCAAGGAATAGTTTTTATTACCATTATGAATTAAAAATTCATTAATTATTACTAAGAATTTATTCTGTATGTACAGAATATGTTCTTTTGTGGATAGTTAAATTAGCCCATTTATTTCATTGAGACACTGATTAAGAAAACCTAAATAATGTTTATGGGGCAATCTAAAGCGAGATGGGATTTTACAACTGTAACTTTTGGATACGAATTCCCATTAAAATTTATCACGGGATTACAATTCTTCGAATTCAAATGTTCTTAATGTTCTGAGACATTAAGTAATAACGTGAGATGAGTCACGTTTAGAGGAGAATTATTCTTATGGTATTAAAATGTCACGAAATTTGACCATAATGCGATAGGATGACAAGCAACCTGGAAAGACTTTTGAAAGCGTCATTTGTAACGAGATGAGCGGACTTAGAATAAGTAAGAGGGTGTATCAGATTAGAAAGAGTTGTCGGTCAAGCTTTGAAGCAATAGCCTTGTAGTAAGTAGCTGTAATTTAAGATTGAGTGGTACTTTACTAAGTGTTTTAAGGCTCCTATCCCCGCCTGAGAAAACGCTCGCGAGCTAATGCTATTTCTATGAGGAAGCATTTTTCTAATAACTCTTTCGCATTTTGACATTTTTGACATTTTTTTTTGCATTGGATAGCTGAAGTGCATGCCGACATCGCTCCTTTTTTTACTTTTTCGATTTTATTTGCAGATATTTTTTTAAAAAGCACTTTCACTTTTGAAACGGGTTTTGTAAGCGAAACTAACTTTTTAAAAATTATCTGCAATCAAAATCGAAAAAGTAAAAAAAGAAGCGATGTCGGCGTACACCTCAGCTATCCAATGCAAAGAAAAAAAATTAAAAATGTCAAAATGCGAAAGAGTTATTAGAAAAATGCCTCCCCATAGGAATAGCATTAGCTCGCGAATGTCATCGCGGGCAGGCCAGGGACAGGGGCCTTAAAGCGTCTAATTTTGACGCCCGCGGTGTTTCTGATCTTTAAAAGGAAACTGGCTGATGTCCTGCAAAAGAGGAATCTTTCCGACAAGTAGAGCTGAATTCCTTATCTCTTGACCCTGTTGTTGATTTACCACATCCTTTTGTGAATAAATCACAGAAGGAATCAAAACATAAGATTTCCCGGAAAACTGTAGGTAGATGGCAAAATATGCTTTTAAACGCAGATACTATTCCGTTTTTGTGAATACAATGACTCTCTTGATGAATTCATGGGATGGCTCAGGGGTGTATCCATCCAGAGCATTAAAGTGTTTATCGAGAAGTATTTAAACTTCGTATTTTCTAATGGTTTGAAAATGGGGAACTCCACAATGTCCTCCCCTGCATAGAAAAATCCCTCCGGAAAAGGTTTTTGAATTTAACACTGCACGATAGAATTAATAATCTGTATTTCGGATTGATTGCAGAATAATGTGAAATCACCAAGTAATAAAAGTCGGAATCTTTTAGAAGTCTTTTTGTAAAGTAAGGGATAAAGATTTATGTTAAGTGAGTCTCAATGAGCTAAAGACAAAGGTTTTGTTTAAAATACAATTAAAAATATTTTCACTAAAAAAAAAAAATTAAACGATACAATCAGCAAATTTATGGAACATTCCGTGTTATTAAAGGATACTTTTCTCTTATCCGAATTATCTTTTGACTGGAGAATTTAAAGAAATTTTGAGCTTTCGTATACGAATTGCTTGTGTCCAAAGAAAAGCGATATACATAAAAAATCAGTTTCTAATCCGAAAAAGCACTATGCAGTGCAGCCTTTAAAATAACTCTGTGATTTGAAAAGGATGCAATTTTGAATAATATCAGGTAGTTTTTACTTTAGATTGTTCAATTTTCTGTATGTTTCGGGGAGGAATGGGAAAATCTAAATATAATAAAACGCTGTGTAACGATTCCGGCGCAAACTTATTTGGATAATCACGCCTTTTCCCATTTAAGCATTTGGCAATTGAAGCACTGGAATACGCCATCTCGCGAGGAATGATAGAACTTCTCCCTTCAGGTAAAGTACATTATATTACGTAGCTTTTTAATTTATACAGAATTACCTTTTTTGCACAATTTCAGATTGAGTGTAATCTTATTTTTCGAATTATATGAGAAATAAGATTTTATCCTAATTCAATACCTAATGCTTTCAATCGCATTTACAATAAATAACTATTTCAATGGCATTTCATCATTAGTTAAAGGGACATTAAAGAGACGATTTTTCTGTACCGAAGGCTACGATCAACGGCTCTATCGGCCGTATTAAGTACGGAATATGCTGGAGGCTTTCTATTCAAAATGGCTCAATAAAACATCGTGTCAACACTGATGCATGAGAGATATTTGTGCTTATACTTTTATCGATTATTTCAAATAAAAAAAAAACACCACTAATTTTACCCACCGCCCTAGGATGGGCATTTACACTAGTTACAGCAGATAATTTCGTGTTGTAACGAAATAAAGAGAAGGAATTAATCTGTTCATTTTTTACAGAAATAATAAGGTACCCTGGGGTAATAACGCCAGGCGGGGTAATAACGCCAAGTGCTTATATCTTGCATAATTATGATATAATCAGGTAAATGTCACCCATGTGCTCTGCGCAGAAGGGTTTTGAGTCATATAAATCGCAAAAAACAGCTTCAAGTTAATTTGTTTCATTTTTAGGTCTTATTGTTTTTACAAACAACTAAAATTAACGCTTGATCTAAAATTTGCGAGATACGTTTTGTATATGTGAAGACTATCTTTTTATCCGGAAATAATTTGTTAATTACATAAATTTGTAGTGCATTTCATGTACTTTAAAAATGTTGTTGAAGATTTTGGATATCTTCTCGAGATAATTTGTAATTTAAAATGTACTGCGCAATAACTATACCGGGGTAATAACGCCAATCCTTGACTTTAATACCCCGGTTGATTGCCTACAGTGGCCGAGCTACATCCTAAATACTGATTCAAATAAACACAGTTAAAACTGTGCAATGGTTCTCATATTTCTATTTAAACGGTCCTTTTTAAGCAAAAAGAAACTCACTGTCTGATATTCACTTGCCTCATCCCCCCCTCCCACACCACACCTTTATATTTCTTACACTTTCACAAAAATTGAACATTTTCAATATCTTAGAATGCAATTTGTCAATTTCTAAGTTTGCAGAGTTTGTATTTTTAGAATTGGGCTATCTACATGCAATTATTCCATCTTATTTCATAGTTTTGTTTGCATGGCGTTATTACCCATATAGGTGGGTAATAACGCCAAATAGCATGGGTCAAGAAAAAACGCCATTACATTTTATGAATACATATCTGTTAAATTACTTTATTTTATATAGATAGTCAATGAGTTGCTGTATCAGATCCTATATTTGTTTGAAAAATACAATCTAAAACTAAGCCGTGAAAATTTGTAGAACCTTAACGTGGCGTTATTACCCCAGGGTACCTTAATAATTATAAAATATAATCTATAAATTTACCTGACTTTAATTTATTTTTATAAAAATATCCAAATTTGTGAAAATGCGCAAAGGTAAAAAAGACATTTCATACGAAATGGGTAACAATAAAGAAGTGGTAAATAAAATTTAACTTTTGTACTGGCCGGTGCATTATAACAAAAGCGAGCAACATTTCAAAAAACATGCAAGAAGTTTACTTTTATAGAATGTTATCGAAAATTAGTTACACCTTCTGTCTTTATTTATATGCAAGGATTATGCCTTTAAGAACCGTAATTCTATCACTAGTCTGTAAAGCACGTATATACCAATGATCGAAAACTTTCAATAAATGCTTTTAATTTAAGGACAAAAGTAAATTTTCGGAAAATCTCAGTTTCTTTTTTTCAAAAATTTTAATAGCTTAACTTTTTACAAATTAATGTATTTTCTTCACGCAAAAAGCAGAAAATTTCTTAACAAAAACATTAATGAAATTTTTAAAATTTCAATAATAAATAAAATAAATTGAAATTTTATACTCTTTGATATACAGAACATTAATTCCTGACATATTCTTTTTCTTGTAATAAAAAAAATAAATTTAATATATAAAATTCTTTATCACCAAATATAGCTAGACATAATGTCATGTCTGATTGTAAAGACATAATGTATATGTCTGATTTTTATGCATCCCAAATGTTAAAACTATATTAGTTCAAATACAGAAAATTTCAAAAGTTTGAGAGTTTATTACTCTTTACATCTCGAATTTTACTCCTGTTTTAATATTCACATTAAATATGAGTCTCTTATATTCGACATTTTTGTCCTTGTATATTCATTGTACATTTCTGTAATATGATTATTTTATTACTTCATCTTTTCGCGAAAGTTAAATTCTCTTTGGAGAAATATCTTCAGATTTATTTCCATGAAGGGGTGTTAAAAACGGTTTTGAATTGGTAATAATGAGTATGCATTTGTTTTATAGGCATAATAAAATAGCCTTGGAAGATAAGATGAAAGAAAACGTGCTTCTAAAAGTATAATATTCTGGTGATTTCAGAATTGCATTTTTTCTTGTGAAAAATCTTGTATGTTTTTAACGCAGTATTCTCCGATTTGTTTACATTTACTACTTTCATATATAATGAATGTGTACAAAAATAACTGAAGATAGTGATAGGAAATCTATATTATATACTGTAAAAAAACTGTAAAGTTACTAAAAGTTTCTAGGAACATGAGATTTTTAGAACATTCAATATTATGGCAATCACAAAAATTCATGTAACAGTTCATGTACAGACACACGTAAATAAGAAAAGTTTATAAGTTTAGTAAGACTTATTATTTTTGTAACTGGGATGCCTAGAACATTTTCTGTCACTGTAACTCATGTTACTGGTAAAATTTTAATAAGATTTTTATAATTTTAGTAGATTTGTTTGTAAAGCTGCAGATTTCTGTGACACAGACACTACAAACATTACTTTTGTAGATTTACATTTTTTTTTCACAGTGTACAGATAAAATTTTAATTAACTTTACCTCTATAAAATTACAGATATATATATATATATATACAGTAGAACCTCGATCCATCGTTTTTCAAGGGGTACTAGGAAAACAACGATGAATGTGGGAAAACGATAAATCCGGATAAATACATTGTATGCATTACTAATGCATGGAATGTATACAGTATACAAATAAATACTAATTTATTGCTTGCTAAACTGCAAAAGAAATAAAACGAAGTTATAGAAAATTGATATTTAATTAAAAAAATCAATAATTTTCTTTGGTTTTTTTGTTCATTATTCTAAATAAAAAATAAATAAATTTTCACGCTAAACAAAAGTTTTTTGGTCATTTTCTGTAATATCATATGCATATACAAAAGCTCATACAATTTCAAATGTCATTGCTTGGCAGAGAGACTTGGCACTGGGGGGAAGGATTCATTGGCATGAATATTGTTCTCTTCTTCCTCACCATTAGTTTCATTTCTTGTATTACCATACATTTTTCCTATGTTAAGGACACCACATGTCGTAACATTTTTATCAATGGAAACAGAATCGCACCCTCTGGTATACACAACCACTCTTCAGCTGCCTTATTGTCGCCATCATCAACACAAACAGCACAAATGAGTTATTTTAGGATAAAATTCCAATTTCTTCAAAGAAGAATTTCCAGATTCTTGACAAATTTACATTTGTTCCTGATTAAAAGCGTTTTATTGAGATTGTTTATCATTGCTATTTACGTGCTTTATAAACATGTGAAACAAATACTGGTCGAAATGATATAATATTTGTATAGAGGAAGGCAGAAAATGTGACAAATTAATTTCCTTTTGTTGCTGTGGTATAACAGATTTCAATTATTTTACTTTTTACATTGTAATACATATATATATATATATATATATATATATATATATATATTTAAATAAGACAGATATATTAAACTCAAATCGCACACCATATTTAACCAACTAAAGAAATATATAAAATATAAAAATATTCTTAAAAGCAAAAACTCACGAACATCTACACCGCTAAACAAACTTGAAAAACCACTACGTGAACAATAACTAATCCATAAATTATAAACTGATCCAACAAATAACAACTCATAAATAACTTAAACAAGAAACTCGAAAAGTAACAAACATGGAGACGGGCGGCATGGCTTATGACATGCACTGCTGGGTTAAATCTGATTTTATGCATGCAACATTCCCCATGCCCGTCACAACCATAAATGAATTTTAGCTAAAAGCATTCATACTAAAAATAAACTATCGACCAGCAATAACCTTCAAATGACCCTTAAACTAAAACATTAAACTTGTCGAACTATCAAATCCATTCAATAATGATTTCAGTTCATTTCGACGACTACTGCCCCTAACAAAATCATTCATAATATTTTTCATAAAGTTCCGAGGGTAATCTTGTTCAGAACCCAGTCTGTACCACTCCACAATGTCATTAATCGCATCTCCAATTTCTGAACTCAACCTATCAATACGAATTAAACCATTTCTGAAAATATTTCTTTTTACCGAGACATGTACACATGAATTGAAATTCATTAACTTTAAAGTTCGGAAACTAAAAGTGTTCCGTTTATCAAATATCTTTGTAACCAATTTTTTACGCTCTAAAATTAAGTTTACATCCAAAAAATCAATATTTCTGCAATCCAGTGAGGAGGGCTCTAATTTCAATGTTGTAGGGTAACATAAGAAATCTAAAATTATATTATCGATATTTAATTTAACTATTAAAACATCATCAATGTATCTATAACACAAAATATTTTTATTTAAGTTATTGTTACGTTCATATAAATATAGGTATATGTCAGCTATAATAGAACTACAACTCCCCCCCATTGGAATGCCATATATATATATATTTATATATATCTGAAATTACCAAGCGATTTCAGAAAAATTTAAGCCTTTGTCAATTACAAGAATATTGACGAAGAAAAAATTCGACGCTCGATATTCCCTATAATGCACATTGCACAAAATCACTATTCTGAATGCCCGCAAGAAGCATCATACCAAATTTCCGCGAAACTGGTTTAACGCTTTTGGTATTACACGAGAGTTAGTCCTGACAGAAGATTTTCAGCTTTCGCACCTCCCCGCTCCTTCATTAATAACTGTTATGACCGCCATCTTGAAAAATGTTTCCAGTCAATGTGTATCAATGAATGTCGACGATTGAACGTTCTCTCCATGAAATTTTTTTTCTCTTGACAAAGGCTTGAGTTAGCCGAAAGTACTTGTAATTGCTTTCTATCATTTTAATATCTAGTAATTTTAGTTTTGGAAAACATTTTTATGTATTTTATCACACGCATTTAGTTAATGTGTTTTGATGAAACATTCTTGAAACATTTTCATGTTCTTATATAGTAAACTAAGGTAAATCTGTCTTCAATATGAACTATATGTAAAGTAAATTTAGTAATGAATATTATTGTTTAACAATGATTTTCAAAAACCCGGCTATTTTGAAATCATGCAGCCGCCGCATTTAATATTTTAAGATTGTTAACTATTAATTTTTCTAATTTTGCTCACAAAATACATTAAAGATCTAGTCCGATGCGCAACTTCCAAAGTTTTCTTCTATCCAATGTATGTTAATGTTTCAAAGTTCGCTATTACAGTGTCAATATTAATCATAATCTTTGTCCATCATAAGGTTTCTATGGGATCTATTTATGCATACCAAAATAAGAAGTTTAAATGAATTCTGTAGACTAATTAATGAGATAGATTTATCTCAAAAATCGTGAAAAATATTAGAAACGCCACCTGTTGGATGATTTACTTCAAAGCGCAATCAACGCGAAATAATATCAAGGTATATTTTAATCCGAAATTTTGTCAAACTAATTACTGAGATATAGCAATTGCAAAAATCATGAATATGCTGCTATGATTAATACATCATATCATAGCAGCAGGAAATACTGGGCGATTTTCACTAGAACGTAATCAGGAGCAATTTATATCAGAGACAAAGTGAAGATGAATGAAAATCGATGAAGTAGCTCTTGAGGTAGAGCTATTCTAGAAAATGTGAAAAATACAGCATAGTGCCACCTATTGCGTGATTTATACCGAAATCTATCCAGCATTAAATTATATAAACGATTAATTGAATCTGAAATTTTATGGAAATCCGTAAATTAGTTCTTGAGGTATAGCTATTGAGGTAGTCATGAAAATTGTGGCGTAGCAACGTCCCCTGTCGTGTAATTTACCCCGTTACAACTGAAATTGTGAGTCTCTAATTTGTTTATATCTGATATGATGTAAAATTTTGTTGATATTTATATGTACAAAAGTTTAAAACTAAAAATTATGGAATCCTTAGAAATTAGAAATTATGAAATCTTTAAGATGTCAAAAGACACCTCATGGCAGAAAGACGTATACCATATGTATATCCAGGATGACTTGGAGCAAAATGATATTACTGACTTAATTTAACATCTATTGTACGGAAGTCATAAAGTTAATTGTGTAAACATGATTTAATTTAGAGAGTAATTTTAAGTTAAAATTCGAAAGGTGTTTTTTGACACCTTTAGGTAGAATGTTAAGGGTTATCTATTCGAGAATGATAAGTAGGGATAATTTGTATATCTATAGAAGAAATTGATCTATCATCACAGAATATAGACTTATTATAATCTAAATTTTTTTCTAAAATACAGTAAAAAATATTTTTCTGCGTATTTGATTATCAAATTTTTATGAAATTTTTTTAAACTGTTTAAAATCATTAAAAAAAACTCTAACAAAATAAAGAATTTGGAATATTTAAAAAATTTATTTTACTTATCATTATGTCATTTTGAAAAAGTGTTTTTGTATATACTTGTATTATACAGAAAGTCTATAAATATAAAACCTGTGTGTTACGAATTTTTGCCTTAAACGATAAAATTTTATGGTACTTGGAAAAAGAATACCATATAATCCAACGTGCTCAGACAAAACTCTGTCAAAATGTTTTTCTAGTTTATATAAACTAATCGTATAACAGGATTTTCTATAGTTTATCCAGTTTATTTATTCACAAAAAGATTTTCAATTAATATAAATGTTTATGATAATTATATAAGCTTTTATTTAAATATTGTCAAAAATTACATTAATAAAAATAGGATAATATATTACACGTCTGAAAACTATATTTAGACACTTCTCATCTATTGTTTTATAAATTTACTCTCACTATGAATTAAGCGAATATCAGTAATTATAAAGAAAGAAAATGATGATTAATTCTTGCTCGTTCTCACGTGCAGTTAATTGGTTGACAAGAATATTATTTATTCATAACATTAAAGCCTCTTCATCAAAACGCAATTAATTATAGCGTTAGGGAGTGCTTAAAAGAGCTTTTATAAATTAAAAAAAGCATCGGAAGAATGATCACTTCAAAGCCGTAGAGAAAAAGTAAGTTTTCTATTAAACCTTTAATTAGAAGTCATATATAATTTATGCTTCTGAAAGTGTGAAGTAACATTTTTCAGAGTTCATCGCTTAATGTATACACTGAGGAAAATTTTCTTTCTAAAATAGATTTTAGGGGAAGGAAAGTTTGATGAATTTTTATAACGTTTTAATCAATAAACATCTAGAGTTTTAGTTTTAACTGATATATTTTTTTATATTTTCAATATTAGGGAGCTCTGTCTCCTACGATTCTAAGGACTACGTTTGCCACCTTCCCCCGTTCAGACTTTAAATATTCGTAATTTGATATGCTTTAAAAGTTTCTAGGGAAGATTTAATTATAGTTAAATACAAGTTATGATCTCCCTGTAAACGGATTTCTAAGGTCTTTTACTGAGGGATTTTAAGGCCAAATCAGACCACATGTACAAAAACATGGAAAAGGCAAAAAAATGGGGTCTCTTGATATTTAAAATAAATGACAAAATTTTTTAAAAAAAAACAACGTGGTTGATCACATTTATTTCCTATCAGAAAATGAAAAATCCTATTACTCTTTCCCTTTTCTATGTATTTCCTTATGAGAAAATAGATTATCCTTTTTTTCTGTACCCTTTAGAAAGAGAAGTGAAATATTTTATTTTCTGGAAAATGTAGTTATTGAAAATTGTAGTCATTGCTTGTTTAGTTTCTCATTTTTTCACCCCCAAAAATATCATGAGACCCACTTCTTTTTTTTCCATGTTTTTGTACATATGTTCAAGTATTGTATGATATATTTTGTTTTATTCAACCGTGACGCTTTAATAAGATAACGATAATTTAAATATTGAATATTGTGAAAAACTTGAACAGATTATATCTGCTAACAGCAACAATATCTCTATGCAGTATTATATTATTTTGCTTGTCCTAGTAATACTTTCATATTCTATAAGAAAAAAAATTATGGTACCATTGCTTAAAAAAATATTTAATGCGGAACATGCACGAAAACGGGATTTTGATTGTACTTTGGGGCAACATAACAATGTAAAATAACAATGCCCCATTGTAATAAATTTTAATAAGCAGGAAGTGTTATACTAATAGTGTATGCTTAAAGAATTTCAAGATCTTGTTGTTTGCCAGATATTTAACACTCCAAACATACCGCCATTTCATTTTTTCATGAAAAGTGGTGTTCACAACCTTGAACTTTGAAATTTCTTATAAGGAGGAAATTTTTTCAAGGCTTCAAAATTGCACATTATTTATTAATCCTTTAAGTGTTTTGAACGCAATATTCCGTTCACTAAGCTCCAGGTTTCAGTGTAATATAAACAATATTTATGGTAAAATTTAAATAATATATATATCAGATATATATAAGCTATAGATTTAATGAATTTTCAGTATATAATAGTACGAATAATATTCTCAAGAATTACATTCATATTTTCAGGTTTTTTTAAATGTTGAAAGAATTATATTTTCTAAGCATTTTAAACGAATACAGAGAAAACAATATTACTATTTTATTCATTTGAAAAACGCTCAGAGGGTTAAATATGATTTACTTCAACATAAACAAATATCAAGCTTAAAATACAGCTATCAAAACATAACTTTTTGTGTCTGAATTTCAAAATAATGGCTCTTAATTCTTTCTTCCTCTACGGCAATTAGGGTAAATGTTTCCTAATTTATGAAATATATAACAACCACAAACGAAAATGTACAAAAACCTTTTTAATGTTACCCACGTTTTCGGGAAGTTTCTATAGTGTATTAAACAGTTTCAAAAACTTCAATGTAAGTTTTTCAGGTATATTCCATTCTCAAATAAATGTTTGGTAATTCTAAATATTCTTTAACGATTAAATAATCATTATTTTACAGAAAAGCATGGTAAAATAATAGCGTTAATGGTAATCTTAAAAGTAATATTATTAATTAAAAGTTTTGTTACTCTTGCGGGTGTAATCTCTATAACGCTATTATTGAATAATAAAATCAATAATGTTTAATTGAAAATCGATAGTATTTTAAATACGAGACTCCATTTTGGGAAAATTCATTATTATGCTACAAAAACTGCTTTTAAATATTTCTGAAAATAAGTCTTATCAAAAGAAACTTTAATTTTTATAAATTAATTATTAAACCTTGAAAATATTTTAAAAAGTTCATGATTTCTAAACAGATTTTAAAAAATAAAGAACGTTTTTCGGAAACGTGGATAACTCGAAAGAAATTATTGCATATATTTTCATAGACTATGCCATTTTTCTAAGAAAAATTATTGGGGGTATGTTAATTTTAGTTTTGTTTTTTGCTTACAAATCGTTTTGGTTAACGGCACTATAATGAAAAAATAATCCAGTGTTCGTAAACGTAAATTATGCAGATTATACTATTATTCAACTATGATTACTGCGATCAAACTATTAAAGTATTACTAATTAAATTAAATCATTACTTTATCTGCAATTATACAATTTTACTAGTCATAAAAAGTCTTTAAAATAAGCTCTTGTTCATTCATATTGAATAGCTATTTGCTTACAAATCGTTTTGTTTAACGGTCCTATGATGAAAAAATACTAAAAAATATTTAAAAAAAAATACTAGAAAAATTGCAAGTATGTGAAAAACATTTAGATACTGTTTCTCAATTGTTTCATATAAACAAACACACAATGATTAAACGGGATGACAATAGTTAATAATAATATGAAAATAATTAATGGGTATTTTTACTCGTTCACCAGTAAAATTAATTGGATGACAAGTATTATATTGTTATAAAATTAACGCCTCTTCGTGCTAAAACTATTAATTATAGTGTAAAGAAGCGTAAGAAAGAACTTTTTTTAAATAAAAAAGAATTGGAAGAATAATCTACTTTCAAAAATGTGAATGAAGAGTAATACTTCGATTAATCCTTTAATTAAAACACAGATAATTAATGTGTTGAAAGAAGCGAGTAACAGTTGTAGGAGTTTACCACTTGAAATATTACATAAGCAGACATCTTTTTTTTATTGCATTAAAAGAATAAGAAAAATATGTCAATTAATTTAGTATTATTAATGATTTCAAACAGTTAATTTTTTTCTATAGATTTTCAAAAGGCTGTTCATATTTAAAAATCCTATGGAATTTTCCTTAATTAACAATGTTTTGGATTTTCTTCCATTTCTCGAGGTCCGAATAGGGAAGGTCCCCAATTGCCAGATCGGAATTTTGTCAAGAGTAGTATCACCGGAAAGCTCTCATCATTGGGATCAAGGAAATGTATACAACTATCCGTCCAAATGCAACATTTGAAGAATTATAGGCCGATGTATTCATGTCATATATTTTTTTTCTAGATCACTTGCTGTACTGGAAAAACACGTTAAAACATAAACAGTAGGGTGGAGCGAAAAAAATTTTTTTTTGAAAATCAAAAACGGGTAGGTGCCAAAAGTTGCCTTTATACTAGTACATCAACTGCGTGAAATTTTACCGCTGAAAAAAAATGGCTTGAGTCTGCGCTTTTGCTCCAAAAATCGAAATTTTGGGTAAAATTTGTCATTTTTTGACATTTTTTCAAAAAAATTAAAAAATTCCTACAGAGTTGGTTAGTATTTAAAAGTGTTGCTTAGACCTTTATATTTATCTGCTTAACATATTTAAACTATAAAACAATATGTTTATTCCCTATAGCTGGAGCAAAACAGACAACTTTTAGTAAGAAAACAGCATTACCACTCTACTGGGTCATACAACGAATTGTTGTTTTTAATACAGCTTTTGTTTTCAAAACTACCTTGGACATGCGTCGTGGAGGTGGCTATATTTCCCATACCACCCGGCCCAACTATTCGATCATCTTAGTACAGTGTTTTATTTATACATTGATTTGTGATTTTCTTTATAAAAATTTGGCATGTTTTCGATGCTTCCACCTTGTTCATCTGTTCTTTGCATCCACATGCTGCTGTAACTATCTTCATGTATATCTTTACAGTTTATACAAAAAAATGACAAGCAGAGTAATGCACGGGAATATTATTAAAGGGATTAATATTCGGCCATTTCGGCTATTATATTTATCAAACTTACATTCAATTGATGAATAGTGATTGAAAGTTCTGTTACCACAACATTTTTTCAGTCAATTGTATTTTTTTTACGTAATGATTTGCTTCAAAGATGATTTCAGATATTTCAACTATAAGTATGCCATCATTTATTCTACTTTTGCATTTTTTATATGTTGAGAAGCGAGCTGTTTAATGTGATGGTGATCGTCAGAGAGAATTGCAATGAAAATTTGTTCTCCATGTGTAAAGCAACCGCTGTTGTAAATAACTTTTTTTTTCATTAGTTTTATGCCGTTTTCTAAGCGTTTTCGTATCCAGGTAATTTCTATTAACTTTTAGATCCCCTTTTTATGAGTGGACAACATTTGAGGGTGAAATGTCCTGGGCATAAACTTATAATGCATAGTACTTTATGAGGGAATGTACGGATTCTAATCGAATATAAGTGCTCATTTAAAATTAGGAGAATTTTATTTGTCACTGTGAACCATTTTGCATGGGGTAAGCTTAGAATTGTGTATAATATTGAATCATTCGCTACTTCAACTCCAGTGATTTTCCTCTGCGTCAATTATTAGAGAAGTCGATATAAAACGTTCTAAGCTACATGGATTCACTGGTTCAACAAGGAAAATCTTTGTCTACGTACTATTCATTTCCTATTGCAATTTTTTATATATATAAATTAGAGAATAATTTTGAAAAATTATTTTCTCAAATTGAGAAAAAGATACTCAGAACACACTAGAAATTTCTGCCGGAGATTGCAAAGCTAATTCATAAGGAAAGCTATTTCTCAGAAAGAATGGGGAATAGGAATTTAGAAAACATCTCACACAAAAGACAGCTCATAAAGTTAATAAAATTTTCCGCTTTATATAAGCACAGATTGGCCATCAGCGTCTATATGTTCACTCACAAAATGTAAAATCCAAGTTTATGCCGCGGGATGTTTTATACCAAATGCACCTGAATAATAGATCTAAAATCTTATTAGAAATTACTAGACTACGAAACAACACAGGAAATGACATAAAGCATACAAAAACTTCTTTAGAAATGTTGTTTTGCACGCAAATTTTGTTTGCAATCCTCTGTGACGATCGTCATAATATTAAACAGCTAGTTTCTCAGCATATATTCAATGTAATAGGTTCAATAAATGATGACATACTAGAAATTGAATTCATACAATCAATGTTTAGGCAAATCATTGCATATAAAATGTAATTGATTGAAAGAATGCTGTGATAACAGAACTTCCAATCATAATGTACTAATTGCATGAAATTTTAATGAAGATAATAGAATGCTGAATAGGTTCAATTAAGAACATACCCAATACATTACTCAGCTTCTCTTCTGTTATACATGGTATACGTGCAGAAGGTCACACCAGCATGATCCAAATCATCCAAAGTCAGTGGATACAAAGAAGAGATAAATTACTTTGATATATAGAAAATTTATACTCGTCTTCGGGAGAAAAAATAACAATTCAATACATAAATAAAACACTAGGCCTAGATGATTGGGTGGTTGAGACGGGTGGTATAATGCAACCACCTCTATGAGTTATATACACAGTAGTTTTGAAAGCAGCTAGGTAAGAAATGCATTTAACACAACACTTCGTTGTGTGCTCCAATAGAGAGGTTAACGCTGATTTTTAACAAAAAGTTGTAAGATTTGCTCCAATTATACAGACTACAGATATTGTTTTATAGTTTAAATATGTTAAGCAGATAAATATAAAGGTCTAAGCAACGCTTTTAAATACTAACCAGCTCTGTAGAAATTTTTTAATTTTTTTGAAAAATCGTCAAAAAATGACAAATTTTACCCAAAATTTCGATTTTTGGAGCAAAAGCGCAGACTCAAGCCATTTTTTTCAGCGGTAAAATTTCACGCAGTTGATGTACTAGTGTAAAGGCAACTTTCGGCACCTACCCGTTTTTGATTTTCAAAAAAAATTTTTTTTCGCTCCACCCTAATAAACAGGTATCTTATTTTCTAAATTACATTAAATGAATAAAAAATATGAGAATTAATTTAATTATGATTTCTAAAAATTTATTATTTTTTTTCTGTAGAATTTTAAAGGACAGATCATGTTTAAAAATCGTGTTGATTTTTTATTAAATGACAATAATTTTAACTTTCTTATACTTCTCAGGTCTAGCTAGAGAAGGTTCCTAATTGTCAGATCGGGATTTTGTTGAGAGGTTTTTTTTGGAAAGCTCTTATCATTGGGATCAAGGAAATGTGTACAACAACCTGCTTAATCGCAACTATTGAAGAGTTACAGGCCAATGCATTTCTGTGATTTTTCTGATTTTTCCAGGTCGCTATCAGAACAGGAAAGACACTCATTGTGGTACAAAAGGGAGTAGACCGATTATAGAGAGTATGGAGAAGACAATTTATGCTCGGTGAAAAAAAAAAAAATTTCACAGATTATAGTGTGCTTCTGAAAAGAAGTTGCCGAAGTTTGAGTGTTTCCAATTCAGGTACACATAATGAAAGGGAGTGTTTTGCAATTGTCACAGGGATTATTAATTAAGTTAAAGCATACCTATTTAAATGATCGAAAGACGGGTTCCGTGTCACAAATTAAAATATTTTGAAAGGCATTCCGACGCATGTCATAGAAGGTGGGTGAGTAATTATTTTCTGATATTTTTTAAAGCACACTCTTAGTCAATACTTAGCAATTAATTATATAAGGTAGAACCCGTTGAATTTTGAATTTCGACGAAAGAAAATGATTAAAAAAGAACTTTACTTTTTTGATTAAATTACGTCTGGCCGTCTGTCGTATGGTCGTCTGTCCGCACTCTAACTCCCGCAAATATTCTCGGATTGCTATGAAATTTTTATAGATTATTGATGTTTACCCTAGTCCGAACCCTATTGAAAATGAAAGCTGTGATTAGTTTATTTACAGCGATAGTCTAAGGTTTTCCGATACATTACGGCCAATAGTAAAAAATCGGTTTAAATGAATTTTAAAGGTGTCATACCCTGTCAAACTTATTCAAATTTACTTGGTTCGAAAAATACACTAAAATACGCATTCTGTAAAATATGCAGTCAAAATAATAGTTAAATTTTCATTTACAGGGCCACTCAAAAGAATTCCATTACACAATAATAGAGGGGGGAGATTGTTTGCGGCATCTTTTAATAATGTTAAACGACTTCAAGTACCGTAAAATTGATATACACTGCTGAGACTTAATATTTAACGCATAATATGAAGTGCATAACATTTACAGGGACACAAAAAGTATGTTAAATCTTATATTCTTATCTGAAATATTGTACATTATCGATGATATATGATCGATGGTTAAATTACATTTTCAAATGAGATATGCGCTTTTAAGTTTTACTAAATGTCTGCAAATTATATGGTGTATATAAATGTTATAGTTGATACACAGGGTTACACAAAAGAGATCATAAATGTTACTGAATATGAGAGTAATTAACTTAAAGATGGTTTTAAAGTAAGTTATGTATTTTTAAGCTGAACTGCTTTCAGTCTACTTAGAAATGTTTGTAGAATATAAATAAAATGATGTACAGGGTCACGCAAAGAAATGGATACATGGTGGCCTTTTGATGATAATTCCTAAAAATTTGATTTAAGTTGTTTAAAGAGTATTTTCGTTTATACTAGATTTTTGCAAAATACTTTCGTGTAATAAAAGTACTAGGTAAATTACAGGGCTGAACAAAAATATTGAAGTATTTTCCATCTATTAGAATAATGTGCTGAAAGAAAACTTTCAACCAGTTAGGCATTTTCTCGCTAAACTAAATTTTTACATTATATAGTATATACCAGGTGTCCCAAAAATGACTGATGGATTTCAAAATTCAACAACTTGCAAACGGTGACAGCTATTTAAAAAATTTTTGCAGGAGGGTTATGTATAACGTCAGAAGTTTTTTAACCGCAATTTTTTATTTTAATTCGCATCTCAAACAATAGGTGGCGCTGACGGCGATTGAAGGCCAGGTGATCAGTGCTGAGTGAAGCGTCGACCTTGCCTTCAATCGCCGTCAGCGCCACCTATTGTTTGATATGCGAACTAAAATAAAAAAATAACAGTAAAAAAACTCCTGCCATTATACATAACCCTCCTGCAAAAATTTTTTAAATAGCTGTCACCATTTGCAAGTTATTGAATTTCAAAATCCATCAGTCATTTTTGGGACACCCGGTATATATATATATATCAACTGACGGATCAAATACAGGGTTGTTCAAAAGTCTTGGAATACATATTTGTCTATGGACAGTAGCATCTTATTTCCTTAAATGACAAAGTTTTGTAAACGTTTTCAGGAAGTGTTGGAAAGTGTTTCATAATCTATGATTAACGCATGATTTTTCTTACTTTTTAAAATTTAAGTTATCTAAAATATTCAATAATAAACATGAAACATATATTTAGCACAGTTTAGCTATTATTTTTAAATTTTGTACTCTTAGTGGTTCATAGAGGTTGTTTGTGATTATAAACAATGGAAATGATGGTTAATTCTTGTTCATTTAGGTGTAAAATTAAGTGGCTGGCATGAGTACTACTTAATTATAATATTAAAGCCTTTTCAACAAAATGCAATTAATTAGACTGTTACACAGCACTTTAAGGATCTATTTTCAGATAAAAATAAGTTGATAATGATTGCTTGCTTGTCAAAACCATAAATGAAAGGGAGCTCTTATAATAATCCTGTTCTTAAAACGTAGATAATTTATGCTTCCAAACTTGCAAAGTAATGTTTGTTGGAGTTAATGGCTTAAAGTATAAAATGGAAGAGGATAGTTTTTCCTGAAGTAGGTTAAACAAGAAAGGAAATTTCTGAAGTAGATTAAATGAAAAAAGAAATACATGAAATTATTTTATTTAATTTATTAATGACTACAAAGAATTCCTTTTGTTATCGCTTTGAAAACATTGAATATAAAACCGCCTTTTATTTTTTCTTTAAACAAAATCTATACTCTACACTAACTTTATAAGGATGTAAAGTTTTTTTCTTTGTTGGAGGTAATATCTGGAACCCCGAACCGATTTCAAAAGTAGTGGTCTGTTCACATAGACTATATCTTACGTCCAAGGTACTAATCCAAAGGAAATGTCATAGAAAAAAAGTTCTCAAAATGCAATTTTTGCGTTGCTAAGGGACGTTGAAATATGAAATTTCGAAGTAGTAGTTGCTTATAAGATATAAATGATCTCTAAGAACATATCCTAGAAAAATCGAAATTTAAAAGATGTGAAAAGGCGCAGAACCCTTTCAAAAAACGATTGCGATTTCGAACTAAATTCAGATTTTGACACAATCTCATGAAGTATAAAAATAATGGTGTAGAAATTAGGGGACAGTCCTTGCTTTAAAATAGACTCTATTTTATATCATGACCAACTGGGGGTTACAAGGGCGAAAAATGTTCTAAAAATTCTGATTTTTGTAATATTACAGGGATTAGTAACTTAAAATTTGGCTTGGGAATTATTCCTAAGGTGTAAATTCTCTCCAATCACAGTTATTTAAAAGGAGTGAAAATGCCTGAAAAGCGTTCTAAAAATGTTCTAAGTTGCGATTTCTAAGCAAACTCAGGAAATATCAAATAGATTTCAAAAGTAATGACTGTAAGTTGATGGGGACAGTCCCTGATCCATCGTAAATTATGAAAAGATGGCCGCGAAGCCTATCATGCATAATTTTAAAACATATGAATTTTCAGAAACTCGATATGATGTATTTAGTATAGGAGAAAAGGATTTCTATCAACATATAAGAAGGCATTCTACTTACAAATGACAATTTTTTTAATGGAAAGTGTTAAATAAGAACCATAATATATGCTTGGGAATTTGATACCATACCATTTTTTAGCTACAACTTTAATGTTTTCTTTTTTTAAGCTTGGAATTTTTTTTTGGAAAAGTTGTTTTTAGTGGATAAATGTGTTTACAGTGACTGATGACGAGCTGTTATTTTTTTAATAGTAATTTAAGTAAAGTTTTATTTTTAACCATTTGGAAAATAATTGTTGTTTTTAGTTGATAATCGATCTTGTAGTGTCTGCATTATATTCATTTTATGATTGGTCCAGGAATATTAATGTTCAATTCTTGGAGTACGTAATATGTGACTGTTATTATCTAGGCCATGTTTTGATCATTATAAAAATGATGTTTTTACTCATTTTATTAATTCAATGGCGAGCATTCAAACAATTTGTACTGTGCAATAGATATCCGCATTTTATTTTTTATTACGAAATTTTTTACGTTTAGAAGAATTTTTATTTGAATAGGAAATCGAAATGTTCTTGTTAATACAGAAGAAAATGAAAAGGTTACAAAGTGGATAGACGTAAATTGTCAGATATGGAAATAATAGTCTTTTAAAGAAGAAAAAACAAGCCAAGGTCGGATTATTGAGCCCACCAATTACGAACTGTGTGACGATCACGAAAAAGGAAGCTATCTAAACATTGAACCAATTGATTGTAAAAGATCATGTTTTTTAAATATAGAATTTATTTATAAATCTTAAATTTTAGTCTTTGGAAAAATAATTTTTTAAATGATTGTTATAGTTTTCTAAATTGTTATTATTATTTTTAATTGTGCTTTATCGCCATTTCTTCGGTGCTGTTTCATCTAGTATAGCAGTATCAGATTTGATACTGAAAGACTGTTTTTTCAGTGAAAATATTTTGAGCTATCTCATTGCTCGATTGTTTCACTAATTTGATAATTTCATTCTTCTAGATTTAAGAGTCTTAAATTTTCTTAAAAAATTTAAATACTGATTTTGTGATAATAGCATTCATAATCTCGCTAGCATATTAGTTATTTTAGATATTTTATTAATTATTATAATACAGATTGTTGATTTTATTTCAAATAAACACTTACCTCCATATTTCATTAATTGCTTCTCCACAGATTCCATCTTAGAAATCCCTCTACATTAGTTACATAGATGTCTTAACATTGTGATGCATGACCTCATAGAGATAAAGCACAATGGATAAAGGTGATTTATGAAGGATAATTCCAAAGGAGTCCATCCCATTAATAGAAACTAAGTGTTGTTTAAAGCTTGTTTCAAATCTTAATGGCCGAAGTTACACACTTGCTCAATGGTAATTTATGCTTACGCGTGGAATACAGAGTACGTGATTTTAAATGTCTAGTATTAAGGGATAACATTATGTAATGGTTATTTGAAGCGTGAGGAATGTCTTACATTTTCTGCATAGACTTTGTCATTTTTAAAACACTTTCCTACTAAGAATATATTTTGAGAACGAAGTAAATCGATATGAAAGATTTAAAAAAAATTCATTTTGTAAAATACTTGAGTTAGATTATTTCAACTAGAATTTATATTAGATATTTTTATACTAAGAAAATACAAACTGCAAAAATTTTCCTCACATTTTGGTCCTTATTTATGCTGCTGTGTAATGTAAATGTACGTGTTTCTTTTATGAGTTTGACAGTTTTATAAAAAGTACGTATGGGAGAATTAATTAATATTTTCCAAAAAAAAATTAAAAGTGCTTATGCATTCGATACCCCTACCTGTTTGTTCCCCTGTCTGTCCACGCTCTAACTTCCTTAAATATACTCGGATTTTCATGCAATTAATAACTTTATTTAGGAACATCTAACCTTGTTTGGTATTGCATATGAAACATGTGGGATTCATAGTTTATTTACAGGGCCAACTAGAAGAATTCCATTACATTATGGTATAACGGGAAAAATCGCTTGAATTGTATTTTAATGACATTATGCTAATACAAATACATTGAAATTAACGTAAATCATTGAATATCACTATGATTACATTATTACAATATATTTAAAGATTTTTTTATTAATTTGCAGGGGTATTAAAAAATATTCCATTACATTATGCATAAAGGGAGGAAATCGTTTGAAAAGTATTTTAATCAAATTATGCTATTTCAAATATATTGAAATTGATATAAACTGCCGATTTTCACCACGATTACATTATACAGTAATAAAGCATTCATAGAATTTTTTATTCAATTATAAGGACACACCAAAGAAATGTGTTACTGTACTGTCTGAGTAATAATTGCTGTGGGTTTTAAAATTTAGTCTGCGCTTTTACATTTAACTGCTTTTTTTACATGTTAGTCATTACATATTAATTCTACACCTCACATACAGGGCTTCAAAAAATATTCAAGTACCATTCTCCTTATTAGAGGAAATAAGTGAACGGAAATATTGAATAATTATGTATATCCTAATATGCCAACATATATGTGTCATTATTAGGTGCGTTCGTAATTATGTAAATACGTAGCACCTATTGTTGTCGCTCAGTCCGGCCGTCTGTCTGTCTGTCCGTCTGTTCGTCTGTCTGTCCGTCCGTCTGTCCGCATATAACAACGCAAAAACTACCCAACCGAAACGTTTGAAATTTAAAATACATAATTATAACATAATTTTGTCGAGTCATTTCAAATTTTATGAAAATCGGATGGATAGATCAATTACAAGGACATTCAAAAGGATTCCGTTACATTACGGTGAATAGGGAAAAAAGTTTTAAATGCATTTTAATCGTTTGAAATTGAAAACATATAATTATTGCGTAATTTTGTCGAGTCGTTTCAAATGTTATGAAAATCGGATGCATAGATCAATTACAGGGACAATCAAAAGGATTCCGTCACATTACGGTCAATGGGGAAATAGTTTCAAAAGCATTTTAATGATGTTACATTCATTCGAACATAATAGAATCGGCATTAATCTATGAAATATATACTAAAATATGCATTCTCTACAATCTGTGATGCAAAGAATTTTTATTATTAAATTACAGGCCCACACAAATGTATTCCACTATATAATGCTATACGGGGAAACATGGTTTGGTACGTGTTTTAATTATATTCAACTATTTCACATTTTATATATAAGATATACGTTGCTGAGGTGTAATAAAAATTACTTCCTGCATATTTACAGAAACGTAAAGATTTTGACTACTATACTGTATCCGGAGTACGCTCTACTATATCAGCAAGATCTGAATATTTTTAAAACTTCGTTATTGTACGAACCCACCTCATTTGCTACGTTCACGTGCAATTTCCAACTTGTTATCTATGTACCACATCTCAATATATATGTAAATCTTAAGTGAACTAAATTTTGGAATGCATTTAGGGAATAATAAGCCCCCCAACAAAATAAAGTGAAGAAACGCAGCCCCCCAACAACGTATATGGCATAGAAACAATTATTGGATATTTATCACCTACTCTAGGCTGACATAAATTAATAAAATTGCAATTGGTACATGGTATGTGAAATGAAACAATTATGTTATAAACACTCGTCCTACAAGAAAAATGGCTAATAATCCGAATTTATAAATTCGAGGAGGACGTTAAACAAAAGTAATACACTGTTAAAATTGTATGAGAGCTATATTAATGATAGGAAATTGGCTTTCAGAAACAATCACACAATGTTTTACATGTCTGTCGACTGAAAGCCGATAATCGGTGTTTTAGTGCTCGTAATAAAACAATTTCTAAACATGTCGCTTTTTAGAAAAAAAAAACATTCGAAAATTTTCTATTTATGTGTTACTACTGTGCCTAAAAATTTGAAAGTTTACTTCGGGATACTTTTGAAATGTAAATGATCTCGATGGGTTGAAAAAATCAAAATTTAAAAGCATGAAATTAATGGAAAACGTTCTAAATTATCCTTCATTTGGAATTACTAGTTATAGAAATTTTAAATATTTGATAGTATTGCATACCCTTGCGATACTACAACAAACACACAAATTAAATGCCACAAATTGGGTAGCTACACATCTGAAATTAAATAAATTGTATGAAAAATAAACAAATGTTGGTATGAAACAGCGAATAGGTTACCTGAAAGTACTTACTTGCCTGTGTGTTCCTTCAACGGTTTTTTTTTCTCTCGCCACGTCGCACAGTGGGGCAGGAAGCCTCGAAAGTTGGCAAAAAATAAAATTTACTTTGAACAAAAAAAACACATCACGGATTCTTTTGTAGAAGAAAAGTAGTAAAATTTTAAACTTTTACATAAGCTAAATACTAATTTATTAATTAATTTACAAACCTTTTTCAATATTTTTTGTAGAAAAATGAGTTAAAACAAGAATTTAAGATAGTTTTTTACTAATTAGATATTTATAAATCATCCATAATATCGCATTAAAAAATGTAAACATAATTAGTAATTTTAATTATTCTCGAGCAAACCTTATAATGAGTATTAGCGACTCGTTTTGAAGGATTGGATCAACCTTTCTCAGGCAAAATGTACGCATTACTATAAAGGCAGCAAAAGAAAAACTGTTTCTGTTGTTTTAGTGCTAACACACACTTTTTGTTTTCCTGTTTTTCAGATCTTAAACTCATACATGCCACGTAAACTAACGAATATGTAGAACTAGAATTGTATAACCGTTTTACTCTTGATCTTTTTGATCGTCCAGAACAAATTCAGACGGAATATGAGGATGGGAACGTTTGCTTTTCATTGACGCTACTGTTTGTTTTTCAAATCGAGGAAATGAAAGCGATTTGCCAAGCCACTCTTTGTTAATTCTAAAGCATATCCCTTGTTTCGCCAGGCTTTTGCTCATCGGAATTTAAATTAAAACATTTAATCTTCTTTTCATTTAAACTACTTGTTCGTAGTTTCTCCGATTATGGAGCTCTTATACCATAAAATCACATTACTTTTCAAATACTTTTTGTTAAAACGTTCCATGATAGTCAGTTTCATTTAAATACATTATTTTCTAATAAACAATGCATTAAAATTCGTATTTAACAAAGAATATATTTATAATCATGTTTGGCACACCCGTACACTAACAAAAATTTAAGGATGATTAGCTGTAAAAATGACCATACAATTAAAAAAGTAGCAAAAAGTAGCAAGATTTTCTGGCATATTTGTCCTTTTAAAACTCATACTTAGTAGAAAAAATTATAGTTAACACTTAACTCACCTTAACTCATAACTAAAACCTACAATGTTTGTAGACAGTG
The DNA here is from genome assembly GCA_964019185.1 of Maratus speculifer. Classification (NCBI taxonomy): domain Eukaryota; kingdom Metazoa; phylum Arthropoda; class Arachnida; order Araneae; family Salticidae; genus Maratus; species Maratus speculifer. Next base: position 184,035,650 of record OZ025298.1, on the reverse strand, counting down.
TCAATTTTTTTTATAAATTTCACCACTATATATTCTAAGTGTCTGTATATCTATAAAAATTGTATTAAAACAAATTGAAAGTTAGTGAACTATTGTTACATACTTGTAGTTAAAGGTTCCATTGTCAAAAAAATTATTTTTTAATTATTATAGCGAAATTAACAAACGAATGTTGAAACAAAATTATTGATTTTTTTTCACTTATTATCCAAGTACAATATGCAGTTTAACTTCTTTCTCTAGTGACGATCAAAATAACTTTGCGCAAGTTTTAATACTAGGCTCTATTAAAGTGACGTATGTCGGTAGTTTAAAATAAAATTTCATTTTTTCGATTTTTTGCCAGTTTTGAAGGTTTTTCGCCCCACTGTGCGTCATCTAAGTGAAGGATGTGCAAAGTTAAATTTTATATGAATATTTTTTCAACTGTACTAATCTACAGTTTTTACCATAGAGTCATTTTTCAATTGTCATTAGCAGGTTTTTTTTTTTTTTTATAAAAACTTATTCGGGTAAAACTGCATAATCGAGTTCACATGATATTCAGATCTCGTGTCGTACCTTATACTACAGTCATTGTCAATTCCTTTTGTTTAATGCATGCTAAAGCGAATTGCTGCTCAACTTGACGAGAATAGATTTGAAAATAAAACAACAGAGTAGTGGCCAACATGGCTACTCGTTTAAATCCGATTGATCATATCTGGAACACACTCCGAACATTGCATTCCTTTTTCAACATTTTTGGAATTTTGCTAAATCACTTTTTGAAGAAAAAATTTCTTAAACTCTTATCAAGAACCTCATCACATCTATAGAAAATGCATGTAATTGTTACATTATTATGCATATTAATCGTATTAATTGTTCTGAATTAACTAATCAAGAGACTAATACGCCTTATAAAAAATCGTTTCTCTTCAACCATCATGCTTTTTGCCATTTATAAGCTCTAAATTTGTTATGGAGTGTTTGCTTATGTTATTGGCGCCATTTCACAGAGTTAAAATTCCAATATACGATATTTTAGTGCTTTATTTTCTATATTATATTTAATGTCTTGTGTACTTTCAATTTTATACGCATGAATGGCTGTTTTGCATTTTTTGCTTCCCAATTTTTTAACAGCGTATACGAATAATGACACATAATATTTCGTAATTTTGCGATTCACATTGCTCATTTTCGGCATTTGAATTTGTAGCAGTACATGGTCAAATAAAAATAGCATCTCATTATTTTCACTCATCAAAAATTACTATTAAATCTATGTCCTTACTATTACTATTAAATCTATGTCCTTATTATTACTATTAAATCTATGTCAGACTAATCCCTCAGAGGGACGTCCTAGTAAATATTCTTTGTGTGACATGGTCTAAAAATGATATTTTAGTAGTCTTTATAAATGAATATAAATTTCACTATGTTTCGACGGGTGTAATATCATTACCCTCATAGCATGCATGGTCACAGTGACGTCAGTGCGAGTCACTGTGGTCACATCACATCTGTGACCAAACTACCACCACTCAGTGACGTCACATTGTGACTCATATGTGACTTTCTTAGAAAACTTTAGAAAATTACAAAAACTCTTAAAAACCATGTTATTTACTGTAAAAAACATGTTTTCTGGCAATTCAAAAGAATATTGTAAAATCGCTGTTATGTCACTGCATGGAACGTGTATGTCATATCACATATGTGAGATAAAATCCTAATCATATGAAACTAAGCACCCAGCAATGAACCCGTCAGTGAAACTTCCATTAAAAGAAATTTCATCGTTACACTTAAATGCTTCGTTATGAAAAAAAAAAAATATCGCTGAATAGAATCCACGAAAATTCATGAAATTTGTATAGTAAGCTACAAATAAAAATGGAAATATTATAAAACTGTATTTTAATTTGGATAGTAATTTTTGTTATGCAATATAACCATATGAGAAAAAATTCATTAGAATAATATCTAAAAAAAACACATAATAAAGGAAGGGAAACGTTCTATTTCTCGTTTTCTCTTTTATTTCAAATCCAAAAGTTAAAAAAATATCGGAATATTACTTTGTGGCGATCTTTTATGAAATATACACTGATCATTAAAAATTTCGCACCTTTTTTAAGTATTCAAACAATGCACCTATAATATTTCCGTGGAACTGGAACCCCTTTCTTAGCATATCATATAATTTAATTTCATACAATCCGCTAAAATAAATTCATCACTCAAAATCTCAACAGCAATCTATCCTTTTGAATATTGTGCACGCAAGGAAGTGCAACAAATTTTGCTAAGTAGAATTTTTTGCAATATGAATATTAATTTAAATGTTAATGGCGTTCTAAATGAAGGTTCAAAAGAAAATTTTTAAAGTAGATAGTTTCATTAAATATGAGCTTCGTTAAATGGAAGTTCCACTGTATTTTGAAACTAATTAAAAGTAAAAAAGAAATGCGTGAAAAAAAATTGAACTCAAAATTTTAATTAGGGATACTTTCATAAAACTTATGCGCATGCGCATTCAACATACAAATCTTCGAAGCTCAAACAAAAATAACCATGGAGGAATGAGATAAGTGGAGGGGAAGTATTATCTCTGGGGGTGATGCTAAAAATGTAACCCTACATTAAGTCACATTAAGTCCAAACAAAACCACGTGCTTTGACACGCCTATCAATTGAAACAGGGTTAAACCCGTATTTTTTTGCTATTATTTTTAAAAAAGAACTAATCTATCGCTTCACCGGTAAGAATTTATTAATTATTTATCATATATGTTTTAGATATCAATATAGAAAATTATTTTAACGTTTTGCTTGAAAATATAACATTCTTTTGTTAGTATCTTAAAATCGTCTGCAGTCAGAAATCTATATTTTAGATTAATATTTATTACTTAAGTTTTCATACATGATTTTAAAAGAATGTTTTCATCATTATATTTTAAATATCTATTTACATGCAATTATTAAGTCATAAACATTTTTCATCTATGTTATAAAGTATTTAAAATTACATTAAATTAGTAAACTTTTAGCAATACAATTTTTAGTTCACATCAAGTGTTTTCAATATCTTATTTAATTTCAATTTGACATTTAATTATTGCTAATTTTCCCAATTTCTTTTATTTTAAAAGCGAACATTTATTTTAATAAATAATAATAGAACAAAAACTATTTTAAAAATTTGCTATTTCTTTTTAAAATATGCTTCAGTTGTAATTCATTTCTTTTAACTCGATACAAAACAACTCATACAAAATTCCTTCCACGTCGTTTTGTTTGGAACATTAAAATTTGGGCAATTAATGGATTCATACTGCAAACCTTTTTTGAGCCTTACTTCACCTCCACCTATCTCAATTCTCCATGAAAAATAACAAAAAAAATCACATGCTTAAAAAATATCGTTTGGCGACGACCATAATAGGAGACACCGGTGTATTGTATTCTTTCGTTCGAACATTGGCAGCTGCTCTAGTAGCTTTGTTATGGTGTTATGTGCATATTTGGTACGTAAGTTGAAAATGTTTAAAAAGTTATACAGAAATGTGACCAGGTGATATATATATATATATATATATATATATATATATATATATATATATAAGCATGAGTTTAACTACGAATTTGAAACTTGGTGTAATCATACATGCACACAGCCCACTATTGTAAGGAAATAACTAAGCGTAATACCAGAGCTAATTGCCTCACCTTCATTTGTACTCAAGATTTTCAAATGAAATCTGTATATTACGAATATTACACATAAATATCACGTAGTTTTATCAAAAGATAATTCTATATTAAATTTAACAGAAAGATTTTAGTTGGTAAATTAATCAAACGAGTATCAATTTACCGAAATGCGTGAAAAAATATTTGGGTTAGGATTCGAACCAGAGATCCTTGACGTATGCTGTCAATGCTCTGCTAACAGAGCTATCCTGGACAAACTTGGCACACACAATTCATCCGGAGAATTATCATTATATACTCATACAAATAGCATGCATTTATCATACAGGTAGTATGAAAAATAATTAAAGTATTATTACATAGATATTATATAGAAGTATTATACATAATAATGATAAGTCTACATTCGTATTCACTGGGTGAATTGTGTCCGTCAGATTCTTCCATGATAACTCAGTCGACAAAATATTAGCAATTTGCACGAAAGACTGCTTTGTTCGAACCTTGACCTGGACACTTTTGCACTGAATTGGAAAATTACAACAAAAGATAATTAAAAAATAATATTTATGGACATCAGCATTATTGGTCAGAAATATTGGTAAGCTGTAAAGTTTTACATATGTGTTGACATCAGTGGATGTTAAAGCGAGTAAAAGCTTTTAAAAAAAGTTCAAAAAGATTTAAGAGTTTCAACAACATACTACAAAATGTGTCAGTTATAAATAAAATTAAAGCTATGCAATTTTCAGCATGGGGGTAGATATATAAATATTTTTGAAAGATAATATTTTTCAAATATTGAAAACAACACCAGCTTGTAAGAGCTGTAAGGCATGTGAGGTAAATAGAATTTTTAACTTTAATTTAGAAGAAAGTCTCCTTACTGCAGGTAACTATTTTTATATATTATACAGTATTTGTTCATAAATTGTCAATATATGATTTTATGACTCAAACCCTATTTTAACAAAAACATGGCATGGAGTTATAGTTTCAGCTGATACTGTTTCTTTTAAATTGTTATAGAGTCGTTAAGAAAAGTTAAATCGTCACAGATTCATCACAGTGTTAATGAAAATTTTGTCACAAATGATCTACCGCGTGAGTCTAAAATCATGGGACAAACTTTGAGGAGGTAGAGGTCATTATAACAAATAATTATGGCACAGAAATATATGGCCGGAAGTGACGCGTTAAAATGCCCCACTAGTCACTGCAAAGGACCCGGATTACAATGTTAAGTCTATGGGAGCATTATTTTCAAATACCTCACTAAAATTTTAATATTTTTACATGATTTTTTTTCCATAGGATAGCTGAGGACGATCTGCAACCGGGCTCGTTTTTACTTTTTTGATTTTGGTTTCAGATTAAAGAAAAATACTTTACCTTTCAGAACTAATTTAAACCGGTTCTGAAACTGAAACTATCTTAATTAAAAAAAATATATATAACCAAAATTGAAAAAGTAAAAACTAGCCCGGCTGTGGATCATTTTCAGCTGTCCTATGAGAAAAAAATATCATGTAAAATATTAAAATTTGAGCAAAATATTTGAAAACAACGCTCCCATAGACTTAACAATACCATCCGGGTCTTTTTTAGTGACTAGTGTAGCGTCTTGACGGGTCACTTTCGGTCATATATTTCTGTGCCATTATTATTTGTTATAGTGATCCCTACTACCTCCTCAAAATTTGTTCCATGATTTTGGACTCGCCCTGTATTTCACAAATTGGTCACAATGTGACTTGAAAGCATTGTTACTTTCGTCACAGTTTCGTCACAATGCTAATGACAAAACTGTCACAAATGACACACTTTTCACAAATTGGTCACATTGTGACGTCACAAACAAGCTCTAAAACGGCCATAACGACTTCACATTTTCGTCACTGTGACTTCACATCGACGGTCACAAAGTCACAGTGTGACTTCACAACGACGTCGCTGTGACGTCACCATGTCTTACGGGTGAAAAACACTTGAAACTATTTTGTTCTACTGGCCGTATTGTAACAGAATACTTTTGAATGTCCCTCAATTTCAACTATATATCCAATTTTGCTAAACTTTGAAACGATTTGCAGCGAAATTTTGCAACAAATATGTATTTAAAATTTCAAACAAAAAGTCAGGTAGTTTTTGTGCTATTATATGCGAAAAGACAGACAGACGGACAGATCATACGATGACTATAGGTTATACGTATTTATAGAATTACGAACACTCCTAACAAAACAGTGAAATTTAAAATTGTATATAGAAATACAAAACGCATTTTCAGCAATTATTATTCAAAGACAGTATTGTAGCCGATTTTTTTTGTTTGTCTCTGTAAATGGATTAAAAATACGTGAATGTGTTGTTCTAAAGCAGTGGCAGTGAAAGTAGTCGTAGTTCAATGATATATATCAGTTTCAATACATTTCTAATAGCATAATGTCAATGAAATATTCTGCAAACGATTTTTCCTCATAGACCATTATGTAATGGAATTCTTTCGGGTACCCCTGTAAAAACGATTAATCTCACATATTTCATATATTATACCAAACATGCCTAGGGAACCTTAAATAATGTTTACCAATTGCATGAAAATTAGTGTATATTTATGGGAGTTAGAATTTCGACAAACGGCCAGACAGACAGAGAAACCAGATGCATAAACAGTTTTGAACTTTGTTGGAAAGTGTTAAAAAGAGAAACAGTGAGATTACCATACGTTCACCGATGCTATTTTTTCGTTGAAATGTACGAGAATATCTTGTTTATAAAGTATTTTTCAAGAATCCAAATGTGTGCTAAATTCTTTTCTGCCAAGAGAATGACAACAATTTAAAAGAAGGCATAACTTTTAATTCCAAAAATATAAATAATCTATACCTATATTATAAAGGGGTAATATTTGTTTATTTGTAGGGGGGGGGGTGTAATCTCAGGAACAACCGAATCGATTTCAAAAGTATTGGTACCAAAATGATGGTGTTCGCCTAGAATAACACATAGGCTTAATCTTATGTCGATGTCAGTAACCGAAAGGGGGTGCAGCAGCAAAAAATTTTTAAAAATATAATTTTTGTGTTACTGAAGGGCATAGAAATACGAAAATTGGCATTTTAATTATTTATAAATGATACCTAAGAACATTTCCTAAAAGATACAAAATTTAAAAAGGGTAAAAATGCACGAAAAACATTCGAAAAATGTTCTAAATTGCGATTTTAAAGCAATATCGGGAACTAACAAACCGATTTAAAAAATAGAGTTATCAAAATGATGGTGAGAGTCCTTGCTCAAACATAGGCTATATCTTATGTCGGTGTCACTATCCCAAAGGGGATGCAGGAAGAATAAACATTCTAAAAATGCGAGTTTCGTGTTACTGAAGGGTCTAGAAACACAAAATTTGGCACGATAATAACTTATAAGACATACATTATCTCTAAGAACGTTTCCTTAAAAAAAAAATTATTTAAAGGAGTGGGAAATGCACAAAAACCATCCTAAAAACGATCGAAATTGCGATTTCTATGCAATCTGAAGAAATATTGATTTGATTTAAAAAATAATGATGTGAAAATGATGGTGACAGCCTTTCTTGCCAGGCAGGCTACATTTTATGTCTGTCGCCCCTATCCTAAACCGGGTTTAGGAGCAAAAATCGTCCTAAACGTGCGATTTTTGTGTTATTGAACGGAGTTGAATTATGAAATTTAGCATGGTAGTTACTTATTACAGATAAATGATATCTAATAACATTTCTTTTAAAAAAAATCTAAATTTTTAAAAGACAAAAATGCGCGAAAAGCGTTCTAAAATTGTTCTAAATGACGACTTGTAAGCAATCTCAGAAAGTAACTTAAAATTTGGCCTGGTAATTACTTATAAGGAGTAAATACTCTCCAAGAAAAAAAAAATTAAAAAAGAAATCGAAATTAAAAATGGGTGAAACTGCGTAAAAAGCCTTCTAAATAATTGCGATTTCTAATTTCAGAAAATATCAAATCGATTTTAAAAACAATGGTTGCAAATTAATGGTGACTGTCCTTGCTTCAAGTTAGAGTACATTTTATGTTGTTGTCACTAGCATCTGGGCTGTTAAAATAAAAAATGTTCTAAATTGCGTTTTTTGTACAACTGAAGTGTACAAGTTGTACAACTGAAGTGGCATTTTGAAATTTGGCATGATAACTACTTGAAAGATACAAATGCTTTATAAGAACCGTCGAAACAAATCCAAATTTAAAAGAATGAAGTAAAAAAAAAGTTCTCTTAAAGTGCCCTAAATTATGATTTTTATGTATCTTAGGAAATACGAAACTGATTCAAAAATTACTGGATGCAAATTGGTGGTGATAGAATCTGTTCGATCTTACGCTATGATTTATACGCGTTCCACTAAGACCAGAGGATTGCAAGAGCAAAAAACATTCTAAATTGTGACTGCTGTAATACTAAAGAGAGTAGAAAACTTATATATGGTATGATAATTACATATAAAATATAATTGTGTTTCAAAAACTCTCAGAAGTAATTTCGAAATTAAAAGTTGTGCAACGATGGAAAAGAGCGAAAGGCGTTCTAAAACATTGCTAAATTTCGATTTCTACGCAATCTCAGGTTATAATAAACGGATTATAAAAGTAAAGGTTGCGAATCAACGATGACAATCTCTGATCCTACACAGGCTATATTTTAAGCCACTGTCACTACCATCTGGGATTGGCAGTAACAACAATTTTTCTAAAAAAGCCTTTTTATTATTATTACGTTTCTATGTAATAATAGGAAACACCTAATCGATTCAAAATTAATGCTGGCAAAACAATTGTGGCAGTCCCTGTTTTAACATGCATTTTATGTTGGTGCCATGTTCCATAGAGAGATGGCAGACTTAAAAAAAGCCAGGTAAAAAAAGCTTTGAATTTGTTGCGATTGTTAATTTTAGAACATAAATGCATTTTAAAAAGATAGTTTTTAAAAAATGCAAAACTTCAAATGAATACTGAAATTGTCATTTGAAGTGAGCATATAATTTTGATAATCTTTTCTAAATGATTATTTATTTACAATTAGCTTTGGTTCTTTTAATTTATTTCATTTCTTTTCTGTATAATTCAGTGCAATGATATAAATTGGTCAAATTGTGGCTTAACTGTTAATTTTTGAAATATTCCTAAAAGTATAATTTCTTATAATAAAATTTAGACATGCAAATATCAATCGGCATATTTTAACTATTACGCGAACAAAGCCGCGGGATTAGCTAGTTGCTTATAATCGTATTTAAACTACATCATATTTTAAGATTTTTCATTCTCTCAGCCACTAAAAGTTTGGCCGAATCTTCAAAAGTACAACACTGTGAGTTCGGCAATGTTAAATCGTGCATATTTTTCTATAAGAAAACTTCAACATTTTATTACAGTAACATTAGAATCATGAAAGTTCAACTTTACATAGAATTTAAATATGAATTATTTATTCTAGTAAAAATACTAAAATTAACAATAAATGATCATTTCTAAATGATCATTTATTTACAATTAGCTTTGGTTCTTTTCATTGGGTGTAAATGGAAGTTAGATTTCTTAGTTTCTTTTCTTCTCCCCAAAATATAATTATATTTATTAGCAGACACATCGGGTTTCCACTCATGATTTTAAAATTATCATTTTAGCACTTTCCATCAAAGTTGAAATGTGCTTATGCATTCAGTTTGTGTGTTTGTCTGGCTACTTGTTCACGCTCGAACTCCCATAAATATACTCGGATTTTCATGAAATTGATAAAGTTTATTTAGGGTCGCCAAAGGATGTTTGATATTGAATACGAAATTTATACTATTTATGGTTCATTTACAGGGGCACTCAAAAAAATTCGATTACATTATGGTATATGGGGATATATTGTTTGGAGAGTATTTTAAGGATGCTATTTAAAAAGCATCGAAACTGATACAAATAACTGAATTTCACTATGATCACGTTAAAACAGAGCATTCATAGCATTTTTAAAGTAAAATTTACAGGCACACGCAAAAGAAATCGGTTTTGAGCTGTAATTACTGGAAAGTAAGTTATAAAATTCGCTATGCACTTTTAAATTTAATTAGTTTTTTGCATATTACTCTTTATATATAAATTATATACTTCATATACAGGGCTGACTAAAAGTATTCGCATACCATTCTCCTTATTAGAGGAAATTGCTGAAGGGGAATTTGCAAGTGAAATGTATGAATCTCTTAAATGAACTAAATTTAGGAATGTATGTTGTTTATAGATACAAATTTATGTATCATATGCAGGGCTGCTAAAAATTCAGATAATTTTCCAATTGTTGATGGGAACAGCTGAAATTCTGTTTTGAAACGCGTTACACATTTCCATTTAGTGAAATGGGACGTAATTTTTTAATTTTTTAAACAATTTTGCTACATTATTCTGAATGTATTCGAAAGTACTTCATAATCTCTGCTTTACGCAATGTATTAAAATATTAGGTGGATAAAATAAATCCTAACTAGCCAGGTTTTTTTTCACGCATTATTGTGTTCACCTTTACATTTGAAATAAGCAATTTGTTATTTATAACATTCTATCATTAAAACTATATTGAATCTATGAAAATTTTTAAATTTAAAACCCTTTTGTTTGCGCATTTTCCTTCATATTTTTTGTGTTTTTTCACCTCCAAGTACTATTAGAACATTAAAGGGCAATAACCATTACAGGTGGGTAACTCATTTGGTAGCAAAACTAATTTACTCGGTTCCATTATCATTAGTCAGAGACATTATCATTTTTTTGAGTTCTTCTTAAATTAGTTTCAGGAAGTTATAAAGAAATTCCATCTTAGGTAATGGTTTTTAAATTAGAATAATAACAGCAGATGTTGCGTTTCTGTTAGTTAAATATTGGCTAAATGATACAGTGCTATATCAAACTAAAATAGATGATTTAGATATTATGCAAATACAACTACACAGATTGTGAAGAAAAGTATTAAAATGATTTTGTTGTTAAATATATAACTATTTAAAATATTATAATAGTCAAGAAATATTTCGATCGTTCATTTTTTTATTATATGGTAGCAGAAAAGCTTTTTCGTGCTGTTTTTGGTGCATGAGTCTCAATTCTAAGACCAAAAGGAATTATACTTGTAACAAATTTTCACATATAAAAAATAATAAAATTTAAATTGCACTTAAATTTAAAATTAAATTTTAATTAATTGAAAAAAAATAATCAATATAATTATAATCATAATTAATTTAAATGAGTAATCCGATAATAATAATAATAATAAATAATAATTTAATAATAATTAATGGTAATTTTTCATTTTAATTAATTTATTAATATATTAAAAATTAGATATCAATTAATTAAATTAAATTTTATAATAAAAAATATTTAATTTATTTAATTTTAAGTATATTTTAATTTAGCATTTAAAATTATAAAAATTGTAAAATTTCCAGGAAGTTGTAGAAGGAATGAACATTTATAGATCAACATATTTCATTTTCAAATGGTTCCCAAAAGTCATTTCTTCCAAAATTTCGAAGTATTCTATTCTTAATATTTCTTAAATTAAGCTTATTTCAGAATTTCTGCATTACGTCTACCCCCCCCCCCCCATCATCTCCATTATCCTTTGCTTACTATTTTCAGTGGCGTAGCTATGTTTTTTGATGTTTTTTGGCGCCCGGGGCCATCAAGAAATTTTGCGCCCCCACCCCAATATAGATATATAAGAATTTCTCTCAATTTGGCGCCCCTAGGCCTCGGCGCCCGGGGCGGACGCCCCCCTTGCCCCCCCTTAGCTACGCCACTGACTATTTTAAATAAATTGTTGTGTTTGATTTAATGTGTGTCTGGCTTCCTTAAAACTTGACAGCTTCAGCAACTACTCCAGACTTCTTCATTTTAGATATAAAAATATTTTTTAAAACATACTTCTTAACCCTTTCGGGTCTGGAGTACTATTAATAGTAGATGTCTTTTTATCGAATATTATTTTGTGTTAGCAATTATTTTGTTACTTTCTACATATATAAATGATAGTACATGTCTATGCCTTTCTTATTAGGACTTCATTTATGTTTTGACATTTAGTAATAAAAATAATTATAAAAGTTTACTTAATTCCCTTTGCATTATTGGCAATTTCTTTATTTTATACGTATATTTCACTCTTTAAATTTGAAATATAAGTTACTTTTCTGAAATAATCATCATGATACATTTCAAAAAACAGTAGAAATTTGTAATATATGTTAAACTTTGTTGTAATAGAATATTTTCCAAACGTCTTCAAAAACTGTTCCTTAGCCTACCATCATATAAATATGAATTGGATAATGCACAAAATAAGTACACTCGTTGCATTTCAGACAGCGAGATAATATTTAAACATCTGTACACCTATTTGGGTAGCTACGATTAACATTTTTAAAATATTAATAATTTTCTTCTCAAAATGGGAAAAAATTCGGACCCGAAAAAGTTAATCCTTAATTATGATTTATTTATTACTGCAAAACTTATTATTATTGCAAAATTTATTATTTACATATTATAACGACTTTATTTACAGCAAAATTCAGTTTAATTATTCTTAAATGGTTTAAATAAAATAGCTTTTTGAGAAAGATTTGCTGTTTTTCATAGCTAATTATTTATTTACTAAGTTCATAAATTTGCCATATGTTTTAAAATTTTGACACGTGTCTAGTGTCATTTCGTGTCTTTACAATCTTTTGAACCTTTATTCAATACTAGTTGACCCGCCCGGCGTCGCCCGGGTCCGTGATAATAATATTAAAGAATCCTGAAATTTATGATTTTATCTCTATTTTGAAATACGTGGAATTACGTTGTTCGAAATACGCAGCCGCTCTCTGTATGAAAAATAGGTTAAAAAACAACTAATATTTAGCGGTAAAAAAACTCAAAAGGTCTACAATGGGAAATGGATGCGGAATTACTCAGTTAATAAGTAGAATTTTGAAATTCTGAATGTCAGGTTATCAACAGAGACTTTGGGCTACTCTCAAAAAAATTTTGAGCCTCGCACGTGCCGTAGGTTTTACTAGATATCGCTGACACACACACACACAGAGAGAGAGAGAGGGCGTTTTGTTATTTTCATTAGTGTAGGTTGGTGTGAAGATTCTAAATAATTCCTTTGCTGCTTATTCATTAGTTTTATGGTTTTTGTCTATTTACACGCTATTTAAAATAGATATGCCCATAATGCGCTCAAAAATCTGCAATATTGGCAAAAATGACAAAAAATCGATGCTAAACGAACAAAAAATCAAAAATCGTTAAAAATCACATCGAAAATTGCATTGAAAAAGGCATTGAAAATTGCTGATGTTTAAAAATCGTAGCAGACAAAATTTACTAAATTAAGCTGAAAGTTCGAAACTATTTTCTTTCTATCAATGTCAAAATATAGTAGCTAAATGAAAAAAAATCGCATTAAAAAAATCGTTAAAAATTCAAAAATCGCTGAGTGAATTCTGAATAAATTTTATTGAAAAGAGAACAAAATATACAACATTGGGTTAAAAGAATGAAACCGTATTTCTTTCACTAATGTGAAAAAATCACCTCGAAACCTAAAAAGAACACTAAAATTCGCCTAAAATATTACATACAAAAAATCTTCTCAAAAAATCGAAAATCGTGCTTCGAGTGCAAAACTTCATGTGTAGAAGTAGTATCTTCTTCCCAAATTTTGTAACTTTACTTGGAGCGGTCTCTTCATAACAGCACTGACACACTCACAAACATGTTTCTTTAATATTATGGGAGAGTGTTGTACCTTGGGGCATTGACAATTTCTAAAAATCTAATGGCAACAATGAACTTTTGTTTATGTCCAATAGTGACCTATAACCAACTGATGTCATCATAGTAAAAGACAACATCAGAAGCAATAAATAAACAACTTGGAGAAAAAAAGAAAGTTTCACTAGTCCAAAGTAAATACTTTCCTCTATTCAAATTTCATTTTTTAACTATGTACTTTTACAAGAAGTTAAATACGACTTTTTTTTATAAAAGAGAAGATTTTTAAATGTTTTGGCCATGAGAAAATAACGATAGTGCTTCTAGGTTTACCATAATTTTGATTTTATTTAAACCATGTGATGATTGTAACTATGTTGTAATTTGGAACACTGTAACAAATGTGTGGTTTGTGATAATTTGCATAACTAAACGTAGTTACTACATTTTTACAGAAAATTTCACAAAGCATGCGACATACAGTGAAGAAAACAACTCAACTTTATTTTGGATATATTTTTGTAAGGACTGAACTTTGCAAATATAAATCTGGTACTTCCCAATAAAACCCCTTTCTTTCCATGTGATGCAATTCTCTAAAGAGCAAATGTTCTGATATATTTTTCTGGGTTTTGAATCAATTTTAAAGGCAAATTTATGTAGTGTACTATGTTATTAATCATGGATAGCATAACAGTCATAGTTCCATTTTTACAATCGAGAAATCCTGGTAAGTTGAAATTATTTTGTTTACAATTCCCGTCTATTCCTCCCCTAAACAATAGCCATTTGGCTGTACTGTATTTAGGGTGCATAAAACATACTACAAGTCTTATGGTAACGAATAGAACAATCAATCACAATATATGATGTAGTTGAGATTATTAGAAATGCGTTTTAAAAACTTTTTCAACTGAAATGTTGAATGAATTAACAGCAGCAAATATGTTATCAGATGTATGCATAAGAAGTTTATATTCATATTCTCAACATGTCAAATCCCCATCAATGATATTCTTATTTTTCATAGCTGCAGCTTGTAAAAACAATACATGTAGAAGAAAGGAAAAATCTCGCATGTTAAGAGATTCTTTAGTAAAAGTTGAAATTGCCAAGCAGAAGACTGTTGTAGCAAGAAAATGAAAAGACCTTCTCTAAATCAAAATAGTAGTTTTATATCTGTTATCCCATCCGAATTCAACCATTTTCCAGATATCAGCACTTGAAGTGTGAATGAGTAAATAAATAAATTGACATCTTGATTGTTGAAAATGTGATGACACCCTGAACTTTTCATAATTTTATTTAAAATCCCAAGAATAAGCATCATTACTTAGATGTCAAAGCGTAAAATCTCTTAAAAATTAAAAACTTGATAACAAACGTAATAGCAGAAGCATCGTTGCATTAAACCCCCCATTTTCATAAGCATAACAGATTTATGCATCTAACACGACTGCCAGCCTAAAAAAAAACATTATATTTTTCACACTATACATACATACAGTTTATCCATTACGTCACACCATACGTTTGTCGAAAAAATTGCATAAAATAAAGTGCTGGAAATAATATAAACAAATGGAAAAACTGCCCGAATGCAGCTGTACGTGAAAACTTCTTAGAATGCGAAGTGCCTTCTAAGAGAGGGAAAATAAATGGCAATGAGCGGGTATAAAGCATTTTGCTCGTAGCTCCGAAAAAGGTATTGGTAAGAGGATTAAAAACAGTGTAAAGCAACATTTAACTTGCGAACAATTTACATACTTGCCTGCCAATTTATTTATTCATTATTTATTCAAGTGCTGATATCTCGAGAACGGTTGAATTCGGACGGGTAGTTCCATTGCACTTTTTAACATACATGACGAGATCTTTCTTTTGATACCACACTCGTCCAATTCCGCAATTTACACATGGGAACGTTACTTAGTAAGAGACACAAGTTTACCAAGTCATCATGTTTATCGTGTTGAGTTTTTTATAGCTTTGTTAGTCTCACGGAAACATGCTGCATCTATCTATATTATAAAGTCCAAACGTATCTGTGCGTAACGCATACGTCATTTTGCGCATGGCAAAAATTTCAAATTTTAAATGAATTTTGGTATTGCAATTTTTGCTACTATTAAAGTTTTTAAACTTCTTAATGTTGCACATTTTCAATTTTTACACCATCGTGTAGGAAAAAAATGTAGTTTTAAATGAAATTTGTTTGAAAGCTGTGTCTTAATTTGTTTTTGAAATATTAATTTCTTTGTAGCTTTTAATACCTCTTTTCTAATCGTGGCAACAGGAGTACTCCATTTCTATTTAAAGCAAAGGAAAAAAGGGAAAAAACTGAGTGCTGTATCTTTGTTACCATTTTCTCATTAAAAGGGAAAAAATAGAAATTTAAATATCTTCTGTTATAAAACCCGGTGAATTTTTACTTCATTTACAAAATATGATTTACACGTAAAAGACTATCAACAGTTTAATATCTATTTCAGCTAATAGCGCATTCAGACTTCAAGTTTTGAATCAAAATTATCAAATAAAAATGTAAGTTTTTTTTAAAACGTGAATACAGATGTGAAATGTACATTTGTAAATTTTGATACGGTGAAAATGATGCCGGGTTTAGATTTCGGGAAAAAATTCTATGATTGAGTCAAAGTTGAATAAATTTTTTTTAATCATTTTGGAATACTAGCATAAGAACCTTAATTGATAACTTTATCATAATAACATATCTTTATTATTTTTTACTGCTTACAAATACGATTAAAGTTTAATTTTAACAATTTCTACTACTGCGTTTTATAGAAATAGTATTTTGTTAATTAGACAATAAATATCGTTTGTTTAAGAGTTAGACGTACCAATATAAAATGCATATTTTACGATAACTAATTTTGTAGATTTATTATAAGTTAATGAAACAGTTCCTTCTTAAAAAATTTTTTTCGCCAAAATTTGTCGGGTTCTACCTTGTTTCCTTAACGGCTAGGAACGTGCAAACCACATCCACAATAATATAAAACATACGTGTGGGGAAAAATGCTTTTTTAATACAATTATAAAAAATGTGCATAACCAGTCAAAGAGTAATCATTGCTCTAAAATCGGAATTAAAAGTTTTATTATTTTTAATATTATTTTTATCTACTGAAAATCTCACTGAAACTCTAAGATTTAGTTTCTTTATTTTTCAAATAAATAATATGGCAATAAAAAGTATTGTAAAAAAATAATACGAATACGTAATATATTATAACACATAATTAAAAAATGCAAATTAGGTTGCTAGGAATCTGGCAGATGCACTGTTTCATTTTATGAAGCATACATGTATTCGAGTTGACCTTACTCTGGGTCTAGAATCCTTACGAGTTAAATCAACATGAAAACGAACACTCTTTAGTCAAAAAGTGATCGAGAATTGCAACGAAAAAAATAGCGCATCTGCTACATCGTGCGCGAGTTTCCAAGTGTTAAAAAATGAATGAAAAGAATAACTGTTTGAATTTCAAGTTTTAAAGTGCACTTTAAAATATTTATTAACCTTGTTTCAAAATGTTTTTTTTAATTATTTATAAAACAGAAATGTATTTGCGAAAATTTTAGTGGATGTTTATTTTAGAAAAAGCATAGAAGTAGATAAACCTTTGAATTAATTATGTACAATTTTGAGAATGAATAGTATCGTTTTAGAACCAAATCCCAGCTGATGCATCTGAGAATATTCAATGATGTTATTTGGAAAATGCATCAAATTTTCATTTGTAAGATGGAGTTTGATTTAATATTTTGTCATTTCCCTACATCCATTTTAAATATTACTGAAATAAACGCTTAAAGAATGTTTGTTGTTTAAACGTGAATTCTAAATAATTTATCATTCTCGGTGTCCATGAATTTAGAAGATGGGAGCTTTAAAAGATTAATATATAAAATATTTATTTGACATAAAAGTAGTCATTTATTCTGGTTTCGTTAAATGAAGAAAAATTTCCTTTGGTAGAAAGTTATTATTGATTATATTATTATACTGGATCTAATATTTATAGGGATATGGAGTTCAAGAGAAATATTTTGAGCGAACTACTAATATTGGTTATACATTGTCTTTATGTTGGGAATATTAACGATGAAACGCAATAATTACTTAAATACAGTATAGCGTCTAAAGTCCGGAATCCTCTCACTTTATGAAGTCGGAATTTCGGATTTTTCCGAACTCTGGGCCATAAAAAAACATTGCTTTTACAATAAAAATAAATAAAAATTTCACCACTTAAAAAGGCAAAGTATGGCGTTCATATTTTACAAATCGCATATAATGGTTATTAACACTAAATTAGAAAATCATTTTCATTAAATAAATCACAACAAAATAAAAATTAAAACAACGACATTTATTTAAGTGAACACAGAATTTAAGAACAACTTGTAAATTACTTAACTTGAACATTTAAGATAATGTGCTCTCCCTTATTAACATAGGTTTTTCATTAAGATTTTTTTTTCTATTCTGTACATAGACATGAATAAAGATTCAGTATTCCAGAAGTTTCTTTATTCCAGAACTTTTTGTTTAATTGTTTTAAAAATTTTGATTTTCCCCTCCTGTCATGAGTATCTACTGCCACTGAAAACTGGACAATTCCGAATTTTGGATGTCCGAACTTTAGACTTTGTACTGCATTATCTAGTTTCGCTTCGAATGTCTATCCGGGTGGGATTTAAAAATGAACTTGGTGGGAGGATCCACATGTCGTCCGTAACAATGACATTGGCTTCGCTCTTCCTTGGACACATGGATTATTAATAATATAATCATATAAAAAACTCCTATGCGCTTCGTGTATTAACATGCGGCGGAAATTTTGAGCCCTTCAACTAAGAAAGTTAGGTAGATTTCGTAAGAAATACTACCTGTTGCAATCGCACCAGTTTATCTATCTATCTATATATCTCACTTTTTTATGGACACGATAACTTCTATAATTCTTAACCAATTTCCACCAAACTGGTACATAAAATCAAAGGGGATAAAATCTTGGCTAAGTTCGTTAATGGGCAAAATCGGACCAAGGGGTCGGAATAGGGGGCGTTTTTGTGAAAACCGAAAAAATGCCATAACTTCTTAATTAAAGTAGATATCGAATCGGTTTAAAGTTTATATTATTTCTTAAAAATGGACCAAAAGTATATGCATGACAGATTTCTAATAAGTTTAGAAGTGGGCTCAAGGGGCGAAAAAAACAGGGATTTTGAGAGAAAAAAATTCATAACTTCGTCAATTTTTAAGATATCAAGTCCAACTAAATTTTTTGTAAATGTTCTTAAAATTATCTAAAACTTTTGTATTTACAAGATTTTGATAGGACCAACTTTTACCGACGAAAAAAATTAAAAACGAAAAGAAAAAGGGCGCTGAAAAAAGAGAAAAATCCATAACTCCGTCAATTTTTAAGATATCAAATCTGATTAAATTTATTTTACATCTTCTCAAAAATATCTACAACTTTTATATTGACAAGTTTTTCATAGGACCAATTCGTATAGCAAAAAGAAATTAAACAAAAATAGGAGTTGGAGAAAAAAACCTTAAATCCAAACTGCTTATATTCTGACTCATTTTTAAATTCATTTTTGATTTTAAACGCATCCAAATGGTAGATCCTCTTATTTAGAAACTGTATAAAGTGACACATTGGTCAATTTTCTGATAAAGACAGAATATATTTCAAAAAAGGCTACCAAAAAGGGTATTTTGAACAGAATTTCCGAAAGTCATCGGGACTGAAAATTGAAGGAAGTATTCAAATAAGAAATTGCGTTTTTTTCTGACTCGTTTTTAAATCCATTTTTGTTCTCAAACGCATCCAATTTACAGATCCTCTTATTTAGGAACTATATAATGTGATGCATTGGTCAGTTTTTTGATAAAGACGGAATATATTTCAAAAGAGGCTACCAAAAAGGGTATTTTGAAGAGAATTTTCTGAAATCATCGTGACTGAAAATTTAAAGAAGTGTTCAAATAAGAAATTGCGTTTTTTTCTGACTCGTCTTTAAATCCATTTTTGCTCTCAAATGCATCCAATTTACAGATCCTCTTATTTAGGAACTATATACTGTGACGCATTGGCCAGTTTTTTGATAAAGATAGAATATATTTTTAAAAATGCTGTCAAAATGAGTATTTCGCACAAAATTTTCTAAAGCAATTAAGATTATAGAATTAAGGATGTATTCAAACAACAAACCGGTTATTTTATTACTCATTTTTAAATTCAATTTTTTTCTCAAATGCATTCAACTGACAGTTTTTTGTTATTTAGGAACTGTATAATGTACTGTTTTGGTCGATTTTTTAATAAATTCAGAATCTATTTCAAAATATGTTGTCAAAATGGGCATTTGAACTGAATTTTTCTTAAGATGATTCTGATAAAACCAGTTTTTGCAGAAAAATGAAATTAAAAATTTTTCATAAACGGCAAATGAAGTTATTAAACTGGGTGTATCTCTAATCATATTTTTTTTTTTTTTTGAAATGAGCGCTCTTCGAAATCTACCTCCGCCTATAGGCCCAGCCGACAGGGATTTTTTTATATGCAGAAATTTAATAGCTACAATGATTTTATAAAATCTCTAAAAAGGTTAGGTGGCCGTATAACATACAGAATAAGCTATCTATAATAAAATTATAAACTAGAAAACTACGTGGGAAATGTTATTTCCAAGCAATTCTCAAAATTCAAACACAGTCTTGTATGAAAAATAGCTACTTTCGACAAGTTCACATAATACTAAATTTACGTTGTCACAGAAAACACTAAAAATGTCATAGAGTGTATAAAGTTTTAAATATTGCACTATCATTGTACACAGAAAATTTCAAGTTCTGCTTGTTTGAAGTTCCAAAATACAGCAGCTTACCACCATTGCGAAGCTTTTAGTCGGGGATACATCTACAATGAAGCAGCTAAAAATGGATAATGACTATTCAGCAACGGTCTAATAATAACATCACAATCCAGATGCAATGGATTTCAGGCTTATTCCACATAAAGAGCAGGATCTTGCTAAATTTGTTGGAAGTAATTTGTATAACCGTATTGACGCAAAAAAACAATTACGGAAATATAATTGTCATATTATCGCTCAAAGTAAATCGTCAAAATCAGATTCTACTAGATTCAAGCACATTTTGTAGAAATTAAAGAAACTACAAAATATTGGGTGTTTTAGACACAAATGTTCAAGATGCATCAAGACACGATTAAAGATTTAGAATTTCATTTGACTTCATAGCAAAGTAATAAGACAGACATAGCGCGATAAATTGTCAACTCAAAGATCAATATATGTATAACAGGGTTTTGTTTGATTTCACATACATAAGCCTTTAAACCATAGGTTCCCAACATTTTCTGAACCACCACCCCCATTTACAAGAAAAAAAAAATTCCAAAAATATCCCCCCTGCCCTCTTCCATAATAAGTAATTAGAAAAATATTAAATTATTGTGATTATCTATGCCGAATTTTATCTTTTTATATTAAAAGTCACAACGTAGAAATTATATAAATCGACAATCAAATATAGTAATTTTTTCTTATATATTTACAAATAAACAAAACCAATAAGAAATAAAATGAGATGGATGAGGCTGATAGACTTTTAACAGTTTGCTTATATTAAGTTCCGATTCTGTTAAAATCAGTTGCAAATTGTCATGTTCAGTCATGTGCAATTTGTTCCTTTTCTTTGACTGTAAATTCATCATCATCATCATTCATCATAGACATTTCGTCAACGTCTACCTCACTGAACCCATGATTAGACAAATATGATGAAGGAAAACTTTCTGGGAATTTAAAATGTCTGTATTCTTTCTCACAATTCAGAGTAGAGAGCTTGAAGGTATTGATATTTGTAACCGGAACTCATAGAAATTTTCTTAATTTCGAATTCTTCGAGTTCCTCCACTTTTAATGATTTTACTGTATCTGCATTTGTGAAAGGATCTGAAAGCACACTCGGAATATTCATGTTTGAAATATTCTGGAATCGCTCTGGAAATTCAGCATGAAGACGTCCAAACATTACCAGTATGCAGATAAATATTCCTGTTTTGCAGAAACTGCTAAAAATGTAGGAATGTGCTTGTATTTACGTCTACTTACATTTCGTTTGAACAGAAGTTTTTCCTGAAAAGCAGCTATGACTTGTTTTGCTTTAATTAAACTGACTTCATTAAATATTCTTAGTAGGGGAGAGTGGGAATGAGAGGGATATTGTTTCTTTATAAGTTTATAAAATAATGAAATTAATTTTCACATTTGTGCTTAATTCACGTGTGAAACCTCCGCTTTGATACTAGTAGAACTCTTATCCCAAGTGCAGCAATTAAAAATATGTATGCATTTTAAAAAATTGAAAGAAATGTTCCTTTTAACCCCACGGATTTAGGTAATCTGTGTTATTAATTAGGTAGGTTAGGTTCATCAAAATATATTAATAGGATGGGGAGTGGTTAAGGACAAACACAGTCAAAAGAAGAGGAAGCCAACAGTATTTTGTTATAGAAAATACTTCAAATAATATAAGGGGATTAAAGAACCCGAATTTCTGTTTAACAATATACTGATATATCACTCATTTTTTGTCTGTGTTTTTCCATATCTCTTTTAAACCCATCCGTTATTATCTCTTTCAGCACCATACCCACCTGGTGAAATTAAAAATGTTTTCAGGCATGATAGTATTTTAGCTAACAAAATATACTGGTATTCACATAAAGTGTATACTTTACCCTGCTAAATATTATAAATATTATAATGCTAAACTCAATATTAATTTTTTAAGGAAAAAAAATAAAAGCAAGATCAAAATTTACTTTTTATATCAATAATAGGTTTCGTTTTCAGCACTTACAGTGCTACAATTCCGGACGTTAATTGTAGGGAGTAGTAAGACTTTGTACATTTTCTTCCTGAAATTTTGAGTGTCTCTTCCATTCCTTGTCTCTTTCATCCCCATTCTCAGTTAAGTCTGTGTCATTTTGAAGCAATCAGGTTTTTGCTTTATTTTTCGTCACCGTTTTCAAAGAAGTTAAGTATTGAATCTAAATGGATTTAAACATGATTCAAAGAAATACCTACTATGAACAAATGAACTTTATTGTTCAGCAGAAAGAGATTATAATCTTCATCATGTTCACTGTAAAGTTAAAGAAATAATCAGTCATGCAATGAAAAGCTTTTAATTTTATCGGCTACCTTAATAATGTGATGAAGTAAGTATGCAGTCGTTCATTAAATTATTTTGTTACCAATGACTGAAGATGATCGAGTACATCGAGTACAAATGATACTATTTGTTTTAAATGCACCCCTTATGACGCTCCGTAATTTCTGAAGAACCATCAGTACCTTTGAACAGTTTTTTTGACATTCGTAAAATAAATTAGCTTTTTGGGACAAAACTCTAGGTTCGACTGAGTAGACTTTCATTTCAAGGTATATTTTAAGTTTTTATCACTTTCCAAAACAACACTGGCTAGTTTTACTACACTTACATTAAATTGCTCGGTAAGCCCTGGCAATGCCCCCCCCCTTGACTGTCTTAACGCCCCCTATATGTTCTGGACCGTCCGCCGCCCCCCTGGAAGACTGAGCGTCCACTGAGGGGCGGTACCGCCCCCGTTTAGAACCTGTGCTTTAAACCTGCAACAATGATTGACCTCATAACCGGCATTCATGTGTTTCGAGCCTATAATCAGTTGATATGGCGATTAATACCTAAGTCGTAATTGAAACCGCAAGTAAAAACTTTCTCTAACTTACTTTGATTCTTAATTTTATAACTAATGAATTTTATAATTACAAACTAATCTCAATTTACTCTCTAACTAACTTTATGTACTTAGAGCTTCATAAAATTTTATTCATAACTATTTTTCATAAATAAAACTAACTCAGCTGGCTTCAAGAAAATAAATTATATTATGAAAAATAATGACCGTGCTATTCATAATGAACTACATTAAATCATACATTGAAAAAGTAAATTTTAAATAGCCGAGCGCCTATGGGAGAAACATGAGACGGCGAAAAACGACTATCATTTTAATATATCATTTTAAACAAAATTTTGAGAATTTCGTTTCTAAGTATCAGAAAAAACTGATTTTTCAACAATTGTTGGTAATGACAAATTAGATCAGTTTCTGAATTTTTGATACGGAATAATAAATTTTTAAAATAGCTAAAAATACTTCCGTAGTACATGTACGATTTTTGTCTGATTTCTGATTTTCCTATCATGGGATATCACACCTATCTGTCCTGCCTCATATATCATGTATTAAGCTTTTATACTCATACCTATCACGGGATATCATTGAATTGATTATGTATGATAAGATTCAATAGAATAATCATTAAGAAAACCTAGAATCGCTACATAACATGAGGTATCTTTGAATAAATTACGTATGATAGAATTTAATAGAATAGAGAAGACTTGTATTAATACTTTTTTAAGTTTTGATTCGATTTTAATAAAATTTGAATCGATAATATTCTGCAACGATTATACATGCAATAAACTTCAAATCACTAATTTTATGTATAGTTTTTGCGCTGTTATACACATACATATGTACAGATCATAAGAAGACTAAAGATGCTAAGTATTTATATAATTATGAATGCACCTGAAAAACTGTTTACATGTATTGCTTATGTAATCTCCAAAAAAATGATTTTTACGTTTACATTATTTTGACAGTGAGTAGAATATAATACTAATTTAATTTATTCTACTTGATATTCCATCATCTACAAATTCTTTTAATTTATTACAGGCGATATAGAAAAGCAAAGTGTACAGTCGAGGAAAAAAAAATCTGCTTAAGGGGGGGGGGGGATGTACAGATCAAAATCAAATCAAAATTCGTTTATTTAAATGGCAACACACAATTTTGAAGATAGATATTATATCTTCAGTCCAAACTATGACTAAAAAAGAAATTTGGAGTCATTTGTATGATAAGTTTTTGAATTATAAATATTCAAAATTTAGAACTAATTTTCGCAATAAGATATTGACATTCAAGAAACACTCTAGCTCTTTTTAAGAAAATAATCAATAGATTATACTAAGTTAAATAAAATAAAATAAAAAGAACTTTAGCCTTTAAAAAATATTAATACATTGAGAACTGAGAATAAAAGTATGTTCCTATAAAACTTTAGAACAAACTCAAGGCGGGAAAAATGACGAAAATTTTTTTATTTATTACACACACACATATATGTATATATATATATATATATATATATATATATGACCTTATGTTTTATAGAATATGAACCATTACCTGGAATGTGCTGAAAATGACACGAATGTCATTGAATTTTTATACTTTCCAATGTGTCAGGCAAAATTTAGGTTGTTAAGGAAAACTATCACTTACAGTAGAATTTGGTAAATAATGTTAAATTATAGTTTTATATTTTTATTAATTATTCTCGACATTATAATTTTAATCTAATAACTTGTTGTGTGGTGCTACTACTACTACTACTACTACTACTACTACTACTACTAATAATAATAATAAGAAGAAGAAGAAGAAGAAGAAAAACAAAAGGATATGTAATTTAAAAAAATTTATAGTACAAATTACGAATGGCGAAATTATTATTGAAAAAAAATATGAATTGCGATCTAAAATTTTTTGGATAAATTTATGTTCTGTTTTATGCGAAATCTCAAATTTAAATTTATCTGACAAGTAGTTTCGGAGTCACGCTTAAAAAAACTTCAAAATGATGGTTAAAAGGGCCGTCTATGATATGCAGAAAACCAAAATTTGAAAAAAAAATTATATGTTAATCATTTTATTAAAAGATTTCGGCTGGCAATGGTTGAAATATATTAAGCGAGTGAAATGGATATATTGGCAAGAAATAATATATGATAGAAGTTAGATAGTCATTCTGTAGCGTTTCATCAACAGAGTATAAACTTCAATTTGAATTCAGCCCCTAAAATTTGCTCATTTTAAAATAACTTCTCTGAAAGCAATGGCACAAATTTCACAAACATTGGTTTTTAGGATTATTGCTGGGTGCAAAAATTGATTTATGCTGTCAAAAATTAGTATAGCTGTTGAACAAAAAAAAATTGAGTTCGTTTTAGTATGTAAATGCCCCTTCTAAGAAAATTGTATGTACAGCATTAATAAAAAGACTTTATATACAATCGTGTGTTACCAGTAATTTTGTTCTACAATAATATGTTGTAAAGGTAGTAGGGGTAGGGACTTTTCTACTGTACTTTTGTTTGTGTTTACTGTACATTTATAATAAGATTATGAACAGAAAAATCAGATTTTTTTCTTTCTATAACGGCGTTGGCGAAAGAAAAAATTTTTTCTTAAGCTCTTTCTGGTTGTTTTATACGCACGCTTAACTTGTGCGATAATCAATCTTTACATGAAGAGAAAATTTATGTAATATATGCAGAAAAAGCAAGTTAATCAGAATTTACGTGAAATTGTAATACAAGATAGAGAAAATAAGCTGTTTTTATTCACTTTCTGACATTTATTCATTCTATTAAAACTCACAGTCAAATTTAGGTGCGTCTGTAATTATGTAAATACGTAGCACCTAAAGTCCGTCCATCCATATATAACAAAGCAAAAACTGCCTAACCGAATCATTTGAAATAATAAATATATAATTGTCGTACTTAATTTTCTAGAGTCATTTCAAAGGTTATGAAAATCGGATACATAGTTTAATTACAAGGACAATCAAAAATATTCCGTTACATCACAGTCAATAGGGATTTCAAGTGCATTTTAAAGATTTAACACTCTTTCGAACACAATAAAGTTTATATGCATCTATTAAATATATACTAAAATATACATTCTGTAAAATCTGTGGTGCAAAAAATATTTCTTATTAATTTACAGGGACACACACAAGTATTTCATTACAAAATGGTATAAGAAGGGAGGCATTATTTAGGGCGTATATTAATTACATTAAACTGTTTCACACTTTATGAAATTGATATACGTTACTGAGACGTACTAGAAGTTATTTCCTTTATTATATAAAGCAGCCATTATTTACAAGGACACACAAAAGTTATCGACTACTATATTGTATGAAAAGCAAGTATACTGTTACACCAAGATCTAAATATTTTTAAAACTTCGTTATAGTACGAACGCACTTTATTTGGTGCTCTTGACGTGCAATTTCCGATTTGTTTTCAATTGCTCTCAAATTCAAAGTAATTATTTCTACTTTTTGACACTTTTATATAGCCATTTTTGTTTGGAAAGAAATAAAATTAGCAGTTGTTTTTATCCAAACACGATATAATCAAATGGTTTTTTCCTCTTTTTTTGTAACAATAGAAGATCTTTCAATAAAAAAATGCTCAAGCAATTTCAATTTACTTCCTTACGAGGCAATGCGCAAAATGAAAAATCTCGTCGTGACGTTTTAGCTATCTTTCTATCACAATTTATTTATATAAAATTGAACTCCAAATTGCTCCAATGGTTATGTCTGCGAATTTTATCCATTTATATTTAAAAATGAGTCAGAAAATTTATGCGTTTCTGAGAAGATAATTTGAGAATCACATAATTATTACTGAAGTAGAATAGCAGATCGAATCATCACACATAAGAGATGGAGTGCCCGCGCACTTCACTACTGATGTGCGCCAACACCTGAATACCACATTTGGGACGCGATGGATTGGGCGTGGTGGAGAAGTTCCTTGGCCACCGCAATTTCCCGATTTATCAAACCTTGATTTCTTTTTATGGGGACATCTGAAGAGTCTTGTTTCTGAGACTCCAGTTAACTAAGTCGAAAATCTAGTATCTTGCATATCCGAGGCTGCTGCACGTGTACGGGAAATGCCTGACATCTTAAGAAGTGTACGCCTATAGTTTCAGTGACGGTGCGAAGCATGTATCACAGTTGAGGGGCGAAATTTTTAAGACTTACTGTAATATTATTGTATGCATTATTGTTTACTTGTAAACGACATTGTAAATAAATTTTTTATTTTTTATTAATGTATTTCGTTTGATAAGTTTGTCAGTTTGGCGCATTTTTTAAATTCAAAAATATTGATTTCATACCAAAATTTTTCAGAGAAGAATTTTATTATTAAGTAATTATGAAATGTTAAGAAAAGGATAACATAAATTTTTTCTGATATGAATGAGAAATTTTGAAAATTAAAAAAGGGGCCTAATTGCCCCCCTGAAGTTTTTATCTTAATGCGTCACTTGCCCCATACATTCCTATACAATAAATGATTGTTACTGTGTGCTTTACCTTCCCTTAAAGTTTGTACCATGAGTTTAGAAACACCATCTATATATATATTTAACTTTTTTGTGGATTCGAAAACTACCACGATTCGGCACAAATCTCTTAGAAAGTGACACATAAAATACCGAAGGAGAAAATCTCCGTAAAGTTCATTAACGGGCAAAATCGGGCCATGGGGAAATGGAAAAGTGTTTTCTGAAAACCGAAAAAAGACTGTACTTCTTAAATATAATACATATCAAATCAATTTAAAGTTATTATAACTTCCAGGAAAAGTATAAAAAAGTAGGTATGACATATTTTTGATAAAATTTTAAATGAACAAAAGGGCGAAAAGTAAAATAAGGTTTTAAAGAGAAAAAAAATCATAACTTCGTCAATTATCAAGACATCAAATTCCCTTAAATTTTTTAAAGACTTTTTTAATATTATGTACATTTTTTATATTCACAAGTGTTTGATACGACCAACTCCTAGAGCAAAAAATGAATTAAACAAAAATAGAGTTCAAGAAAAAATTATCATATTAAAGTTGTACTCTAATCCGAACTTTTTACTTTCTAGCTCTTTCATTAATTCATTTTTGATCTCAAACGCATCCAATTGGCAGCTTCTCTTATTTAGAAATCATATAATTTGCAGTATTGGCCGCCTTTGTCATAAAAGCAGAATGTAATCCAAAAATTGCTGTTAAAATTATCATTTTGTGCCAAATTTTCCAGAGTGATACTGCTGGAAATGAAAAAAAAAAAATGGCAGTAAAAATTGTTTCTGAATCAACTTCTAATTAATTGAACGGAAAATAAAAACACGACTCGCTTATAATTTTCTCCAAAAAATCACATCAGCAGGCGTTTTTTCTTTTCTTTATTTTCCTACTTTTTCTTCTTATTTTTTTCTTATTTTTTTTTTTTTTAACTTTCAAAAATGAGTTGAAAAGTGTGTCAAAAAATTTCGAGTTGAGCGTGGAATAATATTATTTTAAAATACCGCCTTAACTTCATTCCGGTTAAACCACTTCTTATAGAAAAATGAAACTAAAAACCCGTTTAAAGCTGCCAGAAAAAAATTGTAAAACTGGGTTTATCTCGAATTTTGATTCAGTTTTTGCTGTTCAAATTGGTACTTAACTTCAAAATCTATCTCCGCCTGAAAACCAAATGGGCTGAGTTTTCTTTTAAATTGTAATAATAGAATTTTGTGTTATATTTTAAAAGATGTGCTCTTTTATACAGTCATGTATTCCGAAATGTTGCTTAAGATGTACTTTCGATGATTCGATTTAGTTTCTCTCCCTAGCTTAAAATTATAATAAAACAAATTTGTAAATATTATAAGTTTTACAAAAGTAATAGAACATATTCTGTGTAAAAAATAAGCAAAATTGTTAAATGAAACATCCTTTTTTTCATCAAAATTTATTTTGCTCCCCACCCCTAAAATAAAATCGCGTATTAGGCGTGTACAGTCATGGGTCAATGGCATTCGTTGCATTTTTGGCCAAAAATAGTTGCAGAACAACAGCAAATGATATAGCTCTGTCGGAACCTGTCACGTGGCGAAGGGTCTCATGCCTAAAATATTAGTCCTAATGTTATGAACGGTTTTAAATAATAATTTGAGGTTTTTGTGCCAACTTTCTAAAAGACTCATATGATCGTATTCGAGCACAGTTTGTTGATTTTATCGATTTTTGAGTCATTTTTAGACGTTTAAAGTGGACGAGAATGAGGCAAATCAAGCACCACATTTCGTTCCCCTTTAAATCCTTTATACCTTTCACCTGCCTGTTTTTTCTACTTATACGATTTCACCATGGGTATTCTCCAACATATTCGGTTGTCGAGCACGCATACAGTTTCCTTAGAATAATAATAATAGGAATGGAAAGGATTTATGTTCTTACTTAATCTAATTTTTACATTATAAAAATCCCAGAGAAATTTAAATTATGTTTTTAAAAATTGTGGTTTCCAACACAATAAGCCACAGACAGTGGTGCTTAAACACCTCTCTGTAACTAGGAACAGTTGTCCTAAATTACAGAAAAAAAATGCGTGATATATTTTATTGGCGTCCTCTAAATAATAAATTCCACGTATTTTTTTTTTTTTACATAGAATGTACTTCTTTAATTTGAGTAAAAACGCTATTTCTTTCAAGAGTCTAGTTCGCTAATAATACACCAGAAATTTCTTTTAAATCGATGTAAATGTATTTTTTAAATGCTGTTTGTATTGTTCCAAACAAGTCTATCTCATATAAGTACGATGACTAATAAAAATTTCGACAACTTAAAAAAAATATATAAAAAAAAAATATTTTTTTTTCTCAAAAAATATCCTATAACACATATTAACATATCAGCTCAAAACCACTTAAATAACTGTTTTTCCATAAAAATAATACAAACTGCATATACAATGTTCTGTTCATACAATGCGATAAAACAGTATTCATATTAAAAATTGCTTAAACAACTGTGCCTCATTTTAATTAAGTAGATTTTAAAATACATTGGAACTTTGTTCCCACTTTCTTGGGAACGTGATCACTAAACTGGCGTTATGAGTTCATAAATTAACTTCTATTTTATGCATAACACTTACTTAAATTAAGGGATTTACTTAAGAAAGTGACTATAATAGCTATTAATTTTCCAAGTTTACTTTGCTTGTGAGAAAATCTTCTTAGAAGATTTCAAAAAAGAAAAGTCAATCTTCTAAAAAAAAGCTTAAAAATTTTGTGTTAAATTATATTTTACTTACGATTGAATTTGTTTGAAAATAGATTTTTAGAGTTTTTTTTCCTTTTTTGAATAATATTTTACATTTTTTTTGTTTTATATAATTTAAAATTTAAAGGGCCGTATAATCTTTAGTGGCCTTTTCTTACTAGAAATTTGAATTTAAAAATTAATTTCTAATAAATCTTTTTAAATATTATTTTAGTTTAAAATTTGAAATTATTATAATAATTAAAAAAAATTAACATAAAATGCTACATAGAATATTCTAATTGATAAGGTAAGCTGGGGTAACTGGACCCACGAGGTAACTGAGTCATAGGTTATATTATAAAAATCTGTAGATCTCTTTTACGTTTTAGCTGTTATTCCTTCTTCTTAACCCCTTCGCGGCAGGAGCCGTTTACGAAATTTTTAATAATTTGTCGCCGTTTTTTAAAAATAGAAATTTGCGCATTTTTAAATCGAGAAAATGCTCCAATTCAATAAGGAAAATTTTACAGTAAAATTTTACTGGTGGAGATAAACAAGCATTATTAAGCTTTTTTGCGGCACGTATCCGTGTCGCTCGTCCTCAAGAGATTAAAGCAACGTGTGTTAACTCAATCATAGCTCTGTCTTTTCTGTGATATGCTGCGGAAATTCAGTCATTTTTTTAGCAACACGAGTCTGATTGAACTTCTTCGAGTTTTTATTAAAATATGGCATAATAATATTTTTATTCTCTTAATAAACAATAACTTTTTTTAAAGACTGAAAATGACTTTTTAAAGTCATATAAATACATTTTTATTATTAGGTATATGTGCATGTTTACTTCATGTTTCAAATGTAAAGCAGGTGTTCGAGCTACCTCATAAAATTTTCAAGAATAGGGTAACTGGGACATGGTGTAGAGGTAACTGGACCATGCAGAATCCAGTTACCCCAACAGTTATAAATACTTTTTTGGAGTTCTGATAACTATAGAAAATTAATTTCTCCATTGTTTTTTGCCTGCAGTAAAGTTAATTTTATAACATA
Source organism: Maratus speculifer (assembly GCA_964019185.1). Classification (NCBI taxonomy): domain Eukaryota; kingdom Metazoa; phylum Arthropoda; class Arachnida; order Araneae; family Salticidae; genus Maratus; species Maratus speculifer. The sequence continues at coordinate 184,003,976 of OZ025298.1, read as the reverse complement.
AATTAAAATTATATAATCAATTTTTTAAAAAAATATGTCCGCGGGTATTCAACCAATTTTTTTAACTAAGATATCTAAACCTCGAAAAATTATGTGATGCAGATGAACAGGAGTACATAAGACCAAATAAAAATATTAGAAGATGTTATAAACTATTCAAAACATTTCTGCTGGATATAAAATGATGGTTAAAATCTCCACAAATTTATTGGATTTATTAAACTTTCACTGAGGTAAATAAAAAAGGAGAATGAGATATTTAAGTATTAACGTACAAGTTTGTTCATATATTTATCTCATTTATTTTTTTATGTAATTTTTATAGTCATTATCTATATTAAAGTGTACACGTACTTACATAATTCTTATATTTTTTATATAAACAAAATTAATAATTTCATATTTTGTGCTCTTTTTAGACACCTTGATAGCAAAGGTTTCCGTTACAACGCTCCTTAATATATATATAATTTGCATGATCTGCCTGGCTTAAACTTTTAACAATTATTTCCTCTTATAATACCTCCAGTCGGCATTGTGTGGTAGCGGGTCGAATAATAGCGGCAAGAGGCTGGATCAGATTTCACTAGAATTTATTAAGTTCTTACAAGGAAATCAGTTTCCGGTTATAACAAAATAAATGATGGGTTCGTCACAACAGATTGAAAATATTGTTCGTACTCCGTTTGAAATGGCTTTACCGCCACTCGTTAATATAATAAATGTTTATCCGCAGTTGTTCTCCACAAGTCCTTTACGATAGGCGTTAGCTGCCTACTAATTCGTTTACAAGAGTCGCTACTCTCTCTGTATCCGAGGAGCAGACTCCCCCGTCTCAACGCTCAGCATCCGAAAAAACAAGTGCCCTTAGAGCATCTCCTCGCTCTATTTATCCCGTTTTCCCTCATCCATCATTCCTCGGGATGATCCGCCTCCTTCGCTCTTGCACGGCGGTTGCCTTTACTGGAGAAACATCTTTCTCTTACTTGTGGAAATCATCACCATAGCGGTTTCTCTCAACACTTCAAAGGTCCATCTCTCGTGGGGTCTGAAATTGGCGGAACGACCATATGCATTAGTCGGAGAGTTCCTTTAAGTGCTCTATGGAATTCGGCTGACTTTCTTATGTCTATTTTGAGAATGGAGAGAGATGTATTTCTCCTTTTGAGAATTCCCCGAGCTTTGCCGACGTGGAGGGTAATTTTAGAAGCGTGGGAATGAAATTCATCACACTCTTTTTTAAACAGGACCTGATACCCCATATAAAAATAAAGGTTCAGGGAAAAATAGACCTGCTTGGTACGGTTGCCCTTTTTGTATTTGACAACTGGGCCCACGTAAAAAGATAATACATACACTATATGGCCAAAAGTCACCGGCCACTTGCGATTTTAGGCATTTTCTTGAATATCTTTAAAAATAAATGAGAAATTATCCTAAAACTTTAAGTTTGTAAACGTAATAATACAAGTCATACATTGCTGTGAAAAGTTTTTCCCGAAACTCCATACGTGACCCTCAACAGTTTGAAAAAGGACGAATATCTTTTGGATAACCCTGTCAAACATAATACAGCAAAAGCGCTCAAACTGTAGATTATGATTAAGTGACTTATTGTAATAAAATATGTCCATTTTTATGCGGATATAATGCATACATGTAGAAAGATTATGGTTTTTATAAAAACAGTGCAAACTTTTTCCAAGTTTTTTTGCTTATTATTTAAAGAGTTCTTAATAAAAAATAATGTTCTTTTTTGAAACTATGACAAACAACATTGTACATAATATCCTGTAATCAGAATTTAAAAATAATAAATATAGTATAAAAAATGAGCAGGTTTACGAAATAATTTTATACTGCACATGCGTCAGCGCTATCAAAATTTCATTTGCATATTATGTTTGCTAAATGTATAAAGCAACTTTTGTAAAAGTCTCAAAAACATAGTTTAAAATTCTGAAAGTGGTCATCGAGAGAATAAGCTCAAAATCCGTTGTTCTCAAAATGAGTAAAACAGACAAGGGGTTGTATCCAACTATAGTAGTACGTGTCAGATTGCGTATTCTATATTGACACTAATCAACGAATAAATGGATTTAGCCCCTCGTATCATCTTTTTGCTTCATTTTGGGAATAAGAAATTTTTAGTTCATTTTTTGACGACCACTTTTAGAATTTTTTAGCTATGTTTTTAATATTTTTACAAAAGTTGCTCTATACATTTAGCTAACACAATATACAAAACAAATTTTGATAACCTTCATGCATGCACGAAGAAAAAATATTTAGTCATTTTTCATACAATTTTTGTTATTGTTAAATTCTGATTACAGAGTATTGTGTACAATGTTGTTTGTCATATTTTCGCAAAAGAACATTATTTTATATTAAGAACTCCGCAAATTATAAGCAAAAAAAACTTGGAAAAATTTGGGGCTGTTTTTATAAAAACCCGAATTTCTATACGAATATACATGCTATCCGCATAAAAAGGAAAAAAATTTATTACAATAAGATACTTAATCATAATCAACAGTTTGAACGCTTTATGACGTATGCTATAATGTTTACACACTGAGAGTTTCAGGATAATTTCTCATGTTTTTTTCTAGATATTTAGCAAAATGTCTAAAATCGCAAGTGTCCAGTCATCTTTGGTGATTAGTGTACATATATTATTTAGGCATTAAAATGCAATTTTGAAAATATTTGTCTGGATATTAATTCAAGTGAACATTAGCTTTTGGAAGCTAAATTGCCACAATCTCCAGAATCCCACTGTAAAAACCTGGCCCAGTTGCCTCATGTAATCTATCAAATTTGATAGCTTATATTTTCGATAGTATTTATAGTTAAAAAAGCAAATCTCCTTTTCTGCAATCTGTGTCGCCAATTAATCATTGTCTGCATAATTTCTACCACCAGTTTGTCTAATGCTTAGAGCAGTGACTTCTAGATGAAAGGCGCAGAGTTTGAATTGCGACTATGTCATGGACGATTCTAAGTGTCTCGTGTTCCTCTTTAAACTTGATTGTTTAGTTCGACTCTAGTATAAAATGGCAATGCTTGAACTTTAATATAACATGATGAGCTACTGTCTTACACTTTAACGCGTTGATTGTCACGACAGTCACCGGGGATTGACATAAAAAATTTCGCTTTGTCTATGTCAGTCATCGGTAATTGACAGTATTAGAATTGTGTAATTGGAAGCTTATCTCGCAGTCCAACAAGAAAGACAGACACAATAGATTTGGCACTGAATGTGTTAACTTTGAAAGCAAGTGAGGCAAATATGAATACATTTTTCACTCAATTGATTTTCTTTCGAAGGAAAAATATGGCAAAACAATGCGTTATTTCACTGATGAATGTTTCTCATTGCCAGAGAACGTGTGATCAAAACGGTGCAATACGGTTTGAGAAGACGAAACAAACCACCTAGTTAGTCCTCCGTTCTACATTAGATATCAGTGGTTTCGCCATTTAGTCGTTGAGCCAGGGGCTCGTGTGGTTTAATCTCTGGGGACTTCATAAACTATATATTTTTGGATTCGCCATAACATCAGCACATCATTTATCCATGATACTTTTAAAATGAGGGTAGCTTTTGGCCGCCATATTGGAAAATGCTCGCCACACTGGAAAATTTTAGACGTCGTGCAGTTAAGCGGTCGTGGGGTTTATTGTCAGCTAACTTGGTGAATCATGCATTTTTGAATTTATCACAACACCAACATCTGATTTGTCCATGAAACATTCAATATCAGGGTAGTTTATGAGCGCCATATTGGAAAATGGCCGCCGTCATTGAAGCTGGATCTCACGTGGTTTCATGTCAGCGGGGTTGTTAAACCATACTATTTTTAATTCACGACAACATCAGAATGACATTTAACCAGGTTATTTTTAAAATCAGAGTAGACAATGGACGCCATATTGAATAATGGACTCCGCTGTTGAGTTAGAGGCTCGTGTGGTTTCATGTCAAAGGACTTGTTGAGTCATACTCGTAGATTTTTTTGGCTTCGCCACAGCATCAGAATGACATTCATCCATTTTTAGCATTTTCTAGCAAAGTTGAAAAGTGTTTATGCATTCGGTTTGTCTGTCCGTCTGACCGGATGGCCGTCTGTCCGCGCTCTAACCCCCGTAAATATACTCGGATTGCTGTGAAATTTTTATACGTTATTGAGGTTTACCCTAGCACAAACCCTATTGAAAATGAAGTTTCTACCATGATTAGTTTATCTACACGGCGAATCAAAGTTTCCCATTACATTACGGCCTATGGGGAAAAATCGTTAATATACTCGGATTGCCATGAAATTTTAGGACGTTATTGACGTTTACCCTAGCACGAACCCTATTGAAAATGAAGTTTCTACCATGATTAGTTTATCTACAGGGCGAATCAAAAGTTTCCCACTACATTACGGCCTATATGGAAAAATCGTTTCAAAGGAATTTTAAAGATGTTATACCCTGTCAAACATATTAAAATATGCATTCTATAAAATATAAGGTGAAAATGTAGCTATTATTCATTTACAGGGCCATACAAAAGAATTCCATTAGATAATGGTAAAAGGGGGAATTGTGTGTGACATATTTTAAATCTATTAACCTTTTTCATGTATAATAAATTTGATATATGTCACTGAAGCTTAATATAAATTATACGCTACTCTCTTGCATAATATGAAGTACATAGCACTTACAGAGCCATACAAAAGATTTCAAATAGTATATTCTTTCCGAAGTACCGTATATGTGTCGGATGATGGCTGATGGAGGGTTGAAATGCATTTTAATCATGATATGCGCGTTTATATTTAGCTAAATATATGCACATTATATGGTGTGTATAAATGTTATAATTGATACTACCTAAAAGATGCTACCTAAAAGGGCTCACCAACGTTACTGAATATAAGCGTAAATTATTTAAACGTGATTTTTAAATAAGCTATGCATTTTTACGCTGAGCTTGATTCAATTTATTGAGAAAATGTTTGCAGAATATAGATAAAAGAATATACAGGGCCACGCAAAGAATTCGGTACATGGACGCCTATGAATGATGATTTATGAGAATGTGATTTCAGTTGTTTTAAAAGTGTTTTAGTTTACAATAAATTTTAGCCTAATGCTGACATGTAATATAGGTACAATGTAAACTACAGGGCTGAACAAAAGTATTCAAGTATATTTTCATCTAATAGTATGAATTGCTAAAAAAGAAATTTCAAGCTACTGGGTATTTTCTTGCTAAACTGAATTTACCCTTTATATCAACTGACATATGAAATACAGGGCTGTTTAAAAGTACTGGAATACAAATTTGGGTATATTTTGCTATACACTATTATTTCCATAAATAACAAAATTTTGTTAAAGATGTCATTAAGTGTTGGAAAGTGCTTCATAATCTATGCTTAACGCATGATTTTTCTTACTTGTTTCGTTACAAAGTAGCTTATGGGCGTGATATTGGAAAATGATCTCCGCTGTTGAGCTAGGGGCTTATGTATTTTTATGTCAGTGGACTTTTAAACCATACATTTTTGGATTCACCATAATGCCAGCCACAAAATTTATCCATGATATTTTCAAAAACAGAGTAACTAATGGACGCCATATTAGAAGATTCTGCTGATAAGCACGGTGATAGAAAAGATTTTCTTAGTTTTACATGCTGCTAAATTAATAGCGCAATTAAAGAGATAGTAATTAAAGACACGCAGGAGTCAAAAGCTACAACAAAGTTCAACCAAAGACCTGCCGCAGTTAAGAGATATTTTTGATACCGGGCCGAATTTCTTGAAACTGTTCATAAAAGAACCAAAATCAGTTCCTCAGAAAAAAATCTGTTCTGGATCCAGATCAGTCTTTGAGCAAGATCCAAAAGGACGAACGCAATATCGCATATTTACAGAACATGGTTATCAATGAATAGACAAATACAGACAGGGTAATAGAATCAACTAGAGCAATTACAAATCCAGAAATTGACGAAGAGTGGTCAAAGCTCATCAGGTGGGTGAAGAAACTTACCAAACTTTTAAGATAGAATATGTGTCTGAAGACTCAAAGGCAGAAGGATTTTTTAGACCTCCAAAGATAAAGAAGCTAAACACATTTTCTGACTTGAAGAAGAAAGAGAATTCAAAGTTAAATAAATCAGAGTTTATTGCTAAGACAAAAGGATATCTGTTTGCTCAGATGACGATCATTGCAGAGCGAAGAAATTTGGATGTAACAACTGTCTATTCCTACCATCTAGGGCTTCTATAATCTTTAGAAATACTTGACAGTTTAATGCGAAAATCTGAAAAATCAAACTGATGGATCTTATGAAAAAATTCAACGGCTGAAAGAATGAAAATGATGGTGTAGTTAATATAAATGACGGAATGTGCTTTGTTCAAAGCTACCATAAGAGCTACAATCATTTGGACAACTACAAAAAAATTTTATTTTGTAAAATAATGCAAGATTATACATCCTCTCAAAGGACAAATGTTGTATTTGATACATACAGGCAGTTGTCAATAAAAAGGAATGAACGAAAAACATGAACTGTTGATGATATTATAAAAGTTATATACTCCTAGACAAACAGTACGAAAATGGAAGCAGATTTTATCTGATGAGGAGAACAATAAATAACTTATGCATTTCATACGTCAAGAATCTCAGAATAAACATTATGCGAAATAGTTGAATACACAAGTGTTGTACGTTATGCACGGAGAAAAAGGTTATATATTCACGAAATAACTAGTTGATGAATTCACTAAATTGATCTGGATCTAAGCAGAGGTGGTATGCAACTTATATTTCGCGCGCACCATGCTTTGACGTCTGGATTTAGAATTATTACTATTATCTCTACTCTGTTTTCTTTAGAAACTAATATGAAAAACTGGTAAGGATGAATATTTGTGAAATTTGGATCCAATGACAGGATAAAGAAAAGTACTGAAGTTTGAGTAAAATGTATGGGCTTCTAGATAAAGAGATATGCAAAGCATTACTTGAAATGCATTCACCGTCAGGTGCAATGCAATACGTACTTTTCTAGCAAGGGAAAATGAAGAATCAGAACACAAAATTTTGAGACGCACTTTAATACTGAAGCTGAATTTTCAGAGAAAACAAAGAAACAGCTGAATCGCAAGTTTGACATCTCTATTATGGAAAGCAAAAATACTCAGCCATCACGGAATTGCGGTATATTCTATATATAGTTTTTGTAAACAAGGAATCTGTAGAGTCACATTGTTTTCAGCCATGTAATAATAAATTCCTCCTATAGGTAATGCGTGCCAACTACCACCTTTACACACTTCACACGCGCCACCCTCACACGCGTCACAACTATACACACTTCAGAAGAAGTGAATACAGGCTGATCCTAATCTTTCATCCCCAAATAAATATGATTGGATTTTTGCAAAAGATAGTGAGGGAAAAGGCTGTCTAGAGATCCTGTGTAATGGCAGACCTCTTACTCCTGAAGCTTTTTTGGAACTGGTGTCATATTCTTGTTGAAGAGCATGTCCCCCACTATCATGTGTATTTTATTCAATAACCCCATGTACAAATATATGCAGATCATCCAACTGTTCTATGTCGATTGAAGTTATTTGGATACAGGAATGTGAACCAATCATGATAGAAGCGCAGAAAACTAAGATTTCTGTTATTTATTAACCCGTTCGAGACCAGCATCTTTTAAAAGAATTTTATTCAGTTTGTCACCACTTTTTGTCAAACAATTAAATTTAGTTTAGCAAACAAGAAAATATCTTGAGGAAAATTTTACTTCTTTTAATGGTAACAAAAATAAGCGATGGAAGCAGTGTTGGGCACGTTCACAAAATAAACGAACTAACTCAAACTCACGTTCAATTTCTGAAAAGTGATTTAAGTTCACGTTCAAACTCAAAAATATTCAAACGAACTCGTTCAAATCAAACTCATTTGTAAAAATGAACGAAGTTCACTAAAAAATTCACTTTTTTTTATGTTTGGATATTATTGTCCAAATTTAGAAAATTTTGAGACTTTTTTTTTCAAATTATGGCAGGACCTACTTGCCTCACCAAAAATTAATCATATACAAAAATTTAGTTTAGTTCTAGAACTAACTACTAGAACATAACGTTCTGGAACGTAAACTTTTAGGTGGTGCAATATTGAAAATGGCATAAAATTCGCTATTGCTGTGCCCCCTTTCGGCGGATTTTTTTAAAATTCAGGGCGGACCAATTAGTCATAGTCATACACTTACACAAAAAAATTGGTTCAATTCGATGCATAACTTCATATACTTTTGGTCTGTATAATATTGAAAATGGCACAAACACGCGATTGCACTCTCTGGATGTCTGTGAGCATACCCTTCGAGACAATGCTGGTCTGAGTGTTGTGCTTTAGTAATTGCTCCTTATTGCTAGTTTGGAACTTAGTATTAATTTTACAGAAGAGGAGGGGCTAACTTACCTTATAACAATTGCGATAGATAAAAAACAGACACAAGAGGGAGATCTTATAATGGTTCCGTTTAATTTTTTAAATACGGAACTCTAAAAAGTACTTATTACAGTTTCCCTTTCATGCTTATGTTTTTTATTTAAAAAAGGGGTCATGGGCTGCGTAAATAGGCACATTTATTCCAAAGTATTTGTCTTTCCATATTTATTTCTGTATATCCCATTGTAAACTAAATTGATTTTAAAATGAGTCTTAACTGTATCTAAATATCTGAAATATTAATAACATTAACACATTTCCACGGATTGGAGGCTTAAAAATATAAAAATTTCTATACTGGTGAATCTTAAAAAAAAAAAAAACACTTAGAAAAATTCATTGTAGACAGATTCTTTATTAAGAAATTCTCCGTCTTTTACAAATGTGTTATGATTTTTTTATACGGATTATTCTATCCCTTTTGCACCGATCTAGAAATTGTTTCGTTTAAGACAGGTCTTCGTCATATACAAATTTTTGTAGCACCTTTTATAATACTGTTTCCCCCATCCCCTAGCATTGTATATGAACTATTCTTTAAAGAAAAGTTTAATTGTTGAATCATGGTAATTTAAAATTAGAATAAACTATGGCTATAGCAGAATCGATCGGTATCTTGAAAATTTTCCGTAGAAGAGAATATTCCGTTTTAGAAAAATTCTATTCTGTCTGCGGATTCGCAGGAACTTGAAATCTTTCCGATTTAGACATATTTCAGCCTTACACAGTCCACCTTGTACAGAGAGTTTACTGTATATATCCATTTTCGCAAAAATTGTATACAGCCCAGGTCCGGTTCGGCGCGACCCGAGTCTGAAGAAGAAGTAAGACTAGGATACTACCCAGAGAAGTGATATCCAGACTTAACCCGTCCTGAGGCTCGTGTAGGCCTCTAAATAAAATTTGAAAGAGGGAAAATGTGTACTAAGGTCTGAAAAAAAATTAAATAAATTTTGAAAAAATTGAACGTAAATTTGAACGTAAATTTCGTTCAAACTCGTCTATTTTTTGAGTTTCCGTTCAGTTCAAACTCGTTTATAAAATAGTGAGCGAAGTTCAGTTCAAAGTTCACAAATAGTGAGCGAAACTCGTGAGTTTTCGTTCAGTGAGCGCGTTCATACCCAACACTGGATGGAAGCACTTTTTGAAGTTGTATATATGCATCCGCAGCCCCGAAAGCGTTAATTCTTAACAGGCTAAGTACAATAGTTTTACGAGTACAACTTTTTTCTTGAATTGCCGTGTCTTATCTACATGATAATAACATGCATCAAAATGCAAAACAAGATTTCGATTTTCTTTCATCGCAAATGTCTTTTGTTCGGTTTATCCAACTGAAGATGTTAATAAGCATATTGAAGTAAAATTTTAACAAATAGGTAATTTGTATAACGTTATTTGTTCAATAATGTTTGTTCTCTGTATTATTTATTAAAATTTTATTATGTGTTAATGGTAAAAAAAAAAAAAAAAAAAATAATAATTTGTATTTATGTGCGATAGATGGCGCTCATCTTTTCAATATGGCGTCTTTAAGCTACCACAAATTTAATAGTATCAACATAAAATGAACTCCTTGGGCCATTGTGAATCTAAAAAGGTTCATATTACCAAGTCCCCAGAGATGAAACCAAAAACCCTAATTTTTGCTTCTGGCTCAACGACTAATTGTGGACAAAAGACGTCTCCGTAGCTTGCGTAACCAACCAATCACCTGTTAGCAGTTCTACAAAAATGAAACTATAACATTTATGAGTTAAATTTATGGGTACCCCAGAACTTCTTTTTAGGCATTTCAAAAATATACATTAAAATATTTAATTGCTAAAAAGGACGTCAAATGCTAATAAAATACATTAAAAGATCTTAATAATTTGACATGTTTCGCTTGAATATACTCGATCATCATCAGAAAAAACAAAATATACAAATAAACACAAAGATGGAAAATGACAAACAGTGGTTGTCATTTTCCATCTTTCCATCTTTCCAGGGGAGGGCGTCTAATATTATAATACAACTAAAATAATTACTTTGTATCCAAATTGCTGTGTTGTCATAGTACAATCGGTAGGACTTCTGTTTGGCGATCTGAAAACTCGGGTTCGATACCGGAGTTTGCTTCTTTTGATTTTTTTCATTTTTTTGTTTTATAAATGTATTTGTATTTATAATATGATAATCTCAAATTCATTTAAAATTGTTTATCAATTATAATTTTTCAAAACCATATTTTTGAAAAATTATCTAACTATGACAATAAAGGCTGTATAAAAATTCGTCCAGTATAACATTTTGAAAGAGTAAATCTTTCATAATCGAATTTTCCTGATTATAAATCATATTATATCAACCCTGTATGTATATGTATATATATAATCATGAAACGAATTTATGAAACGAATTTATGAAACGAAATTATGAAACGAATTTGTGAAAGGATTTTATGAAACCTCTGATTAAATGACTGCTTTGTTGTTTTACAGCAATTTTTCCTAAAATATTTAATATTATACGGTGAAATTAACACCAAAAATCCATATTGACCGGCACATTTCAAAACTGTTAATATACTTTTAAAATTTGAATTAATTTTCGAGATATTATTTTTTTCTAATTTTATTTTTATTTCTTTAATTTTGGCATTTCAGTGACAAAAGGGACGAAAGGTAAAAAAATAAGGATTATTATATTTTTTGTTTTTTCCCTTTTTCTTTTTGAATTTGAAATTGAAATTATTTTATTGAAGGCAATATTGTGATTAAATTAAGTTTTTCAGGAAAATTTTAGAAATCAGCTTCTCTTAGAAATTAAAAATCGTTTGTCATCTTACAATCAGATATAATTTCCACTGACAGGAAAAAAATAGATTTTTATAGAGGGAAAAAAGAGGAAAGGAATTCTTTGATTTTTTATTGTACGTAAAGTAGGTAAAAAAAAGTATGAAAACTTTAAAATAAGAAAATTATTGCACACGAAATGAATTTGAAGGCTATAATGGGCAGTATTCTTGTGACATCACAATTCGTAAAATAGCGATTTTTATAGTCTCTAACCGAAAGGAAGAATAGAGTCCATTTCTTTATGGTTTATTAGCTGGAAATAAATGCTAAACTACCCATGTTCTTTTAAGCGCAAACGAAATTTTGTGTAATCGTTTGCATGCGGTAAATACAATAAATAGCATTCGTGTGACGTCACAATTAGTAAAGTGGCGATTTATATAGCTCCGAACCGAATGGAAGAATACGGTCAATTTCGTCTTATGTAAAATGTCTAAATATTAAATATCGTCATGGTTAAAATGCCTGAAATAATTAAATTATTACACGAAAAACTAGTTGGATGTGCCAATGCCAAAACTTTCTTCTATCTCATACATACATTTTAATATAAAAAAAAATAGTTTCTCATTTTAATGCTTTAATAATTTTAATTCAATACCCTACCAACTTTGATTTTCATCTTAAATTTCTGCTTCAATCAATTAATCGGAGTAAAAACGAATTTCCGTCTCCACACGAGCCGATGGACAATAGAATGATAGGCAGATTTTTTTTTTCAAATTCAGGGAGGCCCTACTTGCTTTACCGAAAAGTATTCATATACAAAATGTTTAGTTCAATTCTAGAACTAACTTCATACACTTTTATGTGGTGCAATATTGAAAATGGCATAAAATTCGGTATTGCAGCGCCCCCTTCCGGCGTATTTTTTTCAGATTCAGGGCGATCCAACTAGCCATAGTCATACGCTTACACAAAAAATTTGGTTCAATTCGATGCATAACTTCATGTACTTTTCGTCGATACAATATTGAAAATTTCACAAGAATCGCGATTGTAGCGCCCCCTTCCGACGGATTTTTTTCAAATTCAGGGAGGACCAACTAGCCATAGTCATACAGATACACAAAAAATTTGGTTCAATTCGATACATAACTTCATATACTTTTGTCGGTACAATATTGAAAATGGCAGATAAATCGCGATTGCAGCGCCCCCTTCCGGCGGATTATTTTCAAATTTAGGGAGGAATAACTAGTCATAGTCATACACATGCAAAAAAAATTTGGTTGAATTCGATGCATAACTTCATATACTTTTGGTTGGTACAATATTGAAAATGGCATAAAAATCGCGATTGCAGCGCCCCCTTCCGGCGGAATATTTCAAAACTGAAGGAGGACCTGCCTGTCACAGCCAAAAACACTCACAAAAAATTTAGTTCAATTCTATGCCATTCATTTTTTGATAGTGGAATGGCGACATACAGACAGACACACAGACACACAGACAGACGGACAGACAGACATTTTGTAAAAACATGTTTTTTGGAATCTCTGACCCCTAAAATGTGTAAATCCGTCAAAAACTGGAAGTCGAAAAACATTTCGATTACAATACTTTCTTCTATTGAAGATAGAAGAAAGTAAAAATGTAATAGTGAATATTAGGTCGTATGTTTAAAGCTAAAATAATGTTTCCAAACACTGTTAAATTAAATGATATGAGTACCCGTGAATATTGAGATCAAAAATAATTAATGCATGATAAATACTTTTAATAGTGAAATTTACATCACATATGTTACATGATATGATATAAAAATGGTGAGTGTAGCATTTTTTTTTAAATATTACATCACTTGATGCATCATAAATACAGATAAATGTAAGCACAAAATACTTTCGATATATTTTGTAGAAATTATATTCAATAAGTACATATTAGAAAATTATGATAGTCTTATTAATAAATATAAATATACATTGTAAAAATAATCAAAAAAAAATTCATGATTGTGTATTAAAATAGAGAAAAGAATCCATATAAATAAGCTATATCTGTTCCTGAAAATATCTAAAACACGACCACGGCATAAAATGTAAGCGTAACGCAGTTCTGAACACTATTTGCAAGTAGACGCAGTTATTTTAGCCGCGAGCCTAATGGAAGAATAATGTCGATAGAGTTCTTATAAGGCAAAAAGATAGCGATATTTTTAATCAAACCATTTTATACAAGCTGATTTTAAATTGTGAAATTAATCTTACTTATTAGTCTTGAAAACACACTTGTTAAGACAGTGATTGATGAGGCCAATGTAACTGACAAATGCCCCTATCAAACATAAAAGCATGGCAACCCGAATAAAAAAGATAGCCGCTATTTTATTGATGTCAATCAATCTTTATAACCTGGTAATATTTTTTAAACAGTGTACATTATTATGTTTTTAGAGGTTGCAGAATCTAAGCGGGGGTTGACGAGCATTGCTCGCAGGGTGCTGAGCCCCCTTATTTTACTATAAATAATCAATGTATAACAATATATAGAACTATGGCAGGTCACACACTGAGGTGACACATGTTTTCGATGTTTAAACAGGTTTGAAACGGCTTTCGTTTTTTTGTTTCGATCTATTTTTTTGCCTATGTCGCACTTCATTTTTTCGATAAAATGCGTTTAAAAAAATGATTGGAGATTCAACAACGGATCTAACAATGGAGCGAAGATAAGAAGATCAGATCTAAATAAAAGGAAACTCCATACTTCTGCTGAATAACCTTTAGTTTCCTTGTAAAGCCATTAAAGATGAAAAACACGACATAACCACAAGAAACAACGCTGGTATTTAAAGTAGTTCAATAATCCCCCGGTCATTTCAAAAACTGCCGTCACCCACGTCATTTCAAAATATCTGCCGGTTTACACTAACATATAGTGTATACATTGGTGAATGTATGCATGTATGTAACAGCCTATCTATGGAGCAAACAATGAAAAAAAAAAAAAAAAAAAAAAAAAAAAAAAAAAAAAACCAGTCAAATATCATGGAAATTCAGAAAGATATGAGCGATAGAAGTGGGTTGATTATTAATTCTCTCTAAAAGCAACTAAATGTCGAAGGACTTTTCACAAATTGTCATTTTTTATTAACTGAGTTTTAAGAAAAAGGCAGTATTTAATGAACATGAATGAGAAGAATGTGAACAAATATTTCGATTTTCATACATCAATCAAAAAAAAAAAAAAAAAAAAAAAAAAAAAAAAATTAAAAGAAAAAATTTAAATTGACAATTTGTGGAAAATCCCTTATCATTCAGCTGCTTTTGGATAAAACTAAAAACTAGTTCATTTCAATCACCGATATCTTTCTGAATTTTCGCAATATTTGACAGAATCTTTTTATGAGTTGCATCATAGACACAGAGCCGTAGCTAAGGGTGCGCTATGGGCGGCTCAGCCCCCCTTAAAATATTTTGAGCCCCACTGGAAAAGATTCCAAGGTCACTAAATGAATTTCTTTTCCAAAAATTTAAATAAAATTCTGTTCAAAAATCTAATTTAGTTTTCAGAGTTTTGCAAAATTACTAAATTGTATCTAAAATAAGTGTTTCAACACTCCCTCATCCTATTTGTACTTATGAAGTTAACATGGGGTTTAATTTTGAACCAGTCATACACTCAAAATTTTAATCATCATATACTTTTCTTAGGATAAAATGAAGTTATTACAACAGTTTAATAAGAAACATGGTACCTACAATGTGAATAATGCACTAATTTATCTTTCTGCGTCAGAGAGAAGAGAAAAATATTATGAACCCCCTTACAATCTCTTGAGCCCCCCCCCTATTGTTAATTTCTAGCTACGGCCCTGCATAGACTGTTAAATTATGTAAAAAGATTGTTGTTATCGCTTGCGCATGCGCAGTTAAAATTATTTCATACAACTACTCATATTTTATAAGATGCTTAATATATTTATATTCCAATTTCCCTATCTCTTTTTTACTACATTTACCAAATTTTCTGAAACTGACGTTAAATTTGGTTAGACACCTTGCATGATATAAGCTAAAAACATGCAAGAATTTTTTAACTTAAAAAGTATCACTACATCTACATGAATGTACGTGCTATTCTTGCAAAAATCAGTAGATGTGTTCTAAAGTATACAGAAATTTGTATTCTGCAGCGATAGATCATTTCGTGCATTTAATCTACAGAGTGATCCCGATTATTACTGTTTTTGTTAAATTTTTTGTCGCCCCCTAATTGGCCTTCTTGTGAAATGGATGTTGATAAATATGAGGTCAAACATAACCTTTATGATGTTGAAGTTCCAGAAGAATCCGAAGAGTATATTTTTAAATATCTGACAAAATTACTAACACTGAATATGTCCGGTAATTAATGGCCATATAGTGTATAAAACTATATTTGAAATATATATTACGTCTTAAATTTGAATTAAAAAATTCAATAAAAAACTTGTTATGGAGGATCATTACGAAAATATTTAAGAAGCTTTATAGAGGAGCTTAGTACTAATTAAAACCTTAATTAATCATGTCAATACCAGGTCGAATAAATATTATGATAAAAAAAACGCGTGTCAACCAATTAGGATTATAAACTAAAGAAGTCTTTATTAATTAGTTTTCCTAGTTTATATCGTAAGTAACTCTCACTCGACTTAATTAGGAACAACTGACACGTAAAAGGTTAAATGAAGAATAATTGAGTCCAATCCATAAATCAATAAGTATATAATATTTTCAAGCGATAAATCTTAAACGTCTTTAGAATTATTATGGATAATTATACATTCAGTTTACAAACATAATATATTTTAGATTACACAGTGGATCAGTTTTAATAGTTTATGTGAAATTATTGAATTTTCAAATAAAAATGGGATTATTAAAAGTGTATACTTTAAAGTTATTTTTTATCTAATGTTAGTATAATGCTCTTAATTTTAGTGACTACGACAATAAACTAATGCTCCATTTTTCAGTCATCTCTTTTTTCACACTACAGTATGTCTTTCAACCGCAAATGTTGTATGGCGAATAAACATTTTATGAGCATTATTTTTTCCTTCGGGGAGTATTAAAATATGCAAATAGTGAATATGTTGATTGGTTAAACGATAAGACAATGGTAGTCCCACTTTGGTCTGTTTTGCTGATTGTCGTATTTACGAATTATGAAAGCGAATAAAGATTCAGGTAACTGACTTAGTAGTGATTGGGAATTTTTCGAATTTCTTGTTCTTATTTTCTGCTCTCATTGACCAAAGAAGCCTCCATCAAAGCTGCATCTTGTGATAATTTTGTTTGCTTTCATGCTTAATAAGTGTTCATGCATGCGGTATAGTGATTGCAACGCTAAAGAATTTCTTATATTTTAGAGAGATTCCAATAAAGCAAGATTGTTGCATTTAGAGATATTTTTTATTTTTACTTTCTGATATCTACAATAGAAGTCTAATTGTAATCGCATTGTAATCGAAATTTTTTTTGACTTCCGGTTTTCAACGGATTTACACGTTTTAGGGGTCAGAGATTCAAAAAAACATGTTTTTACAAAATGTCTGTCTGTCCGTGTGTCTGTATGTGTGTATGTCGTTATTCTACCATGAAAAAGTGTATGAAGTTATGCATAGAAATGAACCAAATTTTTTGTGAATGTTTTTGGCTGTGTCAAGCAGGTCCTACCTCAGTTTTGAAATATTCCACCGGAAGGGGGCGCTGCAATCGCGATGTTTGCGCCATTTTCAATATCCTACCGACCAAAAGTATATGAAGTTACGCATCGAATAGAACCCAATTTTTTGTGTAAGTGTATGACTATGGCTAGTTGGTCCTCCCTGAATTTGAAAAAA
Organism: Maratus speculifer; assembly: GCA_964019185.1. Classification (NCBI taxonomy): domain Eukaryota; kingdom Metazoa; phylum Arthropoda; class Arachnida; order Araneae; family Salticidae; genus Maratus; species Maratus speculifer. Next base: position 183,986,753 of record OZ025298.1, on the reverse strand, counting down.
ATCCGTCTGAAGGGGACACTGCAATCGCGCTTTTTGTGCCATTTTCAATATTGTACCAACCAAAAGTATATGAAGTTATGCATCGAATTGAATCAAATTTTTTTGTGTAAGTGTACGACTATGGCTAGTTGGTCCTCCCTGAATTCGAAAAAAATCAGCCGGAAGGGGGTGCTGCAATCACGATTTTTGTGCCATTTTCAGTATTGTATCAACCAAAAGTATATGAAGTTATGCATCGAATTGAACAAAATTTTTTTGTGTAAGTGTATGGTTATGGCTAATTGGTCCTCCCTGAATTTGAAAAAATCCACCAGAAGGGGGAGCTGTAATCGCGATTTTTGTGCCATTTTCAATATTGTACCGACCAAATGTATATGAAATTATGCATCGAATTGAGCCAAATTTTTTGTGTACGCGTATGGTTATAGCTATTTGGTACTCTCTGAATTTGAAAAAAAATCAGCCGGAAGGAGGCGCTGCATACATTGATTGCAAATACATGATTATTTTTTGGTAAGGCAAGTAGGATCTCCCTGAATTTGAAAAAAAAACATCTGTCTATCATTCTATTGCTTATCGGCTCAAGCAGAGACGGAAATTCGTTTTTACCCCTGTTAATTGACTGAAGCAGATAATTTAAGATGAAAATCAAAGTTGGTATGATATTAAATTAAAATTATTAAAGCATTAAAATGAGTAACTATTTTTTTTAAATATTAAAATGTACGTATGAGAAGTTTTGGAAGAGAAGTTTGAACTCAAGAAAGTTTTGGGATTATCACTTCCAACTAGTTGTTTTTACTTTCTTCTATCTTCAACAAAAGAAAGTATTGTAATCGAAATTTTTTTTTCCACTTCCGGTTTTCGACGGAGGGGTCAGAGATTCCAAAAAACATGTTTTTACAAAATGTCTGTATGTCTGTGTGTATGTCGCCATTCTACCATCAAAAAAGAGTATGAAGATATGCATAGAATTGAGCCAAATTTTTTGTGAATGTTTTTGGCTATGGCAAGCAGGTCCTCCTTCAATTTTGAAGGCGCTGCAATCGCGATTTTGTGCAATTGTACCGACCAAAAGTATATGAAGTTATGCATCAAACTGAACCAAATTTTTTGTGTAAGTGCGTGACTATGGCTAGTTGGTCCTCCCTGAATTTGAAAAAAATCTACCGGAAGAGGGCGCTGCAATCGCGATTTTTGTTCCATTTTCAATATTGTACCGATCAAAAGTGTATGAAGTTATGTATCGAATTCAACCAAATTTTTTGTGTAAGTGTATGGCTATGGCTAGTTGGTCCTCCCTGAATTTGAAAAAAGTCGCCGGAAGGAGACGCTATTATAGCGATTTTTATGCCATTTTCAATACTGCACCACCTAAAAGTATATGAAGTTAAGCCTAGAACCGAACTAAAATTTTTGTGAGTTTAATTAGAGGAACAATCAAAAGTATACCATAACATTACGATCAATTGGAAAAAATAGTTTCAAGTGCATTTTAATGATGTCATACTCTTCCGAATATAATAGAATTGACATGAGGCTATGAAGTATATATATATGCAAATAATATTTATTATTAAATTACATGGCCACACAAAAGTACTCCACTATATAATGCTATACGCAGAAACATTGTTTGGGGCGTGTTTTAATTATATTAAACTATTTCACATTTTATGAATACGATATACCTTACTGAGGTGTAATAAAAGTTACTTCCTGTATATTTACAAGAACACAAAAAAGATTTTGACCACTATACCGTATCCGAAGTAAAGTCTACTATAACAGCTAGACCTGATTATTTTGAAAACCTCGTTATCGTACGAACGCACCTCATTTGCTACGCTTCACATGCAATTTCCAAATTGTTTTTATTTCTCTCATATAAAAGTCACATAAATTTTAACAAAGTGCATGAGAATATTTCTTCATATAAAATAAAAAAGTCATCTGTCAGTGTTTATTGTAGGAAAGATCAGAAATTTGATAAAATTCAGAGTGGGTTCTGATTAAAAAGAAAGAAATATTTACAGTCTAACTTGACGGAGAAAAGGAAAAATGTTACTAAATATAATTTACGACTCAGAAATCTTAAAAATGTCTAAAAATTGTCACCATCTGTTCAAAATTCATGGAAAAACTATTGCATTAAGACGATCTTTAATCTGAGCTCTTTTGAACAATCTTACAATTTACATTGCTTACACTGTTAAAAAAATCTGTGAATTCACGGTAAAACTACTGGCAGCAAAGTAGCCAGACATTTATCGTTCGGTTAGTAAATTCTCCGTTTTGGAAAATAAAAGAAAGGAAAACTCCATTTGAAGACGCGGTAACTTTCCACTTGAGTTACAAGTTTTGAATTTTAATGATAATAATGTAATTTAAACTAATGCACCGAACAATCGTCAAAGAATTTGAACTTTCCAAGTGATTTTGAGCCGCTATACTATTTAATTTAGTTTAATTTATTATTTTATTTTTTGTATAATTTAGTTCAAGCTGTCCCGAGGATCGAACGCGAGACCGTTGGACAGCGGTCCTTACTGACTGAGCCAAAGATGCTGATACCAGTCTGTACAAAGCACGTTTTTTATGAGTTAGTGGGAAAATCTGCTGTGCTTTTCAATGATTTCCTTTGAATACAATCCTTAGAATGTTCGTAAGCTTTTTTTTAAATTTTAGATCGATGCACACTACTTATTATTTTTTTAAATCGATTCTAATGTTTTTATGGGAGGGCTAATTAGTTAAAATATTTTTTAAAAGAAGAAATAAGAGAAAAATAAACAAAAAAAAAATGTAATGAAAAGGGACTTACGTTTTCATTATTTCGTGGCACTAGTAGGATTCGAACACACAATCTACGCTCGCAGACATTTAGCGGCGTGTTGCCTTGACCACTCGGCGAGCAAGACCCCCCCCCCCAGACAATGCAATGTCTCCGTTTTTCTTTCTATTTTTATCCGTTTCAATATTTTCAGGAAATATGGTGGAGTTTTCTGATTTTTAATGGAAAATGCTCTTTTGTTGTGAAAAAGGACTTTTTCTGTGAAATTCAGCAAAAATATATTCGTGAATTTCAGATTTTTTTACCAGTGTACGTATATCAATAGGTTAAAATATTAATAGCCACCGACGTTTTTATTATACCATTTATAGATACTTCATGACTAAAAGTCACCTAAATAATTTAATTTTAAAAGTTGTGCGAATATCTAACGAAATTCTAAGCAAATTCTTGAAGTTCAAGAATGTAAAAAAAAAACATGTATGACTCTTGCAGATTTCCGCGAATATCTGAGCAGGAACTATTTAGGGGACAAGCACCAAAATAAATTAAAAAAATAATTGCTATTACATTACAAAATAAAATGCACGAAATGATGCTATCAGTGTATATAACTATGTAGTTTTTTTTTTATAGCATTTCTGTTAAGTTGTGTAAGAATGACGCAAAAATTTATGGAGTTTTTTTTAAGAGATTGCAACCAAATTTCTCTAATATTAGAAAATTTCTCAAAGCTCAATTGAAACAATATAGTTTTTTTAGGGATTTCAACCAAATTTCTGCAATACTATAAAATTTCACAAAATACATTTGAAGCAATATAGTGTATTAAGAAAATTAATATGGTAAATATGCTATTCTCATAAAAATGAACACAATTTATTACAATAAACCACTTAATTATAATCTGCAATATAAACATTTTGCTACTTTATTTTTTACTGGGTTGTCCAAAAGATATTCATTCTTTTACAATTTGTTGTCGGTCTTCTATGGAGTTTTGGGAAAAAATCTCCGTAAAAATACATGACCTGTAATATTCTGTTTATAAACCTGGAGTTTCAGGATAAATCCTCATGTATTTTTTATAGCACTTGACAAAACGTTTAAAATCGCAAGTAACTGTTCATTAAGGTTGTGCGAAAAAACAAAAGTTATTAATTCCGAATTACTATTGTGCGGAAAAGTTGCGATTGATAAATACAAGGAAAACAAAAACTGTTTTTTTTTTCAAATCGGACTTTATCTTCTAATCGCGCAAACTGCCTAAAAATTCAAAAAATTGAAAATTTCCTATTTTTTTCAGAATTAAAAAAATGTTACATATAGATATATTTTATCACTAGAATGAAAAAAATGCCTATTGAACTGTTTTAGAACAATAATAAAAAAGAATATTGCCCAGTTATACTGTTGGCATTGAGCTCACAGGCTACGCATACTAATTGTACATTACAGCCTTATATTTTCAACGGTTAATTCCGTTGGAAAAAAAATTAAGAAACGGAAACAGCTCTCTCCTTTCCTCTTTTTTATACTTAATCATTAAACCTCCTAAACTATCAAGAACATGCTTTATCATATAAAAAATCTATATCCAAAATTCAGAGCAAATCGGATAATTCTTAATAAAAACCCATTTAACATTTATATAATTTAAGAGGAGCTATCCCCCTCTTTTATACTTAACCATTAAACTTCCAAAACTATTCAGAGATTTGAACGAAATCTGACAATTTTGCTTGAAAAACCCTTTTATATCAATTAAGGGGAGGGGCATTAGAACCCCCGTTCCACCTGTTTATACTTATTCAATGAACACCTAATAATAGACACGAAATTGCATCATCAAAATGATCCTTTATCTAAATTTTTGAAGGAAAACTGTTAATTCTGCATGAAAAACCCATTAAATCAATTAAGGGGAAGGGCATGAGCCCCCCGTTCTCCCTCTTATACATTTCAAATGAACACCAAAAACTAATCAGGGAAGCGCCTTATCAGGGTATACCTATATACAAAATTTCAAGTGAATCCGATATTTTTATCATGAGTTATCGCGTTACGCACGAACGTACGCACGCACATACAGAACGGGCGGGCACATAAGCTCTCAAGCTATGATAGCCTGTGAGCTAAAAACAATGCAATAATTAAATAAAAAGAATATTGCCCAGTTAAACTGATGGCATTGAGCTCACAGGCTACGCATACTAATTGTACATTACAGCCTTGTATTTTCGTTAATTTCGTTCGAAAAAAAAATTAAGAAGGGGAAATAGCTCTCTTCTTTCTCCTTTTTTATACTTAATCATTGAACCTCCTAAACTATCATATTAAAAAATATATATCCAAAATTCAGAGCAAATCGAATAATTCTTAATAGAACCCATTTAGCATATAATTTAAGAGGAGTCATTCTCCTCTTTTATACTTAACCATTAAACTTACAAAACTATTCAGAGATTTGAACGAAATCTGACAATTCTGATTGAAAAATCCATTTTTACAAGTTAAGGAGAGGAGCATTAGAACCCCCGTTCCCCCTGTTTATACTTATTCAATGAACACCTAGTAACAGCCACGGATTCGCCTCGTCAGAATGATCCTATACCTAAATTTTGAACGAAAACTGTTAATTCTGCATGAAAATCCTGTTTATATCAATTAAGGGGAGGGGCATGAGCCCCCCGTTCCCCCTGTTTATATTTATTCAATGAACACCTAATAACAGACACGGTATCGCCTCATCAGAATGATCCTATATCTAAATTTTGAACGAAAATTGTTAATTCTGCATGAAAATCCTGTTTATATCAATTAAGGGGAGGGGCATGAGCCCCCCGTTCCCCCTGTTTATATTTATTCAATGAACACCTAATAACAGACACGGTATCGCCTCATCAGAATGATCCTATATCTAAATTTTGAACGAAAACTGTTAATTCTGCATGAAAATCCCGTTTATATTAATTAGGGGGGGGGATGAGCCCTCCGTTCCCCCTGTTTATACTTATTCAATGGACACCTAATAACAGTCACGGAATCACCTCATCAGAATGATCCTATATCTAAATTTTGAACGAAAACTGTTAATTCTGCATGGAAATCTCGTTTATTTTAATTAAGGGGAGGAGCATGAGCCCCCTGTTCCCCCTCTTATACATATCGAATGAACTCCAAAAACTAATCAGGGAAGCGCCTTATCAGGATATACCTATATACAAAATTTCAAGTGGAAAGCGATATTTTTATCATGAGTTATCGCGTTACGCACGAACGTACGAACGTACATACAGAATGGACGGGCACATAAGCTCTCAGGCTATTATAGCCTGTGAGCTAAAAAAGAAATTGCCTCTACAGAACATTTTCCAATCGCGCAAACTCAATAAAAATCGGGAAAAATTCAATTTTTAGTGATTTTAATGGATTAAGAAAAGAATTAAATGAGTTCAGTTTGTGGTCTCATGCTAAAATTCAAATGTAAATTAATACTATTGAGCATATTATGGCATTTATGAACAGCCTAGATCTTACTACGACGAGATCGTTATAGAGCGAAAATATATAGTAGTTCGTGCAACTGGCGATAGACACGTAGCGAAACAGCGCTGAAGTCGCCGTACGCGCGCGCCCCAATCTATCCCCGCCCCCTTCTACTTCCACAATGCGTCATTTCGTATCAGTGAGCACGTGAGCGAATTTCGTTTGTTAATTGTGTGTATTGTATTATTCTAATTACGTTAGCAAGCAAAATGGATATGGATATGCATATGTCGTTGACCAAGAAAATTACTAGTCAATCTTTTCATTGTCCTATATTCGGTCATCCAAGAGACTTTCTGCCAAATTTTCTTCCAAAACACGAGGATGTTCCCCAATGCTGCTTTGAGGAGAGGTTTCTATGAGCAAGTAAAATCAACAGCATTAATGAGTTTCTCATCTGTGAGCTATGCAGTAGCATAAAAATTAAAATATATTTATCAGAAGGCGTCAATGCCAACAGTTTCTGATTATAGAATCATTCAGATAATTAATGCTTCATACGATAAATATTATAAACTAAAGAAATCTTACATTTGAGACGAAAAGCCAAACTTTATAAAAAACACTTATTAATTTAAAAGACAAGGAACTCAACTGTTTGATATTTCAGCCGGCAAACGCGCAATGAACTAATATTGCTCCTGTAAGAATTCTCCAGATCTGTGTGAGTGTCCGATTGAGATTACTTGTGAAAAATACAACAAAATTCTAGTCGTTGAGCATAGATCTATCTACCTCCAAAGAAAGTACGGAATAGGAGAAATCGGAACTGTAGATCAAAAGGAGACAAAAATCTGAGTACAAGACTAGGAAGACGAAACTATACATAAAAAAAACAACCTTCTATAACTATTGAAGCGTAAAAGAAAGATTTTGAGCATTTAGATGAAATACAGGAGAATATTAATGCCAATGTAGGAGTAAAATCTGATGACCATGACTCATATAAGCCTAGCAGATTTAAGAAGAAGAAATTACCATGGCTAATGAGAGGAAAGATGCAATCTACAACTTTACTTTGTGATTGCTATGGGGTATGTGACCATGCAGCTGCAATTATAGCATCGAGTATGCTTGAAGATATTGGCTTAATAACTGAAACAGATACTTCTGAAATCCTCGACCGAAACAAAATTAGAAGGGAAAAGAGCAGCACAAAAAAAATTACAGCAAAGTCAAATGGATTCAGATGAACTACATGGCATATATTTTGATGCAATCAAGAACCATACTTTAGATATAGAAAGGAGTGGATCTAAACAGTTTCTTAGAACTTTTAAAGAGGAACACTATTTATCATAAAAGAACCTGATTCAGTTTATTTAGGCTATGTATCTCCGAACTCCGGATCTGCTAAATACATTGTAGCTTCTATAATACTATGTCTTAATGAACAAGGGATTTCACCAGACTATTCATATTTGATAGGTTGTTATGGTACAAAAACCAATACTGGATGGAACGTTGGTGCTATCAGACAGCTTGAAGTGCATCTTGGATGATTAATGCAGTGGGTTATTTGTATATTCCATTTTGTTGAGTTACCTTTCCGCCATCTTTTTCAACATTTGGATGGAAAACAACTGGCCCACGATCATTTTGTGGACTAATTGGTCAGAATCTCATTGGTTGTGAAAAGCTCTCAATGGAAATTTTTAAATCATTTCATTGTGAAATTCCAGAAGTGGACAAACAAATTTTGAGCAAGGACCAAAGATATCTGTTTGAAGTAAGTCAAGCAATTACAAACGGCAACTGTCCAAACGGCTTATCAAAGCTTGATTCTGGCCCTATTTCGATTGCCAGATGTCTCACTTGTGCAAACAGAAACCTCCGATTTTCATGAACGTGGAAAATTCATCGGATGCCTTAAAAGATATAGTGACACTTATTTCTTATTCTTGACACTTATATCGCTTAAGGTCTGTGGGCCCTAATCAAGAGATGGATTCATTAGGGATTGCTGGGAACACTGAAGTCAAAGTCCACGATACCAGACTTTACCACCAAATGACAGTACAAAGTTGCGTCTAAAGGTCATACGTAAAGAGATAAAATAACAAATTATGTATTTAAGTTACATAAATAGCAAACACCCTCATTAGTTCGATGAAGAGAAGAGTGTGGGTGGAACTCGAAGCGCAGCCACTCCCCCGTGGGGAGTTCGATGTTGTTTATATATTTAAAAATATCTAAACAAGCAATGTGCAGCACAGGTTTTGCAAATAATCACATTGAAATGCAAACTAACCTCAAGTCATACTTCTGTATTTCATAAAAATTCCTCAAAGTTGAAAATTTTCCGATTTTTATTGAGCTTGCGCGATCGGAAAATATTTACTAAACACATTATTTTAAAAGTATTGTAATTAAATAGCATAATCTGCGCATAATTTTCACTATAATGATAAAAAATACATGTACACTGTCAGAAAAATTCGTCAATATACAATAAGTTATCCTTATCTTTTTTCACAAATAGTTTCTGTACTTCCAAAGAACATATTTGATCCGTGAATTCATTCCCAACCTCTAAAAATGAGGAAGAGATTCCGTTTTTTTTCTAGCACGAATGCGTATTGAGTCTGTTGGTAATCAATTCGAATTTATTTTTAAAATGAAAAACACATAATTCTACACATTAAAATGTCTAATTTAGTTTAAAAAGACAAAAATGTTTTGGAATTTAAAAATAAATAACAATTATTTTTCATTCATTCAAAAATTCTCACAATTTGTTATTCAAAGTTGGATAAATTGAATAAAATTGAATTTACTAAATTATTTATATAATAAATATTCTCATTTAAAATATATTTTAAGTGAACACATTTAAAAAATATTTTAATTAAAAAATAAAATGCAAAAAAAAAAAAAAAAAAAAAATATTATTAAAAAAATCTTATCGAATAAAAATAGAATATCCATATTTTTCCTGTAGCAATCTACGTAAATATATATAAAATTCACATTTTTATGCTGTATTAATACTAACGCATAAAAACCCCAGCCATGATTGCATTAAAGACGAAATCTTCCCGAAATTAATTTCAAAATTAAAACCTTATTAACGAAATAGACCAAACCATACTCATATGAAATGAACGCTGTTATTTCAAAGCAATTTTTTTCTTGTACAACCGTAGTGCCGAGGCCGCGCACTCGCCTTCCAACGCTGGGGTTGTTGGTTCGATCCTCACATCCGCCGCATTTTTTTGAATTGACGGATATTTTACCTCTTTTGACGGAGTAAAAAATAAATGGATATTCGACAATTTACAGGCAATTACTGGCAGCAGTGCAGACAGTAGAGTTTCAGTCCCGTACATTTAACATTAAAGTTGTTTGAGTTATGAAACTTTAAAAATGCATGATTTATACCACTTTCCTGCATTGAAGATAAATTAGTTCGACCATGATTTGAGGGATCATACATTAATTGTTTACTGTATTCGAAGAACTTATTTCATGTGTCTCTTATATCATGCGTAGATAAAGCCAAGAAGTTTAAGTAAAAGTTTTAAATTAGATAACAAAGATAACGATGATTTTTTAAAAACTTTTATATATTCTTTATCATTGAACCCGAAAATTACCTTAAATTTTAATCACCATGTCAGGATTCGTCGTAAATCATAAATTGTTATAGTTAAAAAATAATAAAAAATGGATAGTTTAAAGTAGTAGAGATGGCTGTGTTGTTTCAACTTTTGATAAATCGATTTTTGAGTCTTTTTAGCACTGAATCTGAAAATGACCTTCATTTTAAGGTCATCACGTCAGAATTTTTTTTGTAAATCGTAAATATCAAAATTAAAATATAGTGAAAATTTAATTCTAAAAAAAAAGATGTAAAACTTTTTAAATATAATTTAATTTTATATAGTCCAATAATTTATTCAACTTTTTTGGCTTATACGATAATTCTTAGAGCTAAACAGCTGAGAAAGGAGATTTAATTCTAAATTTGAGCTTTTTAACTTTGAAATTTATAATTTGCGAAAACTTCTGAGGCGATGATTTATTTCCAATTTCATCATTAAAAATATATAAAAAAGAATTAATAAAATTTAAAAACATATCTGTTATAAAATAGATATGTTTTAACTTTTATTAATTATATAATTTTCACTATTTTTTCTTTTTTAACATTAAAAATTATGATTCGTAAGAAATCTTTACGTGGTGGTAAAAAGTGAAAATCATTTTCGAATACAGCGATACAGAATACATAAGATTCAATTATCAAAAGCTTAGAAACGTAACCCAACTTTTGCAGGCTAGTGTTACCCAATAACGTATTAAAATATATATAATTTTGTAGACAAATTTATTTTCATCACTTTATTTAACCAAAAAAAAAAAAAAAATTTTTTTTCATTAAATGTAATTTACAAATTGTATATTTTATATTCATATGTCAGAATGATTAAAGATTTTAAATTTACATTGCAATGTTAATTATATTCTCAACCATTTTTTAATATATCTGATAAAATTATATTTCTATTAAATTTGTGAATGAACCCTAACTAGCATCAAAAAATGTACCCCAACCTTCAATAGCTATTATTCGGTCACTTTTAATCGTATAGTAATAGAACTTTTTTGTCTTAATTGTTAGTGTAATAGGAAAATTTTATGAAATATAGCTTATAGGATGGGGGAGGGAGACCATTTTAAAATTTAAATTTCGTAATTTTTAAGAATATTTTTTATCCAAAGTATTTTTAAAACATTCCTTTACCTCTTTTAAAACATTTTTGTTAATTAGAACTGTATGTCTATGACTAACGATTTAAAAATTAGTCATTGCCCAACGTTGAGAGCGGACACTTTGTATGTATATACATACATATACAGTCTCTCTCTCTCTATATATATATGTGCTCTCTCTCTATGTATATATAAGGGCGTGAGTTTCAAAACCTGCATTTTTAAAATTTAATAAATAATGTTTTCTCTATCAATGTATTATGTTGGTAAACCTGAGGCAGTTAAACGTTTTTCACATTTTCCAAAAAAAAAAAAAAAAAAAAAAAAAAAAAAATGCACTTTCTGAATAAGGGAAGTTATGAAGATCATGTCCTCATATATAATTTTTTTTTTCCTCTGAACAATTGCAGATGTGCGAGCAACAAAAAACCCTCTCTCTCTCCTTTTTTTTACTTTCTTCTATCTTTACAAGAAGAAAGTACTGGATTCATGAAAATTTTCAACTTCCGGTTTTCGACGGATTTATACGTTTTAGAAGGCCCTGAACACGTTTTGACTGTTTTTAGAAAATGTCTGTCTGTTAGTCTGTACGTCTGTCTGTGAGTCTGTCTGGGAGTCTGTCTGTCTGTCTGTGACAAAAAAATTGTGGGCGCTCTATCTCAAGAACTAATGCTCGAAATTTAATAAAATTTTATATTCAGTTAAACCTTGATATGAATTAGTACCTATTGGTTTTTGGTGGAAATTGGCCTGCAGGTGGCGCTGCTATACTACGTTTTTCATGATTTTCAAGATTGTTATATCTCAAGAACTAATGCACAGAATTTCACCAAACTTCAGATTCTGTGACCCCTTGATATACATAAACGCTGATTTAGTTTTGGTGTAAATTGGCCAGCAGGTAGCGCTGCTATGCTACGTTTTTCATGATTTTCATGATAGCTATATCTCAAGAACTAATACACAGAATTTCACCAAACTTCAGATTCCGCGATACCTTGAGATACATAGCCGCTGATAAGGTTTTGGTGTGAACTGTCCTATAGATGGCGCAGCTATGCTACATTTTGCACGATTTTTGCAATAGCTATATCTCAAGAACTAATGCAGAGAACTTCATCAAATTTTAGATTCTGTTACACTAGAATTTATACTAGAATTTTTCTAATTTTTTAGAATATATAACATAATTAGACGTTGATTACATTTTGGTATTAACCTTGCAACAGGTAGTGCAGCTATGCTGCATTTTGCACGATTTTTTCGATAGCTATATCTCAACAACCAACGCACAGAATTTATCAAACTTCAGATTTCGTTACAAAATGACATATAACATAATTACACGATGATTACGTTTTGTTATAAATCCTTCAACTGATGGTGCTGCTATGCTATATTTTACACTTTTTTTTAAACCAGCTATATCTCAAGAACTAATGCACAGAATTTCATCAAACTTCAGATTCTTTTACACCATAACATAATTAGACGCTTTTTTACGTTTTGGCATAAATTGTCCAAGATATGGTGTTGTTGTGCTACGTTTTGCAAATTTTTTGTTATAACTATATCTCAAGAACTAATGGACGAAATTCCATCAAATTTCAAATTCTGTTAGGTCTTGACATAAATAGATGCTTATTAGGTTTTAGTATAAATTACCCAACATGAGGCACTACTAAGCTCATTTTCTCAGAATATTAATTAAATTTTGCGTTTTAGGCTTTTCGGATACCAGAATCTCATTAGGCTAGGTCAAATGTTCGAGGAAATTCGATAGTGGGTAACTTTGGGGTCACCACGTTTTTTTTTTTTTTTTTTTTTTTTTTTTTTTTTAAATATTAAAATGTACTTATGAGATAGAAGAAAGTTTTGGGATTGACACATCCAACTAGTTTCATTATGTAAAATATTTTTTAGAAAACTTTTCATTTCTTTTTTTTTAAATATTATTTAATTATCTTTTATATTCACTCAAAAATAGTTTTGAATGCGGAATGTTTATAAATCCAAATTTCATAAGAAAATGAAAACGTGACATGAAAATTAATAAGCATTTTGGGAAAGTCTTTAATTTATGAAAGATTTAGAACTAGTAGTAAATAACTAAACTTTTATAACTTGTTTTATTAATGCTTTATTCTTTATATTTTTGATAAAAGTAAATGAGAAAAAAAAAAGTGGAAATATAAAAGAAAATTACGGAAATCAAATTTATCAACGTTTTTCAGTGAACATTTATATTATATTTTATATAAAAAATAATAGTGGGACATCTCTAAGCATTGTAGAATTGCAATAAATTTCCTCACTGTACAAAAATTATACCTAATTACATCATAAAAAGCAGCACGCTAAAAAAATAAAATGAGTAGATATACAATGGCCTTTATCTTAACATTTTTAGTCTCAAAAGATCTATTTATAATGCAATAGTTATTAAATATCTGGCACAAAACCAAAAGCCTGCTAATGATATACGATTCAAAGCCGAAATATTTTGTGTCATTTTTCGGTGAAAGCAATTTTATTTCCATAATTGCCTTTTTATAAAGTGGAAAAATATTTTGGAAAAAAAATTGCTACAAAACTAGGTTAAAGCAATAGTATCATAAATAGTTCATATAATCGTTATTTGTCGCTTATTGTGTTGAATTATTAAACAGAGTATTGGATCGTATAAAAGGATAAAATATTTTTACAATATACTAAATACAGAATGTCCATAAGTGTTTTCCTCACTAAAGAAATTTATAGCATCTAAGTGTTCAGATTTATGAACAAAATTTACGTCACAGTGAAATGAAAATTAATTGAGGAGAAGCGCCTTTTTGCGTCCCATTAATGTGGCTGAATTTAAAGAAATGCATTATTTGGAAGAAACCTAAAGTTCAGTGTTGTTACATACAAAACCATTAAGCATAATTGCTCCTTTGCTTTTTGCTGCCATAACCCTTTGTAGTACAATAAGTTCTTCTAAGTGAGGACTATTAACTGAATTCACATTAAGACCACTTAAAACGTATGCATACAAATGGAATTATACCACGCTTCATGGATCTGATACATGGATAATTTTCTCATCATAAGCAAATGTCTAAACATAGACGTATTTTACTGTTCACATCAATATCTTTTATTAGAAATCTTCTGATATATTCCTACTGCATACCTTGTAAAAATGTGTCTTGAAGTTTCTTGATAAAAGGTATTGGTAAAAGTAATAAAAATTGTCTTATATGCGCCGATCTTTTCATATAGTAATATAAAGATATGTTACTTAATAACTTTTTAAACCATATTAACAGCCTTGTTTCTAAAATTAAATTTACAATGGAAGGAGAACATAATTGGTACGTTACCTTATTTCACTGTATTATTAACGAAAATGTACTATTTACAGAAAACCCATAGCCAGTTAATTTATTATTCATCATAATGCTCAAACATCGTTTTATGTAAGTTTTTGGCATTTAGATATTATTTTCAAAGAGCTTTCACAACCTGTACCCTTAAGTAGTTAAACAAGAAAATAAATAAAATATGCGACAATGAAATAAAGTAGAGATACAATGAAAGTACTATAAAAAGATTAATTATAAATTTTAAGACTAAGCAGTAGGGCTGGGCGATATCAGAATTTTAGTATCGTGATACATCGCTGACCAAATATCGACATTTTCGATACATCGATATATTTCAATTCATATGTCACTCCATTATAGGGCCATAAATGTAACTGTCCTCTGTATAAAATACTACAAATACACAATATACATTACGGCCAATGGGAAAAAATCGTTTGAATTTTAAAGGTGTTACACCCAGTTAAACTTACTCAAATTTACATGGATTCGCAAAGTGCACTAAAATACGCATTCTGTAAAATATGCTGTCAAAATAATAGTTGTAATTCATTTACAGGGCCACTCAAAAGAATTCCATTACACAATAAAAAAGGGGGGGAGAATTGTTTGTGACGTATTTTAATAATGTTAAACGATTTCAAGTATCACAATATTGATATTCGTCACTGAGACTTAATATTTAACACATAATATGAAGTGCATAGCATTTACAGGGCCACACAAAATATTTCAAATCGTATATTCTTCTCCGAAGTTTGTCGATGATAGCTGATGTATGGATGAAATACATTTTCAATTGTGATATGTGTTTTTAAGTTTTACTAAATGTCTGCAAATTATACGGTGTGTATAAATATTATAGTTGTTACGTTATTATAAATATAGGGTCACGCAAAAGAGCTCATAAAGATTAGTGAATGTGAGGGTAATTAACTTAAAAGTTGTTTTTTATTAAGTTATGCATTTTTCCGTTGAACTGCTTTGAGTTTACTAAGAAATGTTTGTAGAATATAGATAAAATGATATATACAAGGTCACGGAAAGAATTAGCTAAATAGTCACCCATAAATGATAATTTCTGGAAAAGTGATTTAAGTAGTTTTAGAGTGTTTTTGTTTGAACTAAATTTTAACAAAATACTGGCGTGTTATGAAGGTGCTAGGTAAATTACAGGGCTGAACAAAAGTATTCAAGTATTTTCCATCTTTTAAAATAAAATACTGAAAGAGAAATTTCAACCAATTAGGCATTTTCTTGCTAAACTAATGCGAATAAAACCCCCATTCGCGGAATACCCCTCCCCCCAAACCCCACGCCAATTTTCGAAAGTGAATTTCCGAAAAAAAAAAAAAACCCAGAATCACCCCTTTATTGGAATACTTATTTGGCTATGGACAGTAGCATCCTATTTCCCTAAATAACAAAATTTCGTTAAAGATATCAGGAAGTGTTGGAAAGTGTTTCATAATCTAAACTTAACGCATGATTTTTCTTACTTCTTTGATTATAAAAAGGGCTCCGTGAAAGTATTAACTAGTTTGAGTTGTTTAAGTGCGCTAAAAACATATTCAACAGCACATACAAGCGGAAAAAAAGAAGAAAAATAAAACCTTTTATTCTTCACCATTAAAAAAAAATCCATAACTTCTAAGTTAATTTACCGATTTTTTTCAAATTTTCAGCAGTTTGCAATAACAGTAAATCAAGCTGTGTGACAAATTTTTATTAAAATATAATAAGTTATTCCAAAATTAGAGCATTTTTTACAAATGTCCAGTATAGAAGAACCTCAAAGAAAAAGTAGGAAATATCCATCGTATTTTTTTATTTATCGAAATCAATGAAATCGAATCCCGAATGTATATGAGGAGCCCAGAAGCCAAGGGGTACAAGTGACAAAATGTCGATTTGGAGTAAAATGAGTTTAAATATAATTGATGCTAAATTGGAACATCAATAGCAATTGACTAAATTGAAATAGGAAACATCTGCTTGTTGCATTCTAATCTTTGAACTCTCATTTCAATAACTGTTAAAAAAATAGAGTACAATTTTCTTTAAATGTATAATTAATCAATATTGTTTGTTTTTCGAAAAAAATGGTTTATCTCTATAACTCTCCAAATAATCAGAAAATGACCTATATTTCTTTACCTGAAATGAAAAAAGGATTTTCCAGATACCCTGTGCACTTAACTCAATTTTTTCAATTTTGTCACTTATACCCCTTGGCTTCTGGGGTCCTCATATATAATCATATTATCATCTGCTGCGGATTGGTAATATGTTTTGCTATGCAGAAAGAAATTATGCATAGATTTTTAGCGATCTTTCGAAATGAAAAGTGTTTTCCTGCCTAATTTTAGAAAGATTTTTTTTTCGTCATTTTTTTCAGAAATCCGTACAAAAAACGGATAAAAACACTAGTATCCAATAAACTCTAAAACGAAAGTGAATCATAATGAAAATAATAATAACTTCCGCTTTAAGTAAAATTTCTGGTTAAAATAAATGACATAATAGAATTATCATACATGCAAATTATTAATGGTATTAATAAAAAATGTAAACTAATATGCGTTGTAATATAATTATTTATTAATGCTATTAATAAACGAAAAACCAACATACAAGAAGTCAGAGCCGTGCGAAACGGGGGGCGAAGGGGGCGGTCGTCCAAAGCACAGAAATTTAGGGGGCGCCAAATATATACTACAAACGTCATTTTTAGTCTGTCACAAGAAAAAATTTGAGGGAGGGGCGCCAAATTAAGCCTTTGTCCCGGGCGCAGTTTTCTCTTCGTACGCCTCAGCAAGAAATATCTATAAATTGTACTCACCTCCTTTAAAATCTGTCAATCCATCCTGTATTCCGTCAGCAATAACTCTACACAAGCTCACAGAAAAACAAAAATCAGCCACCGATATGGAGTCAACGAGTGATTGTATCGGAAATGCACGATTCTCGAACGA
Source organism: Maratus speculifer (assembly GCA_964019185.1). Classification (NCBI taxonomy): domain Eukaryota; kingdom Metazoa; phylum Arthropoda; class Arachnida; order Araneae; family Salticidae; genus Maratus; species Maratus speculifer. Next base: position 183,969,351 of record OZ025298.1, on the reverse strand, counting down.
ACTCCGATGAATAAAGCGATACATCAGAACAGTAGACTATTCGTCCATATTCCGGTATGTGCGCGACACCGGCACAAAACTGCAAATATCACGAAAATACCGATTTCGGAGCGAATATTTGCAAAAGTAACCAACTTTTGCGCCGATAGAGGTAGATTCGAAATTCCGTAACTCCGTAATTAATTCCGAAAGTAGGATGAAATACCGTTTGAAACGATATATCGGAAGGCTTGAAATCTCAATATCGTTACCGCGGTCTTAATGAAATATCGATATATATCGATATTACGGTATATCGCCCAGCCCTACTAAGCAGAAAATAAACTTCACTGTAAAACTCCAAATGATCGATGTTGCAATATTTTTTTTTCGTTTCATTAAAAGATTAAAATATAAACTTGATAAATTTAAGCCTATCAGGTCTGGTGTACTATTAATAGTATATGTCTTTAAATGGATTGTTATTTTGTTTTTAGACATAATACTTATGATACAAATTATATGTAGTAATGTTAGTATATGTCCATGCATATAATATATGACTTCATTTATGTTTAGGCGTTTAGTAATAATAAAAACAGATTCAGAAATATTGTACCATTCTTTTACGATGGCTTGTACTAGTTCATTGGCAGATAAAAACTGTTTATTATTAGCATAAACTGCGCAAATTAATATGCCCCATAGATTTTTCATAGGCTTCACGTCTGAACTTCGTCTAATTCATGATAAAACACGATTTTTTTAAATTTTTTAAACCATTTCTGGATGGATTTAGACAAATGGCAACAAGCCTTGTCCTGTTGGAACATTCAGTTAACTCCAACTAAAAAATGCCTAAATTGTATCAAATGATTTTAAAACATAGCCTAATATTGCGTAAAGTTCATACGTAATAATACTGATGTTAAAATAAAAAAAAATATATATTATATTTAACTTTCCGATGTCTTTCTGTTTTCATTACAACGCTTTCTCAGAGGATATTTCCATTAACTGACTTTCATTTCATTCAAATACTATACTCCATTTATTATGTTGCATATGATATTTCTTTCATTTATGATAAGTAAAAAGGCAGTTGAGGAAAATATTCCCTGACGGAGGTTGCAGATACAGACCAAAAGGATATGAAAATTTAAATAAAATGCATAAATAATGTTTTTAACATCTGTATATTTATTTGCAACATTTTAAATAAAAGGAGAACTTTTAAATTTAATATTATGTAATTTATGATTTGATGAATGTAGAACATTGCATTTCGTCCTTCGAATTTATTTACTTCTAAAATTTCTCAAAATTGTATTTATTAAATCCTAATTATAAAGGAAAGGGCGATTTAATACGCCATTATAGTGTAAAACTACTTTAATACCAAACCCTATTACTATTATTTAGGGAATGTTATTCTAAATAGAAGATCCTCAGTCAAAAATTTGATGCATTTATAAAAAATTTAGAAATTTCAGTAATTATTTAAAAAGTACCTTTTCTTGGATTCTTTAGAAATAAATCTTTAACTAGAAATAAGAAAATAATAAAAATTTTCTATGCTTTATGTTTTCTTGGCAATTTTTTTTTAAAAAATTTTACAAAACTTCTTTGTGTTATAGTTAAAAATAGTCGAAATACAATTGCATGAAAAGATTTCTTTTTAATTCAATGAAAACTTTAAAGAAATCGGTAATTTCTTTTTTATTCCAAGACTTAAATAATATGAAATTGTTTTCTTTAAAAAAATATATATATATTAACTTTAATTAATGTCATTTCTTTAGGAAAGTTTTTTTTTAAGTAAATATTTAAACGGAGACAAAAATATCTTTTAAATAACTTCCAGTGTAATTATCGTGAAAAAAATTTTAGTTTTAAAAACAATGAGTTGAGAGGGAATACAGAATAAATTCGCAAAAAAAATATTTAATTTTAACTGTAATTTTAAGAATGGTTTAAAATTTCCACATTAGGAAAGCACGACAGCAGAGAATTTCGTAAACCATTTTATTAAATGTCCACTTTTTAATTTTTTATCAGTACATATTTTGAACAATACTTTTCTACTAATAGGTGATAAGTTTTTTCATTGAACAAATATTTAATTAATTATGTGTTATGAAAAATTTTAATATATATATGCAGTGTGTGCGTGTTCATCACAATGATCGGAATTTTAGAGAATTTTGATTAATCGTATCTAATAGATGAATTTATTTACAGAACGTTTCTTTCACGTGAATTATTGTGTATTAAGTGTACTTATTAAATTATTAGTGTACTTATTAAAAATTATAATTAGTGTACTTATTAAAAAATTATTTAATTGCTTTATGGAAATAATAATTTGCTTTACCAAAACAAACAAACAAGCAAACAAAAACCCTACCCCCCCCCCCCTTAAAATATTGAGATATTATATAAATTCAAAGTCATGCATTTACATTTTTTAGAAATATTTGTTCGTTTTTAACACTTTCCAACGAAGTTAGATTTATCTATCTATCTGGCTACGCTATTTGATTCTCGTAAATATACTCTGATTGACCTAAAATTTTTGGAAGTTATTGATGTTTACCCTATCATGAACCCCATTTTAAATTAAATTTCTAGTGTGTATTGTTCATTTACAGGTAGGGGGAACTGGGGTACATTGATACTTGGGGCACATTGATACACCCCCTGTACAGCACACAGGATCATTACAGGAAGTTACACAACAGCTCCAAAAGCTGATACTAGTGAAATTAACTACATACAGAAAGTTTTGGAATGATTCAATAGTTTAATGAAATGGGATGGGTGATTAATTGCTTTTCTAGGTCAAAAGTAAATTTGAGTTGTACAATTGAAATGGTATTATACAATTGTTCCAGTATTTTCAACCGAAAAGAATACCCTCCCTGGCAAGTAAAGCTACACTTTTTCAGTTCCTCATTCTTTATTGTTAGATAAATTATGAAATGTTGGATTTGCGACTCATTTTATTCAAAATGGTTGTATGGGGCACATTGATACAGTCTTTGTCGGGGCACATTGATACAACCTAAATCCTTTTCTAGTTCATTTTTTCATTACCTTTTTATTTATTTTTTTATCATGCTTCCCTTAATTCAACCATTTTTCGTCAAAAATTTCTACTATTAGTTTTTATTGAAGTGAAATAGCTCTAATTTCTTTATATTAAAACATTTTATAGTATTTTTGCAAACAATAGAAGTACAAACTTACACAATATCTAGTGCTAGTAGAATTAACAAAAGAAATGGACGGCAGCCTGGCAAATCTCAAATTTATATCGATTCTCTAGAGAAAAAAGTATTATCGACATGAGAAATGTTAAGTAAGAGAAACAAGCTGCAGAACAGTACAGGATAATTATATCATAAACATAATTTTTAATATAATTATCCTTTATTTTCTGTTTGTAAACCGATTTATAAACAGAAAACAGGTAATTATTTCACCTTTCCTAAGAAAGAAGATAATTCTGGGGTTAAAGTGCAAGATATGACAAAGTTACCACAGTCAACAAACAGACAAGGAACAGCCAGAACATCAGGTCATTATACATTTCTTTTTGATTGCTTTAATATCTCTTACAAATAAATTGTGTGCGATTTTAATGTCTATAAATATATATAAAATGGTTTGCTGACTATTTTTCTATAAAAAATTTGCGTTGGTGTTATTTTGTCTCCATTTTTCCCAGACGTGTCAAAGTGTATCAATCTGCCCCGGGGGTGGGGCACATTGATACAAATTACTTTTTTTGATTTTTTTAAAATTACATGCAAAAATAATGTATAAAAGAAAGATTGTACATTTTTATAACACACTACACAGGTTTTCCTGACATCACATAGAAAAAAAAAATGAAATTTTTGCATTCTAGACACCAAAATTTTTTTTTGAAAAAAGCTGTATCAATGTCCCCCAGTTCCCCCTACAGGTAAAAGTATTCCGGTACATTATGGACAATGGAAAAATTATTTCAAATGAATTTTAATATTTTTATGACCTTTCAAATATAATAAAATCCATATGCATTTATGAACTGCACAAAATTATGCATTCTGTGTAATATGCGATGCAAAAAATAGGTTTTATTCATTTACAGAGCCACAAAAAAGAATTACATTACTTAATGGTATATTGCGGAATTTTTTGTGGCGTATTTAATTTATATTAAACTATATCATGTATAATGAAATTGATATACGTCGCTGAGGCTTAATATAAGTTATTTAATGTACAACACAAAGTGCACATTTACAGGACACACAAAATATTTCAAATAGTATATTCTATTCGAATTACTCCTTATTAACGATGACTGCAGGAAATTGATTTTTAATTATGATATACTCTTTTAAGTTTCACTGTATTTATTTATATTATATGGTGCGTATAAACCCTATAGTTGATATACACGGCTATACAAAAGTATTCGTAAAGGTTACTGAATATGAGAGTAAATTACTTAAACGCGGTTTTAAAATGAGTTATACATTTTTACTTTGAACTCATTCAGTTTACAAAGAAATGTTTGCATAATATATATAAAATGATACACAGAGCCACACAAAGTATTGGATACATGACTGCCATTAGATGGTAATTTTTAAAAATATAATATTCGTAGTTTTAAGAGTGCTTCAGTTTGAATTGAATTTTAACTAAATACTGGCGTATATTTAAGGTATTATGTAAACTATGTGGCTGAACAAAAGTATTCAATTAATTTTACATATATTAGTATAAAATGCCGAAAGATAAATTTTAAGCTCTTATGCGTCTTCTTGCTAAATTAAATTTTCTTATATAGAATATAACTCAACCTATAGATCAAACACTGGACTTCTAGAAAGTATTGGAATACATATTTGGCTATGGAAATGGACAGTGACACCTTATTTCCCAAATAAATGAAGTTTATTTTAAAGGTTCCAGGAAGTGTTGGAAATTGTTTCATAATCTATACTTAACACATGATTTTACTTACTTGTTGTAATAAAAAGTTAGTATTTTACAACAGGCAATAATTAAATACAATCAATTTAACAAAAATGAAATACTATCAAGCTTCAAACATAATTAATAAAACGCTTTCAATCAGTTATCTAGAATATTATAAAATAACTTCGACTTTTAATAAGGTGAAAGAGGCTATCTCAAATAGACATTTTAGAACCACAAAATAATTGAAATCGTATTTTCAGAAATTGCCATCAGAAAACGGAAATACTTTATTTTTTGTACAGCTTGATACTGGAGTTTGTTTTTATCATACATTTCTTTAGTTTATTATTCAGATTCTATTAGAATTTAGCATATTAATATTTTATTTTTTAGCATATTAGTTTTGCTAGAATATGTTGAATTATAAACTATCCTAAAGTAATTGATGCTCATGCTTAAAAAATCTTATAAATTCTTTTGAGAACTTTCTATAAGATCTACAGTATTTACGCAGACTACTTAGATTACAAAATATCAGTTAGGCTTCGAAATGAATGCCAAAACTGAAAACATAACAGTAGCACTTATCGCTTGTCAATATTATAACCGCGAATGATTTTACCGCCATAAAATATAAAGTAACAATATTCTGTTGAGTGCTCCTGTAAACGATCTATAATTCTACACACTTCACATTTAAAACAAGGCAGAAGAAATCATGCGTTAAGCATAGATTATCAAACACTCTCTAACACTTCGTTAAATCTTTAACAAAACTTCGTTACTTAGGAAAATAAAGTTGCTGTATATAGCCAAATATGTATTCCAATACTTTTGAACAGCTCTGTATTTGACCTGTCTGTTGTTATATATACTATTCAATGAGAAAATTTAGTTTAGCGAGAAAATGCCAAGCAGATTGATATTTTTCTTTCGGCAATTTATACTAATAGATGGAAACATACTTGAATACTTTTGTTCAGTCCTGTAGTTTAACTAGCACCTTTTTTACAGGCCAGTATTTAGCTAAAATGCATTTTAAACTAAAACACTCTCAAAACTACTGAAATCACGTTCTCAGAAATTACCATTCATAGATGCCCACGTATCTAATATTTTGCGTGTCCCTGTGTATCATTTTATCTATATTCTACAAACAATTCCTAGTAAACTGAATGCAGTTCAATGTAAAAATTCATAAGTTATTTAAAAATCACCTTTAAGTAATTTACGCTCATATTCAGTAACGTTTCCAAGCTCTTTGTTGTCCTGTATATCAACTATAGCATTTATACACATCATGTAGTATGTATAGATTTTTTGAAAGAGCATATCATAATTAAAATGCATTTCATCCATCCATTAGTCATCATCGGACAAATATACAGTACTTCGGAAATAATATGCTATTTAAAATCTTTTGTGTGTCCCTGTAAATACTAGGCACTTCGCATTACACATGACTATATCGTATAACTTATATTAAACCTCAGCAAGATATATAAATTTTATGACATATGAAATAGTTTAGAATAATTAAAATATGTCGCACGTAAATTCTCTCTTTACCATTATGTAAAAGAAATTATTTTATGTGGCCTTGTAAATGAATAGTAACTGTTTTTTTTTTCACCACATATTTTACAAAATGCATATTTTAGTGCACTTCGTAAATGCGTATAAATTTGTTAAAATGTAAAAATCATAAGATACTAAGCCTCAATAATATACATAAATCACTTTACAATCCAAGTATTATTTACGAGGGCTACAGTGCTGTCAGGCAGATGACAGATAAAGTGGATTAAATATATGTTTTTTTTCTATAATACAAATTAAAAATGTTTGGATTGTTTCAAGTAGTTTAATATAGCATCAGAAATTCGGAATAGCTATGATTACAATAAAGTTAATTTAAAAACAAGGTTTAAAAATTGCTTTTTTACATATCTAAGTTTATCTAATAAACTTAATTTAAAAAGAAATTACAGCTTATTATTTGCGAAAACGACGTGCAAAACACATATTTAAGAATCTAATTTTAAAATAATTAAAAATAAATAGAAGAATCTAAATACATGAAAATCATAAAATATTTCACTTAAATACGGATTAAAAATCCTAAAAGTGCCTCAAGTAATTTAAAACGAAAAAAAAAAAGCATTAGAATATGTAAAAAGCACGCAGAAAAATAATGCTAATACCTCAAACTAATAACGCCAGCAGTATTTATCTTCATATTTTTTTGATTTGTTTTATCATGAAACAACCTAATATATTCATAAATAAAAGTTTTTAAAAAATCAACATACTTTAAAACAATTTCATTAAGCTTTCAAAGCTATGTTCTAATATTATTTATTTCTCTTTTCTTTACCATAAATATAACAAGGAAGTAAATATGCAAAGGGAAAACAATCATTTTCTACTTTTAGATAAACTTGTTTTCTCATTTTTTGTTTCGGGGATTGTGCAAAACATAACGGAACATATTTCAATACTTCTGAAGAAAAATGTTAAACGAAGATTTATTAAAATGGAATTTATCGACACAACTCATAAGACTGTTTTTTCTACTCCTTATATTGTCATTCATTGTGTTTCTAGAAAGAGTAAAATTTTTTTTTGTCATATCTTATTTACGTTTAAAGCATGACAAATATGAGCAACACAAAGTGCAATATTGAAACAAAAGTTCGACTTATTTTATTTTCTTATATTTGAAGAAGAATTTAAAAACTTTTGAAAGATAATTTATATAGCAACGTGAATGAAAACAGATGCAGATACAATGCTTTAAGTCACAGAATAAAAATTGATTCAATATTTAATATTAAAATTACTTTACATACATACTTTTTTTTCATTTTATGTATTTATTCACTGTTATCTGTAGCTTCAAATTATTTTCAAAAGCAAATTTCAGCGAAATAGAAAAACATTTGGAGAAATTTTTTTTAACACAAAAGGGATAAAAGTCTTATTTCCATTTAGAATTCAGAATAAAGAAAAATTTCAAATCAATAGATAAGAATATATATATATATATGATATTTTGTTGTTTGTTTGTGCTTTACAAATAAAGACATAAAGCATGTTTTTTTTATTGCAATAGATTAATGATTGCAATCGGGAAAACCAACATAAAAACTCAAAAAAAGCAGATATAAAATTTGGTCGCCAATCTACTGCTTTCTCTCGTTTATATCTCAATCAGACTATCACAACAGATTTTGATCATAAAAAAAAACATATTCCCAACATCCAATTATTATTTATTCATTATCAGAGAATCCACAGAAATCCTATGCAAGAACAATTAAGTGTGTAATGGTGCCATATTGTATAATATACCGAGTTTATGATTAACATCCTGAAAATAAATCGTGACAATTTGAGAAAATGACGCGCTAAAATTTAGGATACAACAGATAAATATTTCCTTTTACCGTATATTTACTAATTCAATCTTCAAGCCACGCATTTAAAAATTAAACGTGGCGAATGAACACAGTGTGCAATAATAAAGTAAATGAACTTAAATTAGCTACATCTACTTTCAACTGCAGCAATTATAATCTCGTTCATTTTCAAAACGGAATCCTGTTTTTCTATTTATAAAAAATATTTTCTGAAAAAGAGCCTGATTAAAGGCTTGCAAGTACTAAGATGTTTTTAAATAAAATTAACTATTAACTCCCTAGTTGATTATTTTAATCACCTTTTAAGTAATCCTGAACATTTTAAAATTCATATTATACATTAAACGTAAGAGATTTTAAAACATCTAGTCACTTCTATCGAAGATGTTCCCTTAAACCATCATTTTGCCGTTTCAGCATAATTTAAAAACTACTTGGAAGAAAATTTTAAATTTTGGATTTTCGTAAAGCAGGATTTAATAAATCTAAATCAATCAAAAAATATTTGTTGCAATTCATATTTATTCCGAATGTTAATATTAAAATTCATATTTCATATAATAAAACTATAAAAATTTCAAATTCAACGTTTTTATGTTTGGGTACTTTAGTATTATTCCAACAAAAAAATTCGTACTCGAGGAGTATAATTTCAGTAAATATTAATAAACATATGAAAATGTAATTTAACATTAGAAGCATTAAATTTTGAAGGTTCATGATCCAAAAACTTATCATTCAATTGACTTGAAATTTGGTGACTAGGCATCGTTTGAACCAAAAATTTGAAATATCTTGTTAAAATTGAATATTGCTTTGAAAAAAAAATGGGTTTGTTTTAATATGTACAAAAATTTACTATGTTGTGTTTTCATTACTGATCCTAATATTTCATTATATCCATTTATGTGAAAATAATTTACTGTTACGTATACGCAGTGATATGTGTACTTCAGTGTGCATCATACTGGCAAGATATTTAGTCACTGAATTTCTAATCTAAACGGACAGCGTGTCCAGCAGATAAGAGCCCGATTTCAAAATTAAATTTCGCAAAAACAAAGATCGATAGAATTATGCAGTAAACAGTTTGTTTATTACGTAAGCTGTAGAAATCTTATACAGAAATTTTAAACGGTGAATATTTTGAAAAGATTGTGTTCTGTTTGCAAAGAATGCTTGATTTGGCATTTGTCTTGTTTAAGATTACATGTAGAGAATGGGTTTTTCGGCGTAAAGGCCATACTTTAACACTTTTTGAATTTTAATTTCTGAAATTTCGAAATTCCAAAAACTTATTTCGAAAAATTGTTAAAATATTACATTGTACGCCAAAGAACTAGTTCTTTGCAAGCAATCTGAAACAAGAAAAATGTCAAATCAAGCATTCTTTGCAATCAGAACACAATCTTTTCAAAATATTCACCGTTCAAAGCTTCTGTATAAGATTTTTATAGCTTACCTCATAAACAAACCATTTACCACATAATTTTATCGATCTTTGTTTTTGAGAAATTTAGTTTTGAAATCTGGGTCTTATTTGCTGGATACCCTGTAAAAACGTGTTAGAAAAAAAAAAAGAATTCCATATAGAAACGGATCTTTTTATAAATTCTAATTGTACAAGTTCAATTTTTCTTTTCTTTTAGGTAGTTTTCATTACAAAAAGGGAAAAGCTACCTATTGCAGCCGTCCGGAGGAAAGCACTTCCAGAAAATTTTGGTATAGTTTCACCGATCATGACCCCCAGACCCCAAAACCTTCAAATGTTGACATATATGTCTGATATTTGTCATGCGATAACTAACGTATTTATGAACCGATTTGAATGAAACTTGGTATGTACATAGTACAAACGAGTTCGTTGGCCAGCATCATCCGACATTTTGTTTCAAAATGGCGACCATTTTAAAAATTTTAAAAAATTTAAAATTTAAAATTCAATGCGAGAAAATTAAAAGTTGAAATATATTTTTCTTTTACGTGTTAGAACTTAAAACAACGATTCCAGAACACATTTTATTTTGTCTATATCTTAAAAAAATGATTGAATTATTGCACTTTGAATTTTTCTTATGGCTGACATTTTGAAACGATCTGATTTTTGTCAAGTGATAACAAGCGTATTTATGAATCGATTTGGATGTAACTTGGTGTGTACACAGCCTGAGGCCTGAATCGAGTCCGATACTAAGTTCCATCCGCCATCTTATTTAAAAATGGCGGCCATTTAAATTTTTTTATAAATTTAAAATTTAAAATTAGGTACAAGAAAGTAAGAAATTCAAAAAGGTTTTTTCTTATGCATTTGAATTTGATACAAAGATTCCAGAGCATTTTTTGTTTCGTCTGTATCTTAAAAAATGGCTGAGTTATCGCATTTTTAATTTCTAGTGTTGCTCATATCTTGAAATGATATGATTTTCGTCACGTGATAACACGCGTATTTATAAACTGATTTGGATATAACTCTGTGTGCACATAGTACATAGCAATGTCTTGATCACGTTCACTGTCCAACTTCTTCCATCCTATTGTTTCAAAATGGAAGCCAGTTAAGTTTGTCAAAATTCTTTTAAATGTATAATGATGTACAAATAAAAAATTAGAAATTGAAAAAAGGTTCTTTTTAAAGTATTTATCTTAATAATGAATTCAGGAGTATTTTTTGCTTTAACTTAAAAAACACTTGAGCAGTTTGAATTTCTAACGTGGGTGACATTTTTTTAAAAAAATCAATTTGCCCGCGACAGCACTTGTATATATTAATCGATTTCAATATGAGGGTGCATGTGCACCTGAATTAAGATTTTGAACAATCTAATAGTCAGGTTCCACTAATTTGAGCTTAGTATTTTTGAATAAAATAACTTAATTTAAAGTAAACAAATATATAAGTATATGAAAGCTACCTCTTCCTCCCTGCACTGCCGGAAGGACTATTTTTATGTGCAAACATATATGCATGTTTTATTCTAATGACTAACTGAAACTTTCTCGATAAAATTACAAACAATACATTACTGCATAATTTTCCTAACTCGAATATTTTATTCTAAGATTTCGTTAAATTTTTAAAAAGACTTGTAATTATATAAAAAAAGAGTTTCTATAGCGATAATAATAAAAAAATGAAAAATAAATCTCTAGAATATATATAAAAGAAATTAATTTGAGAGTTCAGTAAGTATTTTTTTTTCAGAGAAAAAAATGTAATTTTTTTTTACATTGTGCATCATTATGTAACTTTTTAGGCTGTGTATCATTAAGAACTCATTCGGCTTACTGAATAAAAAAAGTTTTATTTTTCCTTTTTTTTACAATAGCTGAAATTCTTGTTATTTGCTATCTTCAATTATGCTATATCTCGAAAATGCAAATGAGGAAGGCTTTTTATATGTTTTTTTCCTTTTTATAAATTTATATATGTATATATTTTACACATTTATTAGGTACAATTTTATTTTTAATTCTTTATTTTTACTTTGTTCCTTCTTTACAAGAAGAAAATATTGCATTCGTTCCTATCTTCGATGGATTTACACGTGTTACGTGTCAGAGAACTCCAAAAACATATTTTTACAAAATGTGTATTTATGAGTCTGTCCGTTACTCTGTCGTTTTGTCACTGACACTCTATCACTCTGTATGTGACAAAATTTTTGCGGGTGTTCTATCTCAAGAACTAACGCACAGAATTTCACAAAATATTATATACCGTTAAACATCCATATAATCTGGGATAGATTAGAATTCGGTGTGTATCGTCCAACAGGTGGCGCTGCTATTCCTCCTTTTTCACAATATTTGCAATAGCTATATCTCAAGAAACTATTGGACGGATTTTTTGTAAAACTTTAGATACCGTTAGTTCCTCATATAATATAGTGATAATTGCTTTTTGGTGTAAATCGCCCAACAGTTGGAGCTGCTATGCGGCATTATTGATGGTTATTGCAAATTGTCACATCTTACAATTTTTATTGTCATAATAACTTCATTGTATATAGCTGATGCATTTTAATGTAACACTGAGAAACATTTGTGGAAAAGTTACTCCGTAAAATTGGTGGCAGCATTGCTGCCTCCAATTTTATGGAGTATTTTAACCGTTAAAACCGGTGTAACATTGTCATGTTACACCAATAATATATGTTTAAATTACACCATTGCATACGTGAAAACAATTACTCCATGAAATTGGAGGCAGCATTTGCCACCATTTTTACACCAATTGTATGGAGTAACGTTTCCACAAATGTTTTACAGCGAAAGAAAATCATAATTTCCGTGGATTACTGCACTGAATTAAAGTAGCATTATCACCACGCTTATCACCACGCGTGGTTTCCTATCAGATCGAAATTAAGAATAAATATAATGCAAAGCTGTTAGCACAAAAAATGTACAAGATGTCTTAAAAAGAACGCAGTATTGTATGTTATTATAAACAAATGACGAAAACATAAGCTATGTTTAAAGTTATTCTTGCAGGAGATAAATGTAGAACATTCTCAAATTTTGCAATATGTTTCTTTGTTTTCGTTCAAAATGCCATTGTGATGGCAGAAAATGTAGAAATAGGAAAATTTTATGCACAAAGATGAACAAAACTTGCACAATTTTCATCCTTCACGTATTACAACACTAAAACATTTGAGTAACGTTACACCATAAAACTGGTGGCAGCTTTGCTGCCTCCAGTTTTATGGTGTAACCTTGCTTCCTCCAATTTTATGGAGTAATTAAACCAATATAACCGGTGTAACATTGCAATGTTACACCAGTAATATCGGTTAAAATACTCCTTAAAATTGGAGGAAGCTAGGTTACACCATAAAATTGGAGGCAGCAAAACTGCCACCAATTTTATGGTGTAAGGTTACACAAATGTTTTACAGTGAAATATGTTTTTAAGTTTTCAGATTCTAAGATTTTATTTTTAAATTCTAACAAGATGTGACAATGAAACGACACTTATAGATACATTTGGTTTTATTATACAACGCATTAAAGAAATTACGAACTTCATATATTAATTTCTTAAAAGCATAACTTTTAAAAAAGCCTGTTTTGCTTTCTATTGCATTAAAAAAAAGTTTTTGTTTATTTCAGGCCACCCTGTATATAATTAAGGACTTTTTTTGTTTATTAAATAAATAGATAATTAAACAATACTGGTAACAAGTAACAATACTAGTAATTAAACAATAAGATATCAATAACATTTGTATTTCATATTGTAAATAATGTAAGTTTTATTCTTTCTGTCTAATTTCTGTTTTCCAAAATTCATTTTAATAACACTGCATTATAATTTTATTTATATAAATATAAAAAATAGAATTATTGTTGCACACAATCTCACAGCCACGAAATCCATTAGATTTTGTTTACAGTTTTAAAAAAATATATAAGTACATTTGATACAATCATAGATCTAAACAGCAGACCTTATAATCGCAAAAACTATCAGTTTCAATTTTAAGTTTTCCTTAATGTAAATACTTTAGCAATAAAATTTCCCTTACATACTATACGAAACATAGGTCTTTCTACATCTAAAGCACTTATTTACGTCCTTAAATTTACACTGTAACTAACAAAATACCCGATCTTTTTAATAGCCGCAGGTTTTTTTCATGAACTGTGTTGCTTACATGTGATAACATACATTCAAAAGGCTACTTCATTCAATGAAAAGACCCGTTCGCTAATGCTAATCCTAGGGGAAAAAATTATAAAGATATCTTGGTTGCATCTGAAAATTATTTACATGAGATAACTGAGATCTATATGTATGCTGGTCGTTTTTTACTTTTTTGATTTTGTTTACAGATATTTTTTTACGAGGACGCTTTCATTTTCTTAACCGGTTTGGAAAGTGAAAGCACCCCCAAAAAAATATTTGCTACCAAAATCGAAAAAGTGAAAAACAACCTGCATTCAGATCAATCCCAGCTATCCAATGTAAAATAAATCATTTAATTATATTGAAATGCAACCGAAATATCTTTATAAATTTCTTCCGTAATATTAGCATTAGCGAACGGGTCTTTTCATTTGACTGAAATAGCCCCTTAAAGGGACAAAAATCTTCAAAAATCTTCAAAAATTCTCAAATTTTTCAATTGTATTAAAAATACCCTTATTTTTAACTTCTTAAAATAACATTTAAATGATATTTCTATCTTAATTGTAACAGGAATTATGATTTTTTATATTTTGGTTTGTTTTCAAAATCTAGCTTTCAAGCAATGGTTATTATATAAGACTTCTTGTAAAAATGAAATGTTCATGAAGGGTTTTTCACCATTCCTCCTATTTAAATTGTCATTAGTCGAGAATTGCTAAAGAAAAATATTTCAAACTTTGAACATGTCTTTTTCGTTTGTTTTATTTTAATTTTGATTCAGCAAATTTGAGAAAAAAATTACTATTAAAATATGATTAAAAAAATACATATTGATTTTTATATTTTTACTTTAAACATTATTAATTTTTATTTAAATTAAAATTTTTAAAAATGCTGAATCAAAATTAAAGATTACTTATTTCTGCCTTTTTTTAATGAAAAAAAAAATTAAATTCTACAAATAATACTTTGACTTATAACGGTTTTAAATTTTTCCACATTTTTCATAAACTTTAAATTAAAAAAACATATATGAGAAGTTTTGTCATGTGACTTTGTTTACAAATAACACAGTTAACCATCATAATAAAATTTCAAAATTTTATTTCAATAAATAAAAATAATTTTAAAATGTCTCCCGGGAAGTTTGTGAAATTTGTCTCTGTTTTTATCTGTTAAAAGGGGGATTTTATAATGTTTTTGTTTATATTGCTTGTAGTAGGATCCAGTGGAATTTTTTGCTCTATGATCTTGTTAAATAGTTTTTATTGTGCAGTGTAAACACTTTAAAGTAAATACATAATTGATAGTTATCCGTTTTAGGTGCGTAATTATGCAAATTCGTAGTGTATACGTTCATCCACACATAACAACACAAAAACCATCCAACCAAATCGTTTGAAATTTGAAATATATAATTTATGCATATTTTTGACGAATCATTTGAAATTCTATGGAACTTGGATCTGTAGTTCAATTACAGGGGCAATCAAAATTATTCCATGATATTCCATTAATCTGGAAAAAATAGGCTCAAGTGCATTTTAATGATGTTAAACTCTTTCGAACATAATAAAATTGATATGCATCTATGAAGTATGTACCACAATATATATTCTGAACAATTTTTTGTGAATGAATTATTTGTTATTAATTTACAGGGCCACATAAAAGTATTCTATTGCGTAATGGTATACGAGGAAACATTGTTTGGAGCGCGTTTTAATTACATTAAACAATTTTATGAAAGTAATACATATGTCGCTGATGATTGCTACAAGTTATTCCTGTATAATAGAAAGTAGATAGTATTTACAGGGGCACACAAAAGATTTAGGATACTATACTGTATCCGAAATACTGTATATTATTACACCAAGATCTGACTATTTTTAAAACTTCATTATAGTATGAACGCACCTCATTTGAAGTATAATTTCTAACTTTTTAAATCAATTTTTATCATCTAATTCTGGAGTCGCGTTTTGACTTTATGTACAGCAGAAAAAATAATCATTAATTTTTTAGTGGATAATTAATAGAAATGAACTTTAAAGAATATTTCACAAGCAAAAAAATTATACGTTAAGGTGTCGATGAAAACTCAAAATCGAAACCAAAGTTTAATTTTTAAACGTGGATTGTTGCGGATAATAATAAAATGGAAATTTATATTTTTTAATAAATAGTGAATATTTTTTATGACATAAATGAAATTTTTATACATTACTATTAACCTGGATAATAGAATACAATAATAAGATTTTAGTAGAACCGGTTTAAATTGAAACAATCTGAAAAAAGTTTGATATCCTATTTTAATATTAAGAAGTGTAGCACTTAAATGTACTGTAAAACTAATAAACTCCTTTTAGAAACGTTATTTTGACTAAATTTCAATTTTTTTAATAAAAAAAAAACAAAAGACGAGAATTTCTTTGTATTCTAAATCAAATTGAGAGAATAAAATATTTTTAACCGAAAGAACTATATAAAAGGAATGAAAACTTTTTTATTCATTTTTCTTACTTTATTCGTGAGTATGATAAAAAATCATAGAAAAATAATTTTTTCAAAGTCTGTTATAGTTTAAGTAGTAAATTTAATTTTCATTGCAATACTGGATCTTTAAGTTAAATAAAGATTAAATAGGTATAGTAAAATCCATAAAAAAATCTAAACCCATTTAAAGTTTCTCAAATCTTATTAAACTTTCTGAATAACTTATCTGAAATATCGTCTTTGAGTTAATAGAAGTATTTTAAATTTGAATTTGAAAAATTTGCGAAGCAAATTAACAAATCAGAACTATTAAATAGCTGCACAATGTTTTTCCATATAAAAAGCCTAATTTTTTTTCACATTAGAAAATATTTTAGATAACTGCATTTTTTTACTTTTTTGTTTTGAAATAATATAAATATTTCAAAAGATAAACATGAATATATAAATGCTAAATATATTAAACTTAATCTTAATTATGAAATGAAGCGGTGTTGACAAAGAAAAAGGATTTATTTAAAATGTTACTTAATTTATTGACGTAAACGGTGGGTATTGGAAAGTGAACAACAGAAGTATTTATTTTGTTTCAAATTCGAAATTATCAGTATGTTGTGCTACACACTAAACTCTCGTTTAGCAGCTCGTGACGATACTGAATAGCTAAAAAAATTCTTAAAATGAATATTTAACTTTGGACTTTAGATGAAGTCCTGCACTATGATTTATGGTCCTTAAAATGACCTGCGCCGCCATGAAAGAGGTTCAAATAGCGAAACAGTTAACTGCCAAAGACTTTTTCAAAAATTAAAAAACTAAGAATTGTGTCTTTTATCTGTGGCCTAACTTTTCATATTTGTGTAATCAGTGATCGATTTCTAATTTTTCATATTTTTATAATCATTTATCAATGAGCCCTAATATTTATATTTATATTAAAATTAAGCTTTAGCTTTACATTAAGGAATAGCTATTTAATAAATAAATAAATGAATAAATAAATCTTCTATAGTTATACTATAAAAGGTATAAGAATTTATGTTCCCACCATTTAAATAAGACATTATACAAATTAAACAAATCACAATATTTCTATATTTGCTCTTACTTTTTTATAATATATTTTTAAAGCGCGCAATAATAACAAGTATAATAAGTTCATAACAAATATATATAATATATCGGTATACACTATTGCGTCAGAAAATATGGATAAGGTCTGGTTTTGTTATAAAATGTGTGAAGTGTATATTTGAAGGTATAGGGTTGGTATTATATGGTTATATATAGAACATCGGTACATATGTCTCATTATCCGGCCTGTATTTTTACTACATTACAATATTTGGCCTTTAATCACTAGAAACTTACAATTTTAGACATTATATCGAATATTTAAAAATATACTTGTCAAATTCTTCTAAAACTTCATGATTATAAAAATTATGTTTCACCTCATACTTATCAATGGCGGTTTGGTAAGGAGGACAATTAGAAGGCCAACAAAAAAAATCAAAGAAAAAATATTGATATTAGGAATTACCCTATAAAATAAAAGAACGAAATGGTGTATCTCTTCAGCATACAAACATGTTAATTTTGTACAAATAGTGGATTATATTTGTACAAATAGTGGTCATTCGCGTAAAAATAACATTAATATTCATGGAGATTCAACGATTTTTTTAAAGTTAAAAACACTTGCATGTTCTTTATTACATCATGTAAATTACAAATTTCACACAATTAATTAAAAAATCACAAAAATTTAATGCCCGTTTCAGAAATTTTGGCAACATATAGTAGAAACAATATAGTGCAATTGGAATATAAACTTATTGGATACTTTATGAAATGTGAACAGTTGAATGGAATATTTTTATCTGCGCATAAGCAAAAGGCAACAATTTTTAGTTTAATAACTGACTAATATTTCTGATATATTTCTGAACTTTTGAAATATTTGACTGTCTGTTTTATAAAGCTGAATATTAAATCATGAAAAAAAAACTTTGTTATCCTTCACACATGTGGCGATATAAATATTTCACATAACAGTTTATATTTCATCAAATTTTCAATATATTTATACACTAATTGCACACTACTTCGTTTACTAACCTTTGACAAATTTTCTGAAATTACCGTTAAATTTGGTTGAAAATTTTGCATGATATAAATAAAAGAATGCAATACATTTTTTTGCTTAAAAAATATCGCTATATCTCCATAAATATAGGGTAACACAGTCAGTAGTTGATTAAATAAAGTTTGTGCTACTAGGGCTTTACAATATTTCCTTCCTTTTATGATTTAGAAGAAAACTAACCTGATTATTACAATCATTAATGAATGTCCTAAAAGAGACAAAAATGAAATCCGCTGAAATTAAATAACAAACTAAATTATAAATGAATAATTTTTGTAATTACCTTTTCCCAGTGGTTGATGGAACGATAAGTCGATCGAAAATCTAAAAATTAAACTTTAAAACATCACCCTTAAGCTGTGACTAACAATAATTCTTACAAAAGTATTAGTTGAAATAAGCGAGATGGAAATGGATTAATTTAACTTACTCTAATTGCCTTCAACTAATCAAAAACTAAACATTAATACTTTATAGTTAAAAAAAAAAACTAATCAAATGGCTTCCCTTACAGAAGACAGTTAACAATAATGTGACGACAGGTGCGCAAACATTCAAACAAAAGTACTGTACCTGGTGAATGTATAAAACTCATTTCTGCCTGAAATGTCGCAATATTTTAAAAATTGGATCAGTTGCTGAAAGGGTATCAATTATTGGCGGCGTCACCCTATGTGCTTTTGTATACATATATTTTAAAAAATCAACATATTCGTACGTTTTTACGATATGTTATTTCGTACATTTTATTTTAGAGGGTGATCTGAAATATTATTAGTTAATTATTTTCTTGCTCCTTCACCCTATACCCCTCCCCCCACCGCCCAATTGTCTTCCTAAACCAAATTGACGTTTTTAAACATAAGATCTAATCCTGAAGTTCAGAAAAATCTGAGAAGCATATTTGATATAATGTGTTAGTTGTAAGTGTCAGGTGATGATGGTCACATTGTGTAGAATAAATATTTCAGTTGTGTACTGAACGTGGCAAAAACTTCTTTTTCATGATGAAGAGAAATAAAAATAACAATTCAAAACACATTTTAATTTCCCCTAAACAAGCTTTCAGTGCTTTACGCATGTTTATTTCATTTATTTATTTATTTACATTTTTTGTTTTTAAAATCCCAAAATTATTACGGGATAATATTGATACAGAGAGCTCAAGACCACCGAAACACATCGGTATTATTATACTGCTATTCCAGGTGAATAAATGGAGTATGTTTTTTAATATGGTAGGTTATACGCAAATTTATCTAAAAATACATTCAGAAAACAGGAAGAATAAAACGAAGTGATTTGCTTGAAATTCTGCAAAAATTGTCAAAATAAATAAATAAATAAATAAATAAATAAATAAATAAATAAATAAATAAATAAAATGAAATAAAATAAAAAATAAAATAAAAAATATATAAAAATTAATAAATAAAAATAAAGGGCAATTGTGGTAACAATTTTGTTGAAAGTGTATTATTAATTCAAGAATAAAACTGCGAATCGTTTTAAAATTACATATTTTTTATGCTTTTCTCTCACTGGAAACTTTTCTTTAAAAATACTGATCGGCGCCTAATATCGATATTGTATAGCTCATATTATGCAAACTTTGGAAACAGTGCAATTATCTCATTTATTTTAATCTGTGTTCCTACATTCTTTCAATTTTATTCCAATATTTGCATGTTGTATTTATTATTACTCAATAAAAGCTTCAAAGCGTTTCAAAATGCTGCAAATCATTATAATATTGTTTCTTCTATTGTTTTTTCTAGTGTTTCTTTGTTTAAAAACGGGATGATGACTTTTTACTGCCAGAAAGTTCCAAAATTTCATAAAATTTCAATGTGTTACATCTTAATGAATTTTGATCGCTAAAAAAAACTAGTCGTTGGGGGCCACCGTAATACTTACTCATCATAGGTATGTATATGAAAATAAAACATGTGAAAACTATTTATACAATGCATTGCAATTCATAAACAAAATTTAAATGTTGTTAATATACATAGTATTGCTATATTAAAGAAATTCTGATTACCAATTTCGACAAATTATATAAAACGCCAAACTACTCGAGTAGTACCGAACTGCGTAAAAGAAACGTCCTTATAACTCCAAAAATAATAATTCTACTAACTAACAATTAACTGTGTCGGATTAAGCTTCTTATTTCCAATTAAAATATACCTCTGAATTGAAATTTGAATGAAATTCAGGGTCATGAAAAATCGAAGAATGTGGAAAACTGGATTACAAGTATCTCGGCAACTAATAATCCGATCGACTTCGTTCTATATGCAAAATGTGTGTTACTTTATTGCCTTTTACGTCCATTCCTTAGAACAAAAAAATTCGAAAATTTTTATATACCTTTCATCAGAACGAATTTTTCGAGAGTTCGAAAAAAATAGTTCCGGATAATCGAGGTTGCTGATATGAAATAGGCTTCGTCCCATTTTTACATACTAACTACATACAAAATTTCAAGTCTCTATCTCAATTTGTTCGGGAGATAGAGCGTTTATAGACAGACAGACAGACGGACGGCAATTTTTTTTTTCTAAAAATATATTTTTCGGAATCTCCACTATCTAAAACGTGTAAATCCGTCAAAAAAATTTTCGATTTTCAAAACGATTGTAAGACTTACCCTATACTAAGTATGATGGGTCAGTAATATATATATGTAATTTTTTATGTGTCAAAGTTTAGAAGAAAATTTTTTTAAGGCTAATTTATGGCACTCAAGCAACATACATGGTGCAATATATTATCTATTGCCGACCTTTAATTTCTTAACCGTTGGTCGTAAACATTAAGTTCACGTAGCAAAAACGTTTTAAATAAGATAATAATTCATAATGCCGCAATGTTTACAGTAAAAAAAAAAAAAAAAAAAAAAAAAAACAATTTTACAAAAATTAAGAAATCTAACTTTTTATACGGTTCTCCTATACTTGGTGTTATATTTAATAAAAGTTTACATATATCATAACAAATATGAGACACAAAATTTTATTTCCGTACAACAAAAATTAACACATTTATTAAATTTCAGAGTTTGAGAACTTTCACTTGATTTTGTATTTCACTGAGAGATCCATTAAAAAAATTAATTAAAGTAAGAGTCGAAAACAGGGTGTAATATCCTTTTTATGTCAAAATTCCCTTTATTCGGTATCGTTAAATCGGAATATCACTAAAGAGGGTTTTTTTCTGAAAATTTTAACAGACTTATAAGGGTCGTTTACAAAGCAAATAATGAAATATTGAAATTAAACAGAAAAAAAAATATCAGTCTATTCTCATATCAGAAAATGGTCTGCTATAGAAAAGGAATACAAAGGTTGTCTAAAATAGTTTCTGGAAATAATCCTTGGGAAATCGATGAATTCGCCAATCTTTCAATGCGCATGAACTCAGAAATAGTTTATCGTTTTTAAGGAATCTTGCAGTGATGCAATGGTCTAAAAAAATTTTGTGATAATTTTAGCTGCATTCTGCCGTTTGATTTCAGAGCAAACAGCGATACCCCTGGTTAATTAATGAATTTCCCATTCTTTCAATACGCAAAAACTGGGGAAGTACTTTATCAATTTTAAGGAATATTATAGTGATTCAGTAGTATAATTAAGATTTACTAAGGTAATTTTACTTACATTTTGTCTTTTTCATATTCTAATGCTAAAACAGTTTCGGCGTAAAAAAGGTAACTCTCTGGATAATCAATGAATTCACCAATCTTTCAATATGCAAAAACTCGGGAAATAATTTGTCAAATGTAAAAAGTCTTACTACATGTAAATATTGGATTAACACATCATAACATATAATCTGGACGCCAGTACAATTCACTGTGTTTTAACGGAAAATCTTTCGTAAATTCCAGAATTTTTTCCGGTTTATCGGAAAATTTTCTGTAATTCACTGTAATCATTCCGTTAAAAAATAGTGAATCATACTGGCGTCCCGAAATCAGTAAAATTTCTATAAAATCGTCAGTTTTTTATAGCGTTGCCTTTGCTTTTTTTTTTTTTTAAATCTATTTCTTATTTTATTTTGTGCTTAATAAATTACACTCACTTTAGTCGCAGCTTTACTCAAAGCCGCCATTATAACAAATCAAAAACAATATTTTTTTCATCCTACAATTAGTAACTGAGTGTGTATTCTTTATTTGCCGTTTACACATAAATAACAAATCAAAAACAAATCTTTTTTCATCCTACAATTAGTAACTGAGTGTGTATTCTTTATTTGCTGTTTACGCATAATTAATAAAAAGATCTCTGTCTTTGTCCATATGCTCCTGCATGAGAACACTCATTGTTAATTTTCAATTTGATAGTAAATACAACAGCTTTTTCGACCTGAATAGTATCCTCTTGACATTAAAATCGGCGACTGGCATCTGCGTTGATTCTTCTAAATAAGTTTCTTGTTGCTCAACTTTGGCATATCATGTTGACCTGAAAGGACAAAAGAATGATTTCCAATCACCTTTCCAAACTGGAGTGAGCAATAACTTTGAATGCATTAAACAAGGCTTTTTCATTCAAAATTTACCTATTCTCTCTTTTTCTTTACATATTCCCCTAATGGAGGTCATTTATCACTTTAAGAGCGTCAGCTAATTACTAATGACTATTTTCTAACAGGTGCATTGCGTCCGATCTCGAGAATCCCAGATTTGCTACCGATGCGACGGAAGATTATTACAATTTGCTTGCAGAAGGTTTTATTCTTGCTATTTAATTATTTATTACTAATTGTTAATTACTAACATAAAACCACTTCGATTACATTTTTTAAAATTTTTAATTATCTGTACTCAAAAGAATTAGAATATGCATTGACTATAATTCCTTCGGATATTTGAATTTTATTTAAAGCTAAGTCTCGACAACATTCTTTATCAGTTAAAAATAATTTATAGTGCATTGAAATAATTAAACAGTATTTTTATATTAATAGAGGTTTCACGGTATTAACTTTTGTAAAATTGCTTACAAATTAAAAACAGTAAAATTTCACCCACAAATTTTTGGAAATATATATATATATATATATATAACACCAGCATGAAGATTCATAGATTGTTTGATAACCGAGTTCTAGAGTACGCTGACCACTGACAATGATAAAGATAAACTCTTTTTCGTTTGCAGTTACGAAACAAAACTTAAATATTTCGAAAGTAGTAACTTTATATTATAAAATATAAAATTAATTGTTGAAAATAGTTGATTTTTTTTTCAGATGAGCATGAATTATACAGGACGTCTTCATACTGAACTAGGGTATATAAAAGGGAATATCACGAAAAAAGAAAAACATAGTAAAACCTTTCATGCAGAATATTAATGTATAGTATAAGGAATTTTTTTAGTATGCTTCTTTGATTTAGTACAGAATGCAATCGATAGATGGCACATAACTTTATCAAACTATAGTAATGGCAAAATAAACGTTCAAAGCTATTGCTTTTTCCAATTGCAGAAATGTGAAAAAGAAGTGTTCCTCTTAACATTAAAATGCTGATATGAAAATTCAAAAAGTTTGAGTCATCACAGCGAACATTTTGTAGTAAAACAGCATAGAATACCAAATAAAATTGCGATTTAATTTATTAATCAAGTCTTTAAATACTTGTTCTTATTTTCATGCTATTCTTTTTTAAAAACCACCAGTTCATTCTTAAAATATAATGTAAGTGCTCGAAACGTAGTACTATGTTAAAAAAAAAAAAAAAAAAAAAAAAAAAAAAAAAAAAAAACATTTTACAACCATTGAAAAATTGCACGATGTTACAAATATTTTATAATGTAAAAAATTATAATTTTTGTGTGTATGCGTTATGTATGTAACAGCAAAAATTAAAAAATGCTTCACGACGTTGTAAAATAAGAATTTCGATTGAAAAGCTTAAATGTCTTCTTTGAGAAGATATGTATTACTTAATAGCTGAGTTACTGTTATAAACTTAAATGACTCTTCAAAGT
This sequence comes from Maratus speculifer, assembly GCA_964019185.1. Classification (NCBI taxonomy): domain Eukaryota; kingdom Metazoa; phylum Arthropoda; class Arachnida; order Araneae; family Salticidae; genus Maratus; species Maratus speculifer. The sequence goes on along the minus strand of OZ025298.1, from coordinate 183,944,676 downwards.
ACAATGCTGGCAAAAATTTACCCCATAGCAGTACACCAAAACTAAAAATTAGCTAAAAAAACAAAATAGTCTTCAAACAGTCTGATATTTTTTTAATACGTGACTTACATTTAATACAAAATATAACAGTTGCAATAAAACTTTTTTAATGAATGCATCAGCAAGGACCACCTCTTATAAATTTCAGATTTTTCAACGATTGTCTAGATTTTTTTTCTGGTACTGCATTATTACTATTAATTAAAATATCTCTTCTATAAACGGATCGTTTTTGTCGTCATTTACTTTTGCTGCGAATGTTTGAATTAACTGATAAAAGGAAAGCATTATTATAAAGACAAAAGTAACTTAATCGTAATAATATAGTTTTTTTTTTCTTTTTTGTTGTTGCAATGAAATAATATTTTTATCATTCAGATCACTTTTAAATTTGATTCAACTATAAATCTTTGCTTCATTTAACAATGCATATAAAAATTTTGAAAGCGAAGAGGATTACATATGCACAGGTTTCCAATTATTTATTTTTTTTTTTTTTTTACAAATTAAGATGCGTAAGGGAGCGGAAAGAGGAAAGTCATCTTTAAGACAAAACTTTTCAAAGAAAATTCACTTTTTAGGAAAAAAATAATTCTTAGAAGACTTTTTAGAATGTATGTCATTCTGCTTAGATCATCATTAATTTTAATGAAATGAACAGCTTTAAAATTCTAAAAATGCTTCTTAGCCGGCGATAATACAGAAGAATTAGATATTCAAAATTTTCTTCCTTAATTATAGTTATATATTTTGTAAACAAATGTAACTCGATGAATATGTAAGCGAGCAAAGAAAAATGTAAGCTTCAAGAGAAAATATTTTTGGAAATCAGATATTTTTTTTAAGAAGAAATAAATGATACGCTGTTGTTTCCGTAGAATGCACATCATTTCATTTCTGCTATTATTAGTTTTAATGAAGAGAAAATATTTAACATTATAAACAAGAAAGAAAAATATTAAGTCAAGCCCAGATTAGGAGACCCTCTCCAATACGTCTAGAATACTTAAGAAAAAATATGATGTTTAATGGAATAAATAAGATATTTAAGTAAACATTTCAGAGAATGTTATAATACATTTGAAAATCCTATTTCAGCAAATAACGTGACGCATGCGCGAAAAGCACTGCAATTAGTATGTGCAGCACTGCATATATGATTTATGGATATGTATATATGCTGCATAATATATTAAAAAAATAGTAAGAATAGACATAATACTTTTAGCAACTTCTACCAATGCACAGAAACACTCTTGAATTCTTTTGTACAGTAATACATATTAATAACTGTTTTGCTTCCAAATAGATACATTTTATTTAAGCGATTCAAAGTCATATTCAGTAATCATTACACAATCCGTACTCAGTCAGTAATGCTTATCTATTGTACATATTTCTATTTCAAATAGTATTACATAATTAAAACAAGGTTTTTCGCCGTAGAACATTATGGAAGGGAATTCTTTTGCGTGGCTCTGTAAACAGATATTTTATACTTCATATTCTACAGAAAGTATATTTTAATACACCTCAGAAATTTGTATTAATTTCATTAAGTTGATTATAGCGTAACATGATTAAAATACACCACAAACGGTTTTTCCACATAAACGATAATATAACTTTTGAGTACCTATGTAAACGAACGAAGTATTACACATTCCGTATTCAACAGTAAGCTTTTTGTAGTGCACGTCAATTATATATGTAAATTTATATATATTTGAAATTAATGAGCATCATTAAAATACTTTGAAAATGATTTTTCCCTTTAGGCTTGAATTTAATGGTATTCTTTTGTCTACTCCTCTATGTGAACTGCAAGCGCAACACACATCATTTTCAATATCAAACATGCCACCTCTATAACATATATTAATTACCTGTATATCAGATTCGGAGATACGAGCGGACAGACAGATGAACGTACAATCCGAATTCATAAATACTTTTAAACAAGTTTGGAATGGGGTAAAAAGGCTTTTTGAAAGGACATTATACTGATGGATTACATATTTAATACTTATCTTCCTTAATTACAATAATAAATTTCAGAAACATGTGCACCTCCAAGAAAGAAAGAGGACGAAAAATGTGAGTATTACGTTATATTTTTTCGAGTAAAAGTTATTTTTTAAGAAGAAATATATATTTGATTACTGCTTACATAACATTTATTTATTTATTTATTTATCACAATCACTTTATAATAGAAATTATAGTCAGATATTTCTTAAACAAACGTACGCGTGTAAAAAATATCTGGAATCTGTCTTTTAAGAGACTTTCATAAAAGAAATATTACAATTTTTTTCAATAAGTTCGTACCATTGTACCGAGTTACAACGGCTAGCTCCAATTCCATCTACAATATAGTGTGTTGACAGCAGTTGTTTCATAGCTATACTTTATACCGACTAGTGGCCGAGAGGTTTTGACTCCGAAACTGGTAGGCGGCAGGTGATGGTTTGAGCCCAATCGCGACCGTCGGCCAAATCGTTCGGAGTTTTCCGTGGTTTTCTTCGAACGTTGGATTTCCTTTCGTAAATTCGGGTTAGGTTCCATAAAAAAGACCCCCATGGAGGGCACCCCACCTTTAGGGCTCATCTCCTAAGAGTAGATGATTGGCCAGCATATATATAAACAAGCAAAGAGACAAACAAACAATCAATCACATCCATGATTTGAGTGCTCTGGAAGTTTTAAGAATGAAAAAAAATAGTTAAACACACAATTTGCCCGACATATAACCTTATTTCAAAGTAAATTTCTTCTGCTAAATTTCCCGAAAATCTTCAAAATTCCTTGTTAACTTTGCACCATGATAGTGCATCATTGCAGGGAATTATAGTGGTGCAAGAATTAAGTTCTCCACCCATTACCGAATCCTCCATCTATTTTATCAGAAAATAGCCCAGAAGAAAATCTAAAGTATCCTTTGATTGGGAACTGTGTCATTTAAAAATGTATGCTTAAAAATGTAATCTTAGAGAACGCCTTCATACAGAAATTAAACCAAAGTTTGAAATTTTTATACAAACAGCTAATTTTAACATTATATTCGGATTTTTTCTAAAAATCTGCAAACACTATTTTGTAATATTTCTAAAATTTTGTACATTGGGATACAAAAAGAAAGTCATTTAGTGAAGTAGTTTAAAAATTAGGCAGATACAAAGTTTTAAACTGCCGAAGATAATTTTTGAGCTCACAGACTATCAAAAGCGTGAGGTCTTATGTGTCCACGCGTTTTGCATATAAGTACGTCCGTGCTTGCGAAATGCGATACTCACGATAAAAATGTCCGATTTACTTGTAATTTTTGATACAGGTACTTCCGCTAGTAGTATTGGATGTTCATTGGATAAGTATAAAGGAAACAAATTGGGCTACGCCACCTCCGTCTTAATTTAGGTTAAAGGGTTTTTCCACACAGAATTTACCTATTTGCTTCAAATTTTGGATACTATATGTTTATTCTGGTAAGGGTCTTCCCTGATTTCTTTTGGGAATTTATTGGATAAGTATAAAGGGGGAAATACCCCTCTTAATTTAGGTAAATGGTTTTTCATGCAGTATTAACCTATTCGCTTCAATTTATGAATAATTTGGCTATTAGTTTGGCGATTTGTATGATTTGGCGAAATCGGTCAACGGGACAAAAGAGTAGTACCAAAAATTCCAATCTCATTTTTTTTAAAAAGGGTTTTGATGCATATGTATATTTTTTCATTAAAATAAAACTTAACAATTTCGTCTTTTAATGTCAAAACCTGTTTATAACCCGCAAAACCATTTGTGCATTTTTCTGCTGTAGGCATTTTAGGTGTGAGGAACGTCGAAATTACCTGCACGCAGGTTCAACTTCGACAGTTTTTTATGTTTTACTGAGTGAAAGCGCACGTAAGAAACTGCATGCATCTGCAGAAACTTCAATATAAAATCCTCAATAAGAACGTTTAATTTCAAAATAAGAAAATTTCGAGATTTTTAATTTAAGAATGTATAAGGTAATAAAAAATGACAGATAGAGCATTGTGAACGGCCTAGGTAAACAACTGAAGACTGCTTTGCGAATGCCTGCAAAAAAGACACTGCGTCACAGGAATTGTTTTCTTTCAAAATCCGTTGGATGCCCACCAGAACCATAAAAGCATTGACAAGCATATTACACAATGTCATTCTGATCGTGTAACGTACTTCTCACACCAAAGCAACAATCGCTACAACATAGGACTATGGAGAAGAAGCAAGTAGGAGAGGAAGAAAAACAAGTCTGAATTTCAAAATTCGTTTCGTAAGTCGCTCTTTATGGCATTTGATGTCTTGGCTACTGACCCATTTCCATTACGGCTTCATTTTTTCGGATCTTAAGTCATAAGGCCCAACTAATCAGCGACGTTAATAAACAAAAAATAAAGCACGTTGATTGATTGACTGTGTCTTATGATTTAACATCAAAAATGGAACGGCTAGAATGTTACTACAATAAATTAAACGCCCCTTTAGGTCACAATCTCCTGTGAAAGGCAAAAATATTCCTTTATTCTTCTTACATAAAAAGAATTGCCATTATCCCTTGTATAGTGTGCCGAAATTTAGTAGACTTTAAAAACAGCCGTTACATGGAAATGGTCTTTTCGAGACTTTATTCTTTTGCACTATCTACTGCTATAAGAAGCATATAAACGAGATGCCTTCTCTTTGATTTGTAACCTTTTTATTTTGACTTATTAAATAATTCTTAATCGAATAAATAAAACATTGCCAAATTAAGTAATGCATACAATTGATCCACATTTTCTCGGTATTGTATGCTATTCAATCTTTTTAGTTAACTGACATGAACTATACACTTCCATCCTATATTATATTACAGCAACAATTTTCTTTAACTTACCAAATGATTCTGAATTGAATGAATAATATATTTTCGAATTTAGTAATTCGTATGATTAGTTACATATTTTTTCCGTTATTCCGCGTTATTCAACATTTTTAGCAAACTCACATTTTTATTTTTTTAAGTCGATCCTTGTATTAGTTCAGCTAATATTTTAAAACTATAGAAAGAAACGTAAAAGGTTGAAAAAAGCATATTTACGTAAGTATTAATTCTCTGCAGAACCGACCGTATTTGAGCGGTTATACGAATTTGATTTACCCGTAAGAAGAAAATATAATAATGCAGAATTGAGTTAAAAATTGGCAGGCGATGAGCTAATGAGGATAATATTTAGAGGTCGGCTTTAGAACGGAGAAAAATTCATTAAATGTTGTTTGGCGTGCACATACTTCATTTACATAGTCATCATAGCTGTTTGCAAGTTCTTTAATGGAAAATCTTTGTTGAAAGGTAGAAATGCGTATTTAGTTATCCGGTAAAAATCCAATTTTCAATGGAAAGTTCAATTTAATATGAAAAGTATGCAAACTATATGACAGAAAATGGGAATGGCATGAAAGATTTTCACAAGAATTTTCATAACTTTTGAAGAAAGTGGAAAATTGGTTGAAATTCTTGCACAAAACTTATATTTTTCAGAAAAATTCTTAGATTATAAATACAGCCTTATAATCTTTATTGGAATAATAAAAGAATTTTTTATTTAATTATGTACTGCAAGGGACACATATTCAAATTTAACATAAAAAAATAATAAAATGTATAATAAAAAAATAAGATATTTACTAATCTAACTCCAAATACATTTATTACTTTAAAATACACTGTAAAACAATTGTGTAACGTTACTCCATAAAATTGTTGGCACCTCTGCTTCCTCCAGATTTATGGAGTGATTTTTTTCACTTACATAGGGGTGTAATTTAAACATATATTACTGGTATAATTATATATATAAAACCCCTCCCTGTATGACGATTCCGGGGACAACCCATCCACGAGAAAAAGAAACTTATTGCAACTGCGTCCGCCTTAGGCTTAACTATTCCGAGCTGTTCACAAATATTCTAATTGTTCAACTTATGAAAATATACATGTGAAAGATTTATTCATTACTCACTTTCTTTAAAACCTACAAAAACTATTTAATTATAATGTTTAAATTCTAAATAAAACAACCAGCAATTACGGAAAAAACAAACCAAAGAAACAATATATAAGCAAATCAATACTGTTGCCATTCAAGAATGATAAATTCCGTGATTGAATCTTTAGAATAACTCCTTTGTAACATCACAACTCAGGAATGATCGGGTGCGTTCGGGATCTATGCGCGCTGAGCGTGCACGCTTCAGGAGTCAGGTACGTGGAGTGGATCTTACAGCGGAATAGTACTCGGTAAAATCTCCTGAGCTTGCGCGCGAAGCGCGTGTATCTCCCGAACACGTTCATTGTTTACTCTTTATTGTTGGCATTTGTTTTCGATCTTATAGAGTGTTTTCTTTTAAGTATTAGCTAAAAAATGGGTCAAAATAGGAAATTCTTTTATACATTTTAGATATTTTTATTATTTTCTCTCAGTATTTCTCGATATTTTTTGGCTGTAGTTTCACAATATAATCTTTTATAATTGATTTTTTTTTGCTTTACTTTATTCTTTTAAAATTTATGTATTTACGATTTGTTCATTACAAACCCCATCATCCACCAGACAGTTTTGTAATAGTTTTAAATGCAAATTTCTGTTAAAATTTTCTTTTTTTTTTTTATAGATTTTTTCTCCATGTTTAATCGCTGTATTTTCAAAAAATGTTTAAACCTAAAGTGGCTGATTGACCACAGTTGTAATTTTTTATCATCCTTTTAAAAATGCAAACACGTCATTTTGACGGGCTGTCTTCTAGTATTACATATTAGTGTAATGTTACACCGATTATATCGGTTAAACCGGTTACATCGGTTATCCCACCATAAAATTGGTGGAAGCTTGGCTGCCACCAATTTTATGGTGTAACGTTACTCAAATGTTTTACAGTATATATATGATGTAACTGAAGCAGTCTTGGACAATTTAAGAGCATTTTTCGCCAACATTTAGTCTATCGTTCTTAGTTTTAGTGATTGAAAAATATTAATTATCTGTTCTTTATTTACATTTTTTTTGTCCACGACTGTGCTGCGAAAATTACATAATAGACTATATTTTGACCATAAAACGAGCAATAATATGGTCATAATAACGTTAAATTGTGGTTATGTAACCGTTTTCAAGAAAAACGATCAAATGACTGGAGAGAATGCTGCAAATTTTTAACAGTGTAAATATGCTTTTAGGTGCATTATATAATATTAAAGATTATTCAAGAAGTAACATTAAAGTACCTTAAAAATACACTAAAAATTAAACTAACACTTAAAAGAATTTACGCGGCAATCGTTAGTTGTTCTTTAAACGTTGTTATTTTAAATTTGTTCTTATTTTTCGAGAATAATTACTTAAATAAATTAAAATAAATATATTGACGATGGCCTTCTAAATTTTGCTGAAAAGTTTTGGGAATTTAATTTGATTTTCAGTTTATTTTAAAGATACTTTAATATATTTTAAATAATTTTATATTACATAAATGTACTTAAAAGCAATTTGATTACAAATTATTTTTTCTTTATACAGATTTTAATTATTTACTCAAGGCAATTTTAACTCTAAAATTTTAACATTTCTACATTTCTTTTAATTTTAGATATTATATTTTTCAAGAAGTTGTTGGAAACTTAGAGCAAAAATATGTTCCCCGACCTATTTCCGAATCTACTGAAACTAAATTATGAAAAAAATTAGAGGTATTAGACATTAATTTAAACCTTGCGAGAAAGCTACAGCAATCATCCTAGGTCACATAGTTTTTGAGAAAAGTGTATTTTTCCATTATACACAATTTTAATTTACGGGCATTCAGCAAATCTGTTGAAGAGCGCTGGAAGGTCTCTATCTTTACAAAATTACAACAACATTTTTGATAATGACTTTCGAAAAAAATTCGTCGGAAATTAGTCGAGATTCTTAAAAATATGGACGGTTTGAACATAACTAATGACAGAGCCAGAATGCTTTGAATACTACTGAATTTAAGGCCTAGATTACAATTTATAATGATAAATTTGTGTAATGCAATACCTATAGCAGTACAAAGACAATAAACGTCAAACTAATAAAAACAGACTAACATAACTAGAAATAACCCATTAATGTCCAAACTATTTTCTTTGTTTAAATTTAAATTTTCGATTTGCCATCATTTTTAAAAGAAGCGTATTTTTAAGTTATTTTATCAAGAAAATTGTCTTGGGAAAGAGGGTATATATTTATCTTCATATTTACTAGTGCAAAATACGCTTTCTTACCACTAAGTCTAGCGATCTAAATCAGATAAATACTATAGGTTTTGCGACTATTTTGAATTGAGTGGATTTCACAATAGATCTCTCACATTTTTAAGAGTTGGTTAACAGTTGAATAGAATAGCCATAAGGGATCATTTTGATTGCTACCATATGAAACCATTTCGGTTCATGAAAAAAGTATAACAAATAATAAAAAAAGAAAAATGTTAAATGTTAAATAAAAAAATAAACTATTTTAAATCAAAATTCTGTTGTGAAATATTTTTATTAAACTTGACTACAATTTTTTGTCTTTCTAGTTTAAAAACCTATCTGAAAAAATATGGCACAGACTTTGGCTATGTTGCAAATTTACATATTTTCGAAGCGCAACGGCAAGTTTAAATTTTAAATAAGAGTTTTAATTTTGCTACACTGTAAAAACAAAATGTTATTACTATGTTGAATTTAGTTTTATGAAATGACAAATGAAGTTTAAATATCACAATTTTTATTATTAGTACCGAATTAAATTCATAAGAAAAAAAACAGAAAACTGTTAAAATAAAATTAAAAAATAGTTATATAAAATAGCAATATCTCATATTATTCAGGCTTCATACCTCTATGAAATTGTATTATAAAGGCATTCATACTGTTCTAGCCTATACAGCAATATCCATCTCTACCTTTTATAGTTTTTTACAAAGTCGCACTATTCTTTTAGCAAAGATTCCTTTCAATAATATAATAGCTAATAATTCTTAAATTTACTGTACGGAACCCTCTCAATGCGCGTGGTACTCGTACTTAACCGTTTATTCCACAAAAACATTCTGCTTTACCTGCTTTCTTTATATGTCATATGAAAAAAAATGCAGTGACATTATGCAACAAATTAAAGGGTAGTTTTCATTTTTTTAATATGGTTCAAATGATTAACTCACTGAATTTAAATGTTCCCCTAAAAGTATATTTTGAAAAAAAAAATCAATTGCATGTTTAATTGCAATTTTTTAAAAGTTTATAAAGAATTGAAATTCTTAAAATTTCTTCTGTTTAACCCATTGTTTATTTTAATATTTCTAAATGTGTATTGCACAAGGTTGTGCATGGATTTTTAGGTACATGTAATATTACATTTATTATATTTTTTTGCTGTTATAGAGGAGAATAGGGAAGAATTCCATATAAGAGTCTTGACACACCCTAAGTTTTTATATTTAAAGAATTTCACAATTTTGACAAAAGGTGGCAAACTAAAACTGTTTAAAAACTCAAAAAAAAAAAAAAAAGGAAACAAAAGTAGAAAAATTACGTGTGAAGACTTTTCAGTTTAAAAAGTGTATTTTTAGAAAAATTTTCTAAGACTTTCTCAGATAAAATACACTGCTCAAAACAATTAGGGAAGCACATGGTTTTAACGAAATACTCACAGTAATAAGTATCATAAAATAAATCATCCATAATTTAAATCCTACGAAAAAAACAGAAGAAGAAAACTTCATATGCAAACCAAAGTTCATGATGGCGAAAAATAAAAAAAGAACATAACAGAATTTGGAATGTTGCAGAAACATCTGTTTCACTGCCTTAACTGTGAAATTCAATTGCCCAGCTTTTTTATTTGGCGTGAAGAATGAGCAAAATTTTCTAAAACTTCACATTTAGTTAGTCCCTGATATAGATTAGTGCTGTTTAGTTTTCGGTGTGGAAATGCTGCATTTTTCACAATTTCATAATAAATTTATCTCAAGAACTAATGCATGGATTTTTATCAAACTTTAGTTTCAGTTAGCATCTGATAAAAAAAAAATTATCCTGATTAGTTTTTGATGTACATCACCCAACATGTGGCACTATTATGCAGATTTTTTTAAAGATTTTGCAATAGCTCGATCTCAAAAACTAATGCACCGATTTTTATTAAACTCCAGATTAAGTTATAAGTGTACATAAGTTGTTAGTGGTTAGATTTAGCTTTAAAAGACCTAACCGGTGGCGCTGCTATGCTGCATTTTTTCAGGAAGTATTATCATGCATAAGATAGGTGAAAATTTTGGGATTGACACATATGACTGGTGATTGTTGTTACGTATAAAGTTCTAGGAATTCAAATTTTCTAAAAATATTTTAGTAACATTATTATTTAAAAGATTTTTTTTTTAATATTTTTATTATTTCTATATCAAAGTCTAATCAAAAGATACTTTGATTTTTTTTTCTTGCATTTTATTACAAATAAATTCATACTTACAAATAAAATATATCATTGAAAAATTGCCCTCACTGTTTCTTCTACTATCTCTAGAATGCTATTAAAGAATCTTCCTTAGAAGCCGCTTGACTTTTTAATGAGTCACTTACTTTTAATTAAAATTTCTAAGATTGATTACAGAGTTAATTAAGATAATCGCGTCTTTAATACAAAATATTAATTAACTGAAACAAACAACTTATCGATCTTGAGAAAGAATCGGATAATTAAAAATTTAGATAATTTAAAAATATTTCAAAAATTTACCAGAAAACTAATGTGAGGAATTGTCAAAGATCACTTTATTTATTTGGTTAAATTATAATCGTGAAAATATATACCAAGTACTTTTAATGATGTAACATGCCAACTATTTTATTTTAATTAATAAATAGCAGAATAATGTTTTCGAATTGTAAAAGGATTAACGAAATAAAATCTAAAAATATAAAATTAATAAAGAAATATTAAATTTTTAGTGCTAAATTCACCTTGAGTAAATAATTAAAATCCGTATAAAGTTAAAATAAAATGTACTAAAATTACTTTTAAGCAATTATATAAAATATAAAATTATTTAAAGGAAATGTCAAATACTATTTTCTTCATTTCGTTACATTAAAACTTTAAAAATGTGTAGCAAGTATTTTTAATGGTGTCATGGTGGTCAATTATTTTATTTCAATTAATAAATAACGGAATTTCTTATCAGAATAATGTTCTCGAATTGTTAAAGGATTAACGAAATAAAATTCAAAAATATAAAATTGTTAAAGTAATGGGGTCCTTCAGGTATTACGTAAGCAGTAAAGGGATAAGGGGGGTTCCTTTGTCTGCTTATTTTTGCTGAGAAGGAGTATAGGGGAGTCACGAGAATGCTTACGTAATCATTAGCCAGTGAAGCAACTATAGTTAACCAACAAAAAACAAAAGCGAGTGATTTGGATGAGCGTTCTGCGGATGTTGAATGACTTGAGAAAAAATATATAGAATACACAAGGACTGGAAACGAGGAATATTCCAGTCCACTACTGCATTGAAAATGCAATAATAGACAATGCAGAAACACGAATTCAAAAATCTTGCACACCAGACAAGAAATGTGAACGTCAAACACACAATATTTCTATGATTATTGAAAAATTTTTTAGTTGTGTGCCTAAATAAGTTAGGGTCTGTTGCATTTCTCAAAGTTTTTTACAGTACCATAAATAATGATATAATAAAAATGATTTTGTATTCTATGAATTGTTTAGTGCAATAAGCAACAATACATTATATCAATTTTGTTTTACTTAGATACCATAATCCCTACATGTCTACTTGTGTAAATCTGATAAATTAATAATGTAATTTATTTGTAATTAATTTTTTTATTTGAAACAGTATTAATGTTAAAATCTCACGTAAGCAAAGACCGAGGGGGATGGGGGGAGGCTTTGATTATTTTTCTTTACAAGGGAGGGAAGTATGACTGAAAATATGCTTACATAATATTTGAACGGCCCTAATGTTAAAATTCTAGTGTTAAATTTACCTTGAGTATATAATTAAAATCCGTATAAAGTAAATGTAAACTGCACTAATATTCCTTTTAGAAGACATATATAATATAAAATTATATAAAGTAATTGTCAAAATTTATTTTATTCATTTGGTTAAATTATATTAAAAAAAAAGTATAACAAGTATTTTTAATTGTGTACCATGCCAAATATTCCATTTCAATTAATAGATAACCGAAAATGTTTTTATTATCACAATAATGTTTTCGAATTGTAAAACTATTAAAGAAATAAAATTCAAAAATATAAACAAAAATTTTCACCCGGTACACAAGAAAAAGTTTTTTTTTCAAGTAAGGTAATTAGCCCCTCTATATGTTCACTAAATATATTTATGAATGTTTAAAAATCTGTAAAACATGGTGATTAACAGTCTTTATTACTTCCCCTAATTTGAAATTTTCACGTTGCATAGTTTACTAGTGAAATGGCTGTGTTAGACAGACGAAGGAGTGATCTTATTATGGTTTAGTTTTCACTTTTTGAGTGCGGAAACCTGAAAATACATAATTAACGTTAAATTCAAACAACCAATAAAAAGTATATGTATTTGCTTTAAGCGAAATACCTGGTTGTTGTTTTGAGATTTTACACAAAAGAAAAATCTGCGACCAATCCAGAATTCATTAACTTTCAGTTAGTTTTGTTAATAATTGTAAAAACACTGAAATATTTTTTAACATTTCCTCTGTAAATTTCATTATTGCTTCAAAATGGTTTTTACAGCAGCACTTTATTACAAATGCATTCTAATTTTAATAGAAATATTTATATTAAAATTTCTTACATATTTGTGATAAACAGTACAAAATTATCTTATTAATTTTCTTTTATTCTTACCGCTGCTATTTATTGAAACGCAAAGAATCTGAAACAAACATTTTATTAATTCTCAAAAGTTGAATTTGATTTTAGTTAACGGTCGATTTCTCTTTCCTTAGATACTCAAACTTCGTAATAACGTTTTGATTTCTAGATTTGAAATATTTTTGACAAAATATTGTTTGCTATTGAGATACTCATAGTTTAAAGTTAAATTTATAAATAATTTTTACATTGCAGGAGATATAAAATCTCTGTTATAATTCGACTTTCTCAAATATGATTTGTATTTAAAATTCTATAAGAAGGAAGATTCCTTATTTGAATTTTCTTTTCAATTAAAGTATAACTTTCCGAAAAATCTAATTAAAGCAACTAAATTGACTAAAAAAAAAAGCATTTTCTTATTGTCTGTTTTATTTTGAGATGGTTAATAGGAACATACATAGCAGATATATCTGATCATATTTATATTATTACATATGGTTAATGTTTACTGGCTGTTAATTAGGTATACCCAAATAAAAAGGAGACTTCAATGTATACGTGGCAAATCGCAATGTGTTGATGTGTTTCGGATAGATGGCGTTGTAGTATTCCTAATCACACATGAACACTTGACTACTTCGCAACAATATCTTCCTCTCAGGAGAGTTTCCGCAGTTGGTTGCACGATGAATTCCTCTAATTCAGCACAAAAAGCAGTGGCTACAACAGGGTGGAACAGTTAATGCGGAGGTGTATTACAACACATTGGTAAAGCACAAACAAGCCACCAAGAATAAGAATGGATACACGCTCTCGAAAACTATAATGATTTTGCAGGACAACGCTGAGCCACATTTGGCCAACAAGATTCTCCAGCTCTTTAAATCATTTCAAAGGGAGGTCCTGCCACATCCTCATTACAGACCTGCACTGTTTCCGTGTAACTCGCTCAGTTGCTGAATGAACATTAAAAAACCTCTTAAATGTGGTCGATTCACCGGAGAGAAGAATGTGCAAGACAAAGCGGAAAACTGGATCCTTCAGCAACTTACTCGATTCTACACTGAAGCCACCCATTACCTTCATATGTGCTGCAAACAGTGTTACAATGTGCATGGTAATTATACAGTGCGTGTAAAATCTACAGAGACAGCAAAAATATTAATTTTTTTTATAATTTTCAAAACAAATAAAACTTATTTCCTTATAATATGTATCATTAAGCTGAAAAGCTAAAACATAACTCAACAAAATTCAACTATGAGTATTTTATTACTAAAATAAAGTAACTACACAAAAAAATCCCTATTTTTGTCTGTGTAAAAACTTTAAGGACAATAAAATTAATTCAATATGGTAACCGAAGAAACAAATATTTAATGTATTATGCACCCAATCTATGACTTTAATAAATGCAAATATATTCCATCATTCCTCGACATCATTTATTTTTGACACAATCCGGGATTGTATTTGTACTATTCATCTTCAGTTGTAGACCTGCTTTCCTATGATGAAGTAAAATGCCTTCCTTTTTTATAAACTTGTCTTACTAAATCTCTCCATAAGATATCGATAGGATTTAAATCAGGATTTTTGAGAGGCAATGGCAAAACTTCAATATTTTCCTTTTAGAACTAAAGTTTTTCTCAAGATTTGTGAGGATAAGTGCATTATCTTGCTGTTATATCTGATTATTTCTAGTTAGAAGCGTTGCAACAAATAAAAGATGGTCAGAAAGAGTTTGTGTATGTATCTTGGAAACAAATTTTACTGAAAGGTATACAAGTGACACCACGTCGTTGAACGAAAAGCAGCCCCAGTTTGCAATATATCGGCCTCTTAACTGATCTTTTAATAAAATACCTTTTTCTTTTCTCAAATCATCCCAATAATATTTCCAGCCATCAGCACCATTTAAGTTTCATTTTTTTTTATCGGAGAAATATTATGGTTATGATTTGAGAAAAGAAAAAGAGATTTTATTAAAACATCAGTTAGGTGGCAGTTTAATTGCAACAAGGAGCTCTTTTTCATTCAATGACGTGATGTCACTTGTAGATCTTCTAGGAAAATTTAATTCATAGATACATATACAATCGCTTTCTGACCATTTTTCATTTGTTGCAATACTTCTGACTGAAAAAAACAGGTATAACAGCGAGATAATGTACCTACCCACACAAATCGTGGGAAAAAACTCTAGTTCTATAAGAAAAATATTGAAGTTTTGCGATGGCCGATCAGAAGTTCTGATTTAAATCCTGTTGATAGCTTATGAAGAGATCTTGCAGTATCAGCTAGATGGGAAGGCCTACCAAATGGCTTAAGTACAACTAGCCCCACCTAGCAGGGTGTAACAACTATGATAAAAGCTCCAACCATGAAACAAGACAGGACTGCCAAAGGGAAAGGAGAATCTCCATAGATAATACGGAGTCAACTCCAGGAGAGACCAGAGCACTACTGAATGGTCCCCAAGATCTAGCAAGACGAGTTTATGAAAATGGAGGCATTTTTCTTCAGCATAGGAACTCAGATTTAAAACTGAAAATGAATAGTACAAAGACAATTCCAAACTGTGCCAAAAAGTGATGATTTTCAGGAATGCTGGAATATTTGCGATCGTTAATATCCATAGGTAAGTGCATAATACATTAAATATTTGTTTCTTCGGTTCTATATTGAATTTATTTTGCCATCTTTAAAGTTTTTACACTGGCAAAAATAGTGAGTTTTTCTACAATTACATTATTTCCGTAGCAAAACACTCGCAGTTGAATTTTTTGACGTTTTTATTAGCTTTTTAGCTTGATGATACATATTATAGGGAAAAAAATTTCATTTCTTTTGAAATTTATCAAAAAATTAATTTTTGTTGTTGTGTTTATAGCTTTTACACGCACTGTATATAGTTGAACAGTTCCAGATGCATTCTCTTTATAATATTGTTATTAAAATTTATTCATATACAGTTGTAGTCTACTTTTAATTTGGGCAACCCATATAAAATTTTAAAGTGTGTACAATGAAATGTGTACTTTTTTCAAAAGGTAATATTTTATTGTACACAAATATAACATAAATAAGTAAATAATTATGTAAATAGAAATAATTAAAAATTTGTGAATATTATTACTCTCATATATCTATATATTTAAATCCATAAATTTTATAGGCTAAGAAAGAAACGAATTTAAATTTAACAGGTTGGAAATTGCACAACGTAGCAAATGAGGTGCGTTCGTACTTCAACGAATTTTAAAATATTCAGATCTTGCTGCTATAGTATATAGTAATTCCGATATAGTATATTGGTAGAAATCCTTTGTATGTTCTTGTAAATACAATCTGTTTTCTTTTATACAGGAAGTGACTTGTATTAAGCCGCAGCAACTTATATTAATTTCATAAAATATGAAATAATTTAATATAATTATAACCCGCCCCAAACAATATTTCCCCGTATACCATAATGCAGTGGAATACTTTTGAGTAGCCATGTAAATTAATAATAATAATTCTTAGTATCATAGATGTACAGAATGTATATTTAGTATCTATTTTATAGATTAACGTCAATTCTAATATATTCGAAAGAGTGTAACATCATAAAAATGTACTTGAAACTATTTTTTCCTATTGACCGCAATGCAATGAAATACTTGTGATTGCCCCTGTAAGTAAATTATGCATCCGATTTTCATAAAATTTGAATTGACTCGACAAAATTATGCAACAGTTATATATTTTAAATCGCAAACGATTTGGCTGGATAGTTTTTGTTTTGTTATATGCGGACAGATAGATGGACAGATTGAACGATAACTATTGGTGCTACGTATTTACATAATTACGAACGCACCTAAAAATATTCAGATTTTGGTGCAATGGTATACAGTATTTCAGATACAATATAGTAACCGAAATATTTTGTGTGTCTCTGTAAATACTATCTGCTCTCTATCGTACAGGAAAAAACTTGTAGTAATTCAATTACTATATTAATTCAATTATTACATTATTACTTGTGTAACCTCAGCAACGTATATCTATTTTATACTACGTTAAATAGTTCAGTACAATTAAAACGAAATGTCCCAATATATAATTATGTATTGGAGTACTTTTGTTTTGCCTTGTAAATGAATAACAACTTTTCTTTGCTCCTCAGATTGTACAGAATGTATATTATAGTATATATTTCATAGATGCATGTAAATTTTATTATGTTAGAAAGAGTGTAAGACCATTAAAATGCACTTTAATTTTTTTCGCTATTGACAGTAATGTATCAGAATCCTTTTGATTGTCCCTGTAATTGATCTATTCATCCGATTTTCAAAAAAATTAAAAAGACTTGACAAAATTATCGAATAATTAGGTATTTTAAATTTCAAACGATTCAATTGGGTAATTTTTTATTTGTTATATACAGATGGACAGATGGACGGATTTAAAGACAACTATAGGTGATATGTATTTACAAAATTACGAATGCACCTAAAAACATAAGAATGAGATAATAGTCAAATATAATGTTATGACACAAAAAGATAGAAATTTTAGAATTAAATACGTCCTTTTCAAAAAGAAATTAACATAAAAAATTAAAAATTTGTGAATTGCTTTTATATTTCTATCCTTTAAAATCAATATTTTTATAGTTAAAAAAACGCATTTGAATTTTATAAGAAAAAAAGAATGAGATAATAGCAAAAAAAAAAAAAAAGTTATAATTATGTCTCATTTATGATATTTTATCTGAGTTGGTGGAAAAAACTGAACGGTCGTCTGATTAAATCAAAGGCTCAATCCCGTCTTTTGCGGCTTTTTGATGTCTTTAATATATTTCTCTTTTAAATTTGTCTATTGACGTTTTTTTTCTTTCGTTCCAGTCAAGTTTCATAATGTGGATAGTGTTGGAAAGAAATAGCGAATGACCGAGGCGTATCGTGTGCATCCGCCGTGATCGAGAAATTCTACGGTGCAGAATTTTAATTTCAAACAGAAATTCTTAAATTACACACTACGAAAAGCGGAAAGGAACGGGTTTGGTGTCCTGAAAGCCTCGCGATCGTTATGCATTCAAGCTTAATGTTAATGTCGTAGCGTATCTTTTGTGAATTCATCAAAGATGAACTTGAAGCATACTACAATATCTTGAACTTCATCAGATTCAAAAACGCCAGAGATATTTATTCTCAGTTTTTAGACCTTAGAAAATATTTTAAGAACGATAAATCTCCAAAAGCATCTCATGTTTTTTTTAATTAAAAAAATATTGTTCCTGAAAAAAGGTGATTTTTTTTTTGCATTTCTTGAATAATTTAACGGTTAGGAGATAGTCGAAAACTTTTAAAAGGTTACACTTAATTACATGCATATTAAACAACTTTAAAATTCAGGAAAATGATGAAAAAATAATTTTTTTTCTCCAAACAAATACCATTATATTAAATTTCGCTCAGTTTTACTAAAAATAGGTTCATATTCCTCACTCCCTCCCAAAAAATCAATATATTTTCTAAAAAAAAATTGTTTATATGAGATAATTTTGATTTTTTTGGCGCTACTTGGCACAAGGTGATGCGCGTACGGCGTGCTCAAATGCAGTTCACAATATTTCCCTCACTTTCGACTCCATACCCGATATTTGAAGTATATTCAACTGACAACAAACATCTCTTATCTCTGACACAATTATTTTTCTGCAATAAAAATTCCTTTATATCAAAAACTATGAAAAATAATGAGAGAGTTCGATTTTTAGATCATTTTTTCCATTCTATTATAAAATGAAGATGGCTTAATTTTCAGGCGTTGAATTCTTCTTAACAGCTTCCCTTCAGCTTTCAAAATAACCCACTTACAGCTTCAATAAGCAGCTCGAAAGAAGCGTGGTGTAGTTGTATAAGTATTTAAATGTTTCATGATATATATAATGTATTTTTTTATCAAGGAAATATGAAAATTTTAATTTGATAAAATATTTCATCTGAACTGTTAAAAGAAAGTTATCTTGAAATCAAATAAAAAATCTGAACACAATTCTTTACTGTGTTTTTGTATTTTGGTTAGATAATAAAATGATAATAAAAGTTTTAGTGACGTTTTCTTCTCCTACAAAACTTTTAATGATTATACTGTATTTCTATAGGGCTAAAAGAATACTATTAATGCTTATAATTTTCAACAGATCTGTAGGAATTTGAAGTTGTGATTTGAAGCTTAGAGTTTTTGATAAGGTATTTCATGCTAAGAAAAGTTTTCTTAACAGCTCTTGTTATTTACTCAAGAGGGAAAATTAGTATTTGTGAAAAAAAAGCGTTTATGAGAATGGATAAATGTGGGAAGGAGTCCCACCCCTCGGAACTGGGCCTTCTCAGGCCTTTGCACCTCCGTTCCAGATGACTCTTAGGTCACCTTGACTGAAGCCCAGGGTTGGCATGAGCGAGAACTGCTGAGAGCACATTGCTCAGCCTATCTTCCAAATGGGGACGAAAGGTCGATAACGACAGATCTCAGCATCCAGCAAGAAATGATTCAAGCAATCTCTTCGTTTGGTTCCTCTCCTTGATCACCCTAGCGAGCTGTTGGAAATCGAACAACTAAAGAGGAGAGGATTAAGGTCCATGATCCGATGCCAAGGATTTTAGAAAGGGAGTTGCTGTATGGAGATTTCCCTAAATCAACTGCTATAATGAACAAATACATTTATGGAAAACAATAGATAGGTAAAACAATATACCTTAATGCATATTTCGGGAAAATGTGGAAATTCTCTCCTGACGACGCAGACATTACCTTGCTAGGGATTTACATCTAATCTCTCTCCTAACCTGCGGATGCCATCGGGGCTCACGCAGGGAATCCTGGAAACCGGGCTAGGCGCCATTACCGACCTCGAGAAATCATGGAAAACTCCTCTTAGACGGAATAAACACTGCTTCGCTTTGATGTTGGAATATCTAGAGTCCCGCCCATTAGTCCCATGCAACTCGACTCCATCTTTCGAAAGAGAAGCAGTGTGAGGCCGGTAAAACCCGTGCTCAGGTATCACGGCTACCGTGCCACCTGAGTACGAATGTTCTCTTGCAATAGTGACCACTACTATATGTAGAAGGAACTTTTTGCCATTCCTGGTATTCGAAAAAACGCCTCCCACAAGAGACCTTATTGACTCCCGGCTCGAGAGGATTTAATTGCATGAAAGTTTGATTGAGGCGCTGATAAGTCCTTCCCACTGGATCAGTTAACTCCAGTAGCGCACAGACACGTAAGAACTAGGTCGGACCGGCGGATTCTCTGGTAGGGGAAGCGTCACCGCATTAGCTAGTGAGATTCCGACCCGTTCCCTGTGTTGGCTGATTCTACGAGCGGACCTGCCGGCTGACTTTTCCCAGGGGAACGGCATGACTATGGGTAGCTAATACCACACTGGCCTCACTGTAAAAATTGAAGACCCAAATCGCGTTGAAAGATTTCTGGGTATAGTAATGTTCCTAAAATGGTACAGTAAGGATTCCAAAATGGTAGAGTATTGTTCCCAAAATAGATAACCCAAAATGGTTGAAAACAGAGCAGATCTTTATTAACATTAAATTAATCAAAATTTCTGAGGATAATGTATATACTATCTAAGATATTTTAATTGTTTTAATATCATTAAAAATTAGACTTTTTTAAAACGACTTTGTGCTACAAACTGAACTTTTCAAATTGGAACAATGCTGTACCCAAAAATTTTTCAACCCAATTTGGGTATTTTGTTTGTGCAGTGCTCCCCGCGCGAGCATCCTTTGGTCAATGGGGTCAACCTCTATTCACTACCGATTTAGGGGTCGACCCACAACTGCTCCTACTACAGGTGGGCACAAGTGGATGAGTTTCCTGGGGGAACAAGAGTGGATAAAGAATGATACGTAATCTTGCCATATTTGCGTATTTTAATCAATTCATATTGAATCGAAAACGAATTTAGTCATTATGTCGGTTAGGCCAATGTTTCGAGATCATTCGATTTACTCTTGCAAGATTTATCGTGTTTCCATACAGTGGGTACTGGGGAGGGTTGATAATATGGGAATATTCAACTTTTTTTTATGTATTTAACAGAAATTTCAGGATTTTACCAATAGGTAACAACCAAATATATTAAACTCATCAAACAACACTCAAAGATAACTAAACTAGATGTGAAAAAATCAATTGCGAAATGTTCTATGTTTATAAAGTCTAATTTATAGAATTATTTACAAAATTTTCTCAGATAAAATACATCATAGAAATTTAAGTAAATAAGTTTTAAGCAATGTAGAAATGTTGATATTTTAGTTAGATATACAGTAAATTAGTAATACAATAAATTAACCATGTGATATACCTTAAATAGTGACTATATGGGGAGGTTTGACCCAATCAATTAGAAAGGATGACCAGATGGTCAAACTTTTTTTACACACTTTGTATAGTTAAGGTTTAATAGTTATATCTCTAAAATATTGTAAATTCATTCTTTAAACTTACATTAAATGGTGTGATAGATAGGAAAATTGTTAAATTTGATTAAATGTATATTCAATAAATATAAAAACTTTGTTAAATCACCATAAAAGAAAAATTATACAGGACGCGTTTCGAGCTGCAAAATTACCGCTCGTCTTCAGCTGGTCCAAACACGTGTCACAACGGACAGAGTGGAAATAACAGTGAAAAAAAGAGGGAGGAGATTACTCAGAGTGCGACAGGTGGCGCTGCTTGTCAGAGCCAAAGGGAAAGAGAAAAGTAAAGATAAACTCAAAGAAGGAGGGAGGAGATTACAAAGAGTGCCCCAGGTGGCGCTGGCTAAGAAACCAGGGGCAGAGAAAAACTAATGAAAGATAAAGAAAACAATTGAAAAATAAATAAAATAAAATAAAATAAAAATAAATAAATTAATAAAAATGAAATAAAATAAAAATAAATAAATAAATAAAAAATAATTTAATAAAAACTAAAAATAATTATAGTAATAATAATAAACTACAAAAGTAATTTCCATGCAGGAGAAAGGGAGGGGGATGAAGAGAGATCGTTGACAAGAGTATTACAATTTTTATAAATAAAATAAGCTTCGTGAGTATCTAAATGAGAAGGAGAGGCAGGATTAGAAATAATTCTGGCCATGGAAAAATTGAAAAAATGACCGGAAGACCAACAGTGAGAAGCAATGGAAGACCTAGATAATTCCTGATTTTTAATGTATCTCTGATGTTCATCCAATCTTTTCTTCAACGCTCTTCTGGTCTGACCAATATAACCCAAATTGCAAGAGCAGGGAATAAAATAAACACCCCACCGGTTCTCAACAGGAATAGGATCTTTCAAAGATGAGAATTTAATTTTATTCATAGGTTTAAAGATAACTTTAAAATTGAAACGAGAAAGGATTTTAGCTAATTTGAAACAAAGAGGAGAATAAAAAGGTAGAACTATAGAGTTAATATTAGACGAATTATTAGAATCAGTAAGAAGACGTTTAGGCTTATTAAATTTATACAGAGCTTTGTCAATCAAAGAGGGATTATAACCACGAGTGAGGGCAAGAGATTTGAGGTAACTAATTTCCTTATTTAGAGCAGAAGAGTCAGAAGAAATCCGAAGTGCTCTGTAAACAAAAGTATAAAAGGAAGCCACTTTCTGCTGTGGAGGATGGTTAGAAAAAGCATGCGGAGGTAGAGATACAGCGAAAGGTTTTCTATAAACAGAGGTAGAGAACCGATCAGGGTGTTTAGTAACTAAGACATCGAGGAAAGGAAGAGAATCATTCTCTTCGACTTCAAGAGTAAACTGGATGCAAGGATCAACAGAGTTGACAAGAGAAAGGAGATTTTGGAGATCCAGCTCAAAAGGAATTAAGATAAAAGTATCATCAACATACCTACACCAGAAGGGAAAATCAAATAAACTGAAGAGTTTTTCTTCCACAAAATGCATATAAATGTCACATAAAAGAGGAGATAAAGGATTGCCCATGGCTAAACCATCCGTTTGAACATAAAAGGAATTATTAAATTGGAAAGCAGTTTGCCTAACACAAATACTAACTAATTGCAGGATCTCGTCAATCTCGATGGAAGAGTAATGGAATTCGCGTAGCCTTCTTTCCAAACAGTCAATTGCTCCTTGAACAGGGACGTTAGTGAAGAGAGATTTAACATCTAAGGAAATCATTTTGTAATTACAAGGAGAAAGGCGTTTAATTTTATCAACAAAGTCAATAGAATTTTTAACAGTGTGAAAATTAGTGGAAGATAAAGGAGCGAGTAACTTAGAAAGGAACTTGGCAAGTTTATAAGAAGCAGTACCAATATTAGAAACGATAGGGCGAAATGAAAGAGTAGGTTTATGGACCTTAGGAAGAGCATAGAAACGAGCACAATTAGCTATAGAAGGAATGACCATACGTTTAGTGTTATTATTAAGAATGACAGACTTATTAACGACCTCCTTGATATCAGAAAGGTGTTTAGTAGAAGGATCTTTCTTTAATTTAGAATAAGGACCGGAGTTTAACATAGATTCCACATGAGAAATATAATCAGACTTATTGAGAAGAACGGTTTGACCGCCTTTATCAGCCTTAGTAATAAGAAGGTTAGGGACAGAATTAAGTTCACTGATAGCAGATTTTTGAGAAGAAGAAAGATTAGATTTAACTGAAGATTTATTAGAAGAAATGACGTTAGCCAAAAGGTAGCGAAGAGAATCAAGTTGACCAGGAGAAATTTTACTATTTTTGAAAGAATGTTCAATCGGAGCGATTAAATTCGGAATAGAAGGTTTGGAAACACGCGAAAAATTCAAACCAAGAGAGAGAACATCACGTTGGGAATCAGTAAGAGAATGAGACGATAAATTGACAACATAATTTTGCCGAAGAGGAGAGATACCAGGAGCAGGAGAATTAGAAGTCAGAAGTGACGAAAATTTTTTATCCAATATAGCACTGTGACATTTAGATTTGTAATCAACGTAGGCAAAAATCCGTTTCTCAAGAAAAGGGAAATAAATAACAGATTTACTTAACAACAAATGTAACGAATATAATTCATATTCAATGCACGAAAGAGAGTGCCGAACATCTTGAATAATGGCTCTAAGAACAGCAAACTTACTCCTGGTTAAGGCATTTTGAATGCGAAAGGATGAAGGAAGCTTGTAAACAATATTAATGAACTTAGGAACAACGTGTGAACGTTTACACCTTAAAAGAAAATTAAGCCTATTCAAAAACCTAGCCCGCTTCAAACGAAGATGCTTGAAACGATTAATAAGCGAAGAACCCATAACAAGAGAAAAGAAAAAACAAGGCCAGAAATAATGGTAAAAATAAATAAATAAATAAATAAAACAAAATTAAATAAATAAAAATAAATAAATAAAAGAAAACACAGTAAAAATAAATAAAAAGCAAACAAAAAAAAAAAAAAAAAAAAAAAAAAAATCACTAAAAAACAATACACACAAGAAGCAGGAAGAAAGAAAAAGGACTTACCATGAACACGTGGAAAGCAGGAACGGTGTAGAAACCCAAAATAGTTGAACAATAATGAGAAACACCGAAAAAACTGGCGATAAATATATTCAATAAATATAAAAACTTTGTTAAATCACCATAAAATTTAACATTTTTTCCATGGCCAGAATTATTTCTAATCCTGCCTCTCCTTCTCATTTAGATACTCACGAAGCTTATTTTATTTATAAAAATTGTAATACTCTTGTCAACGATCTCTCTTCATCCCCCTCCCTTTCTCCTGCATGGAAATTACTTTTGTAGTTTATTATTATTACTATAATTATTTTTAGTTTTTATTAAATTATTTTTTATTTATTTATTTATTTTTATTTTATTTCATTTTTATTAATTTATTTATTTTTATTTTATTTTATTTTATTTATTTTTCAATTGTTTTCTTTATCTTTCATTAGTTTTTCTCTGCCCCTGGTTTCTTAGCCAGCGCCACCTGGGGCACTCTTTGTAATCTCCTCCCTCCTTCTTTGAGTTTATCTTTACTTTTCTCTTTCCCTTTGGCTCTGACAAGCAGCGCCACCTGTCGCACTCTGAGTAATCTCCTCCCTCTTTTTTTCACTGTTATTTCCACTCTGTCCGTTGTGACACGTGTTTGGACCAGCTGAAGACGAGCGGTAATTTTGCAGCTCGAAACGCGTCCTGTATAATTTTTCTTTTATGGTGATTTAACAAAGTTTTTATATTTATTGAATATATTTATCGCCAGTTTTTTCGGTGTTTCTCATTAAATGTATATAGAAATATTGGTATAAAAAGCAAAATAAAATAAAATAAAATAAAATAAAATAAATAAAATAAAAAAAATAAATAAAAAATAAAGTAAAATATAAAATGGGAAATTTATAAGAACTTTTATTTCATTTAAATAGTTAATGCTACCAGTGCGATAGTAGGTGAATAAAAGAAAGGAGACGATTAAAAAGGATGAAAGGAGAACTCTTAAGAAATGGTAAGAAATGAGATAAAGCCAAATTACGTAACAGTTCGTGTTATCAGAGCATGTGTTCTGAATTTCGACTAAGCAAGTTTATTTATACGTCACATTTTCCATATATATTTTATTAATAATTATACCTTGATGCATAAATTTATTTTGCCATTTATAACCTTTCACTGCACAATGTTTTTCTATTTTTATGAAAAAAATTATTTGGAATCTATATATTGGTCTAATAATGAGAAAAATAGTAAAAAAAAAAAAAAAAAAAAAAAAATAAAATTTTCAGCTAAACTTTGATATTTTATGGCCTGTACCCTGTATACACAATTAGGGCTTTGAAATATTGTATTTTTTTATTTTGAAATTAAATCAGTCGAAATTAATTAATATTATCGGCTTAACACTCTGCAATTTATTTTATTGTAATATTTTTAAGTATTCAGTAAAAACAATAAAAGTAAATTTTGCCTCAATTGCTTGATCAAAAATGTTTTGTTTCGAAGATAAAATTCTACTTTTTGTGTAGTAGAATTTATTTTGTCAGCCATCTGACATGGACAAAATAAGTGTTATTTTATTCTTTAGACTGTTCTTGATCAGTTCCATTGATCATATTCGCCAAATGCCTGGCACATAATGAGAATTATAGGCGTTTTTAGGTATGTGCCAGATATGGCACACAGTGCAATGAAGGGTTAAAACTGATTTCATTTCCCTTAACAACTATTCCAATATAAAATAAAGTGGGTAGCACCTGCCATATGTGGAGAGCCTGATCCAATATTTTCTCATGCTTAAAATGAATCATTTTTCAAGTTTCTGAATTTAGTACACTTATTTTACCGCAATGTGTACACTCTATAAAAAACTTCCGTCTTTTCACAGAAAAAGTACTGGCAGCACTGCTGCCAGAAATTGTCTGTACATTGACGATTTTCCGTTTATTTTTTTATCCGTCAAAAGAGGAAAAATATCCGCCATTGAAAAAAAAATTGGAAAAAATCAACGCGGAAGAGGTGGGGATCGAACGCAAGACCCCAGGATTACAAGGCCAACGCTCATCCTCGGTGCCACGATTGCTCATGAAGATTTTGCTTTAAAATAGAATCATTCATTTAATATGGGTGTGGTTTGGTGTATTTCGTTAAAAAGCTTTTAATTTTGCAGTTAATCTCGGAAAGATTTCATCTTTAATAAAACTGTGGCTGTTTTTTTTTTTTTTTTTTATTTTTTTTTTTTTACGTTTAGTATTAATATAGTATAAAAATGTGAAATTTAAATATATTACGTAGATTGTCAGAGAAAAAGCATGAATGTTTTATTTTTATTCGATAAGATTTTTTTAATAGTATCAATTTTTTTTCATTTTATTTTTTAATTAAAATATTTTTTAAATGTCTTCACTTAAAGTATATTTTATATGCGAATATTTATCACAGAAATAACTTAGTATATTGAACTTTATTCAACTAATCCAACTTTGAATAACAGATTGTGAGAATTTTTGAACGAATAAAGAAAGCAATTGTTATTTATTTTTAAATTCGAAAACATTTTTGTCTTTTAAAACTAAATTAGACATTTTAATCGATAGAATACTTTTGTTTTTCATTTTAAAAATAAATTCGAATTTATTACTAACAGGCCCAATGCGCATGCGTGCTAGATATAACCGGAATCGTTTCTTTATTTTTCGACTTTCGGAATGAACTCACAGAACAAATACGTTTTCTGGGAAAACAGAAGTTATTTGTGAAAAAATAACAATAACTTAATGTATATTGACGAATTTTTTCTGACAGTGTATAACGAATAAAATGATATATGAAACGTCATTCTATATTCGATAGTTAAAAAATAAAATTTTATTTTGTAGGAAATGATTTATCTTACCTAGTCTCAATTACTGTCTAGTTTATTGAAAAAGCAATACACAAGTCTACTTTTAATATCAAACATAAAACCTCGCAGATTATTTCACCAAATGTTGAAAATAACACTCAACAGAAATTTTAAAAACAGCAATTAATACACTATTTTTTATTTCATTAGAAAGAAGAATACCTGATGTTTTTTTTAGAAAATGTGAAGAAAAAATATTTCGTACTTTTTTTTCAAAGGACAGTAAATAACTGAAAGCCATTTTCTGAAAAATGAGAATTCCAGAAATAGTGAAAAAAAAGATACATCGTGACCTAGATGTGCAAATATTTTAGTTATTGAATATTTAAACATACAAATAAAGATAAAAAAAGAAAAAAATAATTTCAATAAATATCTTTCATTCTGCCATCCACAAACACAGCGTAATTCGCATCTGGACATGAATTTTATTCGTTAATTCAATAAATACTTTATCAGTCGCGATACATGACTTTATTATATAAAATAGATAATACCGCTACTATTGCTTTCTGAGTGAAGGGGTTTCGCCAGTGTTTGAATAGCATTGGCAAAAGTTTAACTTTCCTGGGCTGTCTAACAAGGAAATAAGGAAGTGCGACAGTATCAATATTAGTTTAAGGAAACGAAGACAATGGAAGAAAGAAAAACCATTTCATGTGCAGAATGACGTAATATAAGAAATAAATTGAATAGACTGAGTTATTAATGATAGAAATATCGATGTAGTCTTTAAAACTATCTTGCTTGATAAAAGAATTATCTGTACAATCTCGAAAATGTTTTATCTTTAATAGGGGTGAAAAAAGCGCCGTGCGCCAGGCCGCCCGGGTCACTAAATTTTCGACACTGGCGCCTAGAATTATCTATTTCTCATGTATAACCTTGAATATTTATGAATTCTTTTCCATGCGGAAAAAAAACTAAGTTATGATTTACTGAATTGGTCTGATGGCACCGAATTGTTGGAAAAATTAAGACATTGCGAATCGTTATCGGAATGATTGCATTATTTACATTTACATTTATTTGCTTTGAGGTAGGCGCTACAGCTATTCGCCGGCATAACCTCCAATGATCACAAGAAACCATATAGAACACTTTATTACAGAATATCCGGTACATACATTATAACAGGGACAACACAGACACCCATGCCGCTAGCTGGACTCGAACCAGGGTCCAGCGGCGCATTATTTACTAGCGGCTTATGCCATGAATGGTTGATTGGTCGGGTGAAGACCTGTATTGCTTCAGCCAAGGAGGATAAGTTTCTTTTTTATTCCATGGCTCTGGCAAAAGTTTTGCAGGAGAAATGAGTTGAAGCTGCTCGTCCTTGCCACACGTGTCACGCATATAATAGGGCGCAAGCGCAACTGCATAGTGACATTAGACAAAGATATCGAAGGATACAAGATAGAAAGCTGTCATAGGCCCAATGTAGAACTCCTATAATAGAGGCTGACGCAAATCTATTTAGTTTCGGATTATTGGTACCCAGTTCAGCATGAATCTACCGCGCCAGAGCGTAACCCTCGAAAGTTCCGAATGTTACGACCGAAGCTGGGGTTGTCAAACGGTTAATACCAAATGGTTTTTATTAATACCAAAAATTGCATTTACCGTTGATGATCTATGGTATATGCTTTCATATTTTCTACCCATATATGCGTCCGTATGGGCTATTACATTTTGAGTAGTAGTTTTTTTAATTCGGATTATTGAAATTCATACCAAAAATTTAAAATACTAATATTTACTTTATTTAATAGCAGATATTCAGTTTTTTAAATGAAGACAAATGTAGTAATGAAATTTTGTTGTTTGAATTCACATTTATTGAATTACTAGAATATATTGCATTTTCTGAAACGTATTGCTAAACAAGTATGTGTCATTAATCCCTTGGGATGGCCGTCACATTTTCGTGACATATCAGATGCTCAGAATCAAATATTATTCCAACCAGTTATATTTTATTGTAAATTTTGCTTTATTTAATCGGTGCATTTTCCATATTCAAGAAGGGAAAAAATTCTCTTTTACAAAAATTGGTGATAAACATAAAAAATTTGGTAAAAAATGTTCGTCGCGAAAGGGTAGTTAGGTTTAGTTGGGATTTTAAATGTCTTGGCGAATAAAGAACACCACCGACAGTTTTGCTTTAATTTGGATTCTATATAAAAATGAATGGTTTATTTTATTTTTCACTCCCTTCTTGGTGTGCTATAAAAAGTAAAATAAAAATATGTACACAGATGAGTTTCTGATAGCAATAAAAATGCTACATATTTAGAACTTGATTATTAATTAATTAGTTACTTTTAACCATCTCACCATCGCTAACTGATATATCCGTTAACTAAGCTGCGGGTTTCATTGCAATAGTAGCATTATTTAAATTAATATAAGTGTACATATATAATCCAATTTTAAGAATGATTAATTCTCTAGAAGTTATGATTAATACTCTAGAGGCTTATACACGTAATGAAAGAAATATATCATAAAAAAACAGAATTTTTTAGCATTTTAAAAAAATAAAGAGAAAACAACATTACATGTTCGCCTTTTTGCTCTGCTGTTAGGGATTTTTAAGCATCTTTTCGTTAATCAAACGCAAGTGATAAAACGAGATGTATTCTTTATGATTACAACTATATACGAGTTAAAGGAACTATGTGATTAGTTATGCGTAATCGATGCATCTGATAAGCAATTTATTTTGGTAATGTGTAGTCATGGAATATCGCAGAATTTTACTGATGAACAATGAGTATTTAAGAAACACCCGTTTTAGTTAGATTTCATTTGAAGTATTTCCTCTTACATCCTCTCCAATGTCGGAATTTCTGAAAACTTTTTGCTTATTTAAACCAACTCTGACTCTTAAAACCCAACAGCACTCCCATTAAAAAACTTTATCTATCAATCTATTTCACATTTTCATGGACACGATAAATTCCATAAGTCTGCTCAGATCTCTTCCAAACTGATACATAAAATCAAGGGTCCTAGTCCGTTAACCCTTTGAGCTCTGATGGTTGAATTTTCTACCACTTAAATTTAATTCCGAAGTGTCACAACGGCACCAGAAAATTCGACCAGATTTATTTGAAAAAGGTTTAATGCATTTTTTCGTGTATATCGTTAACCGATTTTTTTCTTTGCAAATTACTGGTGCCAATGTGACATTTGGAATTTTGAAGAAATTTACCGACCAGAGCTCAAAGGGTAAATGGGCAAAATCGGACCAAGGGGGGTGAAAATAGTGAAGGTTCTTGTGAAAACCAAAAAAAAAAAAAAACCCATGACTTCTTCATCATAACCGATATCGAACCAGTTTAAAATTTTTATTATTTCTAAAAAAGGGGCCAAAAGTTTGAGTCTGAGAGAATTTTGATAAAATCAACTTCTTAACATAATCATAACATCTTAACCCTAAATCAAAGGGGGAAAGAAGTCATAACTTCGTCAATTCTCAAAATATCAAATCCATTTAAATTTATTATGAATTTTCTTAATATTGCTTAAAAATTTTACATTGACAAATTTTTGATAGGACCAACTATTGACTCAAGAAATAAATAAATAAAAAGAAAACAAAAAAAAAGGGGGGGAGGTTTGAAGAAGAAAAAAATCAATAGCTTCGTCAATTCCCAAGTTATCAAATCCTCTTACATTTATTTTTCATTTTCTCAATAAATTCTACAACTTTATGCTGAAGAGATTTTACAGGACCATTTCCAGTAAATTAAACAAAAATAAGAGAAGAAGAAAAAAATATGCTATTAAAGGTGTACTCAAATCAAAACTGCTTACATTATGATACATTTTTAAATTCATTTTTCTTCTCAAATGTATCCATTTGACAAAAACTTTAGGTTCTCTTATTTAAATACTATATAAATGCCGTATTAGTCGATTTTTTAATAAAGTCTGAATATTTTTTTTTTAAAAAAAGGCTGTCAAACTGTGCATTTTGAACCGAATTTCTCGATGCAATCTTGCTGGAAGAATTAAAGGTGTATTCAAATAACAAATTGCTTAATTTTTTACCCTTATTTAAAATTTATTTTTGTTCTCAATCGTATGCATTTGGGAGGTTTTCTTATTTAGAAGCTATATAATGTGCCGTATTGGTCGATATTTTAATAAAACAAGAATAAGTTTCAGAAAATTCTGTCAAACTGGGAATTTTGAACGGAATTTCTCGAAGCGATAGTGTTGGAAGAATCAAGGGTATACTCAAATCTAAACTACTTATTTTCCGATTAAATTTTTAAATTCATTTCTGCTCTCAAAAGACATCAAATTTGAAGGTTCTTACTTTGGAAGTATATAATGTGCCGTATTGGTCGATTTTTTGATAAAGGCAGAATATATTACAAAAAATACTGTCAGATTGGGCATTTTGAACTAAATTTTCAGAAGAGATAGTTCTCGAAACGAAATATGTGGGGGAGAAAATAATTGTTTACCAATCATGTTTTAATTAATAGAACAAAAAATAAAAACACCAGGTCGCTATAAATATCTCTCAAATATCATGCCAGCAAGTTTCACATTTTTCTTTTAAAAATAAGTTAGAAAATTTTGAGTTCGGAAAAATATATTTTTTTAAATATTACCTTAACATGATTCTGATAAAATGATTACAGAAAAATATAATTAAAAACTCTCCAAACAATAAATAAAATTGTTAAACTGGTTTTATCTATAAATATAATTTAATTTCTGTTGATGAAATTAACCCTTAACTTTGCAATTTACTTGTGCATTTAGTTTGAGCCGGCAGAAATTTTTTACTGGTATAAAACTACAAACCATTCAGGTTTTTTAAAAATTAAAATCTTGAATGTCATTGTTAAAATACGGTTTACATGAATGCAAAATTGTTAATATGAATAAAAAATTTAACAATAACAAATTTATTTAACCGCTACACACACCTCTTTTTTTATTTAAGAGATACTCGTTTTTAAATTATAATACCTTTTCAATGATAATGAAAAATAACTATAAATCCGCAAATGTATGCTAACATTTAATATAATTAAAAATACAAGACTAAATCAAAAAGTTAAGCGAAATATGTAACAAATTTATAAAAAAAACTGAGTTAATTAAGCTTAAACACGAAAACTGCATTAACACTTTAAAGTTACAAAATTTTATCTCGTATAAATTAATACTTTTAATAAAAAAGAAAACAAATCACTAGCTGTGTTTCAAAATTTTTTTTCACAGACACTTTTGTTCGATAGCATTTAAGCTAATTCGTAATTAATCATATTTTTTTTTTACAATATTTTGTTAATAAAGCTTTTGAATCCCCTGTTTTATAAAAGCTAAGGAATTAGAAATGTTTTACTATTTATGTATTTTTTAGAAATATTTAGTCCATTATTATTATGTCCATTATACGTAATTAAAATTTGTATTCTTTTTCATTGTATCATTCATTGATCTTCATTATATTTGAAGAATAATGGTTTACATTTGAGGTACAAAGTATACAAAACTAGTTTAAAATTAAAAACCAGAAAGAAAAAATCATGCATCAATCACAGATTATGAAGCACTTTCTCACACATTCAGAATGATGTAACAAAACCGCACCGTTAAAAAAAAAAAAAAAAAAAAAAAAAAAAAAAAAAAAAAAAAAAAATTACGTTTTATTTTACTGTATGGAAATGTATAACGCATTTCAAAACCGAATTTCAGCTATTCCTTTCTACAATAGGCTATTCAGCTATTCCTTTCTACAATAGGCTATTCAGCTATTCCTTTCTACAATAGGCTATTCAGCTATTCCTTTCTACAATAGGCTATTCAGCTATTCCTTTCTCCTTCTTTCTTAGTATGATTCAAAATAACATTCCGTTTAAAATATTTTTGTCTGCATCCATTTAAACATGATATCTAGAAACGGAAAAAGCCGAGACAAACGGTTAAAGGGTTATGCATTCAGTTTGTCTGTCCAAGCTCTATCGCCCATAAATATACACGGATTTTCTTGCAATTGATAAAGCTTATTTAGGGTCACCAAAGCATGTTTGATATTGCATATATGAATCATGTACGTTGAATGATTCATTTACAGGGGCAATCAGAAGAATTTGATTACTTTATATTATATAGAGAAAAATCATCTATGCTATTAAAATCTGTGCGCGTAACTATGTAACCTCAAAAACTCGGAAACCACAGGGCGCAATGCTACGAAATTTGGCACACGGGTTGCTGGCAGGGGGTCCATGAACGATTGGGGTCAAAAATTAAAAAAATTAAATAGAATTTTTTATATATACTTTAAAATTTATTTTCTGTTTTAATCATTTGGAAAATGGTTGTTCTTGGACAAGAATAGATATATCTAAGACTTATTTGACAAATTTATATTGCCACAATGACAAAAAAAGTATCAAAAACTACAAAAAAATAAATAAAAAACTAATTGAGATACAGCTTTCAAACAAATTGAATTTAAAAGTACGTATTTTTCCTACACTACGGTGTGAAATTTGAAAATGTGCGATGTTTTGAAGTTTAAAATTTTCGGTACCAAAAACTCCAAAACTAAAATTTTATTTGAAATTTGTTTACTGTAGGTCCAGGAAATTAATGTTTAATTCTTGGCGTTCATAATATATGACTATTACTGCGTATTTCACGCTTTAATCATCATAAAAATGATTTTTTTAATTTTTATTTTTTAAAATACAGAATTTATTTGACAAATCTTTAAATCTAATTGATCTTTGAAAAAAAATTCTTTTTCCTGTACTTGTAATAATTTGATAAATCACATTTTTTTTTTGTTTAATGTTGAAACACACGAATTCTAACCAGTTCTAAATGTTTGTTGCAATGTGAGATATACACATTACGTACGCAATATTGTAATAGTTAATTTTCTTACCGCGCATACTAATAATTAAAGAGCATTTAATTGCGCTTAGTTATAACCTTTTTCAAAAGAATTTAAAAAATCGCTCTATCGTAAACATTAGCAAAACTTTCTATTCTTATAAAGATATCGTTTTATCATCTGCTACCATAGCAACACGATAAATTAAATTTTTTTAAAAAATGCGCAGTACTAGAAAAATGTATTTTTTAAAAATCTAATAGCTATTGAACCTCGCAACACTTTAACAGAGAATTCGTATTTCTTCTCGTATTTCTTATTTAGATGTTTTAAAGTTGTTTGTTGTCATTGCGTTTTATGCTGATTTTCGTTTCATTTTCGATTATTATTACGTCTATTTGATGTGAAATTTTTACATATGCTAATATTTTTTTACTATGGATTTTAATTTTAAAAAGATAGTGAAAAAAGGACCATAGACATTTACATATTTTTTATTTTTGAAAACAATGACAAACTGCTTACACATTTTTTATTTAATATTTACAACTATATATATTAAAATCTGTGTTTGTATCTCTGTCAATTCAAAAACGCATAAATCACAACTGCAGGGGTACGAAATTTAGTACTGGAGTTGCTACGTTAAAAACCCGTGCGTAGAACGTGTTAAACAGCTAGTTTATAGAATATTTTATGAGATTACGCTATATGAGATGTATTGAAACTGCTATAAATCACCAAATTTCATTATGATCACATTAAAACAGGGTATTCATAGCATTTTATATTTATTTACAGGGGTACACAAAAGACATCAGTTACAGTATCATCTTTGTATAATAATTGCAGGAGAGTACACTTTAAAATTTGGTATGTGCTTTTAAATTTAATTAATGTTTGTATTACTCGTTAAATATAAATTCTATACCTCATACATAGAGTTGCATAAAAGTATTCACGTATTATTCTTCTTATTATAGGAAATTGCTGAAAGGGAATTTTCAACCGAAATATGTGCATTGCTTAAATAAACTAAATTTTTGGATGCATTTTGTAAATAGATACAAATTTTTATATCATATACAGGACTGCCAAAAAATGCGGATAATTTTTCTATTGTAGCAGAAAACAGCTGAAATTCGATTTTGAAATGCGTTATACACTCCCATGTGGTTAAATGAGACGTATTATTTTAGTTTTTTTAAACGGTGCAGTTTTGTTATATTCTTCTGAATGGGATGGGAAATGCTTCATAATCTATGCTTGACGAATGATTATTTTACTTTTTGTTTATCTTATATATATTATAAATGTGAAAGTGTGTCCCAAAAACTGGAATCAAATTGGCTTCCAAACGGATAGATTAATATCTTTGAATCTTTGCAGATAGATAAGTTAAAGCCCGGAAATGAACATAGGCTAATTTTTAATTGTTTATTCAAATTTTTTCCTTAATAATTCAAAATTTCATTATTTTTCATACAGAATCAATAGGCATTTTTTAGATAAAATTGAACCATTTTCCTTTTCTGTTGCCAGTAAAATAGAAATCTGGAATGATAACTTTTCAGCGGCAATAAATTTTCAATTAAGTAATTTCCATGAAAAAATAAATAAATAAAAAATAAAAAAAGGGAAAGAAAATAAATATGACGTCATATTTGAAATAGAAATAAAGAGGGTATTTTCTGTTATATATTAAACATGTATATTTGCTTCATTAACAAGAATTTTTCTGTAAAAAATGGCAACATAATTAGAAGCAAAAAAAGAATGAAAAAGAATAATATTTTCAATGAAATATTTTACTTGGAAAAATTTGACATCATAGTTGAAATAAAACAGGTACTTTATAGTAGTCGTTAAAAATACAAGAGGCGTGAATATCAGTAGCTAATCGAACTAGATAAATAATGAGGTCATATTTAAAATGAATGAGAAATATTTTTTAATTATACTAATTAATAAGTTATATGTTACATACGAATGAAAATTTTTATTCAAAATTCATAATTATCAATGGAAGAGATTTTTTATGGGGAAAAGACGGAAAATGAAACTACTGATTAATATATTTTTGACTCTATTTTTTAACACTTTCCAACAAAGTTGAAAAGTTATTATGCTTTCGGTTTCTCTGTCCGTCTGGCCGCTTTCTAACTTTCGTAAATTTCATGGCAATTGGAATAGTCATGAAATTTTTGGACTTTATTAACATTTACCTTAGCACAAATACCTATTGATAATGAAGTTTCTACCCTGATTATTTTATTTATAGAGTTTGGCAAAAATTTTCTTTACATTACGGCATTTTGGGGAAAAATCGTTTCATTTGAATTTTAACGACGTTACACCCTGTGAAACATATTCAAATTTATATGCACCAACAAAGTGCACTAAAATATGCATTTTGTAAAGTATGCAGTGAAAAGGATACTTATTATTCATTTACAGGGTCACACAGAAGATTGTATAAAAATAAAGGCAAGAACAGTTTGCGATACATTTTAATTATGGTAAACAATTTCATGTATAGTCAAATTGATATATGTTGCTGAGGCTTAATGTGAGTTATTTCATGCATAATACGTAGTGCATAGCATTTACAGGGACACACGAAATATTTTAAATAGTATATATTCTATCCGAAGTACTGTATATGATGGATGATGACTGTTGCATGGAAGAAATGTATTTTCAGTTATGATATGTGCTTTTAAGTTTTGCTAAATGAATGCATATTAAATGGTGTGTGTAAATTCTGATATTTACACAATTTAGATATACAAGGTTACACAAAAGATATTGAAAAGGTTACAGAATATGAGCGAAATTTACTTAATGGTGGTTTTTAAATAAAATACTCATTTTTATTTTGAACTGTATTCAGTAAACTAAGAAATGTTTGTATTACATAGATAAAATGATATACAGGGTCACGCAAAGAACTGGATACATGGTTGTCTTCGGATGATAATTTCTAAAAATGTAATTTGAGTAATAATAAGGAATATTTTTGTTTGAACTAAAGTTTAGAAAAGTACTTTCGCATATTAAAGGTACTAGGTAAACTACAGGGCTGAACAAAAGTATTCAATAATGTTTCTATCTATTAGTATAAGTCGCTGAAAGGAAAATTTAAACCAGCAAAAAAATCGGCAAAAAAAGGATCATCAGAATATTTTTAATATAAACAGCGATAAAAAGTTAATTGCACATGCTTTTAACCATCGAATTCTTTTGTTTGATTGATTAATTAATTCTTCTTTAAATGTTATGCGAACGAAGTCACGGGTAACAGCTAGTTTATAATAATGGTGATAATTATTCATGATATTGATAAAATAACCGTTAAATAATACGTATTTTTTAATATGGTAAATATTAATCTACTTTTGTTCAAAGTAATAGAGAAATAATCGAATTACCAGTACTTTTTTTTATTAATATTAAGAATCGTTTCAACTACCCATTGTTAAAATAAATATATTTCAGTTTGATCATCAATGAACATGTACAGAATACATCCAGCAATTCTATAAATTATCGTCACATAAATATACCCAGATCTTTCATGTGAAGTACGTATTCAAAGATAAATAGCGAAAACGTATTCAGCTGCTCTTCAAATGAAATAAATCATTTTCTCGTGCTATAAAATAAATCCTATACCTGACTATTCTATAGATTTCTATTCACCTTTAATCATCGATTCTGTGACGAGACTTTGATTTCGATAGTAAGAAATTCTATTTACTACCCCTGTTCTAAAGAGAACTATTTTCTTTGTTCCAAAGAAATGAATTTAAAGTCAATTTATTCATCTGAGTTATTTGCAAAGTAAGTTTCATTAAATGAGAACTTAGTATGATATTGAAATATAATTCAATGTATCTGAAACGGGAATGTCTTATGCTCTGAATCGAAAAATCTGTAGATTCGATCGGTCTGTAGAATTGGGACTATAGAAACTGAATAATATTTTCTGTCACATTCTTTTAATTGAAGACTTTGACATAAATTTAATTTCTATCGTTTTCTGTAAGGTAGAAAAGTATTTTAAGCTACATTCGATTTATCTTGCAATTTTTTTCTCTAATGTTTCGTACATGGTTTAAATCTGCGTTATTTAGTATACGGAAAAGTACATTGTTTGCTATAAAGAGCATAGATGAGAAAAATGTCCAATTGCAAATTCCGATATACTTTTTCACATTTCAAACATTTTTGAAATTCTCACTAACTACATTTAAGGTCAATATTTATTGAAATATGAAGATTTGTAAAATTACTTTAAGAATACATGTTAAAATGGTACAAAGAATTTTTTCTTATATCGTGTAATCTTTATATATATAAATCTTTTGTGCGTGTGTTTGTCACTGAACTCCTCCTAAACGACTGGACCGATTTTAATAAAATTTTGTGTGTGTGTTCCAGTGGATTCGAGAATGGTTTAGATTCACATTTCATCGAAATTGATTCAGTACTTTTTTAGTAATAAGGAAAAATGTAATAAGTGATTTTTCTCTAATTAAAAATGTTGAATAAGTTTGATGAATAGAGTGCGGACGGAATGGCCGAGCGGTCTAAGGTACCAGATTTAAGCTCTGGATCTTAAAGAGAGAGATCGTGTGTTCGAACCCCTCTCCTGATATACGTGTATGATTTAGAATAACTTTTCCTGTATTATAATTTTAATTAACCGACTTCAGAAAATTGTTAACTTTTAATTAAAAAGAGAAAAATAAACTTTTCTATCAAAAACTGAACCGACTTCAAAAACTACTGCAAAGTGAAAAATAATTTCCTTATATAATTGTAATAAGAAATTAAATTAAGAGCGTAGTACTTATCGAGAGTATTATTATATTTATGTACATTTATTTGATTTTTTGGAGTCAGTGCCAGCTAAAATAATTTTAAGATTAAAATTAAGTATCCAATGCAAATCTTTATATATATACATCTTCTGTGCGTGTGTTTGTCACTGAACTTCTCCTAAACGACTGGACATATTTTAATGAAGTTTTGTATGTGTGTTCCAGATGATTTGAGAATGGTTTAGATTCACATTTCATCGAAATTTATGCAGTACTTTTTCAGTAATTAGGCAAAAACTAATAAGTGATTTTTCGCTAATTAAAAGTGTTGAATAAGTTCGCTGAATAGAGTGCGGACGGAATGGCCGAGCGGTCTAAGGCGCCAGATTTAAGCTCTGGTTTTTAAAGAAAGAGATCGTGTGTTCGAACGCCACTCCTGACATTCGTGTATGATTTACAATAATTTTTCCTGTATCATAATTTTAATTAACCGACTTCAGAAAATCGTTAACGGTTAACTAAAAAGAGAAAAATAAACTTTTCTATCAAAAACTGAACCGACTTCAAATACTGAAAAGTGAAAAATAATTTTTCTTTTATAATTGTAATGAGAAACTAAATTAAGAGTGTAGTATTTATCGTGCGTATTATTATATTTATGTATATTCATTTGATTTTTTGGACTCGGTGTCAGGACAACGTCTGTCGGGTCAGCGAGTATATATAGATAATGCAAGTATAAAAACGAAATAAGTACAGCCGTTTTGATTTCTTTTTTGTGAAAGAAAATATACTGGTTTAGTCATCTAAGGAATGTGAAGAAGAAACTTCAATGAAGGAACTTAACATGAGCAATAAATCGAATTTGGGGGTAAAGTTGTTATTTCCTCATTAAATTTGAATA
Organism: Maratus speculifer; assembly: GCA_964019185.1. NCBI lineage: Eukaryota > Metazoa > Arthropoda > Arachnida > Araneae > Salticidae > Maratus > Maratus speculifer. The sequence goes on along the minus strand of OZ025298.1, from coordinate 183,904,688 downwards.
TTTATTTATATTACTGAAAATGTTATTATAGGGGAGAAGGGGTCACCTTTGAAAATTTTTTTCAGAAAATCAATATTTTTCTTACTTGAATTATATATACTGAGTTTTAAATATTACATCATAAAAACAACGCAATTCTTCATCATATGAACCATAAGTTAGACATTTTCCAAAGAAATTAAATAAATTGTGACGATTTAAAAAGATGAATGATTTTTGTTCAAACCTGCCCCATGTAGGGGTGCCTTTGAACAAGCAAGGGGCACCTTTGAACAAATGAATAAAATGTGAAAATGTTGAGAGTTTTTATAAAAAGTTGCATATGTTACAGAAATATAAAGTAATATGAATAAAATTAGATAACTAAATTTTGTATAAATTACTACATTTTTTGTTATTTAACTAAACTTAAATCCATCAAAGTTGATGTCAAAACTCATTGTTGATAAAACACTAAGTGTCCCTCCAGTTGTGTTTGGTTGTGTAAACTTTTTCACAATATCCTTGAAATACATCAATGTGATATCTGATGCTTCTAGAAAATTAAAATTTTTCATTCGCTATTTTTTTAAGAGACCTGATATATAATTCTGTTTTATCCGTTACGGAAACAAGAAATAATGTTTGGAAACCTGTTAAATCATGAATTATTAAGCTATTGCAGAGCTTTTATCGCGGGCTTTGAGCGCGGCGGCCGAATCCAAAAATTCCGTAACGAGAAATATCCTAACACATCCGTAACGAAAAAACCTAACACTCGGCTACCGTCGTTTCACTTCGGCAGACTTCGACATGGTATCCTTCGATAGACCTCGGCAGTCATTGACGCGGTATTTTTCAGATATTTAGAGGAAATCAAGTCTCAAACTTATATATCTTATTTCATTTACTATAAATCTATAGTTTCAATAATAAAAATTCCTGATAGAATGTATATAGAAACGAATCGTCTTAAGATAAAACAAGGTAGGATAATGTAGCTTTTGGTGAGTGGAGACCCGCCCAATGATGAGGATTGAAAAATTTAAATGCTTATAACTCGCGATCTAATTTTCGTATCGCGGCCAAATTTTGCTTGGTAATTTATTATGACACAGTGCTAATTTTTGGTGACAGGAGACCCCCACGGTGAGGGTCGAAAAAGTTAAAATGCTTATAACTCGCGGTCTAATTTTCGTAGCGCGGCCAAATTTTGTTTGGTAATTTATTATGAGACAGTGTTAATTTTTACTGAAAGGAGACCCCCCCCCCATGGTGAGGGTCGAAAATTTTAAAATGCTTATAACTCGCGATCAATTTTCGTAGCGCGGCCAAATTTTGTTTGGTAACTTATTATGAGACAGTGTTACTTTTGGAGACAGGAGATCCCCTAGGGTTAGAGTCGAAAAATTTAAAGTGCTTATAACTCGCGATCTAATTTTCGTAGCGCGGCCAAATTTTGTTTGGTAATTTATTATGAGACTGTGTTAATATTTAGTGACAGAAGATCCCCCATGGACGGGGTCGAAAATTTTAAAATGCTTATAACTCGCGATCTAATTTTCGTAGTGCGGCCAAATTTTGTTTGGTAATTTACTATGAGACAGTGTTACTTTTGGTGACAGGAGATCCCCCCCCCCACGGTGAGGGTCGAAAACTTTAAAATGCTTATAACTCGCGATCTAATTTTCGTAGCGCAGCCAAATTTTGTTTGGTAATTTATTATGAGACAGTGTTAATTTTGATGACAGGTGACCCCACGTTGAGGGTCGAAAAATTTAAAATGCTTATAACTCGCGATTTAATTTTCGTAGCGCGGCCAAATTTTGTTTGGTAATTTATTATGAGAGAGTGTTCATTTTTGGTGACAGAAGACCCCCCCCCCACGGTGAGGGTCGAAAAATTTAAAATGTTTATAACTCGCGATCAATTTTCGTAGCGCGGCCAAATTTTGTTTGGTAATTTATTATGAGACAGTATTACTTTTGGTGACAGGAGATCCCCCATGGTGAGGGTCGAAAAATTAAAAATGCCTATAACTCGCGATCTAATTTTCGTAGTGCGGCCAAATTTTGTTTGGTAATTTATTATGAGACAGTGTTAATTTTTGGTGACAGGAGACCCCCACGGTGAGGTTCGGAAAATTTAAAATGCTTATAACTCGCGATCTAATTTTCGTAGCGCGGCCAAATTTTGTTTGTAATTTATTAAGGTATTGCATAGCTTTTATCGCGGGCTTTGAGCGCGGCGAAAGAATCTAGAAATTCTGTAACGAGAAAAAAAAAACCTAACACTCCAGCTAACGTCGCTTCAGTTTGGTAGACATCAGCACGGTATGCTTCCGTAGACTTCGGCAGACACTGACGCGGTATTTTTCAGATATTTTGAGAATATCAAGTCTTAAACTTATGTTTTTTATTTCAGCCACCATAAACGTATAGTTTCAATGATAAAACTTCCTGATTAATCTACATGTATTTTAAGATAATAAAAATATTTTAAACGATATTAACTTCTCATTTGTTCAATACAAGAAAAAAAAAATGTTATCGGTCATCACGCTCAAAATGTTTAACTTGAATTAATATCAAAGACAAAAAAAACTGCATGAATAAAAAATAAATAAATAATTATAATTGCAAAAGTTGATAAAAAATGCTATGCAATAGCTTTACCGCGGCAGTCCCCGCGTGCCACACGTATTTTTTATTTTGTACCCATTATTTGCAATTATCCAATAAATGAATTTAGATTTGAAACTTCCCGTCACTGATACATACAGTGGTTGGAACCTTTGTGTGCAGTAAGGGCAGTTGTATCAGTATAAGTCCATGTTCTTTAACATTCTTAATTAACGTCTTTTCACATAAAAAAATCAGAAATAATAATTAGGATGAGCGAAGCGAATCCTCTACTAGGCCACTCAAATTACAATTTGTCGTACACTTTACAAAAAACTATTCAATATTTTGACTTCAAATTAAACACAAAAATAAAATATGATCTGTAGATTTGCAGAATATAATTTTTTTTACAGTAAAACGTTAAAAAAATATTATTTTAATTAATTTATTTTACATGCATTTCCAATACGGACGCATTTTAGCAAATAAATAAAAAATGAAACGCGTATATTTTCAGAAAAAAAAATATAAATCATGGAGTAAGTGATTATAGATAGAATCACGATTAATTTAATAAATAAAATATGTTTTCATTATTCAGCAAAATCGTTTGCACAAATGACACTTAAACATTTTAAAAGAATTGTATTATGGATTTTTTTTTTTTTTTGTAAAGTGGCAACAAAAGAATTGTAAACAAATAAAATGAATTGTTAAATTTGTTATATAAATGAAAAATTAAAAGAATTGCGTGAACTTGTTGCCTCGATTCAAGCTCTTTATAAATATACTAAAGGAAAAGTTGGCCGATTCAGAAATGACAAGTGGACTTCAACCATTTCTTACTTTATCATTTGTATCGAAAGTAATGTTACGTTTTTATTTGTGGACCGAAAAAGGTTTAGTGAACGGGACTTTAGACTTTGTTGCACGTATTAAAGAAAATCACAAGCCACCAGACTAGATACCGCGAATAATCATGGATAAATTTGAATACTACAATAATTTAACTTAAAAGAATTGGTGCGTACCAATTCCCCCAATACAGTAGACTCCCTCAAATCCGCACAGCTTGGGACCAGAGATTTTGCGGATTTTAGAATTTTGCGGATTTCTGATCATTGCTTTGTTTACATTTTTTAAACAGTAATTTGAATGCAATTAATAATCCAATTGAAATTATAATGTATGCTTACAATATAATAAAATATTAAAGTAAGTAATAAACTAAAATAATAAAAAATTAGATCATTTTTAAAATGATTAAAATATTAAAAAGAAAGGTCTAATTAATAATGTATGATTAAGTGTTCATTATAAAGATGAAATGTATTTTGAATAAATTATTCAATGAAACTTGCCTCATAAATAATGTACAATACTAATTCAGATCAAAATAATAAAGTAAGGAGGTTTTATTCCAGGTTTAGCCACACTCAGTGACAAAAAAAAAAAAAAAAAGCTTGATTAAGACATATATATTTGGTAAGATTATGATTATCATTGATAACAGGAATATCTTGAATTTTTTCAGAAATAAATTTAATTTTTCTTCAAGAGAAAACATTAAGACAGTAATAGTAACAAAAATTACAAATTAAAATATATTTGGAATTGATATAAAACAAAAAAAGTAAAATTTTGTCCTTATATCTGAACTGAATGCTTTATTGTTTACATCCGTAAATTATGTGCGGATTTTAGAGAGTTGCGGATTTGAGGGAGTCTACTGTAATTGAATTCTGGAAATATGGAAGCATAAATTGCTCAAGGAAAGAATTTCTTCTGCAGTTAGCTTTTGCTGTTACAATTCATAAATCCCAAGGTTTAACATTAGATGAAGCAGTTGTAGATATTGAGGACCAGTTGGCTTAAAAACGTACGTAACGTTGTCAAGAGTGAAAATCCTTCAAAATTAAGCATTCAATAGAAATCTTCCTTGCGAAAAATTCTTTAATATCAAAAATTCTCATGCACTAACATGTATAAAAACGAAGAAATTAGACTAAAAAGTTTTACAGTTAAAAATTCATAGTATCGACGAGAGCAGATTTCAAATGTTTTTCCAGAAAATAGGATTTTGAAGAAGTAACATTCTTCAAGCTTTCTTCAAATATATTATTTTAAAATAGCTATCAAAGATTATTTGATGTTAATTACAAAGATTGGAAACATGCATATTTCAAACAACTTTAAAAAACACCAGTGGCTACTAGACATTGTAAAATAAATCTTTAAAAGAATTTTTAGTTGAAAATTTAAAAATATTTTGTAAAAGTTTGCTTCGAAAATATTTTTTTATGCCAGTCTTACATCATAAATAGAAAATTCCTAGGAAATTGATAGTTATTTGGCTGAACTTACATTTGTAGAATTAAAATGCGCCAAAACATAAAATAACGTTTTTGTTTAATAAAGATGCAAAAATAGTATTAAAAAATATTGTTACTTTCAAATATATGCTTTATAAAAAAATGCTTCGCGAATCCAAACAAAGCATGGCTTTTGCTAGTATTTAGATACATTAACAACTCTTTACTTCGTAGCTTTAAGAGTTCTCTTTAAATTATTTAAATTATTATTTATTACACTCTAAAAAAATGTGTAAATTTACACATAAAAACAGGTATATCGATGATACAAAAACGACATGTCTATGTGTGTAAATTGCCAAAATACACGCCTAATGTGTAAATTTGAAAATACACATTTTAAAGTGTAATTTGATGATAGTCCAAATGTGTAAATGTTATCGGATAAGTCTTGAAATACACACTTTAATGTGTAAATTGTAGAAGAATACACAGATTTATGTGTAATATTCTCACACATTCAAATGTGCAATTTTCTGTGATTAAATGTATTTTTGTGTATAATGCAAGAAACACATACTTTTGTGTTTTATGTAAAATAGTCAATTTTTTGTGTAGTATGTAAATTACACAGGTTTTTGTATAATATGAAAAACACACAGATTTTTGCGTAGCATTCTCTTCATATAAATATTTCTGCTGAACATGCAAAACACAGATTTGTGTGTAATAATCAAAATATTTTGATATTTGTGTAATATTCCAAGCAGACATATTTTTATGTATTTAGCGTTAACATTATATGTTTTAGTATGTTTAAATTGGGAATTAATTCCCAATGATTAATAATGATAATTTTAATGATTAAAAAAAATGTTCAAAGAACAATATCATTTACTGATTGAAATTATATTTTCTGGTAGCTCTGTTTGATGCCCAGAAAATAGTGTACCAGCAATGTATTTTGGCAATTTTCACACCACACTAAATAAAAGACAAATCATTTTCGAATCACCGATATACCCGTTTTTATATAAAGCATGATAAACTGAAATTTTAATTAGCATTTTGTAATTTCTTTTAGAGTTGGTTTATAGTTCTACAACCGTGAGATCACAATTTATGCGCAGACTGTGCATAATTTCAATTCCTTACAATTTCTGTCCTTTAAATTAAAGTTAAAAAGAAATTCTCTCGCTCATATTTACTGTTATAACAACTCATATTGTTTTTAATATTTTAAAGAGCAATTTTTTCAGAAATATTTATTATTAATAATATTAATAATACATTTTAATATTAGTAATATTAATATTATTAATAATACATACTTTTACATTATTAATATTAATACTAGCTATCCAAGTACATTAATTAGTGTTTCACCAATATTTCATAATCTGAAAGATTACGAATGTTGCTATTTTGCGTATTATTCAATATACATATGGCCACAGGCTAAAAAAGAATTTTGGGAAATGTTTAGAAAATATTGCATTGCAATAAGATTTAACTGATATTAGAACTTTCTCCTACATTCTGCGCATTATTAGACATGATTCTTTCAAGAAAATAACTTTTATTTTAAATTTAAAGAGTGAAATATGATGTTTGAAATAAAATAATCGCAAACAGCGCAGAGAAAATTAACCAAATAATAATAATAATAATTATTATTATTAAATGCTTAAGCATAAAATGAAGTCATGTAGTAAATGCATAGACATATAATAACATTACTGCATGTAAATATCAGCAAAAATATTTCTTAAAACAAAGTAATACCCCATTAAAAGACACGTACTATGAGTAGTACATCATACCTGAAAGGACTAAATCAGATTATTTTGATATAAATTGGAATTTTATGATTTTTGTCTCTAATGTTCAAAAATTGAAAGACTACCAAGGATTTTAGTCTACAAAAAAAAAAAAAAAACTCCTCTAATTGTTAACATAATCTGTGTCTTTATCCTTTAACTAACATAACTAATAGTTCATAGTTACAGACATTATAAAAACTACAAAGTAGTTTTATAATGTCTGTAACTATAAGCTATTTTTAGTAGTAGTTTCCTTTGTAGCATATAATAACATTATATACATTAATATTTTGAAATAATATTATGCAATATTATGCAAAACTATATTAAATACTAGTGATATCTACATTTATTCCAATTATTAATAACTGCATTTAACATAAACTATTAACACTTTTTAAAATTAATAATTATTAAACAACAATCTCTGTATTTAGGAACATAATATACATTTTTAATTAGCATAAAATTAGTAATAATATAATTTTTAATTAGTATATAACATATTTTAATTACTAAAATGATTATTAACAATTTTGTGCTCATTCTAGAAAGAAAAAAAGGGAAAATGCTAGTTCCAAAAAGTACACTATTTCATGGGGAAATATACTTAGTAATTTGTTTAGTAATTATAAAAAGCATTCAGTTTCTCATTATGATAAACAAAGTGCCATTAATTTTAATAATTTTATGAATTACAAATTGAAAAATACAATTAAATAATAACATGTTTTAATTTTTTTCTAAAGAAATAATTCTCTATCACTTTCATAAGATCTTGGGAACTTAGATTAAGAAATAATGTGTAATTTGGAAGTTGTATTACAAGAAATCTGTGTTTACTGTAAGTGAATTTAATTATATTTTAATAAAGTAGGGTGCATTTTGCCAATTTCATAAGAAGAAAGTTTTTCCACCCTAAAAAAGTGCTTAGAGGAAACAGCAAATAGTTACAGAATTAATAACAACTGCAAATAAGTAATTTCATCAATTAGTAACACAATTAACAAAATTAACAAATTTATTTGCATTTCATTTTGCAATCTCTCAATAGCATGAATCTAAATTTACATCCACGTTTGCATATATTAACCCCCAAAATATGTCAGCACATTCATACACACATACAAAGTAAATATAAGCAATAGCCAATTATATATGAAATCCTCAAAACATTAAACAGCACCATTATTAGTACTTAATGGAAGTTCTCAGCATTTACTGTTTCAGACAGTTTTGCTGCCTTAATTAATCATGAAAATTTTTATTTGGTGTATATGAGTTGAAAAAGTAAAAACATTCAACTTTTACTGAATAAGCTCTTGCTATACTTAATATTTTATTAATTTTTTTTTCTCATGCCTTCTTTTACAATAGCGATTCAGCCTATGTCATTATTTCATTCTATTTTTAGTTCCAATATTTGCTATAAATTTATTATTGCAAAAGCAGAATGAGAAAATAAGATTTTGCTTCTTTATTCGTTTATTTGCAGAAAATTATTATACTTGCTATGCCTATATTATATAAAAGAATCAATAATTTGATTATTAAAAGGAAATTATGACATTGTAATTTATGCCAGATTTGAATATCATTTTTAAATTAAATGATTTTTATACTTATAAGATAAAAACTATGCTTTTTACAAAATTATCTTGCTTAAGTCTTTGACAATACTCAGAAATTAAGATTAGAAATAATTATTTAAAGCTTTTTTGTGTATTCAAAAGTCAATACCTGTAGAAACTTGCCAAATTATGGTAATCTTAGATTTTAATACTTTTTTCTGTCATTTTAAATCTTTATAAAATTTATGATTTTAGTCAATGGTTAAAAAAATGTTGATTTAAATTACAATTTAATTACCTGTTTAAGTCAGCTGATTAAAATCGTTCGCTCCCTGTGAAAAAATAATAAAAGCTTAGTTTGCATTTATTTATTTATTTATTGTGATTACATTATTGTGATTTATTGTTGATACATTACTAGAAGGGTGTCCATTACTGGCACATCTACCTGTACTGAAGTGTAATATGTAATACTTTAAAATAGCTTGCTTCAAAAAACGTCCCCCCCCCCAAAAAAAAGAAAAAAAAATGCGCGCATAACTTTTATTTATTTATTTATTTATTTATTTACATTCCTATATATATATTTATTTATTACAGGTTTATATAATACATCTTAAGAAGTATCAAAAATTTTTTATAAATACAGAAACACGCAAAAAAGCATAAATGAACTAAAAAAAATGCAATCTATTTAATTTTATTATTATTATATTGATGTACACAAATTAATTACATTTTTAAGATAATAAATTCACAAATAATGAAATTAAAAACACTAACTTATTTAATAAAAATATTGGGCTCTGTTTTAAGAAAGTTCATTTATACAGTTAATTCAATTTCTAACCAAAAATAATCTCATTCTTGCAAAAATGTATCATTTTACAAATAATTTAATTTTTTCAAAAATGAGACATTTTACAAATACATATACTATATATACATATACATATCATGTATATAATTCTTTTTAGAATAAGTGCAAAAAGTATTTCACTAAATGTGTTAAATTAGTGTTTAAATTCAAAAGTCAATTCAATGACTAATACATATATGTAAAATTCTCTTTCTTCATAATTATAGCTTTCATAGAATGGTCATAAGTATGCTTAATATGAAGGAATACAGTCACTTTTGCGACACCTTTGGAACTCGGACAATGATTAAGATTTTCTAATCTAAATTTTACTAATTCAATAAAATAATCATAATTTAGTTGAAATATGATAGCATTTTTTATGATAAAACTTTCATAACACACAGAAATCATAAACATTATTTTACATATTTACATAATAAAAGGAATCTGAGCTAGAAAAAGATTAGATATATTCAAATAGAAAAGAAACGAACAATATTAGAAAATAAAGCACCGAAATTTTATCATTTTCTTAAATATAATAATGCTGCTAATATTTATAATGACATTTAAATTCCTTAATTTTTGGTTGTATGTCAAAAAACTTACAGTTTAAATATGAAAAACTGAACCATGAAAATCTATTAAATTAGTTGTCAATTGAAAAGCTTTATTTTCATTAGAACAAAACATTTACATACCTTTATTATAGAATATCCATTTTTTTCATGCCGGTAAAATCACAATAGAAAAGAGAATATAGTTCATTTTTTTCTAAATATGAAGACAAACATTCTGTGTTAATTAACATTCCTCGATTATTTGTAATTGCATTATTATTTATTCTTATTTTTTGAGTTAACAGAGGAGAACAAACTTTCCTTTTGTGACATGTTCGATTCTAAAAATGGCGAAACTACGATACAGCAGATGTTTTCAATTTTCATTTTTCACCTGCGTACTTGCTATTATGCAAAATGCAGACGAACATTTAAAATAACACAAAAGTTCATGTAAATCCAGGTATTTTTCTAATTTTACACATTTGTCTGGGTAACCAAACGACAACAACTTGCAGTCTTAATATCACAAAATAAATGCACATAAAAACAAGTAATTCTTTTTACAAAATGTGTAATTTTCATGACGAGTGGGTGATTTTAGAAATTTACACACTTATCAGTGTATATAAGAACTATGTGTAAATTATAATAACACACCAATCGGTGTCAATTTAGTTATTTTTCTACTTTTACACACTTATTTATGTTTTTCAAGTGATAACAAATTACACACTTAGTTTCAAAAGTTAAATACACATAAAAACAGGTAAAATTCTGCAAAAAAATGTGTAAAGTACATGGCAAGTGTGTAAATTTGCAAATTTACACATAAATGTGTGTAAATTTGACTAATTTACACATTTATTTTTTAGAGTGTACTAGTTTATTCGGTGTTTTTTTTGCTATTCAATAGTGCCCCAACATTTTTGTTCAATAGTGCCCCATCACATGGAGTTCAATATTACAACGGTTTATTCAATTCGGCTAAAGAATTTGAATAAAACAAAGCTTGTAAACTAAAGCTAACATCTTTGTTTAAGCATTGAATAATAAATTTCAATTTTAGGGATAGAAGTTTGCATCTTTATTTTCTTAAGTTTAAATTCAAGGGGAAGGAAAATGCATATCTTGTTTAGACAGTACTGTTCATACAAAATGTAACAGTTTTGTGAATTATTCCCTAGAAGGAATAGTAATGTATTGACATATATATTTTTTAAAAATAATTTACTTGAATGAAAATGTTTAGAGTGTTCAAAGGTGCCCGCAGTTCAAACGTGCCCCCATCTCCCCTACATAACTGGAATAAACTCACGTTTATTGTTGAGATATTATAAAAAGAAGATGCTTGAAATCTACATGTAAGGTACCATGGGGTAATAACGCCATGTTAAGGTTCTAACAATTTTCACGGCTTAGTTTTTGATTGTATTTTTCAAACAAATGTAGGATATGATGCAGCAACTCATTGACTATCTATATAAAAAATTACAAATATATATTCATAAAATGTTATAGCGTGATTTCTGGACCTAACGCTATTTGCGTTATTACCCACCTGTGTGAATAATTACGCCATGCATACTAAACTGTAAAATAAAATGAAATAATCCAATGTAGATTGCCAAATTGTAAAAATACAAACTCTAAAGCCCAAGAAATTGACAAATTGCATTCTAAACGAAAGAAAAGGTTTATATTTTTGTGAAAGTGTAAAAAAAGAAAGTGGGGGAGGGCAAAACAATATCAGAAACTGACCTTCTTTTTGCTTAAAAAGGGCCATTTGAATAGAAATATTAGAAACATAGTCCGTTTTTAACTGTGTTTATCTAAACGTGTATATATGCATTTTATGTGATAGAAAATGTTCAGCTTTATGTGAAAGTGAATATAAAAGGAAGAGGAGGAGCTTCAACAGATTATAACACTCTGAACATCTGTTTGCTTAAAAAGTCCCATTTAAATATAATTATAAGAAACATTGCATGGTTTTGACCATTTTAATGCAACATTTTTATCGTGTGAAATTTTATAATAACTAAAATTTTGTGCAATAAATATTTTTTTAACACTGTTATAGAAGGCTTCAATATATTCTTTAACCCTTAAACTCCACACTAAAGCGAATTCGCGCAAACCTAAAGTTAAAATATCGGCGTTATATAGAACATGCTTTTACAAATCTGTATTTTAAATTAAGATTTTTGCAAAAAATCAACATCCCTGTGAGATTTTTTATTAAATTTTATAAATGATTCGTGTGATTATATTTCATTAGCGCTATATTCGCAACAAAATTAACCTTAAACTGCTTTTAGTTTTTTCACTAATGCTGTTTATTTATTTATTTCAAATTTCAGAGTTTAACTTAATTATCAGTTTAACTATAGCTACAACTACAGAAGTTATAGCTACATCAGTTTAACTATAGCTATTCTCTTTCGTTTGCAGTCCTCGTACTGTTGTTAAAAACATTTGAACAGATTAAATTTAATTAGAATTAATCCTGTACAAAAAATTTAGAGTAAAAACAATATTGTAAGAGTTTTAATCATTGATCGCCTTTTAACATTTAACTAATGTTTCCGGTTTCACAGACGACTGCTTTTTTCAATTTTTATAGTACGTTTTTCAATTTTTACTTGTAATTTTCAGTTTAACTGCAAACACTACTGAAATTTTGTTTCATTTGTAACTTTAATACTATCACCAGAGACTTTTAAATAGATGAATATTAATTGTAATAGTCTTGTACAAAAATTTAGTACAAAAACTCCATCGTATAAATTATGCACTCTTTTATTCATTTTTCGATCTTGCGGTCACACAAATCACTTCATACTAGTTACGTTACAATTTCTGTCATGTCAGTTAAAGGTTAAAGTCGTAAAATTTCAAAAAACAGAACGCCGAGAAAGCAGACCGTTAAAATTTAGAACTGAACAATCAAGTGGGTATTCAATATAAACCTGATTTTGAAAATGTTGGAATTAGAATATCAAAAACATTTTGATATCGATTTATTTATAAGAGTTTAAAATTCTTTTTACATTAGTATTTTTATTTATTTATTTATTTACTTTAAGATTAATTTTGAGTACCGAACCTACCTTAATCTAACCATTTCAACAATGATAATAATGTTGCCTCATACAGAATGTAAAAAATAAACCCACTTCGGATGTAGTTCCGCCATTGAAAAGAATCAACCGGGGAAAATCAAACGCCAAAGAATGGCGTTCTTACCCCATTACACTTATTGCGCAGTACATTTTAAACTACAAATTATTTTGGGAAGATATCCAAATTTTTTTACAATATTTTAAAACTACATGAAATGCACTACAAATTTATTTAATAAACAAAGTATTTTCTGAATAAGGTATAGTCTTCACATCATAGATCTTACCTCGCAAATTTGAGATCAAACGTTAATTGTAGATGCTTCTAAAAGCGATAAGGCCTACAAATGAAATAAATTAACTTTCAGCTGTTGTTTGTGTTTTATATGACTCAGAGCACTTCTGAGCAGAGCTTATAGGTGCCATTTTCCGGATTATTTCATAATTTTGCGTAATATTAGCACTTGGCGTTATTACCCCACCTGGCGTTATTACACGAAAACACCTTAATATTATTAAAAAAAAATCAATGAAACAATTTGAAAACAGATTTTTAGTTCTATTCCATGAATCAAAAATTTAAACTTCACAATATTTAGAAGCAAATATACATGTAATAAAATAAAAAGGTGATTGCTTAGGTTATTTATGCATCTTTTTTAATGCAAGTGTTTCTGCAGAACTCAGCTTTATAATGCAGATAGCCCTTTAAACTTTTTTAAAGATTTGACTGCTATACTTTTTTTTTCTTGCTCAGAAAATATCGTTTATTTTTTCGATTTAAATTTAGACCACACAAGATAAAAGCAGTAACAATAATAAAAAATGTTTAAGTAATTTTTAATTATCATTCTTAAATTCTACTACTTATTTTATTGCAGCTAATATCTTTAGGAGAAGATTGTTTCCACGAGGGCAATGTGTAAATGTAGCCAAAAGGTCAAATCAAACACGGAATCAAAAATGTCTTAAAAAAATGACTTTTTTTTTTTTACTTCAGATACTTTTTTTTCAGATGTATTTCTAAGTCAGGTATTAAAAATACGTCCAGTCAATGTACAATTCATCTTAGTTTCAAGTATGGCATCCTCTTGCATCATCGTTGCATATTTAATCATCCGAGAAAAAAGTCTCACAGTAAGGAATCGTATGTCGAAAGATTAAGCTTCTGAACACAGCACATATTATCTTTTAAAAAACATTTGACTATTGTATTTGACAATCTAATTCCATTATTTTATTTAGATTTATTAACTTTGTATTCAAATTATGATGACAAAGTCTAAAAATAAACTAAAATATTGAGTAACATTTTAATTCCTAGTGTTACATAAAACAAATTGGAAATTGCACGTGAAGCGTAGCAAATTTGGTGCGTTTGTACGGAAACGAATTTATAAAAATATCACTCTCATATATCACTCTCATAAAATTGTAAATAAAGTCGAGTCTCCATATGACGAAATCCACCGTTCCAGTAAAAAATTTGTTATATAGAGAAATTCGATGTATAGAGAATGATGTTAAAAATCGTATTTAATGTGTGAAATTTGAGCAAATATTATTTTTTATCTTTTGAATTAAGAATTTGAAATGTTTCAAAGTAAATATTAACCTAACATTTTATTTCTTATTTATTTAAGCTTTTTCATAAAAGAAGACAGACATTTATTTGAAAGCTTAGTGAAAATCAAATAAGGAAGACTTGCATTAATTTCAGACGAAGAAATCTGTAACTTTTTGTTGTTTTGATTTTAAAATTGTTACGCTCTGAAAAAAATGCTCAAATTTTAGCAAGGAATGAAAAATTGTAGTTAACATTTTCCTCCAATTGAAGGCCTCTCTTATGTGTCTCTCATTGATTCCTCTCTTACATGTGTATCAATCCAATTGACTCTGTTTTGAGAAGGATGTGGAAAGGTGTGTGGGAGGTGAGATGAATTCGTTGGATTTAAAGAACAAGCAGAGAACTAATATTAAAAGAAAAAACACAGCACTGACGATAAATTAAAAATAAATGATAGAAAATTGATTCCATATGATTTTGAAGAGTTTTAAAACTGAATAAATTAAGACCCATTTATGAAAAATTCGTTATATGGATATATATATTTCGCTATATAGAGACTGTTAAGCTATTGCATAGCTTTTATCACGGGCTTTGAGCGAGGCGACCGAATCCAAAAATTCCGTAACGAGGAAAATTCTAACACATCCGTAACGAAAAAACCTAACACTCGGCTAACGTCGTTTCAGCTCGGCAGACTTCGGCATGGTATCCTTCGGTAGACTTCGGCAGACATTGACGCGGTATTTTTCAGATATTTAGAGGATATCAAGTCTCAAACTTATATTTCTTATTTCAGTTACTATAAATCTATAGTTTCAATAATAAAAATACCTGGTAGAATGTGTATAGAAAAGAATCGTCTTAAGATAAAACAAGGTAGGATAATGTAGTTTTTGGTGATTGGAGACCTGCCCAATAGTGAGGATCGAAAAATTTAAAATGCTTATAACTCGCGATCTAATTTTCGTAGCGCGGCCAAATTTTGTTTGGTAATTTATTTTGAGACAATGTTAATTTTTGGTGACAGGAGACCCCCACGGTGAGGGTCGAAAAATTTAAAATGCTTATAATTCGCGATCTACTTTTCGTATCGCGGCCAAATTTTGTTTGGTAATTTATTATGAGAGAGTGTTAATTTTTAGTGACAGGAGACTCCCCAACGTGAGGGTCGAAAAATTTAAAATGCTTATAACTCGCGATCTAATTTTTGTAGTGCGGCCAGATTTTGTTTGGTAATTTATTATGAGACAGTGCTACTTTTGGTGACAGGAGATCCCCATGATGAGGGTCGAAAAATTTAAAATGCTTATAACCCGCGATCTAATTTTCGTAGTGCGGCCAAATTTTGTTTGGTAATTTATTATGAGACAGTGTTATTTTGGGGACAGGAGATCCCCCATGATGAGGGTCGAAAAATTTAAAATGCTTATAACTCGCGATCTAATTTTCGTAGTGCAGCCAAATTTTGTTTGGTAATTTATTATGAGACAGTGTTACTTTTGGTGACAGGAGATCCCCATGGTGAGGGTCGATGAATTTAAAATGCTTATAACTCGCGATCTAATTTTCGTAGCGCGGCCAAATTTTGTTTGGTGATTTATTATGAAACAGTGTTAATTTTTGGTGACAGGATGGTGTATATCTTGAATTCATTGCGTCATTCTTTCTCTTCCAAAGTTTCATTCGTACATTTGTACTGAAAATATGAAACTTAGACTCATATTAAAAAATTCTAAGATTCAAAAAATGCATATGAAAATTTTCTATACAACTCTATTCTTTTCTTTTTATTTTCTTCTATCTTTACAAGAAGAAAGTATTGGATTCATAAAAATTTTCAAAATCTGGTTTTCGACAGATTTAGAAGTTTTAGGCGTCAGAGAACACGAATTTTTTTTTTTTGAAAATGTCTGTGTATGAATCTGTCTGTCTATGCGTATGTGAAAAAAAATTGTGGCCGCACTTTCTCAAGAACTAATGCACGGAATTTCACAAACTTTAGTTTCTGTTACACCTTGATATAGACTGGATCTGATTAGCTTTTCATGTGCATCGCTCAACAGGTGGCGCAGCTATTCTGCATTATTTACAACTTCTACAATAGCCATATTTCGAGAATTATTACATGCATTTTCCATAAAAATTTAAATTCAGTTAATACCTGATAAACCTTGGTGCTAGCTACGGTTTACTGCAAATCGCTTGGCAGGTGGCACTGCTATACTGCATTATTTATAATTTCCTCCATAGCGATGTCTCAAAAACTAGAACATGGATTTTCACAAAACTTTAGATTTAGTAAGTACTTGATATGAAATGGTGCTGATTATGTTTCAGTGCAAATCGCTCTATAAATGGCGTTGCCATGGTGCATTATTCGTGATTATTGCAAAACGTCTATCTCAAGAAATAATGTTCGAATTTTTCTAAAACTTTACATTCAGTTAGTCAAATGGTATAGATTAGAGTTATTTAGTTTTTCGTGTAAAATCGCCCTAGAGATGGCATTGCTATGCTGCATTTTTCACGATTCCGCAATAGCTGTATCTCGAGAAGTAATACATAGAAATTCCCTCAAACTTCAGATTCAGTTAGTATCTAATAAAAAATTGATTCTGATTATTTTTTAAAGTACATCACCCAAAAAGTGCAATCCTGTTATGCAGGGTTTATTTTAAGATTTTGAAATAGCACTATTTCACAAATTAATGCACGGTTTTTCATCAAACTTCAGATTCAGTTATAAGTTGACATAAGTTGTTGCAAACTAGATTTTGTTCCACTGGTGTGGTGTTGTGAACCTAACTGGTGTCACTGCTAACTGTATTTTTCAGGAAGTATTGAAGTATTAACATGCATAATATATAAGAAAGTTTTGTGATTGTCAAACCCGACTAGTTGTTGATTGGAAAGATGTGCCCTTCTTTCCTTGGAGAACATGATCTAAACTCAACATCGTGGCCTGCTGACAGTTTCTTTATGTATTATTTAACTGTTATACTTTTAGAATTCTTATATTATTTTTATAATTGGGGAATTTTCAGAAATTCAGAGTACTATCATTCTAATGTCTCTCTCTGTTAACTTTTAAAGCTTTATTTGCAATCTCTTTTTTTGTACGTAATGAATTGCTTTTTATTTGAGTTCGTAATTATGTTAATAATTAGCATATAGTCATCGTTCAGTCCGTCTGTCTTTCCGCATATAAAAACGAAAAAAAATATCCAATCGAATCGTTTGAAATTGAAAATGCATAATTGTTGTATAATTTTGTTGAGTCGTTTCAAATTTAATGAAAATCGGATGTATAGTTCAGTTACAGCGAAAAGCAAAAGTATTATGTTACGTTACTTCCAATGCGAAAAAATAGCTTCTAATGCATTTAAATGATGCTACACACTTTCAAACATAATAAAATTCCTGTGCATCTATGAAGTATGTACTAAAATGCATATTCTGTACAATGTATAATTCAAAGAATATTTGTTTTCATTTTACAAGGCCACACTAAAGTAGTCCATTACATAATGGGATAGGGAGAAACATTCTTTGGGACGCGTTTCGATTATATTAAACTATTTCTCTTTTTATGAAACTGGTATATGTTTCTGAGGTTTACTACAAGTTTCTTTTTGTACAATAGAAAGCAGATAATATTTACAGGGATCCACAAAAGATTTCAGATACCTGTTCAGTATCCGAAGTACTGTATACTATTGCACCAAGATTTGAATATTTTTAAAACTTCATTATAGTATGAACACACCTCATTTGCTACGTTTTATATGCCATTTCCGACTTATCGTAATTTCGGGTTTATAAGCCGCGGATCAAACAATTCTTTTTGGACCCAGAAATCTTATTTAGTGATTGAAGACAAATATTTACGGCGATCTAACTAGTTATATTTGTTTCTTAAAAAATTCTGGGTCGAAAAAGAATTGTTTGACCTGCGGCTTATACACCCGAAATTACGGTATTTTTACAATAAAATGGCTTCGAGCCTGTATTTCAGCTATCTGTTTTATAATGTTATTTAATTATCTAGAAAATTTGGTATTTTTTCTATAAAAATTAACGATTATCTTTGTTTTCTTTATTTTAAATTATTTTTTTTGTCATTTTTAAAGATCATAAGGGATTTATTTTGCTGAGATATCAAGAAATCCATTCACATGTGATGTAGATTCTGTGGTTGTATGACTAAAATATGCAAATGAGTGAAAGTTTCAAATTTTTTGCAAATGTACAATGACTTTTGAGTAAGTATTGTTGAACAAAAATAGTTTTATAAATATATTTTCAGCATGTTCAAGATAAATTTATATTAACAGTTTATTATATAAAGTTATAAAGACTGCTTAATAATCATTTCAATTAATTATTTTCTTTCTATTCCCCGTGGTGGAATTTGAATATTTTTCAAGAACTACTTTCTGTACTTTTATTTTGTGGAATATTGTATTTACAGATATTTGAAACATTCTTGAATATACCGGGTGATCCAAAAGTCAGTACGAACTTTAAAAATGAATAATTCGAAAACGAATCAAGATATAAAGATTTGGTTTGAACCAAACAAATCAAAAAGAGACCGGGTTTTGTGTGGCAACGATTAAAAAATAGTTTGATGGCAACCAATCGATGGCGCTGTCGGATTGGTGATGAAGGATTATTCAAAGCAACAAACGATATAAAAATGGAGCTACTGCAGCAGGTAATGTTAGTCGAAGGTTGTATGCATCGAATTGCTGTCCATATATGAGAAAGCCCTCTTAGTTAAACAGCATTATAATAATTCGGAAAGTGACGTTATGGCATTGCGAACATATAGCTACATGATTGGTATCTGAGATAGCAAAGGACCAATAACATCATCAGCATTTGAAGCTTACAGTTTCAAGAAAATTAAGCTTCAAAGAAATTTGAAGCTTACAGTTTCTTTGGCGTCACCTCAAAGAAGTGGGCGTCCCGCAACAGCCACTGCTGTTGCCACGACAGTGGAGCAGACTGTGAAATCCATGTCGGTGTTTGCTGCACATGGGGAATGCAGTGCTCGAGAACTTTGAGACAGACAGGAGTGTCGTACGGAAGTGTCTGGAGAGCACTGCGAATAACTTTGCAGCGGTATCCTTACACGTTGCCACATAACCAAGAACTGAAATCTACTGACTTTGACTCTGGTCGAGATATTACAAGTTTGGTATTCAATAAAATGGAAAAGCAGAACGACTTGGCTTCACACTGTGCTTTGGTTAGATAAAGCGCATTTTACAATCTCTGGCGCTGTTAACACCTGCAATTGTAGAGTGTGTAAAATCAACATGCATTTGTTGAGATACCCTTGCAACAGCCTAAAGTTACAGTCTGGTGTGGCCTTCACTGCTGATTTCATAATTGGCCCTTTTTCTTCAAACGAAGTCACACAGACGAGTTTTAAAATTGTTTCTGTCTCTGGTCAGCGACATGTAGCATTGTTAAAGAACAACGTTAATTCTGAATTGCATTAGCAACTGGCACTCCAAACAACCAATTTTATGGAAGATGAAGCACCACCTCATAATGGTCTGCCTGTGCAACGCTTGCTACTCTCAATATTTGGGGAGGATCTTATTATCAGTCGTAACTTTAATCACGTATGACCTCCAAGATCTCCCGATCCGGCACCTTTGACTTTTGCCTGTGGGGATTTTTGAAGTCAAATGCGTACCGCGACCAACCGGCATTTACTAATAGTACTGAACGATGCCATCCTCCAAAATGTGTCTGTCATAACGCAAGAAATGCTAGTAAATGCTATAAACGATGTGCCGCCTCATCTCACAGCTGTGCTTCTGAATAATGGACAGCACATTTAGCATTTTCTATAGTACTAATTAGCTATGATTAGGTTGACTTGTAAGTTGTCAATATTTTTTCATTTGTAAATCATCTTTTGGTGCAATGAAAAAGTATATGCCATCTGTTGGTTGCTAACAGAACTATTGTTTTTCGTTGCCACACAAAACCCGGTTTTCTTGTCCATCTGTTTAGTGCAAATCGTATCTTTGTATCTTGATTTTTATTCATATTTAAAGTTCGTTCTGACTTTTGGATTACCCTTTACTAAGGAAAAAACAGTAAAGGGACTAATTATATTACTTCGGGAAAAAAAAAATATTTTTTGTGTATCGTGTGAAAGTTGGTGAACACAAAAATATATTTCTTTTAAGTACTATTATATTTTCAGGGATATCATCGAAATTGTAGTACAAAAATGTGTTCCCATCGTCTATTTCCAAATGCTGCTCCTACTTCAGCTAAAATTATGAAAACAATAGAGGTAGTAGATGTTAATTTAAATTTTGCAAGAAAATTATAGCGATTGCCTTACATACAATTTTTGAGACAATCACATTTATCGTTACGCACAAACTTCGATTTGCGTGCATTCAGGAAAGGTGATGACCAGCACTAAAGGTACCTATCATAGCAAAAGTATAAAAGAATTGTTCATAATAATTTTTGAAAAAAATTGTCGGTATCTAGACGTGATATTAACAATTAAAGATAGGTACATTTTGGATATACATAATGACAGAGACGTCGTACTCTGTATACCATTGACTTTTAAAACCTAGATAAAAACTTTTAATGTCATATTTTTGTAATGCAATAGCCAGTAATAGCATAAAAAAATAAACATCAAATTGTTAAAAACAGACTAGTTTAAATAGAATTAATCACATAAGTAGTCTGGGATTCACGTCTAGTTTACACTGAACGGATTGCTCAATCAAGACTGTTACAAGCGTCTATTTTTATTTTCTGTTCATTCTACTATTTTAAAAAAATACATTTTCTAGTATATTTTTCTTTTAAATATTGGCAAGGCGTACATGAAAAATTTTTGTTTTGAAAAAATGGAACGGAATTAAACTAAAAAATAGTCGTTTGTGGAAACCCTGATTAATACGCATCCCATGTCATTAAAAGATAATAAAACGCTAAGTGGAAAAAATGTTAGCGACTAAGGTTTCGTTGCAACATTGCAACCTCCTTTCGAAGCGCGCTTAGCACAATCTCAAAGTTAAGCTTTGAAGAAGTGTTTTGTTTTAGCTATACTGTAAAACAAAGTTTACTATAACGCAGTGCTTACTTTCATGAAATGCGAAAAGGAGTTCAAATATGTACTACTTTTATTGTCAGTACCGAATTAAGTTCATCATAAAATATTGGAATAAGATTAAGAAAAAGAGTTAGGCAGATTAGCAAAATTTAATTTTATTTAGAATTCATATCTGTGAACTTTTTTGGTACACTTATTTATACTTTTCTAGAGAATATAGCTATAATAAACCATAGCCTATATATATATATATATATATATATATATATATATTTACAAAATTTAATTATTTTTAGCAATGTTTTTTAATAACAGTTAATAATTCATATATTTACTGTACGGAACCCTTTTAGCGCGAGCAATACCTGCACTTGACTGTTTATTTGATAAATAAAAATTTTCGAAAATTAGTTATGAATTTGACATTATAAAACACAATTTCTTATCCCTGAATGGGCTTAAATTACATTGAAAAAAAAATAGTATGATAGCGATTAAAGGATAAGTCAAATTGTTAAAGTGATTTTAGAAACTGATATTCACATGGAAAAAATGTATAAAAATCGATGCATTTTTCTCTATATTTTACAATAGAAATGGCAAGTACGTGAATTTTTTTTTTAAAAATAACAACAATATTTTGTCATTTTTACAGTTTTTAAAGTATAAAAAATATGGTTGAATGTAAGGTAAAATATTTTCTGTATTTAATTTCATTTTCCGAATAGACGACAGAAAATTAGAGTAATGATGACCATTAGACAAGTGCAATTCATTTGTTAGCGACTTGATATATTCGATTCCATTATCATTAGGCAAGCACATTACCATTCCTTTACGAGTTTTCCGTAATTTGCTTTCAGGAAGTCGTAAACAAGATAAAACTTTCATTATGCCTTTCAAATAGAAATACTGAATTCCTATGGAGATAGAAAAAATATATATTAATTTAATTGTAACACGTAAATCTACTAACTACATATATTTAATACAAACAAAATGATTAGTCAGAGATAATATTTAATCTTAGATAATCAGTGTAGTAGTTTAAACTACTTTTGATAGTCACCTATTTACACGTTGCGTGCCATATCAGTCACCGGTGACTCACAGTCTAAAATATGATGTAAAACTGAAAAATGTATGTAGTGTTTTAAGTAATTACTGAAATTTTATATACAGTATTTACTCGTGTATAAGGCGCACTTTTTTCCAAAAAATTAGGGCAATACTCCTAGGTGCGCCTTATACACGGAATATTTTTTTTATTGTTGGATGCAGTCGATCGATATACATATGAAACAAGAAATTATTTAAAGAATATATTAAAACTCGGAAAATGATATTTAATTGAAGTATTACTGCATATTTATTTCATTCATTGCAGTTTTTATGCAACAGAGCTAATGTCATTATCTAATCGCTAATTAGCAATTCTCTTTACCGTCATTCATTCCTATTTCCCGTCATTCTTTTACAACCCGAAGTCTAAAAATGCATTTTCGTCTTGTTTTCTGGTCTGGTGTAATGTTTGTCTCGACTTTTTTTTTACTGAGATTCATTTGGTCATTCTTCATTAGTGTATCAAATTTATGGTGCGCCTTATACACGAGATTTTAAGAAATCGCCATTTTTATTTGTAAAGTAGGGGTGCGCGTTATACACGCGTGCGCCCTATACACGAGTAAACACGGTAATATTTTCTTAACTTTTGTGTATTACAGGATTATACTTTCTTAATAATTACTTTAAAAATATATATTTAAATTTTATATCATACTTTATACTGTCAGTCACTGATGATTGACGCAGCTTAAACGGAAAGATCAGTGTCAGTCACCGTGCTCACTCAACGTGTTAACTAAATGTATCATCCTTATAATATGATTGCAAAAGTTGAGCATGGTGAAAAACGGTCAATGCAATTTTAATAAAAATTTTAATTTCGTTTTCATTTGCATAATTTTATCTAAATAATTTGTATTAACTGTTTTACGCTTGTAATTATTAAATTCCATGTAAATTTTCTATAAATCTCTGATACAAAATATAAAAATTAATTTTCTAATACTTTTTAATTTAACACTGTAATTCTTGTTTATTATGATAGTATTTACAAACATTTGAAAATTTGAAACTAAAACTTTTTAAAGTTTTATTTCATTTATTTTGAGTGAAGTTTTTGAAAACAAAAAGCATCTTTTTATAACATGTATAATACTGCATTACGTTTTTCACCCACTCATTTTGAACGCCTCGGTTTTTTAGTGTTACATGCTGTGCATCGTTTACTGATGACTAACTAGCTCATAAACATATGCTTGAAGTGTTTTTCGTTTTTCTTGCTTTTTAACTCGAAACTGACTTTAAGTTCTAAAAGTTCTTTTTTTAAACATTTTCCAACATGCATGAAATTGTTTATGACTTCACTTTTTCAGTGTGTTGTCCATCTGCCTGTGCTCTAAATAGCATAAATACAGACAGACTGCAATGAAATTGATATATGTTGTTGATATTCGCTGTGGCATGTTTTATACAGAAAATTTTGAATGGTGAAGTTACAGTTTCTTTACAGAGATGTTCCAAAGAGTTTCGTTATGTTACGGCCTATGGGGAAAAATTGTTTAAGGTGGATTTTAATAACGTTCCATATTTACAAACTCATTGGAATTTATATATAGCTCTGTAGGCGCATTACATTATGCTTACTGTAGAATATGGTATGAATAGCATTCATCGTTTTTTTACTGGGACAGTAAAATATAAATCCATTACCTCATGGTCTACGGAGAAAATTAGTTTGCGACATATTTTAATAACGTAACCTACTAGAGTTGATATATATCTCTGAAGTGGGCTGTTTGGTATTTAACGCAGAATGTAAACTGCATAGGATATTCATCATTTATATACAGGGTCACACTAAATAATTCGGTTACAATATTCTTTACGAAAAGTTATTTCTAGAAATAATACGTTTTCTGTTCTGGATTTTTTTTAAATTAAATATTTTTTTGCATTTTTCTTAGTGTGTAAAAATTTCAGATCATATACAGGGCTGCACAAAATATCTGAAGTATATTTCCATTCATTCATTCAAATTACTAAAGGGAAAATTTCAACTGTTATATGCATTTTCAAATTGAACTAAATATAGACATACTATGCATTATGTGATAAATCTATGATACATACATAGGGCTGCAAAACAAAATGTGATTTCTTTTCGCCTTATGATGGAAATTGATGAAATTAAGTCTTAAAATGTATTATATGTTTTAAAAATCGTTTATTTAGAGAATCTTTTCACTTTGTTAAGCTGCGAAGTTTTATTACAGCATTTTAAATGTGTTGAAAAATTGTGTTTGAAAAATGTGATTCATAATGTACGCTTAACATATGATTTTACGTTCTTGTTTAAGTAATAATTTTGCTGACCACAATAGTTAGCTGTCTAATTAAACCCACGAAAAAAGATTTGAGCTACTTCGGTTTAACTTCACTATCTGGGTGCATGTAATATTAAAGACAACAGTTTATTATAGTTACGTCCAGAAAATGAAAAAAAGAAACAAAAAAATATGTGATGCCAACCCTTCTTGCTTTCTCGAAATATTTCGTATGTGTTATTCCTTTGGTTAAAATAGACAACATAATTCGAATTTTTTTCGAATGTTTGACCTTTGATGAGAATGATGAGATTTGAATGATGAGACCTTTTTAATGGTTTATTGGATAATATTTTGCGGTTATATTTAATTAGTGTATTTTTGTGGATTATTTATGATCCGGTGTAAGTTTGTTATTTTCCTTCAGAAAATTTCCCGGGAAATATGCTTCAGTTACACTACCTTATAAATTTTACAAAAAACATTTTCTGAGGTGAACAGAAAATATCTCTCTGTTTAAATAGTTCTTGGATTTAAGCAACACTACTTTTTGTAAGCAAGTTTACATTCCCAGTATAGTTATTAATTATTGTCTGACTTCTTTGCTTTTTTAAAAGAAACTGGTATAAAAGTTTCTAGAAAAAATAGTATATATACAGCAATTTAAGATTTTAGCCATTTGGGTATAACTTTAAAATAAATCTAGACGCAAATTCTTGAAATAGAAAAGCTATGAAGAGAAATCACAAAATAACAATTTTGTTTTTCTTGAGAAAAATGTTGTTTTGTTTAATTAAACGTAATGCCTCTTGAGTTTTACTTTCGATCGAAAGTGCACTTAAGCGTAGAAAATGAAGTGCGTTCGTAATTTAATGAAGTTTTAAAAATATTTAGATCTACGTGTAATAGTGTGCAGTATTTCGAATACAGTATAGTTGCCGAAATCATATTGCATCCCTGTAAATGCTATCTGCTCTCTGTTATATAGAATGTAACTTGTCTATTCTGACCAATGGGAATGCTCCATAACAGTGAAGTAATCATTTTCTATAAAAGCGGTGGAGTTACTGTTCAACAAAAGTTGCAGATTTTTAACAGTGTAGGTATTTCATCAAATATTGCTTGAGTTATGCTAGAAAAACTACTTATTTTGCATCATCAGTTCTGAATTTTTCAAATATTTTGAAGGTCGGAAAATATTATCGAGGTCTGCAGGGTTTTAAAAAAGAAACATGGATTAATAGGGAATGTTTTTATAAAGTTAGGAACGAAAGAGGTCGAAGAACTAGAATGAGATACTCAAAAATCTACTTCAAAAATTATCAGCACACTGTAAAAAAAAGGGTCGATCTACTAAAAAAACTTTAGTGATCTTTGTAATTACTAAAAATTTTTTAGTAATCTTAGTCGGTTACTAGAAAATCTGTAAGAATTACTAGAAAAAAGTTAGCAACGAATAGAGTTAATAGTTTTATATTTTTAATAGCTCTTACTAAAACTCACTTGGTGTGGCCTTGATAGCATAGTGGTTGTAGTAACGGACTCCAGGCTAAAAGGTCCCGGGTTCGAAACTTGCCACCGCCAAATACGCCCCGAATGTA
Source organism: Maratus speculifer (assembly GCA_964019185.1). Taxonomy (NCBI): domain Eukaryota; kingdom Metazoa; phylum Arthropoda; class Arachnida; order Araneae; family Salticidae; genus Maratus; species Maratus speculifer. The sequence continues at coordinate 183,878,164 of OZ025298.1, read as the reverse complement.
TGTAGTGTCTCGTTAATAAAGGGATTATGAAAATCCTGTCGGAGCAGGTAGGAATGTTTGGTGCTGCCATCTATTGCGTTTTTGCCGAAAATCTATCGCTTCAGAAGTTTGGATGCACCTCGAAAGAAGCTACTGTCCTTCGGGCGCACGTAAAGGTTATTAAAAAAAATTTTGGAGCTATTACTAAAATTTTCTTGGTGGCTCATACTCAAAATTTTTAAGTTAGTTATACAAAAAATTCTTTTGTTCAGTTTACAAAAGAAATACTTGTTTCACTTGCGAAAAAAAAGTTTGTAATGGTTACTAAAAAATTCTGTGGAATACAAATTTACTAAAGAATTTTTAGTAACCTCTTGAATTTTTTTTACAGTGCAGATGAATTAAAATATGTCCATAAAAATTCACTTTTTTCACTCGTATCCCAAATTTTTTCTGTGGAAATTGTGATGATGTGTGTGAGACACATAGCATACAATTTCACCAAAACATAATGACAATGAAATAAAAAAAAAGATATTAAAGCAATTTACAGTGTGGCTGCTAACAGAGTACTTCTTATACTTAGGAATGGCCTGAAATGGAACATAAAAGACAAGCAAAGAAGCAGACTTCTTCAATGAGGATATAAAATTTATGTTTTGACATTGTTCATAAATTATAATTTAATATTATGTAGAGAAAAACCAATTGATGTTTTTCATTTATATAGTTCATGATTTTTACCAATTCACTTAAATTGTCAATTTTTCATATTAGTCATTTTTTACATCGATAGTTAACATTAAAAATTTTATGGTTAACTCATGTTGTGTGACTCAAAATTAGCATTAAAATCTATCGTTTATTTATAGATAAAAAAAGTGTTTTTTTTTTTTTCAAGACCAATGTAATTAAAAGTATTCTTTAAAATGACTTTTGATTTTCAGAAATTATTTCCCTGTTTCATAAGGCTGAGAACGAAGGTTGTAGTAAAAGAATATTTTATGTAAGATCATTAACGAGGCCTCTTCAATGGTGTATTGAAAGATTATTTGAGATTATTAATAAAGGTATTTTTGTGGATGATTTATGATCCGTAGTAAATTATTTTTTCCTTCAGAACTTTCCGAGAAAATATTATTTAATTATATTTTGTAATAAATTTTGCAAAAATGTTTTTTGCAGTTTAAAAAATAACAGAAAGTATCTTTTTGTTTATGTTGTTTTTGAACTTGAGTAACTTGAGTAATGTTTCAACAAAATATATTTATATCCCCGGTAGAGTTAATAATTACGGTCTAATTTTTTTTTTTGCTTCTTTAAAGGAAACTTGTTAAAAAGTTTCTTGAAAATATATTACAATTTAAGATTTTAACCATTCGGGTATAATTTTAAAAGAAATCCAGTCGCGAATCCGTGAAATAAAATGGCTTTGAATAGAACAGACAAAATAACAATTTTGTTTCTCTTAAGAAAAAGGTCGTTTAGTTTAATTAAACGCATTGCTTCTTGAGTTTTAATTGAACAAATGGCTAGAAATATTCAAAAAGATGGCATCGTTTTGAAAAGTTTTAACTTGTTTTCTGTAAAATAAAATTAAAAAAGAAAACTTACTCTGTTTTTGTTATTAATTACAATGAAAGAAAGAGTTATTTAACAAGTTATTTAAAAACCATTAATAAGCATGCAAAGCAAAAGTTTGTGAATGTTTTTAGTGCCTTTCATAATGTATTCCGTAATATTTTAAAAATGTAAAGAAGAAGTAATTTAAATTAATACTCCCTCAAACTTTTCAAAAGTAATGCATTATACTAAACTAAGCATTTTCGTAAGATTATAATCTCTAAGACTGAAAAATGACTTGAAGTACTTTTTTATAAATAAGAAAATATTTATCTCTTAAAATACAACATATTTAAATAAAAAGGGTTTCTAAGTGAGCTGTACTTGTTTAAATAATTTTTGAAGAACAACGATGAGATCGTTTTACTAACTTCGATTTCTTCTTAAATTATATTGAATATTAAAAATGCACAAAATGTGAAGCCAGCCAAAAAAGTGATTATGAGAAAAAGAAACCATTCATTTTTATCTTAAAAAGCATTTAATTTAAGGACATTCATTTTATTACAGTAGTTAAACTCCAAAGAAATTCTTAAGTTTACAAATGAATTAACCAGCAAAGTTTTAAAAATAAAGTGATGTGTTTTTTTTTTTAAGGAAAATACTTTGATTTTATGAATGAATATATTTTCACACTTCTTAAAAGTAATTTATTTTGTGGATGAAGATGCTACGAGCAAATTTATTCTATGATAAAGCTACAATATCAATGCTCTAATTTTTCTTGAAAATATGCTAGGATTTCGCACAATTTTTCGAAGTTTGAGTAGAAGATATATTAGAATTTAATTTGAAATTTAGGTTTAGTTTCATAATACTTCCTTGTTTTTGTGACTTTTAATAACACCGTACTTACCTATGCCTAGAGAGATTTTCAATCTTTTTAATTAATGCTTACCGAGAATTTATTAAGTTGGAATGTTAGTCTTTGAAAGTTCATCCTTATTATCCCTATATACGAAAAGTCAAGAGGTTTTTGCTGAAACTGTTGAAAGTTTTTAATCATCCTTTTTGAATGTTTAAATATCTCGTGTTCCATGTAGGCAGACGATACCGTGCTACCTAAATTAAAATGTCAGTGTTGAGAAACTGAAGAGAAGTGAAGTGTTTTTTCTGTTTTTATTCTAAAGTTGTGTTTGAGATAAATGCAGACGATAACGCAGCAGTGAGCTGCGAATGAGTGTTATTCCTTTAATAAAGAGTTTTTTAAAGAACCAGTGCATATGAAATAATTTGTGTAGTGTGTGCTTAATAATTAACATGGACCGCCGAGCCGTAAGGTGAAAATAATTATTTATGAGAGTGAAAAATCATGGAATTTGAACTATGTGCTGATGTTATATTTAGAGTTCGATTATAGATCTGTCAACGTTCAACATGAGAATCTTCGAATAATATCGTGCACAAACAAGTGAAATATTGTGTTTAAGATGATCAATTTAAGAATTATAATGTGTCTTCCTCGGAATTTCGCAGCGATTTGAGTGAGGTAAGAGCAATTTTTTAGTTTATTTTGATTTAATTATGTCTGTTATTGATAATCTAAATAAAGACGAGCTTAAGCTTGTAGTTGAGGAATTGGGTTTAACTGCTCCTGAAAGTAGTAAAATTATTGATTTAAGAAATATTATAGAGAATAGTGAATATTACTCAAATGAGCAGTTATTAAAAAGCATCGTTAATTCGGTTGTTGAGGAGTATACATCACGACCAGAAACTGAGAAAACAAAATTAGAATTAGAAAAAAATTAAATTAGCGCAATTAGAAAAAGAGTTAGAATTAGCAAATATTCGTAAAGAACCATCCCAAAATTCGGAATTTGAAAAAATTAAACTAGCTCAGTTAGAGAAAGAATTAGAAATAGCCGAATTGCGTAAAGAATCTCAGGAAAATTTGCCGTCTGTAACAGAAAAATCGGAAACGGGAATAGGGAACAATAACTTGGAAAGTTTTATTAAAAGTATTAAAACTTTAACTATTCCTTTACCAACGAGAGCTGAGTCATTTAATCTTTTTTTTCAATCTCTTGAGAAAGCTTTTCGAACTAAAAATGTACCTGAAGAGTTTAAGGCCGAAATTCTGTTAAATATTCTCGGCGAAAAGGCGAGCAATTTAATGATCTATTTATCAGAGGAAGAGTTGATTAGTTATGATAAATTGAAAAATATAGTGTTAAGGGAATTTCAACCTACTGCACAAGAATGTTTAAACAATTTCAAGAGTGCGCAAAAATTACCGTCGGAAAGTTACGTTCAATTTGCAGCTAGGCTGAGTTCAATTTTTCAGTATTACTGTAATTTGCGTGAGGTAAATGATTTTAAATCATTATGCGATCTGATTGTTTCAGATAAAATTTTCAGTTCTTTAGATCGCGAATTAATGAATCATATCGCAATTAAACAATCAGAGTCATATTTTAAACCACAGCAACTAGGAAGAGAATGCGATATTTTTTTGTCGATTAAAAATAAATCTAAAGGTGAATCAAATGTGTATTCGAGAAACACGATAAATGAAAATAAACGTATAGCGACAAATAAATTTCAAAATCGGCCTCAAAGGAGCGCTTCAAATATATTTTTTTCGGAAACAAAAATGTCAAATGTGTCTTTTGTAAATCTAATGAATATCACGGTTTACATTCTTGTCCGCAATTCAAAAAACTGTCCATTAAAGATAGAGTAGAAGTTGTGAAATTAAATAAAGCACGTTTCAAATGTTTAAATTATAATTGTTGCGCACAGAAATGTAAGTCTAAAAATTGTGCTAGATGTAACCTACCGCATTCTGAGCTAATACATCTTTCTAGAGAAGAAAAGGAATTAAATAATCAAAATAAAAATGTTGGTCATGTGTTTAAATCGGCTGCAGGAATAAAAAATTCACAACCCGAGAAAATCTTTTCCTACCCTCCGAGTCAGACTGTCGCCTCTAGTTTTGTGAAAAATAAAACAAAATCCGTTTTATTAAGTACGGCGCGTATCCTCATTAAAGATAAGTTCTCGGAATGGCAGGAAGTTAGATGCTTACTAGATGTCGGTTCACAAGCATGTTTGATTACTTCACAGTGTGCTAATCGATTGCAGCTTAGAATTAATAAAACGAATACTTTAATTTCATGTTTGGATGACACTTCTATGACAATAAAAGGCTGCGTAAATACAAAAATCGCGAATAGAGATAAAAGTTTTGAAAGAGAATTGACTATGCTAGTAGTAAGGAAAATTACAGATTTAATTCCGCAACAAGTGGTTAACATAAATGTTGAAGTACCAGATTTAACTATATTAGCAGATTATAGATTTAATTTCCCTGATAAAATTGATATGTTGTTGGGGGCAGAAATATTTTATGAGTTATTAAGACCGGGACAAATATATTCTCAGAGTTCAAATTTACTTTTGCAAAATACCGTATTTGGGTATGTGGCTAGTGGATGCATAGAGCAGGAAAGTGATGTAAAAGTTCATTGTGGGCTAATTCGGGAGGAAGATTTAAACCAAACATTAAAAAAGTTTTGGGAATTTGAAAACGTCGAAGTAGAGTTATCAAAAAGTAAGGAATTTGAGATATGTGAGCAACATATTGCGCGCACGCATTGGAGAAATGAGGAAGGGAGATACGTGGTGAAAATGCCGTTAAAGGAAAATCCTTCGTGTTTAGGCCAATCTAGGGAGCTTGCTCTTAAAAAACTCAAATCGCTGTGGACTCGCTTATCAAAAGATAAAAAATACTTCAAATTGTATAAAGATTTTTTAAATGAATATGAAATGTTGGGGCATATGAAACAGGTTAAAGAAGTGAAAGAACCTGACGTCGTGTATTATGCTCCACATCATGGTATTTTCACACCAGAAAAGTCCACCACAAAACTAAGAGTTGTATTTAACTGTTCTGCCACAACAACAAATGGCACATCACTTAATTCATTGCAATATAATGGCGGTGTTATTCAGAATGATTTATTCACGATAATGGTTAGTTTTCGAGAGCATATTTATGCACTGACTGCGGATATTCAAATGATGTATCGAATGATCAATATTGATCCTAGTCAGCACGCATTGCAGAGAATTTTGTGGAACGATAATTTCGAAGAAAAGCCTAAAATTTTTGAACTACAGACCGTTACATACGGTACGGTTAGTGCGCCTTATTTATCAATGAAAACTCTCAACCAGCTATCGATTGATGAAGGAGATAATTATCCGATGGCAGCATCGGTTCTTCGAGAAAATATTTACATGGATGATATTTTGTGCGGTGTACCTACGCTTGAAGAAGCCAAAGAGTTGCTGCGGCAGCTCATAGCGATTATGCATACAGCAGGTATGAGACTCCATAAGTGGTGTACAAGTGATAAAAATCTTTCGCTGACATATAAAGAAGGGTGTAATTTTGATAATGAAGTTGAAACAGAACAGTTCCGTAAATTATTTATTGGCGGACTCAATTATAAAACTACAGAAGAGTCACTCAAATCTCATTTTGAACAATGGGATGAAATTGTTGATTGTGTTGTGAGGAGGGAACGCAATAAACGCAGATCACGTGGATTTGACTTTGTGACATTTGGATGTGCTCATATGGTTGATGATGCTCAAGCTGTTAGACCTCATAAAGTTGATGGCCGTGAAGTGGAGCCTAAGAGAGCTGGTCCTCGTGATGATTCAGATAAACCTGAAGCACAGATGACTGTTAAAAAACTGTTTAAGGGACCTTCATTTCTTCAGAACAGTGATTATCCTCAACGTACAATAACCATACCAGCAACAAATGAGGAGTTCAATAAAGAGCTCAAAATTAATGTTAAAATCGTTAATGAATTTAATGTTGTAAATTATAATATTACCGATAATTGTTTTGTAAATAACTTGATTAATCTTAGTAATTATTACTTAACGCTTGTGTGTATTCTTAGTTATATTTTCAGATTTGTGATGAATGCAGGTATGCCTCTTTATAAGTGTAATGAACCCTTGAGTACGTCAAAATTGGAATTGGCAGAGAAATATTTAATTAAATTAGTGCAAAATGAAGCCTTCAGTACCGACATACATAGTCTTCAGACTAAAGGATCGGTAAGTCCGAGTAGCAAGTTAAAAGGCCTCAACCCTTACTTAGATGAATTTGGAATTTTAAGGGTTGGTGGCAGGTTAAATAATAGTAATTTAAATTTTTCAAAAAAGCACCCGGCGATTTTACCAAAGAGTAATAAATTTACTGTAATTGTTATAAATTATTATCATAAGAAATATTTGCATGTTGGTGCGTCAACTTTACTATCCTTAGTAAGAAATAAATTTTGGCCAATAAATGGTCGTGCAATGTATCGAAAGGTGGTTCATCAGTGCATTCCATGTTTTAAAGCTAAACCAGTTATTGCAAATCAATTGATGGGTGATTTGTCCAGGGATAGAGTCCAATTAGACTATTGCTTTAATATTTCGGGTGTTGATCTGTGTGGGCCATTTATGATCAAAGTTGGTTATGCACGTAGGACCATCTTACAAAAAATTTATGTCCGTATTTTTGTTTGTTTTGTATTTAAGGCTATACACATAGAAATTATTTCAGATTTAACTTCCGAATCACTTATTGCGGCACTGAAAAGATTCATAGCACGCAGAGGTAAATGTGCCAAATTGTATTCTGATAATGCAAAAAATTTTATTGGGGCAGATAAAACACTTAGAGTCTTTTATGAATTAGTAAGAAAACCTGATGAGAAATTAGCAGCATATTTGTCTAGTGAAGGCATTGAGTGGAAATTTATTCCCCCCAGATTACCCAATTTCGGGGGTCTTTGGGAGGCCGCAATAAAATCCTTTAAATTTCATTTTAAGAGAATTGTGGGAGGTGCTAATCTCACTTATGAGGAATTTCTTACAGTAGTGATACAAATAGAGGGAATATTAAATTCGAGGTCTTTGAGTCCATTATCAGATGACGCAGATGATTTTGGAGTCCTAACTCCAGCTCATTTTCTTATAAACAGACCATTAAATGTCATTATTGAGCCTGATTTAACCAATATAAGAGAAAATCGCCTCAAAAAATGGCAAAGAATAACTAAAATTGTACAACTTTTTTGGCGCAAATGGCACCATAATTATTTAAGTGAATTACAACAGAGGGGTAAGTGGAGATTTGAAAAGGATAATGTAAAAATAGGAGATCTAGTGTTGTTAGTAGAGGAAAATATATCAAGCAATAAGTGGCCTTTAGACAGAATTATTGAAGTATATTATGGTAATGATAAGAAAATTCGTGTAGTTCAGGTAAAAACTCAGAATGGAATTTTTAAAAGATCGATTAGTAAAATATGTATTTTACCTATGCCTGAAACCCATAGTACTTAAAAAAATGTATATATATATATATATATATGTGTGAGTGTTATATTGTTTTTTCTTTCAATTTTATATTTAAGTAACATATATAGTGACCTTTTGTATTTATTTGTGTAGTTAGTGTACTTAGTAAAAAAAGAGTTATTATTGAATGTGAAACATGTCAATGGGGGCCGGTATGTTCCATGTAGGCAGACGATACCGTGCTACCTAAATTAAAATGTCAGTGTTGAGAAACTGAAGAGAAGTGAAGTGTTTTTTCAGTTTTTATTCTAAAGTTGTGTTTGAGATAAATGCAGACGATAACGCAGCAGTGAGCTGCGAATGAGTGTTATTCCTTTAATAAAGAGTTTTTTAAAGAACCAGTGCATATGAAATAATTTGTGTAGTGTGTGCTTAATAATTAACATCTCGTTCTATTTTTAAGAGTCATGTATATTTTTAAACGTTATGTATATACACAAGTTATACACAAATTCATCAAATGTGTTAAACATCTAAGCATTTTAGCTCATTATTCATACAATATTTAATTATTTTTTTTTATTAATAATTATTATTATTAGTTTTTAAATATTAGTTCCTTTTAAATCCGTTAAATGTAGATAAATGCAGATTTATTATTATAAAAAATTATGCAAGAAAATATTTGGGATTATCAATGCATTTACGTATACGATATTGTTCCAGAAACGTAGATTGTCATATGCACACAAGCTTTTTACAATAAAACTTTAAGAAAGGTTATTATTTATAGGTTTTTAATAAAGGTTTTTGTGTTAGGTAAATTGTTAAGAGAAAAAAAAATTCCTTTGCTGAATTTGGTTTTGTGAAATGCCAAATGAAGTTAAACTGTGCACTATTTTTATTGTCGCAACGAATCAAATTTATCCTAAACAGATTAGGACATGATTAAAAAAAGAGATAAGAACAGCAATATTTAAGAAATAAGAACAGCAATTGTTATTTATGTTTTATATCTTCTTGAAATTTCATTGTATATCCATGTATATTTTTCTAGCATAAATAGCTATATGAATGTTTTTGTAATGCTGCAGTGGCTAAATAATATATTTACTGTAAGGAACTATCTGTACGCGGGAAATATTCGCACTTGGCCTATTTTTTTAAAGTAAGTATTACAAAATGCTTTAGGCGATTGCTGTTATTCCCTAAAACCATATATTTCTAATGTTCTATCATTACTACAGTGTGTCAACAAACTACTCTCTTAAAACGAAAAAGCTGAAATAACTCAAGTTGAGCTGAAATCCACTCTTTTCCCATGTTGAAAGGAACCTTCTCAAGAAGAGCTGAAACAACTCAAGTGAATGAGTTGTTTTTAATCAACTCATGATTGAGTGATCTCTCTTTTACTCATACTTGAGTGAAATCAAATCAATAAAGGTTAAATCCAGTAGTACTTGAGTGATTTGTAATAAAGTCATACTTGAGTGAAATGAAGTCATTTAAGACTGAATCTCGTAGCACTTGAGCGATTTGTAACCAAATCATACTTGAGTGAAATGAAGTCTTTAGGATTAAATCGAGTAGCACTTGAGTTAGCTGCAGCCAACTCGTATTTGAGTGAAGTGAAATAATTTAAGGCAAATCCAGTAGCACTTGAGCGATTTGTTATCAATTCAAGTTGGAGTGAAATGTTGTCATTTTTGATTTAATCCAGTAGCACTTAGGCGATTTGTAACCAATTCATACATGAATAAAATCAACTCATTTAAGAGTTAATCCAAAACTCCTTCAATTTGTAGAATTGAATAAATTCACTCTTAAGAAAAGCAAAATTGCTTAAAATTACAAGAATCTTCAAGCGATTTCTAAATCGTCTAAATAAAATCACATCATTTAAAACAAAATTCAGTAATCCTCGATTAATTTTTATCAATGAAATTCAATATAACATGGAATTATTGCCACATTTTCAAGTGTTGCATTTAAATTCTCATTTCGGATTTAAATTTCTGTTTATTGACATTACAAGGATATATATATATATATATATATAAAATATATATATATATATATATATATAGAGAGAGAGAGAGAGAGAGAGAGAGAGAGATTGGAAAACTGTAACATGGATTCTCCAATATTTCTTCCAAGTCTTTAATTAACAAGACTTAAAACATTCTAATTTACATGACTTAAAGTTCTCTAATGAATCATAAAAACATTTTTTTTTCTTTCTAATTCAATGAAACTGTTTCCTATGTCAATTTAGGGGAAAAGGCAATTGAATCGTTATACAAAATTAAATAGAGCTTACATGAATTTTTTATTATTCTGTCAAATCAGAAATTTTTAACATCAGAATTTTCTTTTGTTAAATTTAAAAGTACATATATTCATTAAATTAAAAATACTGGTGATCTCAAAATTGCAAATTTGAAAACACTTATTCATGCAAACTGCCTAAATTTGCATAACTGTACAACAGCACCCGAACAACATTAAACAGAATATCAGCTTCTGATGCTGTGGTGCTTATGGGATTTTTCCTTTCTTTTCTTGGGCAATTTCAAGTGTACATATTTTCCAATGATACTTATAGCTTCAGATATGCTTATATACAATTTTAATTTTTTCATTAGCTTCTGATTTAATTGTAAATAACAATTATTTTTTTATTAAAAATTTACGATTTCAATCAAATAAACCAATCTTAGGCATCTTACTAAAAAAATATTGAAAAAATAAACTTGATATCAGCCCAACGACTCAACTTCAGCACCACAATGTCAGAAGCTGATTGTTCCCCTTAAAAGTTTAGATAATCCTATGCAGAAGTTATTTTCAAATATCTTGTTTGGATTTTAAAATGTTTACCTTTTTTTTTTTGGGAGGGGGCATAGAATATTTGAGGATGATCTGTAAGTGGGTTAGTTTTTACTTTTGCAATTTTGGTTAATTATTATTATTTTTTTAATATTAATAGGAGTTTCAGACCCAGTTTTGAAAAAGAAAGTATTACAAAACATAAAACCTAAATTTAAAAAAGTATTCCCCCCCCACACATGGCCAGTGCAGTGTTTAAATAATTGAAATTGAAAATATTTTAAATGGATAAACATCAACCCATGATACCTTGTTGTAATTATTCCTCGATTTAAATCTCAATCAAAATCATATTTCTTAAACTGACTAAATTAAAAAAAAAAATATTTTAATTGTTTAGTTTGAAATCTGAAATGGCTTTGAAATCTTAGATAAAATAATTGTTACCCATAGCATTTATATAAGCACATTGCAATTGGGAAATGTGGAGGAATGTCATTAAAAAACTTGTATAGCTAAAATTTTGATTATGGACAATTATTTTATTGTATGAAGTTAAATGCAGAAATAACTGAGATATGGATTTATTGACCATGTGCAATTATTCTTTATATCATTTAAAACATTTGTTAAAACTTGAATTTATATTCAAGAATAACTTACTTCTTCTTCATAAAGAATTTTTGATTTAATTTTTGATTTTATTCAATGTTTCTTAAATCAACTAACTTTTAAATAAATATAAAAGTATAAGACTGCAGCAGTTTATGTCAAAAGTAGAGCCAAATGTGCAATTTAGAATGTTGCAAGAAAGAAAAAAAACTAATTTTATTTAACAACAAAAACATTTTATTTAGCAAGGACAAAATAAACCTAACATTAATTGATAACAATTCTTTCCAACATCAGATAAACAAGTTTCAATAACATCTTTAACAGGACCTTTATAAATATAACAGTCCATTTGCATTAATCATTAAATACATAAAGAGCATATTGTAATCTGTCCACTGATTTGTCCAACTTTTAAAATCTTAGGCAAAATAGACACTTTCTTGAAAATCCTTGAGATTAAAAAAGATTGTTGAATTTGACTCCTCACTCACAGTAGAATTTTACTCCTCCATGAAATCACCATCTTCCTGTGTTAAAAGAAAATATTGAAATTAAGTTAAATAGCAATAAATATAATGTTAAGGAATGATTATGAACATATTAAAATATTTTGCAGCTTTCAGATTAAATGTTTTATAAAATTTCCCATCCATAGTCTAAACATAAAATGAACCATACACTAAAAATTTTAGCTTTATAAATATTACACTACTGAAAATTCAGCCAATCATGAATAAAATGGAAATAGAATAAATAAATCCTGTGCGATTACACTTATCTGCTTGTTTAAATCATGGTGTTACATCTGACACAATAAATCACCATTTTAAAAACAAATTTAAAATGAAAGTTCTTAAAGCAACATTATAAAATATTGTTGAAAATTCACCTTTGTTGCTACTTTCAAAATGTATCAGCGCTGGCAAATACCCAACCAATACAGGTTTTTGTGGATTTTTAGTTGTTTTTCTATATATTTGCATATTTATATAATACAAGATAGAACCTACAACAATTAGACCAGGGTTGGCACGGTTTAAACCAATTGGTTTTAACTATGGTTTAAACAACTGTTTACTCCTTTTGGTTTAAGCAACGGTTTAGTTTTAAACCAACTGGTATTTTTCTTAAAAAAAAAAAAAAAAAAAAAATCAGAAGAAATTTAATGACATTTTCTCTTTTTCTTAATAGTTTATGTATGTCAGATTATTGAATATAAATAACTTCTATTTTTAACACTTTATATCAGCAATAAGCATTGGATGTAGCAGGTTTAGATCACGTTTTGGGTATAGGATTAAAATCAGTCTGCATTGGTGAATATATTTATTTCTCTTTAGAAAAAGCTTCAAACATGTGAATTGATCTAATATAAAATAGATTAAAAATATTCAATATTTAATAGAAAATATCTTAATTTTTTGAAAACTGCAGATTATTTAACGCAATAACATAACACAATCCATAAGATTTCAAGCTGTAAAAGAAATCCCCAATCTTATTTGGGGAGGTTATCTTAAGCATTAAAATCAAAATATGAAGTCGAATAAGAGAGTTTTCAAAGATTGGATGCTACTTAGAGCATTTTAATAAGTGATTCCCCCCCCCCCCTGTTAGTTATCTGCTGAATCTATGACCAAAAATGTTGACTTCAAATTGTCATTCAAGAAACAAAATCTCAAGAAGTATTTGAAATTTATTTTTTGGATAGCTATGGAGAAGAATATTTTATTTATCAGACTACTTTCAAATGTTTATTATTAGTAATTAAAATATTAGTTATAAAGATCCACGCTGCGTGTGGATGAAGATTTATTTGACAACAGTCACTTCCGGACTGACATTTCTGTCACTATTAATCCCACCCCTCTCCTCCTTGTCGTCCCCTTTATAATTGGCCGTTGATCTGCCGTGATATAACAACAAGCTGCACTCATTGATGGAGATAAACTAACTCTTTCCTCACTCTGGTCCAAAACTCGAAGGCTAAGTTCAGCACAGCTAGATCTAACCCCACAATGAACCTTCCAGTTTAGTGAACTAAAAGGTGCAGTAATCTCCACAATCGGAAGAATTTTTTTTTAATTTGGTTGCATAAGATCGGGGCATTGCGGGTCTCTCCCCTAAAATTCATTTGTGCTGTGTTCTGGGACACCGGGGGATCCCCTTAAATGAACAAGCTGATGATCTCACTAAGAGGTTTACTGACTCCAGTGGTGACCACACCCCCCCCCCCCCAAAAAAAAATCTTCATACTTTAACATTGACCCCCCCCCCCCCTAAACAGAATATCAATTGTAAAATATATTTTACTTATAATCTACAGCACCATCAAAAGATAGTGAGTTAAGCATAATGAAATGAGTTCTTATTGCCCTTATCTAGAATTTAAAGAAAAAAAATACAGAAACATTTCTGGAAATTCAATGTTGAAAAAATTTAAAAGTGAAATTTAAGAATCAAGATTTACAAAGATAGCGAGTTGAGTTTAGCAGAATGAGTTCTTATTGCCCTTATCTAGAATTTAAAGAAAGAAAATACAGGGACTTTTCTGGAAATTAAATGTTGAAAAAAATTAAAAATGATATTAAAAATAAAGATATTTTTTTAACAGTAAAAACAAGAAATATTAAGAATTTAAAATCCCCCCCCCCCAAAATGTACTTTTTCTGAAATTACCCCCCCCCCCAAACTAAGTTATAGGACGCATCTTGCGTCATCAAACCCCTCTCTGGGCACCCCTGACTGAGTCCGACATCCTGACTGATTAGACCTCTCCGGAAGACTTGATCCAGCCTATAAGCAGAAGATCAAATTGATGGTTGGTTAATTTTTCAGTTGGTCAGTTTTTCGTTCCTTTGTTCATTTTAGTCGTAAGTTCTGTACATCTGATGGATTTTGTTCAGCTACTATTTGCTTTCAGTAGAGTATCGACAGGATGTAGTTGGTTGTGAGTTCTAGTCATGGCGATCTTTTGTGGATAAATTGAAACTACAGCCTGGTTGCTAGAGATCTCACCCCCCCCCCTTTAAACCTTCAAAGAAGCTTGTTTTTGGCATTGCTAATAAAACAAAATTTATTCTCGTGAATAAAATCAAGGCATATTATTACATCTTGAAAATAATCCTAGCTTTATATGTTATATATACAAATGTAAAAATTGCTGATATATCTTTACCAAATGAATTTGATATTTTGACTGGGTAAGTAAATTTAAAGGGTTAATCTCCTCCCCCCAAGGGTCCTCTAAATCATATATTTTATCAGATTATAGGCCACAAGAATAAAGCGATGACACACCACAATGAATTGTGGGGGTGACACCTAATATTGAGTTAACTGAATGAAAATGAATTAAATTTAATAATTGCAACTGTATTAATGCCATATTGTCATCAAAAACATTATGTACAACTTTTATGATTCTAACATACCAGGAAGCCGGTTAAAAATCGTTTGAAACATTACAGACTTACATAAACCAGATTATTATTATTAAATATAAATGAAAAAAAAATAAGGCATGTTTTATTAATATAACATGCACAATACTGTACATTTTTAAAAAATTCATTAAAAGATAGAAAATTTCACTAAATTGTTTTTATATATGGCAAATTATTTTTGCTGCCAAATTTAAGGATATCACAAGTAGGTCAAAATTTGGCACTTTGCTAGTAATACTGCTGTTACAGTAGACTTCCTCAAATCCGCACAGCTTGGGACCAGAGGTTTTGCAGATTTTAGAATTTTGCGGATTTCTGGTCATTATTTTCTTTACATTTTTTAAACAGTAATTTGAATGTAACTAACAAGGAAATCTAAACTATTGTAAAGGCTTACAATATAATAAAATATTAAAATAAGTAATAAACTAAAATAAGGATGCACAACCTGTGGCCCGCGAGTTTCATCAATTTACAACTGGAAAAAAATTGAAATTTTTGTGCTTATGTCGTAGGAAAAAATCGTCAATTTACTGTGAGAAAATGTAAAATTTCATCACATAAGAATCGCAAATTTCTTTGATTGGTACGCAGGGTTGGCACGGTTTAAACCAATTGGTTTTAACCATGGTTTAAACCATGGTTTAAACCAAATGGTTTTTCTCTCAAAAAAACCAATTGGTTTTTTTAAAGAAATCTAATGACATTTTTTCTTTTTTCTACATAATTTAAGAGTTTGAAATTATTGGATATGAATGTTTTCTACTTTTAACACTTTATTTCAGTAATAAGCATTAAATATAGTGGGTCCAGGTCATGCTTATATTCATAGGATGGAAATTAGTAGTGTTGGTGAACATATCTAATGCTTTAAAGAAAAATTTTAAAACTTGGGAATTTTTCAAAGATAAAATAGGTTTTTAATAATCAATTATTTAGTATAAAATATTTTAATTTTAGAAAAATGCCTATTTTTTAAAACAATCTGTCATAACATACATGATGATTTTGAATATGGAGCCACAGAACTGCATACAACTTGATCTTTAAGATTTTAGTCAAGCTGTAAAAGAAATTCTTCTTGATTAGGGAAATTACCCGGGTGTCATCCACTAAAGGGTGACACCAAATCTTTATTTGCAAATAAAAAAAACAATTTTATAAAATTTTGGAGACTAATTAGGAAATAAAATGAGATTTTTAGCTCATGATGCAATACAGCTAGTTTTCTTTTCTTTGCTAAAGTGAAGTTTTATACAGAACGGTGTGTCTAAATAAGATACGCACCAGGGAACAAAAACCAACCTATTCAACGAGTGGGTAACAAAAGCAAACTTTAAAAGAAAGAATTTTCTTCTACGTATAGGCACGGCATTGATTTGTGCAGACTATGGGTCGAGTGATGATTCACTTCTGCGGTTTTTTTTATGCAGAAGGACAAAAGGTAAATAAGGAATGGTAAGGTTATTTTTTATAAGAATGTAGAATTGAGATTGAAAAAATATGACAGATTGGAAAGGAGGAGGAGGAGGGGGGGGGGGGCTTGACACCTTTTACATCTGTCCCGGGATGTCACCCATCCTAGCTACACCACTGCACACCCACTTCATCTCTGACAAGTAAATAAATTTTCCTGCCTGAGAAAACCGTACCAAACACAAACCATAAAATAATACTTGAAAAAATAATTATAAGAAAATATTGCATTAATCCTTACTATCTGTTAAATAAATGATCGGAAATAAAATACACAATTTTATAGTTTTAGTTTACATACTACATACTTTTTTATAAAATAGTAATTTTCCATTTTATTATGCCAAAAATTTTGTATAGCTGCAAAGGAAGTTTGGTTTATTTTACATTCTAGTAGGAGTGTGTGTGTGTGAAGAGGGGGGGGGCGGTTAAAAGTATTTTATAGAATTTTATGTAGCGGGTTACTGATGACTATTTCTGACCAGTAAACTCTCATGCGTACTGGTCTTTGGGACCAGTAACTTTTTTTAAAATCAATTCTACCACTGGGCTATGCATAAAAAATGTTAAGGGAAAGGGATGATATTACAAGGTATTTTCTAAAGAGAAAGAGGATTTGCTTTTTGGTATCGTTGCATAATATTTAGGAAATAATACTTGCATTTACCAGTATAGAAAGACAAACTTTTGTCCACTGTTTTCGTTTTATTTATAAATTCTCATTTAGATTTAAAGCTACCTGGGAAGCAGGCACAAGAAAACTATTATTTCTGCATGCATTATGTAACAACTTATAAATATTAAGCAGATTATTATAATACAGACCATGCATGCAATAATTTTGCCCAATAACAGTATGAAACATTGCCAAACAAAACAGTAACACAAGTTCAACATTAAGAATGAAAAAAAAAAAAAAATCTCAGAAATGTGTATAATGTAATCCGGAGCACGTTTTTACTAAGACACTGCAAACAAGACGTAAATACAATGTTTTGATAAATTTCTATGAATAAAGATATAATAATTACAAAACTTTAATACAAGGCAATTAAATAACGAGATATTTACATTGCATTAACAATTTTTACTCTGATTAAATATACTAATTTATTTTATTAAAGCACGAAAGTTTTGTAGCAGCACTGTAACACCAATTATTAATATAGAAATGCATTAAACACATCCTCAATATTACCGTGTGACACGACATTTTAATTTCAAGGTATGATACTGTTATGAATTTTAGTCTGTTAAAAAGAGAAGGGAAAGTTATTAAAAGAAAGCATAATTAAAATAAAATACTTATATAAAACTTACTTACTTCGTAAAAAAGGCATTTTCAGCAAATTGTTTAGCGAACGCCGGAAGTCTCCATCTTATCTTGCAAGGTCACGTGACGAGTCAGCGGCGAAAATCAGCGCGGAAAAAGAGCTGTTTCATTATTGAGTTGAGTTGTTTAGTTTTAAAGCTGTATGAGTGGATTAGAAAGAGAAAAAATCAAACCAAGATGACTGAATCGGTTAAAAATCAACTCATTCACGATCCAATAAATTAGAACTCTTTCTTGAGCAGCCAAATCCACTCTTTCGTTTTAAGAGAGTAGACTTTTGAATGTCAATAGCTTTAGCGGCAAAAATGTGCCTAAGGTATAGTACAATGAGTATTTATTCTTTTGTAATGCCGTTTAAATTGCGCCTAGTGGTATAAGTAGCAGGCTTACCTCGAAATTTACTCGCGATACTTGAAGTTAGTGAATTGCTATGTTGTAAATCAGCTTTGATTTAGTACGAAAAACCACTTCTATCACATAAACGAACGTATCATAGAAAGTATAAATGTTTATTTTCTTAGTCATTATTTCTAAAATTTTTAACCTGATGCTAAAAAGGAAAAATAATAACTGATTATCATAAATTAATTTAATGTCACTGTCGATATTGCTTTTAGTCAGATACAAGATACAATACATACATGGACTTTCGTTCAAATATCTTGTAAGAAATTCCACAGAAAATCAAGTGATTATCGAGCTAAATGATCACAACTACGGAGGTTTTTGAAAAATACTTGTCCAACTTATTGACGCGAAATTTTCTGACACGTAAATGGAAGTATTTGAAAACGTAAAGCGTAAAATGTTCATCCATAATCAATCAGCCAGTAAAATTGAAGACTGTTTTTCCTTTATTTTTTCTTTTTTTGATAAATGTATTGAATATTGATTTATAAGCGATTTTTCTAAACATGGTTGATAATGTCAACCTGCACTATCGCGTCTTCAAATTCGATTCTAAATGCCTACAATACTTTTTGAAATTTCATCTGTATTTACAGAAAATTGAAGATCATTGTTCTATCACAAACTTTATGAATAGAAAAAAAAGCGAAATTTATGTATCTGGAAACAGTTATGAATTCTGAAAAGTGTCAAAAAATAGTAAGTTTAAATTTGAGAGCAGATTTACACATTAATTTGAGTATCAGATGGGAGATGGGAAGAGAATTTTTTGTGATATAGTATGATGCACATGAAACATATTTTTCTTTCGATAATGTAAAAAGAGTAAACCAAATATTTAGAAAAGTGGGAATCAACTCCTGAAAACGAATTGCTGATAATGAATAAGCTAATTAACTTCATTCTTTTTTTTTTAAAGATATTCGATTTTTCCGGCATGTCTGGAAAGACCAGGGACTACTATTAAAAAAAATCTGGTCTCTCTCGATTTTTGTGACATGCCAGATAATGCGGCGGAATACGTTAATATGTTGTGATGACTATGACACATTTTTCTCTTTGAAGTAGCTTCACAGGAAGAATTTCAGAGAAATAAAATCCATTTATTAACATTCCTTATTAACTTCAGACTTGATATATCCTATAGGATACACCAGCATTAAATTTTTTTTCACGTAATTAAATAATGTTGCACGAGTAAGAAAAATCGTACGTTGAGCATACTGTGTGAAACACTTTCCAATACTTTCTGAAATCTTTAACAAATCTTCATTATTTAGGGAAATAAGGTCACATCTATAGCCAAACATGTATTCTTCATATTCCAATACTTTTGAACAGACCTGCATTTGATCTGTCTGTTGATATATATATTATGTAATGGAATGAATTTAATTTAGCAAGAAAATGTTAGGCAGGCTGAAATTTATCTTTCAGCAATTTATACTAATAGATGGAAACATTCTTGAATACTTTTGTTAAGTCCTGTAGTTTACGCAGTATATTTATTATACTCCAGTATTTAGCTAAAATTTATTTTTATCTAAAAATCTTTTAGAATTACTGAAATCACATTCTCAGAAATTATCATTCATTGGCGCTCATGTATTCAGTTCTTTGCTTGGCTCTGTATATCAGTTTATCTATATTTTGCAAACATTTCTTAGTTAACTGAATGCAGTTCAGCGTAAAAATGCTTAGCTTTTTTAAAAACAGCTTTTAAGTAATTTGCGCTCATATTACGTAACGCTTGTGAGCTTTTTTGCGTAGCCCTGTATATCAGCTGTAGCATTTATTCAAACCATATAGTATGCATAGATTTAGTGCAACTTAAAATGACATATCATAATTAAAATGAATTTCATCCATGCAACAGTCGTTATTGGATACATATAGTGTACTTCGGAAAAAATATTGTTTTTGAAATTTTTTCTGCCCCTGTAAATGCTGTATATTTCTTATTATGCATAACTACATCGCACAACTTATATTAAGCCTCAGCAAAGTATGTCAATTTTATTATTCATAAAATAGTTTAATATAAATAAAATATATTGCACGCAATTTACCCCCACCCCTTTAGAATTATGTAATGGAATTCATTTGAATGGCTCTGTAAATGAATAATAACTGTTTTTTTCACCACATACATTGCAGAATGCACATTTCAGTGCATTTCGTAAATGCATATAAATTTGAATGTATTTAACAGAGTGTAAAAACTTTAAAATTCAATTGAAACGATTTTTTTCTGTAGTCCGTAATGTAACGATAAAAATTTGACCGTTTTTAAATAAATTAATCATATTATAATCTTCATTTGAAATAGGGTTTTCATATTCGTGCTATGAAAAACTTCAATAACGTCCAAAAATTTCAAGGCAATCGGAGTATATTTACGGGAGTTGGAGTGCAGCCAGACGGAAAGACAAGCCTAAATACATATTTTTTAACTTTGTTGTAAAGTGTTAAAAAAAGAGAAATTCGTATGAATGGAACCTAACAGATTGAAGAACTAATCAGAATAGCAATTTGCTTCGGGTAGCGCGCTACGTGTTTCACAAAAATGGCATGCAGCAGAAATGTATGAAATGTGCAAAAAAAGAAAACGTAAATAATTTTACTGTACTTTACAATACCATTTGTATAGTCCAACAGCAATAAAAAAATATTAAATACATATATTTTATGTTTTTCATGGCTTTTGCAATACAAAAATGCAAATAAAATAAAAAAAGTTATAAAAATTACAAATAAAAAGGTACTTTTTGAGACCCCATGTATCTTCAAATTTTATCTACAACATATATATATATTTTTTTTTTCTGGTCAATCTTTCTTAGCTATTAGTATGTTAATATAAACCCATAACAAACATTTTAAAAAGTACATAAAGACGAGGGGTCTCAAGGGGTTAAAAATTCTTCAACAAACTTTATTCAATCTCGATTCAGATTTCTGTCAATTTCTTAATCTTTTGCGAATTCCAAAGATTAGTATAATAATTCGACAGAAAATTTAAAATCTTAAATTTCATAAGTTAAAATCAGTATATATTTTTAAAACTTTAACTGGAGGCTATTATATAATGATTTCATTTATTCACCCTCATTCCTTCACGCAACAATGTAATAGTCTCCAAGAAAATATTCGCATTATTAAAGATTGAATAATTAGGCATGCTCCCTTGTGAGATGTAATAAACGGATTATAACTTGAATATTCATTAACTACGTACGAGATTTACTTTTCTATGACTATGAGTAATAGGTTTAAGACATAACATGAACTTAATCAGCTTATTGTGCGTTTTACAAAGTATATTATATAAGCAGATTGTAAGTTAGTCATTTCAAAATAAAATAATTTTACAGTTCTAGTTAATCAACAGAAGTACATATTTATTTGGTTTGGAATATCGATCATATTATGAAGTTCATTGAGTATTTTAAATGCGTATATTCAACATAAAATTCAATATTTGTATAGGCAGTGACATTTTTCGCTTGTAATTAATACTAAATTTATAATTGTTTATCTGTAAATATTTCAAAATATAATTTGCTTTTCCTGCATTGTAAGAAGCAAACTATAAAAAGAAATCTTGAGTACAAGTTTTATTTTCCATTGCTCTTTTTTACTTTCTTCTATCTTCAATAGAAGAAAGTATTGTAATGAAATTTTTTTGACGTCCGGGTTTTGACGGATTCACACGTTTTAGGGGTCACAGATTCCAAAAAACATGTTTTTACAAAATGTCTGTCTGTCCGTGTGTCTCTGTGTGTGTCTGTATGACGCCATACTACCATCAAAAAGTGTATTATAATATGCATAGAATTGAACCAAATTTTTTGTGAATATTTTTGGCTGTGGCAAGCAGGTTCTCCTTCAATTTTGAAATATTTCGCCGGAAGGGGGCGTTGCAATAACAATTTTTGTGCCATTTTCGATATTGTATCGACTAAAAGTGTATCAAGTTAGGTATCGAATTGAACGAAATTTTTTGTGTAAGTGAATGGCTATGGCTAGTTTGTGCTCCCTGAATTTGAAAAAAAAATCCGCCGGAAGGAGGCGATGCAATAGCGATTTTTGTGCCATTTTCAATATTATACCACAGAAAAGGGTATGAAGTTATAGATAGAATTGATTGAATTTCTTTGCATAAGTGTTGGACTATGGTCAGCAGACCCTCCCTGAATTTGAAAAAAAAAATCCGCCCTTAGGATGCGCTGTAATTGTGATGTCTGTGCATTTTCATTATTTTACCATTAAAAAGTGTTTGAAGTTATGCATAGAACCGAACTAAATTTTTTGTGTATGATTTTTTGGGGCATGGCGAGTAGATCTTCCTAAATAATAAAAAAAAAAAAATCTGACTATCGTTCCATTGTTCATCGATCGTGCAGATACGGAAACTCGTTTTTGCTTCGATTAATTGACAGAAGCAGAAATTTAAGATGCAAATCATAATTGGTATAGTACTGTATTAATACTATTAAAGCATTAACATGTGTAACTAAATTTTGAAAGATTAATATGTACGTATGAAATAGAAGAAAGATTTGGGATTGGTACATCCAACAAGTTTTCGTTAAAATACAAAAAATATTGAAACTTAAGTAAAATATTCCAATTTTATCTGGTGTTTTCAACAAACCGAAGAACCGATGTTGAAGTTGCGCTACCAACACAGTTTCTGCAATTCATTTTGATGTGGAATTTTTGATATGTGTCGTTTTATCAGCAAATCAGCGAAAACTCGTGAATTTAAAGTCAAAATATCCTAGAATCCTTCGACCAAAAGACGAAAATGTCATCAAATGGCAGAAAAAAATCTTCAAATCATTAGAGCCTTTCGACAATTTTGTTACCTCTACGTTTTACATTTTTTCACGATTTTTTATAATGTGATTAAACAAAAAAAAAAAAAAAAATAGAAGTTAAATGTGTTTATAAAATCTCTTTGAGTTTGAATTATGTATCATCAAGTGAGAAGGGAATTTAAACTCTTTTTTTTAATTTTAATTTACGTATCATTTAGAGGTGCATGCACTATAGCAGGCCTGTCCAACCTTTCACTAAGCAGGGGCGCATTTCAGATTTTGGCAAACAATGAAGGGCACCATTGTTAATATGTATCAAAACATGCAAAAAATTATCGCATGGTATTTTTAGGAATATTCATATGAGAATTCATTTCGCTGTCGAAGACATAAAGGCTCTTTGAAACTAAAAGCTGCATATAAAAAAAAGAAAAAAACAAACTCTTCAAAATAAGCATAAATCGTTGTAAATTTCGAATTATAAATTTTTCTGCGAGGAGCTACCAGGAATTTTTTTAATTGGAAGGAGATAGAAAATTACCTTTCGCCTGTTATTGAAATAAAATGGTAATCAGTGATATTGTTAAGATGTTTTGGGACGCAAAAGAACTAACTGTTTTTGCTTGGCGGTGCAAATTTGCCGTTATAAAAAGTACAGAAACATATAGACAGGCATGATATTGAGACCAAATAATTGATGGTCTCAAAGAGAGAGCCTGTACGAACTTTCCTTGATGGAAGTAATTTCGCCCAATTTAATTTTATTTAATGATTAAAATTATCTAAAGGTCTGAGGAAGAAAATGACAACCCTTTTCTCGTCTTATAAAACAGCTTGAAGGCCATTGAAACGACATCAATAATAATAACAAAATGGCTGAAATTTAATGCACAAAGGAGGGATAAAAGAGCGCTTATATATCTATATTTTAATTCTTAACATATTTAAAAATTTATAGAAAACTTTCGCCAGTTCTCATCCTCATAATTCTCACAAAGTATTTTATAAAGGATAATTATAAATTAGTGAAGAATGACACTAACACACGATTAATTTTTTAAAGTATGTTTTAATATTTTCTTCATAAAATCAAACAATATCTCAAACACATATCAAGGATTTTAAATAAAGCATTCTTTAAAAGAGAATTTTATTTTTAAAAAATGCTAGTTACAGGAAACTTTCAAAAGGGAGCCAAGAAATCTGTCAAAGGGCGCCATGGCGCCCGCGGGCGCCGCGTTGGACAGCCCTGCACTATAGTATATAGTTATCACACAAAAACTAAAAAAAAAAAAATTTTTGTGAAAAATACGGAAATTTGTTGAATATTATAATAGTTTTGAAAAACTTTAAAAAATGTCTCATGCGCATTCCACACATATTAAAATTTCTAACATTGGATGCGTCATAAAATCGTGCAAAGTTTAAAAACTCATAGTTAAAGAAGTAATGCTCGAAAAGTTTTTCGGTTTGCGCGAAGATATCAGATAAATTTTGGATTTTTTTCCATGTATAATAAAAAATGATTCAAAAAATAACCAATAGAGGGCTCTCCTAAGACATATTGAAATGTTTTACGTAAATCTAGCAAACGCAGACAGCCCCGTTTCTTCTAAACATCCTACTAAATTCAGTATCCCATTCAATAACATAGTTTTTTGTTCCTTAAATCTTTTTGCGAAACTTTCACAATGCTCCAGTAACCAAACAATATTGGGCCAATATTGGCTACATCTTGGGGCAATATTAGCACATTGGCTCAATATTGGCATGAAATATTGCTCCAATATTGGGGTGTTTACATTTTGCCCCTATCCAATATTTGCAGCCAATATTATAATAATATTGGGGTTTCATTGGAAATATTGCCAACAAAACGCCAATATTGGTTAAATATTGGAATTTCATTGGAAATATTTCCGATGTAACGCCAAGATTTTCACAATATTGGCGTTATATTGGCAATATTTCCCATGAAACCCCAATATTGGTATAATATTGACTGCAAATATTGGCTAAATAAGGGCAAACTGTAAACTTCCCTATATTGGAGCAATATTGTTGTTTTATTTGCAATATTTCCAATAATGAAATATTGGTGAAACGTTGGACCAATATTGGTTTGCTACTAGGAGCAATAGTTGTGGATTCACCATTCCTGTAGAAAAGTTTAACCAGCGCTCGATCTGGTAACGATAGTATGCTGCCGAAATCGAATGAAGAATTCATTTCCAGCCAGGTGTTTTATTGCTTGCCTGATTTGCATAAAACGCCTCAGTATGACGTGTGAGCGCCCTCTATCGGTCACTTTTGGAATTTTTTGCATTATACATGGGGAAAAATCCAAAATCCGTCTGATCATACTCGCGTAAACCGAAAATTTTTCCGAGCATTACTTCTTTTATTATGGATTTTTACAGTGACGCACCCGGTATTTTTATGTGAGATTATTTTATATAGCGTAAAGTGAAAAGAAACGCCGCGATGGGACAGATGCTGCAAATATCGTGTGGGCAACATTAGCGCTTCCTAGACCTGATTAAGAAGCTTATTGTGCGATTTTTTTTCCTATATTGTATGCATTTACACCGCTTTATTTTCGGTATTTATATGTTTATGGTAGTTTTCATTCTTCAAATCTGCGTTTTAATTTTCTAAAAACATTCTAATAAAGTTATATTACATATTTTAATACAAATAACCAGAGATTTATTCCCAAAATCGATTGCAACTGTAGACTACTTTCGCATAGAATACAGACTTGTACTTTCTCTTCTTTCGTATCTTTCACAAAATGGCAGTGTAGCATCTTACCTTCCACTGTAGGACAGATGTCGCATCAAGGTTGTGGGACAGATGCTGCTTCGAAGTTGAGGGGCAGATGCCTCAAAATATGCTTCTGATTTTCGGTTTAATAAATTCCCCAGAACAAATTCAGTAGAAATTACATATAAATGAAAATATATTACTACTTATCAATATATTCTGATCAACAATGTAGGTTCACTACGTGTGAATGAAGCGCAAGCCTTTTACAATTGTCACCATCTAAGCTGATAAACAAAATATTTATTTTTCCAATAATTAAAGGATATCTAAAATAAATAAGAGTAAGCAAACAGCTGCAAATATTACAATCACAGAGTTTATTAATAAGAAAAAAATAGAAGAAAATAAAATGCAAAAGAAACGAAGAGACTTCGAGGAACGATAACTTGGTGGTAACAAAATGTGTAAAAAAAGGAACTGAAAGACAAACTTGAAAAACACCTAACTTGAAGAAGAGACGGAAGTATGGATATTTTTCCGACTCTTATGGGTTCTGATTAGAGTACTGAATTTAAATTAGAATAAAATCTAAAGCAGCCTAGATTCAATGCATCAAATGCAATCAGCAGCTGCATGAAACATGCTCACACTCTTCCAACGAGAATGTGATATGTTTGTGTGCGAATGGAGCTACAATATCAAAGAATGAGGGGATCTTAAATAAATAAATTATTTTTAATAAATGATTAATTATTTTTTAATTAATGATTAACTATTTTAATTAATTTATTTATTTTTTGCAATATATACTTTTAGTTGAACATCGATGTGTAATGAGTTCACCATCTGAACCACATTCTTAAAAAATGTGTTGAAAAGGTAAACTATTTTCTTATTTTTTTATTTTCTTATGTAATAAATATGTTCCATATAGCATGCCTTTGAATTGCATTTAAATTGAGAAAAAAAAATAAAAAAAATAAGTTTGAAGATTTCCTGTCCCTTTATGTCCCTTACTATACTAAAAATATTGGGAAGTATAATTGTAATAATAAATGACTATCTCCCTTGCATACAATTTATTGATTGAATTATATATTTTTTTTTGGTTTAACAGAGATCATTTGTATACAATTATTTATAAAAGTGATGCAACGAAAATTATAAATTTATTGTTTATGTTTTCACATATTTTCAAAATCTATATACATTCGCCAAACAATCGATCACCAAAGAATTTTTACATGCTGTACCTCACTCCATGATTCTTAAAAGCTTTATGAGCAGGGGCAGATTTTTACACGGCACTCGGCGTATGCACTTCTATATTGCTCCTTTTTATGTGATATCTCTTCTTTTCATGAGTGACATTTTAGATTTGTAGCTTGGTGGGATCATTTACAATTACTTGAAGATACATTACTTCTTTTTAAAAGGTATTCGTTTTAATTATATATATTCTGTTTTAAGAGATAAAAAAGAGGTATTTATTAGAGATAAAGAAAAATATTTTAATAGTGCTAATTAATTACTAATAGTGATGATTACATTTTAGTAATTACTTTTTGAGAATTAATTTAATGGTGATTATTACTTATTCTGACCATGCCATAAACGTTGTGGGAGAATCGATAGTTCCCTGTAGATTAAAAGCAAAGAAATTCAATTGCGGTAATTATTGCAGAAAGAGGTATAATTCCAATGTTAAGTCGCAAAACATACACAGATGCAGGTTTGATTTAAAGGATACATCAAGTAAACACGCTAGAAGATGAATTTCAAGAGCTTTTTCACAGAATCCGCAGCATGAAAATTTTTTAATATACTGCAGATTTTTCTACTGAATGTATCCAAACTGAAATTAAACCTCTCGGAATAATTCCCTTTTTTCTTAAATCTTAAGTGGAGCAGGATTAGGTGGATCATTCGGGGGTGGATAACATTCTTCATTCATCTATAATTTTTCATTCAGTTTTAGACCTGCACTCTCAATGGTAAACGCTTCTTTCTCTCTATGTTGACTTTAGTGTCAGTTGGCTTTATGTAAATAGTGTTGCATCTGAATGTGCTAGATGGAGTAACCATATGGTAGGACTTAGGTGAAGATTTATGGTTTCGGTGCTGTTTAACTCCAAGAAGTCATACCCATTGATAGTTCATCAACAACATGAAATTTATAACAAAAGGTATATCCACAGATTGAAAAGGAAACATTGCTTATGAAATTCGGTTGCCACAAATTTCAACAATACATTTATAGAAAATATTTGATCATTGAAACAGATCAAAAGCCTCTAGAATCCATTTTCAAACCGACCATCAATCGGATTCCCCTCAAGATAGCAAAAGCTGTTCATTGGAGTACAGCATCATGGACCTAAAGTTCAATACAAATGTGGTAAAGAATTACATATAATAGAGTTGCTCAACAGAGAGTGCCACTACCAACATTCATTATAAGAAAGCAGTCTTGAAATACTTGCTCGGAAATTCATTGTCAAATCAATGCTGTATTATAATGAGTGTATAATTTCTCAGCCAGGTGTTTTAAAATAATGTCAGCAATTTGATGCCGAAAGCACAGATATCAAAGTAATAGCAAAGTCTGGCAAAATACTCCACACAATCCAGATTTATCGCCACGCGATTTTCATATTTTTGGTAAACTGAAAAAAATATCACGGTGAACGATGATTCCGAAATATCTAAAAGGTGAAAGAAGCTATCTCCAGGTGGTTACGTAGAACTGGAGGAAATTTGTATGCACCCGGATCTGAAAACTTTGTTGATTGTTCCGAGAATTGTTTAAAGGCTCTTGTGGACTATATAAACTAGTCGTTGGGGGCCACCGTAATACTTACCCATCATGGATATGTATATGAAAATAAAACATGTGAAACTATTTATACAATGCATTGCAATTCATAAACAAAATTTAAATATTGTTAATATACATAGTAATGCTATATTAAAGAACTACTGATGTACCAATTTCGACAAATTATATAAAACGCCAAACTACTCAAGTAGTATCGAACTGCGTAAAAGAAACATCCTTATAACTCTAAAAATAATAATTCTATTAACTAACAATTAACTGCGTCGGATTAAGCGTCTCATTTCCAATTAAAATATACTTCTGAATTGAAATTTGAATGAAATACAGGATCATGAAAATCGAAGATTGTGGAAAACAGGATTACAAATATCTCGGCAACTAATAATCCGATCTACTTTGTTCCATATGCAAAATGTGTGTTATTTTAATGCCTTTTACGTCCATTCCTTAGAACAAAAACATTCGAAAATTTTTATATACCTTTCATCAGAGCGAATTTTTCGAGAGTCCGAAAAAAATAGTTCCGGATAATCGAGGTTCCTAGTATTAAATAGGCTTCGTCCCATTCTTTTATACTAACTACATACAAAATTTCAAGTCTCTATCTCAATTTGTTCGGGAGATAGAGCGTTTAAAGACAGACTGACAGACAGACAGACAGTTAGACAGACGGACTGCAATTTTTTTTTTCTAAAAATATGTTTTTCGGAATCTCCACTATCTAATACGCGTAAATCTGTCAAAAATTTTTTTTCCGATTTTCAAAACGATTGCAAGACTTACCCTATACTACGTATGATGGGTAAGTAAAAGTGACATCTATTAAGAAGAGAATACCGAAAGAAGAAGTTTAAAATATCAATTTCCTGAGGAGATATTTTAAACATAAGAGTACATGAAACGCGCATAGACATTATATTTGGGAGGGGAATTCGGAAAGCGAGTGACCAGCAGCCTTAAGCACATAAAGCTTTTTTTTCAGTTTTTTCAACATTGTGAAACATTTATTATAAAAAATATTACGAATAATATTAAAAATTAATCTTTTTTGAAGTTGTGGATGGGTTAAAAGGAAAGGGAAAAAAAACTCAATTACTTTTATCTTGTATTATCTAGAATTATATATACACACACACACACACACATATATAAAGAAAAAATATTGTTTAACTTTGTATGTTTCAAAAAATAGAGTAAACAGTGAAACAATTTATTTCTAGAAAGTTACGTTTTTATGTTCGCTGAAAAATTACTTTAAAAATGAAATATTTCAGGGAAAGTAAACATGTTTTCAATTTGTTGTGCAAACATGATAGTGCGAAAGAAGGGAAGCATGGAAAATTGGTAGGAAAATTTATCTGATGTAAAATGTTTATAAAGCATTTTTTGCGTACTTTTAGTTATTTAAATTTTTGAACACACTGAATACACTGTATTAAATTTAGAAAATTATTTCGTGCAGTTGAAAATTAATTTAGAAACGAGTGATTAAGAAATTTTTGTTTAAATTAACTGTGAAATTCGAAATTGTGCGTTCATGGTGCCCCAATTTTTTAAAGAAATATCTAAGCTAATCATATCATTGTCATATGCTTTTAAACACGTTACAATTGTGTGCGTGAGAATGAATTCGGTTAGTGTTAATGAATTTAGTTTGTTTGTCTGTTAGTGCTCAACTAAGTATAGATTGATTATCGTAAAATTCCTAAATTTATTAGCTATCATTATTAGAGTGGATCATCACCGAATTTCCTTTCGATTGTTAGGAAATGTTGCTCCTATATTTATTTATTAAGGGAAAAAAGTAATTTTTGAAAAAAAAAAAATATCATCTTCATTTGCCACCAGGAGTATAAAAATTACAATATTATGCATTGTATCCACTAGAAATAAGTTACAACATTATCCATAGTACCCACTACAGGTCTTATATGGGTGATTCTACGATAAGAGGTTCAAAAACATAGAGAATTCGGCTAAAGGGAAAAGTTTGAGTTTGATCAAAAACCTTTAAATTATGATTTTTGTTCCGTTTATTTACTTTTTCATATAAGGGCAAGTCACTTTTTACATCATATCATATCATATCATATCATATCATATCATATATATTATAAAGCAGAAGTTCTGAAACTTCCACACCAGTGTTTTCAAAAACTACCCGATGGATTTTTTTGCTGATTGTATCATTCGATAGGAAATATTTTTGCGGAGGTTTTTCATTCAAATATACAGGGATAAGTATGATTTTTGGTTATAAATTTTGTATTTTTCGGTTATTTTTGATGAAAGGGTTGCCAGTAGTTATTTTTGGCGAAAATTATCATTATTAAACAAATTAAAAATGATATATCTGTTAGAAATATTACAAACATCTTGCAAATAAAAGCAGAAAATAACTATTGATAATAATAATAATAATTAATAATGATAATAATAATAATAATAAAGAAAAACCATTTCATGGGGCATGATATTATAAAAAATTATTTATCTTAAAAGAAATATTTGTAACGCTTAAAAAATAACTTAACTGAAATATTACATTTGATGCAACATTTGGCGACTTATCCTTGCGTTAGAATAAAAAAAATAACTTGAAAATTTGATTAAATGAATTTTGAACGATATTTATTTTCCTTTTTATTATTTTTTTCTCTTTTTTATCAAATTTCGGTAGTATATAATTTACTCCGGAAAAAGGCAGATCTAATTATAAAAGTAATTGTGAATTATATATTTTTTTCTTTGAGATTTTTTTTTTTTTTTACTTTTGTTGGCAAAGAATTAAGTCAAAAATGCATATGTCTAACATTGGGTCGCAATGATGTTGTTTTTTCCAAAAGAAGATAATTTTTGGTATTCAATTGTAAATTCAATAGACATAAGTTAATATTTTAAAAATTGTAATCAAATATTTAAATTTTAGATTTAGTGTGAAATTCTGCCACACGTATATATACTGTAAAGTAATGTCATTCTCTTTTAAAAGTTTTTCACCGCAATTTTGAAAATTGTAATCAACATACTTTTTTGCGCCATTTTGTCAAATTCTCTTCCAGGGAAAATTAGTTTTAAAATTTACAAACTGAACAAGGATATCTATGCAATTTAAATGAAATTTATGCAATTTCGCGTTATTATTATCGATAAATTCGACATTTTAAAATAAAAATTGCCTGGTGAAAAAAAATGGCACAGATGTCATATATGCACCACATTGGCGCGATTGCAACAAAACGTCGATTTTATGTTCATATGGTAGCTCGGCTGTTGTATATTTATTAATAAACTATTTACTCTTATTTTTTTTTTAATGATGTAAATTGTTTTATTTTATAATTATTAACAAAACATTATTTATTTATTTTTATTTCCTTTTTAAAATAATACAAAACAATTAAAAAATATATATGTAACTGATTTTTTAAAACGAAGTTTTCGCCAAATTGGCGTAAAAAAGGAAAAAAAAATTGCACAAATGTGGTGCACATAAGGCATTTGTGCCAAAATATTTTACAAGTCTGTTTTAATTAGCCATTTCTTCTTCAATTTTCTTCATATTTTTCCTGTGTTAGATAATATTTAAAATGATATTGGACTAATCTTCGATAATTGAGCATCGCCAAATAGCATATTTACTATATTATTGAAAGTTTTATTGGCACGGATATTATATATCACCGAGGTAACTAATAGACTTTAAATTGGCATTATTTTTTCTGAGATATATTAACCCGACTATTAATATTTATTTATAAATACTAGGGGGGCGCCGCCCCCCTGCTCGCTATGCTCGCCAACCCCCGCGTAATCGCTTCGCGATTCCAAATTATTGGCTACCCCTGCTTGCTGCGCTCGCCGATACTCCATGGTATGAATAAGCAGTTGCAGACCTTTCAACTGATGTGTCACACGACTGATGTTGTAGAGAAATTAAAAATGTGCCTCCCTGGGGGGCAGAGTGTGAGGCGACACAAAAGACATCCATAATATGAATAAGCAGCTGCAGACCTCTCAAATGATATGTCACACGACTGGTGTTGTAAAAAATTGAAAATATGCCCCCCTGGGGGGGCAGAATGGGGGTGACACACAAGACATCCATAAAATGAATAAACAGTTGCAGACCTTTCAAATGATGTGTCACACAACTGGTGTTGTAAAGAAATTAAAAATGTGACCCCCCCCTGGGGAGAGCAGAGTGTGGGGGTGACACACAAGACATCCATAATATGAATAAGCAGTTGCAGACCTTTAAAATCTTGTGTAACACGACTGGTGTTGTAAAGAAATTAAAAATGTGTCCCCCCTGTGGAGCAGAGTGGGGGATAACACACAAGACATCCATTATATGAATAAGCAGTTGCAAACCTCTCAAATGATGTGTCAAACGACTGGTGTTGTAAAGAAATTAAAAATTTGGCGAAATATTACAGTTATCGCCAAGTTGGCGTCACTTTTGACAACTAATTTTGGTCGCCAAATTTGGCGATATATCGCCAAGTTGGCGACAAACTTGGCGATGGTAACCTTTCCTCTCTTTATGGTAACCCATACGGCGATGCATAGACGGAGCCCTTTCCTGATTGGTCTATTCGGCTCATGGAAGGAGTGGACAACCCGGATTCGTTAGTTCCGGAAATCTTCCACATCAGCATCATTCCAGGAGTCATTCCTTTTAAGGCTAGTTTTTTTTTACTATAGAAGGAAAATGCTTATTTATATTATAAATTGTTTAAACTGTTTTGTTATATACTTAATAATTAAACTTTTTTCATAAATTTTTATTACTATTTAAATAATAGAAAATAATTTAAATATACACATGTAACTGGTATTCGAAAACAATGTTTCCGCCAAATTAGCATAAAAAATTATCGCGCAAAACTCGGCGCATATGACAACTTTGCCGTTTTGTTTATGTATTAAGAAGATTTCTAGATCATCAACGAGATCATAGAAAATTTCTCAGATTATTTTATTTGAGATTATTAAATTTATGCTTTTTCATTACGAAACAAACGAAGAAAAGAAAATTTACTACTGATGCAACTACACACTTAACGACTGCTTGGCGTTATATTTTTAAAAAAGTCGAAAAGGCGATTTTTTAATTATTTGTTTACATTTTTTGTTTACATTATTATAAACATTTTTCCATTTTTATATACGCATCACCTTGGCATATTTTTTTTAATCTGACATCAGTTTGGCAAACACTGCGTTTTCAAATACCAATTACATGTTATATTATTTTTAATTATTTTGTATTATTTTAAAAAGGAAACAATAATAAATAAGTGAAGTTTAATTAATAATTATGGAATACAACAATAAAGAAAGAAAAAATTAAAGAAAAGTAAAGAAACAAAGTTTATTAGTAAATAAACAACAACAACCAGATTACCATGCAATCCATAAAATCACAATTTTGTTGCATTCGCACCAACGTGATTCATACATGACACCTAACCAAAATATTATTGGCTATATTATTATTTATATTTTTTATATTATTTGGTACTACTTGATTAACCCATCGACCAAAAAACTGCCGCCAAAATAAAAGATTAAATGTCCATAATGGATGATCGCAAATGCCACATTCATTTGAAATTAAACATGTTACATGCATTTGTTACGTCATTAACTACTTTTTAATTCGACGTTTTATTTGTATTTCTATTAATATTTTCATAATTTATTGATTCTTTGGTTATTTAAAATAAAGGTTATATTCGTTTGTATAATATGGTGAATCGTTTTGCAATATGTATAATTTGGCGAAATTGATCTATGGAATCATAAAGTAGTATCTATTATTTATTAAAATTCTAGATGGATATTTAAGTTGACAGAACTGGCGTCTTTTTCAAGTCTCCGTAGAGGCATTCGCCAAGCTGTCGTTAATTCTGTGTTTTAGCCTTATTATGTATTTTTATTCTGTAGTTATTTTATTATCCCTAATATTTGCAATGTGCAGGAAAAATATTCTTAATATCAATGATATAGAATTAAAAAAAATATATTTGCAATTAATTTATCAATCATTCAGGTTAAAAAAATACTTTAAAATTGGCTAAGAAAAAAATATACAATACCGACAGTAGAATTTTTTTATGATGTTTATGTTGCAGTTTTAATTAACATTAAGCCCTATCAACATAATTTTATTAAAAATTAACTATTAAATACTACTTCATTTCCCCATCGAAAAAAAAAAAAAAAAAAAAAAAACTATCGCCAACATATAAGATTAAATGCCAATAATAGATGATTGTAAACTTCACTTTAATTTGACAATAAACACGAAATAAGTCTGATTCATTTGTAACAAATCGTTATAAGCAATACTAATGTTTCACGCCAAAAATCATAATGGAATTGATTACAAGCTGAAGGTTTATTTTTCTACAAAATTTAGCATCAAGATTATTCCCGATTTAACAGCTACATATTTGCAACTGCAGGGCTGCCACAGGCGACTATTTTTTAACTCTAACTGGCACCAATTTCTTTAAACAGAAATCCTTAACATACACTTAGACAACATTTGCAAGAAAAATTTATTTTGAGATTTATATTAGAAAAATAGTGGTGCGAACGGAATATAAAAATAGTCGCCTATGGCAGCCCTGCAACTGGTTAAAAAAAAAAAGAAGAGGCAGTGAAACTGATGTAATTTTAATTTTACCCAAATAATTCAGCTTTAAAACACACCTTTTATGCTTCATTGTTCTAATAAATATATATGTTAAACACTCTTTTTTACATTTCTGTGCTATGTACTTTGCTGGAACTGACCAAGGTAGATAGAAAACTGTAGTAGAATTGCCAGAAGAGGACGGTTATTAAAAAATGTAATGCAACATGTAACGAGATTGTATTTAGGCTATAGGATCTGCATATAGTACAAGTTCAGATTCGGGATTTAAGAACTAACAAATGATAATGTGCTATTTGAAAATTAATAGAGTTTGATAATCATTACAAGGATTTCTAAGAAAATATGTGATGAGTAGTGAATATTTTGATTTCTGCTGTCACAACGGTCTCATTTTCATATCAAACTCTCTATAAATGATCAAATAAGAGAGATGGTACCTAATTACCCAAATTTTCTGCAAGGCATACAATAGTGGTATATCGCAATGACATTGGCACTGGCATCGTTTTCAACATTGCGGAAGGACATTCCAGGCGATGGTCTACACTCCTTTAAAAAAGAAATTTTAAATCACCATTTTGTTTGAATCAAGATTTGTTTGGAAAAAATGGACTAGCGCAGCGGGCATAGCCTGCTAGTATATTATAAAGCAGAAGTTCTGAAACTTCCACACCAGTGTT
Organism: Maratus speculifer; assembly: GCA_964019185.1. Taxonomy (NCBI): domain Eukaryota; kingdom Metazoa; phylum Arthropoda; class Arachnida; order Araneae; family Salticidae; genus Maratus; species Maratus speculifer. The sequence goes on along the minus strand of OZ025298.1, from coordinate 183,842,356 downwards.
TTCAAAAACTACCCGATGGATTTTTTTGCTGATTGTATCATTCGATAGGAAATATTTTTGCGGAGGTTTTTCATTCAAATATACAGGGATAAGTATGATTTTTGGTTATAAATTTTGTATTTTTCGGTTATTTTTGATGAAAGGGTTGCCAGTAGTTATTTTTGGCGAAAATTATCATTACTAAACGAATTAAAAATGATATATCTGTTAGAAATATTACAAACATCTTGCAAATAAAAGCAGAAAATAACTATTGATAATAATAATAATAATTAATAATGATAATAATAATAATAATAAAGAAAAACCATTTCATGGGGCATGATATTATAAAAAAATATTTATCTTAAAAGAAATATTTGTAACGCTTAAAAAATAACTTAACTGAAATATTACATTTGATGCAACATTTGGCGACTTGTCCTTGCGTTAGAATAAAAAAAAATAACTTGAAAATTTGATTAAATGAATTTTGAACGATATTTATTTTCCTTTTTATTATTTTTTTCTCTTTTTTATCAAATTTTGGTAGTATATAACTTACTCCAGAAAAAGGCAGATCTAATTATAAAAGTAATTGTGAATTATATATTTTTTTCTTTGAGATTTTTTTTTTTTTTTACTTTTGTTGGCAAAGAATTAAGTCAAAAATGCATATGTCTAACATTGGGTCGCAATGATGTTGTTTTTTCCAAAAGAAGATAATTTTTGGTATTCAATTGTAAATTCAATAAACATAAGTTAATATTTTAAAAATTGTAATCAAATATTTAAATTTTAGATTTAGTGTGAAATTCTGCCACACGTATATATACTGTAAAGTAATGTCATTCTCTTTTAAAAGTTTTTCACCGCAATTTTGAAAATTGTAATCAACATACTTTTTTTGCGCCATTTTGTCAAATTCTCTTCCAGGGAAAATTAGTTTTAAAATTTACAAACTGAACAAGGATATCTATGCAATTTAAAAGAAATTTATGCAATTTCGCGTTATTATTATCGATAAATTCGACATTTTAAAATAAAAATTGCCTGGTGAAAAAAATGGCACAGATGTCATATATGCACCACATTGGCGCGATTGCAACAAAACGTCGATTTTATGTTCATATGGTAGCTCGGCTGTTGTATATTTATTAACCCTTTCAGGGGCAAGGTATTTCTATTCCAAAAATGTTCAAATAATTGATTCACACCACAAAAAAAGAACAGACTTATTTGAAAATAATCAAGAGCTGTTTTTCGCGCATATTGTAAAATCGAAATTGTCTTAAAATTTTACTGGTGCCAGTTCGCAATTGGAACAGTAATATTATGTGTTTGCAGAGTGCAAACACCGCCCCTGAAAGGGTTAATAAACTATTTACTCTTATTTATTTTTTTAATGATGTAAATTGTTTTATTTTATAATTATTAACAAAACATTATTTATTTATTTTTATTTCCTTTTTAAAATAATACAAAACAATTAAAAAATATATATGTAACTGATTTTTTAAAACGAAGTTTTCGCCAAATTGGCGTAAAAAAGGAAAAAAAATTGCACAAATGTGGTGCACATAAGGCATTTGTGCCAAAATATTTTACAAGTCTGTTTTAATTAGCCATTTCTTCTTCAATTTTCTTCATATTTTTCCTGTGTTAGATAATATTTAAAATGATATTGGACTAATCTTCGATAATTGAGCATCGCCAAATAGCATATTTACTATATTATTGAAAGTTTTATTGGCACGGATATTATATATCACCGAGGTAACTAATAGACTTTAAATTGGCATTATTTTTTCTGAGATATATTAACCCGACTATTAATATTTATTTATAAATACTAGGGGGGCGCCGCCCCCCTGCTCGCTATGCTCGCCAACCCCCGCGTAATCGCTTCGCGATTCCAAATTATTGGCTACCCCTGCTTGCTGCGCTCGCCGATACTCCATGGTATGAATAAGCAGTTGCAGACCTTTCAACTGATGTGTCACACGACTGATGTTGTAGAGAAATTAAAAATGTGCCTCCCTGGGGGGCAGAGTGTGAGGCGACACAAAAGACATCCATAATATGAATAAGCAGCTGCAGACCTCTCAAATGATATGTCACACGACTGGTGTTGTAAAAAATTGAAAATATGCCCCCCTGGGGGGGCAGAATGGGGGTGACACACAAGACATCCATAAAATGAATAAACAGTTGCAGACCTTTCAAATGATGTGTCACACAACTGGTGTTGTAAAGAAATTAAAAATGTGACCCCCCCCTGGGGAGAGCAGAGTGTGGGGGTGACACACAAGACATCCATAATATGAATAAGCAGTTGCAGACCTTTAAAATCTTGTGTAACACGACTGGTGTTGTAAAGAAATTAAAAATGTGTCCCCCCTGTGGAGCAGAGTGGGGGATAACACACAAGACATCCATTATATGAATAAGCAGTTGCAAACCTCTCAAATGATGTGTCAAACGACTGGTGTTGTAAAGAAATTAAAAATTTGGCGAAATATTACAGTTATCGCCAAGTTGGCGTCACTTTTGACAACTAATTTTGGTCGCCAAATTTGGCGATATATCGCCAAGTTGGCGACAAACTTGGCGATGGTAACCTTTCCTCTCTTTATGGTAACCCATACGGCGATGCATAGACGGAGCCCTTTCCTGATTGGTCTATTCGGCTCATGGAAGGAGTGGACAACCCGGATTCGTTAGTTCCGGAAATCTTCCACATCAGCATCATTCCAGGAGTCATTCCTTTTAAGGCTAGTTTTTTTTTACTATAGAAGGAAAATGCTTATTTATATTATAAATTGTTTAAACTGTTTTGTTATATACTTAATAATTAAACTTTTTTCATAAATTTTTATTACTATTTAAATAATAGAAAATAATTTAAATATACACATGTAACTGGTATTCGAAAACAATGTTTCCGCCAAATTAGCATAAAAAATTATCGCGCAAAACTCGGCGCATATGACAACTTTGCCGTTTTGTTTATGTATTAAGAAGATTTCTAGATCATCAACGAGATCATAGAAAATTTCTCAGATTATTTTATTTGAGATTATTAAATTTATGCTTTTTCATTACGAAACAAACGAAGAAAAGAAAATTTACTACTGATGCAACTACACACTTAACGACTGCTTGGCGTTATATTTTTAAAAAAGTCGAAAAGGCGATTTTTTAATTATTTGTTTACATTTTTTGTTTACATTATTATAAACATTTTTCCATTTTTATATACGCATCACCTTGGCATATTTTTTTTAATCTGACATCAGTTTGGCAAACACTGCGTTTTCAAATACCAGTTACATGTTATATTATTTTTAATTATTTTGTATTATTTTAAAAAGGAAACAATAATAAATAAGTGAAGTTTAATTAATAATTATGGAATACAACAATAAAGAAAGAAAAAATTAAAGAAAAGTAAAGAAACAAAGTTTATTAGTAAATAAACAACAACAACCAGATTACCATGCAATCCATAAAATCACAATTTTGTTGCATTCGCACCAACGTGATTCATACATGACACCTAACCAAAATATTATTGGCTATATTATTATTTATATTTTTTATATTATTTGGTACTACTTGATTAACCCATCGACCAAAAAACTGCCGCCAAAATAAAAGATTAAATGTCCATAATGGATGATCGCAAATGCCACATTCATTTGAAATTAAACATGTTACATGCATTTGTTACGTCATTAACTACTTTTTAATTCGACGTTTTATTTGTATTTCTATTAATATTTTCATAATTTATTGATTCTTTGGTTATTTAAAATAAAGTTTATATTCGTTTGTATAATATGGTGAATCGTTTTGCAATATGTATAATTTGGCGAAATTGATCTATGGAATCATAAAGTAGTATCTATTATTTATTAAAATTCTAGATGGATATTTAAGTTGACAGAACTGGCGTCTTTTTCAAGTCTCCGTAGAGGCATTCGCCAAGCTGTCGTTAATTCTGTGTTTTAGCCTTATTATGTATTTTTATTCTGTAGTTATTTTATTATCCCTAATATTTGCAATGTGCAGGAAAAATATTCGGAATATCAATGATATAGAATTAAAAAAAATATATTTGCAATTAATTTATCAATCATTCAGGTTAAAAAAATACTTTAAAATTGGCTAAGAAAAAAATATACAATACCGACAGTAGAATTTTTTTATGATGTTTATGTTGCAGTTTTAATTAACATTAAGCCCTATCAACATAATTTTATTAAAAATTAACTATTAAATACTACTTCATTTCCCCATCGAAAAAAAAAAAAAAAAAAAAAAACTATCGCCAACATATAAGATTAAATGCCAATAATAGATGATTGTAAACTTCACTTTAATTTGACAATAAACACGAAATAAGTCTGATTCATTTGTAACAAATCGTTATAAGCAATACTAATGTTTCACGCCAAAAATCATAATGGAATTGATTACAAGCTGAAGGTTTATTTTTCTACAAAATTTAGCATCAAGATTATTCCCGATTTAACAGCTACATATTTGCAACTGCAGGGCTGCCACAGGCGACTATTTTTTAACTCTAACTGGCACCAATTTCTTTAAACAGAAATCCTTAACATACACTTAGACAACATTTGCAAGAAAAATTTATTTTGAGATTTATATTAGAAAAATAGTGGTGCGAACGGAATATAAAAATAGTCGCCTATGGCAGCCCTGCAACTGGTTAAAAAAAAAAAGAAGAGGCAGTGAAACTGATGTAATTTTAATTTTACCCAAATAATTCAGCTTTAAAACACACCTTTTATGCTTCATTGTTCTAATAAATATATATGTTAAACACTCTTTTTTACATTTCTGTGCTATGTACTTTGCTGGAACTGACCAAGGTAGATAGAAAACTGTAGTAGAATTGCCAGAAGAGGACGGTTATTAAAAAATGTAATGCAACATGTAACGAGATTGTATTTAGGCTATAGGATCTGCATATAGTACAAGTTCAGATTCGGGATTTAAGAACTAACAAATGATAATGTGCTATTTGAAAATTAATAGAGTTTGATAATCATTACAAGGATTTCTAAGAAAATATGTGATGAGTAGTGAATATTTTGATTTCTGCTGTCACAACGGTCTCATTTTCATATCAAACTCTCTATAAATGATCAAATAAGAGAGATGGTACCTAATTACCCAAATTTTCTGCAAGGCATACAATAGTGGTATATCGCAATGACATTGGCACTGGCATCGTTTTCAACATTGCGGAAGGACATTCCAGGCGATGGTCTACACTCCTTTAAAAAAGAAATTTTAAATCACCATTTTGTTTGAATCAAGATTTGTTTGGAAAAAATGGACTAGCGCAGCGGGCATAGCCTGCTAGTATATTATAAAGCAGAAGTTCTGAAACTTCCACACCAGTGTTTTCAAAAACTACCCGATGGATTTTTTTGCTGATTGTATCATTCGATAGGAAATATTTTTGCGGAGGTTTTTCATTCAAATATACAGGGATAAGTATGATTTTTGGTTATAAATTTTGTATTTTTCGGTTATTTTTGATGAAAGGGTTGCCAGTAGTTATTTTTGGCGAAAATTATCATTACTAAACGAATTAAAAATGATATATCTGTTAGAAATATTACAAACATCTTGCAAATAAAAGCAGAAAATAACTATTGATAATAATAATAATAATTAATAATGATAATAATAATAATAATAAAGAAAAACCATTTCATGGGGCATGATATTATAAAAAAATATTTATCTTAAAAGAAATATTTGTAACGCTTAAAAAATAACTTAACTGAAATATTACATTTGATGCAACATTTGGCGACTTGTCCTTGCGTTAGAATAAAAAAAAATAACTTGAAAATTTGATTAAATGAATTTTGAACGATATTTATTTTCCTTTTTATTATTTTTTTCTCTTTTTTATCAAATTTTGGTAGTATATAACTTACTCCAGAAAAAGGCAGATCTAATTATAAAAGTAATTGTGAATTATATATTTTTTTCTTTGAGATTTTTTTTTTTTACTTTTGTTGGCAAAGAATTAAGTCAAAAATGCATATGTCTAACATTGGGTCGCAATGATGTTGTTTTTTCCAAAAGAAGATAATTTTTGGTATTCAATTGTAAATTCAATAAACATAAGTTAATATTTTAAAAATTGTAATCAAATATTTAAATTTTAGATTTAGTGTGAAATTCTGCCACACGTATATATACTGTAAAGTAATGTCATTCTCTTTTAAAAGTTTTTCACCGCAATTTTGAAAATTGTAATCAACATACTTTTTTTGCGCCATTTTGTCAAATTCTCTTCCAGGGAAAATTAGTTTTAAAATTTACAAACTGAACAAGGATATCTATGCAATTTAAAAGAAATTTATGCAATTTCGCGTTATTATTATCGATAAATTCGACATTTTAAAATAAAAATTGCCTGGTGAAAAAAATGGCACAGATGTCATATATGCACCACATTGGCGCGATTGCAACAAAACGTCGATTTTATGTTCATATGGTAGCTCGGCTGTTGTATATTTATTAACCCTTTCAGGGGCAAGGTATTTCTATTCCAAAAATGTTCAAATAATTGATTCACACCACAAAAAAAGAACAGACTTATTTGAAAATAATCAAGAGCTGTTTTTCGCGCATATTGTAAAATCGAAATTGTCTTAAAATTTTACTGGTGCCAGTTCGCAATTGGAACAGTAATATTATGTGTTTGCAGAGTGCAAACACCGCCCCTGAAAGGGTTAATAAACTATTTACTCTTATTTATTTTTTTAATGATGTAAATTGTTTTATTTTATAATTATTAACAAAACATTATTTATTTATTTTTATTTCCTTTTTAAAATAATACAAAACAATTAAAAAATATATATGTAACTGATTTTTTAAAACGAAGTTTTCGCCAAATTGGCGTAAAAAAGGAAAAAAAATTGCACAAATGTGGTGCACATAAGGCATTTGTGCCAAAATATTTTACAAGTCTATTTTAATTAGCCATTTCTTCTTCAATTTTCTTCATATTTTTCCTGTGTTAGATAATATTTAAAATGATATTGGACTAATCTTCGATAATTGAGCATCGCCAAATAGCATATTTACTATATTATTGAAAGTTTTATTGGCACGGATATTATATATCACCGAGGTAACTAATAGACTTTAAATTGGCATTATTTTTTCTGAGATATATTAACCCGACTATTAATATTTATTTATAAATAAAATGCTTATTTATATTATAAATTGTTTAAACTGTTTTGTTATATACTTAATAATTAAACTTTTTTCATAAATTTTTATTACTATTTAAATAATAGAAAATAATTTAAATATACACATGTAACTGGTATTCGAAAACAATGTTTCCGCCAAATTAGCATAAAAAATTATCGCGCAAAACTCGGCGCATATGACAACTTTGCCGTTTCGTTTATGTATTAAGAAGATTTCTAGATCATCAACGAGATCATAGACAATTTCTCAGATTATTTTATTTGAGATTATTAAATTTATGCTTTTTCATTACGAAACAAACGAAGAAAAGAAAATTTACTACTGATGCAACTACAGACTTAACGACTGCTTGGCGTTATATTTTTTAAAAAGTCGAAAAGGCGATATTTTAATTATTTGTTTACATTTTTTGTTTACATTATTATAAACATTTTTCCATTTTTATATACGCATCACCTTGGCATGTTTTTTTAATCTAACATCAGTTTGGCAAACACTGCGTTTTCAAATACCAGTTACATGTTATATTATTTTTAATTATTTTGTATTATTTTAAAAAGGAAACAATAACAAATAAGTGAAGTTTAATTAATAATTATGGAATACAACAATAAAGAAAGAAAAAAATAAAGAAAAGTAAAGAAACAAAGTTTATTAGTAAATAAACAACAACAACCAGATTACCATGCAATCCATAAAATCACAATTTTGTTGCAATCGCACCAACGTGATTCATACATGACACCTAACCAAAATATTATTGGCTATATTATTATTTATATTTTTTATATTATTTGGTACTACTTGATTAACCCATCGACCAAAAAACTGCCGCCAAAATAAAAGATTAAATGTCCATAATGGATGATCGTAAATGCCACATTCATTTGAAATTAAACATGTTACATGCATTTGTTACGTCATTAACTACTTTTTAATTCGACGTTTTATTTGTATTTCTATTAATATTTTCATAATTTATTGATTCTTTGGTTATTTAAAATAAAGGTTATATTCGTTTGTATAATATGGTGAATCGTTTTGCAATATGTATAATTTGGCGAAATTGATCTATGGAATCATAAAGTAGTATCTATTATTTATTAAAATTCTAGATGGATATTTAAGTTGACAGAACTGGCGTCTTTTTCAAGTCTCCGTAGAGGCATTCGCCAAGCTGTCGTTAATTCTGTGTTTTAGCCTTATTATGTATTTTTATTCTGTAGTTATTTTATTATCCCTAATATTTGCAATGTGCAGGAAAAATATTCGGAATATCAATGATATAGAATTTAAAAAAATATATTTGCAATTAATTTATCAATCATTCAGGTTAAAAAAATACTTTAAAATTGGCTAACAAAAAAATATACAATACCGACAGTAGAATTTTTTTATGATGTTTATGTTGCAGTTTTAATTAACATTAAGCCCTATCAACATAATTTTATTAAAAATTAACTATTAAATACAACTTCATTTCCCCGTCGAAAAAAAAAAAAAACTATCGCCAACATATAAGATTAAATGCCAATAATAGATGATTGTAAACTTCACTTTCATTTGACAATAAACACGAAATAAGTCTGATTCATTTGTAACAAATCGTTATAAGCAATACTAATGTTTCACGCCAAAAATCATAATGGAATTGATTACAAGCTGAAGGTTTATTTTTCTACAAAATTTAGCATCAAGATTATTCCCGATTTAACAGCTACATATTTGCAACTGCAGGGCTGCCACAGGCGACTATTTTTTAACTCTAACTGGCACCACTTTCTTTAAACAGAAATCCTTAACATACACTTAGACAACATTTGCAAGAAAAATTTATTTTGAGATTTATATTAGAAAAATAGTGGTGCGAACGGAATATAAAAATAGTCGCCTGTGGCATCCCTGCAACTGGTTTTTAAAAATGAAGAGGCAGTGAAACTGATGTAATTTTAATTTTACCCAAATAATTCGGCTTTAAAACACACCTTTTATGCTTCATTGTTCTAATAAATATATAAGTTAAACACTCTTTTTTACATTTCTGTGCTATATACTTTGCTGGAACTGACCAAGGTAGATAGAAAACTGTAGTAGAATTGCCAGAAGAGGACGGTTATTAAAAAATGTAATGCAACATGTAACAAGATTGTATTTAGGCTATAGGATTTGCATATAGTGCAAGTTCAGATTCGGGAGTTTAAGAACTAACAAATGATAATGTGCTATTTGAAAATTAATAGAGTTTGATAATCATTGCAAGGATTTCTAACAAAATAATGTGATGAGTAGAGAATATTTTGATTTCTGCTGTCACAACGGTCTCATTTTCATATCAAACTCTCTAAAAATGATCAAATAAGAGAGATGGTACCTAATTACCCAAATTTTCTGCAAGGCATACAATAGTCGTATATCGCAATGACATTGGCACTGGCATCGTTTTCAACATTGCGGAAGGACATTCCAGGCGATGGTCTACACTCCTTTAAAAAAGAAATTTTAAATCACCATTTTGTTTGAATCAAGATTTGTTTGGAAAAATGGACTAGCGCAGCGGGCATAGCCTGCTAGTATATTATAAAGCAGAAGTTCTGAAACTTCCAAACGAGTGTTTTCAAATACTACCCGATGGATTTTTTTGCTGATTGTATCATTCGATAGGAAATATTTTTCCGAAGGTTTATGATTCAAATTTACAGGGATAACTCTGATTTTTCGTAGTAAATTTCTTATTTTTCGGTTATTTTTGACAAAAGGGTTGCCAGCAGCTGTTTTTGGCGAAAATTATAATTGCTAAAAGAATTAAAATGGCTATATCTATTACAAATATTACAAATATCTTGCAAATAATAGCAGAAATAGCTATTGATAATATTAATAATAATAAAGAAAGACCGCTTAAATGAGGCGTAATATTATAAAAATATATTTATCTTGAAAATGAAAAAAATATTTGTAATGCTTAAAAAATAAATTAACGCGAAATATAACATTTGGTTCAACTTTTGGCGACTTATCCCTGGTGTTAGAATAAAAACATGAATTTCAGAAATTGATTAAATGAATTTTGAATGATAGTTATTTCCTTTTTTATTATTTTCTTTCTCTTTTTTATCGAATATTCGTATAATATAACTTACAGCAGAAAAAAGCAGATCTGATTGTAAAAGACACTGTAAGTTGTGAGTTACTATTCGTTTCTATACCATTTTCATCTTGCTTTTGTCGCCAAATAATGTGTTTTTAAGCCGAAAATGCACTACTGACTTAATGCCTGACGTAGGTTCTTAATGGTCGCAATAATGTTGTTTTTCTTCAATAAAAGATAATTTTTAGAGTATATTTTAATATTCAATCGTAAATTATATAGATATGAGTATAACTCTTTTATTTCTTTTTGCAAATGTTTTCATTGTTAATTTATTTTTTCTTGCGCCATTTCGTCAATTTCACTTACAGGAAAAATTTCAGTTTTAAAATTTAAAAACTGAAGAAGGAAAGATTACCCCATCAATTAAAAATCGACCCCCAAATTCCAAGATTAAATGTCAATAATGGATGATCGTAAATGTCACATTCACTTGACATTAAGCATAATATAAATACTAATTATGTCATCAAGTGATTTTTAATTCGACATTTTATTTCTACTTTTATATATGTTCTGCTAATTTGTTTTTCGTTATTTAAATGAAAATTTATGCCAATCTATATAATCTGGCTAATAGTTTGGCGATTTATATAATTTAGCGAAATTGGTCGACGGTATAACCAAGTAGTACTGAAGGAAAAATTTTGCAATTCAAAGTAAATTTATGCAATTATGCGTTATTACTATAGATAAATTCAACATTTTGAAATGAAAAATTCCCGCTGAATAAAATTTACAAGTCTTTTTTAATTGACCATTTCCTCTTCAATATTTCTTCAATCAAACTTTCGCTATTCTCTTTCGCGCAGGCTAACAAAAATGTATTTTAAATATTTTATTAGATAAAACGTAAATAACGTTCTTCTATTTTTTTTTTTTTTAATATTTTTAAAATCTAATTCTACTATTATGTGTCTTATAGGACAAAATAGCAGAATTACTTTTAAAAATGGTTTTATCTGTTAATTGTATGTTATTTGTTTGTTTGGGTGTTTGAATTTACTTTTGTCATCAAAAAATGCGATTTTATACCAAGAAGGCATAAGCTGGAGCGATGTTCACAATTACTAAATTCTCTCACTCTCTTTTAAATGTGTGAGAGCATTTTTAGGATATTTTTTTTATGTTTAACTGTAAATATATAAATAGCATTTATAGCAAAAAAAAAAAAAGAATGCGTTTAATGTTTAAATTTTAGTATATATGTCTTCCTCATCCAAACTGTAAAATAATTTAATTGCAAATTTTTAAAGGTTTGGCGCAGATGGCATATACGCACCACATTCGCACGATTACAACAAAATGGCAATTTTATAGCACAAATGGTAAACCGACTATGGTTGTTTATTTATTAATAAACTATTTATTTATTTTCATTTTGTTTTTTAAAATAATATAAATCATTTTGTTCTATAGCTATTAATTAAACTTTTTTATTTATTATTTTTTTTCAAATAATACAAAATAATTAAAAAATATTTATGAAATTGGTAATTAAAAACTAAATTCTCCTAATTGGCGCCAGAAAAAAATTGCGCCAATATGCATGACGTCTGTGTCAAAGTTTTTTCTTATACATAAATTAGGGAAAATGCAGTATAAATACCGATTAAAGTTTATTCCAAATGGAAATTTTGTCACGGATTTGGTCATATACTCATCGAGGTATCTCACTGGCGCCAAAATGGCGTTATTTGCCTCATATGGTAACCCAGCTATAGTTGTTTATCTGATGATAAGTTTTTTATTTACTTTCATTTTTTCTTTTTTGAAATGATATTTGTTGTTTTGTTCTACAGTTACTTTTTATTTATTGTTAATTGCTGTTTAAAATGATAGAAAATAATAAAATATACATAAATTTCTTTGGTATTCTAAAACGAGGATTTTGCCACATTGTAGTTGCAAGATAATCGTGCTAAACCTATTGCGTATACACTATCTACCAAAAAGTACTTGTACACTTTCAGTTTTTGACATTTTGTCAAATATTTAAAAATATACTGGTCGGATTCTTCTGGAACTTCAAAAATATAAAGATTATGTTTCACTTTATATTTATTTACATTCATTTGTTAAGCGGGTAATTAGGGGGCCGGCAAAAAAACGAAGAATAATAGAAATATTTGGGATCGCCCTGTACATGAAAATGCACGAAACGACTTATCGCTTTAGAATACAAATATATGAATACAGTAGAATATGCACACTAATTTTTGTGAGAATAGCATGTATATTTATGGCGATAGAGCGATTTTTTTGAAAAATTCAAAAAATTCTGGTATGTTTTTTGTTTATATCATGCTGGGTTTTTGACCAAATTTAACGCAAATTTCAGAAAAATTGGCAAAATGCAGTAGAAAAAATGTAGCGCAATTGGAATATAAATATATTAAATATTTTATGAAATATGAGTAGTTGTATAAAATAATTTTTATCTGCGCATGCGCGAACTAGAAAAACATTTTTTTTACATCTTTTAATAGTCAATTCTATGGAGTGACTTATAAAAAAAATCCAATCAAATATCGTGAAAATTCAAAAAGATATCATTATTTTAGTGAGATGTTTTTACTCTGCTCTCTAAAAACGGCTGAATCTTAAGGGATTCTCCACAAATTGACATTTTTTAATAACTGACTTTAAAAAAAAAACTAGTGTTGAATTAATACAATATCTAATACAATATTGCTGCTAATAAGTACTTGACAATTGTGATAGAAAAGAAAAAGAGCTTTATTCACATTCAGGGCCAAAACTAAGAGAGGGTTAGGGGAAAAGGGCATGTGCCCCGGGCACTAGGATGAAAGTGTTCCAAATGTACATTTTGTTTGGCGATTTTTTCCATGTCTATGTTTAGCATGATATTGTCAAAATCGTCCCATTCAAAGCATTTCTCCTATACCAAAGCATAGAAGAATCTAATGATGATGGCATAAAGATCCCGCATAAAGCAGATTTTTTATTTTCGTTTTGATTCGGTTTCAAGATTTTAAGGTATCATTTTTTTTAAACAAAGCAGACTACTTTAATCAATATTACATATTTTAAGTTTCAAAATAAGTCGGCTATTAATAAATTAGAAAATTTTTCTTTGCAAATACTTTTGCAGATGCTTTGCAAAGAAGAAAAGGGAGGGGAGGGGGAGTTCACCAAAATTCATTGAAATATAAATATATTAAATATTTTCTAAAATGTTCTATGTCATGCAATATTTTCAACCAAATATAAAGCCACATTCAGAAAAATTCGCAAAATGTAGTAGAAAGAATAAGGTGCTATTGAAATATAAATATATTAAAAGTTTTCTAAAATATGAGTATTTGTATGAAATATTTTTTAATCAGCGTATGCGTGAACGATAAAATTTATCATTTTACATAATTTAATATTCAACTCTATGGAGCTACCCATAAAAAAATCCGATCGAATTTCGTGGAAATTCAGAAAGTTATTGTGGATAGGAGTGAACTGATTTTCAATTGGTCTCTGAAAGCAGTTGAATGACGTCAGATTTTACGCAAATTGCCAAATCTCCATTTACGTTTTTTACTGGTGATTTACTTCTTTTCTTAGATAATTACCAGAACGAACCTATTTCAGGATAAAAATAATTATAAAAAATCGAAGCATTTGTGTCAAATCTACCCATTGATACATAATTGATAATGGCTCTTATGCAAATGCCGATATCTGCGATCCTGAAATGCGTCAATTTCTCCACTGTTAAATGTGGTGTCGAAAACAACACTGACATCAATCGCATGCATGATGCCAAGAAGAACAGAGCTGTCTGATTTTGAGAAAGGTGTGATCATCGGGTATCACCGAAATGGCCGATCTTTAATCGACATATCTAGCGAGCTTAATTACCCCAAAACGACTGTGGCTTATGTGATTAGAAAATGGAAGCTGAATGGTGATTGTCAGAATGTGGCCAGAGTAGGCAGACCAACGAAACTGGGAGATAGACCGACGGGTTCTGTCTAGAGAAATTCGGAAGAACCGCAACCAACCAATGTTACACATACGTCAAGAATTTCAACAAGCTTCAGGATGTGTTGTTGCCATGAATACCATCCGTAAGGAAGCTCATCTGCTTAATTTTTATGGCCGTGCTGCCGCCCATAAGCCTTTAATCACCAAGTCCAACCGCGCAGCTCGGTTAAGTTGGTGCAAAACACGCCAGCAATGGACTGTACAGCAATGGAAACAGGTTCTCTGAAGTGATGAATCAAGGTTCACCCTCTACCGTTCTGATGGTAGGGTCTGGGTCTGGCGTCTGCCTGGAGAACGCCTCCTACCAGAATGTATTGTGCCCACAGTTAAATTTGGCGGAGGGGGAATTATGTTCTGGGGTTGTTTTTCCTGGTTTGGACTAAAACCCTTGGTCCCAATTCATGGTAAGCTCAATGCCAATGCCTACTGTAATATACTGGACAACAGTGCACTTCCTACGTTGTGGCAATACTATGGATTGGACCCATGTTATTTCCAGGATGACAACGCAAGCTGCCATGTAGCGAGGTCCAGCATGGATTGGTATGCTGATAATGGAGTGCATCGACTCCAGTGGCCTGCCCTGAGCCCAGACCTGAACCCAATAGAGAACCTCTGGGACGAGTTGGATCGTCGAATTTAGGCGGGTGACACACGCCCAAAATCAGTAAAAGAGCTTACCTGCCTTGTGCAAACAGAGTGGAATAAAATACCATTAAATGTAATACAAGGACTAGTTGAGAGCATGCCCAGGAGAGTCGCAGCTGTAATTGCCTCTCGAGGAGGATCTACAAATTACTAAATGTGAACAGGGCCAAAACCAGTCTTTTTTTCCCGAGGCAAACGTGGATTTTGAAGATACCCCTTTCCCCCTCCTCCGCAAAGCATATTTACAAAGAAAATTTCTCCAATTTATTAATAGCCGACTTATTTTAAAACTTAAAATATGTAATATAAAATAACGTATTCTGCTTTATTAAAATACTCCAATTTGATACTTTAAACCGAATCAAAAAAATTCTACTTTCAACAGGATCTTTAAGGCCCTTGTCCCTGCCCGCGAAGACACTGCTGAGCTAATGCTATTCCTGTGGGGAGGCATTTTTCTAATAACTCTTTCGCATTTTGAAATTTTCAATTTTTTTTTTTTTTTTTTTTTTTTTTTTTTTTTTTTTTTGCATTGGATAGCGGAAGTCCCTCTCAAAATCGCTCCTTGACTACATTTTCGATTTGAGTCATAGATATTTTTTATAAAGTTAGTTTCACTTTCAGAACCGCTTTTGGAAGTGAAAGAAACATTATAAAAATATCTACGCCAAAATTGAAAAAGTAATCACGGAGCGATCTTGAAAAGGACTTCCGCTATCCAATGCAAAACATATTATTTAAAAATGTCCAAATGCAAAAGAGTTAGAAAAATGCATCCCCATAGGAATAGCATTAGCTCGTGAGCATCTTCGCGGGTAGGGGCAGGGACCTTAAGCCATCATCATTAGATTTTTTTATGCTTTAGCATAGCCCAGATATAATAATTTTAACAATATTATGCTAAACATAGCCATGAAAAAAATCGCCAAACGAAAGATACATTCGGAACACTTTCATCCTAGCGCCCGGAGCACATGCCCTTCTCCCCCCCCCCCCTCTCTTAGTTTTGGCCCTGAATGCGAATAAAGCTCTTTTTCTTTTCTATCACAATTGTCAAGTACTTATTAGCAGCAATATTGTATTAGATATTGTATTAATTCAATACTAGTTTTTTTTTTTAAATCAGTTATTAAAAAATGTCAATTTGTGGAGAATCCCTTAAGATTCAGCCGTTTTTAGAGAGCAGAGTAAAAACATCTCACTAAAATAATGATATCTTTTTGAATTTTCACGATATTTGATTGGATTTTTTTTATAAGTCACTCCATAGAATTGACTATTAAATGATGTAAAAAAAAAATGTTTTTCTAGTTCGCGCATGCGCAGATAAAAATTATTTTATACAACTACTCATATTTCATAAAATATTTAATATATTTATATTCCAATTGCGCTACATTTTTTCTACTGCATCTTGCCAATTTTTCTGAAATTTGCGTTAAATTTGGTCAAAAACCCAGCATGATATAAACAAAAACCATACCAGAATTTTTTGAATTTTTCAAAAAAATCGCTCTATCGCCATAAATATACATGCTATTCTCACAAATATTAGTGTACATATTCTACTGTATTCATATATTTGTATTCTAAAGCGATAAGTCGTTTCGTGCATTTTCATGTACAGGGCGATCCCAAATATTTCTATTATTCTTTGTTTTTTTGCCGGCCCCCTAATTACCCGCTTAACAAATGAATGTAAATAAATATAAAGTGAAACATAATCTTTATATTTCTGAAGTTCCAGAAGAATCCGACCAGTATATTTTTAAATATTTGACAAAATGTCAAAAACTGAAAGTGTACAAATACTTTTTGGTTGATAGTGTATGATGTCTGTGTAGGAATCTTTTGTGAAATATGAAAAGTGTAAATTGGCTACTACTTGATTATCACGTCAACCAAATTCGCCAAATCGTTCGCCAAATTATACAAATTTACATAATTTTATCTTAAATAACTAAAGAGAAAATGCTTAAATACGGAAGAGCAAATAATTTTGTTTTTATTTTTCAGGAGGAAATTTTGCAATAATAAAGTAATTGTTGTAGTGAGAATTTTAATGTGTTTTTTTTTATCGTTGGCAACTTGCTGTAACGAAAAATGTTTATTTTTTTTCCTGCTATTGTTTTGTAAGAGCTGGTTTTGTGAAAGCCATGTTAACATGGTATTCAAATTTTTGAACCCTTCTCAATTACCACACCCTTGGGCCGATTTTGCTCATTTGCAATTCCCACTGAGATATTAACCATCTCAATGTACTTGACGAGTTTGAAGATGATTCTTGCATAATTGTGCCTTTTATCGCGCGGACAAAATTTAATACATATATAAACTTTTTAGGTAGGAGTAGCTTTGGGTTCCTGGCTTCACATAATCAAAAGTTGTGAAGAAATTTTTCAGAAGTTGTACCATGGTAACGACTGTAATAATTAATATTTCTTCAGATAAGGGAAAATTTTAAATCCTGTTGCCATAATGGTCTCATTTCGCTTCCAAATGTGCACTGTTAGTAATAAACTAAAATAGTTACTTCTAAATAGCTGGTTTTTACGCAACGTTTAAGATAATTTAATATCACAATGGTGTCTAAATCGTTTTCAGAAATGAGCAAGGTGCTGCTGGAGGTCCAAATTATTTAAAATACAAATTTAAATTCACCAGTTCGTTTCATCCACAGTTGATTTTGAAATATTGACCAGCGCAGCGGGCATAGCCTGCTAGTATATTATAAAGCAAAAGTTCCGAAACTTCCAAACGGGTGTTTTCAAAAACTACCCGATGGATCTTTTTGTAGATTATATCATTCGATAGGAAATATTTTTGCGGAGGTTTATGATACAAATATACAGGGATAACTCTGATTTTTCGTACTAAATTTCGTATTTTTCGGTTATTTTTGATGAAAGGGTTGCCAGTAATTATTTTTTGGCGAAAATTATCATTACTAAACAAATTAAAAATGATATATCTGTTAGAAATATTACAAACATCTTGCAAATAAAAGCAGAAAATAACTATTAATAATAATAATAATAATAATAATAATAAAGAAAAACCATTTAATGAGGCACGATATTATAAAAAAATATTTATATTAAATATAAAAGAAATATTTGTAATGCTTAAAAAATAACTTAACGTGAAATATTACATTTGATGCAACATTTGGCGACTCATCCTTGCGTTAGAATAATAATAAAAAAAAACTTGAAAATTTTATTAAATGCATTTTGAACGATATTTATTTTCCTTCCTATTATTTTCTTTCTCTTTTTTTATCAAATTTCGATAGTATATAACTTACTCCAGAAAAAGGCAGATCTAAATATAAAAGTGTGAGTTATAGATTTGTTTTTTTGAGATTTTTTTTTTACTTTTGTCGGCAAAGAATTAAACCAAAATGCATATGTCTAACATTAGGTCGCAATAATGTTGTTTTTTTCAAAAGAAGATAATTTTTGGAGTATATTTTAGTATTCAATTGTAAATTCAATAAACGTAAGTTAATATTTTAAAAATTGTTATCAAATATTTAAATTTTAGCTTTAGTGTGAAATTCTGCCACACACATATATATTGTAAAATAATGTCATTCTTTTTCAAAAGTTTTTAACCGCAATTTTGAAAATTATAATCAACAAACATACTTTTTTTGCGCCATTCTGTCAAATTCTCTTCCAAGGAAAATTAGTTTTAAAATTTACAAACTGAACAAGGAAATCTATGCAATTTAAATTACATTTATGAAATTTCGCGTTATTACTATCGATAAATTCAGCATTTTGAAATAAAAATTGCCTGCTGAAAAAAATGGCACAGATGTCATATATGCACCACATTGGCGCGATTGCAACAAAACGTCGATTTTATGTTCATATGGTAGCTCGGCTATTGTATATTTATTAATAAACTATTTACTCTTATTTATTTTTTTTTAAATGATGTAAATTGTTTTATTTTATAATTATTAACAAAACATTATTTATTTATTTTTATTTCCTTTGTAAAATAATAGAAAACAATTAAAAAATACATAGGTAACTGATATTTTAAAATGAAGTTTTCGCCAAATTCGCGTAAAAAAGGAAAAAAATGCACAAATGTGGTGCACATAAGGCATTTGTGCCAACATATTTTACAAGTTTGTTTTAATTAGCCATTTCTTCTTCAATTTTCTTCATATTTTTCATGTGTTAGATAATATTTAAAATGATATTGGACTAATCTTCAATAATTGAGCACCGCCAAATAGCATATTTACTATATTGATGAAAGTTTTATTGGCACAGATATTATATATCACCGAGGTAACTAATAGACTTTAAATTGGCATTATTTTGTCTGAGATATATTAACCCGACTATTAATATTTATTTATAAATAAAATGCTTATTTACTTTATAAATTGTATAAATTGTTTTGTTATATACTTATTAATTAAACTTTTTTCATAAATTTTTATTGCTATTTAAATAATAGAAAATAATTTAAATATACACATGTAACTGGTATTCGAAAACAATGTTTCCGCCAAATTAGCATAAAAAATTATCGCGCCAAACTCGGCGCATTTGACACCTTTGCCTTTTTGTTTATGTATTAAGGAGATTTCTACATCCTCAACGAGATCATAGAAAATTTGTCAGATTATTTTATTTGAGATTATTAAATTTATGGTTTTTCATTATGAAACAAACGAAGAAAAGAAAATTTACTATTGATGCAACTACAGAATTAACGACTGCTTGGCGTTATTTTTTAAAAAAATAGAAAGTGCTACTTTGATATACCCCCCCCCCAAAAAAAAAAAAATTACGCGCCAAATCTGGCACTCCCTACGCACTTTTCCTACGGACCTTTTAGGTTTGCTGTTACTCAGCTTCATTCCTTCATTTGTATTTTTTATGTATTCATTGTATTTTTTAGGTATTCCTTTTTTGTATTTAACTTAATTTTAATTAATGTATTTTTAATTAATTTATTATTTTTGATTAATGTATTTTTAATTAATGTATTTAACTTAATTTTAATTAATTTTATTTTTTGTATTTAACTTAATTTAACTTAATGGGTATTTTGCTTGGCGAGAAAAAAAAGTCGCCAAATTTACGATTTGGGGGGGTATATCAAAGTAGTTCCAAATAGAAAAGGCGATTTTTTAATTATTTGTTTACTTTTTTGTTTACATTATAATAAACATTTTTTTCCATTTTTATATACGCATCACCTTGGCGCGTTTTTTTAAATCTGACATCAGTTTGGCAAACACTGCGTTTTCAAATACCAGTTACATGGATGTTATATTATTTTTAACTAGCAAAAGCCGTGCTTTGTTTGGATTCGCGAAGCATTATTTCATAAGATAAATATTTGAAAATAACATTATTATTTTATATTATTTTTGCATCTTTATTAAGCAAAAACTTTATCTTATGTTTTGGCGTATTTAAATTTTAGAAATGTAATTTCAGCCAAATAATTAAGAATTTCCTCGGAATTTTTTATCTGTGATATAAGACTGGTATAAATAAAAATATTTTCGAAGCAAATATTTACAAAATATTTTTTTAATTTTTAATCAAAAGTTTTAAAGATGTTTTTACATTTCCCAATAGCCTCTGGAGTTATCTGAAATGATTTGAAATAGGTATGTTTTCAATCTTTGTAATTCACATCAAATAATCTTTAATAGCAATCTTAGAATAATACATTCAAACAAAATATTTGGAAAAACATTAAAATCTACTCTCGTTGATACTAAGAACTATTAAATGTAATTTTTTTTTATTCTAATTTCTTCTTTTTTTCTGCATACCAGCATATGAAAATTTTTTATATTGTAGAATCTCTCGTAAGGAAATTTTCTATTAAATGATAAACTTTGAAGGAATTTCACTCTCGACAACGCTACGTGCGTTAAGCAAACTGATGTCTCTTTATCCCCAATATCTACTACTGCTTTATCTGATGTCAAACCTTGAGATTTATGAATTATAACTGCAAAAACTGATTGCAAAGGAAATTGTTTTATTGAGCAATTTATGCTTCCATTTTTCCCAATTTTTTAATTATTGGGGGAATTGGTACGCACCAATTTTTATAAGTTAAATTACTGCAGTATTCAAATTGATCCATGATTATTCGCGGTATCTGGTCTGATAGCTTGTGATTTTCTTTAATACGCGTAACAAAGTCTAAAGTACCGTTCACTAAACCTTTTTTCGGTCCACAAATAAGAACGTAACATTACTTTAAATCCAAATGATAAAGTAAGAAATGATTAAAGTCCATTTATAGTTTCTGAATCGGCCAACTTTGCTTTAGTACATTTATAAAGAGCTTGAATCGAGGCAACAACTTTAAGCAGTTCTTTTAATTTTTCATTTATATGGCAAATTTAAAAATTAATTTTATTTGCTTACAATTCTTTTGTTGCCACTTTACTAAAAAAAAAAAAAAAAAAAAATCCATAATACAATTCTTTTAAAATGTTTAAGTGTCATCTGTGCAAACGATTTTGCGGAGTGATGAAAACATATTTCATTTATTAAATTAATCATGATTCTATCTATAATTATTTACTCCATGATTTATATTTTTTTTCTGAAAATATACGCGTTTCATTTTTTATTTATTTGCTAAAATGCGTCCGCATTGGAAATGCATGTAAAATAAATTAATTAAAATAATAATTTTTTGAAAAGTATTTCTGTAAAAAAAATAATATTCTGCAAATCTACAGATCATAATTTATATTTGTGTTTAATTTCAAGTGAAAATACTGTATAGTTTTTTTGTAAAGTGTACGACAAAGTGTCATTTGAGTGGACTAGTAGAGGATTCGCTTCGCTCATCCTAATTATTTTCTATTATTTAAAAAAAGAAACAATAATAAATAAGTGAAGTTTAATTAATAACTATAGAACAAAACAATAAAGAAAGAAAAAAATAAAGAAAAGTAAAGGAACAAAGTTTATTAGTAAATAAACAACAACAATCAGATTACCACGCAATCAGTAAAATCACAATTTTGTTGCAATCGCACCAACGTGATCCATGCATGACACCTGACCAAAATATTATTGGCTATATTATTATTTATATATTTTTTATATTATTTGGTACTACTTGATTATCCCTTCGACCAAAAAACTACCGCCAAAATAAAAGATTAAATGTCAATAATGGATGATCGTAAATGCCACATTCATTTGAAATTAAACATGTTACATGCGTTTGTTACGTCATTACTACTTTTTAATTCGACGTTTTATTTGTATTTCTATTAATATTTTCGTAATTTATTGATTCTTTGGTTATTTAAAATAAAAGTTATATTCGTTTGTATAATATGGAGAATCGTTTTGCAATATGTATAATTTGGCGAAATTGATCAATGGAATAATAAAGTAGCACCTATTATTTATTAAAATTCTATCTGGATATTTAAGTTGACAGAACTGGCGTACTTTTCAAGTGTCCGTAGAGGCATTCGCCAAGTTGTCGTTGATTCTATGTTTTAGCCTTATTATGTATTTTTCATCTGTAGTTATTTTACTACCCCTCAAAAAAGCGATATTTGCAATGTGCAGGAAAAATATTCGGAATATCAATGATATAGAATTAAAAAAAAATATTTGCAATTAATTTATCAATCATTCAGGTTAAAAAAAAAAAAAACTTTAAAATTGGCCAAGAAAAAAATATACATTAAATACCGACAGTAGAAAATTTTGTTTATGATGTTTATGTTGCAATTTTAATTAACATTAAGCCCTATCAACAGAATTTTATCAAAAATTAACTATTAAATACTACTTCATTATTCCGTCAAACAAAAAAAAAATATCGTCAAGATATAAGATTAAATGCCAATAATAGATGATTGTAAACTTCACTTTCATTTGACAATAAACACGAAATAAGTCTGATATCGTTATAAGCAATACTAATGTTTGGTGCCAAAAATCATAATGGAATTGATTACAAGCTGCAGGTTTATTTTTCTACAAAATTTAGCATCAAGATTATTCCCGATTTAACAGCTACGTGTTTGCAACTGCCGGGCTGCCACAGGCGACTATTTTTTAACTCTAACTGGCACCACTTTCTTTAAACAGAAATCCTTAACAAACACTTTGACAACACTTGCAAGAAAAATTTATTTTTAAATTTATATTAGTAAAAGAGTGGTGCGAACGGAATATAAAAATAGTCGCCTGTGGCAGCCCTGCAACTGGTTTAAAAAAATGAAGAGGCAGTGAAACTGATGTAATTTTAATTTTACCCAAATAATTCAGCTTTAAAACACACCTTTTATGCTTCATTGTTTTAATAAATAAATAAGTTAAACACTCTTTTTTACATTTTTTTGCTATGTACTTTGCTGGAACAGACCAAGGTAGAGAGAAAACTGTAGTAGAATTGCCAGAAGAGGACGGTTATTAAAAAATGTAATGCAACATGCAATGAGATTGTATTTAGGCTACCAGACTCGGGAGTTTAAGAACTAACAAATGATAATGTGCTATTTGAAAATTAATAGAGTTTGATAATCATTGCAATGCTTTCTGACAAAATAATGTGATGAGTAGAGAACATTTTGATTCCTGCTGTCACAATGGTCTCATTTTCATATCAAACTCTACTATAAATGATCAAATAAGAGAGATGGTACTTAATTACCCAAATTTTGTCCAAGGCATACAATAGTGCAACATCGCAATGACATTGGCACTGGCATCGTTTTGAGCATTGCGGAAGGACATTCCAGGTGATGGTCTACACTGCTTTAAAAAAGAAATTTCAAATCACCATTTTGTTTGAGTCAAGATTTGTTTGGAAAAATGGACCAGCGCACCGGGCATAGCCTGCTAGTATATTATAAAGCAGAAGTTCTGAAACTTCCAAACGAGTGTTTTCAAAAACTACCCGATGGATCTTTTTGCAGATTATATCATTCGATAGGAAATATTTTTGCGGAGGTTTATGATACAAATATACAGGGATAGCTCTGATTTTTCGTACGAAATTTCGTATTTTTCGGTTATTTTTGACGGAAGGGTTGCAACAACTAATTTTTTGGCGATAATTGTATTTCAAAAAAGAAATGAAATGCTTTCTCTAATAAAAAATAATATAAACATTTCGAAAAAAAAAAAAACCCTGTAATTCATCGATTTAAAATAAATAATGATAAAAAGAAAAAAATCCGTTTAATGCAAAATAATATTATGAAAGGAAAATGTTTATCTTTAACGAAAATAAGAAGATTTATAATATTTAAAAAGTAACTCAATGTGAAAGAAAGTTTTGAAGTGACACAATATTTGGCTATTTATTTCTTTCGAGCCAGATTAAAAGAAAACAACGTATAAAAAATTTCATTAGGTAAAACATAAATATTTTTTTCTTTCTTTCTTTTTCTTTTTTTTTATATTTTTAAATCTAATTTTCCCGTTATGTGTTTTACAGAAGAAACTCGGAGAGTTAATTTTTTTTTAAAAAGGCTCTAATTGTTATTTGCATGTTGTTTGTTCAATTGGGTGTTTCAATCTACTTTTGTCGCCAATCAATGCGATTCTAAAGCAAAAAAAACACAAGACGGAGCGATGTTTGCAAGAACTATTTTCTCTCTCTCTCTTTTAATGAGTGAGAGCATTTTTAGGAAAACATTTTACATTTAACTTAAATACATATATAGCAGTTAATACCACAAAAATGAATAATATTTTAATTTTATGGTAAATGTATTTTCACATACATAGATACTGTAAAGTAATTTAACTGCATTTAAAAAAAAAAATTTTGGCGCAGATATCTCATACACACTACGTTGGTGCGATTTGTCTCTTACGCCAATACCATATATACATCATGGTAATTAACTGACGTCAAAGTGTCATTATTTTGCTTGATATGGCAACCCAGATGTTATTGTCTATTTATTAATAAATTGTGTATTTACAATTTTTTCTTTTTTTTTCAATTATATAAATTAATTTAATATAAGCACATTTGTCATACATGCGCCACATTTGCGCGACTGCAATAAAATGGCGATTTTATGCCTCACTTGGTAACCTGGCTGTTGTTTATTTATTAATAAATTTTTATTTTATTTTATTTTATTTTTTAAAGGATATAAATAGTTTTGTTTTATAATTATTAACTAAACTTTTTAAAATTTATTGTTATTTTCTATTTAAAATAACAGAAAATAATTGTAAACTCTATATGTAACTGGTATTTGAAAACAAAATTTTCTCCGAATCGGCATCAGAAGAAAAAAAGAAAAAAAAAAACTCGCCAATGTGGGGCGTATATGTCATGTATACATTTTTTTTTCACTATACTGCAGTATTTAAACATGTTGTATAAATAACGATTATTGTTTTTTCCAAACATGTTTGACACAAATATTATATACACATTGAGGTATCTGACTATCGCCAAAACGGTGTTATTTTGCCTGATATGGTAACCCAGCAATAGTTGTTTCTGTATTAATAAATTGTTTATTTACTTTCAATTTCTTTTTAGAAATTCTATAAATTGTTTTGTGCTATAGTAACTTTTTTTATTTATTAATATTTTCGTTTTAAAATAACGAAAATAATTTTTTTAAATGCACATTTCTTCGCTGTTCTAAAACGAGAGTTTTGCCGCATTGTTATTGGAAGGAAATCTTGCAAATCCGGGTTTGTGCCGGAGTTTTTTGTGAAATATGATATTTTCAAATGTAAATTGAGTGCTACTTGATTAACACGTCGGCCAATTTCGCCAAACTATTCAAATTTACATAAATTCATTTTAAATAACGAAAGAACAATAAACATAAATAAAAAATACAAATTAAAAGTCGAATTAAAAAGCATTTATGACGTAAAAAAAAATACGTGTATCACGTGTAATATGAATTGCTATCATACTTACGATCATCTATTATTGGCATTTATTCCTATAATCAGCTATTAATTTTTTTCTCGACAGAATAATCAAGTTGTATCGTACATTGTACAAACTCCAGTTAATATTACAAAAATAGAGCTAAATAACTAAATTTAGGTGCAAATGCACACACCCATGTTGTAAGAAAGAGGCACAAATGTCATATATGCACCACGTTGGGGTGATACATTTCTGGCGCCACTTTAGCGGAAACTTCGTTTTCAAATAACATATACATTTCTATTTTCTATTTTACTTTTCTATGTATAGAACATAACATTTTGTATCATTTTAAAATGCAAATGAAAGTAAATAAATAGTTCATTAATAAATTAAAAACAAAGTTGGATTACCATAATAAGCATAAAATGTTCATTTTCTTTCAATCACGCCAACGTAATGCGTATATGACATCTGTATCAAAAAATGAATTTCACACATTAAAAAAACATTCACCTTATTTTTCTAAGGAAAACTTTATTTAACTTTATTTATTCTACTGCATTCCAAAAACGGAACACTAATAGATTTGTCAAAAGCAGATGTACGTTGCAAAATATAATATTGATAGAGGATGTATTAAGGTTTCTACAGATACCCATATTCTCAAGTTGAGAGGTTTAGAGTTCAAAAACTATCAAATGAAAATGAATCACTTGAAAATTGTTTAAATTCAATGGTCAATATCTGCGATCATAATGCTAGCTATTTTAGAAGTGTGGTGAATAGACAATATTTAAATTGCTCTTTTCATAATTGCCTCATTTATCTATCAAACTCTACAATAAACTACAATAAACAACTGAAATATTTTTTTCTTAAAAGACTGAATTTTATCGTATGCATAAGCTGATACAACAACATAATATTTTTTTATTATTTTAATATATTTTGGCGTCAACTGGCCTTGATTCCATTGTTGTTGTTTTTATTTTTGGCTCAGTTTTGTTTTTTCTAGCTCGCTGAGTTTTACACTGATAAAAAATCTCGACAGTAGATTCGAAACAGCTGTTTGCTAACTTTTAATGCATTTTTGGTGCATTTATAATCGTTGGTTTTCTATCTTTAAATACAATGGCGTTTTGTATGATTTTCAGAAATCTGAAAGAGCATTCGAGGTGAAGTTGCTTTAAAAAACACAATCATATTCAATATTTTGTTTGATTCATGTTTTGTTTTGAAAAATAGACCAGCGCAGCGGGCTTAGCTTGCTAGTATTTTATAATTTTTTCTGGTCATTGACTCGCTCCCCTGGCAGTTATCTTGCCAGGGGAAATACGGCAGGGGAGAGACATTTTCTTGTAAATTCAAATTTTTTAACTGACTGAATTAGTTTTTGGGTTAATTGTGCATTTCACTTTAATTATTACTGTATTGTTTAATTAGAGCAGTAAATTCAACTTAATTAAATGAATATTATAAGTTTTATGACTTACCAGGGGAGATACACGATCACCGTGCGAAACCACTACACCGCACGGTTCCGACGCAACAACTAAAAATGGCTACGCTTAAATGGCTTGTGCGTTTAGTATTGCTAATTTCAAGTCAATAGATGTCCTTAAGTGCTATTTCCGATATAGCCATCCATGAATTTATATTTGTTTCAGCGGAACGAAATTTGACAGGGTAGATACACAAAAAGCGGGACAAAAGTTAATTTTAAAAATTATTTGAAATTAACAAAATTATTTTATTTTTTATTTTATAATACGTAAGTATAATTACTTAAATTCCAATTAAACATACTTTAGCTGAGCATCTGATGGAAAAAATATATGTATTGTTTGAAAGTTAAATTGAAACCGGCAAGGGGACATGCCAGGGGAGAGACTTTTTTAGACTTTGTAAGAAATTTCAGAAAAATGTGTTTTAATTAGGCATTCAATCGTGACGTTATTTAATAAGGTATATTAAGATGATGCGATTAATTGCAAAAAATAGCAACATATGGAATAAAAAATCTGTTTTAAACGGATTGCCGTACAAATTACCTCTTATCGTAGAATCACATATATATAAATGTTTATACCTCATGTACGGAACATCATTTCGGCAACGGTTTTTTGTGCCATGTATAAATAGCTGACCCATTATGTAAGTTTATAGTACCGGAATGTAACTTTATTTACTGGAAGTGATCCAGCTGACTCTTAAATTTACTGTTGTATTCAATACATCCGAATAGCATACAATTTTAATTGTTATGGTGCTTTGATATTCAGCATTAAAAATTTACAGAAACTTCTGCACTGTAAAAATATGCCCTGAATTTTAGAAGTGTTACTCTGTGGGTTTTTCTTGATTTAGCTGAACATTTCCGTTTTAGAAAAAACCTGGAACTTTTCCTTTAAACACCGGAAATTTTTATTCCTGGACAGTCGTCTAATTCAAAATTTCCGTTTTAGAAAAAATCTGCAACTATTCCTGGAATTACCGGAATTGTTTATTCTAGGGCAGTCGACTAACTGAACGTTTCCATTTAGGGGAGTAGAACTGAAAACCCTCAGCTCGGTTTTTTCTTCGACGCCTTAGGTCGAAGATAAAATCAATCCGAGTTCCGGAGTACATTAACAAATTTGCTTGAAAACTGTAAACACAAACGCAACACGTGCATTACTTATAATATTTATTTTGAAGACCGAATTTGTTATACAGAAATAAGGTTAGTTATTCAGTTATAACTTTTTTTAATGAATATTATAAGTATTTTAAATAAACGTTGGTTTGAATAAAAATTCTTAAATGCAGTTATTACGCGTTACACTCTAAAAAAAGATATGTAAATCAATGATACAAAAACGACATGTCTGTATGTGTAAATTTGTGTGTAAATTGCGCCAAATGTGTAAATTTCAGAATACACAATTTAATGCGTAATTTGATGATAAGTCCAAATGTGTAAAAGTTATCTGATAACTCTTGAAATACACACTTTAATGTGTGAATTGCACTGAAATACACATATTTCTGAGCACTATTTTTACACATACATATGTGTAATACTCTTTTTTACATATATTTTTATGCAATAGGAAAATACCTACAATGTTGTGTAATATGCGAAATACACATGTTTTTGTGTTATGTACAGAATGCACAGATTTTTGTGTAATATTCTGTTTTTACACATATGTCTATGTAACATGGAAAACACATTTTTGTGTAATATTTAAAATATACAGGTTTTTGTGTACAAAGATTTACCTTATTCTTTGATGTGTAAACTGCGAAAAAGTTTTTAAAATAGCAAAACAAAATTACATGAAGAACAAATTCGTATATGCTTGACTTGTTTCTAGGTACGCGATCATAATTATGTAAATACTTAATAACTATAGTTGTCATACAATCCGTCCGTCTGTCTATCTGTCCGTTCGCATATAACAACGCAAAAACTACTTATCCGAATTGTTTGAAATTTAAAATACATAACTCTTGCATAATTTTATCAAGTCATTTCAATTTTTATGAAAATGAGATGCATAATTCAATTATAGAGACAGTCAAAAGCGTTCCCTTGCATAACGGCCAATGTATAAAAATAGTTTCAAGTGCCTTTTAATAATGTTACACGTTTTCGAACATAATAAAATTGACATGCATCTATGAAGTATATACTGCAATATAAATTCTGTATAATCTGTAGTGCAGAGAATAGTTTTTATTAATTTACAGGGCCATACTAAAATATTCCATTACATTATGGTAAAGAAGGAAACATTGTTTGGGACGCGTTTTAATTTTATTAAAATATTTCACATTTTATGAAATTGATGTTTATGTTGCTGAGATTTGCTAAAGATTACTTATTTTATAATGGAAAGCAGATATATAGTGTTTACAAAGAAGACAAAGAACAGATTTCGGTTACTTAAACAGTATCCGAAGTACTGTGTACTATTACACCAAAATCTGAATACTTCTTTTTAACTTCGTTATAGTACGAAACGCATCTCATTTACTTTTTTAACGCGAAATTTCCAACTTGTTTCTTTGTAACAGATTTGTAATCTTAAAGCAAGACCACGAATCCTTTACGCTTAATCAAGGAACAGGGTCGTCTCAAATTGTAATCTATCATATTTCTGTTATTATAATCTATTTTCTTGAATTATTTTCCTTCATCTATTTTTTTTCTGAACTATAATCTATTTTCTCCTTGTGTTTGCAGATATACAACGTGATGACACAGAGGATTAATTCATTTTAAATAAGGATTTGCAAGCAATAAAAAAAACTTAAAAACAATTTTTTGATTATTAAAAAAATAACTTTAATAATAGATTGTTGATATTACATGCTTATTTATGAAATTATAAATTTAAACCAATAATAACTCTTGAATTAGGGTTTTTCAGAGCTTTAGACGACTTGCTGCACGGCATGTAAATTTTGTAGTACACATCTAGTTACATATTATTTTATTACAAACTTTCTTTATTTTCATTTGTCAGAATCTTTGCTGACATAAATCTAGATACAGGAGGCAAAATCTCTAGGATAAATACAAAAATAATGGTACAGTTACAAACTGCCAATAAATCTAGTTAATATACATAGTTTATGAAATGTATTTTATTTTGTGATGTTTCAGCAATAAAGTATTTTTGATATTACATTTAGTTTTGCTTTTTTATTCATGCTTTTTTTTTATATTTTCAACAAAAATTCTATTGTCTTTAAAATTTGTAATTTGGGTTTACTTAAGTAATCATGATTGCTAATTGATATCAATAGTTTGATCACAATTGCGATTGTTAATCAGTAAAAGAGGGAGGGAGGGATTTATGACGACATTGACATGAATTACTGTCTGGATTTTTTTCTAGCTGAATGTAATGAAATAGTTGCATTTTTAATTAAATTCTATTTTATTTTGGAGGGAATTCATAAGAATTCGCAAGAATTCACAATATGCTCACTCCAACTCCCCCTACCCACATTAAAAGCATAGGAGGGGGGTGGAGTGAGCATATTGTGAATTCTTTTTCAGAATTTTGAAGATCTGGGAAAATTTTTATTGAATGGTTGATATCCACATGGTTTTCAGCAAAATGTTTGTCATTTACTGTGATATTTCGAAAACGGGTCAATTAATTAAAAATCTGAGAACAGTCCTTAATAACAGATTAATTGTTGCCATGTTTAATACGATTGATATTTCATTGCGTAATTGGTGGTTGTAAAACTGCAATTTTCGCTGAACATAGATTTTTTTCAGCGATATTTTTTATTATGAAATATACATGTAAATAAAATGCTTTATTTTATATTTACTTAGAGTGGCAACAAGAGTTACTATTGAAGTTTTATTGTGTGCAAAGGTAGAATTATTAATCGTGAATAATTAGGAAAAATGTTAAACTTCTGAATTTCCTGTAAAGAAAAATACTCTTAATTTTAGAGGTTTTGACAAAAAAAAAAAAAGAGAGTAAGTGTTAAATTTTGTATAGTACTAAATGTTATTTTCAAGGTACTATGTAGTTGCTAATCTTTTTGTCCTTTTTCAAGTTACCTAGCTATAATGAAAGGTATAATGAAAGTGGAAGCGAGTTAAATGAAATGTTTCTAATTTGTATATTATTATTCACATTTTTTAAATAAAAATTATCTTCATCTAATTTTTTAAAAATAAAAAGATTGGCAACTAGATATTTTTATGTGAAATTTTAAATTACATTGACACAAAGGACATGTCTTAAATATCATTATGGCGCATACTAAAAAAAATATTTAAACGGATTATGGCATCGCAACGATAAATATTCTTCCCTCTAAGATTAAATAAAAGGAACAAAAACAATAGCCTACATATAAATATATACAAAAAGGCTTTATTATCATCAAGTTTCTAAAAGTTAAATAACTCGGGTGTTTTAAGCTTATATACACAAATTCAATAGACAGGACAACTTTTACAACATAAATAGAGTGATTCATTATTAAATTAAAGACTTGAAAATTTAAAGATTTGTGCATAAAAATGTAAATTTATAGTCAGAAGTGATGATATATTTATTTTCAGAGCTATTAAGGGGTGTTAAATGTCTTACTTTCTACCTGGTAGTGCAACTTAGCAATAATGCAACATTTACTTTTTTCTCGATCTATAAAAAAATAAATGAATACAGTTTTTAATATAGACAACATAATTTCTTTTCTATGTAAAATTCTTTTTTTTAACATTCCATATTGAAATTTTATTTTTTTTTATGTTTAAGTTTGATTAAAGTAAACGTAAAATTGTTTTTTCAGTTTCATTCACGGCGCGCAAGACGGTAGCATAACTATTTGTTCAAGAGCCACCAAAAATATTGATAATGATGTAAAAGTAATGTAGTTTGAACATACATTTTATTTGTAAGCTATTTCTCTATCTATTAAAAGTTTAAACTGTAAAAAAATTTAAAATTTCATTTTTTATTGAAAAATGACTAATTTTAAATAAAGGTATTATAAATTGCTTACAAATGAAGTATACATTCAAGATACATTAGTTAAACATTATTATTCGCATTTTTTTTCGGGAGGGGGGGCTTGAACTAATAGTTTTGCTACAGTCTTGCTCGCAGTGGATGCAAATCAAAAACCAATTTTCAAATTTTTACCTTAAGGGGTTAAGGATGTCACGGCACTTCTGAAAAGGAAAAAAATCTGATATCAATGTATCTTTTTTTATCTTGAAAATTATTGAATCAAATTAATATATATCATTTTATTATATTGGCAGCAATTATAAACATAAATATTTGTTTATTTAATTAGCATTATTAAAGTTTCAGTAAATCAGAAAGATCTAAATATAGCAAATTATAATAAGGCAAAAATATTACCAGTAACAAGTGATAAACCAATATCACGTGGAATGCCAATCACATCTCTAATTCCCTCATCAATGTTAAACATATGTGTGTGCAGTACTTATCTCCATAGGTAATACATATTTTACAGTGTGCAAAGTTAGTTCTTCAAGCATAAATTTTTTGTGTGAAAATATTTGTTAAATATATATTTAATTTTATTTCTTACTTTGTTTTACGAAGTACCAACACTTAAATTTTATAAAGTATATATTTTAGAATTATTTTGATATTTTGATAACTAAAAAACGAATCATTTAAAAGTATACAGAAAAAATACATTAAAAAAATAGTTTGCTTTTAAAAAAAATACATGTAGGCATTAATCTTCTCCTCTCCTCATACGTATAACATTAGAGTTAGAGATCTCACTATCTCAGTGTGAGAAAAATTTTGAACGGATAATTGAATATGTCTGAAAATAACCGGGATAAAACTGAAGATACCAGTTTGCAAAATAAAAAAAAACCTAGGTTTAAACCTGAAAGCAACAGTTTCTAAAATGGAACATTTCAATTTCTCAAACGAAACATTTCAGTTTCTATAACGTAGCATTTCAATTTCCAAAATAGAGCATTTCAGTTTTCAAAACGGAACACTTCAATTTCCAAAACGGAACATTTCAGTTTCGAAATCGAAAAAGACATAAAAGTAAAACTTACGTGAAAAAATGGAGCAGATACGGCAATTTTGCTGCCAGTACGTTTTCCGTTTTTTCAAGGAAATTTTTACAGTGTGTGTCACATGCATTAAAAGTGACCAGGTGACTCCAGGATCAGTTCCTCTGATCCACACCTGTATATTACATACTACCGTACATACATAAATGCTAAAATTTATTAAATACCAGATGGCAGCATTGT
Source organism: Maratus speculifer (assembly GCA_964019185.1). Classification (NCBI taxonomy): domain Eukaryota; kingdom Metazoa; phylum Arthropoda; class Arachnida; order Araneae; family Salticidae; genus Maratus; species Maratus speculifer. Next base: position 183,808,622 of record OZ025298.1, on the reverse strand, counting down.
GGATTTATGGAAAATAGCGGCATATACTGAAATTTGATTATGTTACAGATGTGTGTAAATATATTCGTATATATTAAATAAGTTGTAGACAAAATTACAACCTTTAAACTTTTGCAGCACAGTAAGAGGGCTTCAAAATGTCAGAAATACTCTAATTCTCTCCGCCAAAAGGCAAATTTGATTGTATAACTATACCAGGAACTAAAATGGTTTTGCACAATCATACGGAAATTTCTGATGATCGCCGAGGCTTGTTAGATTCTGTGACTGAAAATAATATTGATACGAATTTTGTAAATAGATAGTGTTTGTACTGTAAAATAATGTAAATAATCTTATTAAGCTCGATTCCTTTACTAATATTAGTTTTTGTTACATTGTCTCTGTTATCAAGCAAACTTGTCTAATATTTTTCAGTGTATGTCTACGGCAGATTGGCGAAATATTAAAGATATCGCCAAGTTGGCGCCAAACTTGACAATTGTTGGCGATGGTAACCCTTCCCTCTCTATGGTAACCCCCCTTAGGTATACTGATACATTGAATGTTATTCCGTGGTTCTCTGGATTTTTCGAGAAACTCGTAGAAATTTCCAGCGCATGCGGCGAGACTATATATAGAAGAGCTGATACGAGCTGTCGTGATTATTATTTATCAGTCAGTCATTGAGTGAACTTCTAGGCGATTGTTTAAGCAAGTTTGCTTGAGTTTTATCTACGTTATTTTGAATGTGATTTTTGTGTTGAGACGTTGTATAAAAGTCTATGGGACCTACATCTGTACTTGTACGATAGATTTGAACAGTTATTTTTGAATATCTAGTAATATTTGTCGCGAATTCGATTAATGTTTGTAATTACTTTGGTGTCCACATTCTCATAGTGACTCCATGGTCATGGTTTTATTTTTCGCAGACGACCACGAGAAATGAAAAAGTAGTAGAAGAATTATTCTGGAATAAAGTGTGTGTGAAGTTTTTATCTGAAATGTTTTGAAGCTTCGTTTTTTTGTAAGAGATTTAAATTATTTTTCACACGTTTAAAGTAAAACGACGATGTTTATATTTTCGGGTAGAATTTATGACATCGAGATCTCAATGTTTGTGATACGTTGCACCCAAACTAATAGGGACGTGTGAAAAGTAACTGTTTTTTATTTGTTAACAGAAGTTGTCATTGAAAATATGGATCCTTTGAAAATCAAAAGAACGCCTCTTACAAGGGCACCACCAAACATGATGCACACAGATTTTGATGATTTCAAAGTATGTTGTAGGGGTCATACCACTAATTATTCAGCTGAAAGGATTCTTTCAAATGGGCCTTAGTTTTTGAGAAATTGGGGGTCAAAGTTCAGCGTATATTTCAAATACTTATTAGTACGAACGTCGTATGTGAATCCGTGGCGTCGTGGTATCGTACGAGCCTGCAAGTCGAAAGGTTGCGAGTTCGAATCAGTCCTCGGCCTTTTACTTATTTTTATGTTTTTTTACACTTCGCAAATTATAAGCAGAATTGAAAATTCTACAGCTTTGAACCTTTTGATATTTTCTGAAGAGGACAGTTTACTTTGTCAACATTTTTTAATTATTATCTTTTCAAAATACGGTGAACTAACTGCACTTCAGGGTTCAACTAAAAGTACATTTTGCAACAAATAAATAAATAAAAATTTGTATTTAATTAAAATTTTGAAAAAGTATAAGGAAATTTCAATATTTTAAAATATCTACTACTTTAAATATTAATATTTTTAGATTAAACTGTCATTTTTTTTTCTTTTCAAATGTGTATTACACAATATTGTGCTTGGATTTTTAGATAATTTAATACTGCATTTAATATAATTTATATTACTAAAATACTTAATTCGTGATAAATATATTTAAAAATACATTTTAAAAAAAGCAGGTTTAATCATTATTTGTAAAAGTGCAAAAATAAGACCAATAAAAAGAAATCTTCATTTTTTCTGATAATTGCGGAGGAAAGCAGACGATTAAAAAAGTTTTTTTATATGTATTATAAATTTTATCTCATTAAACAGACGATTTTCGTACTTCATTTGAATTACGGAAAGAGTGTTTTGTTTTGTTATAAAAATAGATGTAATCTGTCATTTCTTATTTGTGCAAACTATAACTTTTATTCATGTTGAACTTTGGAGATAAATGTATTTACAGAAAATTGGAAAATTGAAAACTTGGATAACTGGTAACAACTTGCATTTTAACATTACTGCATTAATATTTTATTATTTTTTCGAAGATACGCATTACTTGAATAATCTAATCCTAAAGACGTTTAAAAAATTGCACCCGAAAATTATTTTGTATTATTTATACATATACAAAAAAGGCAAGTTTTCATTTAGAATGCTATAAAATAAAAAAGCGATAGGAAAAAAAAATCATTATTTCAGGATTGTGCTTAAAATAAAAAACGCGAATAATAATTAATAAAAAAAAGTTCTAGGCGTAAACTAGTTTTGTAGTCTTGTCAATAGAAGTATTCGCTTAAAAATTGCAGGAAAAAAATAAATTTTCATGAAAAAATTTAAAAATGTAAATGTAATTTATTAAGAAAATATCAAAAGCTGTAGCAATTTTGTAATAAAAATTCTTAAAATTTGTAACGTGTAAAAATACAAAAATAAATAAATAAAAGCCGATGACTGATTCGAACCCGCAACCTTTCGACTTGTAGGATCGTACGTTACCACGACGCTACGGATACACATGCGTAGCTCGTACTAATAAGTATTTGAAATGTACGCTGAACTTTGACCCCCAATTTCTCAAAAACCAATGCACAATTTGAAAGAATCCTTTCAGCTGAATTATTAGTGGTATGATCCCTACAAAATACTTAGAAATCATCAAAATCTGTGTGCACCATGTTTGGTGGTGCCCTTGTTAGAGCTGGGTTTACGAAATTTATAATGCTTTACGGAAACTTTAAACGACGCAACTCGAGATGTTAATTTAATAGAGAATTTAATGTGTCGACTGGAAGATAAAAGCACAAGATTGCGAGCTGTAGATGAAAAAATTTTGAATTTTATGTTGACAGAGAAAATTATAGAAAAAGATTATTCTAAAGAATTTGAAGCATGCGACGAGTATACAGAAAAATTTATTGCTATAAAGCAAAAAGTAAAGACATTTTTGGTGAAGCCTATTGAAGAACAACTCCGATCGCAGAATTATACAGATGTTGCAAGAGCGCTGTCTCGACCACTTCGCTTACAGAAATATGTTTACAGCCGTTTGATGGCGATGCAAGATTATGGATAACCTTTTGGAATTCATTCAGCAAAATTCATGAAGACACCACTTTAGATGAACATTTGAAATTTGTCTATCTTTTATAGGCGATAACGCCGAAATCCAAAGCTGCACAGATAGTTAATAGTTATCCGGTTTCTGCTGGTAATTATCCAAAAGTAATTCTACATCTTAAAGAAAGGTTCGGTAGAGAAGATACACTTATTGAGATATATATTAGAGATCTTCTTCAATTGGTCTTAAATAATAATCGATCATCAAGCAAGAATTTTAATTTATCGTCGTTATATGATAATCTAGAGACAAAACTTAGGTCTCTAGAATCCTTAGGTGTCACAGAAGAGAAATATGCCAGCATACTTTTTCCACTTGTAGAATCTTGTCTACCTCATGAGGTATTAAAGATCTGGGAAAGACAGCGTGAGAAGACTGCTCAAGGTAAGAACGAATAAATTCTATCCTTGATTTTTTAAAAAATGAAGTAATTGCGGAAGAGCGGGTTCTTTAGGCTCATTCCAATCTTGGTTTTGAAAACCCAAAGAAATATAATAAATGTAATAACGAATACAATTCAATGCCAACTGCCACAGATTTATTTATAAATAATAAGTCTAATAAGAATTTAGTTAAAAAACGTGAAGACTTGTGTATATTTTGTGACAAGTGTCACTTATCAGAAAAATGTTTTAAAGCTAGTTCGCTTTTTTTCGATGAGAAACGTAACTTAATTTTGAAAAAAAGTGGCTTGCTTTGTTTGCCTGAAGAAAAACCACATTTCACGCAATTGTAACTTTAATACACTTTAATTAGCAAATTAAGTGCACGAATTGTGGTAAAAGATATTTTTTTTATATTATGTCAAAATGTTTTTAATGAGGGTGGTAATGTGTTGTTAGAAAGTCATAAACATGAATCAGGGAGTAGTGACACTGTTTTAACTACTCAAGGTTCGGATCCAACTATGTTACTCCAAAGTTGTCCGTGTAAAGCACAATCGAAAAGAGAAAATCGTGCGTGGAGTTATTGACACAGGATCAGAACGCTCCTATTTATCACGAGATGTAATTAAATATTTGAATTATAAAAGTATTGGTGAAATTAAATTAATTCACACATTATTTGGTAATGTTGAAACAAGTGAAACAAAGCATAATAAATATAGGATTCACTTAAGTAGCATAAACAATAGTTATAAATGTGATATGCATGTTTTAGATGTTCCTGTTATTTGTTCTAAAATACGAAAAGTGCCAAATGGGCCTTGGTTATCAGAATTAAATAAATGTGGTATTAAAATTTCTGATGATGAAAATAGTTCATGTGAAACCGAAAATGAAATGAAATTATTGATTGGTTCTCATGTGGCCGGAAAATTACTCACCGGAAATATTAAAGTTTTAGAAAGTGGTCAGGTTGCGGTAAAAACCAATTTGGGATGGACTCTAATGGGAAAAATTCCAAGTATTAAATCAGAAACAAATGAGGCTGCTATGATTATTTCATCACTTTGGAACAATTGTTCCGTTGCTGATTTGTCGAAGCTGGATATTATGGGTATAACGGATCCAGTTGAATCCAAAACTAAATCTGAAATTCATGAAGAAACTATGCAGCATTTTAAGAGTAATATAAGAATAGATTCAGAAGGGAGATACGAAGTAGCATTGCCATGGGTGCTAGATAAAGCTTGCTTACCTAACAATAGAGAATTGGCCGAAAAGCGGCTTGCTGCAAAGAGGAAAAAGTTAATTAATTTAAATAAAATTGAGGTATATAGCGAAGTATTTGATTCGTGGATAAATGCAGGAATAATTGAAATGGTGGTTGATAATAAAGAAACTAAAATACATTATTTGCCACACAGACCAGTATTTAAAGAATCGAGTAAAACTACTAAAGTTAGACCAGTTTTTGATGCTTCGGCTCATGTTAACCTTTACGGAGGGTTTGTGACAGCATCTGTCCGGGCTTACATGTATTCTCAGGTAGACACTTAGCGAGCCCCTGTATAAAGGTTAAAGGTTCCCTTTCTCTAAATGATTGCCTAGCTAAGGGATTAAATTTGATTGAAATGATTCCTTCTATATTGCATCGGTTTCGGAAATATCCTGTTGGTGCAGTATCCGATATAGAGAAGGTATTTCTACAAAGTGATATTAGAGTAGAGGATAGAGACTATCTGAGATTTATATGGGAAAATGGCATAATTTATAGAAATAAACGTGTTGTTTTTGGAATCAATTGTAGCCCCTTTTTATTAGCGGCTACTTTGAGACATCATTTAGAAAGTGCGACTGAAAATCTTGCTTCTACACTAGAAATTTTGAATGAATCGTTATATGTAGATAATTGTGTTTGCAGTTTTAACACAGTTGAAGAATTAAATAAGTTTATATTTGAATCCCAAACGTTACTATTCTCTGCAAAATTTAATCTCAGGGGATGGTTGTCAAATTATTCCATTCAAATTATTTCTGAAAATTCAACAGCTAATGTAACATCAGTATTAGGTTAAACTGGGATCTGGAAAACGATACCCTATCTTGCAAAATCGGTTCTATTGAGGAAAAACAAATTATTCCCGCAAAATGAGCTGTACTTTCATTCGCTCAGAAAGTGTTTGATCCTCTTGGATTTACCTCTCCTGTGACTTTGCTCCCTAAACTTATTCTACAAGAATGCTGGAAGTTAAAATTAAGTGGGATGAATTATTCCCAACTAATTTGGCTAAACAATTTTTAAAATGGGTGCAAGGATTGAAGATGATTTCTGACATCAAATTGCAGCGATGGATGTATTTTGATAATTATGAAAGTAATGATGTAGGCCTTCACATATTTTGTGATGGAAGCAAACACGCGTATGCTACTTGCATTTTTCTAAGAGTAAAGAGAAAAGATAAAATCTTGGTAACTTTCATACAGTCACGCGCAAGAGTAGCTCCCCTTAAGAACATAACGATACTCCGGTTGGAGCTTTTAGCATGCTGCATTGGAGCCAGGTTGGAAAGTCGAGTTATATCTGATCTACGAATTCCATATTTAAAGATATTTTATTGGTGTGACTCAACTACAGCTTTAAGCTGGATAAAGCGAGACGAAAGATGGGGAACATTCGTTTGGAATCGCGTAGAAGAAATCAGATCCTTATCTCAAAAGAACCAATGGCGATACATTGCAGGAAAATTTAATCAGGCAGATATCCCTTCCAGAGGTTGTTCGATTGAACAATTTTTACAACTAAGATGGTGGGAGGGACCGGATTGGTTGGCTCAACCTGAATATACTTGGCCTCAAAGTGTCGAAATTCCCGACCAATCCTAGATGAAGATGGTCGCAGTGTGAAATAAGAGTGATAAGAGTGAAAACGCAAGTTATTTATAGAGGCGATACTTTCAATTTTAAATACCCCGTTCTTTTGCCTTCTGACCATCCTGTAGTCCACCGCCTGATCTCCTGGAAACACCAAGATCTTTTGCATGCAGGAGTGGCTCTTATGATGACATCATTACGAGAAGACTACTGGATCGTAAAAGCTAGGAAAACTATTCGAGCAGTAGTACAGAAATGTGTAGGATGCAGAAGATTCAGTGCACAAAAGACAGAATCGATTTCTATTGCATTACCAGCAGAAAGAGCTGAAGACGCAACAGTGTTTCAGATAATTGGAGTTGATTTAGCCGGCCCATTATATTTAAAGAATGAGAAAAAGGCTTGGATTGTTTTGTACACTTGTGCAGTGTATAGGGCCATACACTTAGAATTAGTTACGTCATTATCTACAAATGCTTTCCTCCAGTCTTTCGGGCGTTTAATAGCGCGAAGAGGAAGACCAACCACCGTGTATTCTGATAATGGTGGAAATTTCGTTGGGGAAGACACAGCATTTTCAGCCATAGATTGGGAGCAAATCTCTGCCGTTGCAGCAACACAAAAGATTCACTGGAAATTTAACCCATCTACCGCTGCCTGGTGGGGCGGTTGGTGGGAGTGATTGATACAAATGGTGAAACGCATCCTGAGAAAAGTTCTAGGTAGAGCTTCATTATCCTACGAAGAACTGCTCACAATTCTCTGTGATTGTGAACAAGCTGTGAATGCTAGACCTCTAACATATGTTACTGAAGATGTGAACGATCTAGCACCGTTAACACCATCAATGTTTTTACAGGACATAAGATCTTCAGATGTGAGAGATTTTGATGCAATTGACGCTCAGGAATTAAATAAAAGAGTTAAGTATAGGCAACATGTTCGAGAACACCTACGTAAGCGATTTCGTATTGAATATTTAGGACAATTGCGCCAGCAAAGTTCTTTGCTAAAGAATGTCAAGCAACTTACCGTTGGTGATGTCGTACTCGTAGAGTCTGATAAGAAACGTGCCTATTGGGCTTTAGCCCGAGTGCAAGAACTTATTTCTGGTAAGTATGGCCACCCAAGAGTTGCACGATTAAAAACTGAAAATGGTGAACTTTTTAGACCTGTGCAAAAACTGTACAATTTAGAGATTCCAAAAGAACTTTCTAGTGATCCAGTCTTAAGAACGAGAAGTGGCAGAATAGTGACTGTCCCAAAACGTTATTGACTTTAATTACTCTTTCAACTAAACTTTATTCTTATTTTTTAGTATATTTCATAGTGTTAATTTGAATTTGTAATAATATGTTTAATTTTATTTGAATTTTGCAGAAGAAAATGTTTTTTTACCATTTTTGAGAAAAGTAATGTTGTAAGAATTGTATCTTATCACTGTAATGTAAGTATTAGTCATATTTTATTTTATATTTTATTGTACCCATTGTTGAGTTTATCTGTCGAAAACTCAAGGTGGGAGAATGTCGCGAATTCGATTAATATTTTTAATTACTTTGGTGTCCACATTCTCATAGTGACTCCATCGTCATGGTTTTATTTTTCGCAGACGATCACGAGAAATGAAAATGTAGTAGTAGAATTATTCTGGAATAAAGTGTGTGTTAAGTTTTTTCTGAAATGTTTTGAAGCTTCGTTTTTTTGTAAGAGATTTAAATTATTTTTCACACGTTTAAAGTAAAACAACGATGTTTATATTTTCGGGTAGAATTTATGACATCGAGATCGCAATGTTTGTGATAATATTTGTGAGTTTCGAAGACTCTGTTGTTCTGAAGATCTGTAAATAAATTATTTTCTACTTTTCTAAGAGACAAGAGTTTGAAGTTGTCTAACCATAAGATCAAAAGAACCCTATATATGCAACAATATTTGGTGTCAGAATTCGGGATCTTATGGCGAAAACAAGAGCAATGGAAGAGCAACTGAGTAAGTTGTTGAAAGCTATTAACGGATTATCATATAAAATGAATAAAAACGAAGAAAGAATGGAACAATTGACAAATAAAATTCCCAAAGGTCTAAGAAGAGGTGACTGAAGAAATGAGAAGAAGCCAAGAGAGAATGGAAGAATTAAAGGAGGAACTTAATAAAAGCCAAGAAGAAATGAAGAAAACTTTGGAAGAAAAGTTCTCGTCGGTAAAGACAAGAATAGATTCGGTAGAAGAGAAAATTCAGAATGAAGTTAGTAATGTTGAAGAGAAAATGGAAAGAAAAATAGAGGAAGTAGAAGAGAAAATTCAGAATGAAGTTAGTAATATTGAAGAGAAAATAGTTGAAGTAGATGAAAAGCTAAATAAAAAAGTACAAGATCTTGAGAAGAAGCTTTCAGCGTCCAGTGGTAATTATGAAGAATTTAGGAATCCGCCTGCTTCTCCTGTGCATGTGAAGCTGTCGACATACGACGGAAAGAGTTCCTGGCAAGTTTACAAGACCCAATTCACCATTGTAGCCGAAGCGAACAAATGGAGTGACGAGGTGAAAGCTTGTCAACTGGCAGCATCTTTGAGTGGAGAAGCCGCCGACGTGCTGCAAACATTGCCCGATATGACGCAACTCAATTTTGAGACTCTAAGTTGTGCACTTGAAATGAGATTCGGAGAAAAATTCTTTAAGGTTTATACGAGAATACAAATGAAGAATCGCCATCAAAAATCGAATGAAACCCTTCAAGAGTTTGCCTCAGAAATTGAACGGCTTGCAAATTTAGCATTCATCGACTGCCCAACAAATATACGGGAAATGCTCTCACTGCAGTACTTTGTAGACGGAATAAAAGATCCAGAAGTGCAGAGAGCGGTACGAATGGCAGATGTGCAGGATTTAAAGGCTGCATTACTATATGCCTTAAAGTTGGAAGCAGCTACAAAAAGATAATTCATTTTATATTATTTTTATTTTTATTTATTTATTTATTTATTTTTACAATTTTCATCCGAAATGCATAATAGCGTCATTAATCCGTCTCATTTTGAAAAGTTTTTATTATTCAAAAATTATGTTAATCGTTCATAGCTATATAAGTCAATTAAACAAAATTACATGAGAGAGATATGGCTACAGCACACCAATTTAAATTTTGTAAAAACAACAAAATTTTGTTGGAATTACAAACTGAAAATACAAGATTTTAGTAAGACTAAAAAAAAATTGATGTTTTTTAGTTTTAATCAATTCCCTTTTCTGGGTGTATACAAACTAGTCGGATGTGTCAATCCCAAAACTTTCTTCTATCTCATATACGTTAATATATTCAGAAAAATGAAACATACCAGCATCACCATTAATTTACGCTAAAATTTAATCTGCAACAACTTATGTCAAGTTCTCTAACTGAATCTGAAATTTGATGAAAATCCATGTATTAGTATTTGTGATAGAATTGTCGAAGAAATCGTAAAAGAAACTGGATAGAAGCGCCATCTGTTGAGCGATTTACTCTAAAAATTAATGAATACTAATTTATATCAGGGACTAACTGAACTTGAAGTTTGATGAAAATCCGTGTATTTGTTCCTCAGATAGATCTATTGCGATAATCTTGAATAATGTCGCATGATAGTTGCACCACACATTGATCGATTTAGTCCAAAAATGAAAGAATATTCATTTATATTAGGGATTAACTGAATCTGAAATTTAATGAAAATTCGTGCATTAGTTTATGAGATTGAGCTATTGCGATAATCATGAATGATAACGAAGAGCAGCGCAACCTGGTGTGTGATTTATACCAAAACGTAATCAGAACCATTTTATATCAAGAACTAGCGGAATGTTTATATAAATTTAAATATAATATATAATATATATATTATATATAATAATATAATATATAATAATAAAAAGTATATAAATATAAATAGTTTTATATAAATCCGTCTAACAATGTAATATAACTATTGTGGAAATCGTGATAAGGGCAGCATAGCAGCGCCACTTCTTGGGCGATATAAGTCAAAAACTAATCAGATCCAGTTTATTTAAAGGTCTAACTGAATCTAAAGTTTTTTTAAAATTCCGTGCAATAGTTCTTGAAATATAGCGCCCACAATATTATGTCACATATAGACAGACACACTAACAGACTCACAGACAGGCATTAGTTAAAAACGTGTGTTTTGGAATATCTGATCTCTAAAATGTATAGAACTGACGAAAACTGGAATTCGAAATTTTTCACGAATCTATTACTTTCTTCTTGTAAAAAATAGGAGAAAGTAAAGCGTTTGAAAATATTTTCACTTCATGTTTCCGAAGGAAATTCAGTTAGTGAATTTTTGTTTCTGTCTCTTACTCGATAAACGTTGTTTTTGAAGGTTTTCTCTGTTGCACTTTACTAATTATTTAAGGCGCAAAACTACTCACAGAAAAAGACTCGGATGATAATGTAAAGTTATGGGAGCGTTTTTTTTAAATATCTCGATCGAATTTTAATATTTTTTCATGATTTTTTTTGCATAGGATAGCTGAAGACGATCTAGAACCGGCCTAGTTTTTGCTTTTTCAATTTTGCTTGTATATGTTTTATATTATGATAGTTTCAATTTAAGAACTGGTTTAAACAGGTTTTGAAATTTAAAGTATTTTTTTTAATCTGACACCAAATTCAAAAAAGTAAAAACTTGGCCGGTTGTAGATCGTCCTCAGCTATCCTATACAAAAAAATCATTTAAAAATATTAAAATTTGAGCGAGATATTTGAAGGCTCTCATAGATATTACATTATCATCCGGGTCTTTTTCTGTGCCTAGTGTGGGGCCTTAAATGTCTGTGCATGTTAGGGGATTATATATAAATATGTTTTAATGTCTGTCATAAAATGATAGAACTTTACTATTATGAATATACTATGACATTAAAAAGGTTGCAATTAAAAACTGTATATGCTCTGTTTTATAAAAATTTGCATTTTGTAAAAATGTCAAATGCAGTTTTCGACTGTCGCAAATGATAAAATTGCTGGTGTAGAAACTTTTCACAAGTTGATTTTTTTTCAATGTAGGCTTGAAGAATCAAAGCATTTGAAAACAATTCGGACACGCGAAGCGTAGCAAATGAGGTACGTTTGTACGATAACGAAGTTTTAAAAATATCAATCTCATAAAATTGTAAATAGTAAATTAGAATTAAAATGCGCACCAAACAATGTTCTCTCTGTACCATTATGTAATGGAATACTTTTGTGTGGCCTTGTAAATCAATAACAAATGCTCTTTGCACCACAGATTATGCAAAATGCAAATTATAATATGTACTTTATAGATGCATATCAATTTTATTATGTTCGAATGAGTATAACACCATGAAATGCATTTGAAACATTTTCCCCCGTTGACCGTAATGTAACGGAATAATTTTGATTGTCCCTGTAATTGAACTATGCATCAAATTTTGATAAAATTTGAAATGACTCGACAAAATTATGCAATAATTATGTATTTCAAATTTCAAACGATTAATATGTATTTGAAATTTTTTCTCCATTGATCGTAATGTATTGGAATAATTTTGATTGTCCCTATAGTTGATCTATGCTTTTTGCGTTGTTATAGGCGGAACGACGGACGGACGGACTGAACAACTATACGTGCAACGTATTTACATAATTACGAATGCACCTAAAAAGAGTGCTTACAGAAAAAATTGAAGAACAGAAAATGGAATGAATATAACTCTTTTTTTTCTGCTTGTATATTTTTACGAAATGCCATATCGGCCACTATGTAGTCATAACAACATTGTTATGCTAACGAGTAATATATCAGAGAGATATTTTTAACTTATTCAGTCTGTTCAAAAAACAAAATCTTAAAGTCTGTGCCTTATTACTTATAGTTAATAATTTAAACTTTTTTTGAAGCTTACAATAATTGACTCGTCCTGTGATGATGTTATATGCATGAACCTTATAACATTCCTTATAACATTAAATTTTATCATTAACCCTTTCCGGCACGGCTAAATCAATAGTAAAATGAGAAATTAACGACTGACACCGGAATTCACAAACGAATTTTTCAGATATTTTGAATGCCTTAAATTTAGCTTTTATTATTAAGGCAAAATTTTACTAAAATATTATTGGTGCTATTTACAAGTTTGGAATTAAAATTAGGTATCCCAGACCGGGCACAGTGTGCCGGAAAGGGTTAACAGCAGATTTGTGAACTCCACAAAGTGTGTGGAACGCCACAAAGTGTGTGGCAATCTAATGTACTGCTGCAATTAGGTGCTTTTAGTATGCGAAAAGTTTTTAAAATACTTAGTGCATGTAGTCTTAAGTATTATTAGACTCGCACTTTGAATACTGTGAACAAATTTTTAAACAACCCTTCTCTTTTGTACATCATGAAATAAAAAGGAAAACAAAACTTAGTGCATTTTAACTTAAAACAGATGCATTTTTCAAAGCTGTTTCTTTTTTTAAAGATTAAATTATCTTTTCTTTAAATAGTCTTCAATTTCTTTAATTCAATACAAAAGATTAACGATTTTTATGTAAGATTAACAGGTAAAAGAACATGTATGTAATTTAATTATAGGTGAACTTTATTATCGTTAGGTAAGGGCAACGGTCAATTAATTTATTATGTTTGGTCAAGGTTTTAAGATCTATTAACAATTTCCAGATAAGGGTATTTTGAAGGAATTAATATACTGACCTCAGAAATATACATTATGGAACCTCCATTTTTACACTTTTTGTTTTCGATACACTAAAATAATCAAAATTCCAATCTGAAAAAGATATGCATTGATATTTAAGATACGAAATAATACAAATAGATTAAGGGAAGTTGGGCACTTGTATTTTGATAATGTTAACTTTCACATATTGGTGACCCTTTATTTCAGGAACATTTCAAGGAATCCACTCATTTTTTTAAACCACGTTCCCTGTACATTTTTACATGTTTTAACTCAGAGATTTTTTAATGGTGCTTATAACGGTTATTTCGTTATACATGTTTTCGTCTCGCACCCCCTCCACCATTTCAATTCAAATATTTTCTTACTAAGGATTTATGAAGACGATTGAGGAATTATAGCGATGACTGTTCACAGAAAGTTACACTAGGGGCGAAGAAACAGATCGTAAAATGATTAGTGCACACGTTCAGTACATAGTTACGAAAAACCCCGAAGATGCTTAAAGTCAGTTATTTATTGAGTCCGTGAATACAAAGAGAGGTACACAAAAACAGCGGAGAACAGTGCCTCAACGAAAAGAAAAAAAAGAACTTTCTTGGTTCGTGGCAAAAGGCGAAGAGAAGTTGTTCAGAGATGACGCACACAGAATTGGCGTAGATATAATGTCGCCAATTTACACTACATGGCCATTGATGAGCGTCCACTTGCAATTTTAGACATTTTGTTAAATATCTAGAAAAATGCATAAGGAATTATCACGAAACTCTTAGTGTATAAATATAAAAGTACAAGTCATACATTTCCGTGAAGATCTTTTCTCGAAACTCCATAGGGGACGGTCAACAAATTAAAAAAGATGAATATCTTTTGGATAACCCTGTCAAAACTAATGTAGCAAAATCGCTCAAACTCTAGATTATGATTAAGATGCTAATTGTAATAAACTGTGTTCATTTTTATGCGAATAACATGTATACTCGTAGAGAAATTAAGGTTTTTATAAAAATGGTCCCAAAATTTTCCAAGTTTTTTGCTTGTAATTTTCAGAGTTCTTAATATAAAGTGACATTCTTTTCTGGAAATATTACAAATAATATTGTACACAATACCCTGTAATTAGAATTAAAAAATAATAAAAAAATTGAATGAAAGCTAATTAAGTTTACTAAATAATTTTTCACTGCGCATGCGTCAACGATATCAAAATTTCATTTGCATATTGTGTTAGCTAAATGTATTGAGCAACTTTTGTGAAAGTCGCGAAATCATAAATTGAAAATTCAGAAAATAATCATCAATAGAATAAGTTGAAAATCCGTTATTCCCAAAATGATCCAAAAACAAGAGGGATTTTATCCAAATGTGCGTCCAATTTTGTGTATTGTATAGTGACACTAATGATTGAATATATGGATACTTTTTTTCCTTCGATTTCAAAGTATTTCTAAAATCGACGCTTAATTTTATAAGAAGTTTTAAAATTTTACTGTAAGTTCGACAGTTTTTAAAATAAAATATTAAATTAAGTGTATATTTTAGAAATATTTTGAGAACTAAGAATAAAAAGCAACCTTTAAGAAAATAACACAAAAAGAAAAAAACATATTAATTTCCAGAAGAGATAATTTAAGTATAAGAATGCTTCAAACGCTCTAAGACTTTACATTACCGAGGGGAAATCAACAGCTGAGAGACCAGTACCCTTAAAATTGGTTGCAACTTCAAAAAGTAAGAAAAATAATATTTATGCTTTTTAATTACCCCATAAGTTTTAATCACCAAGCTCTTATCACAATGTCAGCAAAAAAAAAATAAAAAAAAAAAAATAAAAAATAAAAAAAAAAATCTTGACACTTGAGATTTTAGACATTTTGTTAAACATCTAGAAATGTACAAAAGGAATTATTCTGAAACTCCAGGTACGTTAACAAAATAATACAGGTTATATATTTTCGCGAAGATTTTTTTCCCGAAATCCCATAGTGGGCCATCAACAAGTTGAAAAAGAACGAAGATCTTTTGGATAACCCAGTCAAAACTAATGAAGCAAACGCGTTCAAACTGCAGATTATGCTTAAGTGGCTTATTGTAATAAACTAAATTCATTTTTATGAATATAGCATATATACTCGAACAGGAATTAGTTTTTTATAAACACGGTCCCAAACTTTGCCAAGTTTTTTGCTAATAATTTGCAGAATTTATAATAAAATTTAATGTTCTTTTCAGAAAATATGAGAAACAACCCTGTAAACAAAATTAAAAAATATTAATAATTATATGAAAAATGAATAGGTTTACTAAATAAGGTTTCAGTGCGCATGCATGAACTCAATCAAAATATAATTTGCATAATGTGTTCGCTAAATGTATAGAGCAACTTTTATGAAAGACTCAAAGCCATAGCTTAAAAATTCAGAAAATTATCATCGATAGGATGAGATCAATATCCGTTATTCCCAAAATGAAGCAAAAAGATGATTAGGTGTATCCAAACATTGTAGAACATGCAACATTGTGTAGATACTAATCAATAGAATATGGATACAGACCTTGATCTTTTTGCTTCATTTTGAGAATAATGGATTTTGACTTTATTCTATCGACGATAAATTTCAAAATTTTCAAGCTATGGTTTTGAAACTTACATAAAAGTTGCTCTATAAATTTAGCTAACACATTATGCAAACTTCTAGAAATCAATTTTTGTTGAAAATGTACCAAGTTATAAACTATAACTTTTGGGAAATATAATTCAATTTTTTTTCAATCAATTTACGAAAAATATATGGCATCTAAGAGTAAATAGGATAATATTAAAATTAATGCATGACTTTAAATATTTTGTAGTCCGAAGAAACTGAAAAAAGGTGTTTTCCAGCTGTATTTAAATGTTTAATATTATCGTTTCTGAAAACCTTGATTTTGCGCGAAACTGCATTCTTTATAAATATTTCCAAGATACTATCAATATTGGTTACATGCAATGCTTTACTTGAAATACTAGTAAAAATAGTAGCAGTATATAAAAGTTTATCGTTAATTAAATAATGCATTTAGTAAACAATAATTAAATATAATCATAAAATTTTTGACCGAAATCATGGAACCGCTTTGCTACTGAATATTAGTGTAATATTAGTGTAATATTATTGAATATTAAGAAATAAATTCTTTGACATTAGAGCAAAATCTTTAAGGGGCTCGGAGGCTTCATTTTTTTTATTTATTTAAATTTTACTTTTTCATCTGTTCCAAAGGGCAAAAGAAAGTTTGAAATGACTTTTGTCGAAGAAGTCTGCTTATGATTAAATTTACCCTTAATGACAAATGCACTAAATTTCTTGATGTACGACGCATAATCGTATATGAAATTTTATTTTTATTTTTATAAAATGCATTTTTATAATTCATCCAATTTATTCTTTTAAATAACCGTTTATCTCATAAACAGTGCCAAATACATCTCTGAAACTTTTAATCAATTTTTTTCTCTAATAGATACATAATTTAAGACACGCATTTTGAAATCTGAAGCTTAATATTTTTAATGATTTTTTTTATTTTAATTATTATTTTTTAGTAGTTTGCAGTAAAAGTCATAAAATTATAATTACAGTCTTTTCAAGAAATTCCTTTGTTAAAAAATATAAAAATATATAGAGCTTTTGAAAATTTGAGCTAATTTCATGGTACCGTTCTCTGGATAAAATGTAAACAGTATAACATATTTAACATTGACATGATACAATCGTCCGATTCCCATTAATAAATTAGCTCGTAAAATCTTTTCTTTAGTTTTACATCCATACTTACAGATATTGTTTGATCTAAAATAAATTAAGATTAAATAGATTTATGTGACTTTGAAATATTCAAACTAAGTCATTATTCAAATATCTTTTCGCATTTTTGTAAGATCAAATACATTTTACAAGATTAATGGCTTAACGAACGGATTACTTTTCCATTTGCTACTATTATCCTTTATTAATCCTCGAGCACTTTCATATCTTCGAAAACTCCTTTGAGAGTCTTCCTTAAGCCTCAATTAAACTCCTTGTAAAGAATGCTGTTAAAATATATGCACATGAGGTAATTAATTTTGTATTTGTATGAGGAAGCTTTATTTAATCTTTTTCTAATATGTAACAAATGATTCAAACTTTAACACAGAAAAATCTTGAAGAATAATTGTTACACAGAAAATATAATTTGCAGCTGTTTATAACAAATAGATCTATTTGAGGCTTTTGCGCTGTATTTTTTTTATTATTTTCTAATATGTTATCAATAAGTTTTTAATAAAGTGCGATTTTAAGTCGAAAAATGTGTTTCAATGATGATACGATACGATACCTCATTCATTGCTGTGTTTTTTGGTATGAGCTTAGAAAAAGAAATGATGAGATAAAATGTAATATACCATGTTAGTTTGAAGATTGCGTCAAATTCAATAATGTGTTGGTTTATTTAATGTTACTATTCGCTAACGTTTTTAATAGAAATTGTCATACCTCCTAAGTTACCCTCGGTTCACCTTGATTTTTGACACCTGATATGAAAGAGTACACGATAAAAATAGTAGAAAACATTTGCAATGCTTTGGTTCTATTAAAATCTAACAAATAGGTCTAAAATTGCTCAGTATTCACCAATAACCATAACTTTTAACAAAAATGTCTTTCAACGGTATTATTCTAAGTTTACTGATAATGCACATGTAGTCTAGAAAATATTTTAAATAATAATGTATATCCCGTATTTAAAGTATATTTTGCAGGAGGAAAAATGCATTATTATTACTTTTTTTTTTGTAGACTAGAATTATTTTTACGACTGGAATCGTTCTATGATGCAAATATTAAAGTATCATTTAAAAGTAAAATACTTATTCTTTACTGAATATGGCGCGATGGGAATAACGCAATGTAGTGACGAATCTTCACAACATTGCTAGAATAAATATGTACATATAAAGAATGATTTAGCACAACTAAAGCGAGCTATTTTTTTTGTAACTAAAGCTATAAACTTTATGACTCTATAATGTTCGGTAAGAACGAACGGCTGTAACAAGGACCACCCAAGTAAAATTTCAATTGCTCACCATAAAAACTTCAGATAATGACAATAGCAAAGTTGTAAAAAAACCCAGACTGTCTCCAACTTTGACATTACGCGCAGGAGCCAACAATAACAAAATTTACAGCCGTGAACGCCCACAGGAGGGAGGACCGGACAGGGGTCTGATGAGTTTCTGAAATCCGTGGAAGAAAAAAAAAAGGTTTTTTCTAGTGGCCGAAAGGGGTGAACCTCCTACTTGGACAGGGACCAATGAGAAGTGAAAGGGCAATTGCCTCCAATGAAAACGTTTGCAAGTAAACCAATAATATAAAGAAAAGGGATTGGAAGTAATCAAAAAAAAGAAAAAAAAGAACTCCCTCAGAGAGAGAAGTTAGCAGATTCGGAAGGTATTTTATTCTCCCAGTATGTTGTCATGAAGAAAGGACTCCGAAAAGAAATCATTTCACTCTGATGCGGATGTTTAAGCGTTTTTTGGACTTGGTAAAAAAAACAATATGGAGTTTGCGAATAGACGGCAACCAGAGCTCACCGGACCAGATCCCCTCAGCGGATTATAAGGAAGCAGCGATTGATAATGATACGCTTGAATATAATAAATAAAATTTTACGCTTTAAATATTTTGTGAGTGCAAATGGACAACTACAATTAAAGCCCGACCTGTCTGACAGATATTCATGATTAGTGATCTGAATCTCCAAAGAAAATTTTTAATTACTGTCCTGCATTATAATGGACTATTATGAATCGTGCGACTTCAGTTGTGATGTACGAGATTGCTGTGAACATTTTTAATTTCTGCCATGCATTCTAACGGACAGTTATGAATTACGAGACTTCAATTGTGCTGCGTGAGAGTGCTGCAAGTTATTTGTTTCGACGGACCTTCTGTGGATTTAGCTGCCAGCTGTTCAACAATGGCGAGCAATTTAATCTTACTCTGTGGTGTTACTTTTTTTAGAAATTATCTTTTAGCCGATTTCAGACATATATATAAAGAGAAATTCTTTAATATGAAAATTATTTTTTTTAATTGAAATTTAAATAAGGAATAAAAAAATAAAATAAAATAAGATAAAATAAAATAAAAAAAAGAAGAAAAGTGAATAATAGGGAAGACTTAGGCTATGCCTTTTTAGTTGTGCTGTGAGAAAATTGTGTAGGTTTATGATAACATAAAACTTAAGAAAAAAAATATTATTATGAAATGAATACATTTTCGAGTGGTGTTATCTCATTGTGTTGCTAATTATGAAATCGATATTTTTGAACGGTATTTTATTATTGTATTCTGAATAAAATTTGTTGTTTTGAAATAAATATTGGTATGTACATAGATATCCTTGTTTTCTTTGATATTTTCTTTTCTTTAATTCTCTTTAAGTAATTTAATAGATGCAGATTCTTGATTATTAAAATTAATTTTTTTTTGAAAACAGTTATTGATTACATTCATATTATCTCTTTAAAATCCTGATTTGCAAATTTAAACGTTAAATAAGTTGAGTATGAGCTATTGCGATTTTCCTTTATTTAAAATATTGGTAAGTTTAAAAGAAAATTTTTTTTTATTTGGTAATATCCAGTTCAATCTCTCACAACGCGGATTGGGATATTATCTTAATATTACTTTATTTACACTAACCACTATCTTTCGCGTACCGTGTAATGCGGTGTAATTTTCCTCACCACACGCAATTTAGAAAAAAAAAAGGTTTTGATTTAATTATACCAAATATTTCAATTCGGTCTGCTTATGTGCAGTGTAAAGGAATGTTATGGAAAATGATGTATTTAAGCAATCACTGTAAAATTATTGAATTGCAATTAGACAAATATATATACGTAAAAATAGAAAAAAAATTAAAAATAAATGCATATAATTTACAGCAATAAATAGCACATCATAATCTATTCATAACAGAAATTAACAACAAATTTTAAAGATTAGACTCTTATTTTATTATTTAAGATTAGTGCGTTCCATGTGTAAAAAGAACTGAGATAACTTTTGAGTTACATGGATCAATTTTAATACTCGGTAGGTGAAAGACTGTTTATAGATCTATCATTTTGTATGCAAAATCTTTAAAAAATCTACGCTGGTTCATTTTGGATTTGGTCACAAAGACCTTGAATTCTAAATTATGTCTTTGCGATCAATATTGTAATAAAGAAGTAAGAAAAATCATGCGTTAAGCATAGATTACGAAACGCTTTCCCACACTTCCTGAAACCTTTACCAAAACTTCGTTTTTTAAGTAAATATGATTACTGTCTATAGCCAAATATGTATTTCAATACTTTTGAACAGCCCTGTGTTTGATCTGTCGGTTTCTATATATGCTTTATAATTTGAAATGTTTTTTTTTAATGCTTAGCAGATTCAGATTTCTCTTTCAGAAATTTATACTAATTTGTGGAAACATATTTTAATACTTTCGTTCAGCACTATAGTTAACTTAGTACCTTTATTACACGGCCCTATTTAACTGAAACACTCTTAAAAAAACTGAAATCACATTCTCAAAAATTATCATTTATCAGCGTCCATGTTTCCAATTCTTTGCGTGGCCCGGTATATCTGTTTATCAATATTTTACAAACATTTCTTAATAAACTGAATGTATTCAGTGTAAAAATGCATAGCTTATTTAAAAAAAAAAACTTTTAAGTAATTTGCGTTCATAGGACTTAACGTTTGTGAGCTCTTTTGCATAGCCCTGTATATTAGCTGTAGCATTTATTCACATCATATAATATGCATAAATTTAGTGCAACTTAAAAGCACATATCATAATTAAAATGAATTTTATCCATCCAACAGTCGTTATTGGATACATATATTGGTACTTAAGAAAAAATATTGTTATTGAAATCTTTTGTGTGTACCTGTAAATGCTGTATATTTCGTATTATGCATGGCTTCATCGCGCAATTTATATTAAGCCTCAGCGAGGTATGTCAATTTTATCATTCATAAAGTAGTTTAATATAAATAAAATATATCGCAAACAACTCCCCTCCCTTTAGAATTATGTAATGGAATTCTTTTGAATGGCTCTGTAAATGAATAATAACTTTTTTTTCACCGCATACATTACAGAATGCACATTTCAGTGCATTTCGTAAATGATATAAATTTGAATGTATTTGACAGAGTGTAGCAACTTTAAAATTCAATTGAAACGATTTTTTTTCTATAGGCCGTAATGTAATGGTAAATTTTTGACCGTCCCTTTAAATAAATTAATCATATTAGAAACTTTATTTGAAATAGGGTTTTCATATTCGTGCTATGGTAAACTTCAATAACGTCCGAAAATTTCAAGGCAATCAGAGTATATTTACGGGAGTTGGAGTGCAGCCAGACGGCCAGACAATCTAAATACATAAATATTTTTCAACTTTGTTGTAAAGTTCAAATTAAAACATTCTTAAAACCACTTAAATCGGATTTCGAGAAACTATCATCCATAGACGACCATGTATCCATTTCTTTTCATGACCCTGTAAATCATTTTATCTGTATTCTGCAAGCATTTGGTAGTAAACTAAATTCAGTTCAGCGTAAAAATGCATAATTTATTTAAAAACCACCTATGTAAATTACCCTCATATTCAATAGTGTTTGCGAGCTCTTTTGTTTAAGGCTGTATATCAACTATAGAATTTATATAAATTATACAATATGCATAGATTTTGTGAAACTTAAAATAATTTGTAATAACTAAAATATTTTAATCGATTCATCACCATCATTGGATACATATACAGTACTTCGTAAAGAATATATATTTGAAATCTTTTGTGTGTCCCTGTAAATGGTATGCACTTCGTATTATGCACGACTATATCGTATAACTTGTAGTAAGCCTCAACGACATATATCAGTTTTATTATTCATAAAAAAGTTTAATTCAGTTAAAATATGTAGTACACAATTCCCTTCCTCCCTATATCAATATGTAATGTAATTGTTATGTGTGGCCCTGTAAATGAATAACAGCAATTTGTTTCATCGCATACTTTATAAAAAGCATGTTTTAGTGCAATTAGTAAATGGATATAAATTTTAATATGTTTGACAAGGGTTAACATCTTTAAAATTCATATGAATGACTTTTGCTCCATAGGCTGTAATGTATAGACCATAGACGGTAAATTTTGACTGTCGATGCAAATTAGACACTTCATTTGAAGGGTTCAAGCTAGGGTAAACGTCAATAACGTCCAAAAATTTCAGGGAATTCTAAGTACATTTACGGAAGTTAGAGCGCGACCAGACGGCTAGACAAACCGAATTCATAAGCAATTTAAAACTTTGTTTGAAAATGTTAAAAAACATGATCAACACCAATCTCTTCACATTTACTTTAGCAGAGAGTTGAATATTGTAAAATATTTTATCTTTGGGGGGGGGGGATGAAAATTACATTTACTTTAGCAGAAAGTTGAATATTGTAAAATATTTTATCTTTGGGGGGGGGACGAAAATTACATCATTTTTATCATCCTTAACCTTATTTTTCCTTGCCAATGGAAGTTTTTTTATTGGTGAATTATTATCAGGCAAATTTAATTATAGGTTATATATGGATAGCTACATGAATTTTACATCATTCACATATAATGTATTTTTAAAGAAACATAATGCATCGCTATAAATCTATCTACATAATCTTTGCCTAATATTGCTTCTTTATTCAATCGTTGATTTAGATATTAATTAAAATTAAATAATTTAGAACAAATTCTGAATACTCATGTACTGAAAATCGAAAATTCTCAGTTTCAAAATATTTCCATACGCTGAATTCTTTTAAGGCCAATTTAAATAAATGAGCTTGCTTTAGTCCTTTTAATTTTAATTTGAATAATAAATCAAAAGAACTGCATACAACGTTTAATGGTTTTAAGTGTAATCCTCACAACTATTTTAAGTACTTCCTCAAGCATTGGAATTTTGTTATTTTTTTTCTCGTTTGTCATTTCAATGTGCTCGAAGAATTTAAAGTAAAACTACTTGCATTTTGTGGAAAATAATTGTAAGAATTAATTACAACTTAAAGTAACTTATTTATTTATTTATTTATTTTTTAATTTTCAAGATTCATAAAAAGAAAGTACTAAATAAACACAAAATACATACATAATTCCTCTTACTTCATCGTATTGATTTAAAAAAAACAATTTCACATAGTTTAAGAGCTACAATACAATACAATACAATATGTCCATGTCATTTCATGAAAGAGAAATTTTATTGTCAAAGCCTGGCCAACCAATACATGGAATTTACATTATATACACAATTTATTTATCACATGGAAGGAAATAAGTTACATTACAAAACTATGAAAATTGAAAGGAATTTCCAAGCATCTATAATAAGAAACATGATGCACAAAGTTTTTCCTTTTAAAATATTTTATTATTTATTTATATATTTATTTATTCTTAACTTGTAATAGGTGTTTTAGACAATAATTAAAGTGTCGTCGCTAAAATATAGATGTATCATTGTAAGGTTAAATTCTGATAATCTACTGCAGATTATTAAACTTTCATACATTGCAGATTTTAAATTTTTACACAGTTTAAAAATGTACTTTTAAGTGCAATTTGTTTGAAAACTTCATCTCAATTTATTTTTGAGATATTTCTTTCTTTTGTATAGTTTTTAATATAATTTCTGCAAAGAGTGGCAACTAAAGTATTCCACTTCTGATTAAAGTCAAGGTAAATAGGCAGATGAATATATTTTTTGTGTCACTTTCTTATATCAAAAAAAAAAAAAAATCATTAAAAAACGTGCTACTTTAAAAATGTTATTTAGCATAAAAGTATATTTCAAAGAATATTTGTGTGACTTATTATTTCCAGATGTACTTAATTCTTATGAAAAAGCTGAAAGATTCCAATCCATGAGTAATAACCTTTTCCTAATATTGAAAAAATGTCAATGAATGATTTCTGATAAAACATGAATCAATTATAAACTACATTCAATTTTCAATATCCATATAAATGTTGCAAACATATAAAGCCATATAAATAAACAGATACCCTTTATTTTCTAGGATTTTAAATGGGCGAGATAACGTTCAGCAGCCATAATATGATCCTATTTAAAGCAGTACAAAAAACTCTGCAGTTTCTTAAACAGTGACTGAAAGGCAACAGTTTTTTTTCTGAACTTTTTTATGGTTTGGTAAAATATTCAAACATACATATATTTAGTAATATTAATTAATTAAATCATAACGACAAAAGTGGTTTTAAAAAACAATAATACTATTAAAAAATGCGCACGATTTTACAAATTCTACTGCAGATATAGGTTTGAATGTTTCATTTTTGTTACTTATAATTTAATATTTTAAATTGCACCTAAATTTGAAAGTGCATTAAAGTTCTTTAGCATAATTAATTGAATTTCCAATCATAGTCATTAATTTACACCCCAAAATGTAGGGGAAAGTGCACAAATATGAAATACCTTTTTTTAAAGTAATTTTTTGATTATATTCAATCTCACTCACTTTTTGATTAAAAAAATACCAATTGTAGTTTCATTTTCTCCTCATAAGGTTCTGGTGTCAACTTTGTTCATAAACTAATACAGCTTGAGAAAAAAAAAATCGTGTGGTATGTCATGCAGGTTTCAGTGAAAGGACTTTCTAATATGTATATACTGGGTACTTAATAAGGCACTCACTGCTATATTCGGCACCCACATCAAAAATGTCAAAGAAATTCAAGATTTCGGGATATTAAAATAAAATTACACATTTTTCACATAAAATATGTTTATTACACTAGAATATTTAATAAAAAAATATATATTTTCTGGAATATAAAATAATGTTGATGCAAAGAATCGCATAAAAAATTTCCTAACTTGAGATAACTAGCTTAACCCTCTCATGCATAAATTATTTTTCATTATTTTGCATTAATCACAAAATATCTTTTTTATGATAAATGAAAGACCCATTCTAAAATAATTTTATCATTGTGCTGCATGCTAGCTGTTACCTTTCCACAAATCAGATCTTCATAAATGAATGTTCAATTTTTTTTTACTTGATAATGCAATAATTATCTGTCCTCATATGAGGCCCGTATGCATGAGAGGGTTAAGATAGGTAATGGAAATACTCAAACGAGTAGTTATGAAGAAGTAAAAGTAAACAGAGAAAAACAAATGACTTATATAAAAGTTTAAAAAAAGTTTACAAAATAGATATAAGAAAGTTAAAAAAAAAGAAGTGCACAGAAATAAGTTTTTCTATCCCCGCAATCCTCGTGAGACCACCTAATACATTAGGTGCACCTAGCCCACTTTTCTCCCATGCAATCATCAGAGAATTTCGATGAACAAAGGGGACATTTAACATCTTCTTTTATTTCACTGAACGATTCCGGGTCCATGTCAGAGTTTGTATTCATTAACTGAAGGTCATCCTCATACAGACTATCTCAGATGATTCAACATGAATAGATTTTCGACGTATTTCCTTTTTTTGGCCTTTGAAATACAATTTTTTGCTGCAGATTTCCATAAAATTAAATTTCTAGAGGTCGATGGTCTTTCTCCATTGGTGGGAACACTTTTTGTAGTTACTTCATAGTTTTCTCTTTCTTCTTTTGTACTTTAGCACTTTTCTGAACTTTTTTTTCTGTTTAGCATTTTCTTATAGAAAGATGATGTAATGTGGGAGCCTTTCACTTATCTTGATGACGAATAGATAACAGGTCATGAAGCAGCAAGTGAGATGTTGTTAGGTGAAACGAACTTTTGAGTATGTAGCAGGATTCAAACTATTAAGGGAAGAAAGATCTTGATCAGACACTCCAGGAGATTGATAAAGCCTGGAGAAGAACACCATTTGAAGCATCCGTTATGTTTGAATACTCTTCAGCATTAGTACTTGGCACGAAATCAATATCCTTGAAAATGTGTCTGTTACAAGGAAATCGTCCAGCCTTCTTAGTAACATTGTTTGAAATCAACATTGTCGCAGTTGTATTTTATGTTTTCCAAAACAATTCCTCAACCTGATTGTTTGTCACAACATTGTCACACTTATAAGGTTGTTTCTCAGCTATGTCTCAATCTCTTGACCATAGTAACATTTGAGGGGAGAACCCTGTGTCGAGGGGTTGCATTTTATGAGTTGAGTAAGAAGGTAATGATAAATAGACACATGATTTTCACGCGCTATTTCTATTATATCACATTTCGAGTGTGATTGTAGTGGAGATATAATATAATAAATCGGGGTTAAAAGCACCTGACCTTCTTAACCGAAAGAAATAGTTAAACCACTTTGCAAAAATATCTAATTTGCAAAAATATCAAATCGAAATTGTCCCATTTAATTGTCGGATATCCCAAAATTGTCCAGCTAGTGCTCGATCCATCAAGTTAAGTGACATATTTTTCCTAGAAAAAATCGATATAGGAAAGACATAAGTGCCATTGACATTAATGCAACTAATGACAGTTATAAACATGTTTCTTTCTGCAGTTATAGTGCAAATACTTTTCTTTCCTTTCAGACTGACAACTTTGCTTCGGTAGCTTTATCTAATCATCATACCAGTCTCATCAACATTGGACAACCTTCAAGGATCTTCGAGATCTCCAAATTCAAAGAATTTAGATATGCATTCAGGGGAAAAACTTTTGGCCCTTGACATTGATAAAGTTTCTGGCGTCCTCATTGAAAGCTCATTATCTCTCTTCATAAATAATCGAAACTACTTTTTGCCAGCAGCTTCATTTTCTCGGGAAAAAGGGTACTTCAACCCATTTTGCATTTCAAGTTGTAATGAAATGTGTCGCAAGTCCCCAAGCCGTAAAAATGTTCCTCAATTCCGATGCAATAAGTTACAAGCTGAGTTTGAAGATTAGGTGAAATACAGTCCTTTTCCCCAATTTTGTTTCAGTCATTTCTTCTTTTGACCGTGGATCTTTAACATAATTTATAAATGTTCACTTTGGTACATTATATATGTTTTAGATGCCTCTTTGGTAGTCCATCTACGTTTCTTTGGCAGTTGTCAGAATTTTTGTCATGGCCATCATATCCCAAGCTTTTCTTTTTTTTTTGAATAACTTCTGTTGGTCTGACATCTCAGCGTCTAACTCACTGACTGCTAACCCGACTCCGCTTCCATATGGAAGCGATAGGATGCTCCACATACATTCTACCATTTCTCATGCTAGAATTTTCTGCAATCTCCTTAAAAAACATGGAGCAATATTTAATATGCATCTCGATATCTATATTGAGGGTTGCCATTAGAGGGCATTCTGTCACCAAATGCCACCAAGTTTTTTGCCAAAGTTGGCAAAAACACCAAACAACTTGCCGAAAAATTTGGCGACCAAAATAGGTAGCCAAAAGTTACGCTAACTTGGCGATATCTCTAATATTTCACCAAATTCCCACAGACTTCCATTGTAATCCAACATGGTTTACCTTCATGCAGAAAATAAAAATAATTGAGATATTTTATTGTAACGAAAACTAATATTAGCTTATGAATAGAGCTTAATTGAATTATTTACATTATTTGAGCACAAATACTATTTATTTCCAAACTCCGTAACGATGTGCAAAGATAGAGTAAATAGATAATACAAGAAAAAAATAGGGTCCAAATATGGCACCATACTCATATTTGGGAATCATTGGTAGTGCCATACTGGGAACTTCTCATAGATTGCTAATACTATTTACTGACATAAAGAAAATGAATTTTAACACAAATCATTAATTAGCAAACATATATATAAATAAACTTAAATTAGAAATATGTTCAAACACTTCAAAATCACTTACTTTCTACGAAAAATCTACTATGGAAAAAGAAATCTTAGAAATAATTAACACTTGGAAACACAACTGGTGGAGTATCAATGTTAAAATCGATAGAATGAATGCGAACGCATTGCACCCTGTTGAGTAAACTTGAAAATCTATTGTTTCAGAACATTCACACTTGAATGCGAATTATCCTTTACACGATATAAGATAGTGCCATATTAGGGGACTATGACATTATTGGGTACTTTACCCTATACTTTTTTTCATCCACATTTTTTTTTGTGCAAAAAAAATTCAAATTAAATTGAGATTCAGCCTAAAAAAAACACATCTAAATTAAGAATATACATAAATTCAAGGTTTTGCGATTATTAGTTTTTGATTGATGGTAGACGCGACTACAAAAAATCAATTTTCAGAAAAAACTGCTTCGGATCCGTACAATAAATATATGAACTAATATCTGAATATTGAATCATACAAATATGTAATTAAAAGTTATTTCATAGGCTAAACACGCATAGAGTAGGGGGAACTGGGGTGCATTGATACTTGGGGCACGTTGATACACCCCCTGTACAGCACACAGGGTGATTACAGAAAGTTTCACAACAGCTCCAAAAGGTGATACTAGTGAAATTAACTACATACAGAAAGTTTTGTAATGATTCAATAGTTTGATGAAATGGGATGGGTGATTAAATGTTTTTGTAGGTCAAAAGTAAATTTGAGTTGTACAATTGAAATGGTATTATACAACTGTTCCAGTATTTTCAACCGAAAGAATACCCTCCCTGGCAAGTAAAGCTATTCTTGATCAGTTCCTTATTCTTCATTGTTAGATAAATTATGAAGTGTTGGATTTACGACTCATTTTATTGAAAATGGCTGTATGGGGCACATGATACAGTCTTTGTCGGGGCACATGGATACAACCTAAATCCTTTACTAGTTCATTTTTTCAATACCTTTTATTTATTTTTACTATACACTCCTTAATTCAACCATTTTTCGTCAAAATTTTCTACTATTAGTTTTTATTGAAGTGAAATAGCTCTAATTTCTTTATATTAGAACATTTTATAGTATTTTTGCAAACAGAAAACGTACAAACTTACATAATATCTAGTGCTAGTAGAATTAACAAAAGAAATGGACGACAGCCTAGCAAATCTCAAATTTATATCGATTCTCCAGAGAAAAAAGTATTATCGACATGAGAAATGTCAAGTAAGAGAAACAAGCTGCAGAACAGTACAAGATAATTAACAAATTTAAACATATTTTTAATATAATAATAAACATATTTTTTAATATAATTATCCTTTATTTTCTGTTGTAAACAGATTTATAAACAGAAAACCTGGTAATTCTTTCACCTTTCCTAAGATAGAAGATAAAAATGGAGTTAAAGTGCCAGCTATGACAAAGTTCCACAGCCAAGAAACAGACAAGGAACAGCCAGAACATCAGATTATTATACATTTCCTTTTGATTGCTTTAATATCGCTTACAAATAAATTGTGTGCGATTTTAATGTCTATAAATATATATAAAATGTTTTGCTAACTATTTTTCTATGAAAAACATGCATTGGTGTTATTTTGTCTCCATTTTTCCCAAGCGTGTCAAAGTGTATCAATCTGCCCCGGGGATGGGGCACATTGATACAAATTACTTTTTTTGATTTTTTTTTAAAATTACATGCAAAAATAATATATAAAACAACGATTGTACATTTTTATAACACACTACACAGTAGGGTGGAGCGAAAAAAAATTTTTTTTGAAAATCAAAAACGGGTAGGAGCCAAAAGTTGCCTTTATACTAGTACATCAACTGCGTGAAATTTTACCGCTGAAAAAAAATGGCTTGAGTCTGCGCTTTTGCTCCAAAAATCGAAATTTTGGGTAAAATTTGTCATTTTTTAACATTTTTTCAAAAAAATTGAAAAAAATTCTACAGAGCTGGTTAGTATTTAAAAATGTTGCTTAGACCTTTATATTTATCTGCTTAACATATTTAAACTATAAAACAATATGTTTATTCCCTATAGCTGGAGAAAAACAGACAACTTTTAGTAAGAAAACAGTATTACCACTCTATTGGGTCATACAACGAATTGTTGTTTTTAATGTAGCTCATGTTTTCAAAACTACCTTGGACATGCGTCGTGGAGGTGGCTATATTTCCTATACCACCCGGCTCAACTATTCGATCATCTTAGTACAGTGTTTTATTTATACATTGATTCTTGATTTTCTTTATAAAAATTTGGCATGTTTTCGATGCTTCCACCTTGTTTATCTGTTCTTTGCATCCACATGCTGCTGTAACTATCTTCATGTATATTTTTACAGTTTATACAAAAAAATGACAAGCAGAGTAATGTACGGGAATATTATTAAAGGGATCTATTCGGCCATCTATTATATTTATCAAACTTACATTCAGTTGATGAATAGTGATTGGAAGTTCTGTTACCACAACATTTTTTCAGTCAATTGTATTTTTTTTACGTAATGATTTGCTTCAAAGATGATTTCAGATATTTCAACTATAAGTATGCCATCATTTATTCTACTTTTACATTTTTTATATGTTGAAAAGCGAGCTGTTTCATGTGATGGTGATCGTCAGAAAGAATTGCAATGAAAATTTGTTCTCCATGTGTGAAGCAACCGCTGTTGTAAATAACTTTTTTTTTGCATTAGTTTTATACCGTTTTCTAAGTGTTTTCGTATCTAGGTAATTTCCTATTAACTTTTAGATCCCCTTTTTATGAGCGGAAAACATTTGATGGTGAAATGTCCTGGGCATAAACTTATAATGCATAGTACTTTATGAGGGAATGTACGGATTCTAATCGACTATAAGTGCTCATTTAAAATTAGGGGAATTTTATTTGTCACTGTGAACCATTTTGCATGGGGTAAGCTTAGAATTGTGTATAATATTGAATCATTCGCTACTTCAACTCCAGTGAATTTCCTCTGCGTCAATTATTAAAGAAGTCGATATAAAACGTTCTAAGCTACATGGATTCACTGGATCAATAAGGATAATCTTTGTCTACGTACTATTCACTTCCTATTGCAAATTTTTTTATATATAAAATAGAGAATAATTTTGAAAAATTATTTTCTCAAATTGAGAAAAAGATACTCAGAATAGACTAGAAATTTCTGTCGGAGATTGCAAAGCTAATTCATAAGGAAAGCTATTTCTCAGAAAGAATGGGGAATAGGAATTTAGAAAACATCTCACACAAAAGACAGCTTATAAAGTTAATAAAATTTTCCGCTTTATATAAGCACAGATTGGCAATCAGCGTCTATATGTTCACTCACAAAATGTATAATCCAAGTTTATACCGCGGGATGTTTTATACCAAATGTACAACACACCTGAATAATAGATCTAAAATCTTATAGAAATTACTAGACTACGGAACAACACAGGAAACGACATAAAGCATGCTAAAACTTCTTTAGAAATATTGTTGTTTTACACGCAAATTTTGTTTGCAATCCTCTGTGACGATCGTCATAATATTAAACAGCTAGCTTCTCAGCATATATTCAATGTAATAGGTTCAATAAATGATGACATACTAGAAATTGTTCATACAATCAATTATTACGCAAATCATTGCATATAAAATGTAATTGATTGAAAGAATGTTGTGATAACAGAACTTCCAATCATAATGTACTAATTGCATGAAATTTTAATGAAGATAATAGACTGCTGAATAGGTTCAATTAAGAACATACCCAATACATTACTCAGCTTCTCTTCTGTTATACATGGTATAAAAATATACGTGCAGCAGGTCGCGCCAGCATGATCCAAATCATCCAAAGTCAGTGAATACAAAGAAGAGATAAATTACTTAGATATATAGAAAACTTATACTCGTCTTCGGGAAAAAAATAACAATTCAATACATAAATAAAACACTGGGCCTAGATGATTCGTTGGTTGAGACGGGTGGGATAATGCAACCACCTCTATGAGTTATATACACAGTAGTTTTCAAAGCAGCTAGGTAAGAAATGCATTTGAAACAACATTTCGTTGTATGCTCCAATAGAGAGGTTAACGCTGATTTTTTACAAAAAGTTGTCAGATTTGCTCCAATTATACAGACTACAGATATTGTTTTATAGTTTAAATATGTTAAGCAGATAAATATAAAGGTCTAAGCAACACTTTTAAATACTAACCAGCTCTGTAGGTAGTTTTTACTTTTTTTGAAAAAATGTCAAAAATGACAAATTTTACCCAAAATTTCAATTTTTGGAGCAAAAGCGCAGACTCAAGCCATTTTTTTTTCAGCGGTAAAATTTCACGCAGTTGATGTACTAGTATAAAGGCAACTTTTGGCACCTACCCGTTTTTGATTTTCAAAAAAAATTTTTTTTCGCTCCACCCTACTACACAGGTTTTACTAACATCACATAGAAAAATAACTTGCAATTTCTTCTTTCTAGACACCAAAATATTTTTTGAAAAAAGCTGTATCAATGTCCCCCAGTTCCCCCTACGCCTCAAATTTTTTTTCATGTATGTTCGATAATGTTGTACCTAATAATCTTTCGTGTATTAGGCTTAATATTTCGGCCGAATACCGACATTTAATTTTCAAAAAACATGTATTTTTTTTAACCTCTGTGATGATAGTTGTCTAAATATGATGATAGTTTCTCAGTTCATTTGCTGAACGCTCGCAAACCAAAATTGGGGTATAAGGAAAAAAAAATGATATTTTCTACACATAACCTAGAGGAATCCCTTTAGTTTCTGCAAGATTTAAATAACTTCTACTACCCCTAATTTTTTCATAATTTTAGTTTTTATAGATTTGAAAATAGAGTTAGGGGGCATATATTTGCATTACATTTACGATGATATCTCTGAAAGTTTAATCCTATAAATCGTCGTTTATAATGTTCAGTCGAATCCTGACACATATCACATTCATTTCTACTTTGTATTTCTGGCCCGTTTAGAATGTCCAGATCTGTTTTGGGAGAAATTCAAGCTAGGTCATTTTTTGAGAGAAATGATCCCTGCTACCTCCTAGGACCCTAATCCAGAATATACCCATGATTTCTTTCGGGTGTGCAAAGCAAGTGTCCGTCAGCATCGATCTAATTTCTGTATTTCTGTATTTCTTCTCTGGCACTAATCTCTTTAGGAGAAGTCGCAAATTTTTCCAATGAACTTTGTTGAAAGATAAACCTTATATAGCATTCTGATTAAAACCAAATTTTTTAATTGTTAGAATTTAAGTTTTGCGTTTTTTTTTATTTTGTCTCTTGTAGAGTTTTGTAATGATCTTTATTGAATTAGTTAATACAGAATAGTTATAAACATGTAAAGATCATTTGCTTTGTATTTTTATATTGTCAATTACATAATTAATGTAAATTATACTTACAATTAAATAAACAAAATTAAATTAAAATTAACATGAATAAAATGTAATAATTTTTATTACATAAAATTTTATTTCAAATAGATTTTAAATAATTAAAATACTTTTTTAAATATACTCAAGCTTTTTAAAAATAATTACATGAACATTTATTAAAATAGAATGTCTTCTGCATGTAGACTAAATACAATTTTATATTACTGTTGTATCTTATTAGAGTTTCATTTCGGTTTTAACAAAATAGGGAATTGGTTTAGAGATGAATTTATGAATTCGTGTCACCAAAAGTTTGTATCTTAATCCAGGAAAAGAAAAAAAGTCTTCAGAAAAATAAACTATTACACAAAAATAAGACAAATTAATTATTATGGAAAATTAATACAGTAATTAACTACTCCAAATAAAGTACAAGTTAACATTTCCAGACATAAAGTGAGTATGTTTGTAATACAAGTAAAAGTTGTAAAAGTATACGTATCAACCCTTTTAAATATTTTAGCTATCCTCATATTTTAAAGTCAATTGCAAAAAAAATCAGAAGGCAGCATTAAAATGTATAATCCTCATAGTACCGGTAATCAATTTAAATGGGTTACATTTAAAAACAGTTTTATATGTACAGATATTAAAACAAATGGCCGCGTACCAAAACAGTTTCATAAAAATGTGTAGTACAGATATTAAAACAAGTGGCCGCTTATCAACTCCTGCAAGTCATGTATTTGTCATAGTGAAACTGCATCCTACGAAGCCAAAAATAAACAAGTAGAAGAATGTCCTTAAACAGAAACCTGCGCGCGAAAAGTTGCGCGGAGGAATTTCATGCTGTTTTATGTTTGGGTTTGTAAATGGGTAAAAAATTAAAGCAGGCATGATAGCAGTGCAGCTCCACTTCGGGTCAATCCGGTTTGATTCGTCTGTACATTCTAAATGATGCTTTTGTAAAACAAATGTATTTTTAAGTCAACATTAAAAAAGTTTTCGCACGACAACCCTTTACTCTCAGAAAAAACTGTACATTTATGAGCACTTGCCCTTCAATTTTCATGTGCAAAAGCCTTATCTGATGGAAAACCGTCCGATCCATTAAAAAAATTCCCTTAACCGCACATTCTTATAGTTCTAGCCTGTTAGCAAATCTTTTAGCAAACATACGGTATGATCTCATACATTTTCCTCCGCTCGGGTGTTCATTTTAGTCCTGTTTCCAAAAATATTGTCATTTAACCGCGATCATAACATATTTTTAACCCTCCACAAAAGCCATTTTGTGATGATTATATAACGTGCTACGTTCTACGGAACAATAAGTAAAGTTTTATTTAAAGTGTATTAAATCCTGTTTTACGAGCTTTGGAAAATGATAGAGTATAAATTTTTGTTATGGGACATCGAAATTACAGTCATATATATGACTGTAATTTCGTCTGCTGATCTCTGCCCGTAATTATAGACATATATTTTTAACAGTGTACATAATACACAAACAAAATGTATTTCATTTATTTAATTTAATTAACTTCACTACATTTTTTGTAAATAAATTTGTGAATGGTTAATATTCTATAAATATGAGGTCGATAATCTGTTACCTCACCTAATTTGAACTTTTCATGTTCCATAGCTCATTATAAGTAAACAATGGAACATGGGAAGTTTCATGACAGACGGACAGACAGACAGGTACAAGAGTTATCTTATATTGAGTACGTTTTTACTTTTAGGTACGGTACCCTAACAAAGTTTTTAAAAAAGATTCCTAGATACTTGTTATCGATTTCTTCAATTCTATAATTATTTTATTTTAAAATGTTTGTGTCTGAACTAATGACATTAGAAATTTATATTGAATACAGTGAGAAGTAATCCCCTGAAAGTAACTTTTTTCTCTATTTATTTTTTTTAAATTTATAGTCTATTATTAAATTATAGTGTTAATCTTCATTATTTTTCAACGTCACATATATTTTTTTTTATTATTTTAAATATTTTTGAAACTGCAAAATTTTGAGGAAAGAAATTGTTTTATGGATAAATAAATTATTTAGTATCTGACTATAACCACTAATACACTTTATTGCAGATGTATGCTATACATATAATTAACATATTTTGTCACTTGTGTATTGGAAATAAAAAGCAAATATTAAGCATCTTAAATGAAAGTAAATCACTTATATATCTTATCATTTCTGCATTAATTTCACTAACTTTTATTCTGATGTTTTAGCGTCTTGTCTCAAAATCGTCCTAACAATTTTAATATGTAGCATCACTTTCATCATTGGAAACTTACATCCATAAATGATGAATGAGAAATATAAGGAAATGAGCATAATGCAAAATTATATAATATTTAGTTATGGATAGAATGTGTCAAAAATAATTTATTTCTACATTTAGAAACTCATATAGGGGAGACTGGGAAAGGTTGATCCATTTGTTGGAAAATGATTTTTTATTTTTCAAATATTGAACTAAGAATATAAAGTTTAATGTATCATTTTAATCGTTATAGAATCAGTTATGAAAATAAAATTGCCACATATATAAAATGCACTATATAAAAAAGAATTGAAAATGATTGATTTTATTCAAGAGAAAATAAACATTAAAAATAAAAATAAAAATTTTTAGAAATTTTGTCTGTGAAAATCTTACAAATCTGTTTCTATTATCTTCATGAAACAAAGACAATTGATAAAACATTTTAAGAAGTTTTATTTGCCAACTTCTGACAAACTTTTGTAATTCTTTTATAAATGAAAACAGAAGGATAGATCAAGTCTCCCTTGACCACATTTCTTCCATCATTCAAATGTTGGTGATTACTCATTTTTATTGATTTTCTTTTAAATTCCATCGAATACGTCAAAAACTATAAAGAGCTGATACAGTTCTAAGCATCGGCCGCGTTATCACAGGGCCATTATATAATGTTAAAGAAGTGAAACGGCTATATTAGTTAGAAAATAAAAATAAACACATTCAAAAATAAAAATTAAAAGTTTTTAGAAATTTTATCTGTGAAAACCTTATAAACCTGTTTCAATTACCTTTATAAAACAAAGACAATTACCGAAGCATTTCAAGAAAATTTATTTGCCAACTATTGACAAAGTTCTCTAATTCTTGTAAAAATGAAAACAGAAGGGTGTATCAAGTCTCCCTTGACTACATTTCTTCTTTCATTCAAACGTTGGTGACTGGGAAAGGTTGATGTTTACTCTGAGGTTGATCTATTTGTTGGAGAATGATTTTTTATTTTTCAAATATTGAACTAAGAATATAAAGTTTAATGTATCATTTTAATCGTTATAGAATCCGTTATGAAAATAAAATTGCCACGTATATGAAATGCACTATATATAAAAAAAATTGAAAATGATTGATTTTATTCAAGAGAAATTAATAGGTCACAATTGCTAACATATGGGAAATTTGACTCACTCTATTTTAAATAGAAATATTTATAAAAGGAAATAAGGTTTAAAACATGTAGGATAACTTTATGCTACATGGTTTCATTATTCTTTAAAACTATTTGGAAAATGTTATATGTGTAAGCAAACCTGCGTTGTCGGAATTCAAGGCACAAGAGAAAAAGTCCATTTTCAGCACCCACTTTTTAAGACACCCTATATAAAAACATTACGTGTCACATTTTTTGGTTACATCGAAGTATTACATAAAACTTTTTAAAGGTTAGCCCATAGATGCATTTAGCCTAATTTAGTACACGAACTTTATGCCTGGAATAAAATATCAATATTTCTGCTTATGTTTCTACGATACTAACTTATGTTTCTACGATAATCTGTGAATCTGTGATTCACAGATTTATCTGTGACAATCTTACAAACCTGTTTCATTATCTGCATGAAACAAAGACAATTGCGGGGACATTTAAGAAGCTTTATTTGCCAACTATTGGCAAAAATATGAAATTCTTTTAAAAATGAAAACAGACGCATGGGTGAAGCATCCCTTGAACACATTTCTTCCATAATTCAAATGTTGGTGATTACTCAATTTTATTGTCTTCTTTTGCATTGCATCGAGTACGGCATAAAATATAACGAGCTGAAAAGGCTCAAAGATCGGTCGCAACATCACAGGGCAATTATAGTTGATTAAGGAACTAAAACTGCTATGTTTGTAGAAAATGAAAATAAATAGATTAAAAATAAAAATAAAAATTTTTAGAAATTTTGTCTGTGAAAATCCTACAAACCTGTTTCTATTATCTTCATGAAACAAAGACAATTGCTAAAACATTTTAAGAAGTTTTATTTGCCAACTTCTGACAAACTTCTGTAATTCTTTTATAAATGAAAACAGAAAGGTGGATCAAGTCTCCCTTGACCACATTTCTTCCATCATTCAAATGTTGGTGATTACTCATTTTTATTGATTTTCTTTCAAATTCCATCGAATACGTCAAAAACTATAAAGAGCTGATAAGGTTCTCAGCATCGGCCGTGTTATCACAGGGCCATTATATATGGTTAAAGAAGTGAAACAGCTATATTAGTTAGAAAATAAAAACAAACACATTGAAAAATAAAAATTAAAAGTTTTTATAAATTTTATCTGTGAAAATCTTATAAACCTGTTTCAATTACTTTTATAAAACAAAGACAATTACCGAAGCATCTCAAGAAAATTTATTTGCCAACTATTGACAAACTACTGTAATTCTTTTAATAATGAAAACAGAAGGTTGAATCAAGTCTCCCTTGACCACATTTCTTCTTTCATTCAAACGTTGGTGACTGCGAAAGGTTGATCCATTTGTTGGAAAATGATTTTTTATTTTTCAAATATTGAACTAGGAATATAAAGTTTAATGTATCATTTTAATCGTTATAGAATCAGTTATGAAAATAAAATTGCCACATATATAAAATGCAATATATAAAAAATTTGAAAAATGATTGATTTTATTCAAGAGAAAATAATAGGTCACAATTGCTAACATATGAGAAATTTGACTCACTCTATTTTAAATAGAAATATTTATAAAAGGAAATAAGGTTTAAAACATATAGAATAACTTTATGCTACATGGTTTCATTATTATTTAAAATTATTTGGAAAATGTTATATGTGTAAGCAAACCTGCGTTGTCGGAATTCAAGGCACAATAGAAAATGTCCATTTTCTGCACCCACTTTTTAAGACACTCTATCTAAAAACATTACGTGTAACATTTTAGGTTCCATCGAAGTATTACATAAAACTTTTTAAAGGTTAGCCCATAGATGAATTTAGCCTGATTTACTATACGAACTTTATGCCTGGAATAAAATATCACTATTTCTGCAACTTATGCTAGACGGTAATCTGTGAATCTGTGATTCACAGGTTTATCTGTGACAATCTTACAAACCTGTTTCATTATGTGCATGAAACAAAGACAATTGCGTGGACATTTAAGAAGATTTATTTGCCAACTATTGGCAAAAATATGAAATTCTTTTAAAAATGAAAACAGAAGGGTGGGTCAAGCCTCTCTTGAACACATTTCTCCCATCATTCAAAACAGAAGGGTGGATCAAGACTCCCTTAACCACATTTCTTCCATCATTCAAATGTTGGTGATTACTCATTTTTATTGATTTTCTTTTAAATTCCATCAAATACGTCAAAAACTATAAAGAGCTGATAAGGTTCAAAGCATCATTTAGTACGGCAAAAACTACAACGAGCTGGTAAAACTCAAAGCATCGCACTGTGTAAGATTTTGCGAATCTAACGGGTCAAAATACAATTTATGAAAACTATCAATATTAATGTAATAAAGTTGATCTTGATAAAATGGTTATATATTAAAAAATATGTATCTTTACATATTTTATTGTACAATTTAGGTTACTGTCATTCCATCATCACAATCATAATAAAAATATAGTTTGTCTGTTTCATACATTGACATTTACGTCGTATTAGCATTTAATGCATATTTTTAAAAATATAGTACATTTTTGTTTTCAACAATAAGAGTTTTCTTGTATTAAAATAAAATGTAATTAATTAATTGCATACTGCTATAGGTACCGGTGTTATCATAAAATGAATCACTGCCATTTATTTTCGTTTTCTATTCTTATATCATTTGTAAGAATGTATGAATTTTAAAACTTCAGGTTGAATTTCAGCCTCTCTATAATTTTACTGAGATTTTAATGTCATGATTTATAATGCTTAAAAGCATATATATTTATGTTATAGCCGCACGTAATGCAAAATTACATAAAATCCGTATCTGAAAAAAAATTACTTTTATTCAATAATTGCAAATAGTTTCAGCTGAAATTGATTTTTTTTTATGTATATGCATACATAATTACAAAAAAATATATTACAATGGACCGGAGTGGACAAAAATTTTGGCAGATTTTTAAAATTTATAATATGTAATTAAATTTTCTAATAATTTTTTATTGACTTAAAAAAATATTAAATAACCATTGTAACTATAAAAGACTATGTATCTACATTGTTGTTAAAATTTAATGCTATCATAAAACATTATTTACAAAAGAGGTGTGTTTTCAGCCAAAAATACCGATGGCAATTGCAACTACATTCATCGCCATTCTGAAATCGTTAAAAAAAATTTGGCTTTTGAGTCAATTTTTGATAGTGTTGTTATAGATTTAGGCTGCTATCACTTTACCTTTTTTCCCCTCCAATGTGTTAGATGTTATTTGAAATGTTTAAAAGATAAATTACTGCAAGTGGATTTTTGGACTTTTTTCCCCGCTAGAATTGTTATGGAATGTTTTTTTTTTTTTTTTTAAATGAATCGTGTGGCATTTACAGTTCTTTAACGGGGACTTTTTCGTTAAATTTTTTTCGTTACATTACGGGTTGTGGGGAAAATTTATGTCTCACTGAAAAATTCCTAAACTACACTTTCTCGATGCAATCTCAAGAAATTATAAACCAATTGTAAAAGTAATAGTTAGGCATCAATGGCGACAATCTCTGATTGTACGCAGGCTATATTTTGTGCCTTTGCCAATGGGAATGAGACGCTTTGTCAGATGTGGTAAGCTGTTACTCAAAATATTTATTATTTTAGGAATTTTGAGGTTTTGTTTTTTTTTACTCTTTTTGGTTACTTCGTTATCCCGTCGTCGACGAAAATATCTGTCACATTCACTTGACATTAAACGCGTTACAGATGTTTGTTACATCCTCAAGTGACACTTAATTAGATACTTTACTTGTATTTTTATTGATCTTTTAGTAATTTATTTGTTTTCTCATTATTTAAAATAAAAAACATGCCAAAATGTAAAATTTATGAATAGTTTGGCGATTGATATAATTTATTGAAAAGGTTTGGCTGGATTATCAAATAATATCCGCAATACAGTAATAGAGCACTGCTATGTATCTACTAAAAAAAGATGCAAGTTGTGTCTGAAAAATGGTCTGATATAAAATTTCCAAGATTATAATGTGGTACTTATTTAACATTTTCCATGAAAAAAATTATTATTTGTAAGTCAATGACTTCGTATATACTGATAGAAATCCTTTTCTCCTGTACTGAATACTTGAAACATGCTTCTGAATACTCAAATGTTTTTAAATTATGCATGATGGGCTTGGCGACCATCTTTCCACATTTTACACTACTTTCTATACACCCAAATCCGTAGTTAAAATCCAGACTTCAAAATTGTTATCTCAGCAGACATTTGGAAGGAGTCATTTCAATACTTAAATTCTGGTCATGAAATTTAAAAGTTTTGTTTATTTGCAAGTAGATTGCTCGCTGGTAACGGTTTACATAAATGTGACAGTAGTTAAAATCAGAAATTCTATATTATACTTAATTCAAACTTATTACGCTTTCCTTTACAAACTTGAGTACTTAAAAATTAGTGTAAAATATGCGAAGATGGTCGGAAAGCCCATCATGCATAATTTTAAAACATGTGAATTTTTAGAAACACGTTACGATGCATTTAGTACAGGAGAAAAGAATTTCTATGAACATATACAAAGTCACTGATTTAAAAATAATAATTGTTTTAATGGAAAATATTAAATAAGTACCATATTATAAGCTTGGAAATTTAATATCAGATAATTTTTTAAACACGACTTTCATCTTTTTTCGCTTTTTAGTAGATATCATTTCTTTTTTTAAAGAAATTATATAGAAATAAATAAATAATCTACTCACGTTTCGTAGAAAATTTTAAAGTAGAAAGAAAAAAATTATATGTGTTCATTCTGTTCATATATAATTCATTTTTTAGAGTAATTAATCATTTAAAAGCAGCAAGAATCACTTTATTTTCTCAAAGTAGCAGTCTTCTTCAACTGATACGATATTTAATTTTGATGAAGAATGAAAATTTTGTAAAAAAACTAATAGAGTCGAAATGAAAAATAGATCAACAGTTGGTCTTTTGGTTAGATATAATAAAAAATTTAGTTTAGCAAGCAAACGAACAATAAATTGAAAATTCACTTTCAGCTATTTATACCAATACACAGACACTTACTTGAATACATTTATAGAGCTTTTTTAAATCTTTATATTATTTTTATTCGTTTGCTTTCTAAACTAAATTTTCGTATTATATCTAACTAAAAGACCAACTGTAGATCTATGTTTTATTTCGACTCTATTAATTTTTACACTACTATTTAGCTAAAATTTAATTTAGACTGAAATACTCTTAAAACTAGTAAAATCACACTTCCAAAAATTATCATCCGTTGACGGCAATATATCTAATTTTTTGCGTGGTCTTGTAAATCGTTTTATCTTATTCAGCAAATACCTTTTAGTATGCAAATTGTAATTCAGTATAAAAATGAATAAGTAATTTAAAAACACGAATTAATTTATTCGCAGAAAAATGAAGTCAATGATTTTTTTAATTTGTATGTTTGCCTCCGAACGAAATGCTTGTCGTTTGCTGTTAAGCTAAAATTTAATTCATATTAAAATAATCTCAAACCTAGTATAATCACACTTCCAGAAAGTATAATCCGTTGACGGTCATATAGGGTAGATGTGCCAGTAATGGGCTTCCTGAAGGAATTTCTCTAAAAAATAATTTTTTATAAATTGTTATAATTATTGTATTACAATTTTTTTCATATTAGATTAATCTTTCAACAATATTTAGCTAATATTTATTTTAGCTAATATATTTAGCAGTTACATTTCCCAATAGAAATAAAAATTTAATTTTAAATAATTGAAATATGTCTAAACACCCAAAAGCCCAGTAATGGGCCACCTATGTTCCAGTAATGGACCACCTATGTTCCAGTAATATGCCACCCTACAAAAAATAACAGATAATTGTTTTTAGGTGCGTTTTTAATTATGTAAATACGTAGCACATATAGTTGTCGTTCAGTCCGTCCGTCTGTCCGTCTGTCTGTCATTCTGTCTGTCTGCCCGCATATAACAACGAAAAAACTAACCAACCGAATCGTTTAAAAATTAAAATACATAATTATTGCATAATTTTGTCGAGTCATTTCAAATTTTTTGAAAAGCGGATGAATAGATCAATTACAGGGAAAATCAAAAGAATTGCGTTACATTACGGTCAATGAGGAAAAAAGTTTAAAATGCATTTTCATCGTTTGAAATTTAAAAAATATAATTATTACATAATTTTATCGAGTCATTTCAAATCTTATGATAATCAGATGCATAGATCAATCAGGGACTATCAAAGGTATTCCGTTACATTACAGTCAATGGGGAAAAAAAGTTGCAAATTCATTTTAATGGTGTTACACTCATTCGAACATAATAAAATTGACATGAACCTATGACGTATATATGTACTAAAATAAAAATTCTGTACAATCTGAGATGAAAAGAATATTTATTATTAAATTACAGGGCCACACAAAAGTATTCTACTACATAATGCTATACGGGGAAACATTGTTTGGGACGTGTTTTAATTATATTAAACTGTGCCACATTTTATGAATATGATATACGTTGCTGAGGTGTAATGAAAATTACTGCCTGTATGTTTATAGGAACACTAAGAGTTCAACTACTGTACTACGAAGTATTGTCTACTATATCAGGAAGATCTGTATATTTTTAAAACTTCGTTGTCGTAGGAACGCACCTCATTTGCTACGCTTCACGTGCAATTTCCAACTTGTTTCAATCGTATTTTGCTCCAGAACTTAATGAAAACATACTAATAAAACAAAATATTAAAACTTAAGTTAGGAATTCATTACGTTAACGGATTTATAATAAAAAAACGTAAAACAAAATATTTAAATTTAAGTCATGAATTTATTAGTATGAGCGAAGCGAATCCTCTACTAGGCCACTCAAATTACAATTTGTCGTACACTTTACAAAAAAACTATTCAATATTTTGACTTCAAATTAAACACAAAAATAAAATATGATCTGTAGATTTCAGAATATAATTTTTTTTACAGTAAAACATTAAAAAAATATTATTTTAATTAATTTATTTTACATGCATTTCCAATACGGACGCATTTTAGCAAATAAATAAAAAATGAAACGCGTATATTTTCAGAAAAAAAAATATAAATCATGGAGTAAGTGATTATAGATAGAATCACGATTAATTTAATAAATAAAATATGTTTTCATTATTCAGCAAAATCGTTTGCACAAATGACACTTAAACATTTTAAAAGAATTTTATTATGGATTTTTTTTGTAAAGTGGCAACAAAAGAATTGTAAACAAATAAAATGAATTGTTAAATTTGTTATATAAATGAAAAATTAAAAGAATTGCGTGAACTTGCTGCCTCGATTCAAGCTCTTTATAAATGTACTAAAGGAAAAGTTGGCCGATTCAGAAATGACAAGTGGACTTCAACCATTTCTTACTTTATCATTTGTATCGAAAGTAATGTTACGTTCTTATTTGTGGACCGAAAATGGTTTAGTGAACGGGACTTTAGACTTTGTTGCACGTATTAAAGAAAATCACAAGCCACCAGACTAGATACCGCGAACAA
The DNA here is from genome assembly GCA_964019185.1 of Maratus speculifer. Lineage (NCBI taxonomy): Eukaryota > Metazoa > Arthropoda > Arachnida > Araneae > Salticidae > Maratus > Maratus speculifer. Next base: position 183,763,913 of record OZ025298.1, on the reverse strand, counting down.
TCATGGATAAATTTGAATACTACAATAATTTAACTTAAAAGAATTGGTGCGTACCAATTCCGCCAATACAGTAGACTCCCTCAAATCCGCACAGCTTGGGACCAGAGATTTTGCGGATTTCTGGTCATTGCTTTGTTTACATTTTTTAAACAGTAATTTGAATGCAATTAATAATCCAATTGAAATTATAATGTATGCTTACAATATAATAAAATATTAAAGTAAGTAATAAGCTAAAATAATAAAAAATTAGATCATTTTTAAAATGATTAAAATATTAAAAACAAAGGTATAATTAATAATGTATGATTAAGTGTTCATTATAAAGATGAAATGTATTTTGAATAAATTATTCAATGAAACTTGCCTCATAAATAATGTACAATACTAATTCAGATCAAAATAATAAAGTAAGGAGGTTTTATTCCAGGTTTAGCCACACTTAGTGACAAAAAAAAAAAAAAAAGCTTGATTAAGACATATATATTTGGTAAGATTATGAGGGTCAATCCATTTCAAGTGGTCCAGCACTGGTCGCTCGACTATTTTTAAAAAATCTGAAATTTTTTGTACAACAACCCTAACATGATGGAAGTTCAAAATGACCGTTATTTTAATTCTACTATTTTTTATTTGTGCATGGCGGCCATCTTTGTTTCATCGTGTGCAGCGATTTTCTCAGATACTAGGACACACAAAATTGTAAATATCTCGTATTCTATTTTCCTAATTGAAATGGAGTTTGCAGCATTTTGTTCAGAATAAAATAGGCTAAATACACAATGTAAGAAAAATTTTTAAAAATAAATTTTTACAAGTGAAATTTTAGCACAAAATTTACGATTTTTTACAAAATCTATCCGTTTGCAAGAGGAAAATTTTCATGCAAGGGAAACTGTCAACCTTACACAATTTTTTCTACAAATAAGTCAAAAGTGCGTGTACTTATATACCAGGTTCCAGATCTGGGAGTTAGTTTCTCTTTGCGAAAAAAATTCCGAAATTCGTCAAAAATTTCAAAAATCGCACTTTTTAGGCTTTGATATCTCTGGTGGGGCACGAGATAAAAATCTGAAATTTTGGCCTATGATAGTATCGTGTAGTAGCGTTATGTACAAAAAATTTCAAGAAGGAGGTTTGACTACAAGCTGAGATATGACATGGAAAATATGTGAAAACAACACTACCAAACTATTGTAAACCTACTATGTAATTGTTCAACAAGACTGTCAACCTTGCACAATCTTTTCTACAAATAGGTCAAAAGTGCGTGTACTCATACACCAAGTCCCATATCTGGGAAATGATTTCTCTTTGCGAAAAAAAATTCCGAAATTCATCGAAAATTTCAAAAATCGCACATTTTAGGCTTTGATATCTCTGGTGGAGCACGAGATAAAAATCTGAAATTCTGGCCTTTGATAGTATTGTGTAGTAGTGTTATGTACAAAAAATTTCAAGAAGGAGATTTGACTACAAGCTGAGACATGACATGGACAATATATGAAAACAATACTGCCAAACTATTGTAACATACTATGTAATTGTTCATACCTCCAAAATTTTAAATTAATTATTTATGGTACAAAGTTAAATGTTAGTTACAAATATCTTTTTCAAATGCTTCTGTGTGATTTAAACAATTCAGAATGTATGCTAAGCCAATGCACTATTTGTCCAGATGAACAAATCTACTAGAAATGCTATTTCAACAATTTTACTCGGAACACATTTCAGGAAAAGTAAATTACAGACAATGAATTGCAACTGATCGAGTTGACATGGCTTTAATTATTAAACCTAGAGAATTTCATTCAAGTTAACAAGGGATGACAAGACTTATGGAGCTTCAAATAAAATTTTTAGAAAGAACAGCCTGATGGACTGATAACAGTAACTGGTCGAACTCATAACATCTCTAGCAAATATTGTTAAGCTCTTTGTTGAGCATATATAGTATTTTGTAAATTAAATGCTTATTATTTAACTGTTTTCAACAAACGATATTTTCTGGGTAAATATTGTAATAAAAGAGACTAATCTCATTTCTCCTAATGTGCTCGTAATAGCATTTCTTAACATTTCTTTAATCACCGTATCTCAGCTTGTAGTCAAATCCCCTTCTTGAAATTTTTTGTACATAACACTACTACATAATACTATCAAAGGCCAGAATTTCAGATTTTTATCTCGTGCTCCACCAGAGATATCAAAGCCTAAAAGTGCGATTTTTGAAATTTTCGACGAATTTCGGATTTTTTTTCGGAAAGAGAAATCATTTCCCAGATATGGGACTTGGTGTATGAGTACACACACTTCTGATCTATTTGTAGAAAAAATTGTGCAAGGTTGACAGTCTTGTTGAACAATACATAGTAGGTTTACAATAGTTTGACAGTATTGTTTTCGCATATTTTCCATGTCATATCTCAGCTTGTAGTCAAATCTCTTTCTTGAAATTTTTTGTACATAACGCTACTACACAATACTATTACAGGCCAAAATTTCAGATTTTTATCTCAAGCCCCACCAGAGATATGAAAGCCTAAAAAGTGCGATTTTTGAAATTTTTGACGAATTTCGGAATTTTTTTCACAAGGAGAAATTAACTCCCAGATCTGGGACTTGGTGTATGAGTACACGTACTTTTGACCTATTTGTAGAAAAAATTGTGTAAGGTTGACAGTTGCTCTTGCATGAAAATTTTCCTCTTGCAAACGGATAGATTTTGGAAAAAATCGTACATTTTGTGCTAAAATTTCACCAGTAAAAATTTATTTTTTAAAATTTTTCTTACACTGTATATTTAGCCTATTTTATTTGGAACAAAATGCTGCAAACCCCATTTCAATTGGGAAAATAGAAGACGAGATATTTACAATTTTGGGTATCCTAGTATCTGAGAAAATCGCTGCACACGATGAAACAAAGATGGCCGCCATGCACAAACAAAAAATAGTAAAATTAAAAGAACGGTCATTTTGAACTTCCGTCATGTTAGGGTTGTTGTACAAAAAATTTCAGATTTTTTAAAAATGGTCGAGCGACCAAAAAAATATTTTCTGGACCACTTGAAATGGATTGACCCATGATTATCATTGATAACAGGAATATCTTGAATTTTTTCAGAAATAAATTTATTTTTCCTTCAAGAGAAAACATTAAGACAGTAATAGTAACAAAAATTGCAAATTAAAATATATTTGGAATTGATATAAAACAAAAAAAGTAAAATTTTGTCCTTATATCTGAACTGAATGCTTCATTGTTTACATCCGTAAATTATGTGCGGATTTTAGAAAGTTGCGGATTTTGGTTTGCGGATTTGAGGGAGTCTAGTGTAATTGAATTCTGGAAATATGGAAGCATAAATTGCTCAAGGAAAGAATTTCTTCTGCAGTTGGCTTTTGCTGTTACAATTCATAAATCCCAAGGTTTAACATTAGATGAAGCAGTTGTAGATATTGAGGACCAGTTGGCTTAAAAACGTACGTAACGTTGTCAAGAGTGAAAATCCTTCAAAATTAAGCATTCAATAGAAATCTTCCTGGCGAAAAATTCTTTAATATCAAAAATTCTCATGCACTAACATGCATAAAAACGAAGAAATTAGACTAAAAAGTTTTACAGTTAAAAATTCATAGTATCGACGAGAGCAGATTTCAAATGTTTTTCCAGAAAATAGGATTTTGAAGAAGTAACTTTCTTCAAGCTTTCTTCAAATATATTATTCTAAAATAGCTATCAAAGATTATTTGATGTTAATTACAAAGATTGGAAACATGCATATTTCAAACAACTTTAAAAAAGACCAGTGGCTACTAGAAATTGTAAAAAAAATCTTTAAAAGAATTTTTAGTTGAAAATTTAAAAATATTTTGTAAAAGTTTGCTTCGAAAATATTTTTTTATGCCAGTCTTACATCATAAATAGAAAATTCCTAGGAAATTGATAGTTATTTGGCTGAACTTACATTTGTAGAATTAAAATGCGCCAAAACATAAAATAACGTTTTTGTTTAATAAAGATGCAAAAATAATATTAAAAAATATTGTTACTTTCAAATATATGCTTTATAAAAAAATGCTTCTCGAATCCAAACAAAGCATGGCTTTTGCTAATTATAATCAAGGATTTATAATGTGGATATAAACAAAATATTAATGCTATTATTAACTGTTTATTATTAACTAACATTAAAAGATTTATATTGTAAAGATATAAAACAAAATATTTAAATTTAAAGGATTTATAATGTAAAGACAATGCTTTACTGAAATCAAGTTTAAATAAAAAAAGGCACTAAAAAAGGTCTCCAATCTTCATTCATATCATTAACTAAATGATGTGCTGTGCAACTGTGAAATATAAATAACAGATCTTCAATTTTATCATCCCTTTCCGAACCTAGTCCAAACTATTCAATATGGAATTTTAGAATGCATTTAAAATGATAAATGTTCTTGCACTATCCAACCATTCCAGATAATCATATATCCTATCAATTTGGTACAGATTGATTCCACAATTTCCCTTCAGAGATACTTATATGGATATATTATCACCAATGGAGCAATCTCATTACTTGCTGAAAAATATCCCGTAACAGTGATTTGTTCTTTTTCGTTATTTGGTACTACATAATACACATCTGTAACTGATTTCGATCCCAAAATTTTCCTTGTTTTAAGAGCACAAAAGAAACCCTGTTTTAACCTTATTGAAAATTCTCTGTGTATGCTTTAGAATTGGGAAGAAAATATTAATAATATCTTCTTCCAAATATGATTTTACATTTCTGAACCAACTTAAAAACAACTTCTTTTGTAACGGCACATCTAGATTTTGTCAAATGTTTTCTGTTTGTGTTTTGTACCAATTTTGGATGACTTTTTTAAAACAACTATTTAGAAATAAATTGCCTTTATTAAATTCTAATAGGTAAAATTTAAGTATTAAATTACATTATTCAGCTTTTCAGTTAAATCAAAATATTTTATCTCTACTGAAATAGCACTTTTTGTATTGGTCACTTGGGTGGTCCATTACTTGAAAATCACGAAATAAGCAATCCAGTAATGGGCCACCCTTCCTAAAATCTTAAAAATAAATAAAATTTTGTAAATGGCCATTGGTATATTAAATTCAATGTTTTATATTGATAACAAAATAAAAACATTCAATTTTTACGGAAAAATAAAAAGGATAGAAACTAAGTAAGTAAAGTCTGCTCTTAGCATGTCCTTTAAGATTTTCAGTGAAAAACAGAAAAACTGTGAAACTTTATCTTCTGCTTCCTAATTGTTTTGACGAAAAGAGTAAAAAATCAATCCAGCTTATAAAGCATTCAAGGTAGAGTTCAGAAAAAATAATAAAAGCTTAACTATTATTTATTATTTTTTTTATAAACCGAAAAGTGCGAGATAGCCCATTACTGGAAGGTGGCCCATTACTGGCACATCTAACCTGTCTAATTTGTATGCGTGGTTTTGTAAATCATTTTATCTGTATTCAGCAAACATCTTTTAATATGCTAAATGTAATTCAGCATGAAAAATGCACGACTAATTTAAAACCAAGAATTCGTTTATCTTTAGGAAAATGAAGGCGAAGATTTTTTCTGATTTGTTTGTTTGACCACGAACGAAATGCCTATTGTTTACTATTGGTTAATATAGTTGGTTACTATTGGCTTGTTGGCCATCTTTCCATATTTTACTCTAATTTCTGTGCATACTATTTCTATTTCTGTGTAACATTTTAATGATTTTCTACATTGTAAAACAGCATATTTGAATGAATAAAAAATATTTTTTAAATGAAACTTGAAATTTTATGTCGCCATGGTTCCTATAAGTTATATTTACAAAAATATTTTCACTTCGCTAAAAAGGAAAAAAAAATGTATTATAGATCATTCAATAAGTAATAGTTGTTGCCTGGTGCAATATGATAAAGTTAAAATTATTTTCAACGTTAAAACACCAGAATATTCGTATTCCAAGCATACCGGTTTCGGTAGCATATAGCTAGCACTGAGGAAGTTATGCTATATGCTACCGAAACCGGTATGCTTGGAATACGAATATTCTGGTGTTCTAACGTTGAAAATAATTTTAATTTTATAGATCATTCATTTGTGATTAAAATTTAATGATTTATTTTACATTGAATTTTATGATACTGTACCTCTTTTTGATGCTAAAATCGTACTGATATTTCATATTGAAAAAGAAATGATTTTTTAAAATTTATGTAAGAGAAAATGTTTTTTACAGAAAAGTTAAAAATATGATTTTTGAGAAGTTACATAAGAAGTTAATGAATAAGTATCTTTAACTAAACACCATTTAGCTGAACATTTAATCTTTCTGTGAAAACCTTATTCATAGTATATATATATATATATATATATATATATATATTACCTTTACAGTTTGAAAGTGATTCAAGTTTCTTTTTTTGTGACAAAACAAATTTCAAACGGGTTTTTCACTAATGATTTTGGTCGTTAACATTTTCTTTTAATCGTACTTTCTTTTGATCTGGAGTACTTATCTACAGTCATTTTTCTTCGATTAAGAATAGTATACTATTCTTAATCGAAGAAAAATGACTATTTTTTTTAGTTTTAGAATACTCCGGTTAAAGAAGCTTTCTTTTCAACTTCAAAGAATATATGCTTAATAGTTATGGAATTTTTTTTCAATAAGAAATATTATTATAAAATGAAACTTTTGTGTGAGACATTTTTACGATTTTACCATTATATTTATATTTCGTTACTTTTATGGCTGTTTTCTTTTTATGAACACATACATTTAATATTATAAAAATATTTTAATTTAATCTTTCCTAAAAAAACTGTAAAAATGTAGCTATTGTACTGTTTGTATGGTGAGGCTTTTTTAAAACCATTACTATATAAATTAAATATCCCTGTAGATTAAAAATTTGATTACAAATAACCTCTTATAAGTCTCTCAGAAAAATTTGCAATTGAAAAAATTTTGGTACTATTCGGTATATATATATTACCTTTACGATTTGAAAGTGATTCAAGTTTCTTTTTTTGTGACAAAACGAATTTCAAATGGGTTTTTCACTAATGATTTTGGTCGTTAACGTTTTCTTTTAATCGTACTTTCTTTTGATCTGGAGTACTTATCTACAATCATTTTTCTTTGATTAAGAATAGTAAGGCTATTTTTTTTTAGTTTTAGAATATTCCGGTTAAGGAAGCTTTATTTCAACTTCAAAAAATATATGCTTAATAGTTATGGAAATTTTTTTCTAATAAGAAATATTATTATAAAATGAGACTTTTGTGTGAGACATTTTTACGATTTTACTGTTATATTTATATTTCGTTACTTTTATGCTGTTTTGTTTTTATGAACACATACATTTAATATTATAAAAATATTTTAATTTAATCTTTCCTAAAAAAATTGTAAAAATGTAGCTATCGTACTGTTTGTATGGTGTGGCTTTATTAAAACCGTTACTATATAAATAAAATATCCCTGTTGATTAAAAATTTGATTACAAATAACCTTTTATAAGTCTCTCATAAAAATTGGCAATTGAAAAAATTTTGGTACTATTTGGTGATCCCGTCGACCAAAAAACTATCGCCAAATTATAAGATTAATTGCCAATAATGGATAATTGTGAATGTCGCGTTCAATGACATTATACACGATACACATGTTCAAAACGTCACCAAGTGGTTTTTTAATTCAAATTTTATTTGTATTTTTATTCATGTTTTACTAACTTATTTGCACTTTCGTTATTTAAAATAAAAATTATATCAACATGCATAAATTGCCTTTTAGTTGGTGATTTGTATGTTTTGGCAAAAATGGTCGACGGGTTAACCAAGTAGTACCAAAATTTAGTACCAAAATTTTATTATTATTATTATTATTATTATTATTATTATTATTATTATTATTATTATTATTATTATTATTTTTCTTTTTTTTAATTATTATAAAGTTTGAATATTGGAATACCTGAGGGAAAGCTGATCCAACCGAAAAAAATTTCTTAAATTAACCCACCAGCTTCATTTGAAACATCGTCGAGTCAATAGTTGAAGTTTCTTGAGTCGATAGTCGCATTTTAATATAGTGCAACTAGCATGCCAACACATATCTTTGTGGAAAACATCTAGAAATCATATTTTAGTGATTGAATGGTAGGTTTAGCGTTTTTTGTTCCTGATGCCAGTTTTTTTATACCTTTGGATTTACAAGAAAACATAATGATAAACCTACCGACAAAACACAAAAATCGGATCTGAAGGTGGGTCCCACCAAAATATGACTTGGCAAATCAATTGGATTTTAAAATGGCAATCAAATTCTGTCAACCAAGAAATGACTTGGCAGACAAATTGCATTTTAGAATGGTAATGAAAATATGTCCACCAAGATGACTTTGAAAACATATTACATTTTAAAATGGTAAGGAAATTCTGTCTATTTTTAAAATTTAATCTATAAATTTCATGAGGTGATGTTCTGTGCAGCCGAATACTTCTCTGTTGAAGAAATATATCTGACTTGTGTGCTCTACATGAAAGCTTGCTTATAAGTCATCATCAATATACAGAAACGAGATAGCACAAATAAATTTAAGAATACGAAGGAAATACAGCCAGGAGTTCCACACAAAGAATGTGTGCAATGGAGCCAGTGGGATTACCACAACCTACTACTCTCGCAAGCGATTAGCGGCGTGGGGCCTTGACCATTTAGACATAAAGGCCCATCCTGCTCTATTATGATCACTGTGTTCTGAACTGTGTCAGAGTCATCGTCGGTTAGAAAGTCATCTGGCTCATTCCCTACACTACGACATTCTACGTGCCTGTACTACGTGCTTATACTACGACATTCCTTCAGAATTATTACGACTGCTCGTTGCATTGCTCTGTTTTCAAATTCCTCTAGATAAAATTAAGTCTGTGGAAATTTGATGTATTATTGTATTTAAAATATCTCCTCGGGAAATCAATATTTTTACTTTCATTTATCTGTGTTTTCTTCTTAAAGATTTATCTTTCTGCACTTTTCAGCTTATGTATCCAGTTTGTCTGTCCATTCTCTAACTCCCGTAAATATTCACGGATTTCCATGTGATTGATAAAGCTTATTTAGGGTAACTAAAATATGTTTGTTATTGTATATAAAGTATGTACGATTTATGCTTCATTTACAGGGGCTGAAAAGAATTTGATTACATTATGGGACATGGGGGAAAATTGTTTGTAATTATTTTAAGGACAATACGCTATTTCATATATATTCAAACAAATAAAAAACACTGAATTTTACCACGATCACGTTAAAACAGAGCAATCATAGTAATTTTTTATTAATTCACAGGGACACACAAAAGAAATCGATTACAGTACTGTCTTTGCGTAATAATTACTGGAGAGTACCTTTTAAAATTAGATATGCGCTTTTAAATTTAATTAGTTTTTTGCATATTAATCTTTATATATAGCTTATATACCTCATATACTTATATCCTACACAATAGTATTCGCATACCATCTTCCTTATTAGAGGAAATTGCTAAAGGGGAGTTTTCAACTGATATATATGTATTTCTTAAATGAATTAAATTTTGGAATGCATGTTGTTAGTAGATACGAATCTCTATATCATATACAGGGTTGCTAAAAAATTTAGATAATTTTCCGATTGTAGAAAAGAAGAGCTGAAATTCGGTTTTTGAAATGCGTTATACTTTTCCATATGGTGAAATGAGACTTAATATTTTAATTGTTTATATGTTGCCGTTTTGTTGCATTAGTCTGAATGTGTTGGAATGCAGAGTGTTATTGATATTACGTTATTTTAAATGTATTCAAATTTGTATATATCACTGAGGTGTATAAAAATGCCGACTATTGTATATATTGTGCGCATAAATTATCGTGCATTTAGAGGGACTTACAAAAGTATTTGGCTACAGTATTGCTTAGGACGAATAAATGTTTTCAATTATGATAGCGCGTCTCTAAATTTTTTTTTCATGTTACCTGATATGTGTTAATTGTTTAGAACATATACATGACTACATGGAATATCTCAAGAACATTTCGTTTATAGTCTGAAATTGCTGAATGATAAATTTCAGTTGTGTTATGAATTTAATTCAACAAACTTTTAATAGGTTATATAATAAAAATACAAATATAGACCATATACAGGGCTTTCCAAATATATTTAGATGCGTTTTGGATTTTTAAAATTATTCATTTAGAAATGTTTTCCCCAAATAAATTGTGCAGTCTTGTAACAGTATTATGAAAGTGGAAAGTGCTTCATAATCCTTGCTGAGTACATGATTGTTCTTTCTTGTTTACATATTAATACAGATATTTTACATTTCTTTATAACGTGAAAAAGTAATTCTAAAAATATGTATCAGTCGAAATTAATTACAAGCTTTCTTATCACAGCCAAATGTCATTCACATTTCGTCATTTCGAAACTTTTATGTTCCTTTAAACGTCTTAAGATTATTATTGAAATTAACTCATTTCGATGTAATCTTTTTCATCATTAAAGCAGTGCAATATAATTTCCCTCAAAAATCAACTGCTAGAAATTTATTGAAAGTTCTCATAATGAGACTGTTTCTCCAAAATTTCATAAAGGAAATATTATTAAGCACATATATTACATATTTCATGTAATAATTTGTATTCAAGTCTTGAATTTCAGTTTTGAAACTGTTTTGGCCGTCTGCGAAAACATTAATTTATCATTAAAATCTAGAATAGCTGAATAACTAATTCGCATATCTTTTCTGAATAAAACTGAATGATTGGACTCTTATTCAGGGAAATGTTAATTGAAGTGCACAACTTATATATTCTGTTAGAGTCTATTCAAGTGAATTGCCAGTTTAATTTCTCGAAATTTGAATCCCCGTTTCCTGTTAAAAGTGTCGTTTGATATTCTTAAATTACATTACAATACATTTAATTGTATGTAATAATATATATTAATTAAAATACGTATACGATTTTGAGTGCTGCATTTTTTCAGCCATCTAATTTCAGAAATTTTGTGCCCTAAACCAGAATACCCAATTTATCTAGGTAAATTTTAATTTAAACCTGATAGTGTTCGGATTTTGATGAAAAATAAACAAAGCACTATAATCTATGAAAACGTTTTTAATGGAAATTTTTAAGTTGCAAAATACATTATGACCACTGTGAATGACCCAAGTTCTGAATTGTGTCAGAGTCATCGTCGATGAAAAAAAAAATGCCTGTACTACTATATTCCTTCGGGATTATTATGGCTGCTCAGCGAACAGTTTCCCAATTCCCCTCGTGGTAAAAATATGTTTATGGGCATTTGATGTGTTCTTACATTTAAAATATCTCATCGGGAAATCAATATTGTTATTTTAATTTTTTCTGTGTTTTCTTCTTAGAGGTGTCTATTTTTTAAATTTTTGTTAAAATAATTCTAAAATCTATGCTACATTTTACATGGAATGTTAAAATTTTATTCCATTTTTGTCCAATTTTAACACACGAGATATTAAATCAAGCATGGAGTTTAGAAATAATTTGACATCTAAGAAAAAATAGGCTTTCTTTAAAAAAGAGTTTAAAGTATACGAAATGTAGTACATAAAGTATAAAAATGCATTAAATGTCCATAAAATTTAAATAACGAGGGTGATTCAATAACTGAGACATGAACACCATTCAGATTAAATCATTTTGAAGTCCTGCAAGTAAATAAATAAATGAACAAATTAAAAGCAGAATACACCTCTGTTTTCTCTATTTTATTCATTAATCGGTCGAGGCTCTAAATAATGATAAAAAATGAATAAGAATTTTCCTTCTGAATATTTTGTAGTTTCTGACTAGGACAATCCAAAAATTTGGCAGCCCACGTGATAACTAACATAGCAGGTGCAAGAATACAGAATTAAGTTTTGAGACAAGGCTGCTACTTATCCTAAATTATAGATGACATACAAGGCTAAATCTCACAAACTCCATACATGCTTTGGTGGGTTAATGTTGCAAGAACTATGTTTAACTTTAATTAATGTTGCCAGAACTTTAAACGCAATCCTTATCTATATTATAAATGTGAAAGTGTGTCCGAAAAATTGGAATGAACTTGGCTTCAAAAAGGATGGATTAATGTCTTTGAATCTTTGCATATATATAGATTATAGGAGTGTAATGAACATAGGCTAATTTTTATTTATTTTATTCAAATATTTTCCTTAATAATTCAGAATTTAATTATTTTTCATACAAAATCAATAGGCATTTTTCAGATAAAATTTAACCATTTTCCTTTCCTGTTGCCAAGAAATTAAAAAATTGGAATAATAATTTTTCAGCAGCAATGAATTTCTAATAAAAAACTTCCACGCAAAAAATTATAATAAAATAATTTAAAAGAAAATAAGTATGACGTCATGTTTGAAATAAAAATAAAAGGTGTATTTTTTATAATATATTTAACAAGGATATTTGTTTAGTTAAAGGGAATATTTCTGCGTAAATTTGGAAAATTTACAGATTTTTGTGTAAAATATGGCGACATAAAAGTAAAAAGAATGAAAAAGAATTATATTTTTAATAAAATGGTTCACTTATGAAAATGTGACGTCATAATTGAAATAAAACAGGTACTTTATAACAGTCGTTAAAAATACAAGGGGTATGAATATTAGTAGCTAATGGAGCGAGATAAATAATGGCGTCGTATTTAAAATGAATCAGAAAATTTTTTATTTATACTAATTAATAAGTTACATACAAATGAATATTTTTATTCAAAACTCATAATTATCAATGGAAAAAAAATTTTGTGAGGAAAAAGCGGAAAATAAAACTACTGATTAACATATTTTTGGCTCGATTTTTTAACTTTTGAACAAAGTTGAAAAGTTATTATGCTTTCGGTTTGTCTGTCTTTCTGGTCGCTTCCTAACTTTCGTAAATATACTCCGATTTCCATGAAATTTCTAGACGTTATTAACGTTTACCTAGCACAAATATCTATTGAAAATGAAATTTCTACCATGATTAGTTTATTTACAGCGATAGTCAAAAAATTTTCTTATATTACGGCATTATGGGGAAAAATCGTTTTAATTAAATTTAACGATATTACACCCTGTGAAACATATTCAAATTTATATGCATTTACAAAGTGCACTAAAATATGCATTTTGTAAAGTATGTAGTGAAAAGGACACTTATTATTCATTTAGAGGGTCACACAGAAGAATTCCATTGCATAAGAATAAAGGGAGAAACAGTTTCCGACATATTTTAATTATGGTAAAAGATTTCTTGTATAATCAAATTGATGTACGTTGCTGAGGCTTAATGTGAGTTATTTCATGCATAATACAAAGTGCATAGCATTTACAGGAACACACAAAAGATTTCAAATATTATATATTCTATCCGAAGTACTGTATATGATGGATGATGACTGTTGCATGGATGAAATGCATTTTTAATTATGATTGTGTTTTTAAGTTTCGCTAAATGTATGCATATTAAATGGAGAGTATAAATGGTAATAATATAAATAGTTAAATTTAGATATACAGGGTTGCACAAAAGATCTCGGAAAGGTTACTGAATATGAGCGTGATTTACTTAAAGGTGGTTTTTAAATAAAATATGCATTTATTTTTTGAATTGAATTCAGTAAACTAAGAAATGTTTGTAGTATATATATAAAATTATATATAGGATCCCGCAAAGAACTGGATAGAAGGTTGTCTTCGGATGATAATTTCTGAAAATGCAATTTAGGTAGTAATAAGGAATATTTTTGCTTGAACAAAATTTTAGAAAGATACTTTCGTGTATTACAGGCACTTGGAAAACTGCAGGGCTGAACAAAAGTATTCAAGAATGTTTCTATCTATTAGTATTAATCGCTGAAAGGAAAATTTTAACCAGCAAAAAAAAAATTAGAAAATAGGGGTTATCAGAAGTTTTTTACCATAAATTCGCGATAAAAAATTAATTACACATGATTTTCATCATCGAAATTTTTTGCTTGATTGATCAATTATATCTTCTTTAAATATTATGTGAACGAAGTCATGGGTAACGGCTAGTTAGAAATAAAACACCATTTTCAGAGATGTTGCATGATAACTCTTAAGCAACTTGATGCATTTGCTTTTTTTTAAAATTAAAATTAATTGAATTTGCAACAAAATTATTAAAAAATAAACAAAAATATTTTCTTTGTGTTAAATAAAAATGAATGATTTTTTTAATCTATAATTTTATTTTATTTTTATAAGAATTCATTCTTATAAGAATTATCTAATTCTTATAATGAATATCTAATTCTTATAATGAATATCTTATAAGAATTCATTATTACAAGAAATCATTCATTCAAAAAATGAATGATTTTTTTTATCTATAATTTTTATTTATTCTTATAAGAATTCATTTATATTTTAGTTATAATTGACAAATAATTTAATAAGCAATAAAAAGAAAAATTGGCGGTATGGATTTTAATTTGTCGCTGAGCTAGCTTTGCAGCATTTATTTTGTCGAACGATATGAAGACTTGTGTTTTTGATTTTACAATTAATAAGACAGTTAAAAAGTGTTTATGAATTCGGTTTCACACGTCTGGCTATCTTTTCGTGCTCCAGCACGCGTAAATAGAGTGAGATTCCATGCAATTGATATATATTAATCGGTATCTATTGAGATATGTTAGATAGTGAAAATAAATTGTGTAACATTCGCGATTTATTTAAAGGTATACGAAAAGATTTACGTTACATTATGGGAAAATCGTATGTGGTGTATGATATAACACTACTTAAAAGGTATTGAAATATGTAGGGGGAACTGGGGGATATTGATACAGCTTTTTTCAAAAAAATGTTTTGGTGTCTAGAAAGCAGAAACTTCAAGTTATTTTTCTACGTGATGTTAGCAAAACCTGTGTAGTGTGTTATAAAAATAAACAATCGTTGTTTTATATATTATTTTTGTATGTAATTTAAAAGTAATAAAAAAAAGTAATTTGTATCAATTTGCCCCATCCCCGGGGCAGATTGATACACTTTGACACGTCTGGAAAAAATGAGACAAAATAACACCAATGCATATTTTTCATAGAAAAATAGTTAGCAAACCATTTTATATATATTTATAGACATTAAAATTGCACGCAATTTATTTGTAAGCGATATTAAAGCAATCAAAATGAAATGTATAATGACCTGATGTTCTGGCTGTTCCTTGTCTGTTTGCTGGCTGTGGTAACTTTGTCATATCTGGCACTTTAACCCCAGAATTATCGTCTTTTTTAGGAAAGGTGGAAGAATTACCAGGTTTTCTGTATATAAATCGGTTTACAAACATAAAACAAAGGATAATTATATTAAAAATTATGTTTATAATATAATTATCCTGTACTGTTCTGCAGCTTGTTTCTCTTACTTAACATTTCTCATTTCTATAATACTTTTTTCTCTGGAGAATCGATATAAATTTGAGATTTGCCAGGCTGCCGTCGATTTCTTTTGTTAATTCTTCTAGCACTAGATAATGTGTAAGTTTGTACGTCTTCTGTTTGCAAAAATACTATAAAATGTTCTAATATAAAGAAATTAGAGCTATTTTACTTCAATAAAAACCAATAGTAGAAATTTTTGACGACAAATGCTTTAATTAAGAAGTGTGTGGTAAAAAATAAAATAAAAGGTAATGAAAAAAGAAACTAGAAAAGGAATTAGGTTGTATCAATGTGCCCCGACAAAGACTGTATCAATGTGCCCCATACAGCCATTTGAATAAAATGAGTCGCAAACCCAACACTTCATAATTTATCTAACAATAAAGAATGAGGAACTGATAAAGGGTAGCTTTACTTGCCAGGGAGGGTATTCTTTTCGGTCGAAAATACTGGAACAGTTGTGTAATACCATTTCAATTGTACAACTCAAATTTACTTTTGACCTACAAAAACAATTAATCACTCATCCCATTTCATATAACTATTGAATCATTCCAAAACTTTCTGTATGTAGTTAATTTCACTAGTATCACCTTTTGGAGCTGTTGTGAAACTTCCTGTAATGACCATGTGTGCTGTACAGGGGGTGTATCAATGTGCCCCAAATATCAATGTACCCCAGTTCCCCCCATATATAATTGAGGTACATAAAATGCTTACTATTCAATCTATTGTGCGCATAAATTGTCTTGTATTTAGACGGACACGCAGAAATATTTGGCTACAACAGTGTTTTAGACGGATAATAGTGTAAATATATTTTCATTTGTGATAAACGTTTCTATATTTAATTATTTTTTAATATTACTTGATATGTGTAAATTCTTTGGATCATACACATGACTACACGAAATATCTGAAGAAAATTTCGTTTCTTGTCGGGAATTGCTGAATGAGAAATTTCAATTGTGCTATGCGTTTTATTCAACAAACTTTTAATATATTATATAATATAAATACAAATATACACCATATACAGGGCTTTACAAAGAAGCGTTTTGGATTTTTTAATTGTTCATTTAGGAATTTTTTCCATTAATAAATTGTGCAGTCTTATAATAATATGAATGTGGAAAGTGTTTCATAATCCATACCATGCGCATCATTTTTCTTTCTTGTTTACATATTAACACAAATATTTTATGTTTCTTTATAATATACATAAATAATACAAGCTTTCTTATCACAACCAAACATCATTCAAATTTCGGCATTTCAAAACTTTTTTCCTTTAAACGTCGTAAGATCATTATTGAAATTAACTCATTTCGATGTAATCTATTTAGTCATTAAAGCAGTGCAAAATAATTTCTCTCAATAATCAACTGCTAGAAATTTATTGAAAATTTTCATAATGAGACTGTTTCTGCTACTTATTATTAGGTACATATATTACATATTTCGTGTAATAATTTGTATTCAAATAATGAATTGCAGTTCTGAAACTGTTTTAGCCATCTGTGAAAACATTAATTTATCATTAAAATCTTGAATAGCCGAATAACTTAAACTAATTCACATATTGTATGAATAAGTCTGAATGATTGGACTCTTATTCAGTAAAATGTTAACTGAAAGTGCCACAACTTATGTATTCTATGAGATTCCATTTCAAATGAATTGTCAATTTAATTTCTCAAAATTTAAATACACATTTCCTGTTAAAAGTATCGGTTGATAATCTTAATTACATTTCAATACATTTATTTGTAAGTAATGAACTATATTTATTAAAATATGTATACAATTTTCAGTACTGCATTATTTCAGCCATTGAATTGTGGAAATATGTGTGCCCAAAGCCAGAATATCTAATTTATCAAGATCCATTTTAATTTAAACCAGACAGTGTTTGAATTTTAATGAAAAATAATGCACAATGAAAAAAGTACTTCATTGAATATCTCAAGTAACAAAATAAACCATATGAACAATAAAAAGCTGATTTTTTTACTTAAGGGGCTGCGGCATGCATTTTAAAATAATTTTTATTTATTGAGTTTAAATTTTGAATTTTTTGTGATGGTTAACCACATTATTCGTAAAAAAATCACATGATAAAATTTTTCATATTTTTCATATTTTTTAATTAAAAATTTTAAATTTTATTAAGAAAGTGGGGTAATTTAAAATCGTTATAACTCTAAATATTATTTGTAGAATTTTCTTTTTTACATTTAAATGAACAGAAATATCTGAAATTTAATTTTGATTCATTATTTTTAAAAATATTGATTTAAAAAAATAATAAATAAAATAAATTAATTAAAATAAATAAATTAAAATTGTAAAAAAATATACAATTCTTTTTTTAAAAAAATCATGTTTTTGAAAGAAAATATATTTTTAATTTGTTGAGTTAAAGTAAAATATCCAAAAAAGACATGATCCAAGTTTGAAGCAATTATCTTTAACGGCTTTTGAGTTATAACAATTTGATCCGAGAAATTGTGAAAAAACACATCACGAAGAAAAACTCATTTTCACAAGAAGTCATTTCCATGGCAACCATTGTTTGAAAGCTAGATATCCAAAACAAACCAAAACGAAAACAATTATTATCTCCTCTTCTAATTAAGATAGCGAAAGATTTTTTAAAATAAATTTTGAAGAATTTTGTGTCCCGGACAACTTTGAAAGACGACGAAGATAAAATTAATAAAGTTGCTGACAAATGCAATTAATATAAATTATTTTTAATGATGGTCGTGGGAATCCAGATCAAAAAATACTGAAAAATTTAAATAAAATAATGCATTTTAACTTGTAATATGTATATTATTATTATTTTTCTCGCCTTTTATCTAAAACAGTGAAGTTTTTAAATCTCATATTTTCTATTTTATCCATTTTATCAATGTGAAATACTGCATTTGTGTTATGATTTTATTTGTCTTTAAGTGATACTTTAAAACTTCATTTCAATTTTTTTCTTCATTACACCTCCGAAATGTTGCTTCCAAATATATTACTTTAGTTATTTGTTACAGGTTTCAATTTTTAGAGATGACAAATATATACAGGGTGTCCCTTAACAAATGGTATATACGCTAGGGTGTAATAGAACACATCAAGACGAGTAATAGTAAATAGGAAACCAAGGGTCCCAAACGTTTTCCAAAGAAGATAGTCGCCATTAAAGTTTGGGGTCCAAAATTTCAAATACACATAAAAAACGGAAAAATTGGTCGATTGATTTGCGGTTTTCACTAAAACTATTCTTTATGTTGGCATTTTCTTGAAAATAAATTATAAAGAAAAATTTGAAGAATGCCGATAGAGGGGGCTTTAGATTTTGAAGTAATGAGAAACTATTTTTGCCGTGATTTTTTGCATCTCATTAAATGGTTTCGTAAGCATAGACTTAAACTTAAATTTTGAGCTCAAAATCTGAATAGTTGGAAGCGGTTAAGTAGCACAAACTTAACTGTGTTCAGAGGGTTCAAATTTCAAATGATTATAAAAAATGGAAAAATTGGTCGATTGATTTGCGGTTTTCACTAAAACTATTCTTTATGTCGGTATTTTATTAAAATTGAATTATAAAGATAAATTTCAAAAATGCCAATAGAGGGCGCTTTAGACTTTGGATTAACGAAATAATCCATCATAATACTATTTTTTGCCGTTATTTTTTGCATCTCATTAAATGGTTTCGTAGGCTTAGATTTAAACTTAAATTTTGAATTCAAAATCTGAATAGTTGGAAGCAGTTAAGCAGGACAAACTTAACTGTGTTCAGAGGGTTCAAATTTCAAATGATAATAAAAAACGGAAAAATTGGTCGATTCGTTTGCGGTTTAAAATAAAACTATTCTTTAAGTCAGTATCTTCTTGAAAATGAACTTTAAAAATAAATTTCAAAAAATTCCGTTAGAGGGCGCCTTAAACTTCAGAGTAGCCAACAACAAATTTTAACCGTTATTTTTACCGTACACCCTGTATATATATATATATATATATATATATATATATATATATATATATATATATATATATACATATATATTGTTTAATTTTATTTCCTATAAGCAAAGAAATTTAATACTAATGTTGCATTTCTATTTCTATTTTTGTGGAAAATTTTATACTCGCAAAATATCATAAACACAAAATATGAACTTTAACAGTTTCACTGTTGTTTAAAACGCAATGAAACAATTAGAGTAGATGTTACAAATTAAATATATACATTTTATTTATAATTTTCTAGTATATTCATCCTGTATTTCCTGCGGTAATTAAGAGAGTATATTTAAAAAATTAATAGCTATTCTTTCATACAAATACATTCCATTGTTTGAAATCGAAGGTAACAAAACAGAAAGGCCTCTGCGAAGCTTTACGCGTATTTTTTTTTTTTTTTTTTTTTTACAGACCTTTGGAGCCACGTGATGCTCGAATAGAGTCGTTAAAATCATGTGACTTTGCAGACGAATAATGAGAAAGGCTGTTGGGCACTCAAATAGAAAAAGCATTTATAAAGGTAGCAATAGCTGTCCTACAGCAGCACCAAAAATTTGTTTGTTACATCACCTTGCACATCTCTATGTACCCATGCAGATGTACGAAAAGAGTATCGCGTCACTGTAATCTGACAAAAAAAAATGCAACGCGATTGTTTTTTTTTATGTTAGTCTAGGTTTGAAATGTTACAGCCTTAAATCATTAGGTAGTTGAAAGTGGAAGTAACAGTATCTTCCATAAACTTAGGTAAATTAAAACAAACGAAAGTGATAAAATAAAATAAATAGAACGGCAGTTAACATATGTTTTTCTTTATTTAAGTTCAATCCAAGGGAATTCTAGTTTCAACTACTTAATAATTATTTGTTCTGCCATTTTAAACAAAGTTACGCATTTGTATGAAAGGATTGCAATTAATTATTAAATTATACTCTAATATGTCCGCGAGAGATCTAGACCTAAAGTACAAATAAATTTTAAGTAAAATGTATACTTATAACTTTAAAGTTTTTAAAGTTCATATTGTGCATTTTATCAATCTGAAATGTAACGTTTCGTCTTATGATTTTGTTTCACATTGTAACAGGAAATTTCCATTTAATGGCGCTTCAAATTACCCCGTAATAACTTAGAAGAGATAACATATATTTCATTAAAAAAAATATTTATTTTTATTTTTATTGTTATTTCTTTCTTTCTTTTTTTGTACAAGAAATGGAAGTTTTAATCCATTTATTTAGTTACAAAGAGCCTCATACTAATCTGAATTCTGATATTAGTTCGTAACAATAACGACGAAATATCTGCAAACCTTGCTATAGGTTTACTTTCCGTAGAGCAAAATGTGATGATACCTGGATACGCGTTAAAAGTTGTCACAATTTCTATTGACTTAAACTAGACTGTCCATATTTTCAAAAGCAAATAATGTTACATATGCACACATATATATATTAACATTACAATTGTTGGGAAAATTAAAATATATAGATTAAATGTAAAACATGTATATTAAAGGGTTTAGTTAAAAAAAAAACTTTCCTTCTTTTGTTTTGCACAACGGGTAGTACACTGTTAAAAATCTTGTTCTAGTTTGAACCAAAAAAGTTTGTTTTTTGGTGTTCAGTAGCTGCCACCATAAGATGGTGAAATCTCGTACCAACATTTGGAGCTTCCTAGTTCAACCTCGTTCCAAGTATTGGAACTATGCTTCAATGGGAGCTCCAAATTTTGGTTCAAGATTTCACCATCTTACGGTGGCAGATATTGAGCACCAAACTTTTTTGGTTCAAACTAGAACAAGATTTTTAACAGTGTACGTTGCATAACTCAGGAAGTCAGATTTCTCTCTAGTTCGGTCTAGTTCTGTTAAATTTAAGAACATTAGCATTTTTTATAGTGACATTGTTGTAGGTGGAGTGAGCAACAACACATTTCTGAGTGAATAAAAGGATTATTAATGGAAAAAGTTGTATCTTTTAAAATAGTCACACCTTTCGTTACATGAATTAAAAACTAAAAAAATAGCAATTTCATACTTAGTTATCATAATAATTCATGATACTATACTATATATATATATACTGTACACCGGGTGCTATGTTGCGTAACTCGGAAAGCCCGAATTTGATATCCTAGTTTTATTAAATTTAAAAATTTTAGCATTCTTTAAAGTGATATCATAGTAGATGCAGCGAGCAAAGGGCAATTTCAGAGTAATTAAAAAGATTTATTTATTGTAGCTCTTGACGTATTATCTTCTGTTAAAAAAAGGCATATTTGAGGTAAAACTTTATACGAGTTAAAACTGAATAAAAATAGTAATCCCATACTTAGTTGTTATAAAAAATTCTAAAACAATATATATATATATATATATATATATATATATATATATATATATATATATATATATTAATACATACATATATATATTTGTCATTAATTAAGATTAAATACTCAGCGTGTATTTAATAATGAAAAAAACATTTTATAGAACACTTTTAGTGCCAATTATTCACTTAAAGATGTCATAGAAATTATAATAAAGAAAAATAATTAACTGCTTTTATTTTTTAAAATATAAATTTGTATAATCTTTTTGGAAGTAATTGAAATTAGAACTTTGGCACAGAACTATTTATATTCGACGCGGAAATCTTTTTTATATTATCCTTCTATCCCAATCCATTTCTTCAGTTATAATTGGCTAACGATGCTGCGAATGAATATTTTTGAAAGGAATAATTAATTATGACAAATCTGGAGCAAAGTATTTATTATAATGCTCGCTTTTTATTCGCAATGCATGAAATAGTATATGGAAGATAACAATTAATTTCTATTTATTTTTGCCTTTTTTCTGTTATAAAAAGTACTTTGGAAGTAGTAGAAGTAGTAAAAGATTGTAATATCATTTGATAATGAACAGCTAAATTTCAGAATTTTATATGAAAGTATAAATAAATATAATTAAATTTGCAGACATTTTAATATAATTAAGGCACACAAAAAATTTTAGGCGAAACTTTCATTTTCTAACCTTAAAATAATGGTTAACTCTTTTCTAAATATCATCTATTGTTCGTTTTAAGAATATATTAGTTCGTCAAGGATAAAAATTTTAGTTAATAATACACTGCAAATTCGTGAAATACTCTTAGAAGACTAACAGAACATAGTAATTAACACTTGTAAATAAAATCGTTTTTGATTGTATTGTGAATGTGTTGAAATGTGTTGTGGCAGGGAATAGATTGTGTAAAAAATGATGTTTAAAATTAAATCATTTTTCCAGAATCGCAGTTATAGACATTTATTGACAAAAATAGTCAACTCACTCGGTAATCTCCTATAATTTCTTTTCTATAAAGCAAACTGGCTCTTATTTTCTTTTTAAAATTGTGTAATTTTCAAGGTACTATGTAGAAAGTGTTTTAGATGTGTTTTACATGCGTTATTTTATAGTGTTACAAATTCTGTGGTGTTTACAATGTGTTGTTGATTTGGTGACAAAGTGATGCGTAGCACAACAATATTGTAAGGAAATATTTTTATCAACACTATTTGCAACACTAATTCCACGCAATTAACAGCACTGTTTCTAGAACACATTTCTAGATAGCAAAACGTATGCAATATATTAAGAACACATTTCTAGATAGCATCACTTTGGCATCATATAAAGAGCACAATCACAGCATAAAAAACGTTTTGTATGTGAAGTTTTCTAATTCACAACACATTAATATGTTGTAAATTTGGTGAAAAAAGTGTTTTCTAAAACATGTTTATTTGAATTTTCAGTATATTTCAAACTTCAACTGTTTATTATTTCACACTTGCTTAAATTTTTTAATGTTCTAGCATTTGTATTAAAGTTATGCATCTCACTTTTTTAAAGAAATTAGTCTATCCTATGCAAAATATTGCAATTGTGTTAAAAAATATTTGGAAATTCATACGCATGCGTTTTTACGTGGAATTACGTGATAGCAGACTACGTGAAATATTAATAGTATATTTGGATCTAGAGTTATCAACAATTACTACGCAGCAAACAGTACTACTCTTAAAGGTATATACACAATTACTTTATAGACATATATACATGCAATAAACTCCACTGAAGTAAAAAACTAGGCGGAACCAGGAATCGAACATGGATTTCACAGTGTACCAGCCTTTTGCTTTAATTAAAGAGCCACTCCCGTCACTATCTGGGTCTAAATTTTTCTCTAATAAACCATGTTGTAAAAGTCATCAGTCATCTATCGGGCAGCCTTGCGTGATGGGAGAACGATGAATAGATTTTACTATTCC
This sequence comes from Maratus speculifer, assembly GCA_964019185.1. Taxonomy (NCBI): domain Eukaryota; kingdom Metazoa; phylum Arthropoda; class Arachnida; order Araneae; family Salticidae; genus Maratus; species Maratus speculifer. Next base: position 183,740,034 of record OZ025298.1, on the reverse strand, counting down.
TCGATTTACAACAATATTAAAACACACATAAATAACAACTGTATTGGACTCTGAAATTATATACAAATATTACATACATTTAATAAACACAGTACATTTAATAAACACAGTAAATCCTAGGAATACAAAACTAGCAACGTTAAAAAGCACCAAATATTGCATATAAACAGCAGACCGGTTTCGGTAGCATTTAGCGTTCCGTCGTCAGTGCTAGCAGAGCTAGAAATCTGCTCATATATATAGCAGAGACGGAGGATTGAAGGCAACCAATAGGATGGCAAAGGACTGCAAGTAAGGACCAATCGGAGAGCGCACGTGGAAACTGACCGGAGGGGAAAGAAAAAGGTAAAAAAGGAGCGGGAAAAAAATAATAATAAGCATTGCGAAATAGAGGTTTTAATGTAATATTTCCAGTAATTCGAAAGAGGGGGATAGCGAGATGATTTCTAGCTCCGCTAGCACTGATGACGGCACGTTAAATGATACCGAAACCGGTCTGCTGTTTATATACCATATTTGGTGCTTTTTAACGTTGCTAGTTCTGTATTCAATTGAATTGCACCAAGCTCTATCTGAATATTTACGGTAAATCCTACTACAGTGAAAGACAGTGTTAGAGCAATGTAACAACCTAGTATGCTGAAGACCCACGTATGAATCCTGGCTTTGGTTAATTTTTCACTCAATTGGATTTATTATATTTATTGCATGTAAGTCTGTATAATATATGTATATACCTTTAAAAATCAAATCGAGTCGCAAAATTTTGTGCAAGTAACTTTGATATCACAAAATAAACCACGCAGTCGACCGGTATCAAGGGTATATAATGGCCAACTAAAGGTCACCATTGACTCTAACCCATTTTAGAATGCCCATGAATTCATTGTTGAAGATTCGATAAATAAATATTTTAGTTTCAAAAAGTGGTTAGGAAAAGGATTTTGTTATAAATGGATGTCATGATGTAATAATTAATATTTTCATTCCCTTTATGTTTTATTATTATTTTTGCACTTTTTGTTAGGTTAATTTTGATGAACTTATAAAAATTAATAAGTATATTTTAAAATTCATTTTCTTTTAATGCCATCAATGACAAAAGAAAAGAATTAAAAGTTCAAAATTTACCGTTGCCGTTCGTTATTAAATGACAAGTCATTGTATTTATTGATATGGTATATTTGGATGCTTCAGTAAAGCAAGTGTATCACGAAAACTTGTGGTCCGTTTTGAGCGCGGTGCTGTTATGACTGTCTGGAATATTAGTTATTCCTGGCGTTATTGCAGATGTTACCCGAATCATTCACGTTACTTCACTTTTGTGGGAGCTTTTTAAAGTTCCAACGAGCAGTGGTATATTTTGCTTAGTTGCGTGAATCGAAAAAGTCTTTTATTATGTCGGAAGAGGTGGCCGGTTAGAGAAAATCTTTGTAAATTTAGTCCTCGGTCTTTTATATAAAAGGACTCAAAAGAGCCTGTACTTGATAAAACGGAATGCTTGTTTTATATACAATTACAAGCTTACAGACGCCACTCGTTAGATGCAAACATGTGACATAAAAATGAATAAACTATTGAAAATTTGATCTACAAATAAACACATAAAAGAAAATATGAAACTTTTTTTTATATATAATTGTAGTTAAACATGCTGAATCTGATCAAATTTCTTAGAATCGCATCTTGTATTCCGCATGTGTGCATGTGTTTGCATCTAAGGGGAATTTATCACACATATTTGATATTCTGATTAAAATAAATTGTGCCGATATTACATGGTGCAGTTTTGTTATTCAGTGGGCATTTTCCTTTATAATGGTACATTTTGACATGCAGTTAGTGGCGTATTTAAACTAAAGGTTACATAAAGAATCACACATCAGGGCATCTATTGAAGTTAATCAACCATATTGTTACGGATTTTGTAAATAGTTAATGTTTGTACTGTAAAATAATGTAAATAATCTTGTTAAGCTCCATTCCTTTACTATTATTAATTTTTGTTACATTGTCTCTGTTATCAAGCAAACTTGTCTAATATTTTTCAGTGTATGTCTACGGCAGATTGGCGAAATATTAAAGATATCGCCAAGTTGGCGTCCCTTTTGACGACTAATTTTGGTCGCCAAGTTTGGCGATATATCGCCAAGTTGGCGACAAACTTGGCGATTGTTGGCGATGGTAACTCTTCCCTCTCTATGGTAACCCCATATTGATATACTGATACATTGAATGTTGTTCCGTGGTTTTCTGGATTTTTCGAGAAGGTTGTAAAAATTTCCAGCGCATGCGGCGAGACTATATATAGGAGAGCCGATACGAGCTGTTGTTGTTATTATTTATCAGTCAGTCATTGAGTGAACTTCTATGCGATTGTTTAAGCAAGTTTGATTGAGTTTTATCTACGTTGTTTTGAATGTGATTTTAGTATTGAGACGTTGTATAAAGAGTCTCTGGGACTTATATTTGTACTTGTACGATAGATTTGAACAGTTATTTTTGAATATCTAGTAATATTTGTGAGTTTCGAAGACTCTGTTGTTCTGAAGATCTGTAAATAAATTATAATCTACTTTTCTAAGAGACAAGAGTTTGAAGTTGTCTAACCATAAGATCAAAAGAACCTTATATACGCTACAACAATATAAAACATCATTTCACAGTGAATCGTGAAAGCTTTACAATTTCTAATTGATTTTTTTTTTCATATCACATTCCAATCTGCGAAATGGGATAATGATTTCTATAAGTGGTCCTGAAAGTTATTTCATCGTCTACCACACAGCCACCTAGACGCTGTTGTTATTGCTACCGCCGTCGACGCTACTTTGGTCGTTGCGGGGTTAGTTTGGTGTACCACCTAAAAAAGTATTTATTCTTTCTATTGAACAAACAATGCAAGGTAATTTGAATATCTTGTGCTTGAAAAATATTTTATATCCTACTAAAAAGTATTTGAATAATTTCAGATAATTTTAACTTTTGTTAGTTGTAACACCGGATGTGTTTATAAACAACTGTTGTCGTGTGTAAATTTTATCGCTCCAAACTTTCTATAATGAAGGAATCTGGATTAAAAAAAGCTACAAGTAAGGTGAGTGTAAAGATATTATTTTTTATAACCCGTATCAATGTGGTATAATTTTTTCTTTAACTTTTTATATTGACAAGAAATGTTTACATTTTCATGAAGCTAACATAAAATCTAATTTTTAGGGGCTACTTTATGCCAGGCCTGGTTTGATTCGAAGTAGCCTAAGTTACTTCGAAATGTCTTTTATACAACCAAATCCGTTAAAAAATGTCTTAGGTAAAATTTTTTCAAATGCTACTGTAGAATGTTACATTAATTGTTTCGTTCCATTGCTGATTGTTTTATTCCATTGCGCAGACTTTTCGTTCTGAGAGGGGGGGGGGGGGGGCATGAAGTTTCGCAATGTGAAGTTTCAAGTAAAAATCTAACTGTGTTAAATGTTACAGACTCAGCATTAATGGTTGTGCCCTTCTGTACAAACTTTTTGAACACAAGTACAGCGCTTTTATAATCGAAACTTTACCCGTTGATAAGAGAGTTCAGATTTTATTGTGATGATAACGATACGATAATCTGTGGCTAGCCGGTGAATCTTGCTTCCTTTCTTGGATGGGTTGATGGACGCATGTCTCATCATTCGTAATGATACTGTTTAAGAAATCGTTGTCTCACAATAATGGTGAAAGGATTCCAGAAACATGTCTCTTTTGTGTTCGAAATTCAAAGTATCGTGATGAGGATTTGAGATATTCCAGCTGGTGACGAACGATAGAACTATCATTGTCAATAGCTGGATAATCACAACTGAAATTTTCTGTATTTTGAAATTTAATCAATTAATTTGGATTACCCATTCGATGAATCCCCGCGTACCCGTAAAATCTCCGATGAATTTGCAAAGATTAAGTCGTGAAACTAGATTAACGTTTTGTACAGGCTTTTCCATGATTTCCGAATGTTGTGGAAAAAAATGAAAATCACTTTTTGAATGTCCATTGAATGCAATAAATCAGCATTGCATTCTGCTTGCCTTTTCTTAGACGTTATTGTTTGCAACTATAAAGATATTGAAAATAACTTTAGATTGTTTGGATTGTTAAACTTTTAAACCTAATATTAAAATAATAGCTATAAAGATTTATATTATATTATTAGGAATCTGATTTTTCCTAAAAATTATCTATTAGATTTAAGAAAAATGTAAAAAAAGAGAAAAAATCTTATGGGAAATAATATTCCAAGATAATAATTTAATAGTATAATAAAACTCTCAAACTATGACGAAAAATTGTTTTGTTCTACTGAATAATAGCTTTGGATATAAAAAAAGATATTAACTATTAACATTTTCTTTATTTTTTCATATTATATCATAACATATTCGAAAAAGAAAAATTGTGAGCGCCTTTAAAATTTTAATTAAAAGAATTTCAATATCTTTCGGAATAATAAAATGTGCAATTTATGATTCAGAAGTAAAAATGATAGAACAGCTGCCCACCAATGCGATAATTGTCTCCACTAGACTTAAATAATATTCTTTCCCTTTTTTCAACTAGAAAACTTATGGGATTTAATTAAGTAAAGAATACAATTAAAATTTAGCGATGATTATAAACTCATAGGTACGCAGCTGTTCCATTACTAGAATAATTATAATAATATTCTAATTTTTTTTATATAAAAGCTGAGTAAGACTAGAAATCATAAAAAAAGTCAAACTGAATCAGTTGTTCATAATCTTGAAATTTTCTAATTTTCTAAAACCTTTTGATAAATACATTTAACGTATCTCGAGGGCGGAAAATTCCCCTACTTACTGTACTGTAAATCATATAGGGTGACCCATCCAGTAATTGATCAAATAAAGAAAGTGCAAGGGATTTTTATTATAATTCTTAGTGGATTTAGAAGTAAACTAACACGATTGTACAACTCTTACTAAATGTCCTATAAAGGACAAAAATGAAATACGCTGTATTAAATAGCAAGAAAATTATAAATGTTTTTTTTTTAATTGCCCTTTTCCGAATGGCTCAAGAAATTAATAGAAAACCTAAAAATTAATTTTTTAAATAATATATTTAGTCTGTGGTTAACAATAACTCTTATAAAAATATTAGCTGTAATAAGTAAGATGGAAGTGGTTTATTTTAATTTACTGTAATTATCTCAAACTAATCAAAAGCTAAATGTTTATACTTCCTAATCAAGGAATTTTATAAAATGGATTCGTTTGAATCAGATAGCTGAAATTAATATAATAACTAGTGCGCTAACATTCAAACAAAGATATAGTGTTTAGTGCCACGTATAAAATTCATTTCCGTCTGAAATCACGCAATATTTAAAAAAATTTCTGTAATTATATAGGAAGGATATCAAATACTGGCGGGTGCCACAGTATAAAATCATGAATCGTAGAAACTCCTTAGTAATAAATTGTAGCAAGTAGTCTTATGTTTATATTATGCTTCGGATGCCATATATATATTGAAATTGTTAGAAACATATAATATAAACAGTTATAAACAGTATAAGTTATGATAAACATACATGTTTAATTATAACTTATAAATATTGGAAAAGACAAATATATTCGTCCATAATGCTAACGTTAGTTTCACGGTGGCAACGACATATGATTAAACTTCACTTTTACTAAAGTTTTTTAAACTTCAAAATACAGAAAATTTCAATTTTACATTATTGATTACTGGAAATATATACTTTAGAATACAGTTTATTTGAAATCTGCATTACTTTTACTGGTGTTGGTGTATTGGTGTATTTTTGTCGTCCGATTATCTGCGCTAGGGATATAGGACCAGAGGGGGAGTGCCCTTCGTGGGGGTCTTTCTAAGGGAACCTAACCCGTATTTACGCAAGGTTCGAAGAAAACCACGAAAACTCCGAACGGTTAGGCCGACAGCCGCGATTGGGTTCGAACCCAGCACCTGTCGTCTACCAGTTGAGAGGTCTGTACCTCTCAGCCACTGTTGGGGCCTACTTTTACTGAAGTCTGATTGTTTTTAAAACAATTTCCAATCTCATTTTTTATAATCTATCTCTATTGTGAGCAGATAATTACAAAAGTTATATGCACTAGTATAATAATATTGAGTTCTGGCCAAAAATATGGAACTTTTTTTCTAAAACATGCATATTTGTCAACTTTTGTTCATTTTTAGATAATTTTAGTATTTGCATGACATTTTTACGCCTATGTATTGAATGACGTTGATTTGGCTGGATGTCATTGCAGTGACTTTCATATTACCCCCCTCCCCCTCGTCCTCGAATACTAGGTATGAGCACCGACTCAAAAAGGGCGTCTGCCGTAAACGCATTTTTTTTTTTCAGCTTGTGTATGGTCTCTTAAACTTTAGTCTGAATAATTTTTTTGAGATTCTTTCATTTTTTTTTAAATCAGAGATTAAACATGTTAAAAAGTCTTTCATAAAAAATGCAATCTAAATTTATAAAATCTTACTTAAGTAAAAAATAAATGTTATTGGCGGCCGCCATTTCTGTGTCAGCGCTCATGCATCATATTCAGAAATACTGCAAATTACATAGCACTAACATTCATCCAAATCATCACCCTTCAATACATAAAAATTGTAAAAATGTCATACAATCACTAAAATTATCTTAAAATAAACAAAGGTAAGCGAATGTGTATTTTTTCATTCCTATTTTTTGCTAGGTCTGTAGTTCAGTACGTCTTCCAGTTTATATTACAAACGAAGTTATAACAATCGCCGTTTAATAAATAAAGCAATACAAATTAATGAAACATGAATTAAAACATATAACAGATCTATGCACTTCAATCTCAGAAAAAATTAGAATGAAAAAGATTGACTGTAAACAGAGAGATCTTTTGCGATTTCTTAGACAATTAATGTCTTGCAAGGACGCCAATTCAAATGCATGGAATTTACCAATTCTTCCTCATTTTGTTTGAACTCATTATTGCTATTTTTCATATAAATATTATTTTTCGTATTGTTAGTGGGACATTCTCATAAGTATGTATATTCAAAACATAAAAAAAAAAAAGATTTTTACCTGTATACTGTAACTCAGGTAACTCGGCTTTATGCACTTGTGTTTTTAAAAATCAGACCATTAGAGCCTTTAAATAAACGAATTCAAAACTACAGTTCATTTCGCTAAATAGCTGTTAAGTTATATTTAAAAAGCTGTTCTGATGCAATCTGTTTTGAAAACTATCACAAATGAATTTAACGTTAAGAGTTTTTAAGTTTAAATCTGCATAAATCTTTAACCAGTTGACAAAATGAATTTCCGTTTTGATTGCGAAGGGAAATGTTCAGAAATATTCTTTAAATACGTTCTTGGACTATTTAATTGAATATTCGAATCCAAAATTGCACTCCATTCCGCTAAATATTTTTTAAGTTAGGCTGAAAAAATTACTTGTTTTGTAATCCATTGTGCAACGATTGGTAATGCATTTAAAATTACGTGTTCCAAATTTAAAATCTGTAAAATTGTTAAACAGTTAGATTGAATGAATTTCCGTTTGATATGTAAAAAAAATAATTTCCTAAAAAATTCTTTCAACTGATTTTTGGATTACTTTCATCGAATATGTGAATCCAAAATTATAGTTCATTTCGCTTGATAGTTTTTGAGTTACGCTTAAAAAATTACTTGCTCTGTTCTGTTCTGCAGAAATTATAAAAGAATTTGACACTAAAAGTTCCAAAATACAAATCTACATAATTACTAACCTACTTGACTAAATGATATTCCGTTTCATATGTGAAAAGAAAAAAAAACTTCTTTGCATTGGTTCTTAGAATATTTTCTTTTTATTCTAACAAAAAATACCAAAATTGAAATGTATTTTACTTGAATATTTATTAAATGACTTATCACAATGCTAATTAATCTTAGAAACTAAAACGGGTGAAAAATGTCCAAGCTGGAGATCGAACCAGGAACCCTTGGAACAATGCTTCATGCTCTACCACTGAAGATACAAGTTCGCCGCCCAGCTGCCCACTTCTCACTCCCATAAGTTGGTGAAGATGCAACTATAGAACAAGATGAAAATGTCTACATGAACACACAAACCTGCGCAGTAACAAGAGACCAAGTCCCCCTCACCCCCTCCCCCAACACGGTGGTATTATGTTGCAGTTGCAGCCTTGCCAACATATGGGAATGCGAAATGATAAGCTCGATATCGTCCTCCTAGCTTAAATGGTAGAAAACTTCAATTGTTCCAAAGGTTTCGAGTTCGATCTCGGCTTGGAATTTTTCACTATGTTAGTTCTACGTTTAGTTAGCATTAATCAGTAATTAAGTATTTCAGGGGTTAAGTATTTCAGTTATTAAGTATTTTAGAATATCTCTGCTGATAATTAATTGATAAATTAATTAAAATTATAAAAGTTTTTACTTGTTAAAATGCAAAGATTTAGACAGTAGGAAAATTTATCCATTTTGTTTAATAATTAAGAGAAGATGATTTAGAGCATTCTATTATTTTTTAAACTTTTCAAATCTATCATATCCATTAAAGGAAAACAACTGGATAAATAAAACAACTTTTTTCCTTTTTTTACAATGATACGTGAATTTAGATTGGTTAATACAATATAACTAGCAGGGGAGACCGAGCTTAGCTCGGTCAAAATTAACTTTGCATTCAACTCGATATAGTATTTTCACTGTATCATTAACTCTGTATTATTGCTGTAAAACATGTTTATAATAGTATTATTTAGAAAAACAATCAATAAGAAAACTATGCTTTTATGCGCATATTTATAAATTTTATTTTATTTTAAATTTTACAACGAAAGGACATCAATCTAAATCACTTTTTTAGCTCGACTCTGATTGGTTTAACCATGCATCTCAAATCCTCTTAAGAATGTATAAAAAAATTCTTTACATTCTGAAAGACAATATTTTTTGCTAGATATAGCCAAATTTGGAGGCATTCTTTCATTTGGCTCCAAATACGTGTTTTGGTTTTCGTAATTTTTATAGTCGATTTTTTGGCCATATGTCGCCAATATTTTGTCAAATATCACCAAGTTATTGGCTTTTGCCATATTCTCGTGACCCTGACCCGTGTTACCCGAAATGAGCCCCTAATCAAATTTGATCAAGCATGTGACATAGCTCAATCGCCTTCAGGTAATCAAAAACAGTAGAATATAAAATTGAATCAAAATCGTTTAAGCCATTTTTTAGGTAAAATTAGCTTGGCAGCATTCAGCAATGAAGCGAAATGACCCACTAATATAATTTTGTTTAACATGCGACTCAGCCCAATAGTCTTCTCATGACAAAAAACGTTTTGTTTCAAAATTTGATTGAGTGGTTGTTATATGCAATTAGAATGACCCTAGCTCATTAAGACCCAAAATGACCCACTAATAGAATTTTCGCGAGCATGTGTCCAAGCCAAATGGTTTTCTCTTGCTCAAAAACGATATAATACAAAGTATAGTCAAAATGATGAGTACCATTTTCTATATAAAATTAGCATGACCCATCATGACCAACAAATGACCCTTATAATCGAAATCTCTCGAACGTGTGGCCTAGCTCTTTAGTTTTAGCATGCCGAAAAACATTAGATACAAAATTTAGATGAAATCGATTGAGCCTTTTTTAGATATAGTTAGTTTGACCCTGACCCCTTATAATCCAAAATGACCCGTTGATCGAATTTTCTCAAAAGTCTGTCCTAACCCAATGATTTTCTTGTGACCGAAAACGATAAAATAAAAAATTTAATCAAAATTGCGCGAAACGTTGTCTAGATAAAATTAGAATGACCCAAAAGTGGCCCACTAATCGAAATTTCTCGAACATGTGACCCACCTCAATGATTTTCTCATGCCAAAAATATGTTGTATAAAACATTTTGTTAAAATTGACCCACCCATTCTTTAGATATAGGTTGACCATGACCCATTATGACCCATCATGACCCACAAATGACCCTCATAGTCGAAATCTCTCAAACATGTGATTTAGCCCATTAGTTTTCTCATGTCAAAAAACTGTTACATACAAAATTTCGTTATAATCCATCACGCCGTTCTTTAAATATAAATAGCTTGACCCAGACTCTTAATGACCCAATATGACCCATTGAAATTTTTTCTCGAACATGTAACCTAGCCCAATGTTTTTCTCGTGCCCGAAAACCATAGAATGCAATTTTTAGTCAAAATTGCGTGAGAAAATCGCTAGATAAAAATAGCATGACCCACAATGACCCCAAAAATGACCCACTTACCGAATTTTCTCGAACATGTTACCTAACCCAATGGTCTTCTTGTAATCCAAAACGATACAATATAAAATTTGGTCAAAATCGTTAGAGCCGTTTTTTAGATAAAAATGGCTTGACCCATAATGACCCAAAATTGACCCACTAATCGAAATTTTTCGAATATGTGACCCAGCCCAATAGTTTTGTTGTGCCAAAAAACGATTGGATAGAAAATTTCCTTAAAATCGATCCAGCCGTTCTCTAGATATAAATAGCTTGATTTTGACCCATTATGACCCAAAACGACCCAATAATCGAATTTTCTCGAACATGTGACCTAGCCCAATGGTCTTCTCGTGCCCGAAAATGGTAAAATCCAAATTTTTGCGAAAATCGTTAGAGCCGTTTTTGAGATAAAATTTACCCACACACACACACACACAATTTTTGCTCGCATTATAGTATAAGATACGTTATTGTAACCTGGAATATGTAAAAGTAAGATTTTCAAGCTCGGAGTTTAACTTTAAATTATTCAACCGTAACGAAACTATCGGTTAAATGTAGTAATGGTAATCAAGAGTGTATAATATTTTTATTTCTTTCAAAACATGGAAAATAATTGTTAGATGAAATATTTAAATACATTTTCTTTTTATATCGATTACTCTTTGAAACCAATGCCACTCTTTAAACATACTGATGGGGAATTATGTATTGACTTTTAAATATTTTCCGAGAAATTACCCAATTACCATATTTCTTTTCCTATAAGTAGATATAATGTAGTTTTAAATGGGATTTGTGTATTAGAAAATCAATCTAATCGATCAAAATAACTGGAGTTTGTTTTTAATAAATATTTTTACGCAGGAAGTGAATTTAAAATTGTAGTTGCAAGGTATGACTTCATAAAATATTAGTAAATTGTGTGTAAACTTGCTGCTTGAGTGAAGATTTTGAGGTTACATTTCATGTTCACGTACTTTTACAATTACTTCGCAGTAATCGTTTTTTTTTTTTTTTTTTTTTTTTTTTTTTTTTTTTTTTTTTTGTCCCATTAACTAACATTAAAATTTAGTAAATGTGTAAGGTTTAAAAAAATCGACGTGTTCCAAATTTTGAGTTAAAGTGGCACGGAGATTTTAATTTTTATCCAAAACTTTGTATAGCAGATATCATTTTAAAATCATGTTCTCTTTTTAGGTGCATTCGTAATTATGTAAATACGTAGCATCTAAATTCGTCTTTCAATCCGTCCGCCTGTTCACATATAACAACGTAAAAACTACCCAACCGAATCGTTTGTGATTTAAAATATATAATTATTTCATAATAATGTCGAGTCATTTTAAATTTAATAAAAATCAGATATATAGTTCAATTACAGGAACAATCAAAAGTATTCCGCTACATTATGGTCAATGGAAAAAAATAGTTTCAAGTGCATTTTAATCATGTTAAACTCTTTCCAACCTAATACAATTCATATGCATCTGTGAAATATATACTAAAATATACATTCTGTACAACCTGTTGTGCAAGGATTTTTTTTATTAATGTTTAGGGCCACACAAAGTATTCTAGTACATAAAGGTACAGGGGGAGACATTGATTGGATGCGTTTTAGTTGTCTTACATTTTCAACTGAATGCGGCTAATACATATAATGTTATCATTTTAGGGGTTCGGGGGGATCTGGCAAATTTATATCGACGGATAGACTACAGGGGGAGGGTTTGTCTTTTGATATCATAACCATTTTTAATTTAACCAAAATTTGTTCTTTTATTTTTAACGTGTTTTTTGCATTAAAATTGTCTTTAATGTCTGTTTTTTAATCTGTTTTCTATTTTTATGAAAATTTCATGTTATTATTATGTCATTAAATTAAAATAAAGTTGTTTAATTCTAAATTATGACAGGTGAATAAATGAAAAAAGAATATTTTCCATCAGTTTAACTGATAAAATGTTTCTTGCTGCCCCATCACCCCCCACTAAGTGCAAAGATACTAGCATTGTTAAATTCATTAAGTAACAAAAAGCTAATATTAGCTATTTTTAAATAGTAACTATTTCTTTTTAAAATTATGTTATTTGATATAAGATTATATAATATACAAAAGTAATATTTTATACAGCTTAAAGTTCTTCGGTGTCCTTTCTATGATGATACAATTGTATAACACATTCAGTGGCACGTCAATCACCGGTAACCGACACGGAACTTTCCATTTGGATTGCATCAGTCTGACTCGACCGGAGTTTAAATTATGATGTAAAATTAAAACATTTATAAGGTAAAGTGCTCATATTTCGTCCCCTTTCCTAATTTCGCCCCCATTCATTTCCTCGCTTCCCTGAAAGTGGCTGATTACGCAAGTCAAAACGAATGGAAGGTAAAAGGATTCAGAAGTGAAAATTTCACTCGCCAAGACGAATCTGTGTATTACTAATGTCGAATTTCCTATTTTTAGAAGATTTAAGTTCTTGCTACGTTATTTGTAGAACGATATTTACTTTATTATAAGTATTTATTTCCTATTCATTGCATGTATTCTACGTAGGTAAGATGTTAACAGTACCATGTAGTGGGTTTCACAATGTTCAGTTTATTTTGCAAGAACTGAAGCTTCGCAAGATTAGGAAGTAGCATTGTTGCAATTTCGCCCCTCTTTCAGTTCTTATTTTCGTACCGGAGACGAAATTAGGAATGCTTTCCAGCGCTGCCAAATCCTGATAAATAATGTGCCTGTAATTTTGTAAGTAGAAATATATAAATTTAATCTTGGGGATTTGCTTCAAATTTTGTAAATAAATTAATTCTAATAAGAGATCGGGGAAGTACTACTAATCACACCAGCAACTTCTGTCCGAGGATATTCAGCAACATTAATCACTGGATCTCCGCATAAAAAGAAAGTGAAAAATTCCCAGGAGAAGAAAAAACGCTCAGCCGAAAAAAAAAAAAAAAACTTCTGACATCTACCAGCCTCAAGGGGAAGGGAAACAATCCATCATGTAAAAAGTCCAAACATAATCTACCTAGCAATATTGATGACGAAAATATTTCGTCTGTTAAAATTCTTCTTGATGGTAATATAAGCGATGATGACGACAATGATGCAGAATGCCCTATTGCATGAAATGTTTTTCCCTTGATTAACAAGGGGAACAATGGGTTCAGGGCCAACAGTGCTGTACATGGTCAAACGAAACATGCTCAGAAGTCAAAACAATACACAATTTACATGTTCTTCATGCTTGAATGGATAATTTTTATGGTATTATTGATGCTATTACTTATTATTACGATTAGCAAAACATTTCCTTCTAACTTATGTTAGGCTCCACCAGTGGCCGAGAGGTTCTGACATCAAACTGGTAGACAGTAGGTGCTGGGTTCGAACCCAATCGCGACAGTCGGCCTAACCGTTCGAAGTTTTCCGTGGTTTTCTTCGAACCTTGCGTAAATACGGGTTAGGTTCCCTTAAAAAGACCCCCACGGAGGGCAACCCACCCCACAGGGCCTATATCTCATAGCGTAGATAATCGGCCGACAAAAATACACACACACTCTAACTTATGTTAAGGTAAATTAAGTTAATTATTTATTTTGAAATAAATTTTGATTTAGTTGTAAGTTAATTCTTGGCTTTTTGGGTTTTTTCAGGGGGACGAAATTGGGACATTTTTAAAAAAATTTTTGAATATTGAAATACTTATGAAAAATAATTTTTCGTATTGTTAAAGATTTTTAGTACAACACTACCCATGTTTCCAAATGTGTGAATAGTTAGTCTATACAAAATCAAAATTTCGTAGGTTTTCACTGAAAATTAAAACTTCCTGGGGCAAAAGTAACTGAGGGACGATAATACTGCACTTTATCTTATTGTTTCAGTAATTACTGAAAATTTATTTAAATTTGTCTTAACTTTTACGTTATACAGGATTATACATTCTTAATAATTACTTAAAACACTATAAATTTTTAGTTTTATATAATATTTTACACTGTCATTCACCGATGTCTTGACGCGTCCTAAACGAAAAGACTTGTATCAGTCATCGTTGTACTCATCATGTTAAAAATAATTACTTGTTAATTTGATGCAAATTTAACGAGTTTTGAAAAAAAAAATTCTACTAAAAATATGAAAAAAATATTCTGAAATTACTTTTGAATAACATAAATTAACATAAATTTGAAGCGGAAGTGAATATTTTCAAATTTTATTCTAAGAGTAAACTTATTCAATTACATTCTTTCTTACCAGAAATAATTTTCTACAAGTTGGAGGCAGGTCAAGAAGGATAACCATCGGAGTGGAGAACCAAACTAATCGTTGGGGGGGGGTCACCATAATATCTTCCCATCATGGATATGCATACTATAAAATATGGAAATAAAATATGTGTAGACTATGTGTAAAATGCATTGCAATTCCAAAATAAAATTTAAGCGTATACTTAAAAATTTTTAACACGTAGTATTGCTCTATTGATGAAATGGTGATGAAACAATTTCGACAAATTATATGAAACCCGAAATTACGAAAGTAGTACCGAATTACGTAAAAGTAACATCCTTATAATTCCTAAAATAATAAATATTTTAACAAACGGTTTACTGCGTCTGACTATGCGTCTCATTTCCAATTAAAATGTATATTTGAATTGAAATTTGAAGGAAATACAGGGTCATAAAAAATCGAAGAGTGTGGAAAATATGATTACAAATATCTAGGCAACTGATTATCCGATAAACTTCGTTCTTAATTCAAAGTTTATATTTTTTGATTGTCTTTTACATTCACTCCTTAAAATAAAAAAAATCGAAAATTTTTATATACATTTATCAGAACGAATATTTTGAGAATCCAGAAAAATAGTTCCGGATAATGGAGGTTATTGATTTTAAATAGGCTTCTCTCCATTATTACATTCCAAATACATAGCAAATTTCAAGTCAATCTGTACGAGAGATACCGCGTTTACAGTCACACAGACAGACGGACGGAATTTTTTTAAATATGTTTTTTGGAGTCTCTTGTTCTGAAACGGGTAAATCTGTCAAAAACAGTGTTGATTTTCAAAACAATTGCAATACTTACCTTATACTACGTATGATGGGTAAGTAAAACATAAAATCATTTTGACTATAAAGTACCATTAAACCAATCTCATAAAAAAGACTTTTCATGAAATTAGTTTTTACATTGAAATAATTTAACAGTGTAAATTATTCGATAAAAATTTTGGA
Source organism: Maratus speculifer (assembly GCA_964019185.1). Taxonomy (NCBI): domain Eukaryota; kingdom Metazoa; phylum Arthropoda; class Arachnida; order Araneae; family Salticidae; genus Maratus; species Maratus speculifer. The sequence goes on along the minus strand of OZ025298.1, from coordinate 183,724,456 downwards.
TAATAGATACTAAAAAAAGTTATAAAAAGAAAAATTGAAACGTGAATTAAATGTTTTTTTTAATGTCAGGTTACCCAGTGTGATTTGAGATCTACCATCAGCACGTGTGACGCCTGATCGAGAGTTTTGTGAAAAATATTTAATCTTATCCCATTTTCATAAAACCACTTATATGATATAATGTGAAAATTTTTAAATATTATATTTGTTTATATATTTATTCCATAACAAAAGCTAGCCATTGAGAGGTAGTTTTTGACCTAATAATGAAACATGACATTTCTTATTGCGAGAAATATATCGTAGATTGATCATGATAACTACAAGATGCTTAAGTAGAATATACTGTGCATCACATTTAGAGGTATGCATAAAGAATTTTGGATACAATGCTGGTACGAAGTATTGTCTAATAGAGATGATTGCTTAAATGCCTCTTAAGTTTAACCGATTTTTTGCATATTACGTGCTACTGTAAAATTTTAAGGACGTTAGACAAGACTACACAAAAGAATTTGTAAGCACTACTCAGAGTGAACATGAACTATTTAAAGACTAGTGAAAAATGCTCCAAGGAGCAGTGCAAAGGCAGAATATGATTTTAATTGAGCATTAAAAAGTAATGGACAAGTGCTTCTGTTAATTACTGAGCATGAGGAAGGATAAGGGATCCCTTCTTGGCTACAACTCACTTCAATGCCAACTTTGAAAAAATCATATTTGCGCTTTTTCCATATAAAAGAAATTTGCGGTTCTTTAGTAGAATTTTCCACCGTGCTTTAGATGTTAACCAGGGGTGTAGTCATAAAAATAACACAAGATATATGCTCTAAGCAGAGGGATATTCTAGAATGTGTATACTATAAGCTTTCTTGAAAAACAGAGAGTATATGGTGTTTTATTAAAAAGTCCAGAAGGTGTACGGCGTATAGCCTGTACTACATCTCTGATGTTAACTGCACTGTTCACTCTGCACTATACTACAAATCAATTTTCTGTGCAATTATACACTTAGGGTATGCTTGATGGCAGTGCATGAATATGATACCTGCAGGAACTAGGTATTTGGCATTATGTCGCCTTCCTTTACATTTATGTCTAATTAAGCTGCATCTTTACTGGTTACGTCTTTACACTATACATTTTTATAGTAACTGCGACTGATTTGTTTTCACGGAAAAAGCGCAAATATGATTTTTTCAAAGTTGGCATTGAAGTGAGTTGTAGCCAAGAAGGGATCCCTTATCCTTCCTCATGCTCAGTAATTAACAGAAGCACTTGTCCATTACTTTTTAATGCTCAATTAAAATCATATTCTGCTTTTGCACTGCTCCTTGGAGCATTTTTCACTAGTCCTTCTATTTTTCCATATTCCATAGGGATACTGCACAACTTGTTTTGTATTTTATATATAGAAAACAAAATCTTATTTGTATTGAAATTAAAAAATGCTACATACTCTAATACTCAGGTGTTACAAATTAAAAAAAAATTTTAAACAGGTTTTTCTATACCAAAATTGTACGGTGGTTTTCAAAAAAAAAAAAAAAAAAAAAAAAAAAAAAAAAAAAAAAAAAAAATCAGTTTTTTACTAAAGTGAATAAAATAATAAATCCTTTCAAAGAATAGATTTTTCATTCAAATATCCATTATTTTTGCCAAAAACAGGAACTTTTTTTATGCAAGAGTAAAGTTTGATACAAAAGCCATGCTTCTTTTTTTCTTAATCCGTATTTATTACGGACTTATTAAAAACGTACTCCACCGCTTTTATAGGAAACGATTGCTTTACTGTGTTATGGAGCATTCTCATTGGCCATAAAGAGACATTCTATAAAAGCTGTGGAGTGACTCTGCAACAAATGGGTCAAATTTTTAACAGTCACTGTTAAAAATCTGCTGCATTTTGCTGCAACGCCCTCCACCACTTGTATATAATATCTCTATTCCAACCAATGAGAAAGCGCCATTTCACGGCCAAGTAACCGTTTTCTATACAAGCAGGGGAGTGCGTTGCAGCAAAATGCAGCAGATTTTTAACAGTTTGCATATCCTTGGCGCTATAGTTTACAGGAGTGGTACATTGTTCAAAATGTGAAACTTTTGCTGCATCGTCACTCCATCGCTTTAATAGAATATCTCTATTTTGATCGATGAGAATCCTCGATAATGCATTTAAGTAATCGTTTTCTACTTATCTACTATGTCGTTTCCGTATATTTATTTTTTCAATCAGCACCAAGGTGCGCACTTTATTAGAAGACGCGCTCTATTAGAGGGCGCATTCTATTAGAATAAATACGGTATATACATACTTATAATAAATACACTTTGTTAAAGTACAGGGCCCCAATATTTGACAGGTATGCCAGGCATTTTTGCCATTGATGCCATTGTGCTAAAAACAAAATATAAATAAATGAAAAAAATGGATAAAATATAAATTTGGCATGGTGCAAAAAATTGCCTAATTTAAAATTAAAAATCAAATTTGACAGCCACCAGGGCTAGACACCGTGCATAATTATTCAGTAAATGATTCATTAACACTAGAACGCCCGGAAATTCTACTCAAGTTTGAAAATAATATTTCTCACCAGAATTTTTATTCAAAATTATTTAATTGATTTATTTAACGTAAATTTGCGTGGATTAGATTTAAATTATTTCAAGAAATTTTTCTGGTTCGAATTGAAATTTAGTTACATGATTGGAGTCGAATCGACTCCATCCGGGCGTTCTAGCGTTAAAAAATGACAAAAATCAGCATGTCAAAAATTTCAAAAAAATTCATAATTCGTTAAAAAATTAAGTTAAAAATAAGAGAAAAAAAAGCATTATGTATTTTTTTATGCTTAATCGAATGGTGTAACTGGTTTTTCTCTCCGATGATCACAAGTACCTTACATTGATGACTGCTATTCTTTTATTTCATCTTGTAAAAAAACTGTTTAACGTAAAGCTCTGAATTTTTGCAGGATTAATTAGCATCGCAAAATCTTTAAAATAAACTTTACCGCAACATTCTATCTGCAATAGAACGTTAGATATACCCATTTATGACCAAGTTTGGAAAATACGCAATTTCAGAAAAACCGCCCAGCGAAATAACGTTTTCTCGATGACTACCTCGGGATAAAAAGTTTGTCTTTTGTTTAAAAAAAAATTAAGTTTTTATTTTTAGTAGTTTTCGAGAAAAGTGCTGTGACACAAAATTTTTGTCCGATTTTCAGAATACTCTACAGTGCGCCTACAGTATGCCATAAAAAAAATAATTTTTGTGCTATGTTGTGCTTCTTGGTCAGACGAACATTTTAAAAAAATCATCAAAATTAGATAAGTATTTAGTTAGTTATTGCAAAAAGAAAAATTGAAAAATCCGTGTGCATCATCGCTCAATCATATTATTGTTGCGCGCTGCCGCGCGCACAATGATTGTTTTCTAATTTGAGATATGTATTCTCAAGCAAAACTATATTAGTATTCTAAGAGATGGTTGTAAAATGTAATTGAAATTATACACGGGCAATTACATAGAATTTGATACATAGCCGCCTATGGATGATATTTTTGAATGTATAATTTCAGACATTTTAAGCGTATTTTTATATGAAATATTCATGTCTTTTTTACGTCAATATTTTTAAAAATATGTACCGTTTAGATGAGTTTCCATTAAATGTATTATAGTTCTAGAGCATGATATTTTTACGATGAGGAATCCGAAAATAAGTTTGCCATGTCGTCAGAGTTGTGTATAAAAGTCAATAAATAGAATGAGGCATTAAAGATAAGACATATCTTTTTTTCCACATAACTACCAAATTCATTGAGACATTTGTCATACCGTTAGCTTATCAAACGGTATTTCAAATGTCTCAGCATACTTGGTACTATCCGCTTCAGACCTGAGCATAAAATAACTCTACAAATATATATTTATTGCTTTTGCGTAATCAAAATGACACCATAGATGACAGAAAAAGTCATTTTTATGAAATCAGTAGTTTAGGGGACTAGTAATTTAGGTTTACAAATATGGATATAAAAGTACTAATCCCCTTAAAACATCAGTTTAACGATCAGAAATATAAATTTACGCAATAACAAAATTAAGGTTTTCAAACAAGTAAATGATCAGCAAATCCTCATAATTTTTTATTGAAAAGCGTTTAAGTTAAATTATCATGAATATTCTTACTTTCTTGGCTACAATATCTTGAAAGTATTTTCGAAAGTCGGATGAACATAGTATTTATTTTATGCTTTAATATTCATCAGTGCTGACATTTATTGATTTTGTTTTAAAGCAAAAAACATTCAGCTGTATAGAAGTAAAATAAAAATGTAAAAAAATCGAACATTTTAGCTTTTATGAGGAAAAGAATGGAGGTACACATTTGTGTACCTCAGGCCTGAAGAGGTTATGTCGACAAATAAAGGAATGTCTTATCTTTAATGCCTCATTCTATTTTTTGACTTTCACACACAACTCTGACTATAATCGACAGGGGAAACTTATTTTCGGATTCACCCTCGTAAATGAAAACACATAATTAACGTTTTAATGTTCATAAATAAAAAAATATTTGAAATTAATTAAATATTAACATTTTTCCATTAATAAAACGTAATTTGTAAATAAGAAAGATAAATAAATCACATTGACTTTTGCATTTTAGAAAAATGTCTAGAGATCTCTCCTATTCTTAAAAGAATACAAGTCTGTGTACATTCCTATAGTACACATGCGAGCTTTAACAACCGTTTCCTCGGAAACTACCCAACCGATTTTGGTGAAATTTGGAATCCATAGTCACTACATTATGGTCAAGACTTATGGCTGACTTTTTTTTTAAACAAAAAATTTTTATTTTAGAGCAATGGTAATATTTCAGAATTTTTCATTTTTCGTAATTTGTTTTTCTGAAACTAAGTAAAATTTTCGGAAATTGTCGTAAGATTTTGTACAAATGTTTTTCTGCCTATATTCTGTCACCATTTTTTAAATCAAAATCACTTTAATTCTTTACGATTTAATGGGGTTTTCAGCTGAAAAAACCAGTTTTAGGAGAGCTAAAAAATCTTAGACACTTCTAGCTCGTGTGAGGTTTTTGCTGTTTTATAAAACACGTGAATTAAAGTATAAACAAACACTTATTTCTATAAATTTTAGTTACGTATAATAAATGAGAATAAAATATTAGAATGAAATTAACGTGAATGGACTTGGTGTTTAAGTCGGGTGTTTCTTTAAACTAAATCATTAACAATATTTTAATTTTCTATATATCATTTTTATTGATGTGTTAAAGGAAAATTTATTGATTAAATATAGTGTAAAAGGAAGACAAAATGTCTCTAAACCTATTAAAATGCAGCTACAAATGAATTTAAGTTTTCCTACAGATACAAGAAAGAAGATGTATAAGCAAAATCAGTAATTATTATATTGAATTAATTTTCATTGAAATACATAAAATTGATTTCCAGAATCCACTCTAAATTCTCCATTACTAAATCAAATATTGGTAAAACACGTGGAAGTTATCAGTCTTTGCGTAACGTAATTCTTTCTAATTCAAATGTTAGATATTTATTGAAATTTTTGCGTTTTGATTTTCAATGAGTTTTATTTATTAAATTCATTATTGATTAATCTTTGCAATCAGTATCATACTCCTCAGCTCTTTAAATAATTAAAAATTGATTTAATATTTAATATAATATTTATCATTCAATAATATTTAATTTAATATTTATTTTATATATTTATTTTGTAAACAGAATTTGATTTCAATATCTATTCTAACTTTTTCAACTATTACTCAAATATTCATTAAACGTATGGAATAAAAGTTATCATTCTTTGCGTTACATAATTATTGCTTGTGAAAATGCTTTGATACATACTGAAATTTTTGAAAACTTTTAAATGAACTTTAATTATTAAATTTATTATTGATTGATTTTTACAATCAATATCATTCCCAATCAATATTATTCCATCTTACAGAAAATTTATCGATTTATATTGTATAATGATTATTTATTTAACTTTTTCTAAATTATCTATGGATAGAAATATGTTCTATGTAATGTATATAAATATTGTGTTTGTTATACTGATTAAACTTTTTAATTGACAGCGATATTTATGTTCATCTATGGAGAAACTACTACATTTGAAATATTTTATTTACACTATTATATGACATTTCAATTTACGTTTAAGACAATAAAATAAATTTTTAAAAGTTATAATTTTTGTAACCGAAAGTAACTGAAAATCCTAAATCTTTTATTAACTTGAGATATTTGAAAAGGCCTCATATTCCTTATAAGAAAATTTAATTCAATAAGCAAATATTGTAAATGAAATAAATATATAGCACTTCTAATATTATATAACAGCTGATACGTGGAACGTTACCCAGGCTCTGTATAACATTAGACCAGGAAACGGTTGCTCAGACTATCGCCTTATTGAGTTGATGGCTGAAACTCCATGATTAAAGATAATTCAATTAGCATATTAAAATGCAATTGGCCAGCTAAGTGAAATTTTGGTGGAAACCCCCCATATATGCGATTTTAATTCTTGAGCGAAAAGTACATCATTGTATTTTTCCACACACATGGAGGACTGGGAACAGGAATACATCATGGTATCTACCAAATATCCATTAAAATCGGGTATTCAGGTGTCAAAAAAGTGTTGGAAAGTACTTCATTATCTATGCTTAAGGCATATTTTTTTTTTACTTGTTAATCTTTGCACTTGTTTTTACACTAATCTTTAGATAGAGACTACAGTTTAACCTTTTAAAGTGGTTAAACCTCTGGGGAGCAAATATGATCAAATTTTCCAAATGTCATATTGGCACCAATATTTTTTAAGAAAAAATTTGGTCTATGATATACACGAAAAATACTTTGATCTTTTTTGGAGTTTTGTTCATTTGACAAAAATTTATTCAAATATATTCTATGTTTGTCTACCTCTCACAGAGCCAGTACACAAAAACTGTATAAATCAGATACTTCAAATTTTATGTATTTATAGCTGAATGCCTCGTTTCACAAGATAAATTATAAAATTTTGAAAAAGCTTATTATTTTAATGAAATTAATTTTATCGATTTAATCTGTTCATTTTTGCGATTTAAATTTTAAAAGAGTAACTTAAATTGATTTCTTTTCATGTAGACATAATAGCTTGGAGGTGTAAAGCATCTCGCAAGGAAACCGGGGATTGTTTATTTCGATCTCCGGTGCTGCAAAATTGAAATGTTCATATTAAGATGAATGTAATTAAAAAAAAAATCGCATTTTTTTGCTAATTTAAGGATTTATATTATTATGGTTTCATTCATTTGACATTCATAATAGATTTTGGAATTCAATTTTCTTTCAAATTTAAAAACTTTTGTGATTTATTAATTATTTAGCATTTTAATTTTTGTTTATTATTAGAAGATTAAAATTGTACTTATATCTCGCTTTATTATTTCTTTATTTTGGATTTTCGAAAAATAACTAATTTTGGATTTTATTTAAATATTTTGATTTGGACCTTTTATCATTTTTTAAAATTAAATTTGTTGGTGCTATTATCTACACTCTAAAAAATAAATGTGTAAATCAGCTAATTTTACCTGTATATATGTGTAAATTTATAAAATTACACACCTGTCGTAAAATTTACACATATTTTTCTGAAATTTACCTGTTTTTATGTGTATTTAGCATATTAAAATAAGAGTGTAATTTGTTATCACTTGAAATACCCAGATAAGTGTGTAAATGTAGAAAAATGGTTAGATTTACACAAATTGATGAGTTATTCTATTTTAAACATATGTATGTGTACACAAACATGTGTGTAAATTTCTAAAATTACATGCTTGTCATAAAAATTACACACTTTGAACAAAAATTTAGCTGTTTTTATGTGTATATAACTTATGAAGTCAAATATGCAATTCGTTACCGCTTCCTAAACTCAGACAGATGTGTAAATGTATAAAATATTTGGAGTTACACGAATTGGCGTGTTACACATAATTAAAAATGTAAAAATTATCTTAGTTACATTTATTGTCATTGCTAGAGATCGACCGAAAATTCGTTATCGTGTTCGGCCAAAAATCCGAGTTTCACCGAAAATTCGTTTTCGGCAAAAATGCTGCTGAAAATTCGGCCAGACCGAAACTATTTGAATTCTAGAAATTTTGTTTCTTCTTATGGAAAATTTCAGTATGACTTCTTGTTTGAGCTGTTTCCGCTCAAATAAGATGCTTTTTAGATGCGTTTGTACTTATTTAAATACTTAGTACCCGCAGTCGCCGTTCAGTCCGTCTTTCCATCTGTCTATCTGTCCGTCTATCCGTCCGCATATAATAGAATAAAAACTATCCAACAGAATGCTTTTAAATTTAAGTATATAATTATTGCAAAATTCTGTCGTGTCATTTCAAACTTTCTGAAAATCGGATGTATAGTTTAATTACAGGGATGGTCAAAAGTTTTCCGTTACATTACGAACAATGAAAAAAAAATGTTTAAGAGGGCCACGCAAGGTATTAGATACATGGCTGTCTATGGAAGATAATCTCTGGTGATTTCACTAGATTTAAGCGTGTTTAAATTTTAGCTGAATAGTGGCATTATACAATTGTAAAGATTGTAAACAAAGTGCTCGGCTGTACAAAAGAATTAAGATATGCTACTGTCTATTGGGTATAAAATTCTGAAATTGAAATTTCAATTTAGTAGGCGTTTTACTTTACAACATAGTTGAAAATGTTTAAGAATTTGATTTGTCTGACCGTACTCTAATTTGTGTAATATAGTTGGATTGCTCTGTAATTGATATAAGATTTATCGTATTTTGTATTCATGCATTTTTGCATAAGACAAATTTTACATAATTTAACAGCTATTTCATAAATCTGTTTATAGTACGAACGCACCTCATTTGTCACGTTTGACGTACAATTTCCAACTTGTTATTTATTGCTATGAACTTCACTGTTTATAATTCTCGGTCATGTATGATTCAAGATCTGGGATAAAATTATAAAACAAACATGCACGCACATATGGTGCTTTTCAGCTGCTCGATAGATTTTTCAAACAAGAGCATTATTTCAAAACAATCTCAGGGAGGCGAAGGCATGGGAAGTTTTTTTTTTTGGGGGAGGAAATAGCAAATGTTTATTTAAGTGCACATCTCATCTATATTTAATTTTTTGCTAAAATAGTAATAATTATAAATTATAAAATGATTATTTTTTATTACAACTTATTTAGAGTTAGTTTCGTAAAAAAAAACCTTTTAAGTCGTACTTTTAAATAGTAGTATTTTATTTAATTTCAAGGAGAAATATTAAATAACTGAAAAGTTATGTATATTCAAAAATGAAATATTCTTTATTGAATTTGTTCTCCACTGTTATAGACCGGGAGGTGGCAGCAAAGACACCCCCCCTCATCGAGTTCACGGATGAAATTTCAAAATTACTTAAAAAAACTTCGCATATTAAAATGGAATCGATCTGCTAACTCATCTCCTGGGGGGGGGGGAACCGTCCGAAAACCCGATTTTATCGGTTGACTCGTAGGTTTATCTTTTTTTTTACCCAAAAGATAAAAACATGGGGAACTGGGAGAAGGGACCTCAATAGTAAACCTACGAGTCAAATTCTGAAATTTGGTTTTTAGACGTTTTCCAACACTTGGCAGACCGATTGCATTTTAACATGCAAATCGAGTTTTGAGTAATTCTGGAATTTCACCCGTGAAGAGATGAGATGATAATCTGTACTTCCGCCTCCCGGTCTTTTAATTACTTTGTTAATTAATTATTGTAAATGCTTATAATTACTGGCTGTCATAAAATATAAAAGTTGTATTATTATTTTGTTCATATCATGTTTTCGTTTGAAGCTTATACACACTCATAAGTATTTATGCATGTTTATTTTTTTTGAAAGAAATGTGTCCCTATACACCTTTAATTAATGAATAATTAATTGTGTACATTCATGTATGCATTAATAACTTTAAAAAAAAGAAAATTAATCTTTTTTTTTTCGTTTTCGACCGAAAATAGAAAGCTTACCGAAATTTGGTTTGTGTCACGTTTTAGGTCTTAAAAACCTGTTTCAGTTGATCCAAGGCCATTACCCATATAAAAACCATAGTGACAGTGATGTTTTTGTCATATTCCTGCAAATCACGATGGTCACGTCCCATCTATAACCAAAATGTCCGGACTCATAAAATCCCACTGTAAGTAAAATATGAGTTGTTTAGAAACAAAAAGAATGTTACTCTATGTAAAAAAAAAAAAACATGCTTCTGACAAATTTGAAAAATTTCCCGACGTTACTGCGAGTCACTCACATATGTGATCAAACGACCAGTATGTTGTTAAGTCACAATGTGAATGTTTATTTGAAAATAGGACACATTTAGTTATCGGAATTGTGTTAATGCTTTTTTAGGATGATGACTGATTTTTGTTTCAATCATTGCAAATGGACCCATATTCATTAATTTATTTTCTATCACACACACACACACAAAAATGTTTTATACTAAATGCATCAATTTTAATCAGCAATTATAAATTATGATGCAAACATAATTTTGCATATAATCCACGAAATAATTTATTATTATTATTATGAAAGTTTTTCAAATGCTTTCTATATTCCATGAAAAGTTAATAACTTTGGTTAAACTTACAGCAATCTGTATTATAAAAGAAAACACATTCGTTAATAACAGCGATATCATTTTAACGGTGGCAACACCTGATAAATAAATTTCACTTGCACTGCGACTTTCTTAACTTCTAATAGTTGCACAATTTAATTTTTTTCACAATCAAATAGGGAAAGAAATGTTTCTTCAAATGTAATTTTTTCTATCGTACCTCAATTTGTTGTTTTTTATGGTTAAAAAATAATCTGAAACCATGTTTCTTTTTTTAAAACTATTGTGTGCAATACAATTACACAAGATTAAAATCCATAAAAAAAGAAGAAAAAAGAAAGAAAAGAAAATCAGCATTTATTTCCGGCTAATATTCTGCAACGAAATTGAAAACTTGCTTATAAATAAACTTGCATAAAAAAGTATATAAATAAAACGTAGCTGTAATAGACATGCAATAAAACCTCGCGCTTAAGCTATTAAAACTATTATGTAAAAAAAATGAAAATGATTATAATAGCAAATTTTTTTGTGATTTTGTTTATTGCTAACTCTCGGTATGTGTTTAATTCAAAAGTATTTCTATTACATTTCAAAACTTTTTTTAAATTTGTAACTTATTTTTTCGTATGAAAATTCTTTTTGGTGTTGTATATGAATAATAAAAAAAAATAATAAAAAAATATTAAATGTAAAAAGTTTATTAATTTTGAATTTAAAAAAAATATTTTTCTTCTGTTTTTTATAATCCGGGAAGTTTGCACTGATTTATGAAATTAATCTTAAAACCAGACACGGCAGAAAATAATATTCAACTGAGAAAAGCAAAGGTTTGTGTGTGTATGAATAAGCACAGAAAGGGGAGTGGGGCGTTTTGTAAAGAAAAGCTGCTTTAATATTATAAAAAACAGTTGTATGCATATAGTTGTATATATTAATATACAATATGGTTGTATACATTTTTTTCTGTTAATGTTTAAGGATTTTAAGTTATTCTTTAAAAATTTGCTTGCCACTTTTTGCAAACCTTTTAAATAAATGTAACATTTTCTGAATGTAAAATAAATGTACACAATTTATGCTACAACCATCACATAATTAATTATTCATATTTTTATTTATTGTTTTCCAAAAATGTCTTAAAATTAGTTAGATCACAAGCAGTTTATTCAACAGGAAATTAATATAAAATGACAAAGAAAAAATTTTCTTTCTCTTAGAACACTTTTTTGTTTTTAAAAACACATTTTGCATCTGCTTGGAAAAAAAGTCGTCTGCGGCTGGCTAACCGTAGAATATAAATAAACAGAGTGTATGTAGTAAGCTTTCGAACGAATGCAGGAACGATTACTCGACAACTTAGATCTGTATTGACGCGGATTTAGTAATTTAAACAATGTATTTCTCAGCAGCGCTTCCAAGATCATACTTCATGCAAAATATATAAGTCCGAGATAAATACACTGGCTTAGGCGTGGTGTATATGCTTCCAGCCTTAGCTATTGTGCTTATGTATTGGACTTATAGTTCTCCAAAAAAATCGAACTATAAAGAATGTCGGTGAAAAGCAGGTATGAAAAAAATTATTCTTGCTATTTGTTTTTCTTTAAATTATAAAGATTTTAATTAACTTCTTATAAACATGTTTTAAAATTTTAATATTTCATTAACTTCATTTAGTTTAATAAATTTATTGTTCATTTTGTTGAAATACATAATTTGCCTAGTGACAATTTTAATCAGATGATTAGAAACAATGATTTCAACAGCATTTCAATCAGACTTCTTCTCTTTTTAAAAATATCTGGTTAAGATCATGGTTTCATAAATTTTAAAAGTATATGGGAAAACATACAATCAATGGTTATGTAATCAGTAAACCTTTAAATATACATAAATTATTGAATAAAAAAGCCTTTTTAGAGAATGTTTTCAAACATAATTTTTAAAGTTTTGTGTTTAAGTAATATTCTGAAATAATTTGCATTACATATTTTTATTTTTTAAAAATTGCATCTGCTCAGAAGATGATTATAAGAAATAAGGCACAATGGATAAGTGTTTTTAAAAGAAAACATGGAAATGTAATATTAAGGGGGGGGGGTCGATTTCGATGATTATTCAATTTATTATTCAACTTGAGAAACGTTAAAAATCTATAAAGAAATATTCATAGTGCGTGAAACTTTTCAATTGTTAAATTTTATAATTTGAAAATTTTCAAAGTAAATTAGAAGTTTGGATACTGCATGCAAATGAAAATAGAGAAGTTACACAATCAATAACGATTTAAACATGATTTTACTAAAAAATTTTTAAATATTAAAAGAATATCGCATATACTTCAACGATATGAAGCTAAAATGCAATAATTGTATTTCATTATTTACTTTTTATTCTGGATAGCTTTACTATTTTAGGTACTTTTTATTTAGCTGGGCGCCCGTGAGTAGTAGGAAAAGGAGAGTACGGGCTCAGGAGCAGGTGGCACTGTGGCACCGTGCCTCCTGCTCCCACCGTGCCACCGCCGCCCCGCCTGCTCCTCCGGCTGCCCTGCCTGCGGTCCCTCCTGCTCCCACCATCTCACCGCCGCCCTCCTGCGCCCCCTAGTGGAAAAAAGGAACATTCTATTCTAACAGGAGAGGTGAACAACCTTCCCTAATTAAAAATATTATCAATCACATCTCAACTCGGAATCATACTATATGATGAAGATTAAATTTATATTTGAATTTTGAACAACCATAATTTTAATGAGTATTATTAATTAAGCGAAACACTGGAAAAATCTCAGTTTTTAACCATTTTATTTAGATTTCTTCAACTACAAGATGAGATTATCAATTTAACTCAAGAAAGTTAAACATATATTTGAATTTTGCTTCATAGACATCTTAATGAGTAGTATTAATTAAGTAAAAACAATAGAAAATATCCAGTTTTATAGAAAAAGACTGATTTCTTACGATTTTTATCAACTATATGATCAATGTAACGACTTAAAAGTTGAAAGTTAAACATGTATCCTAGTTTTTCAACAGCTATAGCCTTAATGAGTATCGTTAATTAAGTAAAAAAAACAATGGAAAATATCAAGTTTTATGGAAAAAGACTGATTTCTAACGATTTTTATCAACTTAAGAGAGAAAACTTAAACATACATTTCAGTTTTTCAACAGCTATAACCTTAATGAGCATTCATAATTAAGTAAAAAACAATGGAAAATATCGATTTTATAGAAAAAGACTGATTTCTTACGATTTTTATCAACTGCAACATCAGTGTATCGACTTACAAGTTGAAAGTTAAACATGCATTCTAGTTTTTCAACAGCTATAATCTTAATGAGTATCGTTAATTAAGTAAAAAACAATGGAAAATATCAAGTTTTATAGAAAAAGACTGATTTCTTACGATTTTTTCAACTCAAACTTCAGAATATCAATTTGATAGAAAGAAATTTAAGCATGCATTCCAGTTTTGGACAACCATTTCCTTCATGAACATTATTAATTAAGCAAAACAGAAAATATTAAATTTTTAACTGATTTCTTCATATTTTTTATTTATTTATTTATTTTTTAATATAAAATCAGAATACACAACTTAAAATAGAAATTTAAACATATTTTTTAGTTTTTGAACAGTCGTTACCTCAAAGAATTTCGATAATTGAACAATTAACAAAGGAAACTAATGATTTTTTAACGAAAAAAGACGAATTAAACGAATTTGGTTAACTTTTACTCTAATTGGAAATTTCATCGTACTTTATGTATACCAACTAAGTAGAATTTTAATGCATAAACGAATAATTTAAAGAAATCCCCAACACACAAATGTGAACCTGCAGAGCATTTCTTATTACGTCATATCTAAACTAAAACTTTTTTCTGCAACCCCACCATGCATGCATTCCAGGTAGGGGAACATAACAAAGAATCTTGACGTCACAACTTACAAAGGTATACAAATGTTTACGTTCAAGAAAAAGTATCACATAGAGTGAAAAAAAAGAAGAGATTTAAGTTATTTATCCATTCTAGTTTTATAACAGTTACTACAACATCTCCAAATTAAAATTTGGAAGTCATAATGAGTATAATTAATTAAGCAAAATAATAGAAATATTAGTTTTTCAGAGGGGAAAAGACGAATTTAAACAAATTTTATTAGTTTTACACTAGTTTAATAATAATTTTAAGGAGGAAAAAGACGAATTTAAACTTTTTTTTTTTAGTTTTACACTATTTTTTCTCATCTCCAACATGGATATATCAATTTTAACAGAAGAATTAAACGTATATTATAGTTTTTAACAACAAAATCTTAACAAGTATCATTAATTAAACAAAAATAAATATCAGTTTTAAAGAAAAGACGAATTTGAATAATTTTACACTAGTATTTTCAAAAGCAACATGGAAATATCAATACTTATTCACATATTTCACTTATTCACTGTATTCAATACTATATTTAATAAATTTGGATACACTTTAAGAATTTCCTAATCTATAATTAAATATTAGCTGTATATTTAATGTTATCCATGTTTTCAACATTAGTTCATAATCGTGAATTTTGTATTTTAAATACCATGTATTCAGGTTCAGATTATTTTCACTTGAAATCATACAGAATTTTTTAACAGAGTTTGTTTTTGAAATCATTGAAGCAACTGTATTTAATATTTTTAACACCAATTTTCTAAGATTTTCTAACATTTTCCGATTATACATTCTTCAGAAGTACATTTCTAAATGCTACAGTCACTTTACATATCGAAAAGATATCATTGAAGCAACTGTATTTAATATTTTTAATACCAATTTTCTAAGATTTTTTAACATTTTCCGGTTATACATTCCTCAAAAGTTATTATTACGTATTCTAAACAATAGCAAATATTAATTTTAAGAATAAAAAGACGAATTTAAACAAATTTTATTAGTTTTACACTATTTTTTCTCACCTCCAACACGGATATATCAATTTTAACAGAAGAATTAAACGTATATTTTAGTTTTTAACAACAAAAATGTAATAAGTATCATTAATTAAACAAAAATAAATACCAATTTTCAAGAAAAGACAATTTTTTACACAAATTTTCAACTTTGAAATACATCGCTTACATATATTGTTACAGTATATTACTAAACTTAAACTTTTTAAAAAGTTTGAATGTCTTTACAAAGGGTTCATACTTATATTTTTCACGTCTTGACTGCATTCGAAATCTTACAACAAAAGTATACTTTTATTATTATTATTATTATTATTATTATTCTAGAAAACCTAAAAAATCGTTTCTTGCTGCTTTAGACACTTGACATATTAAAACTACTCTACCCATATAATTAATCAAATTAGGACATGATTCATCTTACACTTCAAAATTTCTGAATTTTTACAATACTTATTTTCATCAAACTTTATTCTTGATCCGATATATTTTAATAGCACAGAATTTTCACATCTGTTTTTATCTACTTATCAGAAAATTATTAAAACACCCAACAACATTTTTCAAATATGAATATTATCTTTACAATTTAATGATGCAAAACATACACGAATACAAAGTTTAATTTTTACAAACATTTCATATTTCAAACCAAACTATTCGAAATTTTCACAACGTAAGAGCAAACATTAGACGAACTTTTTAACATTAATATTGCTTAGATCTTTTCATAATAACTTTTAACTATGATAATTATCCATTTTTAGGTTGATTGTCGAAAAACTGTAACTGAAATTACATAAACTTAATGTAAAAAACCATGTTCTCACACAATTTCTTGAAATTCAACAAAGAATTGACTATTACTCCAATACTTATCTACTTCAATCTCGACTCTCGATAGTATATAGATATTACATCATTACATACTTACAACTCTTTTCAAACGTTTATCAGAAAATCAAGCCAATCAAAGTCTAGTAGTTATCACACCTGTTCCTCAGAAATATTACTATCATATGAAACAGTAAAGAAAATTAATAGATATTTAATATTTAATAACTTCATACGTGAAATTACTGTCGAATGAGAATACTAATAATCTATAAAATCAACCGTTGAACAAAAAATAGTAGATTACCGAAAATTCAAATGTTTTTTTCTACAAAAGTTACAAAAATTAACAAATGAATGACAAGTTAGAGAAATAACTAAAAAAATTAATGAACATATTTACAAATTTATTAAAATCACACCATTTTCTGGGTTACAAACCACAATTTCTTGAAAAATTTAACACCGAATTTGTAAGATTTTAATACTAGTATTACATACACTCAATAAATATTCAAAATTAACAAAAAAATAATTTTTTAGTCTCATCAATAAGCAGAAATTCTATATTAAAAGAATATTTTCATAGTAGTACTTATAAAAATAAGAGTTTACAAACTGATTTTCATAATTTTATCACATTTAATCTTAATTTTTATACATAAAACATTATTTAATCAAATTTTATGCTTTCTAATTCAGTAAAATTCAATACTTTTTTAGTTTTTAAACCAATAGCACAATTTTTATTTACATCAAACTTGATTATTCACCTTTTATATTTCCACATTACACACGTGAGATAAATACTAACTTGGATCAGGAGTTGAAGTCAATTGATTCCATTCGATTTTCATCATGTACGCATTGCTCCTACACGAAATTTCTTACTGCTATAATCATCTAATCTATTAAAACTAATCTACTCATATTTTTAATCAATTCATCAGATGTTTCATCTCGCACTTCTGAATTATCGTGCATCAAGTTGCTTAAAATATAAATACTATCTTTATAGTTTTAATGATATATAGTATACATGGTTTATCTTGAGTTAGCACTTCCATAGTATTAATCAGATTATATGTTTCATCTTGCACTTGATCTTAATGTTTTCATCTTGCATCTGAATTATCGTCCATCGAGTTTTTTAAATAATAATATATTTATAGTTTTTGATTATACATAGCATGTACAAATACAATCTTTAATTTTAACATTTCATATTTCAAATAACCTATTTCCGAAACCAAGCTATGTGAATTTTACCACAATGCTTATTATCATAGAATAATTTGTGTTTCACACTTTTCTAAAAATTATCAGATATGTACCCCCTCAGAGAAATTACTATCATATGAATAAATGAAGAAAATTTAATTTATATTAAATGTACACGAAATTGATTGCAATATACATGTATTTAATAAAAATAAATAAATAAGCGATTATTTATACATTAAACCTTTACTAAATATATATTTCTTTCATTATACAGATGTTTCAACAAGATGAACCAAAACAGCAGCAAACTTCAGAAATTAATGACCCGAACGATTCATCCCTAGCACATGTAGCGTTAACGAATAACACATATGTGAGTACTTATATGAGAAATACTAGAATTCGTATATGAAACGTAATTAGAGTAAATACAAAATGATTTGTCTTACTACCTACACTTTAACAAGTGCTTTTTACCTATATTATTGAAGAGAATCCTAACTGTGTCCATTTATTTCTACTACAGATGTGCTCTATTTGCTACAAACACTTCTTAAGTAAATGGAATTTAACAGAACATACAAAAATCTATACAGGTGAAAAACCTTACACTTGGAAAGATTACCATAAATGCTGTTTTCAAGGAGACGTGAATCAAAAATGCACACATCATCATATAAAGCATCATCAGATATATGTAAACTTAGCGAAGATATTCAAAAATTAGTCAGACTTTTGAAGAATTTAGAAATAAAGGAAGATATTTAGGCTATTTATCCATCATATTTTCACAACACTTACCACAATATCTCAAACTTAAAATTTGGAAGACACACACTGCTGAAAAGTAATTTTGTGATTCTTCTAACCAGTATGAATGTATAGATATTATTTTGCAGTGTATTCTTTGAATGCTCACATTAAATATTCTTTTATATGCATATATCGTTGTGTTTATTTTTCTAATACCTATTACATTAATGAAATACATAACATTTTAAGTGAAATAACACTCTCACAACTTAAAAAATGCATAAGAACATACAAAAAATAAGCAGATGTATGAAAAAATATGCAAGTTTACAAAATAATTTCATTGTTTTCTAGAAATATTAACAAAAAATATTTACAATATGAAAAAATTGCAAAAGTGAAAAGAAAAAACACAAATGTAAAAAAAAAAAACCACAAAGTGAAAAACTCATAACAAAGTTTTTGAAAAAAATATTTACAACAAAATTTTTTTTTACAAAAACCAAAACTTCCAAAAATATTTTTTTCAAAAAAATTTTTTTTTCAAAAACATTTTTTACAAAATTTTTTTTTTCAAAATAAGTTTTTACAAAAGTAAAAAAAGAAAATCACAACGTTAAAAAAATGAAAAATTTTTGTTAAAAAAAGTGTAAAAAAATTGCAAAAAAATGTTGCAAAAATTTCAAAAAAGTTATGAAAAAAGTCTCAAAAATTTTGTTGGTTTTAATAGCAAATGCAATGGTTTCGCCATTGCAATTTTTGAAGCTTTTTTCATAACTTTTTTTGAAATTTTTGCAACATTTTTTTGCAATTTTTTTACACTTTTTTTAACAAAAATTTTTCATTTTTTTAACGTTGTGATTTTCTTTTTTTACTTTTGTAAAAACTTATTTTGAAAAAAAAATTTTTGTAAAAAATGTTTTTGAAAAAAAAAATTTTTTGAAAAAAATATTTTTGGAAGTTTTGGTTTTTGTAAAAAAAAATTTTGTTGTAAATATTTTTTTCAAAAACTTTGTTATGAGTTTTTTACTTTGTGGTTTTTGTTTTTACATTTGTGTTTTTTCTTTTCACTTTTGCAATTTTTTCATATTGTAAATATTTTTTGTTAATATTTCTAGAAAACAATGAAATTATTTTGTAAACTTGCATATTTTTTCATACATCTGCTTATTTTTTGTATGTTCTTATGCATTTTTTAAGTTGTGAGAGTGTTATTTCACTTAAAATGTTATGTATTTCATTAATGTAATAGGTATTAGAAAAATAAACACAACGATATATGCATATAAAAGAATATTTAATGTGAGCATTCAAAGAATACACTGCAAAATAATATCTATACATTCATACTGGTTAGAAGAATCACAAAATTACTTTTCAGCAGTGTGTGTCTTCCAAATTTTAAGTTTGAGATATTGTGGTAAGTGTTGTGAAAATATGATGGATAAATAGCCTAAATATCTTCCTTTATTTCTAAATTCTTCAAAAGTCTGACTAATTTTTGAATATCTTCGCTAAGTTTACATATATCTGATGATGCTTTATATGATGATGTGTGCATTTTTGATTCACGTCTCCTTGAAAACAGCATTTATGGTAATCTTTCCAAGTGTAAGGTTTTTCACCTGTATAGATTTTTGTATGTTCTGTTAAATTCCATTTACTTAAGAAGTGTTTGTAGCAAATAGAGCACATCTGTAGTAGAAATAAATGGACACAGTTAGGATTCTCTTCAATAATATAGGTAAAAAGCACTTGTTAAAGTGTAGGTAGTAAGACAAATCATTTTGTATTTACTCTAATTACGTTTCATATACGAATTCTAGTATTTCTCATATAAGTACTCACATATGTGTTATTCGTTAACGCTACATGTGCTAGGGATGAATCGTTCGGGTCATTAATTTCTGAAGTTTGCTGCTGTTTTGGTTCATCTTGTTGAAACATCTGTATAATGAAAGAAATATATATTTAGTAAAGGTTTAATGTATAAATAATCGCTTATTTATTTATTTTTATTAAATACATGTATATTGCAATCAATTTCGTGTACATTTAATATAAATTAAATTTTCTTCATTTATTCATATGATAGTAATTTCTCTGAGGGGGTACATATCTGATAATTTTTAGAAAAGTGTGAAACACAAATTATTCTATGATAATAAGCATTGTGGTAAAATTCACATAGCTTGGTTTCGGAAATAGGTTATTTGAAATATGAAATGTTAAAATTAAAGATTGTATTTGTACATGCTATGTATAATCAAAAACTATAAATATATTATTATTTAAAAAACTCGATGGACGATAATTCAGATGCAAGATGAAAACATTAAGATCAAGTGCAAGATGAAACATATAATCTGATTAATACTATGGAAGTGCTAACTCAAGATAAACCATGTATACTATATATCATTAAAACTATAAAGATAGTATTTATATTTTAAGCAACTTGATGCACGATAATTCAGAAGTGCGAGATGAAACATCTGATGAATTGATTAAAAATATGAGTAGATTAGTTTTAATACATTAGATGATTATAGCAGTAAGAAATTTCGTGTAGGAGCAATGCGTACATGATGAAAATCGAATGGAATCAATTGACTTCAACTCCTGATCCAAGTTAGTATTTATCTCACGTGTGTAATGTGGAAATATAAAAGGTGAATAATCAAGTTTGATGTAAATAAAAATTGTGCTATTGGTTTAAAAACTAAAAAAGTATTGAATTTTACTGAATTAGAAAGCATAAAATTTGATTAAATAATGTTTTATGTATAAAAATTAAGATTAAATGTGATAAAATTATGAAAATCAGTTTGTAAACTCTTATTTTTATAAGTACTACTATGAAAATATTCTTTTAATATAGAATTTCTGCTTATTGATGAGACTAAAAAATTATTTTTTTGTTAATTTTGAATATTTATTGAGTGTATGTAATACTAGTATTAAAATCTTACAAATTCGGTGTTAAATTTTTCAAGAAATTGTGGTTTGTAACCCAGAAAATGGTGTGATTTTAATAAATTTGTAAATATGTTCATTAATTTTTTTAGTTATTTCTCTAACTTGTCATTCATTTGTTAATTTTTGTAACTTTTGTAGAAAAAAACATTTGAATTTTCGGTAATCTACTATTTTTTGTTCAACGGTTGATTTTATAGATTATTAGTATTCTCATTCGACAGTAATTTCACGTATGAAGTTATTAAATATTAAATATCTATTAATTTTCTTTACTGTTTCATATGATAGTAATATTTCTGAGGAACAGGTGTGATAACTACTAGACTTTGATTGGCTTGATTTTCTGATAAACGTTTGAAAAGAGTTGTAAGTATGTAATGATGTAATATCTATATACTATCGAGAGTCGAGATTGAAGTAGATAAGTATTGGAGTAATAGTCAATTCTTTGTTGAATTTCAAGAAATTGTGTGAGAACATGGTTTTTTACATTAAGTTTATGTAATTTCAGTTACAGTTTTTCGACAATCAACCTAAAAATGGATAATTATCATAGTTAAAAGTTATGATGAAAAGATCTAAGCAATATTAATGTTAAAAAGTTCGTCTAATGTTTGCTCTTACGTTGTGAAAATTTCGAATAGTTTGGTTTGAAATATGAAATGTTTGTAAAAATTAAACTTTGTATTCGTGTATGTTTTGCATCATTAAATTGTAAAGATAATATTCATATTTGAAAAATGTTGTTGGGTGTTTTAATAATTTTCTGATAAGTAGATAAAAACAGATGTGAAAATTCTGTGCTATTAAAATATATAGGATCAAGAATAAAGTTTGATGAAAATAAGTATTGTAAAAATTCAGAAATTTTGAAGTGTAAGATGAATCATGTCCTAATTTGATTAATTATATGGGTAGAGTAGTTTTAATATGTCAAGTGTCTAAAGCAGCAAGAAACGATTTTTTAGGTTTTCTAGAATAATAATAATAATAATAATAATAATAAAAGTATACTTTTGTTGTAAGATTTCGAATGCAGTCAAGACGTGAAAAATATAAGTATGAACCCTTTGTAAAGACATTCAAACTTTTTAAAAAGTTTAAGTTTAGTAATATACTGTAACAATATATGTAAGCGATGTATTTCAAAGTTGAAAATTTGTGTAAAAAATTGTCTTTTCTTGAAAATTGGTATTTATTTTTGTTTAATTAATGATACTTATTACATTTTTGTTGTTAAAAACTAAAATATACGTTTAATTCTTCTGTTAAAATTGATATATCCGTGTTGGAGGTGAGAAAAAATAGTGTACAACTAATAAAATTTGTTTAAATTCGTCTTTTTATTCTTAAAATTAATATTTGCTATTGTTTAGAATACGTAATAATAACTTTTGAGGAATGTATAACCGGAAAATGTTAAAAAATCTTAGAAAATTGGTATTAAAAATATTAAATACAGTTGCTTCAATGATATCTTTTCGATATGTAAAGTGATTGTAGCATTTAGAAATGTACTTCTGAAGAATGTATAATCGGAAAATGTTAGAAAATCTTAGAAAATTGGTGTTAAAAATATTAAATACAGTTGCTTCAATGATTTCAAAAACAAACTCTGTTAAAAAATTCTGTATGATTTCAAGTGAAAATAATCTGAACCTGAATACATGGTATTTAAAATACAAAATTCACGATTATGAACTAATGTTGAAAACATGGATAACATTAAATATACAGCTAATATTTAATTATAGATTAGGAAATTCTTAAAGTGTATCCAAATTTATTAAATATAGTATTGAATACAGTGAATAAGTGAAATATGTGAATAAGTATTGATATTTCCATGTTGCTTTTGAAAATACTAGTGTAAAATTATTCAAATTCGTCTTTTCTTTAAAACTGATATTTATTTTTGTTTAATTAATGATACTTGTTAAGATTTTGTTGTTAAAAACTATAATATACGTTTAATTCTTCTGTTAAAATTGATATATCCATGTTGGAGATGAGAAAAAATAGTGTAAAACTAAAAAAAAAAAGTTTAAATTCGTCTTTTTCCTCCTTAAAATTATTATTAAACTAGTGTAAAACTAATAAAATTTGTTTAAATTCGTCTTTTCCCCTCTGAAAAACTAATATTTCTATTATTTTGCTTAATTAATTATACTCATTATGACTTCCAAATTTTAATTTGGAGATGTTGTAGTAACTGTTATAAAACTAGAATGGATAAATAACTTAAATCTCTTCTTTTTTTTCACTCTATGTGATACTTTTTCTTGAACGTAAACATTTGTATACCTTTGTAAGTTGTGACGTCAAGATTCTTTGTTATGTTCCCCTACCTGGAATGCATGCATGGTGGGGTTGCAGAAAAAAGTTTTAGTTTAGATATGACGTAATAAGAAATGCTCTGCAGGTTCACATTTGTGTGTTGGGGATTTCTTTAAATTATTCGTTTATGCATTAAAATTCTACTTAGTTGGTATACATAAAGTACGATGAAATTTCCAATTAGAGTAAAAGTTAACCAAATTCGTTTAATTCGTCTTTTTTCGTTAAAAAATCATTAGTTTCCTTTGTTAATTGTTCAATTATCGAAATTCTTTGAGGTAACGACTGTTCAAAAACTAAAAAATATGTTTAAATTTCTATTTTAAGTTGTGTATTCTGATTTTATATTAAAAAATAAATAAATAAATAAAAAATATGAAGAAATCAGTTAAAAATTTAATATTTTCTGTTTTGCTTAATTAATAATGTTCATGAAGGAAATGGTTGTCCAAAACTGGAATGCATGCTTAAATTTCTTTCTATCAAATTGATATTCTGAAGTTTGAGTTGAAAAAATCGTAAGAAATCAGTCTTTTTCTATAAAACTTGATATTTTCCATTGTTTTTTACTTAATTAACGATACTCATTAAGATTATAGCTGTTGAAAAACTAGAATGCATGTTTAACTTTCAACTTGTAAGTCGATACACTGATGTTGCAGTTGATAAAAATCGTAAGAAATCAGTCTTTTTCTATAAAATCGATATTTTCCATTGTTTTTTACTTAATTATGAATGCTCATTAAGGTTATAGCTGTTGAAAAACTGAAATGTATGTTTAAGTTTTCTCTCTTAAGTTGATAAAAATCGTTAGAAATCAGTCTTTTTCCATAAAACTTGATATTTTCCATTGTTTTTTTTACTTAATTAACGATACTCATTAAGGCTATAGCTGTTGAAAAACTAGGATACATGTTTAACTTTCAACTTTTAAGTCGTTACATTGATCATATAGTTGATAAAAATCGTAAGAAATCAGTCTTTTTCTATAAAACTGGATATTTTCTATTGTTTTTACTTAATTAATACTACTCATTAAGATGTCTATGAAGCAAAATTCAAATATATGTTTAACTTTCTTGAGTTAAATTGATAATCTCATCTTGTAGTTGAAGAAATCTAAATAAAATGGTTAAAAACTGAGATTTTTCCAGTGTTTCGCTTAATTAATAATACTCATTAAAATTATGGTTGTTCAAAATTCAAATATAAATTTAATCTTCATCATATAGTATGATTCCGAGTTGAGATGTGATTGATAATATTTTTAATTAGGGAAGGTTGTTCACCTCTCCTGTTAGAATAGAATGTTCCTTTTTTCCACTAGGGGGCGCAGGAGGGCGGCGGTGAGATGGTGGGAGCAGGAGGGACCGCAGGCAGGGCAGCCGGAGGAGCAGGCGGGGCGGCGGTGGCACGGTGGGAGCAGGAGGCACGGTGCCACAGTGCCACCTGCTCCTGAGCCCGTACTCTCCTTTTCCTACTACTCCCGTGTTATATATACACATATATATACGTACATGTATATAAATACATATGTAACTATGAATACATATATAAGCATTATTACATACGAGGACCCCAGAAGCCAAGGGGTAGAAATGGCAAAATTGAAAAAAAATAAACTACATACACAGACGACCTAAAAATATGCTTTTTTCATTTCTGGTAAAGAAATATAAGTGATTTTCTTATTATTTGCTGAGTTATAGAGGCAAACCACTTTTTTCGAAAAACAAACAATATTGATTAATTATACATTTAAAGAAAGTTGTGCTTTATTTTTTAACAGTTATTGAAATAAGAGTTCAAAGACCAGAATGCAACAAGCAGATGTTTCCTATTTCAATTCACTCATTTGTTATTGATGTTCCAATTTAACATCAATTATCTTTAAACTCAATTTACTCCAAATCGAAATTTTGTCACTTGTACCCCTTGGCTTCTGGGGTCCTCATATATAAGCATGTATTTATATGTGTGCATGTATATATAGATACAATATGTGTATAGATAGATATATGCATGTGTATATATAATATTAACGTCCGATTAACCGAAAAGTACCCTATTTTATATCTTGAATGATATTATACAGATACGTTTCAAAATATATACCATAAGCTCTATTATAAAACGGTATGATTAAAATGGATTTCTTTTTTATAGTTATCATCTAATCCTATAAATAAAGTATTGGTGATAATAATAATGAACTAATATGTTCTATTTTATACCAATGATCTGAGTTCTTTTACGTATTCATTTACTTTAGAAAATTAGTATTGTTTTAACTATTCTTTTCTTATGGGGTTACATAAAAAAAAATCTGTTTTTTTAATAAACATATACAAATAAAATTTTCACCACATTTCATTTTAAGAACTGCATAATAGATTGTAACTCATTGTACTATTTATGATAGTATTAGATTTATAGTGACTCTGTCATTAAACATCCAGCAAACCAAATACAAACTTGAAAAAAAAAAAAAAAAAAAAAAAACGAATTAAAAATTCCACATTTTAGGCGAAATAGAGTAGATGCGGTGCTATGTTAAATAAGCAATTAAGATCGTTGTTTATTTTTATCATACATTAAGAGTTTTTTGGTTTAAATGTATAATTTCACAAATAAAAATGTAATTTCGGCAATCTATTATTAAAATTATTTTTTTAATAATAATAAAAATGTTTTTAATTTTTTTTTTTTACTGCTTGTAAACTTTTATGTAAAATGAATTAATCTTTTATATCACCACGTTGTTTATCTGCAATATCCCAAAAAGTGAAAGTTACTCATACAATGAGAATCAATGTTACTTTTATTGTCAGCTTAAAAAAAATATGATTATATTTATTGTTGCTATCTTCAAACATAGCAGTTGTCAGCCTAAATATTTTTTAGAATTGTCAACATGCAGCGATACTGAGATAAATTTTCATATCAAAGTTATATTTCTTATTTGATTAGTTTTTCATAGTTATTGTAAAATGAACTTTGCAGAATTTGTAATATGATGGTAAATAGCTAAAAAGGAGATTTTTTACAAAGGTAAGTTCGTATGCTTTACAATTTTGTATTTGAAAAATGATGAAGTTGATGTGAAGTATATAAATTTTTGTTTACTTTAAACATGAAAAAATATCAATATTTTTATTTATTTATTTATTTTATACATTTTTAAAATGATTCCTTTTGACACTCCAATAAATATTTGCAATTTCAACATCGAATAGCACTTGAAATAATTATGTTTCAGCTTGTTTATCACAATAATTGATATAAAAATACACGTTTACACATTTTTACACGCCCTAGTTTTCTTAACACTATTTCTACCAAAATAAAATTCCATTTTTTAACAAAATTCAATTCTTTCTTTCTTTTTTTTTTGTATGTGTATGTATGTGTGTGTGATTTTTAGATTGAAATAATTAAAAAGTATTTTTCATACATTGAAGACATTTTTAAGCGTATTTCATTCAAAAACAACAAAAATTAAAATTTTAAAAAGTATCATTTGGTATCCGTAGAAATACTGTTAATATACGAGTAGATCGAAAAAGTCAAAAGATTACTTCATACCCATAAAAGAAAATAGGTACATTTGCATTTTTTTTGTTACTTTTTATTTTATTTTTCAATTTTATTTTTCAAATAGTATTTAAACTCATTGTACATTTTAGAATCGAAGTAGTTTGAACTTGTTTAGATATTTATGTGTTGCAGAGATCTCTTGAAGATGGATTGCCAAATTATAGAGCATATATGACTTTATAATAATATATATTATAATTAACGTTTCATAACATATATGGCTCGTTTCTAGTCATCATATGTGAAGCATACCTACATGACTTGTGTATAAGATGTAAACGATGACATAGATGTGTATTTATATATATAGGACATAAGACGTAAATATTACTTATATAAGAATGTTTATGGAAAATAAATGTTTGGAATGTATATATGAGAACGTGAGTTTCAAAATTTAAAAAATCGAATTATTACAATCAATCTCTAATATTAATGAGCCTACATCGAAAAAGCATTATAATCTGCAGAAAAAAATAGTTTTATCGTGCATTTCTATTATTGTAAAACCACGCTTTATAATGAAAACCATTGAATGCAGTCAGGTTTTTCGCGATTTCCTGATATTTTTTTTTTATTTTCTGTATAAGGCCAGCTTTGAAACTCACGTCTTCATATATGAGATATGATCAAAGTTGACCGGCCAACTGCGATTTTAAACATTTTGTTAAATATCTAGAAAAATACACGATGAATTATCCTGAAACTCTAAGTGCGTAAATATAATAGTACAGGTCACACATTTCCTTGAAGATTTTTTCATCAAACTCCATAAGGGACTGTCAACAAATTGAAAAAGAAAGAATATCCTTTAGATTACCCTGTCAAAACTAATGTTGCAAAAGCCATCAAACTATAGATTATGATTAAGTGGATTATTGTAATAAACTGTCTTCATTTGTATGTGGATAACATGTATACTCGTAGAGAAATTAAGATTTTAATAGAAATAGTCTTAAATTTTGACAAGTTTTTTTACTTATAATTTGCAGAGTTCTGAATATAAAATAATGTACTTTTACGAAAATATGACAAAAAACATTATACATTATAGCGTTTGCAGAGTTCTGAATATAAAATAATGTACTTTTACGAAAATATGACAAAAAACATTATACATTATAGCGTTCACACATGCGCAGTGAAAAATTATTCAGTAAACCTATTTATTTTTCAAACAAACGTTATTATTAATTCTGATTAAAAAGTATTGTGTACAATGTTTTTTGTTATATTTTCGTAAAAGTATATTACAGTAGAACCCCGATAATTCGGCACCGATAATCCGGATCTCCGGATAATTCGGATCGGTTTGGTCATTTTTTTTTCAAGTTTGAGAAGCGATTGGCTAATTTCCATAACATTTACTTGTTTCATCGTCGTATTCTAAATAAAAAAACTTTTTCTGACATATTTTCGGAATAATTAAGCAAAGTAAACATTATTACTGTCTGCAAATATTCAATAAGTTTATCATAAAGGTGATTTTCTGTTAGTATGTTATATTTTATTTCATTTTTTTCTAATTCTCCGGATAATCCGGATTGGGTCTGGTCCCAATTAATCCGAATTATCGGGGTTTTACTGTATTTTATATTCAGAACTCTGCAAATTATAAATAAAAAAACTTGTCAAAGTTTGAGACTATTTCTATTAAAATCTTAATTTCTCTACGAGTATACATGTTATCCACATAAAAATGAAGACAGTTTATTACAATAATCCACTTAATCATAATCTACAATTTGAGCGTTTTGCTACATTAGTTTTGGTAGGATTATCCAAAAGATATACATTCTCTTTCAATTTGTTGACGGGTACCCTATGGAGGATCGGGAAAAAATGTTCATGATAATATATGGCCTGTGCTATTATGTTTACACACACCTGGAGTTGTAGGGAAATTCCTCGTGTGTTTTTCTAGATATTTAACAAAATATTTAAAAATGCAAGTGGGCGGTCACCGTGCATATATATATTTCAGGATGATTTTGGCGACATCGTAACTGCAACTTTGGTGTAAACCCCATTTTCTCTGTCCACCATATCTGTATCAACTATGTCTACTGCATTATAATCGCATATATTATTTATAGTAATTAATATCATACAATTAAAATGCTTAAAATATAAGTACTTAATATCGGTTTTCTTTTTTATATTTAAGATTTTTTATAGTTGTTATGTAATTAAATAATCACTCGTGATTTAGCGTTCAAAATGCGTATTAAAATGCTAAATTAATTTCATTCAGTCAATAGTAATTAATAATCTTTCAATTCATTCAATCAATAACCCTTATAATTTAAAGATTACAAAAAGTACTATGTATAATGTAAGAGAATATTTTTTTATAAATAGATTTTATATTGATTATGATTTTAACATTCAAGCAGAAATATTTCTTTAGTAATTTTAACAAATATTGCTGTTAAATGTCACACAGTTTGATAAAAGAATAATTCTATATTAATTTTAATAAATTATTTTAATTAGTAAATAAATCACCTGTAATTTTTCTAACAGAATTAAAAAGTATTTTGGCCTAGGTTTGAAGCGGGATTTTTTATGAGAGCTGCCAATGCTCTACCAAATGAGCTATCGGGGATGAATCTGGCGGACACAATTCAGCCAAAGAACTAGAATAATATACTAAATAAAGCTAACTAATGCCAGACTGGCAGCTTACGCTAAAAGTCCCTGGTTCGAATTCTGCCCTGGACGCTTTTTTCACCCATTTAGTAAAATTATATTAAAGGATAATTCTGATTGAACATTCGTGGTTAAAAATGACTAGCTATTTGTGGAGCTTTACATGTGTGATGATAACTTTGGAAGTTAAAGTGAGCAAAAGCTTTCAAAGAGAGTGCAAAAATACAATTAGCACAGCCCACGCAAAAAAAGTTTGTAATAATTTATTTAAAAAAAAGAAAAAAAAAGGTACGGTTTTATTTTTATCCTGTACACCGCAACAAGTTAAAAAAAATCCCCATTTTGTTCGCCATAAATGCAAAATAAAATTATGCCATTTTCAGAATATGGAGAAATATGAATTTAAGAAAAGCGGAAATTCTAAATAAATTAAAAACAGCTCAAGCTGTTACACTTGTAAGACTGTGTGAAAGAACTTTAACTTTTAACTTAATTTAAAAGACAGTCTTCATACTGTCTATATACAAATTATACATTCCTGTTCATAAACTATGAATGCATCATTTTCCGACTTCAAACCAAATCTAACAGAAAGATAACATATTATAATTTGAGACTATCCTGATTGTTTGTAAATTAAGCATATTGGGATTTGTGGCCTTGTTTGCAAGTCAGTAAAAAAAAAAAAAAAAAAAAAAAAAAAAAAAAAAAAAAAGTGCCAAGTATAAATGAGTTTATTCTTTATGCAATTTTGTTCCGTGATCATGAAAACTTTTTTTTTAGAATTTACATATCAAAGCTTAAGGTAAATCTCTGTATACAAAAATCTGTGTATTTTAAATATTACACAAAAGTGTGTGCTTTGCATGTTACGCATACATATGTGTAAGAACAGAATATTAACACATAAATCTCCGTATTCTGCATAGAACACAAAAATATGCGCATTTTGCATATTACACAAGATTATGTGTATGTTCCTATTACACAAAATATGTGTAAAAACAGAATTTTACACATATGTATGTGTAAAAATATTGCACAGAAATATGTGTATTTCAGTGCAACTTACACATTAAAGTGTGTATTTCAAGAGTTATCAGATAAGTTTTACACATTTGGACTTATCATCAAATTACACATTAAAATGTGTATTTTTAAATTTACACATTTGGCGCAATTTACACACCAATTTACACATATAGACATGTCGTTTTTGTATCATCGATTTACACATTTTTGTGTGTAAATTTACACATTTATTTTTTAGAGTGTATGTAAAAATTTATTAATTATAAATTAACAATTTGGATTTATTAATTAAAGTGTAAGTTGTTTTGAAAAAAATAATAAACGAAACCGTCTGTGGGATCTGCGATCAGACTTATCTACTTGTTTAAAAAAATCTTGTAGAATATTTTGCCCCATTTTCACATTTTTGAATTAAAATTAAGTGGGAAGAAATTCAACAATCAGAGTTCAAAGGATTTTAAAAGTGTTTTTTAAGTGTATAATGGCTCCGTTTTAAATATTTCCCAATAAAATTTCCCTTCCTCCTTTTTTAATTTTATTAATTAAAGGAATCTTTAACGATGCTAATTTTAAAATAAAAATCTTATTTAATTACCCTTAATTTCTAACAATTTAAAATGTGACGCATTCATTAACGGAAATTTTATTTGAATATATGAATAATGTATATGCAACTAAAATATCGGTAAAACAACTAAACTAAAATAAATATATTTGATATACATTACTTTCGAATAAAAATTTACATCAACTACTATCTAAAAATATCTTTCATTAAAGTATTATACGAAATGGATTTCGAAAACACTCTTAAATTATTCAAGCATAACTCCTTTAATGGAAAAATGTTCATATATCCGGTTGTCAATAGGGGTATTTCGATTTTATTTCTTTTAAAACTGTCTGGGAATTGTTCTATGCAGCGTTTAATTTAATTTCATTTATTACATTGAAATGGAATGTTTAAAATCAATACAATTGTTAACTGTTAAATATTTTACATTTTACGTTACATATACTCATATATTCTAATTTAATTTATTCGATACCATTTTTTAAGATTAACTCTAGAGAAATATATTAACTTTCATATATTTTGCAGCTATCCAATTACGATATTTCTTTTCTTTGTATTTCAGTAAAAGCTTTAAAACTGTTGATTTTTAACACTTTAAAGACTTTTAGATCTTTTCTCAAATTGTAATATTTCAAAAGATATATCTTTTAAAGATAATTCTTATTTTAATAGATGTAAGTGGATCAACAACATTTGTAGATCTCCTAAAATTTACAAATCTTTTACATAAATCTTTTATCTTTTACAAATACAACAAGACAGAGAACGGCTGATGCAAAAGAAAACAATGTGTGACAAAAAAAAAAAAAAATAAAAAATAAATAAATAAACAAATAAATAAAAATAAAAAATAAAAATATAAATATAAAATAAATAAAATAAATAAAATAAAATAAAAAAAATAAAAAATAAATAAAATAAATAAAATAAAATAAAAAGATGCAAGTTATTATTTACATGCTAAGCCCCCAAATCTTATATGGACTTTGCTTCTTTTTCATCATTTTAACTATTTATATGAATAATAGAATCTTGTATTTAGCCGTGAGAAGTTTTAGCTGCTTTTAAATTCAGTCAAAAATTTCCGTCATATATTTACCAATTAATCTGAATAAAACATTTCTTTATGAATTTGTCCATATAACGTCATATTTGTGCAATTTTATCAAACAGATTTTATTTTCGTGTTCCTAGCACAACGAGGTAAAAAGATAAATCATAATAGACGATGATTTTAAGCGTTGTAAATGATTTCTTTTTTAATTAAATAAAATTTTAACCTACATTGTAATATTGTTTATTATTTGAAATTCAATATTTAATCAAATTAACATTATAATTATTCCTTAAACGTATAGCAAAACTAGATTTATATTTAGAAAAATCTTAAGATCTAATGCAATTCGAATGCCATACATGAGGTTGCTATGACTTCTAGTACATTTAATGCTATGAATTTCCACTTTTGCATAGAAATCTTATCCTATAAGCAAGGTTTTTTTCATGGCGGAAATGTTACTGTAATTTATTAGCATATGCAAGAACTTTTAATTTATTATAATTTTTGCCTCATGTGCAACAGAAAAGTAATATTTATTTTTATCACCCGGGAATTACTGAATAGTTTAAGCTGACAATTGAAATTTCAAAATGTAGGATATCAATAACCGTCAAAATTGTCTCATTGTTTGCTAACAGCTGTCTCATTGTCAGCTGTCTGCAAGTCTTTTTATGCATAAAAAAGTACACACATTTAGTTTTTGATTGGATGGAGACAATTTCGGCAAATTAAAATAATCCTTTTCAGTACTGATTGTTTCAACAAATATTTTTATGATAGTTTTAGTTAATCAGACCAAGGTTGATATTTTAACCCCCTCGTCACCTTCAGTCTTATAAAGTTCCTAGTTCGGATTGCAATATTTTAAAGAAGAAAAGATGTTTCTTTTTTCTTTTTCGTATGCCATTAAATCATTTATAATACAGAGGAGCCTTTAAATAATTGTATTAATCGTACATAGATATCAGTACTAGATAATTTTTAGTATTATTTACAATTGTTGCTTTAATGTTCTAGAAGAGAAAGGAACTGTTTATTTGATCTGCTTTATTGAGTTGCTTATTTGATCTGCTTTTTTGAGTTGCTTATTTGATCTGCTTTATTGAGTTGCCTATTTTTTTGCGAGGTAAAAAATGTTTTAATATTCTTTAACCTACTCTTAATGTAAGCATGCTTTCAAACGAAGACTTAAAAAAAAGCCTCTTTGCATATGAATTATAGTGGTATTTTAGAAGCAATAAAAGATAGAAAGATTTTTTTTCTCTACTTTTCAAATAATTTGATGACGAGAGAAAGAAAGATTAATTCTTAAATCTTCGTTTGACTTAATCTGCCTGATCAACCACTGGGAAAATGAGAATTAAAAACTATTTATTTATAATTTCATTGCTATTTAATTTCATTCATGTTTGTTTATTATAGAACGTTTATTCAGTGCTGTAGTAATACCGGTAATTTATTTTTATAGCTTAAAAGGAAGGAAATAGAATAAAATCCTTAATCAAATAAAATAACACTGACTTAATTTGATGAGCTACCGCTTGATACTCTATTTTGAGATGTTATTTTCTATTTTGTGTGTGTGTGTGTGGGGGGGGGGGGTACGTGTAATTCAAAATATAATGTCAATTTCTTTTCTGTAAAAAATTTTAACTTTAAATTTTTTATTTGCTTGTAGTTTATAAGTATTTTGAGTTATTTCCTTTATTCTGTTTAATAAGAATGTATTTTTAACACATACAATTTAATGAATGTGTATCAAATTTCTTATTTGTTAGAATATATACGGAATTTTAAAGATTTAATTCATCATTCGACCTCAAATATAGGATTGCTTTTAACGCTTTATGTACTTTTCTACCAGTATATATTTTTGACTGATATAATGTTTACTTACTGCAACCTGTGTTGACATGATGTCACTCAAACGAAAGAAGATGTGGTGAAAATATCATTATATTGAATTGGTTACTGTTAATATTTTGAACGAAAAATTAAGTGTAACTTTGAAAACTTTTTCTTTCTTTTTTTTGGAGGGGGGGGGGGCGGGGAGAGGTTGTCTAATAAATTGAAATGCGACATTTTATTTATATGAAATATTTTTTTCATCTATTAAGTCTGATTACTTCTTCCTTTTTTTAAAGTTAATGTAAGAGCCATTCGATAAATATATTCCTTGTAAGATATTTCAGCTTTTCACAACGTAGAATTTTTTTAGAGTTTCAAATTTCAAAATTAGAAATTCACATTCTAGTTGTAAAAAATATTTCACAAACATTTTTATTGTCTGTTTTTCGCTTTACTGAACATATTTGACGTTCGGCAGACATGTTATCCTTTTCATGCATCGCTATATACTCGTTCCTGATCTAACATATTCTAAATAATCACGCCTATCTTTCTGTATTCCACATTTTGTTTAAATATTTACAACTTCAAAAAATGTTTAATGTATTTTCGAAAAGAAATGCTCCAGTGAGCAGTAACGGAAACATTTGACCCGTGAAAACCCATTTAGATTTATATGGTATTTCCTCTCATTGTTGTGTATATTAATCAAAATTCCTCTTTCTAACAGAATTTTTTCGATTTGTTGAGAATAAATTATGACAATGTTTTACAAAATAAAATCTACCCTTTATAACATTTCATCTCATTTTTCATTTCAATGTATCCCTGATACGGTAAGACAAGTTATATATATTTTTAAAAACTTTGAAAATTTTAATGATATAATGGAATACAAATGCGGAAAAATGCACCTCTCTAATATATTACCTGATATCTGCATTATGTTTTCAGACTTTTTTCATTGAGATATACTAACATTTTATTCAAAATTCGAATGTTTGCTAAAATGTGTATTAAAATTGTTTTTTTTTCAGTTATATTTAGTTTAACAAAAATATTGCATAAATATTAACTTTAAGTACACTTTTATAATTTAAATGTAGTACATAGTTTGTACTTTTGATTTTGTTACAGTTAACTCTATTTCATAGCACATAAAGTAAAACAAAAACGTATTAAAGAGTCTCGTAATTTGGTAAGCGCGTACATCAAAAACATTCAATATACACAGCTGTTGAAGGATCACTGTTTCTCCCCACAGCACTAAGATAGGGTGAAATAGGCCGAATTTCGAGATTTTACTTTTTTTTATTATTATTCAGAATATGTAGGATATGTTGAGGATAGATGCCCTGTTGTACAAGATGCCAGATCACGTGGTTTTTATATACGCAAGCGCTGTTGAGAAATGTCTCTCAGTTGTAAGGAAGAGTGTTTCACAATGGTCAACTAGATATATAACGGCCGGCGCATTTCGCTAAAAACCGCAGAAAAAGTGAGGCTGGATTCAGCTTCAAACCCTAAATCCTTTCATTAGACCACGTTGCGCAAACCCTGCCCAAATTAGCTTATTTCTGTTCTGTACACATGGTCGTTGTTTGTTTAGGGTTTGTACGATTGGTCAGAATAACTTGGGCAGGGTTACAGAATCCTCCGGCGGGAGGCTTCATATATTTATCTAAAATAGATGGGCCGTATAGATCCAGCTGGCCATGGTTTCACACTGATATTTTAGCTTCAATTAGCATTCTTTTTTAAAATTTTAAGTGATAATTTTTTATTGCTTTTTCGACTTAGCACTTCTGGTAAATATTCAAATTTTTTTAGAAGACATTTTTATTTGCTTATACAAGCCATAGTTTAAACATCAAAGAAATAAGTTTGGTGTCTTTTGAGACTGCTTGTACTTGGCCTTTCTCCAAAGTAATGGTGAAATGTTCTCAATTTTTTCACAGCATTAGGGGTACCAGTGTCTTGTCCTGTATTTTGGGGTTAATTGATGAAAAATTTTTGGGGTAAGATGCCGGTTATTTTCAATTGGGCTGAATAAGCTGATTATTTTCCGTTGCTGTAATACGCCAGGTTTTTAAGTGCGTTCGTAATTATGTAAATACGTAGCACCTATAGTTGTCTTTCAATCCGTCCGTCTTTCCGTCTGTCCGTCTGCCTGCACATAACAACACAAAAACAACCGAATTTAATGGTGCATTTTAATGGTGTTACACTCATTCGAACATAATAAAATTGTCTTTGTGGTTTAATAGTATTTTACCGTTCATGCGAATGAATATTCGGCATTTGTTTTCTTTATGAATTCGGATAGTAATTTACCAACTTAATTTCAATTGAAGTTATCGTAGAATATATGTTTATTAGGATGTAAATTAGAAATAACAACGTTTGATGTTTACATTAAATATTTTACACAAATGACACATAGGCTTTGGCGCGATGTTTTTTGTAACAATTTGGTGATAACTTAATTTTTGAATATCACTTACACACATACTTAAAAATTATTTTCTAATATTTGAAAGAGGAAATAATAAATAAACAATATTTTATACAATAACTATATAGAACAAAACTATTCATGTCATTTTAAAAAAGAAAAAAGAAAACTTCTCAGAAAATAAACAACAATTGCCAGGTCAACATGTCAGGCAAAATAATGGCAATTAGGTATCTATAGGTGCGTATATTATATTTGGGGCACGTAATCATACACGTAAAATAAATTGCCGGAAAATACGATAATTTTTTTTCTCTCAAAGGGCCTGTAAAAATATTTTTATTCATTTATCGTATTTTAAATGAGCTGAATTAAAGATGTATGTATATTTTTAATTATGTGTTTTAAATGAAAGTGACGTATTTTAAATTAAATGAGTGATAAGTTTATACTCTAAATGAAATGATGGCGATGGAAGAATATTTGGTGATTTATCACGTGCGCTTAAGTAACATAAAAAAATCGAAATAGCCGCTTGGCTCATAAAAAGTGAAGCGGGTGGCCCGGAAGTGTTGGTGACAGTCACATGACTTAGGCTTTTATTATATAGATGATGATGATTAATGATTAATTACATAAATGTAGTTCTCACGTTTAGTTAATTTAGTGATTTTACATAATTTCGAAAGTAACTCAACACGTTTCACGAGCTCCCGGCAACAACGGCTACTGTGTTATACGTATAAATTATTCTTTTACATTTATTAGATTTTGTTTATTGTTAGCTATTTGGAAAACAGTTCTATCCTTTGCAGTGAATTGGGAAATCTGAAGTATATCTGAATCTTTTTATTAGTTTAATTCCGCAACTTCTTTTATTTTATTTGTTTTCTGATTGTTACATGATTATGTCCAAAAATGGAATATTTCTGTTGCCACGATGGCAAAAAAGTATTAAAAAACTTAAGATACAGTTTCAAACAAATTACATTTTAAAGGAAATTTTTTCTCTATACGACGGTGTAAAAATTTAAAATGTGTAATGTTTAGAAGTTTAAAATTTTACAGTACCGAAAATTTTAAAACCAAAATTTCATTTAAAGTTTATATATTATTGGTACAGAATTAGCAATCTTTAATTTATTGCGTACGTAATATAGAATTATATTATTATGAAAATCACGTTTTGATGATTAGAAAAATTATGTTTTTTATTATTTTTTAATTATAGAATTTTTTTATAAGTCTAAAATTTCAGTCTCTTAAAATATAATTTTCCGAATAGTCGTTGTAATTTGATAAATTAATTTTTTTTTTGTTGTTGTTTATTAATTTGTTTATTATTAAAAGATACTATAACAAAAATATTAAAGTCAGTGCGCGCAAAATTTAGTGAGAATCACTCTAAAAGAGAAATATTGTGAAAGGTAAATAAATTAACAAAAAAATGCATTAAATAACATTTAATTTTGTGTATGTGTATATTTACATGTATGTGTATATATGTACAATCAAAAAATAAATACATTATTACTGTACTGTTTTTCATCATTAAGTAATTCAATTTCTTCTATTTATGTATGTTTGGTACAGTGAAAAATGCCCAGAAAACGCAAAGGGGCTTCTTTGGTCGTCAAACACATAAATCTGCAAGCACGCGAAATAGCAGAGCCTAAAGAACAGAAGAAAAAATTCCTACAAGGTAATACTAATGCGCGTGTGAGCATGGCGCAATTATGTCAAGTAGAATCAAAAGACGCACTAGTTGCACGAAATGAACAAAGAAAATTAGAAGAAAGAAAATAACGCCGTTTCATAGTTAACAGATGCAGAGCAAATGACCAACAAAGCCAAAAGATGCATCGATCATTTGCATCGGGTTCATTCCTGAGTCTAGCATTCGAGAATAGCCCTATATTCAAATTGCTCTTTCAAATGTGGTAATTGGTGCTATGGATAAGGAATCACATAGATTCAATGTGTGATGATATATTGCATCAAAAATCTAACGATTAAATCCAGCGACGCTAAGTACAATAAAGCATTGATTGTTTTTAATAATCATTGCATTATCATTGCCAACTAACCACTCGGTCATTTCGGTATGCAATCGCTAAATCGAAGTGCATCTGATTTAATGAACACTGAAATGAATCGTGAAGTAACATACAATAATATAGAAATGGCAGCGACTGTTACTAGCACTGTGCCTATGAATGAGGAATAAAGAACCATTTACGACCGCATTATTCTCGCAGGTTCGGCAGGGCAAATTGGATTTTTTTTAAACATCAGGTGGAATTGGCAAAACATTCCTTATTTTGCTAATTCTCGCCAAACACTTTCGAAAGTTGACATCGTATTGAATCGACTGGCATTGCGGCAACTTTATTGAATGGAAGCAGAACAGTTCATCAGTATTTAAGCTGCCACTAAATATTCAAAATAACCCAGATGCAGGCTGCAACATACAAAAAATCGTCCATGGCCATAGTTTTAAAAAAGTGTAAATTTATTATCTGGGATGAATGCACTATGGCACACAAACATTCGCATGAGACGTTGAACAGGACATTGAAAGATCTTAAAAACAACAACAAAATATTTGGCGGCACTCTATTACTCATTTCAGGTGATTTTAGACAAACACTTCCATTCATTCTACGTTCAACGTATGTTGATGAAATCAACGCCTGCTAAAATCATCACCATGAGTAAAGATTACAATTGAAAGTAACTATTCGCGTTCAAATGCTTCAAGATCTATCCGCTGAAACATTCTCAAAACAACTGTTAAATATCGACGATGGAAAATTACTGCAGATGAAACTGGATGCATAAAAATACCGACCAATTTTTGCACAATTATTCATTC
Organism: Maratus speculifer; assembly: GCA_964019185.1. NCBI lineage: Eukaryota > Metazoa > Arthropoda > Arachnida > Araneae > Salticidae > Maratus > Maratus speculifer. The sequence goes on along the minus strand of OZ025298.1, from coordinate 183,684,538 downwards.
GCAAGATGCTCTCATTGACCAGATATTTCCCGAAGTACACACACATTAATCAGGTACAATACATTGATCAGGCGTGGGTGGTAGAAAGAGCAATTTTAACAACAAAAAAATGTGGACATTAACGAATTGAATCTCAAGATACAGGGAACTTGGTGACATACAAATAAATTGATTGAATTTGCGATGCTACCGAAGCTTTCATTCAGCGTTTTTAAGCTCATTAGATTTACTAGATACGCCACTATATAATTTACAATCAAAAGGTTGGATCACCGATTATTTTGCTTTGTAATTTAAACCCAACACGGCTCTGCAACGCACACGATTAGTTATTAAAAAATTAATGAATAATATGGTTGAAGCCATTATTTTAAATGGCAAATTGTGAGGTGAAAATATATTGCTAACACGGATCCCTATTACACCAACAGATGTGCCAATTCAATTCAAACGTCTTCAATTTCCAGTTATGATAGATTGGCATTTTCAATGACTATCAATAAATCTCAAGCTAAACGATGTCTGTTTATGGATTAGATTTGAGCACACCATGTTTTTCATATGGGCAATTATACGTGTCAGGCTCTCGAGTGGGCAAACCATCCAGTTTGTTTGTATTAGCTGAAGATGGGATGACAACAAATATTGTACACTCTACGTTGTTAAGGATTGATGTAGTTTTTTAGTAAAATTATCATAATTAGTGACGTACATAATTATATATATAGAATAAATTTTAATCAATTAAAAATATAAATGTTTGGTGTTTTGTTATTTTTACATTCCGTCATCGTTCACAGCGCCCTATGCCTCTTCCACTCATTTACCACACCCTCACACACTTACAATAAGTATAGTTATTTTTTTTAATAAAATAATCCATAGAAATAATTTATATGGCAAAACAACGTCTGCCGGGTCTTCTAGTTATAATATACATTTTGCATAATCTGTGGTGCAAAGAGCATTTGTTATTGATTTACAAGGCCACACAGAAGTATTACATTACATAATGGTATAGGGAGAACATTTTTGGTGCGCATTTTAATTTTAATTACTATTTAAAATTTTATGAGATTGATATCTGTTATTGAGGAACACTACAAGTTATTTTCTGTGTAAAAGAAAGCAGATATTATTTACTGGGACGCACAAAAGATTTTGTCAAATATACTGTATCCGAAATACTGTGTACTATTACCTCAAGATCTGAACAATTTTAAGTGCGTCCATAATTATATAAATAGCTGTCACGTACATTAATCGTTCAGTTTGTCAGTCCATCTGTCTGCCCGCATATAACAATGCAAAAAATGCCCAACTAAATCGCACGATATTTAAAATATATAATTTTAGCGTAATTTTGTCGAGTCATTTTAAATTTTAATAAAATCGGATGTATATTTTAATTAGAGGGACAATCAAAAGTACTGCATTGCATTACCATTAATAAGAATAAATTGTTTTAAGTACTACATTTTAATGATGTTAAAACCTTTCGAATATAATAAAATTGACATGAATTTATGAAGTATACATATAATAAAATATACATTACATACAATCTGTGATGCACAGAATATTTATTATTAAATTACAGGGTCACACAAAAGTATCTCACTACTTATTGCTAAACGGGAAAACATTGTTTGGGGCGTGTTTTAATTACATTAAGCAATTTCACATTTTATGAGTTCGATATGTAAGTTGCTTTAAAGTGTAATACAAGTTACTTCCTGTAAATTTAGAGGAACACAAAAAAGGATTTCCAGCACTATACTGTATCCAAAGTACTGTCTACTATACCTGCAAGATATTAACATATTTATAAAACTTCGTTATCATACGAAAGCACCTCATTTTCTACACTTCACGTGCAATTTCAAATCTGTTTCAATTGGGGTTAGATGTCGGCTATTTTCTGTTGCTATCAAACCCCTGTTTTTTCTTTATTGTTTTAAATTACTCTTGGGTATTAATTCCGGCATCAAGGATTTCAATCAGATTATTTAAATCCGTGATTCAATCATCATTTTAATCAACTACTTTTAAAAATAAAAGGGGAATTGAAAAAGTTGAGGATTTTACTAAAGTTAATGAGAATGATTGTTCAGATTTTCTAACAGATAAAGATAATAAATCCTTGGAAATACACTGTATGGCCATAGATGACCTGTCACTTGTGATTTAAGAAGTTTTGTTAAATATGTTAAAAAACATGAGGGATTATCCTGAAACTTCAGTTATGTAAAGAGAACAGTATACGTTTTATATTTCCCGAAACCTCAAATAGGAGACTTTCAACAAATTGAAACAGAACGAATGTCTTTTGGATTACCGTCTTAAAGACTAATATGTCAAAAGCGTTCAAACTGTAGATTATGATTCAGTGACTTCTTGCAATAATTTGTGTTCATTCGTACGAAGATAGTACGCATACTCGAAAAAAGTAATGTTTTCATAAAAACAGTCCCAAATTTTTTGTCGTATATATTGCAGAGTCCTTAATATATAAAAAAAAGTTATTTTCAGAAAATACGACAAAAAATATTGTATGCAATACTCTGAAATCATATAATATAGATAGCACTTTCAATTCTGACCAACAGATTCTAAAAAAACCTAAATGTTTAAAAAAAAATCCCTGAAAATTTAGGCATCGCCATGAAACTAATCTTCTTATTTACTTCAGTTTAAATAAAGAAAATTGCTAAAATAGCAATCAAAATTTGTTAGTTTACTTTGGAGTTATCAAATTATAATATTTGTAACACGGCAAAAAAAAGAAAAAAAATTGCTATTTTTTGAAAAGAAAAACTACATTTCTGAAAGTTGAAAATCTGAACAATTTCTTACACAAATGTAGATGTGGTCTTCAACAAAATATTAAGTGTGTTCATTATTGTTCGTTTTATATTTCATAAAACAATTTTTTTAAATAATAAAAACAGATTTTTTTAAAATAAACATTGGTATTTAAATTAGATACCATTTTAACAGGAAATGCTCCCTGAATACGTGAACAGTGGTATGTATTTCTATCCTAGTAGATAGTAGTAGCAAAATACAGAAAAAGTAGAATCTTTTCCCATTTATCTACTTGAAAAACTGTGCATTCTCTGAACATGTACGTAAGCGATGGTAAATTTTCAAAAATTGAGCTTTATGACTGGGTTATTTTTATGAGCATCTTCTCTAATTTTCCCAAAATGAATTTTCTCAGCATTATGTGCATTTTGATCTGTGTTCATTTGTTCTTAACCTACCTGTAGACGTCTGCGTTTGAGACATTTCCACAGCCATTTGCTATCATAAACATATCTACACAATATCACTAAATTTAAGTCACCTTTAAACAATGTTTCTTTGTTTTTTCAACACAGTTTTAAATGATTTTTACTAAAAATTAAAATAAATATTTACATCTTACATTACGATTTTAATCAAATGCTTATCATCACCCGAGAATAAGAAGGTTCTATCTGTGTTTTTGAAAAAATTGACTTATAGATATAGAAAGGTTCTTTTTGTATCTATGAAGGCATTTTTCTACCAAAATGATGCTATATGTAATTTACATATGATATTACAATTATGTTATAACATTATTTTAATTCAGAAATGCTTTCATAGATACAAATAGAACATTTCTCTATCAGTAAGTTATTTTTTTAAAAAACAGAGATATAACCTTATTATTCTCAGGTGACGTATAGGTAATTAAAAATAATTACTTAAACAGTTCATTTAAATGGTACAATTAATCTATTTATCCAGAATAAACATTTCTTCTTGAAGTAAACTAAGCCAATCGGTCCTTGATGTCAAAATCAACGCTCAAGTGTAAATGAAGGACATTGCATATTAAACTTTGCACAACACGTCATTGCGTTTGATAAATCAGTGGTATATCATAAGCATTAGTCAATGAAAACACTTATGACAGGCATATTGTTTTATGTTTTAATACTTTAAAAGGATATTAAAATATATTTTGGAAAGCACTAATAACAACCTTTCACGAGATTAGAAAATAAACTCGAAAATATTTGTTTATACAAACTTTATGTTAAAAATATTCACGTAGAAATGGAATTAATTAATTTCTTTAACCAAAACAATCATTTGCCACAAAACACACGAAGGAAAGAAACAATTCCTTGAATTACGTTTAATCTATCTAAGGTACCCTGGGGTAATAACGCCACGTTAAGGTTCTACCAATTTTCACGGCTTAGTTTTAGATTGTATTTTTCAAACAAATATAGGATCTGATACAGCAACTCATTGACTATCTATATAAAATAAAATTATTTAACAGATATGTATTCATAAAATGTAATGGCGTTTTTTCTTGACCAATGCTATTTGGCGTTAATACCCACCTATATGGGTAATAACGCCATGCAAACAAAACTATAAATTAAGATGGAATAATGGCATGTAGATTGCCCAATTCTAAAAATACAAACTCTATAGCTCTAGAAATTGACAAATTGCAATCTAAGCTATTGAAAATGTACAATTTTTTTGTGACTCTGGAAGAAAAAGAGAGCTGTGGTGGTGGCGGGGAGAGGAGGCAAAAGAATATCAGATTCTAAGCTACGTTTTGCTTAAAAATTACCACTTAAATAGAATTATTAGAAACATTGCACGGATTGTTTGAATCAATATTTATATTCCCATGTATGCATTCTATGCGATAGAAAATATTGATTTTTTTGTGAAAGCGAAAGAAAAAGGAGTGAGGGGGAGCTTCAACAGAATATAACACCCTGTGTCTCTCTTTGCTTAAAAAGTCCCGCTTAAATATGATTATAAGAAACACTGCATGGTTTTAATCATTCATAATGTAATATTTTAATCATGTGAAGTTTCATAATAACTAGAGTTATATGTAATAAATATTTTTGTTAAACTTTAAATGCTGTTAGCGTCTCACATACCGCTGAGTTTTTCAAGTTTCAGAGTTTAACTTGCAATTTTTAGTTTAACTATAGATACCGGGAAAATTTTGTTTCATTTGGAGTCCTATTACTATCTCTAGAAACTTTTGAATAGCTGAATTTTATTTATAATAGTCCTCTATATAAGGTTCAATACAAAAATAATATTCTAAAAGTTAATTTAACATTTTATTCATCGTTAGATTAAGCGATCTGACAGGCCGCTCACAGTAAGTTATGCGACAATTTTTGTCACAGCAGTTAAGGGTTAATACTATTATAATAATCTAGTAAATAGTTTTTAACCCATAACTCCACACTAATACGGATTTTCCAAACCTACAGTTAAATTGTCGACGTTTTAAAGAGCATGCTTTAATAAATTTCTAAAAAATTGAATAAAATTTTTGATTAAAAAATATTATCCCAAAGAGATCTCTTATTCAATTTTATACATAATTCATATGGTTATATATCATTATCTCTATATTAGCAACAAAATTAACCTTTAACTGCTGTTAGCAATCTGACTGAACACTGTACCCCCTCCCTCCCCCCCAAAAATAGCGTTTAACTTGTATTTTCCCGGTTAACTATAATTACAATTGAAATTCTCTTTCGTTTGGAGTTCTCGTAATATTATTAGAAATATTTGAATAGATTAAATTTAATTAGAATTAATTCTGTACAAAAAGTTTAGCGCAGGAACATTATTCTATGATTTTTAATCATGGATCGCATTTTAACTTTAACTAATGTTACTGGTCTCGTAGACCACTATTTTTCTTTTAATTTTTTAGTTTAACTTGTAATTTTCAGTTTAACTGCAAACACTACCGAAATTTTGTTTCATTTGGAATTTTAGTACTATCACCAGAGCCTAAATAGGTGAATATTAAGTATAATACTCTTGTATAAAAAGTTTAGTACAAAAACACAATCCTATGAGTTATTCCCGCTTTTTATTTATCTTTCAATTTTGTGGTCTCACAAACCGCATCACATTCATGCGTTACAATTTTTGTCACATCATTTAAAGGTTAAATTTATAATACTTTGGAAAACCGAACGCTGAGAAAGCGGACAGTTAAAATTTCGAACTCAATTGAACAATCCAGTGGAAATTTAATAGAAACCTGATTTTGAAGATGTTCGAATTTGAATCTCGAAAACATTTTGATATAGTTTTATTTACAGAGTTAAAAATTATTTTTTACATTAGTAAAAAAAAAATAATAATATAATAAAAAATAAAATAGAGAGATTATTTTTAAGTATTGGGCACCCTCCTTAATCTTACCATTTCAACAATGATGATAATGCTGTCCCATATTAATATATAAATCCCCTTCGGATATAGTTCAGCCACTGTTGGGAATCAACCGGGGTAATAACGCCAATCCCTGGCGTTATTACCCCGGGATACTTATTGCGCAGTAAATCCTAAACTACAAATTATCTCGAGAAGATATCCAAAATCTTCTACAATAATTTGAAAGTACATGAAATACACTACAAATTTATGTAATACACAAAGTATTTCTGGATAAAAAATATAGTCTTCAGATGAAAAACCTTATCTCGCAAATTTTAGATCAAGCGTTAATTTTAGTTGCTTGTAAAAACAATAAGACCTAAAAATGAAACAAATTAATTTGAAGATGTTTTTTGCGATTTATATGACTCAAAACCCTTCTGCGCAGAGCACATGTGTGTCATTTACCTGATTATTTCATAATTATGCAAAATATAAGCACTTGGCGTTATTACCCCGCCTGGCGTTATTACCCCAGGGTACCTTATATTATAAAACCCAAAGTTATCTGTGCGTAACGCATACGCCATTTTGCGAATGGCAACACTTTCCCCTGTAATTTCGGTTTTGCAATTTTCGCTACTACAAATTTTACACTTCTAAACATCGCACATTACACATTTTTACACCGTCGTATAGAGAAAAAAATGCGCTTTTAAATGTAATTTGTTTGAAAGCTATATTTTAATTTACTTTTAAGTTATTAATATTTTTACACTTTTAGTACTGATTTTGTAATTGTGGTAACAGAATCATTTCCATTTTCTTTTAAAATTGGAAATCAAAAATCGAAAGTAAAATGCGCAACACTTTTCCATGCAATTTCGGTTTTTCAATTTTCGCTACTGCAAACTTTATATTTGTAAACATCGTACATTTTAAATTTTTACACCGTTGTATTGAGAAAAAAATGTACTTTTAAATACGATTTGTTTGAAAGCCGTATAAATTAAATTTTGAGATAATTATTTTTTTATATTTTTTAGTACCAATTCTGTTATTGTGGCAACAGAAACACTCTATTTTTTCTTAAAATTGAAAAAAAAAATTAATATATATATACTATTTCAAAATATCGTCTGCTACAAAATCTGGTGAATTTCGGTTTTATTTCGTTTAATAATTTGGATAATTGAGTTTTATAGTATTTTGTTCATTTTAGTTCAAAATAGTATTTGTTTGAGAGTTAGACTGACCAATATTTACTGTAAAACTAATTTTGTAGATTTATTATAAATCAATGAAGCAGTTCTTTCTTAAAGATTTTCTTTCGCGAAATTTCGACGGGTCCCACCTTGTATTTTTAAAGGTTACTTTTAACCTCTTCAGATCCGATGCTAAAATCATAATACAAGTACAGTCGGCTCTCGTTAATTCGAACTCGTCGGGACCACAAGAAATGTTCGAATTATCGAAAATATGACATGAAAACCATGCTTAATATGGTACTAATACAAAGGAATAAATGTTATAGTGTTTTTTAAATTTATTTCGTATAAAAAAGAAAAATGAAATTCACAGAGCCTTTTCTTCAGGCAATCTAAAACCCTTTCGACAGGAACATTCGTAAATAATGATTTAACATCAAAAGAAACCATCATGTGGCCTCGTGGCTTAAAACTGTGAAGTTTCTTAACAAATTCAAAAGAATCCTTAACAGTGAAAGAATTACTGCTTGAGAGAGGACAAAATATGGAAACAAGATATTTAGCAAGTTTATAAAAAGCCGTATCGATACTGGAGACATCTGGAGATAAGAGACCTCTTTAAAGAGGTCTCTTATTCCTTCAGTTGCTCACTATGCCAGGTTTTATGCTTTACCTAAGGTCCATAAACCTGACATTTCTTTTAGACCGATTGTCTCCAGTATCGGTACGGCTTCTTATAAACTTGCTAAATATCTTGTTTCCATATTTTCTCCTCTCTCAAGCAGTAATTCTTTCACTGTTTAGAATTCTTTTGAATTTGATAAGAAACTTCATAGTTTTAAGCCACAAGGCCACATGATGGTTTCTTTTGATGTTTCATCATTATTTACGAATGTTCCTGTCGAAGGGGCTTTAGATTGCCTGAAGAAAAGGCTCTGTGAATTTCATTTTTCTTTTTTCGATGCTCCCTTTTCTTACTTTATTTGTGCATTTATAATCATTGGTCTTCTTTCTTTGAACATTTTTGCACAAAGGCTTTATTTGCTATTTTAATATATTTATTTCGTCTGTTATCATTAGAATATGACTTAATATTAAATTAGAATGTATAAATACATAAACTAATTAAAAGGTTAGAAACTAGCACAATGGAAGAAAAATTTAAAGCATCACTGATGGACAGACGGGGCAGTAAGAAAGTGTATTTCAAATGCATTGGATTATATGTATACGCGTTCGGAACAGCTTTCACACAAATAAAAAAAATTCATTCAAGTGATCTGAAATCCGTGAGAAAGAAAAGAAAACAGAAAAATCGGAATTCTCGTTAGTTCGAATTAAACGATGTTAATGAAAATGAGTTCGAATTAGTGTCGAAATTGTTTTCGAATTCGAAAATGGGTTAAGTGTGAATAGATGTCCCCGACTGGAGACTGAAGAGGTTATAAAGTGTTTATTTTTAGGTGCGTTCGTAATTATGTAAATATGTAACACCTATTGTTGTCGTTCAGTACGTCCGTCCTTCTGTCTGTCTGTCCGTCTATCTGTCTGTCCGCATGTAACAACGCAAAAACTACCCAACTGAATCGTTTGAAATTTAAAATACATAATTATTACATAATTTTGTCGAGTCATTTCAAATTTTATGAAAATCAGATGCATAGATCAATTACAGGGACAATCAAAAGGATTCCGTTACATTACGGTCAATTGGGAAAAAAGTTTAAAATGCATTTTAATCGTTTGAAATTTTAAATACATAATTATTACATAATTTTTTCGAGATATTTCAAATTTTATCAAAATCGGATGCATAGTTCAACTACAGGGGCAATCAAAAGTGTTCTGTTACATTATGGTCAATGGGGAAAAAAATTTCAAATGCATTTCAATCGTTTGAAAGTTTAAATACATAATTATTACATAATTTTGTCGCGATATTTCAAATTTTATCAAAATCGGATGCATAGTTCAACTACAGGGACAATCAAAAGTGTTCCGTTACATTACGGTCAATGACGAAAAAAGTTTCAAATGCATTTTAATCGTTTGAAATTTTAAATACATAATTATTACATAATTTTGTCGAGATATTTCAAATTTTATCAAAATCGGATGCATAGTTCAACTACAGGGGCAATCAAAAGTGTTCTGTTACATTATGGTCAATGGGGGAAAAAGTTTCAAATGCATTTCAATCGTTTGAAAGTTTAAATACATAATTATTACATAATTTTGTCGCGATATTTCAAATTTTATCAAAATTGGATGCATAGTTCAACTACAGGGACAATCAAAAGTGTCCCGTTACATTACGGTAAATGGGGAAAAACGTTTCAAATGCATTTTAATGGTGTTACACTCATTCGAACGTAATAAAATTGATATGCATCTATAAAGTACATATTATAATAAAGATTTTGCATAATCTGTGGTGCAAAGAATATTTGTTATTGATTTACAAGGCCCCACAAAAGTATTCCATTGCATAATGGTATAGGGAGAACATAGTTTGGTGCGTATTTTAATTGTAACTATTTACAATTTTATGAGATTAATATATGATAATGATATTTTTTAAACTTCGTTATCGTACGAACGCACCTCATTTGCTACGCTTCAAGTGCAATTTCCAGTGTGTTTATTTTACTTTTCACTTTTTAAGTTTGAAATAAAAAAATTAAGATTGAAAAAGATACTTGTTACATTAAGATTGTAATCCGATGCCTATGCATGAAGATAATTAACCCTTTTGGACCCGATATTTTTTTCAATTTTTAGAAAAAGTACTTTTTCATTAATAAAATTAACACTAGCTCTCCAAAGATATTAATTAGTCCTGAGCGAATATTTCATTCTCCGAAGCACAACGAACGTTGTTGTTTTGCGTACAATTCAATTAATATTCATATAATAATGTTCTAAGGAAGAATTGTTGGTGATGTTTAGAAAATATTGCCTTACAATAAGATTTAACTTATCTTAGAACTTTCCAATACTTCTAGCATTTTACTACACATGATTCTTGCAGGAAAGTAACTTTTATTTGATATTTTAAGAGTGAAATATGTATTTAAAATAAAAGAAAAAAGCAAACAGAATTAAGAAAATAATAATAATTATTATTATTATTGAATGTTTAAACATAAGTGAAGTCATATAGTAAATACATAGACATACACTCTAAAAAAACTTCCGTCTTTTCACAGAAAATGTACACAGAAAAATGTCTGTTTCACAGAAAATTGTCTGTAGATTGACGATTTTCCGTTTATATTTTTTTCCGTTAAAAGAGGAAAAATATCCGTCACTTGAAAAAAGTTTCGAAAATATCAATTCGGAAGAGGTGAGGATCGAACTCACGACCCCAGCATTACAAGGCGAGCGATCTTCCTCGGGGCCACGGTTGCACATGATGTTTGTGCTTTGAAATAGAATCGTTCATTTCATATGGGTTGGTGTATTTTGTTAAAAAGCTTTTAAATTTGCATTTAATCTCGGAAAGATTTCATCTTTAATGAAACTGTGGCTGTTTTTTTTTACGTTTAGTATTAATATAGTATAAAAATGAGAATTTTAAATGTATTACGTAGATTGCTAGAGAAAAAACATGTTCTATTTTTATTCGATAAGATTTTTTTAATAATATCATTTTTTTTAATTAAAATATCTTTTAAATGTGTTCACTTAAAGTATATTTTATATGTGAATATTTATCTTCGAAATAACTTAGTATATTCAACTTTATTCAACTTATCCAACTTTGAATAACAAATTGTGAGAATTTTTTAATGAATAAAGAAAGTAATTGTTATTTATTTTTAAATTCGAAAACATTTTTGTCTTTTTAAACTAAATTAGACATTTTAATCTATAGAATATTTTGTTTTTCATATTAAAAATAAATTCGAATTTATTACTAACATACCCAATGCGCATGCGAGCTAGAAATAAACGGAATCTCTTCATCATTTTTAGACGTTTGCAATGAATTCACAGATGAAATACGTTTTCTGGGAAAACAGAAATTATTTGTGAAAAAATGAGGATAACTTAGTGTATATTGACGAATTTTTCTGACAGTGTATACTAACATTATTACATGTAAATAGAAGCAAAAGTATTTCTTAAAACAAAATAATACTCCAATAAAAGACATGTACTATTAATAGTACAAAAGACCCAAAAGGGTTAAAAATAATAACTCAAACAATTTATTTCAATGATAAAATTAATTTCTATCGCCAGAATAAATAATTATTCCCGAACTAATCCATTCTATTCGGAGCTTCATGCTTGAAACAATGACCGGATATGAATGATGGATTGTGTATATTAAATTTTGTCTTGTCAAGTCGTAATTGCATTTGATCTCTCAGGGGGTAACTTTCATAAACGTTGGACTGTTCAAACATTTATCATAGGCAAGCCGTATTATCTTTCAACACATTTAAAGGATACTAAGGTATATTCCAGAAAGCATTTACAACAACCATTTTAAAGTAATAAAATATAAAGTTTTCTCATATACAGTTTATAATGAACAATGCATTATAAATCGACTAAATCATTAGTTCTATGTTACTTTAAATATTGCTAATATTGTAGGGAAACTTAGAGATTAGTAAACGTATTAATATGGGTTTGTCAGTGAAAGGATTAAATTATGGTATATTTAATCTTTTTTGAATTTTAAACTATAAAAAATATTTATTTGACGTGAAACATTTTAACATAAAGCATATCATATTAAATGTGGTAGGTAAGTATTTGAATAATATCTATTAAAATAAATATAAATAATTTATAAAATTAGCATCTCAGACGTATTTGAAGTCAGACAGGCACAATAGAAAAGTAATAAAGGAGAGCATTTGTTATACAAACCTCGGTCAACCGAAGTACATGATAAGCGAATGCGTTTCAAAAGGCTAAATTCAAATTTTACAGCCTGTACTGAAGGAATTCGTATCAGAACTAGGTTCATTGATTCAAGAATTTTGAGAATTGAAAGATTGTACCATGAAAACATTCGAATGCGATGCCCCTATTATACGATGCTTTCGATACGATACCTTCCTTACGATACCTTCGATACGCGGCCCCTACTATAGAAGGACAATAAAATTCTTGCTACACTCATGGAAAACCACAAACCTTTCAGAAGATCATGACGACGAGGAGGACTTAACCACTTGGCAACGAGCGACACGTACACGTGCCGCAAAAAAGCTTAAGGATTCTTGTTTTCCCTTACAAGGAAAATTTTACTGTAAAATTTGCTGTGATGAATATTTTCGTTCATATTTTTAGAGAACGGGAGTTAAAGTTTATTAACTGCTTGATCTATCTAAAAATCAGCCGTGACTATTGAAATTACCTTGCGTAAAACATCTGTAACACAGGAAATAGAGACTCTATGAAGAAAATGCTCAAGTATGTATGTGTCATTTATTAAAGAGAGGTCAAACTTACACTCTCGCGGGGTGACCCCTGTAAACATACAATGCAGGAGCTCTACCTCTTTCTTAAAAGTCGGGTTGGGGCTAAATGACGAAGAACATGTTGAAAAAAGTCCTTCCGGCAATGCCGGGAGGAAGAGGTAGCTTTCATATACTTATTTATTTATTTTAAAGTAAGTTACATTGTTCAAAAATACTAAGCTCAAATTAGTGGAAATAATCTTATAAAATTAGTGATTTTATAAGATTGAATACTAGTTTTTATCAAGACTGAATATTAATAGGAATTTTTAGAAATTAGTCATCTTTTATTCAACCTGGTTTTATTTTAAGCGATTTAGAGAGTCACCAAATTCCACGATATCATAAAGTGTATGTCATTTTAAAGCAACATGATGGATCGTTCAGATCAGACCGTTTCAAAATGTCAGCCATTAGCAAAATTCAAAGTGCTATAACTCAATCATTTTTTAAGATATAGACAAAATAAAAAGTGTTCTGGAATCATTGTTTTAAGTTTTAACACGTAAAAGAAAAATATTTTTCAATTTTTAATTTTTTCGCTTTTAATTTTAAATTTTAAATTTTTTTAAAAATTTAAAATGGCCACCATTTTGAAACAAAATGGTGGATGATTCTGGCCAACGAACTCGGTCGAGATATTTGTATTTACTATGCACATACCAAGTTTCATTGAAATCGGTTCATAAGTACGCGTGTTATCACGTGACAAATATCAGATCGTTTCAAAATGTCAGCTATAAGAAAAATTCAAAGTTCTATAACTCAATCATTTTGTAAGATATAGACAAAATAAAAAGTGTTCTGGAATCGTTGTTTTAGGTTCTAACACGTAAAAGAAAAATATTTTTCAAATTTTCATTTTTTCGCATTTAATTTTAAATTTTAAATTTTTTAAAAAATTTAAAATGGCCACCATTTTGAAACAAAATGGCGGATGATGCTGGCCAACGAACTCGGTCGAGACATTTGTATGTACTATGTGCATACCAAGTTTCATTGAAATCGGTTCATAAATACGCGTGTTATTACGTGACAAAAATCAGATCGTTTCAAAATGTCAGCCATAAGAAAAATTCAAAGTGCTATAACTCAATCATTTTTTAAGATATAGACAAAATAAAAAGTGTTCTGGAATCTTTGTTTTAAGTTCTAACACGTAAAAGAAAAATATTTTTCAACTTTTAATTTTTTCGCATTTAATTTTAAATTTTTAAATTTAAAAAAAAATTAAAATGGCCGCCATTTTGAAACAAAATGACGGATGGTGCTGACCAACGAACTCGGTCGAGACATTTGTATGTACTATGTACATACCAAGTTTCATTCAAATCGGTTCATAAATACGTTAGTTATCGCATGACAAAAATCAGATATATATATATATATATGGTTATATATATATATATATATATATATGTCAACATTTGAACGGAGGGTGGTTTTGGGGTCTGGGGGTCATGATCGGTGAAAATATACCAAAATTTTCCGGAAGTGCTTTCCTCCGGACGGCTGCAATAGGTAGCTTTTTACTTTTTGTAATGAAAGCTACCTAAAAGACCATCCACTGTGAAAGCTTTTCTGTGCCTGGGAGACAGTGTTGAAGTGGGTGATGTAATTGCAGAAGGGAATGGTTATTTTCAACTGCTTTCATCAAAACGTATAAGAGATTTAGCAGAAAAAAAACTAGTGTCCTCTCTCTAGTAAAAAGGAAATTTTAGACTTATTTCCTTAAAATGTAGACATACAGTACGGTACTTTTAATTTCCTGATAATTTCTTTCATCACTTCATACCTTGAACATTATCTTTTTCTTCTTGATTTCAGCATCGTAGAGCAAAAATGCATACGTATTTGTGTTACTTATCAATTTTCATACAACACTAATATATATATATATATATATTTGAAAAATCGTCGTTATCCGAAATTTTATTTATCCGAACACCCATGTCACCCATTTATTTGTATAATTTATGCTCTACTGTATTTCATCACCAATTGTGTATTTTACATCAATAAATTTCCAAAAATAAACGCCTAGTAATACTTGATGGACCATTATAAATAAAGTAAAACTTTTGATAAATCAATATATTACACCAATGGTACAAATTACGTACATTACAAATATAATTTTGGTTAGTTGTATTAGAAAATATGTTTAAAGTCTTTGATAAAGAATAAACATGTAGTTTTAAATAGTATTGACAAATTAGCACAAAGCATATCTCTGTCTTAATGTGCATGGAATTTACAACAGTATAAGCAAAACATGTTCTACATTATTGTTTCAGTTATTTTTTATTCGTGTAAATAAATAACATTATAAATTTCATTTGCACAATTTCGTTAAAAAAAAATAAGCATAGTCATTCAAACAATTTGTGATAAAAGTAATTTATTATAAAGAAGATTTTTAAAAATGTCATTTAAATAACAATGTTTTGAAGAAAACATCGTTTGTTTTTGCAAGAAATGATCACAAAAAAGACATCCAAAGCATTGTAAATAAGTATAGTAAAATTCATAATTTTATAAAGGTAGATTTTTTCATAATTTTTTATCTTTCATCATTTATCATTTTTGATCATTTCTATCACATTCGTTTGCATTCGTGATTTAGTTTACAAAAACTTATTTTTGGAAAAAAATGTAAAAAAGATCATAAACGTGTTTTTTGTTTTTACTGGTACTGTGAGATGAGATAAAAATTGCCTTTAGCAAAAAACAAAATAACAGGTACTTTCTGAGAATATGGTATTCTTTTTCAATTTTCACAGTAATTAATCACTTTTCTCAATTTCTTCACAGTACATTTAAGAATACATTTACATAAAGTATCCATTTATGCAAGATATAGATACAATATATAGAATAAATTTAAACTATACTTCCGTATTTTGTGTAATGTGTATAAGGAGCAATAATTTCTAATACATACATAAAAAAGCATAGTATTTCATTAGTTTAGTATCCATGACTGTTTAAATCCTTTGTCAATTTACACATTTTTAACACTAAATGCACCAGAAATTTTATTTAACTTTCATAAAAATATTTGACATCATAATTTCTATTTAAGGGGGGCTCAGAGGTTGAAAACGTTTCAAAAAATCGATTTTTTTATGGTTTAATTTGATTATTCATTTAATGCTTAACTCAATGCAAAAAACCGCATAAAAATATTTGCATTTTTAACGGAGTTATAAGCATTTATGTATCAACACTTTCATAGCCACATCCATATAATTTCAAATTTAAGTCGCGTTTTCTCAAAACTTGATTTTTGACGACTAACACCAAGATTTAAAAAAAATATTTGATGGAATGGCTTAATTTTTTTTTTTTTTTTTTTTTTTTTTTTTGCATGGATATAACATTATTATCTAGATTATGAATTAATATATTTTAGATAGTTTAATATTTTGAGTATTTTTAATGGAATAAAAGTTGTATTTTTTAGGAGTTTTTTTAATTTTCAACTTTGAGAGATTTTTTAATAATGTTTTTATTAAGTGATAGTTATATCCTTAATTCATAATCTAGATAATGATGTTATATGCATGCAAAAAAAAATTAAGCCATTCCATCAAATAGTTTTTTTTTAATCTTGGTGTTAGTCGTCAAAAATCAAGTTTTGAGAAAACACGACTTAAAGTTGAAATTATATGGATGGGGCTATGTAAGTATTGATACATAAATGCTTATAACTCCATTAAAAATGTTAATATTTTTATGCGGTTTTTTGCATTGAGTTAAGAATTAATTGAATAATCAAACTAGGTCATATAAAAAATCAATCTTTCGGAAAGTTTTCAACCCCTGAGCCCTTTTAAAGTTACATGACATTTGGATTTAACTCATTTCTTTGTGGTTTATATATACCTATATCTTTTTTGTTGAAATTTCTGGTTCGAATTCAAATATTTTCATTTGATATGTGTTGTATGACTTATTGTTGGTACATTTTGCGTTTAGCCAAACATTTTAACATTTAATATACAAGGAATTTTACTCAAGCATTAGAAAAATATTTCACATCAGAATTCGCATGTAAAACTTTTTAACTTGTTTTATTCAATTTATTTCTGTGTGGTTTTAATATTACTTGTTTAATGATGAATTTTCATGCTACGAGTTAAAATATGTTTATATGGTACTGGTCAAATGCCAATTATTGGTGTAGTTACAGTTTTATCATGCTTTCCAGACACGAAAATTCTCCGACACCAGTATTTTCTTACAGAGAATCTGTCTTTACATATAGCGAAATTTCGTGCGTCTATTCTAGGTATAATTCTCTATATAAAAATATTCATATTTGGACTGGAAAATTCACCAAAGCGTGCCAAACTCGATTTAGTGTCCTACTAAATAGAAAAAACCCCAATAAATGCAGTTATTATATTCATAGTAAAGTAGGTATAAATAAAGTTATCGTTAATTAAAGCTTCGATTCTTTGGTATACTGTTCATCCCAAAGTTAAAAATACAGTTGTTTCATATGTATTTATGAATAAAAAATCGGTTATCTTCGTTCTATGTGCATACACAATGGTTTTGCTGGTGATAGTACAAGAGTCCAAGATAATCTGATGTCTTCTCTTTTATCCAACGAAGTTATTTTGTAATTTCGCAGAAAATGAGCCAAAAAGATCTTCAGTATTAATAGAGCATATTTTCTTCCTGAAAAAATAATTACAATAAAAGATTTTGTAGAAAACATATATGTGCATAGATATGCTTCGTTAAAATAAATAAATAAATAAAAATACAAAATAACTTCTAAAAGAAGATACTTATTAAAATTTTTATAACAATTAACTGTGAAAATTTAAACTGCACAGGAAAAAGACAATTTATGACTGTCTCTTCAGTGCGAGGACATACAAAATTAACTCTGCCCACCCACTGTAATAAAATTGTCTCATATTCTAATGAAACACATTTTGTTGCATTTTATATGAGCTGTTTTTGCGCCTGTTATACAATACTTTTCATTAAATATAAATGATATATGCGTATATATAAACTTCAATAAACAATTAAATAACCAAGAAAGATTGTAATGAAAATAAAGTCTGACCTCCTTAACAATTTCAGCATGGAATTGAAAAAATAAAAATTGGTAAAAGAAATGTAATGGAAGTTTGTAGAATCAAGGCAGTTTCATCAGGACCAAATATCTTGATTATTACAACTAAAGTTTATATTTTTATCTTCATATTCGCAATAAAAAGCAAAATATTACGAATTTTTGGCTATCACATTCAATAAATTCAGAAGTAAAAAATTGGGGAACAATTATATTTAAAATAAATTTTGACGAAAATGGAAAAAATATTACCACACCGAGAACCTTCCACACTTTCAATGATGAAAAAAAAAAAAAAAAAAAAAAAAAGAAAAAAAAAAGGAGTAAGATTATTTGCTCATTTAGCCAAAACATTTTTTTAAAATGATGATGGACAAAGGAGTATAACGAACAGTATCATTACGTAGAAATTTCAATATCTAAGAACATCCCCCTCAACAGAATTAATAAAAATGATTTTCACGTTGTTATTCACTTTAAAATTAATAAAGTACTGCCATTTGTGGTGTTTATTATTAGTAAAATATATTGTTTTGGAATAAAAATTAATATATATGTTACAGGCCAAACCCGATTTTAGGCCAAACTAGATTGGCCTAGGCCAAACCGGTCCATCCTAACGCCCATCGGTAAACTACTTTTTCCTAGGCCAAACCAGTCTATCCTAACGCCCATCGGATAAACTAGTTTTTCCTAGACCAAACCGGTTTATCCTAATGCCCATCGGATAAATTAGTTTTTCCTAGGCCAAACTAGTCTATCTTAAGGCTCAAAGGACAAACTAAATTTTCCTAGGCCAAACTAGTTTGGCCTAATTTTTATAAGATATACTGGTTTAGACAGTTTTTTATTGGTCTGAACTAGTTTATCCTAGGCCGATCTAGTTTATCCTTGGCCAATTTAATTTGGCGTGATTTTATTGAATTCAATGACCGCCTGAACGCCAACATTCTTGTCTGTCCTAGCCTGATCTAGTTTATCCTAGGCCTATGTAGTTTTACGTGTTTTTAGCTCACGGTCGTGAAAACCAGAGAAATAAAGGGCTTACAAGTTCCATATATGCATGTACGCATGTATGTACGTATGTGCGTACGTATGTAAGCAACGCGATAAATCATGATAGAGATATCCGATTTGCCTTAAATTTTGTATATAGGTTCATTCTGATGATGTGCTTTTCTGATTAATTTTGGGAATTCGTTGTATAAGAATAAAGGGAGGCGAATTGGAAGCCAATCCCCCACCGTTAATTTAGAGAAATGAATTTATCTTGCAGAATTATAAGTTTTCATTTAAAATTTTAGTTATAGGATCATTGTGACAAGGCGCCTCCGTGATTAGTTGTAGATGTTTATTGTTTAAGTTTAAAACAAGGGGCAGTGTAGGTAACACACATAATTTAGATAAATGGTTTTTGACGCAGAATTAATGAATTTGCTTCAAATTTTGGATATAGGTTCTTTCTGATAAGGCGATTCCCTGAATAGTATTGAGGGTTTAATAGTTAAGTATAAAGGAAAAAAAATGAAGGATTGCCCTCTTACCTAGGAAAAACTAGTTTATCCTATAGACATTTAGATAAACAAGTTTGGCGTAGGAAAAACTAGTTTATCCAATCGGCGTTAGGATAAAATAGTTTGGCCTAGGCAAATCTAATTTGGTTCGAAATCGGGTTTGGCCGGTAAAAAACATGTTTTTCACAAGAATAAATATAAATGTGTGTAAAGAGTTATTGCTTATAACATCAACACAGAAATTTAACATGTCCATCGTAGAGACATGATGCATAAGACAAGGTGTTTGCTTATTTTATTTTTTTTCTGCAGACTCGTGCCAACTGAGATCAGACTTGCATTTATTATTATTATTATTATTATTATTATTATTATTATTATTATTATTATTATTATTATTATTATTATTATTATTATTATTATTATTATTATTATTATTGCATATTCGAGCCAGATCAGAGCTGAACATAATTTGGAATCGAACAGCGTTTTCCATTTTTGAGAAATTAATTATCTGTCGACAAATAAGCTATTCTTTTCACGGTGTCAAGTTTTTCTTTTCCGTAATGTCGTAAACGTAAATTCGAGTCAAAACGTAGTTTTAAAAGCATTTTTTTAAAGCTACATCCCTTTTATGAAAAAATTGCTAACGCCATTCGATTACATATTTTCTGAGTGAGAATGCCTGCTAATCTTATGCATTTTCGAAAATGAATTAGTTCTTAAATGTGTTAGGATGTAGCTCTTTTAGATTTGAGAAAAGCCTTAAAAAATGACAGAGAAACATATTCGCAAATCCAATTTTTACTGAACAGATTCAATAGTAATGATATTTATAACTCACCTTTTTTTTCTTTTGTTCTAAACTACATTAATTGTTTAATGAATCCCTATTTGAATATTGAAAGGTTTAAGAATCTAAATAATCAATAATACATTGTGTATTTACCATTCTGTGAACATATTGTTATTTAAAAATACATTGTAAATTTATCCAATAAATATGTATGCAGTACTTTTTAAAGGAATCTTAATCGAATGTTACGTAAAATCTGAATTTTTTGCAGAAATTGAGTAGGGCCAGATTGAGCCAGACTGAGTCTCTTTCATTGATTTTTGTACAGGCAGGACTCGGGCTGAACTTTTAATTTTTACTCCGGGTCACGGCAAAATGACTTTTCTTCGGGAAGGGCGGGACCGAGCCTCGAAATTCCGGCCCGTGCGAATCTCCTACAGTATTCTACAACCCTTCGAATAAAATAAATTATATTAAGGTGGTGACAAAACCACTTTGCACAAGGTTAGCTATGGAGCAGTATTCGGGATCAATATTAAAAAGAATATTGCCCAATTAAAATGATGGTTTTGTATTCACAGGCCGTTTACACAAATTGTATATTAAAGCCTTATTTGTTTAAAGAATGACACCCTCGGAAAATAAAGTAAGCTGGATTATTTTTTCCCATTTTACCCAATTATTCTTAACCATTGAACCCCCAAAACTAATCACAGATACGCTTTATAAAATTAAACAATCATCCAAAATTTGAATCAAATCAGATAATTCTGGTCAAAAAAAAAATCATTCATCTGATTTAAGGAGGGTAATCCCCCATCCTTCCCTTTATACTTAATAATTAAACCCTCAAAACAATTCAGGGATTCGCCTGTTAAAGAAAGAAAAACTATATACAAAATTTACGGCAAATCGAATAAAACTGCATAAAAACCCATTTATCTAATTTAAGGAAGGTGGTAAAACGCCCACTAGCCCATTATATTTAACCAAAAGGAAAAACCCATATTAATTAAAGAAACGCCTGATCAAATGAATTCATGTCCAAAAGTTTAAGCAAATTGGATAATTCTGTATTATAACCAATTTATCTAATATAAGGAAGGAAATAAATTGTAAGTTTCCCCTTTATATTTAGCCAAAGAGCTACAAAAATTAATCAGTGAAGTATTTCATCAGAATGAACAAATCTAAGATTTGCAACAAATCTGTTAATTCTGCATGAAAAATCCATTTGCCAAAATTAGGTGGGATCCCCCCGTTCTTCCCATTGTTCTTATTCAATTAACCCCCAAAACTAATTAGGGAAGCACTTTACCAGAATGAATCTATTTCTAATATTTGAAGCAAATCAGTAAATTCTGCGTAAAAAAAGCATTTACATAAATTATGGGGCGCTACCCCTATCTCCCCCTCCCTTTATACTTAAAAAATGAACACTCGCCACTAATCATGGAGGTGCCTCAAGAGAATACTCCTATATCTACAATTTGAATAAAATATGATAATATTGCATGGAAACCCATTATTTGAATTGAGGGAAGGGGCGAATCAGCCTGTCGCCCCCCCCCTCATTATTCTCCATTGACCAAAATTAATTAGACAATCTCCTCATAAGATTAAACCTATATTGAAAGGTTGATGCAAATCGAGTATTTCTATCAAGAATTATTGCTTTACGTACTTACGTACATACATAGATACTGAACCTACGGCCCCATTAGTTCTCAGGCTTTGGTAGCCTGATGAGATCAAAACACGTCAAATTACATTATTTCTATCAAGAGTTATCGCGTTACGCACATACGTATGTACATATGTACATATGCACATGCGTACCTACATACATACAGAACCTGTGAGGCCATTATTTCTCTGGATTTGACGCCCGTGAGCTAAATACACGTAAAACTACACTGGCCTAGGATAAACTAAATCAGCCTAGGACAAACAAGAATGTTAGCGTTGAGGCGGTCATTGAATTCAATAAAATCACGCCAAATTGAATTGGCCCAGGATAAACTAGCTCAGACCACTAAAAAATAGACTGAACTAGTTTATCCTATAAGAGTTAGGCCAAAGCAGTTTGGCCAAGGAAAATCTAGTTTGTCCAATGGGCCTTGGGATAGACTAGTTTGGCCTAGGAAAAACTTGTCTATCCGATGGGCGTTAGGATTGACCGGTTTGGCCTACGGAAAATTAGTTTATCCGATGGGTGTTAGGATAGACCGGTTTGGTTTAGGAAAATCTAGTTTGGCCTAAAATCGGGTTTGGCCTGTAACATATATAATTAAAATATCTATTGATGATTTGTAATCTTCTTTAATACATATACCTCTATATTATATACATATATTTGTAATAATTTACTTTTTAAATGTAAGAATGCATATAAAATATGCCTGTCTAACCTTTTAGAATGAAAGTGCACATTAATTCTCCTGTAATTGTATTTTCCTTAGCTATAATTTTTTAGAACGATTTATTTTTGCATGTCCGTAATTCTAAGGCATTAGAAATGAGTTTTTTTAAGAGTAAAATGGTATTTATAAATTATATATATTCAAAGTATTGTTGAAGCTTTACATCAGTAATAAAATGTAAAATACCATAAAAGTAAATCCTTTGTACTCGAGAGGATATTCGCATTGATCCCTAGTGTCCCGCGTAAATGGGTACTTCAAATGCTCTAGACTCAAGTACTTTAAACTAATTTTCTTGACTTTATCTAATGGCCGAATAATATGTGATAAAAGATGGCGAAATAAACTATATGATATTAGTGGTGTTCATAACATTTGACGTCCCGATTTGCGAAGAACACTTCACAACACTATAGTAGAGAGTGAGAGTCACTTCTCGACTGCAAAAGATTATTAGACTGCTTTTCCATAAAAAAAACGAGAGGTATTTCTGTTTTAGCTTTCGTTTCAAAACTTGATGGCGTAAAATCTACGGTTTGTTCCAGAGAGACAGCGTTGTTGAACTTTCATTAACGATAATCATTTCGAAAGGTTTTATGGATTTTCATAGTCAAAATGGGAAAATCATCAATAGTTTCGGATAATAGGAATAAAAAATTACTCCTCTTTACCCCCAGCTGAAGGGCAGTGAAAAAAAAACCCTTTTTATGAATGTGGCGAAGGGAGTATTTCTGATTAACTCTGTATTACTCTAATCTTTACTTCTTATGATATTAAAAATGACATTTATTACTAATTATTTTAACTCTTACATTGTACAAAATTTTAAGAAAAATAACTACAAATCGTAAAATTGCACATCATTTAATTTTTAAGGTAAATTATATTTAAAATTTGTTATTCTGTCCATATCGTAATGAGACTGATTCCATAAAATTCTTTTTCTCGAAGATATTTTTACAAGAACTTAATATCGTTCAAAATATCTTCAACCTTTATTAATATATGGTTTCCAACGACTCTGTCACTCATTTATGCTTGTCTAATAGTCATAAACTTGTAAGGATCTCGATCAGCATAAAGCGAGTTACTACCTGAGAGTAACTGGCTTGGCCTTTTGCTCAACGGTTAAAGCACTCGCTTCCTGATCAGAGATCCTCAAATCGAAACCAACCGGCGCACAGTGGGGCAAATTCCCGAAAAGCTGGCCAAAATATGAAAATGTTATTCAAATTGTACGAAAATTCGTATACAGGTGTTTTTGAGGATGCTAAATAAGAATACAAAATTAAAATTGAAAAAAAAATGGCGGATACAATATGGCGGAATAAAAATTTAAATGTCTCGAAAGTTATCCAATTTATATGCAATTTCGTAAACTTTTCAGGATGCTAATTAGAATTCAAAAGTTAAATTTTAAAAATAAATAAATAAATAAAATTACAGATTAAGAGTAAAAACAATAAAATTTAAATAAAATTTAAAATTTCGAGGTAAATTTAAAAGGAAATTTTCAAGAAACCAAGACATATTTAAACGAAATTTAAGTACGTTAATGGAAAGTAAAACGTTAGACTATTTAATTTTTGGTATTATTAAAATAAAAACGAAAATATATTGCAGAAATTAACCTTTAGAATCAACTGTAGTATAATAAAAAGATTCTTCAGACGTCAAGGTGTCGAAATAGTTAGCAGAACTTGTTGGCGGTATTGGAAGATCCTATGACTCTTAGGAACAATTATTTTAATTTCTTCTTCGATAATTTACCTAAACTGGAAAGGAAAAAATTTGATGACATTAAAAGACGTAAAAATATCTTTTTTTTTTCTCGCTACTGCATCTTTGCGATAAATCTTCTCGATGCCTTTTGATCAGTTTGTTGCATGATTCTTGAGTATGTTAAGGCATTTGACAAATTGGCAGTAATGAAGATAATATTAGTTCTTTGTCATTAATAAGTAGTTTGTGTACTGAAGTAAGCATATAGAACCAGGGGTGCTGCTCAAATCTACGAGCTATTTGTAAGGGAAAAATTTCGAAGTTTATCAAATAAATAACATGGCTACAAGAAATTACTTATGTCATAGAAACGTTTAATCAAATCTTGGTATATGCTCGTTTAGAAACACAAATAGTTGCGTTTTCAAAGAATCGTTGAATTGTATTTCCATCATTTGTGCTTCCAAATCTGGGATTTAGTTTCTTGACGAGATGTCTTGATTGTAAACGAAATATTTTTTGCATATTTTATTTTGCAATTTCAGTGTTCTTCTTTTCATGCAGAGTACGAGCCTTTCATTTTTTCTATCCAGTTGTCTGCCAGGTGTAAGGCCTCTCTAAACATCTTTGCTGTAACTTAGATATTCAGAATTCTAAATTATCTCAATCCACTTTAAATAAAAAATGTCAGATCGGTAAGATGCTGTTTGACATAGGTAGCAACGTTGAGTATTACACTAATTCGTTTTTAACGACTTTTCTTCTGTATCAATGATTATATTAAACGAAATAAGTTTATTCTGCTAGTATTTAATGCAATCCCATTCATAGTTGCTTCTGTATTTCTTGAAAAAGAAAAATGGATCTTGATTGGCCCGATAAAATCAGTGAAATGAAGATCTCGATATTTTCAAATTGACGATTCATGAATTACTCGCAATATTTATGTATTCTAGTAGCACGGAAGAAAAGAAAAATATATTAGACATAATGTCATCTTCATAGCTAAATATTTGTTTAAATGTACTCAGATTAGATGTGACATCACATCCTCACTTGCAAATCAAATCCAAATTACTAATATAAGCGAAAGTGATATTCATAATAATTATTACTCACATTAATGAAATACGCTCAGTACTTTGATCTAGCAAATATAGACATTGACAAAATAATTCTTCTAATTATAATAAAACAAACAAAATTACTACCTATAAAGATCAGAAAATGTTATTCTACCAGATCAGTAATATAGAATTATTTTCATTTTGTCATTTCTAAGCTTACTTATAAAATTAATGTAATCGTATGATTATAGTACTTATTTACAATATAATAGGAAATAAACTATTATAAAATTGAATAATTCAAAAATTGAAAAATATTTATCAGCTAAATTATGTGAAAAGTAGTCAATTTCAAAATTTTTGAGGCGGCCGAAAAAGTGGCATTTTTACTTGCGGTTACTAAAATATGCGTGAAATGCAGAAAGGCAGTTTTAGGCAGCTGGTTTTTTATAAATCACTAGACAATAGCCCAAGTTATTATTTCCATTAAATTTCGTTGCGGAACACTGTGGAACATTCAAACTTTTTGATGTTTAAAAGCAAAAAAATAAAAAAAATTTCTAAATTTTTTTATGAAAAATGACAATGAATTTATTAATTTTTACGTGCTTAATATAAATTTTGTAATACATGCAAATAAAGTACATACTATCATAGTATGAATCCATTTCAAATCATCAAAATCGGATAATATTATAAAATGTAGCACGCGTTTAGAGGAACTGTTGTTTCGCTGTTTTTGTTCGCTTTAAATGATACTCCTTCAAGCATCATTTTTGAAATGATGCTGCTTGTAAGGGCAAAGCAAAAATAATTTTATAAATACAGATTCTGACTCTCCAAACATTATTCTAGCCATCTCTACAATCGAAATTCCCTAAATCGTAACTTCATTTTTCGACTTTTGGCCAGCTTTTTAGGTTTTTGCCCCACTGTGCGGCGCCAATCTCCTTCATTGGTAACCCTGGGCAAGCACGCAACTCTCTCTCTCTCTCATCATCAACTTCTAGCGCACAACTCATCTCATCATCAACTGATGGCAGCACCAAAAAAAAAAACAATCTCTCTCAACGCAAAGCCTTTCCTCGCTCACAATATGCGTTCGACAGCATCCATTCACGAGTGCATATCGCTCGTCAGACGTCAGTAATACGTCTTTCTCACTGGGGGCATACTCTGTAACGATCTCGATCAGTATAAAGCGAGTTACTACCTGAGAGTAACTGGCTTGGCCTTTTGCTGAACGGTTAAAGCACTCGCTTCCTGATCAGATGTCCTCAGATCGAAACCAACCGGCGCCAATCTCCTTCAAACTGAAATGCTGTTCAGAATGCACATAAAGTTTATTTCCAAATTTCCCAGATTGTAGAAATGAGAACGTTTGCAGCCATATTTTAACTGAGGGAATAAATAAAAAAAATACCTGATTTCGGGACTCTATAGTGGTTGAGGCATCGTTGCGATAATGTGTTTTGAAAGGAACTAATTAAATTTAAAGGATTTGTTGGATATCTGGGCGCTAAGTTTTAGTATTTGACATTCTAGTTTTGTCTTATTTTGAAATTTCATTAAGCTTTGACAGTTTTTTTTTTTTAATCTTTAGATATCAGGCATCGCTTTTTCTGATGATTAATACAAAAAAGTGTGAAAAATTCAAGTTTATGGAAAATAAATAAGTAAAAAAAATAAAAACGACCATTAGTTGAAAAATAAATCTTTTTGATATAATACAAAATCTGTTTCTATTTACCTATGCATGTCCTATATCCCTCGGAAAATGGCATGAATGTCCATGAGTTAATCTTATCCTTTCCTAAAAAACGTTCAGGGTCAAAACTTTCAGGATCTGGATAAATATTAGGATTTCGATGCATGGCGTATGTGAAAAAGCCAATGATTGTATCCTTCGGTATCATATGTTCTCCTGAAAGGGAAATATTAATTTTAAGTTTAATCTATAAAATTAAATGCAAATGAGTAATGAATTTTTACACTGTGCTGTAATATTAACCCCTTTCCTAATATACGTTTTGTTTTGTCATCATTTTCAATTAATCTCTTTATTTTTGGGATGACACAATCACGATTCTTAATGTCTTTATTTAAAAACAGATAGACAGAAAATGATGCAATGTTAAATAATGATAAGTAGAAATCTTAAAACAGTACGCGGTTCAAAAATTCAAAAAGTGCATGTATGATTTCAGCCAGCTCCGTGCGAAAGGGGGGGGGGGGCAGTCGCCCCGGGCACGGGAATTTAGGGGGCGCCAAATTTGTACTACCAAGGTCATTTGTAGCCTTTCACAAGAAAAAGTTCGGGGATGAGGGCGCCAAATTGGGACTTTGCCTCGAGCGCAGTTTTTTCTTCGCACGCTTTTGATTTCACCTACGTCCAGTTACAAATTATTAAAATATTTGATACTAGCAGTTACCCGTGACTTCGTTCACATAACATTTAAAGAAGAAATAATTGATCTATCAAGCAAAAAATTTCGATGATGAAAAGCATGTGTAATTAACTTTTTATCGCGAATTTATGGTTAAAAACTTCTGATAATCTCCATTTGCTAATTTGTTTGCTGGTTAAAATTTTCCTTTCAGCGATTAATACTAATAGATAGAAACATTCTTGAATTCTTTTGTTCAGCCCTGTAGTTTTCCAAGTGCCTTTAATACACAAAAGTATCTTTCTAAAATTTAGTTCAAACAAAAATATTTCTTATTACTACCTAAATTACATTTTCAGAAATTATCATCCGAAGACAACCTTGTATCCAGTTCTTTGCGGGACCCTGTATATCATTTTATATATATACTACAAACATTTCTTAGTTTACTAAATGCAGTTCAAAATAAAAATGCATATTTTAATTAAAAACCACCTTTAAGTAAATTACGCTCATATTATGTAACCTTTCCGAGATCTTTTGTGTAACCCTGTATATCTAAATTTAACTATTTATACTATTACCCTTTATACGCTCCATTTAATATGCATGCATTTAGCGAAACTTAAAAGCACATATCATAATTCAAAATGCATTTCATCCATGCAACAGTCATCATCCATCATATATAGTACTTAATAGAATATATAATATTTGAAATCTTTTGTGTGTCCCTGTAAATGCTATGCACTTCGTATTATGCATGAAATAACTCCCATTAAGCCTCAGCAACGTATATCAATTTGATTATACATGAAATCGTTTACCATAATTAATATATTTCGGAAACTGTTCCTCCCTTTATTCTTATGCAATGGAATTCTTCTGGGTAGCCCTGTAAATGAATAATAAGTCTCCTTTTCACTACATACTTTACAAAATCCATATTTTAGTGCAATTTGTAAATGCATATAAATTTGAATATGTTTCACAGGGTGTAACATCGTTAAATTTAATTAAAACGATTTTCCCCATAATGCCGTAATGTAAGGAAATTTTCTGACAATCCCTGTAAATAAACTAATCACAGTAGAAACTTTATTTTCAATAAGTATTCGTGCTAGGTAAACGTTAAGAACGTCCAAAATCTTCATGGAAATCGGAGTATATTTTCTAAAGTTAGAAAGCGACCAGACAGACAAACAAACCGAAAGCATAATAACTTTTCAACTTTGTTCGAAAGTGTTAAAAATTCGAGCCAAAAATATATTAATCAGTAGTTTTATTTTCCGCCTTTTCCCCACAAAAAAATTCTTCCATTGATAATTATGAGATTTGAATAAAAATATTCATTTGTATGTAACTTATAACTTATTAATTAACATAAGTAAAAATATTTCTGATTCATTTTAAATATGACGTCATTATTTATCTTGCTCCATTAGCTATTGATATTCATACCCCTTGTAACGACTGCTATAAAGTACCTGTTTTATTTCAACTATGACGTCACATTTTCATAAGTGAACATTTTATTAAAAATATAATTCTTTTTCATTCTTTTTACTTTTAATTTATGTCGCCATATTTTATACAAAAATTCCCATTAACTAAACAAATATCCTTGTTAAATATATTATAAAACATACACCTTTTATTTTTATTTCAAACATGACATCATATTTATTTTTTTTTTAATTATTTTATTATAGTTTTTCGCGTGGAAGTTTTTTATTAAAAATCCATTGCCGCTGAAAAATTATTATTCCAATTTTTTTTTTCTTGGCAACAGGAAAGGAAAATGGTTAAATTTTATCTGAAAAATGCCCATTGATTTTGTATGAAAAATAATTAAATTTTGAATTATTAAGGAAAATATTTGAATAAAATAAATAAAAATTAGCCTATGTTCATTCCACTCCTATAATCTATGCATATACAAAGATTCAAAGACATTAATCCATCCGTTTTGAAGTCAAGTTCATTCCAATTTTTCAGACACACTTTCACATTTATAAAATATATAAGGATATAAGGATGATGACAAGAACGGTCACGTTGGATTGTCGATCTGAAATAGTTAGGAATAACTGTGGAATTTTAACTGAAACCTGAAAATTTCAATGCGAAAATAAATAGTAATGTAAAAATAAATTGATATATTATAAATCAGAAATGGAGATGGTGGTTTATTTTGTTTTTGATGTTGTACTAAAAAAATGGCAAGATGACTGCTTATATTGGAGCTATGACTGAAGGGAGAGAATTATATAGTGTAGTGCCTTAGTTCTTATGTGTTTTGTGTTAAGTATCTGATATATAATTAAAGATGGTGGCTGTTTCTTATTGCCGCCGGATCAGCGATTCATGAATACAGTCGGAGCCAATTTCCATGAGTAAATTTGAATAGAGATTCTTGACCTACTTAAACGACTCATTTATGTACATTTCTGGAAAAAAATTTAGGACCACAAGCAAAAGCAGCCAAGAGTTAATTTAACAACAACAACAATAATAATAATAATAAGCAATGCCATTACAAAATTATACACATAACTTTATACAACTTTTGATATTTGTTCTAAATTACAATGATATATTAAAAAAAACAGCAAAAAGTAACTTCTATATATTTAAGATAGTGATATTAATCATCGATATTCTTCATCTAAATACTTACCGCACTGCACGTTTTCAGTAAGTTGTCTTGCGAATAATGGTATGGTTGGATAGAGACGCAATGTTTCCTACAAATAAAAATTCAGATGCATCATAAATGACAGACTTTCTCTTTACAATGTACTTCCTAAATATACAGGGTGTTTATAAAGTCCCGGACCCATTTCGGTGTTTAAAAACTCATAAAATAATAAAGATATATTAAAATTAATAACATAAATGGTTAGATAGACTCAAAAGGTTTCATGACCCTTGTCAATGAAGTTCCACGTGTGTCCCCTTCATCGCACGGAGAATATCAAGTCGATAGACAATTTCACGTCAGGTAGCGGCAAGCATTTCAGAATCCTGGGAGGTTAAATTTCTTTTCCACCTCAAGATGATAACCCAAATATAAGGTCCTCCATCCAAAAGTAGAATCTTGCGGTGGAAAAAGAATTTAGCCTCTGTGGATGCCGACATGCTTGCCGCTACCTGGCATGAAATTGGTTATCGACAAGATAGTGTCCGTGCGACGAAGGGGGCACACGTGGAACTTCATTGACAAGGGTCATGAAACTTTTTGAGTCTATCTAACCATTTATGTTATTAATTTTAATCTATCTTTATTATTGTATGAGCTATTAAACATCAAAATGGGTCCGGGACTTTATAAACACCCTGTATTTCAGAAAAAAAACATAAGTTGGCTCATACTTTTAGAAGTCTCATCAGTTACCATATTTTCTCGTGACGTATCTGAAAATTTAGCTGTTTTCAAAAAAGAAAAATTCAAAAATAAAGTAATGGATTAAGACATATGGTATTTAAGCTAAGTATTTCTTTAAATTCAGTAATATTAAGCATGGTTTAAAATTATTTCCAAAAGTACTATTATGGTAGATCATCAGTAAAACGTAAATACAATGCAAAATAAATATATGAAAGCGTTCAGTTTCTAAAAATTAAAATGTTTCTTTATGTATAAATTACGCTAGTAAATTTAACTATTTTAGTTAGGTTTTTTTTTTCAGTTATTACAGAGTGTTTTACAGAGTGTTTTTCTCTTTGTGCGCATGTGTGTACTGTATTATGAATAGACATCTAGACCAGATCTAGAAGATTTGGCAATTAAGTATTAGGAAGTAGCTCGAAGAGAGCTATTGCATTTTTTATAAGATTTTTTAAATATTTTTTATTATGATTGTAAGCTTTTTTATTCATTTTGCAGAGATTTATCAGAATTACTAATATGCATCCATATGAAATCGTTTAATCATATGCAGCAAATTTTGTTTTCATTTCAAAAAGTTCTTTCAAAATTATTAAATTGATTTTTGAATTTCACAAAATATTATGCGATTTTTCGAGTCTTTTAACTTTCACGTTGATTTTTTTTTCATATTTGTAAAAAAAATTTGATTATAAAATTTTATTATCCATTATAATTATTAAGACTTTAAAGAAGCAAATAAATAAAATTAATTAATTAATTAAAATAAATAATAAAAAACTGTATTAAAACTAGCACCGTGAAGGAATTTTCATCTTGTTATTAATATAGATCTTAAAAAACATGCATATAATTATTTAAAGATTCTAAAAATTATAATTTTGGTCCATCAATTATATCCTGAGATCTTTGAACGCGTAAAAATTACAAAACGCTGCACTAAAACTAGTGCCAGGAAATAATCCTCAATGATTTAAAATGTATTTATAATAATTATATTTGTCTAAAAATTATAACTTTGTGCAAGTTTACCAATATTACGGATTTCAGATATATAAAGCTAGAACAATCTTCATATGAAATATAATTCTTCATCGAGGTCGATTGAATTTCATTGTATGCCTTTTCTTGAACTTCTGGATACAGTCCCAGCATAAATAAGCACCACAAGGTTGTGTAAGATACGGTATCATACCCCTATAATGGTGAAATATGAGAATTAAAATTTTTTGTAAATAATATAAAAACATGTAGCGTTATTATAAAGTGCTTTGTAAAAACAGTTAAAAATTTTAGTTTGCTAGTACAGTGGTAGCAAAAAAACTTGATAGTCATTGAAAATTTTTTAGGAATACCTAATTTCAAGCTACTAACTGATTAAACAAAACAAGTTGGTAATTGCACGTGAAGCGTAGCAAATGAGTTGCATTCGTACGATAACGAAGTTTTAATAATATCACTCTCCTATATCAATCTCATAAAACTGTAAGTAGTTAATTACAATTAAAATGCACCAAACAATGTTCTCTCTATACCATTATGTAATGGAGTACTTTTGTGTGGCCTTGTAAATCAATAACAAATGTTCTTTGCACCACAGATTATACAAAATGTATATTATAACATGTATTTTTTAGATGCATATCAATTTTATTATGTTCGAGTGAGTTTAACACCATTAAAGTGCATTTAAAACATTTTCCCCCATTGATCGTAATATAACGGAATACATTTGATTGTCCCTGCATCCGAATTTGATAAAATTTGAAATAACTCAAAAAAATTATGTAGTAATTATGTATTTTTTGAATTTCAAACGCTTAAAATACATTTAAACTTTTTTCTCCATTAACCGTAATGTAATGGAATAACTTTGATTGTATCTGTAATTGATCTATTCATCGGATTTTCATAAAATTTGAAATGACTCGACAAAATTATGTAATAATTATATATTTTAAATTTCAGACGATTCGGTTGGGTAGTTTTTGCGTTTTTATATGCGGACGGATCGACAGACGGACAGACGGAAGGACTGAACGACAACTATAGTTGCTACGTATTTACCCAATTACGAACGCACCTAAAAAAGGAGAAGGTTGAGTCATCTTCAACTGCAAATTCCACCATTCCACGCAATCAACGCTTGATATAATCTCTCGCTCGCGTATTTTGTTTGAATCATGAAAAAGTAAAATAAAACATCTGAACATTAAGATTGTAACTTGAGGCCGAGAATTTTTTTTTTCTGTAACAGTGCTTAAAAATTTTTAAGAAGTATTCAGTATAACTTTGTAGTTATGCATAATTATGGAACTTTTTCTCTCATTTCCATGTAACACTTATGGAAGAAACAGTCAGAAACCACAGTAAATAATTGATTTGAAGTTTATGAAAATGCTCCTGAAAAAAAAGACACTTTAACCCATTGTAAAATTTGGAAAAGACATTTCTGTTACTTTCAGAAACTGTTTTGATAATTAGGATTCTGTGTTATTCTTTTGACAGATATGTTTAACTAGAAGAAAAATGTTTTCATGTAGAACAAACTACTTTCGTTGAACTAAATGTTTGTTTTCATGTAGTTTACAGATACAAATCTACATATACTGTACAAATCTATATATGAGGATTCAACCGTTGGGATGCTGTTATTATTTTTGTTTGCGCTTATTCGAGAACTGTCCAGAAGAATATCATTCTAATTTAATGTTTAACTTTGTATGTGAGTTTTAATTTTGTACCTATAGCGGCATCTTATCTAGGGTACAAAATTAAAATAAATTACAATACTTTTCTTGCAGACAATTCTCGAGTAAGTACATAAAAAATAAAAAAACGACACTTAAATCCCTATTGATGACAGTCATGTAATGGTTCAAAACGTTATAAGTATTTTAAGATATTTTAATATATTTAAAAAATATGTATCATAAATTTGCACAAGAACCAATTTTAGTACATTTCTTCGAGCTTTATATAAATACTAGCAGTCTTCGCCCATTACACAGGTCGATTTCTCTAATAAAATCTTGAATGTAACGAAATACATTTAGTAAAAATGAAAAAGCTTAATATCTAAACAAACAATTGTTATCTTATTCGTATAATCTTACGTAATCCTGTTCACAGTCAATATTCATGACATAATAGACAAAATAGCTCTAAAATGACTCTATGTTTTAACAAGTTTGTTATCCTGAAAACTCTGCTTCTACCTAAACAGGCTGCTGAGACGTAGCAAAATATCCTAAACGTGCGACAATTCCATTATACACGCTTAGATAGGAGTTTCTAAAATCGATAGAATATACTTGTTTAATTTTATTTTAGTAGATTAGGTAACCTCATTTCATGTCTCTATCCAAAACTGCAGTTGAGGTGTAGCGGAATGGTTAAATTTTCATATCTCTTGTTAATCCTTTTGAACGGGTGGATTTTCTAAAATCGCTGTAATACATGTTTAATAATTCTTTAATAGGTTTGTTATCTTGAATTTCATGCTCCTACCTAAAATTGCTGCTAGTATGTGGCTAGTGAAAACAATTCTCAAAAATTTACCAATCGGAAAAAAAATCGTCATATAAAAACACAATTGATACAGTCATCGATTATCTGCAATCAAGTTCAACAGTCGATTATTAAATTAATTGTTTTTAAATGTTTATAGAGGATTTAAATAAACACGTGGCAACTAAAAACGAATGGAATTGAATTAAAAAACAGTATACCAAAGATGGCTTAGTGAACCACAATAGTCGAAAATTATGTGACAGTATTCCCTAGTTGAAAAAAAAATAAAAAGTGCGAGTATAAGGATAAAAAGATAAGTAACTGTAAGTCTCAAAATAGAAATTTTCGACATTTAACACCAAAATGTCCAGAAACAAAAAAGATTAACGACACACCTTGTGGCAGAAACAGGAACTAAATGGATAGTAAATGGGATCAAATTTGTATTGAATTATCTACGTCATTCAGATTAGTTCGATAATTTTCTATTATTAGAACACCTCCTAATGGAATACAAAAACCCCTATGAGGAGCGAATTGTGGGAAAATGCACCGAAAGGTCATAACCAGTGCTGGTCATGAACGCGCTCATTGAACGAAAACTCACGAGTTTCGCTCACTATTTGTGAACTTTGAACTGAATTTCGCCCACTATTTTATAAATGAGCATGAACTTAACAGAAACTCAAAAAATAGGCGAGTTTGAACGAAATTTACAAATCGAACTCAATTTTTTCATAATTTATTTAAAATTTTTCCAGACCTTAGTACACATTTTCCCTCTTTTAAATGCCATTTAGAGGCTTAAACGAGCCTCAGGACGGGTTAAGTCTGGATATCACTTCTTTGGGTTGTATCCCAGTCTTACTTATTCTATAGACTCGGGTAGCGCCAAACCGGACCTGGACTATATACAATTTTCGCCGAAAATACATGTACATATACAGTAAACTCTCTGTATAAGGCGGACTGTGTATAAGGCAGAAATAATGTCAAACTCGGAAAGATTTTCAAGTCCCCGCGAATCCGCAGTCAGAGTAGAATTTATCTAAGACGGAATATTGTCTACTACGGAAAATTTTCACGATACTGATCGATTCCGCCTTAGCCAGAGTTTATTGTAATTATTAATTACCATAATTCAACAATTAAAATTTTCCTTAAAGAATAGTACATACACAATGCTAGGCGAGGGGGATACAGTATTATGAAAGGTGTTACAAAAATCTGTAAATGACGAAATCCTGTCTTAAACAAAACAATTTCTAGAACGGTGCAAAATGGATAGAATAATCTGTGTAAAAAAAATCCTAACACATTTGTTAAAGACGGCGAATTTCTCAATAAAGAATCTGTCTACAACGAATTTTTCTAAGAGGTTTTCCTTAGAAGGTTCACCGGTATAGAAATTTTCATATATTAAAGCCTCCAATGCGTGGAAATGCATTAATGTTATTAATTTTTCAGATATTTAGATACAGTTAAGGACTCGTTTTAAAATCATTTAGTTTACAATGGGATATACAGAAAGAAATATGGAAAGACCAATACTTTGGAATAAATGTCTTTTTTACGCAGCACATGACCCATTTTAAAAAGAATAAAATGTAATATTTTATTTTTGAATAATGATGATTTACAAATGTATGCAATTATTTTTTTTTTGGTTCAGGCTAATGTTTACTGATTTTTAAATGGACCAGGCCATGCCGAGACAGTGATTTTTATATGGGACTGAAAATTTAGGCACGTGAAGACTAGGAAAAATTATACCAATACCATTTAGGTACAGAAAAAATAAGTGGATCCGGCAAGGTGCTTCAGGATAAAAAGCTGGCCCGAGAAGAATAATATCTAGGTTCGGCCTGCTCGAGCCATAAGAAATAAAACATGGCTCGGACCCGACCCGAAAACAACGGGGACCCGGCCTCGGGTCTCCAAGTTTTTGACAGGATCAAATCTTACTTAAAGGGGGGAAACAACAACAACAAAAAAACGCATTAATATGATTCTGATAAAAACAGTTCATATAGGAAAAATGAAATTAAAAACTTGTCAAAAGCGGCCAGATAAAATTATTAAACAGGGTTTTCTCAAATTTTGATTTAATTTTTGATAATGAAATTAGTTCTTCATTTAGAAATCTGCTTGCACCTGTAAGCCGGATCTGTTAGTAGGACTATTTTTTCATGTAGTGATTTTAAACAGTAATCTCTAATAAAACTGTTATTTAATCATATTTATCACAGAATATTAGGGCTAATTCTGATCACAATGATGCATCTGTGAGGTAAGAAATTGAAAACTATTAAATATTTATGATTTAAACGATGATGTCGTCGCTATGATTGTACAAAGTTAAATAATAATTAATGATTAGATAATATGCTGAATGTATATAAATACGTTCTACAGCAAACGCTGTCGAAGGCGAAATCAATCGGGACTGAAAAAAATTTCTGTAGAGGATAATATTTCACCTTAGACAAATTTTAACTGTGCGTCTATGGATTCGAATAATTTGAGATTCAACTTTTTCCCTCGCATTTCTTTTCCCCTTTTTTATTTTTATTTTATTTTATTTTATTTTATTTTTTTTAACCGCGCTGGGATTTATACAGGATGTCCGTTCTCATCGGTGGCCAATGGCTAATTTCTAATCCGTTAACCATAGACAACCATAGATAAGTTCCAATTGCAAAAATGCTTTAAAAAAGGTAAAGAATTGTTTTTTAAGTGATTTAGGTCAAAAAAAAGTTTTATTAAAAAATTACGAAAATTAAATTTTTATACTGTCACCCGGTACTATAAGTGATATTTAGTACTATAAGTGATATTTACTACTGTAACAAGTAAGGCAAAAAAAGTTGCATTCCTCTGCCATTAAAACTGACCGAATAACAGCTGTTTAAATCTTAAGCAGCTTTTTTGCTGATAAATAGGGGTCAGTCTCAAATTTACTGGAAATAAAAGTAAATGTCAGATATAAAATTTAACATTAAACATTGAGAGTAAAATAATTTTTACAATATATATTTTTTTAATTTATGTTGATGTTTACACATTAAAGCAAAATATACAACTTGTACTATATATAAATATTTTGTTAAATTAAATTATGAAAAGCAACAATCACAGTTCGTTACAAAATGATATATTCTTAAGAAAAAACTTTATTAGATTACTTAACATAATAGAATTTGGTGTAGTCCTATAAAATAAATAAATAGTGGCAGTGGCGCAGACAAGGGGAGTGGTTTTTGGGTTAAACCCCTCCCAGAGCTTAGAAAGATTACTATAATTGCCACTTATATGAATCAAAACCAAATTTTATATTTAAAAGTTTTGGTGTATTTCGGAATCAGATTTCATGTAATAAAGTGATTCAATTAAATGGCAAAAACTCTACTTAAAACTGTGAAAGTGCATACTACATCGATTTGTTAGGTAAAAATTGGTTATTTGAACTAAATCCCTTTTCTGAGACGCATTATGTTAAAAAAATGATTATTTTC
Source organism: Maratus speculifer (assembly GCA_964019185.1). Taxonomy (NCBI): domain Eukaryota; kingdom Metazoa; phylum Arthropoda; class Arachnida; order Araneae; family Salticidae; genus Maratus; species Maratus speculifer. The sequence goes on along the minus strand of OZ025298.1, from coordinate 183,646,220 downwards.
TGCCGCACAGATGCTCTTTGAGTTTAAGTATTATACAGTGAATATTCTAATTAGTACCGATTCTATTATCCGGCGATTCAAATAACTGGCAAACACCTTTATCAGAAACTCACCCCCCCCCCCCATAGAACTGAATTCTGGATCCGGCACTGAATAGTGGTACTCACCTAAAATCGTATTAATATTACATTTTCATTGAATATAAATAAATATGCGAATTGAAACACGGTCGGATATTTGGAACTGAGTTAAAATTTGAATACATATTTTAAATTAGGAAAACATACATACAAAATTTTAAAAAACTTATCAAAATAACACACATTTTTAAAATAATATCGTGAAAAGAAACAGTTCCATTTCTTTACAAAATAAAACATATGTAAAAATATATTTGAGGATGTAAAATTCAAAACTCGTCTTTTAATTTTCGTAATTTTTTACTATGTTTTTACTTAAATCGATTAAAAAACAATTCTTCATCTTTTTAAAGCATTTTTGCAACTATATGTCTATGAGTAACTGTTTAGAAATTAGCCATTAGCCATCGTTGAGAGTGGACACACTGTATAACAACTCAAGCAGACAGCATGCAAGTCTCATTTGCGGTCTCTAATATTTATTCTTTTCTGTGAAAAAGATAAAATGCATCCCCAAAAGAAGAAACAGATAAACAAGCGTAGAAAGATCCATTCAACACCAGGACAGCAGCGAGGACGGCAGAATACTAATTAATTTAGACTTGGCAATTTTACAACTTGAAATCTTTCTGACCTCCTCGAACACATAGTGAGGGGTCAGTGTGTCACGACTGACCCTTTGATGCAACAAACTGATAAAACTATTGGTCCTTTGACGCATAACATTTTTAGTTGCAGGGATCAGAGAATCGCTCAAACTGTTTATTCTTCTAAAGCAGGGTTATCCAACGCGGCGCCCGCGTGCACCATGGCATGCTTTGAATGTTTTATTGGTTCTCTTTCTACGACTGGCCTTTTTAGAAGTAAAATTTCCTTATAAAGGATACTTTCTTTAAAATCATTTATATTTGTATCAGAGATATTTTCAAAATCTATGAAAACACATTAAATCCAGAAACACAGGTGAAAAATTTTAGAATGCATATTTTCACGATTTGTAGCTATTGTTTATAAAATTTTGCAGTGTGCAATTATGATCATTGAATTTGTTAATAATTGACAATAACTTTCTGAATATGTTAAGAAATAACATTTAGATATACAAACTTTTCATCATCTCCTTTTAAGAAACATGTGCATAAAAATTCAGTTTTTTTGTTATTGTTGTTGCAGTGCTTCAATGGCTGTTTTATAATAGGGATAAAAAGGGTTAATTTTTACTTCTCAACTCTTGAAATTTTAGGCAAGTTTTTATTATTAATGTTATTATTATTATTTATTTCGAAAAATCCATAAGAGAGAGCAGAATGATTTTCAGCTGTGAAAGTACTTCCAGGGTTTCTCTGAAACCACCCATGTATTACTCATTATTATGTCTTTATATATATATATATATATATACAGGGTGAGTCATAAATATCGAAACAATAGGCTATCTCCTTAAATATTACCCCCAGACCGATACTTCCAATTACAAAAATTCATAAAAAAAGGTGAAATTTCTGATAAGATAAGTTGCAACTCCATGGGGGGACCATTTGAAAAAATATGAAAATTAAATTTTTATACGGTCCCCGTAGGGCAAAATTCCCAATTAGGAAATTATTTTTTATCCATTCCTAAAATGAACAAAAAAAATTTTCATCTGAATATCTAAAAATCTGACAGAGATATTAAAATCCGAAATTCTCAAAAATTCGTGATTTACACCACTTTACCATGCCTGTAAACGAAGACATCTAGGCTCATTCTCAATGCTAGTGGGGGATCATCCATAAATTGTCCATTATTAATTGTCGATTTAAGACGGTGCCTCTCATTTGGACACAACAAAGCTGCGTATTGAATTAAATCTATACTTGTTTTCAAAATATGTCTTCACTAGAGGTCTGGATGGATCGAAATATCTAGATCCGGTCCCACCGACCCATGGGGGAAAAAATTGGCCTGGCCTTAAAAAAAATGTTAAAATCATAAACCGGACAGGCCTGGAAAATAGTTTAAATCATAGCCCGGTTCAGCCGCAAATTTCTACATAGTTTTTTACTTCGGTGTGGGAAAAAATTGTTTTGTATGGAAGAGTTCTGACCAATAATTTCTTTTATAGTTTTTCGTTTTTTATATTTATATTTTTATTATTAAAGAAGCGCAAAAATCAATAAATCTCTATTTATATATAAATGTTTAACTTAGATTTTAATATCGTTAATCTCCAACGCATGGGATGCGTTGGAGACTTTAAAAATGTTATACAGTAAAACCTTTTAAGACGGAATCACATAGGAAAGAAGGATATGTTATAGAAGGATGCCTTCGCTAGGAGGTGGAATTGGAGTTTATTTTTTTCCTCAGGTACCTTTGTATTTATTTTCCATGGATCAACATATTTTCCATTTAAGACAGAGTTCCGTCATAGGCAGACTTTTTTCATTGGTTTTATCGTATTAATTTTTTAGCCTTTGAATATACTACTCTAAAAAAATGAATTTTATTTTTATTTATTTATTTATTTATTTATTTTGTAAAATAAAGCTTTTAAAATCTATGTGTTTTTTGTAAAAATTTCGATTGAGCCGAATTTTATTTATTTTATGCACGTATTAAGCTAGTCAGTGACATTGTTTTTAATACGTGTTTTGTCGAGACCGGGACTGAAATTTTCGTCCAGTGTACACCCTAGGGGAAGGATGCAGTCCCCTCTTTTATGATGAGTACGTTAGACCCTGCCTGGCAAGTCTTCACTAAAAAGTAACCTCTCGATCCTGGCCCGGTCTGCGACCAGAATACTGATTTTTTAAACTGCTTCTCTAGGGCGATAAAAAGGCCTGAAGTTGTCAGGGTTTTATTAAAAAAAAGACTTAATCTGCATCTTAGAAAAAGCATTCTTTTAAATAAATGACATATATTTAAATAAAATCTTTTTTCTACATAATGATTTTTCCCCACTTTTTCTTGTCTTTAAATTATTAAATGGTAAGAATTTTTAAAGAAAAAAAGAACTTGAAACACGTCATTTTTTATTTTTTTACATTAGTTTTGTTTCGGCAAATTTGAAAAAATATTTACTTTGAAAATATGATATTTTTAAAGATATATTATTTTTTCAATAAATATTTTTCATATTTTTAAAATAGATATTAAAAAGCAAAAAACCTGGAACAAAACTAAAATAAGATTTTCATCTATAATTAAATGGAAAGAAACTGAAATCCGATAAATAATATTACGAGTTATTAGGATTTTAATTATCCCATTTTTAATTAAACCAGTATTAACCACAAGAAACTTTTTATAAATTGTACGAGAAATTTTAGCATGCGATTTTCTTAGCAAATTAAAAGTCTAATCATAACAAAAAAAAGAAAAAAAATCAAAATTCTAATAAAAAAAATAGATTTTTCGCGCGTTTCCTAGGATTGTTAAAGTAACATTGTTTTTTGAATTGCGCACATTTCAATTTGTGTCTAATCCCCTAAAACCTGATGAATTTTTTAAACGGCTGCAACTTTTAAAGATATGAAGATGCAACTTTTTGTGTCTTAATCAGGACTGAATAAGGAAAGTTTTACTAATTGGAATTTTTATCCTGCGGGGGCCGTATAAAAATTTAATTTTCGTATTTTTTCAACTAGACCCCCCCATGGAGTCGCAATTTAGCTTATCAAAAATGTCACCTTTTTTTTATGAATTTTGCAATTGGAAGTATGGGTCTAAAGGCAATATTAAAGGAGATAGCCTATTGTTTCGATATTTATGACTCACCCTATATATATATATATATATATATATATATATATTTATATATGTGACGAATTAAGGAGAACTCGAATTATTTCCACTGGTTAAAAAGAAACACACAGTCATGGCAAGCGAGGGAAAAAACAAAATAAATAAATAAATGTAGAAGATCCAATAATTAGTCATGGGCTGCTGTAAATTCATTTATTAAATTCGTAATAATGAGGAAGGAAAAGCTCCTTTTGCAAAAATTCCATCATTATTTCAGCGAGCTGTCCTCATCGAAGAAGCAACCCAAGAAATCTTCTTTTTCCACTCGAGGCTTCCACCTTTTTAAACTAAAAAGAAAGTTCTGGAACATTCTGTAACCTCAAACCATCATTCTTTTATGTAAACAGAATTCTTGTCCAGCTACGAGATTATTTTCCACAAACGATAAATTTATTTTTAAAAAAATATTATTTAACCAATTTATAATTGACTCAGAATTTTAAATATCTTAGGCAGACGATTTTTATAAATGATTAATTTTAAGAGAAAAAGAAAAGAAATGAATTTATTAATATGCACACATCAAAGGTTGACGTAGGAAAAATAAATAAATAGATAAAATAAAATAATGATATTTTTTGAAAGGTATGGTTTTGGAATAAATTTAATAAGACTTTCTTAAAAAGGGTTGATAAAAACATAGAAGAAATCAGTTTTATTTGGAATATTAAGAAATAAAGTTTTAATTAAGAATATTTTTAATTTAGAGCCATCTTTTTAAATTTACGCATACTGGAATAATGTTTTTTAAGACAAATTAAGAATTTATATCGTCTGCATAAGGATTAACAGATTAGATTTAGAAACAAGATTTTAATTTAATAATTTGAAGTAAGTACGGAATATTATTATAAGAAAATTAAAATAGTATAAAGGTTAGTTTTGGCGAAAAAATTTTAAATTTGTAATATATATATATATATATATATAGCAAAATTAATCTCTTTAAAATAAGCCAAAGTTTATTTTTACATGCTAAAAAAATCTAGCAATATAACTGATGTATTTTTTTATTATTGAATGTGATTAAAATCTGGTATCTCCGATGCAAATATTTCTATGATAGACCTCTCGTAAAAAAAATGAATACTTCGAAATTTATTACTATGTACGTTTTATTATTATTATTATTATTATTTTCTGAAGATTGCTTTTACATGAAGTTTCAGAACAGCAAGAGCCCTTTGTCTTAGCTGGGATTACTTTATATAAGACGTGCGTATATATACTAACACAATTTTGTATTATAATGCCGCATGCTTCGTATCATGTCAATAATGGCGCCCTACATTGAGTGCCAAGATATGAGGTGCGCCCCTATTTACTGACAGATTGGACAGGCCTGTTCTAAAAGTTATACTTAAAGGAAATATTTAAAATGTCGTTAAAGAAAAGAAAAAATAGAATATTATTACAGAACCATAAAAATGTCCCCCACAAAAAAGGGTTTGTTGTTTATTTTCGTTCGTAATTTACTATATTTTCATGTAGGTTAAAAAAAAACCGTGTAAAACAACGCATAGCTTATGTACTTAGTAAAGCTATTATGAAATTCAAAGGAGGTATTTTCTGACACACTTCTAATTCATTTTTGTTTGGAAACGCACAAAATTGGCAGGTGTTTCCATTTAGAAACTATATAATTATTGAATGATGTTTTCTGTTTTATCAGAAAGATAAATCTTTCAGAAAATGCTATGAAACTGTGCGATTTGAATCGAATTTGGCAGCACTAGAAATGAGAAAAACGTGTTGTCACTTATAAGTAAGCTAAAAATAATTTATTTAAAAAGAAAAAATGCTATTCGATTACAAATCACTTCAATAGTTATTCCTGCCAATTTTATACTTTTACAGTAAAAAAAAAAAAAAAAAAAAAAAAAAACTCGCAAAATTTTGCACTATTATTCAGAGAATTTGAGACCTATCTTAATAGTTTACACTTGTCACATGACGATATTTGTAAGTTAATATTAATCTTACAGGTGTGTTCTTTTCAATTTTTTTATTTGTTTTGTCAGTAGTAAACGATAAATTGATCATTCGTCAAGAAATAAAAATAAATACCGTATGAACTCATTACTTTGAAGCCGAAACAGTTGGCAGAGGCCTATCTATATACCGGAATACGTGATTACATATATTATTAAAAAAAAGTTTTGACAGAAGCTAAACTATGCGAAGAATTGATGAGGAGTTTGGCTAGAAATAAAGCTAAAAAATAAAATAACTGAAACGCAAAGGTTACACAACTTTCCTTAAGTGTTCTATACCAAACGAAAAAAGTAAATTGTCCTTTTTAATTTTTCGTTCATCTAATGAAACCTTATTCATCTCTCACTTCTGGCTATCTGTCCGTCAGAGTTCAAAGACTTCAAATTTTGTGTACTTACAGCTAACTATTTCATGTCACACAACAAATGATGTAATTTTGAAAAAGTCTGTCACTTTGATTAAATCAATTTTATCAATATGATCCGTTCATTTTAGCGATTTAACTTTTAAAAGAGAACTTTAATTTTAATGTTTTCCGTGCAACTTAGAAGGAGAGCATCTCACTCGTATTCAGAACGTCCTTTGTTCGAATCCCGGCGCTGGAATATAGATATATTATCTATCTATCTCACTTCCATTTTCTTTCGATTTTAAAAACTATTGCATTTTATTAATAATTCAGTATTTTAAATTTCGTTTAAAAAATTTTTTTTCGTTTTTAGAAATTCAAAATGTTATTTATATTTCCACTAATTGTTAATTTTTTTATTTTATTTATTTATTTTTATTTATTTATTTATTAATTTTTGGATTTTCAAAACTTTTGGAATTTTGGATTTTATTTAAATAATTTGATTTGAACATTTTTAGTTCAATTAAAATAAAGAACTTCAATTTATAATTATTTTAAATTTGTTGGTGCTACCATCTATCTCCGAATTTAATAATTATAAATTAACAGTTTGGATTTGTTCATTACAAGATAATTTGTTTTGAAAGAAATATTAAACGAAACCCTCTGTACAATGTACGATTACATTTACCCACTTGTTACAGTTTCGTTCGTTTTATGAAACGTTATTCATCGTCTCTGTCCTCTGTCTGTCAGAGAGATTATACATAAACTGTATAAGTCAGAGACATCAAATTTCGTATACTTACAGTTGAATACCCCAAGTCACACGACAAAACATAAAATTTTGAAAAAGTTTATCATGTTAATTAATTTAATTATTTCAATGCCATCCGTTCATTTTTGCAATTTACATTTTGAAAGTGAACTTTAATTTGAACGTTTTGCATGTAAGCATCATAATTTGGAGGTAAAGCATCTCACTAAAAAACAGAAATATACCCTCAATTTTTTAGTCACGATCACTTCGAGAAATTTTGTTCATAAGAGCCACATTGATAACTTAAAAAAAAAAAAAAAAAAAAAAACATTTTCTTCCTTTATCAAAAAACTGACAAATATGGTACACTATACAGTTCTTAAATAAGCGAACCTGTCATTTGAGAGCGTTTGAATTCAAAAAAGGATTTAAAAATGAGTTAGAAAATAAACAATTTGCTATTGGAATACTTCCTCAATTTTTTCAATCACGATCGCTTCGGTAAATTTTGTTCAAAAAGCCCACTTTGGCAACATTTTTTGAACTATATTCAGCTTTTATACAAAAATTACCAATACGGCACATTATACCTTTCTTAAATAAGAGAACCTATCAATTGAAGAGTTTGAGAGCAAAAATGGATTTAAAAATGAGTTTAAAAAATCATTTGAATACCTCTTCAACTTTTCAATCAAAATTGCTTCAGATTATTCTATTCAAAATGCTAACATTGAAAGCATACATTTAAGATACATTTAAGAGCAAAAATGGATTTGAAAATGAGTTAGAAAATAAGCAATTTGTTATTTGAATACTTTCTCAATTTTCAACCACGATCGCTTAGGGAAATTCGGTTCAAAATGCCACTTTGACACCATTTTTTGATATATATTCTGCCTTTATCACAAAACTGGCCATAGCTTCTTATAATGTAGTTCATAAATAAGGAAACCTGCTAATTGGATGTGTTTGAGAGCAAAATGAATTTTTGGTAAAAATGAGTCAGTTTGGATTTGTGATTTTGTCTTTAACTCCCATTCTTTTAAAATTTATTTTTGCTATAAGAATTGATCTGATCAAAAACTTGTCAGCATAAAAGTTGTAAATATTATTGAGAAGATATAAAATAAATTTAATCGGATTTGATAGTTTAAGAATAGGCTAAGTTAAGGATTTTTTTGTTTCGTTTTTGCTTATTTTTGACTCATTTTTAGGTGCGTTGGTAATTACGTAAATACGTAGCACCTACAGTTGTCGTTCAGTCCGTCCGTCTGTCCGCATATAACAACACACACCGATCCAACCGAATCGTTTAAAATTTAAAATATATAATTATTACATAATTTTGTCGAGTCATTTCAAATTTTATGAAAATCGGATGCATAGATCAATTATAGTGACAATGAAAACTGTTCCGTTATATTACGGTCAATGAGGAAAAAAGTTTCAAATTCATTTCATTGGTGTTACAATCATTCGAGCATAAGAAAATTGATATGCGTCTATGAAGTACATATTACAATACAGATTTTGCACAATCTGTGGTGCAAAGAACATTTGTTATTGATTTACAAGGTTACACAAAAGTTTTCTACTATATAATGTTATAGGGAGAACATTGTTTGGTGCGCGCATTTTATTGTAATTAACTATTTAACATTTTATGAGATTGATGTACGTTGCTGAGGATTACATTATACGAATATACGAGTTATTTCCAGTATAATATTAAGCAGATAGTATTTACAGGGACACACAAAAGATTTTGGCCACTATACTGTATCCGAAATACTGTGTACTATTAAGTCAAGATCTGAATAATTTTAGTTGCGTCCCTATATAAATAGCTAGTACCTATATCCATACCTATATCTGTCAGTCCGTCTGTTCGTTCGTCCGTCTGTCTGCTGCATATAACAAAGCAAAAACTGCCCATCCAAATCACACAATATTTTAAATACATAATTTTAGCGTAATTTTGTCTAGTCATTTTAAATTTTATGAAAATCGAATGTATAGTTTAATTAGAGGGACAATCAAAAGTACTCCATTACATTACGATCAATACGAAAAACTAGTTTCAAGTAAATTTTAATGATGTTAAACTCTTTCGAAAAAAATAGAATTGACATGAACCCATGAAGTACATATGTACTAAAAAATACATTCGCTACAATCTGTGGTGCAAAAAAATATTTATTATTAAATTACACAAAAGTATTCTACTACATAATGCTATACGGGGAAACATTGCTTGAGGTGCGTTTGAATTATATTAAACTATTTCACATTTTATGAATATGATATACGTTGCTGAGGTGTAATAAATGCTACTTCCTGTATATTTACAGGAACACAAAAAAAATTTCGACCACTATACTATATCCGAAGTACTGTATACTATAACAGCAAGATCTGAATATTTCTAAAACCTCGTTATCGTAAGAACGCAACTCATTTACTATGCTTCCAGTGCAATTTCCAACTTGTTGAACTTAATTTAGTTCTGAAACGCATTCATTTGGCAGTTTCTCTAATTTAGAAACTGTGCCGTATTGGTCGGTTTTTTTCATAAATTTAGAATGTATTTAAAAAAATGTTGTCTAAGATGGCATTTTGAGCCAAATTTTTCTTAAGATGATTGTGACAAAACCAGCTCTTACATAAAAATGATATTAAAAAGTCTTCAAAAGCGGCTAAATAAAATTGCTAAACTGGGCTTATCTCTAATCATATTTTATTTTTTGTTGTTGAAATCAGCACTCTTCAAAATCTACCTCCACCTGTAGGCCAAGCCGACAGGGATTTTTTAAAATGCAATTTATTTTATATAATGTGTAAATATCAGAGTTACCATTAATATCGTAAATTCACAATCACATTCTATGGCTTGAAGATTTAATTTTTTTTAACTCCATAGAAAAAAGTCTTCTAAGACGGAATTGCATAGGAAAAAATAAAAATCCGTCATAGGCTTGATATAATAGACAAGTTGTGTTGTAAATTCATAACGTTCTTTTCACATGTACTATTATCCTCATTTTACAGAGATCGGTAAATTCTTTTGTATTGTTTTGTTAAACACGTGATTCCGTTATAAGCAGGTTCTTTTTCTCAAATTTTAACGTTGCCTAGAAATGGTCACTTAAAGCAGAATTCCCGGGAATTTTTATTTTTTATTTCCCTAGATCGAAAGAAATTTTCATCTAGAATTGGATTTACCCCTGACGTCATGCAGCATTCCGTAGTTTTATACAGTCGCGTTTTTCAGCTTTTCTAATTAATTGTATTTTTAATGTATTACTCGTTTTATTGTTTTGACTTCCCTTTATTTTCCTATAAATTTATTTGTAAATTGTAATTGGGAACTCTTTTTTTTTTGAATTTTAGAATTTTAGGTTTTGTAGAAGTCACTTCCATGTTTGAGGATAGGCCACGCCTTCCTCATTCTCCTATTGGCCAAGAGGTGCTTGCTCATTGTACCTCGGCTATTTAAGACCTTTTCTTCCCCATTTGGCTCATTCTACCCTCGACCGCTGGTGTGTGAGGAACTCACCGCCGGCAATGGTCGCAAAATTTCAATTCACAGTTTTTCAGATTAAATCAGCAACTAGTTTTTTTTATTTTTATTTGTTTCTAAATTCAACTTGAGCCCTATTTAGACCAGGCATGAACCGAAAAACTTGTTTACTGGAGTTGTGGACCTGCGCGAGCGTAGTGTGCACAGGAACTTCGTATGGTACTGCGGACCAGGTGTCCGAGAACGTATGCTAGTAAAACGCGGAACCTGTGCTGCTATGTTAGCCGTTGGAAAACCTCGAAGGTGAACAGGTTTCAGGTGATTGCCACACAAAATTAGTGAGCTATGTGGCACTCTTTTTGTGTTCTTAGAGTTAGTTTTGGGCAGGGATACCTTATGATATGCCTTTTCTGTGCTCTTTAGTACCATACTGCCTTTATATTCTCCGTTCTTTGCTGACACCATGAGGTATGTCGGCAAAATTTAGAAAAGTGCTGTTTTCCAAAATTGATAAGCATTCGACGACTTCTACAATGTATTGGCAGAATACGTGAATTTCGAAGAACAAAAGGCTGAAATAATAAATGAAAATCTGAAAACTTACTCCAAACATGAAAGTACCGACTTCAGCATGCAGATCTTCAAAAGTGAAAGAGGGATCATCCAGGTGGTGCTGAAGAAGTATGTACGTAAAGGATTTACGTAGAGTTTTGCTAAAACATTCTGGATCTATCGTTTGATTTGATGTGATATGTTGTTTCAATTTTAAAATTACCTGACAAATAAAGATCCAATACTTATTATTAGACATAGGTATTATAAATATTTAAACAAAAGGAAATTACGTTCTGGCTGCTTAGAACATCTGTACTGCTGAAAAGATTTTGCGATTTTTATGTATTATTTTGCAATGATTAAGCAAATAAAATTGATTAATTTAAGCCAGTTTAAGTGCAAAACGTAGTAATGCACTATTATCCTAATTGTACATTTAGAATCTAGCCTTAAAATATGAAATTTAAGCTGAAAATCTGAATTTTTTTTAATTATTTTTTTCTATTATTAGACCGATACATTAATTTCAAGTATTTTTTTTTCATTAAAATATAAAAAATTGTCCAGTGAAGGGTTAATCCGAAAAACTCTTTGTTATCTAGGTATTTAAATTAGGAAAGAATTTCTTTCCTAATCTTACTTTCTGCTAAAAGGACTTCTATTGGATTGTAAGTTAATTCTTGGATTTTTTTGTATGTGACACATTGTTTTACGTTGGTTAGCTATTGAGGTATGTTATAAAGTTCCATAACTAGACAAACCAGACTCTGAAAGTTAATTTTATTTCGAACGATTATGAATCAAGTTCTTCTATGTTGATTTTTTGTATCAATCTTAGATTATCTGTTAAGTTTTGGTTAATATGAGGTTTCAATGCGTAATAACTATATATATAATATCTATGGTGCTTATTAATAGAGCTAATCTAGGGAATTCTAAAATTAGGCAAAATATCGTATGAATAAGAATTTTATTTTAAATGCTTATAACTCACGATTTTGCTAAATGGATTCCCATGCCCGTTTTCATGTTACATTTCGCGGCGCCCTTCCTGCCGGGTTAGAAGAAAAAATAATTATCGATTCGCTAATTTTCTAAGACAAGGCTTTAAAATTTATTAGGGCTAGATGATAGGAGCGAGAGCTGAACCAAGAGTGGTCCTTTTGTCAATACAATCAAGCTTAATTTTGTTTGTCTGTTTTCAAGTCAGTTTTGTACTTCTACATATTATCATTATCGTTTTAAGTAAGTTGTTTAGTTTTATTAACTATTTGGAAAAATAGTTGTTATTCTCTGTAGAGAATTGGGAAATCTGAAGTATATCTGAATGTTTTAATTGGTTGAATTCCGCAACTTATTTCATTTTATTCGTTTTCTGATTGGTCTCTGTTTAATTTCCAAAAATGGAATACGTCTATTTTTTATTTCATTCGTTTTCTGATTGGCTCATGCTTAATGTCTAGAAATGGAATAATTCTTTTGCCACGATGACAAAAACTGTATTAAAAACTACAAAAAAAGTTAATAGCTCAATACCAAATTTAGATACAGGTCTCAAACAAGTAGCATTTAAAAGTAATTTTTTCTGTATACGACGGTGTAAAAATTGAAAATGTGCTATGTGTAGAAATTTAAAAAAAATACAGCGCCGAAAATTGTTAAACTGAAATTTTATTTAATATTTGTTTATGACTGACCCAGTAATAGTAACGTGACTTTAAATGTCCAGGCATATTAATATAATTCTGTTATTACTTAAGCTACTTTTTGATCATCACAAAAATGATGTTATTATTATTATTCTTAGTATAGAAATTATTCATAAGTCTAAAACTGTAGTGTTTGAAAATATTATTTTCCAAATAGTCGTTGTAATTTGTTAAATTACATTTTTAAAGATATCTGCCACGACTCTCAATTGAGTGGTCAGGAAAATTATATGACATTTTATGCTGAGACAGTTAAAATTCAGTTTTTTGCAGAGAGATATACAAAGACAAGCTAGAAGAACATAAAAGAAAAGTCGCTAAATATGAAGATTTATGCATATATATATATATATATTTACGCTTTTCGTAAAGCTAGATGTTTCTTCATGTATACGAAGAATCTTTCTTCCACAAGATGTAGTAGCAAGCATAAATTTCTTATGAAGCCAAGGTATACACACTCTTTTTATTGTCGACCTACACAAGCTAAGAAAAAGAGGAAATATACTATTTAGAAATACAGAGCTTGTTCGGATATTTTTTGAGCAATTTTGATGATATATAAAATATAATCTATTTAAATTTTGTATCGTATTGGTACGTACAATATGAATGTAATTTACTGACTAGAATTTAAAGTTTGATTTTATTTAAAAAATGGCTAGTCTAAATAAGTTGAAGATGAAAGACTAAATTTATAACTTTTCGAAGATAATTATTGACATTCTGTAATTAAAGGAAGATGTAAAAAGCATAAAATTAAAATTGCTAAGTTGAAAAGTAATAGCGTTTTTGGAAATAAAGGATTTATTTATTTTATTATTATTATCACTGTTGGTAATAGAAAAAAATAATTGCAGATAAGTATCCCAAAAGGATGCAAACTTCTAATATTATTTCAAAAGTAAAGTTTTAGTTCTAAAACAAAACCAAGAAACTCAAATGTTTACTGAAAATTTTATAAAAATCAGAATGTTAATTGTATTGTAAGATTATTAACATTGATTTAAATTTAAGAAGTAAAAAAAAATAATAATGAAATAAAATAACTATCCGCCGACTTCTATATAGATTAGCTAGGCAAAGAACATGATGAAGATTTCTTTATGAGAATTATTTACCTGTAGCAACGTGAAAAATAATGCAATAATACTTGAAGATTGTGTTAATCTAAGTAATTGTAACCAAAAAAAAAATTATTATAACAATAAAAGATAAAAAAAAAATACTTTCTTTAATAAAGCCAAAAAAAAAAAATCATTAAAGGTTTAATGTTTGAGGATGGATTCTATTTTCACATTTTATATTGTGCATATCTATGATGGGTAAGTATTACTTTGGTCCCCTTTTTTGTTTATTTGCTTTTGCATGTAAGATTCAGCATAATTTCTTTCTTATTTATTGAAACAAGAAATAAATATTTTATGCAAAAATAATTCTTTTATGTAGGATGAGGTACCAATAATTCACCAGAGGTAAAACATATAAATAAATAAATAAATAAATAAAGCTTAGTCATAGTAATTTTGGTTGATGGAAATTTAACTAGGTTAAATAGACTTTTTAATATACAAAATTATCGTAATCCGTGCATTAGATTATTTCTAGTCAGTTTTGTAGATCTGCATGGCTGCCAACTACTACGCCTAATTAAAGTCAAATAAATATATTGGAAATAGAAATTTTAGTAAATAATTAACACTATGTATTGTAATTCATAAAATTGAATATATTTGGCATGCATTTTACTAGAATTTTTTTGTGGTTCTAAACATGTTTATATGATTTAAATAGGCGTAGAAGTTGGCAGCTCTGGATCTGTGATCAGTTACTGGAACTTGGTTAATTACTAGTAATCTCACACTATATACTACTTACTTTTCTAGGCCATGGAAGTATTTTAGGTTTTCAGCTCTGTTTTCTTCAGTTTGTTTCAATCCAAGTATAGATTCTTATTAAATAAATAAATAAAATTAAAAATGTAACAACATTGGAAAAAAATAAACAAATATATTAACCATAAATGTTTCCCTTCATATTACAAATTTTTGCTCTAATTGTACTTTATTGTTCTTAATAATCGTACACAACACCGTATCGGCCAGAAATATACTCATTCTTATAAAAATTACGACACCATGGAAGAATGACACGACTGAGAAAAAAAAAAAATTAGAGAATGCAAAGTATAGTGTGTAATGCAAATGATTCTACTTTCAGAGTCACTACGTACACTTGTGCTGAGTAGAACCATGAAGACTGTTGCTAAAATCACAAAATTAGACGACTGTAAAGGGACGTTTAAATTAGTTTATGATTATCTGCTAGTGGTAAACTTTAGATGAGAGGTACCTATGCCCCTTCGACGAAAGAGGGAGATATTTTTATAACTGACGGAGTTCGAACTGGTGAGGGTCGTCGACATTGGAGAAAAAGGATTTTACTTTCGTGAAATAGCAGCTCGTGTGCAGCATAGCATCTTCAGGGTGATCCGAGTTAGGAAGTAGTGTACCGACGAGCATCGAACAACTGGGAAAAATGGAAGTGTACTCCGAACGGTAACGCCAATGCACGATGATAGACACATAGTTTGTATAGTGCTGAAGAACAGTATAGCTTCATATAGACAATTTTCAGCACACACGTCAAAGGATATACGTGTATCGTTGTCTGCTTCGTTAATTCGTCGACGTACGCTGTAGAGAGGATTACGAACAAAAACTCTTTTATACAAGATTATCTCGAGTGATCCATTAACGCCTGTGGTTACAATGTGCTCATAAGCATAGACACTGGGTTTCAGATATGCAATTAGTATTATTTATTCATTAATATTTATTTCGTCGGATTACTTTTTAATTTGTGGTACCATGGTAGACACATTCATCTTAAAAACTATGCTGGTGAACGTTATATTCCAGAGTGTAATATCGAACACCATAATAGACGAACACATAGAACTATGACCTGGAATGAGGTTGCGAATCGCGGATGATCACAGCGGCTACGAATTGTGGGCAATCTAAAAATAAACAGGTACATGCAGTGAATTGCTGGCGTGTTTAGTCATTCCAATCCTACAAGTCATTTTTAGAGCTAGCTTTTAACATGCCCGCCAGACTTATCATCAGAAACAAGCCATGATAGTTTAATGATTATAGCACAAACTCCGGAATGAAAGGTCTCGGATTTAATACTCAACATCATCAACGAACGACCGGGTGAATGCAGTGCACGCGCTCGTTAAATAAAGTAGTTCTAAAGTCCTTCGGTTGGTCTTAGCAGTTAACATGAGTATCAATCTCTGTAAACACCTTTCACTGCCCTTCAAATACATCATGACTGCAACTTTGACTTTATATGGAATTTTGCATATTGTTTGTTGATTTTACAGAAAATGGCTTTTTGTTTTTGAAATTAAAGGAACATTAATTATATTTATGAGTGTTTTTGAGTCAACAATGTATTTTTAAAATTTTAAAAGTAGTCCAAGAAAAGAGCATAAATGTATACTTCAAAATTTTATTGCTATCTTTTCTTCTTTTAAGTCCTACAATTTTAATTGACATACAGAATTTCTATAGTTATTTAAAAAACAAAACTAAAATAACACACCTTAACAAAGATTTTATTTTTATGAAAGAATTTATAAGATATCAAATTATATCAAATACATACTATTGATAAATAAGTGGGATAAGAAGTGGGGGATGATTCTGAAGGAGTTAAACTCAGTTTTTTTTTTACTTTATTTTTTAACCCTTTCTGGTCTGGTGTACTATTAATAGTACTTGTCTTTAAAGGGAGCATTATTTTGTTTTAAGAAATATTTTAGCTACTATTTACATAAAGTAATGTTAGTATATGTTTATGCATTTACTATTTGATTTCATTTATGTTTAGGCATTTAGCGATAATAGTAATTATATTTGATTAATTTTCTTTGCACCGTTTGCGAACTCTTTTATTTTAAACATACATTTCACTCGTTAAATTTAAAATAAAGGCTACTTTCTTGAAATAATCCTGTGTAATAAAACGCAAAAATTATTAGAATATCGCAACGTAAGTTAAACCATGTTGTAATACAGTATTTTCTGAACAACTCCAAAAATTCTTCCTTAGCCTATTGACATATGAATGTGAATTGAATAGTACGCAAAACAGCAACATTCGTTATTTTTAAGACATTGATATATTCATTAAACCTTAATTAGCCTATATGGATGGCTATTGTTAATGTTTTTAACGTAAAATTTTTAATTCTAGAAACATTGAAAAAAAATCGTACCCGAAAGGGTTAAGCGACGCACGTTTTCACACAGCCTTTTTTTTTAATTCTCTAAAATATATCTAGCAGTCGATGTCAGCCGAGAGATGAGGAACACAGATTTGTAAAAGCGCTATAGAGATTGCAAAAAATAAAATGAAGTAATGTTTCTCGGATTTGAAAATCACATTTTATATTTGTTCCGCCATTGGTCTGCGATGTATTACATATTTTTATAACATAATGATTAAGGTGAAATGTGTGGATCTAATGATTGGATATTTATGACACAATACTCTAGATTAGAAATTTTGATGCAAACTTATCAAAGTCAGATGAAAATCATTTAGATTTAGATGTCTGAGATTGGACGATGTGCTGTTTCTTAGTAAAGAAAAAAAAGTCTTTGAAATTAGCATATAAAATATTTTTAAAGAAATAAGAATTTGGCACAAAGATTGCGAAGTATGGCTTTGTCTTGTGTCTTGTTTCAAAATTTATCATGTAAAACTTCATTTCTGATATTATTTTTTCATATTTCGGATATTTTTATTAGTATGTATGTTTTTCTTTTCTATTTTATAAAATAAATATTAATTTAACAAAGACTAACTTTCAGAATTCCAATTTTATATCATTATATTTTTCCAAATCAGTTATCTACAACATTTTTTTGTAATGAAATTCTATTTTAAAATATTATTAATAATAATAATAATTTTAAAATATGTGTAGACTTGAAGTGTATAATAAAACAAACACGCAATTTTTTATGCATATTTTGAAAATACAATAATTACGCAGAAACAGGGTTAATTTAACTTCAGGTCTCAAAAGGTTAGCTCTTTCTGGTTTCATTTACTATTAATAATACCTTTCTTTTAATGGGATATTACAAGAAATACTTTCGCTGCTATTAGCACGTAGTAAGGTTAATATATGACTATGCATTTACTATATGACTTCTTTTATGTTTAGGCATTTAGTAATAATAACAACTATTATTATTTGTTTAATTCTCTTTGCGATCCTTTTATTTTAAACATATATTTCTCTATTTAAATTTAAAGTAAAAGTTACTTTTCTGAAAGAATACTGTTTAATAAAGCGCAAAAAGTAAGAGAAAGTTGTTATAGAAGTTAATTCTTATTGCAACATAATATTTTCTAAAAAAACCCTAAAAATTCTTTTTTAACCTGTTGTCATATGAATATGAATTGAATAGTGCGTATAACAACAACATTCGTTTTCGAACAATGAAATATTCCTTAAATTCTTATTAATCCACTTGTATATCTAGTGTTAAAGTTTATAACATAAAAGTAATTTTTTTCTATAAATAGGAAAAAATCGGACATGAAAGGGTTAAGCAAATTCCGTGATATTTTATTTATAATAAAATTTTTTATTCCTCGTGCATGCTAATCTGCATCTATTTCCTTGACAATAGGCAAAGTGCAAACTAACGGTAACGTTTCGTTTGAAGTTAACTGAATGCAAACCTAACTAACAAGTTTATGAAAACATTTCATAAATTTAAAACTCTAAATTTTAAATAAAATTAAATACTTACCACTCAATGCATTAAAATAATGGCATTTAATTAAATCAAGAAGATCCACGGCCGGCTTGCCAACCAATGTTTCCAAATCTTTTACAAAAGCGAGAGCATGTTCATTAAAAAGAGGGACTTTGTCCTTCAGCATTCCGAAACTAAATGCCGGATCTAGCATCTTTCGGTGTTTTTTCCATTTTTCGCCATTTCTGTAAATAGAAAAAATAATTAAATTTGAACTGCAGACAACGGCGTTTTCGGTCATGCATGAAAATTCTCCCGCTAAGATAGTCACTTTCTTAAAACGAACATTGAATTAAAAGTAAGTCATCGGTGAATATCACATTTTTACTTACCCATCATGCGTAGTATAGGGTAAGTCTTGCAATAGCTGTGAAAATCGAAAAAAGATATTGGACGGATTTAGACATTTCAGACACTGGAGATTCCGAAAAACATATTTCTAGAAAAGAAAATTGCCGTCCGTCTGTCTCCCGAACAAATTGAGATAGAGACTTGAAATTTGCATGTACTTAGTATGTAAGAATGGGACGAAGACTATTTAATATCAGTGACTTCGATTATCCAGAACTATTTTTTCGGACTCTCGAAAAATTCGTTCTGATGAAAGGTATATAAAAATTTTCGATTTTTTTTTATTTTAAGGAGTGGATGTAAAAGGCAATAAAATAATACAAATTCTGCATAAAAAACGAAGTCGATCGGATTATTAGTTGCCGAGATATATGTGTAATCCTGTTTTTCACATTCTTCGATATTTCATGACCGTGTATTTCATTCAAATTTCAATTCAAAGATATATTTTAATTGGAAATGAGACGCTTAATCCAACACGGTAAATTGTTTGCTAATATGATTATTATTTTTGTTGAGTTATAAGGATGATTCTTTTACGCAATTCGGTACTACGTGAGTATTTTGCGTTTTATTTAATTTGTCACAATTCATTAATAGAGCATTACTATGTATATTAAAACTATTTAAATATGCGTTTAAATTTTATTTTTGGAATTGCGATGCATTCCATATATATTTTACACGCGTTTTATTTTTATATTTTATATTATGCATATCCCTGATGGGTAAGTATTACGGTGCCCCCCCCCCCCCAACGATTAGTTTTTTAAAGCAAAATGAATTTTGTCTGGAATATTCTTCAACATTCCTGAAAACAGTCCGTACACCATTGCTTGATTATATTTTTGAATGTGTTAGAAAAAATTTTAGCTGTCAAGAATCACCAGATTATAAAACTTTTCCTCCAAATCTGAAATAATATTATTCCGCATTGCTGAAAACGATACAAACGACTGAGAGCTGATATGTTTTCTAACATGACTGGCAAAATTTCGCATGGTAAATACCAATTTATTCTTGCAATCTTTTATAAAAATAATTATTAAGGAACGACATACAGTGTACTAAAACCATCTCTGAATTTATGTAAACAGCTTAGGATTTATAAAAATACACCCAGTAGATATTTTTTTAAAGGATAATCATTGATTATTCGGTTTATTCGATAACGTAGATTTCCTCAATATTTTCTACAAATAAGCACCGTGTAACGGTATGTTAAAACATATTAATGTTTATATGTAATACATTTGTAATATAATTTGGAAATAAATAATATTTATATACAAATAAAACCTATTTACAAGTATTTATGAAACATTCGAGCATGATTTTATTCAAGTCTATGTACAATTTTATGTTAAAAAAGGAAGTTTCTTCAGATTCGGTACTTTTAAAAAATATATAAAACTAATTTTTATTTCAATAATTTGTGATTAAATATTAATTTTTAGTTCATAAATAGCTTCTTCATTATGAATACAATCAGTCTGGAGATTATAAATAAAAAAATAATTAAAATGTATATTTTATAAGTATTTTTTAAACAATTATGCAAAATACCAAATACACTCTGTCCAGAGTGAGGTATACGACTGGAATAACTCTGACGAGAAAATTTTAAGTTGAGTTCTTTTCTGTGGTACAAACGGTATCTCGAGAGTGTCCCTTTCAAGATATGCACTTCTTAAAAAAGGATTGAATTTGAATATTCTTTGAGGGATCAGGTACCCTTTAAATAATCCAAAAATTATTTCAACGGAACCATATAATAAAATATGATGATTTAGAAATATTTGAAAACAAATTGCATACAAATATTCGTATTATAAGAAAAGTTATGTCTAAAACACTTTCAGCTTTTACTATACGATCGCTGGATGATTTAATCCTTAAAATCAATTTTCTCAAAACAGTGATTTTTATCACTGCGCGCATGATTCCTGAAAAATGGTTGCCTAGAATTTCTCAAAATGTTCATGGAATGTATTAAACATATATAAGCACAAAATGACCTACTATTTTGTTTCTCAAGTTAGAAGTTTAGAATTCACCACTATGTTTTACTAAAAATTCCCCGATATTTCGAATTTCTTTAAATATTTTTTTTCTCTGGATATAAAAGTTTTATTTTTTATTTGTAGATAATTTTGAATACACATTATATATGTACTCATAATAAGTATATTGGTTTATTTTAGCCATTCAATTGTAAAAAATCATGCGCGCAATGCATGCAAGAATAATTCTTTCGCAGAAAAAAGTACTATCTTTAAAAATAAATTAAAAAACTTCAGATATGTGTATACTTTTTTAACAACTTTAATTGATAAAACAAACCTTACTTAACATATTTCTTCAATTTTACAATTAAAAGTCAATAAGATATATAGTGACGGAAATTCTTACAGAGGTCACTTTTTCACGTATTTTGTTAGTTCAAAGACTACCTGACCCCTTAAATCGAATTCATAGAGGAATAAATTACTGAAATTAAGAATATATATTTGCTGTTCAGCTTTGCTTACCAGAATTTGTCGTATCCGAACGTAAATTTACATACCATCATTCTATTAGATAGAAGCAATAATAGTGATATTTTTGAAGCAAACATAGTTCGAAAATCAGAAGTGATTTTTCGACAGTGTTTCCAAATTTAGGCAAAAAAAAAAAAAAAAAAATGAATTTTAAAGGGGAATAGAA
Organism: Maratus speculifer; assembly: GCA_964019185.1. Taxonomy (NCBI): domain Eukaryota; kingdom Metazoa; phylum Arthropoda; class Arachnida; order Araneae; family Salticidae; genus Maratus; species Maratus speculifer. Next base: position 183,624,494 of record OZ025298.1, on the reverse strand, counting down.
TTTTTAAAATTCTATATGCATACACTCTTAAAACGAAAGAGCTGATTTGGCTTCTCATGAAAGAGCTGAAATTTTTTCGATCATAAAAGAGTTGTTTTTCAAACGATTAAATCTTCTTGATCTAGATTGGTTATTTAAATTGCTCAACTTCATTTAAATTGGTTAAAACTCGAGTTATTTCAACTCTTTTTTGAGAAGCTGCCTTTCAACATTGAGATGAGTGGATTTCAGCTCAACTTGAGCTATTTTGTGGCTGACTTTTTAAGAGAGTACTCACAAATATAATGAACAGGAACGGAGATATGTATTTGTTAGTTTCTACCTGAGTCCTATAACTGGTTTTATGCTATATCTTAATATTAATAATATATATTCCACAACGAAAGAGTAAGAATTAATTTTATAAGTAAATATTTTGCTTATAAGACGTTTTTGTATTAATAAAACATTTAAAATACATTAAAATTTTTTATTTACATGTTTCAACACTTTTTAATATTTAATTAATTTTCAATATTTATTTATTCCTGTTTTACACGTTCATTATGTTTGTAATTTTATTTTCTATTTACATTCTGAAGATGACTCGATTAAAAAGAGTTCAAACATGTAAATAAAAAATTTAAATGTATTTTAAATGTTTGTATTAATAACAAAAACGTCCTATAAACAAAATATTTATTTATAATGTAAACACTTATTTTTTCATTGTGGAATATATAGTATTAATATTACGATATAGTTATTAATGGGCATAATCAAGACTTACTACTGTTATTTTTCACATTGGTTTTATGCTGTTCGGTGAAGTCGATTTCATCAATCATGCGCCCGAGCTCATATTTTTAAATGTATCTTTCTTAATATTTTGATTTCACCTTTATACAGTGCTCAGCAAAAATTTAGACAATAATTGATTACGCTTCTATATTCAGAATATGCAACGAATTTTTCTAATTCATCTGTCATACATTACTTGTTACTTATCCTTTATTCACAAACAATAAATTTTAAATTTCACCTTTTACAAAATATATAATGACAAAAAAAATGAAATTAACATTGTGGCAAAAGTATAGACAATCTGTATATTTACAGAAAAATAACTACAAATTAAAATCGAGCGGCACGCACGATGTCTGCAATTAATGCAAGAATGTGATTTTCCATCAAAGAAACTAAATGCTGCGTCACTTGGGGGTCTATTTTGTACCAAACACGTTGAACAGTAGCTCGAAGCTCATTAACATAAAAGTATAGCAAAAATTTGAATAAACCTTACGGGATATGATGTCACAAAGGTTTTCGATTGGGTCCAGATCAGGGCTACATGCCGGTCAGTTGAGATCAGTAGTATTTTCAGAGTTAAACGAAGTTTTTATTTAGTATGCAACATGAATCGATGCATTATCTTGCTAAAATCCATGCTTTGGACCAGCTAAAATTTCCCCCAAATGACTAAAAATTGTTCTCCCAACGTATGTATGTAGTCTTGTGTTGCTTGTCAACCATTGAATATCTCTAGAGATACTCGAGTATTAAAGCAAAGAGAGGACCAAATCATTAAAAAGTCAACTCCTTATTGTCGACTTAAGTAAGTCCCAGGCTCTTTACGCAAGTCGTGCCAATAATATGCCCACCCGTTTGGGCCATCCAAATTCCACTTTTTTTCGTTACTGAATATCATAGTGTAACATTTGTGTCCATATGACGTATGTTTGCAAGTCCGTTGCATTCTTGCCAATTTGTAGTGCGATTTCAAAGCTGGTTGTTTTATAATTTTCATGTAAATTGATTTTCGTCTTTCTTTAATTCATCCACGAATCATATCCGTCGACACAGAAAGTAATGACTTACTTTTAATGTGAATAGTAATCATTATTTGTGTAAATGCCAGTTTATGGATTATTTTGTCATTTCATTTTCAGATCACACAAGGACTTCCAGATTTATCGTTTGTTTTGAAGGAGTCACCCTTAGACTATACTTCATAGACATACCTATTTGAACGATTCAGTGCAGCTGAAATTTTAGCAACAGTCCTCTATTTCTATTTCAGCTTCCTTATTTCAATTACCCCATCTAACTGAATATTTCTAGCTCGCGGCATCTTCACGAACTGATGCTATATCGACGTATACTTAAATACTTCAGACATGTGACATCATAACTTTGAAATATGCATTTTACTGTGAACAGTTGGCAAAAAATCAAAAAAGTGTCTAGACTTTTGCAATAAGCAAATTTTACTTTTTTCTGTTAAATGAAATATTATCTTATATTATAATCATTATTTTCATCCTAAAATCTTTAAAATATATTTAAAAATAAGTATAGCCATTTGTAAAACTCAACAATTCGTATTTTTTATATAAAGGTTAAATAACACCAGTGTCTAAACTTTTGCTGAGCACGGTACCTTTTTGTTCATAATTCTATATACTATAAAAATTTCATTTCTGCCAATAAATTAATTAATTAATAAATAAAATAAAATCAATCGTTATTATTTTGTCATGACACATATGTCGGAAATTAACCTGTTCATATTTTAAATGTTGTTAAGAGTTTTCTAGGCCTAATATTATTTTATACAAAAATTGTTAAGATATATATTTTTTAAGCTATAATAACCACTTTTAAGAACTTATTTCAAATATTGAATTTTAAAGAATGTCTACCCAGAACGAATTATACTAAATACATAAAATTTACTTGTGTATTTCTTTAAAAATCTATTTACACTTGATAGTGAAATTAGTTATTAGTTTAAATTTTTTAAAGATTTTCGTTTTACATTGTGGAGACGTCCTTCCCCTAGACGTATCCACTTCCTATGTTTTTTTAATTAAAAAAAAGACTAAACAAAGCATAGTTCACAAATTTATAGTACTTTCTTTCAGATAATCTGGTGTTTAAAATTATTGCATGTTATTTTGTACCTTTCAAAAACTCGAAAATAATAGTTAAAAATGTTTCAATTTTTTTAAATTCAAAATTATAAGAAACATTATAATATTTTTTCCTTTTTTCTTGTGAAATTAAGAATAAACGACAATTTTATAAATATAATATGATCAATATTACAAATATTAAACAATTAATAATTATTACAACGTGACAAGTCCGGGACCAAGCATTTCCTGAAGAATGCGATAGTACACAGGTTTATCTACAGCCGATCTATCCTTGGAAAGAATCTGAAAAAGTTTGAAAAATAAGTACTCAATAACGATATATAAAATTATATATTTTTCTCTTTGAGAAATTTATTTTTTCTAAATATTTATTTAAATAAATTTATTTTAAAGTATATTCTCAATTTATGAAAAAGCGTCTGTCCTCCATGTTTTCATACCTTTAAATGCAAGAAAAATAACGGTAAATCTACAAGACAACCGCTAAATAATGGTTTTCAGGTGTTTTCCACCAAGGTATGACCTGACAGGCTAATTGCGTTAGCTGTTATCAGAATCACGAACCTTACGCGTGACAAAATTTTCAGCCGATTTTAAACCCAACTTTTTCCTGTTCAACGAGAGAAAAAGTTACAATTGTCTTGGAAAAAGGGAGAAGAACCAGTATGAACTTGTACTACTCTAATAACATGCATGGTCACAGTGACGTCGCTGTGAGTCACTTTGGTCACATCACATCTGTGACCAAAATGCCACCACTCAGTGACGTCACATTGTGACTGAGATGTGACTTTCTTAAAAATCTTTAGAAATTTATAAATATCCTTCAAAACATGTTATTTACTTTAAAAAATATGTTTCTGGCAATTTAAATATCGTCGCTTTTGCCAGTTTCGTCACAATGTCAAATTAGTCACAAATGACACATTTTTCACAAATTTGTCACATTGTGACCAATTTCTGAAACTTCACAAAAGAGCTCTAAAACGGTCATAACGCCCTGATAGAAAAATATAGTTCCGGCATTTAGAATCTAAATTGTGGCTTTAGAAAAAATAGTTCCATGTCATCCTTATAAATTCTAACTCGCTTAGCTTTAGAATTCTAGAGTCTCCAACTAGAATTCCGAAAAATTTTCCCATAATCTCATTGTCCAATTTATTTAAAAATCTCTACAAATAAATGCGAACATAAGAGGTTTGATTTAAAAACTATAATTCTAGTTTATGAAACCATTCCCGAAATTAAGCGAGTATTTCTCGTTACTGAAATGATTCAATATCGTTTTGTTACCAAGAAAACGAGAGACTAGAAATGGTATGTTATTTCATCAATTCAGCTTAGTTGTTTAACCTAGTCGCATAGATTCTTCATCTATAATTCTAATTTAGGTATACAGAAAGTGACTAACTATTCATTGTAGTTGAAGGAGTTATATTTTTTTTCTCGGTGCGACTTCACGTTTTAATCACTGTGACTTCACATCGACAATCGATGGTCACAAAGTCACAATGAAACTTCACAACGACGTTGCAGTGACGTCACCATGCTTTACGGGTAGTACGAGGTGTTAATATTTATCGCCTATTCCTATCAATCGTTTGTCTCTGATTCGTTGAAATGTTAGATGTTGGACGAAAAATCTCGTCTAGCGGAGACTTTTTTGGAACTGCAGAAAAAAGTTGGAGAACATTGCCGTTTGTTATCACACAGGATGTTTTGCGGATATTTCGCGAAAAATTGGAGGAAATCAAGTGTTGGCTCAAAAGTCTCTCGAAATATTGGTGAATCTGATAGCAGCGTAATATGCAATTCGTGTTTGAAATAATTCTGGTATTTAAACCTCCAAATTGATGGTGTTATTTACCGCGAGGTCTATCACTGGCATGTACAAAAAGAAAAAAAAATGTTTCTTAATCATGAACCAGGAAACGTTTCTAAATACACTTACAATAATCACTTCGAAGTTACACTTGATTTCGAAAAACTTTTTTTGCAAATTACAGTACTTAGTGCTTTTTCGGAAGTTAAATCTGCATTTAAATAAAAAAAATTAATGTATTTTTTTCTTCATTTTTTTTTCTTTTTTGCAGCCGTTTGTAGTATGTTATCTAGTTTTCTGGAACTAGAATTTCTATATTTTGGGATGCCATAACTTTTGCAGTTAATTGTTTTTAACTGCGCAATTGAATATATACACCCTTAAAACAAAAGAGTGGATTTGACTTATCCTGAAAGAGCTGTAGTTTATCGGATCGTGAAAGAGTTGGTTTTTAAACGTTTTACTCCTATTGTTTTAAATTGCTTATTTAAATTACTCATCTCGATTTAAATTGCTTAAAAACAACCCGTTCTTTTGAGTTTTTTCAGCCCTTTACAGGAAGCTGACTTCTAAATCGTGCAATGAGTAGATTTAGAATTTAGGATTAAAATTTAAAATAAACTAAGTGTCAGGTTCTGTGAAAACATCTGCTGTAGAACTGGAATTTATGTTATTTGTTACCTTAATATCTTATGTATTGTATGGGCTGTGTACTGAAATTTCAAGGTGACATTCTTTCTTTGTCTAAAGCAGGGGTGAACATGTGAACATGCACAGGTGCAGCGAGATGAAAAAAGAAGATGACAGAGGGGAGTGTTTGAACCTCTGGAGTGTCAATAGAAGATGGGAAATAAAGGATTTCCACGAATACGGGGGTTTCCATTGGGGGAAGTGCAGGAATGGAGAAGAGCAGTTTTTGTCTGAGATAGTCAGTTAGAGTTCAGGGTTGTACATGGAGAGCAGAGGTGGACAGAGGTCTTTGTGTAGAGTGGTCTGGATCGAAGAGCGTAGTGTGAGAACCCATGTGTCTGGAGATTCGGAATTGATCTCCGGTAGGATTAATCTAGCATATGTAGAGTGAGGGGGAGAAGGTATAATTTGAACAGCACACAGCCAACTTTTTACTGTTTTTAATTTAATATTGAACCGGATCATCTATATCCGAGTTATAATTGTATATAGTGTATTATATTGTGTACATAGAGTATAAATAAACTGTTAATTCAGTTAATTGACAGCGTTGGTGTTCATTCACACAATCCTCACAGTGCGTGACTGATATCACCTAATAATATCGGTGGTGACAGCTATAACTACTACAGACTTTCTTCAAAGTTGTGCGGGCTGAGAGGGAACGACCGACAAATTGATGGCAGCGTCGGGATAGAATCGTCTGAGACTGGTGACCAGCGAGCCGTGTTGCAGTGTGTTAATGCCGGAGCACCCAGTGGAATTCTTGCGTGGTAATGCCGGATTGTCGAGCGGAATTTTAGAGAGAGAAAATTCAAGCGTCGAGCAGAAGTACAGTGTGTGTGTGCCCTACATCGGTACAGCGAACCGAAATATAGTGTTGTGTCTCATCATCATTAGAGAGAACTGAACCAAAGTGTTGTGCCCTAGTGTTATTACCGACAACTAAATTATTGTTTGTGCCATATTATCGCTATATCGTGGAACTACCTGTGAACAGAAGAATACTGCAGCAGATAATGTATAAGGTAAGTTGTTTTGATCATTTACTTCTGCTGACATCTGGAACCATTTTTGTTGTTGCATAATTAATAGTAATTTAAGTAAATTGTCTATATAATTTATGTGCAATTAAATAATTGTGTTCAGATAGGTAGGAAGTATTAATAACCATATTTTCTATTGTTTTAAGAAAAGGTCATAATAAATTGAGCTAATATTGATTTTCTATTTTTTTTTTTACTAATGATGGTAGTGAACGAAATTAATGAATTGTATTAATAGTAGTTGGAAGGAAAAATTAAATTTACTTAAATTTAAATTATTATTAAAGTAATATTTAAATGAAGCACTATTGATTAACTTTGAAGAGATGATAACAAGCGAGCAATGAACATTTGCATAGAATTTTAATTGGCTAGAAGTAGTGAAAAAAAAGGCTCAAAAAAGGGTCGCAATGAGGAAAAATAAAAGTGAAGGTTTCTAATATATTTGTTTGAAGTGTGAGAACTAGTATTTAATTTGGAAATATCTTTGTGAGGATAATTGTAGAAATTTATATGTGCATGTTATACAATTTTTCTTTATGTGGATGTTTCTATTGACATCAATACTTTTATTCAGTTTCAACGTATCAGTATTAGTATGTAAATTGTATGTTATTATCTAATTGTGTATTGCATAGTAATAAAATCGAAATTGCTGTTTTACCTTTTGTTTTATTTTAAGTAAATTTTGTGATATCAAAGGTTGAGGAAAATTAGATTATACAGTAGTTTAATTAGAAATGTAATACATCGATTATCTGAAAGGTATTAATTAGTATAATAAGTGGAGATATAACTGTACTAAGGTAGAAATTTAGGAAATATTAATTTGGTAGGTTAAAATATTATTGTACTGTAGTGTGGTAATAACAATCGGAGAAGGTATGGCTTTCTTATTGAAACTAAAAAAGGTGGATCTTCAGGTGATAGCCGAAGAATTGGGTGTTGAATTCGCGAAAGATGATACCAGAATTCAGCTTAGGAAAAAGATAATGGACAGTGATGAGTATGACGAAGGGGTTATTAGGGAATTATCTGACGCTATTGTTGCAGAACGAGTAGAGCGTGAAAATTTAGAACGCGAAAAAGTTAGAAAAACAAGAAAAGTTAGAACGCAAAAGGTTAGAAAAACAGGAAAGGTTAGAAAGAGAAGAGAGGGTTGAAAAATTCAGGATGGAACATGAATTAGAAAGGGAGAGGCTAAGGGTTCAAGGATCGACAAATAACTCTAATGGGTCTAGAGAATCTAATAATGAAAGTAACATAGAAAAATTGATCAAAAGTGTTAAAACTCTATCTATCAAAGCACCAAAAGGGACTAAGGAATGGAATTTATTTTTCAACAGTTTAGAAAGGACATTCAAAACTAAAAATGTACCGGAAAACCAGCAGGCTGAAATTCTACTAAATATGTTAGGAGATAAGGAGGATAATTTGTTAATTTATACCGCTAGGGAACAAATGGAGAATTATGAGAATTTAAAGGAGTTAGTTCTAAGGGAACATGAGCCGACACCGAAGGCGTGTTTGGAAAATTTTAGGAAGGCTAGGAGAAACCAGAACGAAACTCATGTATTATTTGTATCGCGTTTGATAGCGACATGGGAAAATTATTGTAAGATTAGAGGTGCTGCCTCATATGAAAAGGTCAACCAGCTAATAGTTACTGATAAATTATTAAGTACGTTAGATGAGGAAACTGCATTATATATTGGGTTAACTCAGCAGGGCAAATGGTTAGAAGCTTCTAAAATTGCTAGAGAATGTGACCATTATTTTGACCACAAAAATAAGTCTTATGCAGCTACGTATAAAAGTTTTAAAGGTAAAGATAGGTGTGTAAACAATGAAAAAATGAGACCGAGGGAGGATAGTAAAGTTACTGGTAATTCGATGCAAAACGGGAGTAATGAGCATAACGGGAGTATTCTTTTTCGGATAGGAAGATTGATTTTAAGAAACCTAGTGATGCTTCAGCTCCTAAATGCTTTAAATGTTGTTTGAGAGGTCATTACCAACGTTTTTGTAACAAAGTGAGTAATGAGGGAAATAATAATGGTAATAAAGAGCGAGACCAGAAGGTGGGTGTACATAAGATTGTTGTAAAAGTAAACAAAGAGTTACCTAATGGAGCTATTGGGGCGAGAATATTGGCAAAGGCCGAACAGAGTACTATTGATACTGGTGAGAAATTAAATAAACTTGAGAAAATTGAAGTTAGTGTAAATGGGCAAAAAGCAAAGGGATTGGTTGATTCTGGATGTGAAATTAGTGTTATTCATAAAGATTTGGTACCTGAAGCTAAATTAAAAGGAGCGGGTAGTATTTATTTACAAGGGTTATTTGGTGAAGCAGTTAAATCACCGTTGGTTAAATTACCGTTAGCTATTCCGAAATTCGGACAAACTAATATAATTCATCAGGAAGTACTTTGCGCAGTGACCGATAATATTAATGAGCAGGTAATTTTACATCCCGAGGTGATTAAGGAGTTGTCAGGGGTCAATCACTAGGAGTCATTACTAGAGTCCCAAGAATTAGAAAGTTCAGGAATTATTATTGATAACTCGAGTGAAAAGGAAGATATGAATAGCGATAATTGTAATGTATACGCAATAGAAGCAAGATAGGAAAATGTACAAAGTCAAAATACAGAAAAAACGGAAGTTGAGAAAAATAATAAAGCTATTCTTAGCAATTCAGAAATTTTTAAGTCATCCCAATTGGAATGTAAAGAGTTAGAAAGAGCTTGGGAATTAGCTAAAATGGATAAAGGGGATTATTATATTGTAGATGGTTTATTGTCTCACAAAGAGAAATTGTTAGGCGAAACTATAGCGCAACTAGTAGTACTCAAGGTAAGCAGAGAAGAAATCCTAAAATTAGCGCATACTTCGGTATTCGGAGGGCATCATGAGATAAAGAAAGCGTTACAGAGAATCAGGTATTCGTTTTATTGGGAGGGGATGGCGAAAAAAACTAAAATATTTTGTGAGTCATGTTTAGAGTGCCAATTGACTAGAGGGGTTAAAGTGAATGATAGAGCTACTAGTTCCCCAGTATCGCGGCCAGAACTTCCATTTCAGGTAATTAATGTTGATTTAATTGGGCCTATTGATCCTAAAAGTTCACAAGGGAATCAGTATATACTAACTTTAATTGATCAACATATCAGATGGGCGGATGCAATCCCATAAAAAGTTTAACTGCTAAAACCACGTGTGATGCATTGCTTCAAATATTTATGAGGACAGGAATTCCAAAGATAATAGTCTGTGATAATGGAACCAATTTCACTGCCGACTTAACTAAAGAATTTGAAAAAAGGATAGCACTAGTTCACGATTTTTGACCCCACAGTATACACAGTCTAACGGTTTTGTAGAGCGATTTAATCAGACTCTTAAACGTATGTTACATCATACTATTAGAGAAGAAGGGAAAAGATGGCATGAACAAATACCATTTATATTATGGGCCTTTAGGGAAGTCTCAAATTCCACGACGGGAATCGCACCTATCCTGTTATTATATGGTAGAGCGCCGGAGGGTCCTTTATCAATCCTCAAGTCATCCTGGGCAGAAAAAAATAAGGGGGCACAGTTAGATACTATGCCGATTCATGAGTATTTGAATAAACTTAGGGGACGCTTAGAAAGAGCCGCAAATGAGGCAAAATTATCGTCCGATGTGCAACAAAATAGAATGGCGTATCATTATAACTTAAAATCAAAAGAAAAAACGTTTGAAGTAGGCGATAAAGTAATACTATTAATCCCCGATTCAACTAATAAATTATATTCAAGGTTGCAAGTGCCGACAACTATCGTCGAAAAACGAAACCAGCACTCGCTTGAGTTAGCCGATGGGAGTAGGAAACATGTGCACCAAAATAAAATAAGAGAATTTATTGCTAAATGTAATATAGTAATATTGTTTTCGAAGGGGATGAGGAATTTGGAGATGTTGGGGAAATTCCTATTTTGAATCGGGATCAAGAAGTAGAACGAGACATAGAGAGGTTTGAAATAAAAGGGTTATCTAATAGTCAAGTCAAAGATATAAAGTCCATTTTTAGGGAGAATAAAGTGGTGTTTATGGGTCCTTTACGACCAGTGGAAGTAGGGGAACATCGAATTGATCTAAAACCGGGTGTGGCAAGGAAAAAGACAAAGTTATATAGTGTACCGATTGCTTATAAAGAGGAAGTTGATTGGCAGATTCAGGAGTTATTAGAATTAAATCTTATTGAAGTGTCAAATACTGAAATTAGTTATCCGATTGTTTGCGTGGCGAAAAAAGACGCAACTGTTAGACTTTGTATAGATTACCGAGCTTTAAATTCAGTAACACAGGTTCCAACATTTCCTGTGAAAGATTCACAAGAAATCATGTATACAGCAGGGGCGGCTAAATATTTATCTTCGATTGATCTATTGAGGGGTTATTGGCAGATTAAAATGGCTCAGGAGTGCAAACATTTGACAGTTTTTACAACGCATAACGGAACTTATCAGTGGCGTACTATGCCTTTTGGATAATCAGGGGCGGCTGCTACGTTCCAGAAAGATATGAATGAGGTTCTTCAAGGTCATCGGAGGTATGCAGAAGCATATATTGATGATGTAATAATTTTCTTCGACACCTGGGAAGAGCATTGTGAGCATGTTAGGGCTGTCATTTAAGAACTTAAAAATAGATATTTTACAATTAGACTGGATAAATGTAATTTTGGAGAGAAATTAACTAAGGTTTTAGGTCATGTAATTGGGTGTGGAACGCATGCACCTGATGAGGAGAAAATAGGGGCAAGAAGGGGGTTTAAAGAGACCAAAAACTAAAAAGGAGGTTAGATCTGTTTTGGGATTAATGGGATTTTACTGATCTTATATTCCACATTATGCCGAAATAGCTATACCTTTAACCGAATTAACTAATGGGAAGGTTAAAAATACTGTACCATGGAATGAAAGGGCAGAAGAAGCATTTAATACTCTTAAAGATGAATTATGTAAAGTAACGGGTTTGGCTACACGTACCGTAGGCCGGGAATATCAGCTTCACGCCGATGCTTCCGACCTAGCAGTTTGATGTTGTCTTACTCAAAAAGATGAAAAGGGTCAGTTTAAACCAATAGCTTTTGCCAGTCAGAAATTGTCAGGGGCTCAGCGTGCTTACCCGAGTATAGAGAAAGAGGCTTGAAGAGTTCTCTTCGGGTTGCGAGAGTTTCAAATGTGGACCTATGGATCTCAAACTGAGATCATTACAGATCATAATCCGTTAAAATTTCTCACTGAAACAACCCCAAGGTCCCCCAAACTCACTAGATGGGCTCTTGCTTTGCAACGCTGGAACCTGAGTATTTTTCATCGTCCAGGAGCGCAACATTTGAATGCTGATGCCATTTCTAGGCTACATAGGAAGAGCTGGGAAGAACAAGCAGTTGCTAGCCCATCAGCATCAATGACCAAATAGTGGACAACCTTAAAGGGATGTCATCACGGGTTTAATTTTTTTGTGTATGTACAATTATATTTGAATTTTGTGTTTATAATAGTGTATTAATATGTATAGTGTCTATATAATAATAATATTAGTACAAGGTTCAGTAGCGATGTCAGTAGATAATGTTCAGACACCTTGAAATACCTATGTAATAAGTATAATGAAGAAACCTGCAGAGAGACTATTGAACTCTTTTGTGATATTACTATATGTTTGGGGAAAATTAGCCCCTAAAAGCCATATTTTCCGCTAAGGTGGGGTGTGTCAGGTTCCTTGAAAACATCTGCTGTAGAACTGGAATTTATGTTATTTTTTATCTTAATAGCTTATGTATTTTATGGGCTGTGTACTGAAATTTCAAGGTGACATTCTTTCTTTGTCTAAAGCGGTTGTGAACATGTGAACATGCACAGGTGCAGCAAGATGAAAAAGGAAGATGACAGAGGGGAGTGTTTGACCCTTTGGGTTGTCATTGGAAGATGGGAAATAAAGGATTTCCACGAATAGGGGGGTTTCCATTGGGGGAAGTGCAGGAATTGAGAAGAGCAGTTTTTGACTGAGATAGTCAGTTAGAGTTCAGGGTTGTACCTGGAGAGCAGAAGTGGACAGAGGTCCTTGTGTAGAGTGCTTTGGGTCGAAGAGCGTAGTGTGAGAAACCATGTGACGGGAGATTCGGAATTGATCTCCGGTAGCGTTAATCTAGCGTATGTAGAGTGAGGGGGGAAGGTGTAATTTGAACAGTACACAGCCAACGTTTTACTGTATTTAATTTAATGTTGAACCGGATCATCTATATCCGAGTTATAATTGTATATAGTGTATTATATTGTGTACATAGAGTATAAATAAACTGTTAATTCAGTTAATTGACAGCGTTGGTGTTCATTCACACAATCCTCACAGTGGGTGACTGATATCACCTAATAATATCGGTGGTGGCAGCTATAACTACTACGGACTTTCTTCAAAGTTGTGCGGGCTGAGAGGGATCGACCGACACTAAGAATCAGTATGAAAAGTAAGTGATTTGCTGAGACGATAAAACGAGATTAAAAGAAAAATGTATTTAACTGTGATGAAATCTACATAAATATAGATAATTTAAAATTAACTTAGAATCAATTTGAAAGATAAGTGAATTGCAGAAGCAATAATGGGACATTAAAGGGAAAAATATTTAACAGTAGTGAAAACCACATAAAGATAAGAGAAGTTTAAAATCAATTTAGAAGCTTAGTGAAAATTATGCTTACTGGAGAGCCAATAGGAAGAGATAAAAAAAAATATTTATTGTAGTTAAAACTACATAAAAATAAGAAGAATTAAAAATGTTGAATAAAAAATAGAGCAATAATAGGTGCATATATTTAGTAAAACGAAGATTACCTATACAAATTTGTTGTTTAATGTGACTAGATATTTACATGAATTTTGACGGTTAATGGGTTACGCGAATATTCCTAGATAATATATATCTAGAGATAACAAGAACACAAATAATGTATAAATCATTAATGATTTTAGTCGGAATTCTGTTCTCCGCTCTCTGAAAATCTAAATGTTATTAAATTAATTTCAGTTTTCCAGAATGATAAGGTTAGGGAGCTTTCAACTTACAACAAAACACCAATTATCCGGAATGATCGGAATCGAGGCTGATCTTGTTAAGACAAAAATCCGAATAATTGCACAACTTAAAAAAAAATGGCTATTTTCACTCTTTATAAGTAGCTTCCTTCCACCCTTTTTCCAGGCTTAAGACTGCCAAGGACTCTAGTAGTGCATATTTTAGCGTATTTAGGCCTTATTTAGAAGATATTATTATTATTTCTTTTTTCACTTTTTAAAATTTTATTATTTTTTTAAATCGGTACAAATTTAAGAAATTATTACGTGTATGTATGCATACACTGTACAAACAAACGCGAACGGATAGGGGCTACAGCGTCCCTCTTTTCTTAGACACCAGGTAACATAATAAATACTTTTTCGATTACCTTCAGAGAATCTGAAGATAAAGAGAGATTTTTGCGCGTTCCACTCTGGCACGTGAGAAGTAAAACATTTTTGGTTCTAGAAACAGTTTATTTTATGAATGTTCTTTTTTCATTTGTTGGCTATTTTAATATTTCAGGATTAGGGAATGCTTATATAACAGTTAAGTTTCGTGATATCCAGCCAAATTTACCGAACCGCACATAAAGAAATTTTACTTAAAAAGTTTTGAAGAATACGGGAAAAATGTATAATAGATCTCATTAATTGGACAAGCTGGTTAATCGGCGTCCAGATAATTGACACTCTACTGTATTTCCATTTCAACAAAAATCCATCTATCACGTGTTTCGTGGTGCATTTCTTTGTAAATGTTTTTATAAATCCTGTTTCTGTAATGTCTAGTATAGATCACGAATGTTAGTATAATATAGAAATATAACAATATAGTTATGTTTGAACCCACTTGTATTATTAGTTGAATGTTTTGTTATGAATGTGTGTTTTAATATGTGTGATATAACTTGATTTTTAAAAATAAATTTATTTGTTGTTTTCTTATTTTTATCCTTACCTTTACAGGCTCCTCGCCGAAGACTAGCAATACTCGTGTATTAGTGTAAGTCATACAAAGTCCTTCCTTCATATGGGGCATGCATTTTTCGGTTAACACCTTTAATGCAACTGAAAAAAAAATAATAGACATTCATGGACAATTTGACAATAATGGGGAAATAACACTCTGAAAATATATGTTCTAGGGATAAAAGCATAACATCTTAAGATATTTGTAAACAATTGAAAGTGAAATAAAAATTAAAAAAATAAAAATAAATTATAAATATTCAGTGTTCATCTTATAGCCTGAAACCTACTTCCATGACTGCAATCCATGTATCCAAACATGCACGTCATTATAGGTAGCTTTAATGTGGACCTCTATTAAAGAAAATTCATCGATTTAATATGCCATTGTTAGAAATTAACGGGCTAGTTATTTCTTTTAAAAAATATGTAATTTTTGCTGAATATTTGTTTCATAATATGAAGAGTAAGGAAAGAACAAAACCAGTAAAAAAATTACGATGGAATTCATATTAAAGATCAACTATTCTCTCTTAACTAATCTAGTAAAGATAAAAAAAATCTCAAAATGAACATTTGCGAGGACATAATCTATGTACTTTGGTTATTAATCTAACACCTTATCCACTGAGCAAAACCTTTCGCTGGTATTTTTTCCCAAAAATGGAGGAGAAAAAAAGGAATGCTAACAAATGCAGTAATGACTTGCCATGCTATTTGTTAAAAGTAGTAAATTTCAACAGGATACTTAAAAGGAAAAATTAACTATGTTAGTTTATTTATTATGATTTAGGAAAAAAAAACATTTCTTTCACTGATATTTTATATATTAAAAACTTCTTTTCAAATTAAAAAAAAAAGATAAAAATTATGGCAAAAAATTTGTTTGATATCAAATTTCCAATCCTTTATTAGGATACTATTTAATATTTTTTATTAAACATTTAACATATGTAAGTCGACTGCATGCATACTTTGTATGGCCATGATGACCGGTCACTTTGACCGATTTTTGACGTTTTGTTAACTATCTAGAAACTCACACGGTGAATTATTCTCAAACTTCAGGTGTGTAAACAGATTAGTACAGGCAATATATATCCACGAAGATTTTTACTGAAATCCCACAGGGACTGTCAACAATTTGTAAAAGAACTGAGATCTTTTGCATAACCCTGTCAAAACTAATGTAGCAAAAGCGTTTAAACTGCAGATTATAATTAAGTGGCTTATTTTAATAAAATGTGCCCATTTTTATGAGGAAAGCATGTATACTCATAGAAAAAATTTTATGAAAACAGTCCAAAATTTTTCAAAGTTTTCTGCTTATAAATTGCAGCGGTTTAAAAAAAAATATTTTTTCAGAAAATATGACAAACAACATTGTGCATTATACCTTGTAATAATAATTTTAAAAAAATAAGAAATGTATGAGTAATGAATATGTTTAGAAAATAAGGGGTACTACTAGGTTATCCCGTCGACCAAAAAATTATCGCCATTTGTCATTAATGTTATTATAAGATTAAATGACAATAATAGATGATCGTGAATGTCACATTCAATGACATTAAATACGATTCACGTGTTTAAAATGTCATTAAGTGATTTTTATTTCGTTTTTTTTTATTTGAATTTTTATTAATATTCTACTAATTATTTGTTTTTCGTTATTTAAAATAAAAATGATGTCAATATGTATAATTTGACTATTAGTTTGGTGATTTGTATAATTTGGCGAAATTGGTCGACGGGATAACAGAGTAGTACCGAATAATGTCTCACTGCGTAGTTACAAAATTACGAACGCACCTAAACTTAATGCACAGAAAGCAAAGTATACAGGAAGTAGAAGTGTTCAAATTTCCGAATGGGATTAGTCTGCAGATTAAGACTGTTTAAAAAAAAATCGAAAAAAAAGATGAGTTATAGATGCAGAGTTGTTAAATGTCAGCTTTTGGCGTTTCTTTTTATCTTGTCTTAGCTTTATGCTTGAATTTTGCAATTCTACGATATTAAGTATAAAGCTCCATCACTCGGGAACACAATCGTATCCCATGATTAGTCGAGGGATTGGAAGACTTAATGCTCCACAATAGTCTCTGAAAAAGACCCGGATGATAATGTAAAGTCTATGGGAGCATTCTTTTCAAATATCTATCTCAAGTTTTAATATTTTTAACATGTTTTTTTTTTGCATAGGATAGCTGAGGACGATCCACAACCAGACTAGTGTTTAGTTTTTCAATTTTGCATAAATATTTTTTATATTATGATAGTTTCAATTTCAGAACCGGTTTAAACCTGTTTTGAAATTTAAAGTAACTTAAAAAAATCTAAAACCAAAATTGAAAAAGTAAAAACTAGGCCGGTTGTGGATCATTCTCAGCTATCCCATGCAAAAAAATCATGTAAAAATATTGAAATTTGAGCGAGATATTTGAAAAGAACGCTCCTATAGGCTTTACATTATCATCCGAGTATTTTCTGTGACTAGTGTTCCGCCTTAAATAAAAAATTAAGAAATTTGTTGAAATTGCTTTTCGGAAAATTATGGTGAATACTACTTAATACTTTCGTGTCCGGCTTTTAATTGTTTATTATTTTGTTTTAACAATTTTTTTTGTTACTTTTACATGCAGTATTGTTTGTATATGGCTATGCAATTCCTGTAAGATTTCATTAACGTTAAGGCATTAAATAATAATAATGAATAAGTAATAATATGTATTAAAATTAAGTGATAATAATGAATTGAATAGTACGAACAACAACATTCGTTGAATTTCAAACAATGAAATATTCTTTAAATTCTAATTAATCTATTTGGATAACTAGGGTTAATGTTATTAACGTAAAAGTAAGTTTTTTTGAAAATAGAAAGAAAAAAATGGATTGAAAAGGGTTAAATTGAGAACGAATAAGTTGTGCATGAACATCCGACACGGGTTCTCGCTGTAGCTCTCACCATATAGCATGTTTGTAATAAACTCGAACATTATTCGAACATTAATATATATTAAAACAAAAAACGGGAATGAAAAATTGCATTTAAAAATGTCTTTAAAAATAGATAAAAACACTTCCAAAATTAACTAATATCAAAAATGAGACTTTTTTATTTTCTTTTACATGTTTTTACTTGCTACAGCAACAAAAAACGATTGGAATGCAGGGACTCATTGTTGCTAATTTCTAATTTTTATTTGTAAAATAGGCAAAAAAGATTTTTTTTTTTTTTTTTTAAACATTTTGAAAATTGTATTTTATTTTATCTAAATAGGTCAGTTTCCGGCATATGCCCTTAATATTTTTCTAACAAGCAAAAATTCCCGTTTTTTTTACTAGATATTATCGCTCAAGAAATCACACACAAAAGTAGAGGAAACCGAAAAACAGATGAATCAACAAAATATCCGCCAGGTGGTCAATTTCTAGATAAAATCGAAAAACAGATGTTTAAACAAAATATCAGCCAGATGGTCAAGCAAATTTCAAGGATGTGACACCATATAACATAAAACTATTCTTTTACTTAAAAAAATACATGTTTTTCCCAAGCATGAATGAAACAACAAAATCTTAAAACATCTACTTTTGTGTTTAAGACGTTGAGCGCCACTTCAATCACCGTCGACTAACACTGAACTTTTCATTTAAATTGCTTCTTTCACTGATAACTGACAGTCTAAAATCTATACACACATAAAATAGTTTGTCCTGACTGACAGATAATCAACGCACAGCTCTAACTACTGAAGCTAGAAGCATCAAAATTGGATAAAATATATTTCATATGAAGTAAGCATGCACTAAGACGGATATTTTAACATTCATTTTCTAAGGGGGTTAAATGAGGTGGCGAAAATTACAGAACATCTTGCTATATATCAGTAGCCGTTATAGGTAGGAGTGTGAAAATTAAGAATAAAAATCTATTAAATAAATAAGTAAACATGTATTTTAGCAATTATACAAATTTATCCCTCTACGGGTTTTAAAAGGGTGTCAAAATTATAGAACATTTGGCCCATCTCTGAAACTGTTTAAGGTAGGAGCGTGAAATCACAGAAAGTGAAACTTCTAAAAAAATAATGAAACCCATGTTTCAGGGATTGTAAAATTTCTATCCTGGGGGACTAAAGTGGGGGTAAAAAATATCCAAATTTTTGATGGACATGACCAAATATGATACATGATCTTGAAGCTCTTTGGAACACTCTTTCAGGTTATGAACTTTTTTCTGTCCACCCTAATTTGATACCCCGGGAGAGAGAAATTTTCGAACTTTTATGAAATCGCAGTATTTTTATAATTTTAATTCGGATTTTTTTTTTTTACAGAGACACCTTCTGTAAATATTATTTGTAATATATGAGAATTTTAAAGATAGAGCGGGGGGTGTTTTCCGGGGCCACGATAGTTGGAATCCTGGGAGGCTCCTCCTTTTTCAACTTTTTCCGTTATTTGTCATGCGATATATGGTTGGCAGGCCCTGTGACCACTTATCCGTACTATGAATTTCTCTTTCCCCTCATGCGGGGCGCGTTTAACGTAATCCAATAAAAGTTCGTCTAAAATTAGGAAAATAACAGAATTTATCTTAAATTATGTATTAAAATCAATAAAAAATACTGATCCCATTCACCATTGTTTTATGTCCTGTTTTTGCTAAAAAATGTGTTTTTAATTCTTATTGCTTTGGCTATTTTGCTGCTAATATCCAAAAAAATCTAATTTTCGATACATAAACTCCCTTATATTTTTATACGTATTCGCGTCTTTTCTATTTTTTGGAATCATGGGACATCGTCATATAACCTTTTCACCATTGTGGCTCCCTTATAGCCTCCCTTTCGTTTACTATTTTTTAAATTCCCTCGTTTATAGTTTCCATGTATTTATTACATTCTATTTAATACGCATTTAAAAATATTTATTGTTATAAACAATTATAGTACATCTCGATTGTTTATTCTTTAACGTAATTGATGACTGTATTGATTGTGTTTTTTACAATTACAATTTTTTCGATTGGTAAATTTTTGAGAATCGTTTATCACTAGCCATATTCCAGAAGCAAATTTTGGTAGAAGCATAAAATTCACGATGCATTTTTTTGTTAATATTAATCTTTTATTGATTTTAGAAATCCCCCTCTTTCATTCAAAAGGATTTGTTACCAAACTTTAGGTACAAGCATAAAATTCACGATAAAAATTTTTTTTGTTAATATTAACCTTTCATCGATTTTAGAAATCCCCCTCTTTCCTCCAAAAGGATTAACGGAGTTACGAAACTTTAAGGTTATTCCACCATACCTCAGCTACAGTTTTAGACAGAGACATGAATTTGAGGATAGTTAATACACCAAAACAATTTTAAACGTGCATTCTATATACTCACCAAACAGGATTTAATGAAGTGGTCGTACATTTAAGACATTTCGCCATATCACAGCAGCAGTTTTAGGCAGAAGCTCATAATTCAAAGTAGAATATCTACTAAAAATATCTAAACATAGCCATTTTAGAACTATTATGATGTCAACATCAATTTTGAAGCGGATAATATGAGATTACACGAATAAGACTGCAATTATAGCTATTTAATTAGTTTTTTTTAATACAGTGAAACCTCCAAATAAGGGACACCTATGGGACCGCAACTTTTGTCCCTTATTCGGAGTTTCCTACATAGTGAAACCTCCAAATAAGCGACACTTATGGGACCGCAACTTTCGTCCCTTAAATAGAGGTGTCCCTTATTTGGAGGTTTCACTGTGTTTGCTAAATGCATTCAAGAGAATTTAAGCACTCTAAAACATTTATGTAACGTTACTCCATAAAGTTGGTGGCAGCCAAGTTTCCAGTATTCAACAGAAAGCATTACTTGATATCAAAATTGCTAGGCAAACTCAAACCTTCAAAGCCTAGAGACTCATCACAAATCAATATAGTTTTCGTTAATAGAGGTAAAAAAAAAACCTGAAAAATTTAAAACAAGTCATTCTTTTATAATTAACATTTCGTTTACCTAGTGAGTTACAAACAGATCTCTGTGAAAAAAAATCCACCAATGTTCAATTCAAAAGAGCTCGTCATCTTTGCTTGGACTGAGTATGCGCGGTCGAACAACCTCTGTCCCATATCAAGGTTGAGTAACTCAACTTTTGTTTCGGTTTCTTCTCAGAATTCGGCAGGTTGAGTTGACGGTGAATTAGAATTTACATTCAAAGGAGAGTTAAGCGCTGAACTCGCGGTTCAGGTTGATGGAGACTTACCCGGTAAGTATATAAACATAATAGTATAAGTCATATATTTCCGTGAAGATTTTTTCGAAAAGCAACATAGGAAACCGTCAACAAATTTACAAAAATACGAATATCTTTTATATAACCTTGTCAAAATTAGAGTAGCAAATACATTCAAACTGTAGATTTCGATTAAGTGGCTTATTGTAATAAACTGAGTTCATTTTTATGTGGATAGCATGTATACCTGTTGAAATATTGAGGTTTTTATAAAAACAATCCCATGTTTTTGCAAGTTTTTTTAGTGTAATTGGCTGAACTCTTAATATAAAGTTATTTTCCTTTCTAAAAATATGACAAAACAAAAACTTACACAATTTTCTGCGATCAGAATTAAAAACCGATAAAAATTGCATAAAAAGTAGGTAGGTTTACTAAATAACTTTTCAATGAGCATTCGTGAAGGCTATCAAAATTTATTCGCATATTGTGTTACCTAAATTATAGACCAACTTCTGTGAATGTCTCAAAAGCATTGCTTGAAATTCAGAAAGTGAATGACGATTGAATAAGCTCAAAATCCGTTATTCCCAAAATGAAGCAAAACGATGAGTGACTGTATCCATATATCCATTGATTGCTTTAATATAGAATACACAATATCGCGCACTGCTATAATTTGATACAACCACTTATTTTTTTACTTCATTTTGGGAATAACGAATTTTGATCTTATTCTATCGTCGAGTATTTTCTTAATTTTCAAGTTATGTATTTGAGACTTCCATTTGCTTTATACATTTAGCTAACAGAATATGCAAGTGAAATTTTGATGGTTTTCACGCATGCACAATGAAAAATAATTTAGTAAACCTGCTCATATTTCATACGATTTTTTAGTATTTTTTGAATCTGATAGCAGGGTATTATGTACAATGTTGCATATCATATTTTCTGGAAAGAACATTTTTTATATTAAGAACTCTGCAAACTATAAGCAAAAACTTCGCAAAATTTGAGACTTTTTGATAAAAATCTTAATTTTATTACGACTATACATGTTATCCCCACAAAAGTGTACACATTTCATTACAATAAGCCACTTAAGCATAAACTAGAGTATGAACACTTCGGCTACAATAGTTTTGACAGGGCTATTTAAAGGATACATACATTCTCTTCTAATTTGCTGACGGCCCCCTATGGAATTTCAGAAAAAAATCTTCTCGGTAATGTATATTTCAAATTTTAAATTTTTTTTCGCCAAAACTAACCTATATACTATATTAATTTTCTTATAATAATATTCCGTATTTACTTCAACTTATTAAATTAAAATCTTGTTTCTAGATCTAATCTAGTAATCTTTATGGAAACTGATTACAAAATATTATTATAAATTCTGAATTCGCCTTAAAAAACTTTATTTCCAGTATGCATAAATTTAAAAGATGGCTCGAAATTAAAAATATTCTTAATTAAACTTTATTTCTTAATATTCCAAATAAAACTCACTTTTTCTATGTTTTTATCAATCCTTTTTAAGAAAGTCTTATTAAATTTATTCCAAAAACCATACTTTTCAAAAAATATCATTATTTTATTTTATCTATTTATTTATTTTCCCTCAGTCGTCATTTGATATTGTGCATATCAATAAATTCATTTCTTTTCTTTTTCTCCTAAAATTAATCATCTATAAAAATTGTCTTCCTAAGATATTTAAAATTCTGAGTCGATTATAAATTGATTAAATAATATATTTTTTAAATAAAATTGTTGTCTGTCATATAATAATCTCGACTCTGGATATGAGTTATGTTTACATAAAAGAATGATGGTTTGAGACTAAAGAATGGTCTAGAATTTTCTTTTTAGAATTAAAAAAGGGAGGAAGCCTCGAGAGGTGGTAAAAAGAAGGATTCTTGGGTTATCTCTTCCATGAGTACGGCTGGATGTAGTAAATGATGGAATATTTTTCTGGGTGTTACGGTAAAAGATCGTCTGCAAAAGGAGCTTTTCTCTCTATTATAGCGACAGTTTAATAAAATGAACTTGCAGCAGTCAAGGAGTGACATATTGGATCGTCTACATTTATTTATTTTGTTTTTTTTTTCTCGCTAGCCATGACTTCTGTTCGGAGAATGGGAAACCTGGCGATGATGTTTCTGCCCCCCTAAGTTTAAAATGTCACAATAAATTCAAGAGTCCGACATGATAGCTAATGCCTGTGCTGCCTTGCTACGGAACGAAGTGATAATAAAAACTGTGGATCGCTGAATAATTAGCCCATCATTATTGGATGTGTCCTTAAACAAGAATTGCCACATTCTCTTGATTTCTGGAGTGACGAAAACAGAGGAATTGTTCCTGTGAAGTGTTTTGGGTCTGTATGATTTGAAAGAATTAGTACTTGCTTTGAGTTTGCTTGTGTGTTCCATGACGACTGAGATCCATTCCTTCATAGTCGAGAAAAAGTAGTCTTCGTGATGATGAAAAAGAAGAAAAAAAAAATAATTACAAGACCATTTCTTGAAAATTGGTGAATAGACAGATATTTTTCGAGATAGGTGTGCCCAATAGGATTTCGGTGAAAATTTCTTCGTAGTGTTTTGATTATTATTATTTGTATAATTTTTATGTATTCATTTAAATTAATTGTTCCCTGTTTGTCAGGTTTATTTATTTGATTATTTGTCTGTGAATCTTATTTACTTACCTATTTATGAGTATTATTATTATCATTATTATGTGTTGGAGATTAAAATATTTTTGTTCTTAAAAATTTATTTGCGGAGTATGATGTTCTTACGACAATTACTGTTGCATATTAAAGACTATAATGATATTTTTATGCACGTTTAAAGATGAGTTTGTAATAATAACGAAATATAAAAGTAATTAGAAGCTCAAGTTATTTTAAAAAGTACATTTTCCGATTTATTGATATTTGTTTGTTATCAAGAACTATTCTCAGAATGCAGTATTTTTATGATGATATTCCTATTACTAGACATTTGAGTTAGAAAACTAAGTTAACATTTATGTTTTTTTCCTTTATTTGTAGAATTTCTGGTGACAGTGAGCTTTGGTTCCCGGATTCTTATAATTTATTTAAATTCAGTAAAAAAGATGAAACTGTACAAAGCTGTTGTTAGAGTTTTGACTGATAAATATGATTCATTTTTTCAGTAAATTTTGTGATTTTAAGTAAGAAATTACCTATAATTAAAATTTTTGAATCTGTTTATGATCTATAAAATAATAGAATTAAAAGTTGATCCCAATTTAAGGTATAACTATGATATTTACAATTTCTATTTGTGGTGGTTACTCGATAACCCCTGCCATATTTTTATTTTATTTCAATCGTATTAACTATTTTATTTCCTATCATCTCCTTTTTATTAATGTTCTCATTTTAAATATTATTTCGATTTCGTTTCTTTTGATGTCTTCCCCTGTAAATATTTCTTCCTTACGTAGCTTATCGAATGTTCTAAAACGGTAAAATCTTGTTTGAATTCATTCCTTCCGGTTTAAAAAGCTTCTAGAAATTTCTCGGTCGTTCTATGAGTGGTTACTTCCGTTTTATCTGGCCCTCCCCTTGGCCTATCAAATTAAATTCTACAGATGACGTGATTTAAGCAGTTAAGTGCCTGGCCACATTTTTGGCTTTCCTTCTTTAAGTGTATTATCATTTTTTGACGTGACAACGTCTTGTAAATTGGTTTGCCGGGAGACACTTCAAGAAACTGCGTTACGTTACGTTACGCTCCGCTCACGATACGCGCTCACTTTTCTCTTAACTTTTTCCGGTCACTTGTGGGACCATTTTCTGAACGTGAATGTGAATTCGCTGCAAGGAAGGGGCGGTGCTTAATAGGAATTTTAGATAGTATCAAACTAAGACGAAATACGTTATGTATTAGTTATTAGTATAAAGTACAAAGAAAATAAGTGTAGTTTATTTCGTAATTCGGTGGTATATTATGGAAAACTAATGATATGTGATTAGTGAAAGCCATTTTACTTTAGTTATATTCTGCTCATTGAAAAATTCTTTAATATGCTGTTTACAAAATTCAACATTTGACATCAATAAACATGAAGTAAAATGTGTTTAACAAACACAGTGTATTGCAAGTTATTGTATGTATATTTGTATATAAATACGTATGTATGTGTAAAGGTAAAAATAAAATTTTGTTAATATGAAATTCAGTGCGAGATTCTTTGTATAAATTAATGTTTTAAATATAATTCTTTGTATAAATAAATGTTTTAAATTGTTACTATTATTTCATCCTTCTTCCTACTATACGAATGAATATTCACATTAAAATTATTTTACAACTCAAAGTCGTTGTCACGTAAAACTTTCGCCCGTATACCGACTTTACAGGCAACCAATTTTTTTCTTATTAAATTCATATTTCCCTCTACATTGACACGTAACTTGGCCTTTTTTTTCTCGCTTTCCCCATTCTAACTTTGCCAACTTGGCGTGTTCCGTTTTTGTGGTAACCCTTACGCTTTCCTCTCCCCTTTTCTCAGTGCCGCTAGAAAAGTCGGTTGGAAGGTAAGCTGTCGTGTGGTTGTTTTGTTGGGATGAGCAAAGTACCTCTACCGCATCGACCTAATCCTTTTGGCCTTTTTTCTTCTACCGACCGCTTAAAGGTTCCCATAGCTTGTCGAGAATCTATTAATATCATATATGCTTTATCGCAGTTTAAAATGGCACTCTTCTATGTTGTGCGAAATTTTCCATTTCATCCCAGATTGTTTCTCAATGAAATCATTTTTTTTTCGGAAGCTAATGGCAATATTATTCTTCTTGCATAAAATATTGTAATTTTTTTCGATTTATGGAAGATGGCTTATAGGCAAAATATAATTATCTTCGCAAAATGAGATCCCCAGGAGAAAATAAAAAAAATCTCATCATGATTCAATCTCTTCTTTTATTGAGTTGATAATGTTGATGATGTTAAGAGTTTATTTTCAGATCTTTATAAAAATGATTGATCGATTTTGTCAAATGAATATATATAAAGAAATTTGTGTGAAAAAGAATATCTATACCTGTTTATCATCCATGAAAAGAATTATTATAAAATAAATAATGGTCTATATACATATATTGTACATTCACGAGAATATATTATAAAAATATAATGTCATCACTTTGCTTCACAAATGATTATAAATAAAGTTTTATTCTTCAATTTCTTCAATTTGTGCCAAGGTAATTTTTTTTCGCTTGAGTCTTATTCTTCAGTCGTCAAGATTCAGGTAATGTTTTTTTTTCTTATTTACTTTATTTTTTTTCACAACTGACCTTTAAGTTGATATTGTCATACAAAAAATCTATGAAGAACTATAAAAGTATATTTTTTCGTGTCCTTTTATTGTGGGTGTTTTGCTGGCTCTCATTCAATACAATGTGCTTCTAACCATTACTATGATCATTTGGCCTATTTTATAGAACGAAAAATAAAGAAAAGGGGTTCTCGTCCTTTTCCCAAACACAACATAAATCTTCTTTGGTGCCGTGTTTCCTTGTGAACCAATATTCTTCTTTTGGCACCATGTACCTATTTGAATCAATTAATATTCTTCAAGACATGACAATTATTAAATAATATGTGTTTTCTTTATTTAAATATATTCAAAATAAATAAATTATCTCTTCATTACCTGTTCTTCATATAGTGATCAATATTTTATATTTATTCTTTATTGAATGAGGTGTAATAAATGAATATATAATACATTTTGATTTTATGCTAAAATAATTTTTGGGAGCAGAAGATTCTATATATTATTTAATAAAGAAGGTGTGTCACAATACATGACTAATATAATTTGATGATATTTTTTTCTTGTCTTGATATAATTTATAACTAATGTCATATAATATTTAACGAAGGTGCTGGTCAAAATAATTGATTATTTTAATATAAATTGTTCTCTTGTCATAAATATAAGAACATATGTTTTGAGGGATATGATATATATATGCATAAAAATTTTTTTGGGCCTTATTCTTTTGATCTGATGCTAAGAAAGATATGTTGGCATTTTTCTTCTTTTCGTCATACATTTGTTCCTTTTCTTTAATATATAAAAATGATGTATAACGTAAATGAAATTTGTCAATATTTTAAATAATGGGTCAATTTATGTATTATTTATTATGTGACCAGTCTATAACCAAATTTAACCTGTCATTTATTGAACTCTTATTTTAATTATCTCATTATGCCTCCTAAGACAAAGTTAAACATTGCAATACAGCCGTTTGACGGCAACCCACAGACTGTAGAATTCTTCTTTGATCAATTATCTGACCTTCAAGAGTTAAATAACTTTTCCGACAAAGAACTCTTTGTTCTTCTCAAATCAAAACTTGAAGGTACTGCTTTACTCTTCTTCATTGAAACACAGTCTCAATTCAAGAACACTAATTTTGAGGCCATTCGTAAAGCTTTTATAGACTATTTCTTACCCTCAAAAAAGGCTGTTTCTCTCAAATCCCTGCAAAATTTAAAGTTAGAATCAAATGAATCAGTCAAAAATTTTGCTTTTTGTCTTGATAAACAACTTCGCCTTGCATATCCTAAATTGGATCCTCCTGCTCTCAATTCACTAAAATTCACTCGTTTTCTTGAGGCTTTGCCTAAACAAATTAAGAGAAAGATTTTAGAAGAGAATATTTCCTCTTTTGATTTAGCTCTTGAACGAGCAATTTTTCTTCAAAATATATATGATTCTCCTCCTAAAAAATCTTATGAGAGTTATGACCAAGTTTATTCTTTAGATAGTGAAAAAGTTCATGATAATTATATGGCTTCTAGTAATGTGCTCCATAAGACTCCTATAAAACATACGAAGGATAAAATTTATGCCAATTCTGAAACTACCTTCTCACCTTCGCAAACTCCAAAAGACAATTCTCATACTTCTCGTAATTTTAAAAGAAAAGATAGAACATATTCTCCTTCTCCAAATAGACAAGAGGCTACAAATAAATATAAAAATAATTTTCATCAACATAGATCATATCGGAAACGTCCTTATTATCAACCTACCTTTGACAAATTTTCTCACAAAAAAAATTCTGCATCCTTTTATCACAAACGAGATGTTATGCAATGTGCATATTGTGGAAAATTTAATCATCGTATGGACTCATGCTACAAATTTAAAAATGTTATCAATTCTTCAAAACAAAATTCTTCATCTCAATTTTCGTCTAATTCTCACAGAAGGAAAAACTACACCTCTTCTTCTGAAAATAAAAACAATGTCTATCATTTAAACAAATAGGGGAGACAGGTTCTACTGACCGCCTTCTCTCCCATAATCTTCATTCAGGGTCAGTACACTTTAGTGACAAAACAAACGTCACTTTGACAAAAGCTCTTCAATCACTTTAGTATCATCTACTGCTGTCCAAACATCCCCTGTAACACCTAAACTTAATAAATCTTCATGTTCGTATAATTCTATGACATCCAAACAAACTTATGAAATTGATGATGATGTACAAGAAAGACACGTCATCTGCAGTTCCTTTGATAACTCTTATGTTCTTCCATGCATCTTGATAAATATACAACATAATGAAATCTCAACTTTAATTGATACTGGATCAAGTTTGTCCCTTTTGGATCAAGAATGCTTTAATAGCATTAAATCCAGAATTCACTAAAAATTCTTATCCAGAAATATTTCTATTTCAACTATAAATTCTAAAGTTTTTTTCAAAGGATGCATCGAAATAGCATTTAAAATCGACAAATTCTTTTTCCATCATGTCTTTTACCTTACAAAGATACAAAATGTCAACTTTCAAGCCATTCTTAGGTTTGAGTTCATCAATAAACATTCTGTAACCATATCACCAACCTTTAAGTCTATCTTGATTAAGGATAAACATATCCCTTTTCACAGTCATAATGAATCTCCTACTTGCTATTTCATGAATTCTGAATGTGCTTATGACAATTTAAATGTACCATATTCTTTAGATGCACACAAAATGCCTTGTTATGAAAATTCTATACCAAATAATCTAAGTAATGGTACTTATATTGATGATATATATGCAAATTCTGGTGACACCAATTTACAATTAGTCAACAATTATACAACTTATCCTTACAATTATAATTTTCAAAATAGTGATTTATTAAGCTATTGCATAGCTTTTATCACGGGCTTTGAGCGGGGCGACCGAATCCAAAAATTCCGTAACGCGAAAAATCCTAACACATCGGTAACGAAAAAACCTAACACTCGGCTAACGTCGTTTCAGCTCGGCAAACTTCGGTACGGTATCCTTCGGTAGACTTCGGCAGACACTAACGCGGTATTTTTCAGATATTAGGATATCAAGTCTCAAACTTATGTTTCTTAAGATCTAATTTTCATTGCGCGGCCAAATTTTGTTTGATAATTTGTTATGAGACATTGTTAATTTTTGGTGACAGGAGACCCCCCATGGTGAGGGTCGAAAAATTTAAAATGCTTATAACTCGCGATCTAAGTTTCGTAGCGCGGCCAATTTTTGTTTGGGAATTTATTATGAGGCAGTGTTAATTTTTGGTGACAAGAGACCCCCATGGTGAGGGTCGAAAAATCAAAATGCTTATAACTCGCTATCTACTTTTCGTAGCGCGGCCAAATTTTGTTTGGTAATTTATTATGAGACATTGTTAATTTTCTGTGACAGGAGACACCCCACGGTGAGGGACCAAAAATTTAAAATGCTTATAACTCGCGATCTAATTTTTGTACCACGGGCAAATTTTGTTTGTTAATTTATTATGAGGCAGTGTTAATTTTTGGTGACAGGAGACCCCCATAGTGAGGGTCGAAAAATTTAAAATGCTTATAACTCGCGATCTAATTTTCGTAGCTTAGCAAAATTTTGTTTGGTAATTTATTATGATAATGTTACTTTTTGGTGACGGGAGCCCCCCACACGGTGAGGATGAAAAAATTAAAAATGCTTATAACTCACGATCTAATTTTCGTAGCGCGGCCAAATTTTGTTTGGTAATTTATTATGAGACAGTGTTAATTTTCTGTGACAGGAGACCCCCACCGTAAGGGTCGAAAAATTTAAAATGCTTATAACTCGCGATCTACTTTTCGTAGCGCGGCCAAATATTGTTTGGTAATTTATTATGAGACATTGTTAATTTTTGGTGACAGGAAACCCCCATTGTGAGGGTCGAAAAATTTAAAATGCTTATAACTCGCGATCTAATTTTTGTAGCGCGGCCAAATTTTGCTTGGTAATTTATTATGAGTCAGTGTTGATTTTTGGTGACAGGAGACCCCCCAAGATGAGGGTCAAAAAATTTAAATTGCTTATAACTCGCGATCTAATTTTTGTAGCACGGCCAAATTTTGTTTGTTAATTTATAATGAGGAAGTGTTAATTTTTGGTGACAGGAGACCCCCATGGTGAGGGTTGAAAAATGTAAAATGCTTATAACTCGCGATCTAATTTTCGCAGCGCGGCCAAATTTTGTTTGGTAATTTATTATGATAATGTTACTTTTTGGTGACGGGAGCCCCCCACACGGTGAGGATCGAAAAATTAAAAATGCTTATAACTCACGATCTAATTTTCGTAGCGCGGCCAAATTTTGTTTGGTAATTTATTATGAGACAGTGTTAATTTTTGGTGACAGGAGACCCCCCACCGTGAGGGTCGAAAATTTAAATGCTTATAACTCGCGATCTAATTTTTGTAGTACGGCCAAATTTTGTTTGTTAATTCATTATAAGGCAGTGTTAATTTTTGGTGACAGGAGACCCCCTTGGTGAGGGTCGAAAAATTTAAAATGCTTATAACTCGCGATCTAATTTTCGTAGCTCGGCCAAATTTTGTTTGGTAATTTATTACAAGACTGTTAATTTTTGGTGACAGAAGACCCCCTCCCCCCCTCATGGTGAGGGTCGAAAAATTTAAAATGCTTATAACTCGCGATCTAATTTTCCTAGCACGGCCAAATTTTGTTTGGTAATTTATTACAAGACTGTTAATTTTTGGTGACAGAAGACCCCCCCCCCCACGGTGAGGGTCGAAAAATTTAAAATGCTTATAACTCGCGATCTAATTTTTGTACCACGGCCAAATTTTGTTTGTTAATTTATTATGAGGCAGTGTTAATTTTTAGTGACAGGAGACCCCCATAGTGAGGGTCGAAAAATTTAAAATGCTTATAACTCGCGATCTAATTTTCGTAGCTTAGCAAAATTTTGTTTGGTAATTTATTATGAGAGAGTGTTAATTTTTGGTGACAGGAGACCCCCCACGGTGAGGGTCGAAAAATTTAAAATGCTTATAACTCGCGATGTAACTTTGTAGCGCGGCCAAATTTTGTTTGGTAATTTAGTATGAGGCAGTGTTAATTTTTGGCGACAGGAGACCCCCCACCGTGAGGGTCGAAAATTTAAAATGCTTATAACTCGCGATCTACTTTTCGTAGCACGGCCAAATATTGTTTGGTAATTTATTATGAGACATTGTTAACTTTTGGTGACAGGAAACCCCCATTGTGAGGGTCGAAAAATTTAAAATGCTTATAACTCGCGATCTAATTTTTGTAGCGCGGCCAAATTTTTCTTGGTAATTTATTATGAGACAGTGTTAATTTTTGGTGACAGGAGACCCCCCAAGATGAGGGTCAAAACATTTAAATTGCTTATAACTCGCGATCTAATTTTTGTAGCACGGCCAAATTTTGTTTGTTAATTTATTATGAGGGAGTGTTAATTTTTGGTGACAGGAGACCCCCATGGTGAGGGTTGAAAAATTTAAAATGCTTATAACCCGCGATCTAATTTTCGCAGCGCGGCCAAATTTTGTTTGGTAATTTATTATGATAATGTTACTTTTTGGTGATGGGAGCCCCCCACACGGTGAGGATCGAAAAATTGAAAATGCTTATAACTCACGATCTAATTTTCGTAGCGCGGCCAAATTTTGTTTGGTAATTTATTATGAGACAGTGTTAATTTTTGGTGACAGGAGACCCCCCATGGTGAGGGTGGAAAAATTTAAAATGCTTATAACTCGCGATCTAATTTTCGTAGCACGGCCAAAATTTGTTAGGTAATTTATTACAAGACTGTTAATTTTTGGTGACAGAAGACCCCCCCCCCAAGGTGAGGGTCGAAAAATTTAAAATGCTTATAACTCGCGATGTAACTTTGTAGCGCGGCCAAATATTGTTTGGTAATTTATTATGAGGCAGTGTTAATTTTTGGCGACAGGAGACCCCCCACGGTGAGAGTGGAAAAATTTAAAATACTTATAACTCACGATCTAATTTTCGTAGCGCGGCCAAATTTTGTTTGGTAATTTATTATGAGACTGTTAATTTTTGGTGACAGGAGACCCCCACACGATGATGGTCGAAAAATTAAAAATGTTTATAACTCGCGATCTAATTTTTGTAGCGCGGCCAAATTTTGTTTGGTAATTTTTAATGAGAGAGTGTTAATTCTTGGTGACAGGAGACCCCCCACCGTGAGGGTCGAAAATTTAAAATGCTTATAACTCGCGATCTACTTTTCGTAGCGCGGCCAAATATTGTTTGGTAATTTATTATGAGACAGCGTTAATTTTTGGTGACAGGAGACCCCCCACGGTGAGGGTCGAAAATTTTAAAATGCTTATAACTCGCGATCTAATTTTCGTAGCGCGACCAAATTTTGTTTGGTAATTTTTTAAGCTATTGTATAGCTTTTATCGCGGGCTTTGAGCGCGGCGACCGAATCTAGAAATTCCGTAACGAGAAAAAAACCTAACACTCCGGCTAACATCGTTTCAGTTCGGCAGACTTCAGCACGGTATCCTTCGGTAGACTTCGGCACAGTATCCTTCGGTAGACTTCGGCAGACATTGACGTGGTATTTTTGCATAGGTTAATAAAAAATGCTATGCAATAGCTTTACCGCGGCAGTCCCCGAGTGCCACACGTATTTTTACAAATAATGTTGCTAACACTGCTATGAATTTTCATAATCCTTATATTGATGGTAATTTTACTTTTTTTTCTAACTATTTTCCAACTTATTATGGTAATGTTGTGAACTATTTATCTACTAATAAAAATATGCCTGACAAAAATTTTACATCTGAAAGTACTAATGATGTTAGTTATGTTGGTGAAAAGCAAACTCATTTAAATATTGGTAATAAAATTTTGGTGAATTCCAATATGGTACAAACACTCAATAGAGAATTAATCCCTCCTAATTCCTTTATTTATTTACATGTCAAGTACTTGAATCCTCCATCTGAATACTTTATTTTTAAACCTACTTTAAAAAATAAAGGTCTTGTTTTACATGAATCACTGCATTCCAACTCTTCAATTCAAAATAATTTATTTTTGGTTGTATGTCAGAATATATCAAAGCTGGACATTCATTTAAATAAAAATTCAATTATTGGCGAATGTATCAATGTAGATGAGAAGGACATTGAGGAATACTCTTTTGATTTAGATTTTGAAAACGAATATTGCAATTTAATTTTACCATCTGAAGAAGTTAAGAGAAAACGTGTTCAAGAACTGTCTCCAAATGATTTTGACCTAAAACACTTACCTTCTCATGAAAAAGACTCTTTAACAAAATTATTGTGTAGTAAAGCTCTAGCTTTTTCCAAATCTCTTGACACTTTAGGTCATACCGACCTGGTTAATCCTCAATTTTCTATGCTAAATTCTCATCCAGTGAAAACCCTACATTTTCCTGTGCCACAGGCACTCGAGCAAGAAGCTCTTGACCAAATTAATCAAATGCTAAATGCTGGTATTATTGAAAGGTCAAATTCATCGTGGGCGTGTCCCATGCTTCTTGTTAAAAAAAGAGAACTGATATGTTGAAGCCTCAAAAATATCGTTTGGCTCTAGATTTAAGATTGCTAAATTCTATTATCATCCCATCTTCATATCCTCTTCCTAGAATCCAAAACCTATTGGTGCAATTATCAAAATTTAAGTATTATACTACTCTTGACTTGCCCTCTGCATACTGGCAGATCGCTGTACCGAAAGAAATGCAAGATAAGCTCAGTTTTACTACTCCATGGGGAATTTTTACCTACCTGCGTCTCGTCTTTGGCTTGAAGACAGCTGCAAGCACTTTTCAACAATTAATTGATTCAGTTATTCAATTATCTGAAATTGATTCGTGTTATGCATACTGTAGCTACCGATTTTAGTACGTGTAGCTAACAAGAGTAATAACTTTTATAACTCATCTTAAAACAATCTTATTCGATCGTCGCAGCGGTAATCTTTTTACCAAGACTTTTCACATTACATACTTTTAAAATAAAAATAACGATAAAATTAAGTTTTTAGAACAAGCACGCAAACTTTATTAGGTCAAAAACGTTAACTGGTAGAAGGTACAGTTACAGTCAAATGATGCACAATAAAATAATACACAGTTAAATAAGTGAAATATAAAAATACAAATTATTTTACAAAAACTATTTTAAATATTAGAAATGCATTTTAAAGTAAAGAAACATTATTTTAAATTATTATGTTAGCAAAGAATTATTATAAAACATTTTAATTTGAAAATATGAATATCATTTTAAAAGTTACTATTTGCGATGCGACACAGCTTACGATTCCAGTTATTTTTGCTGGACCAGTATCGCCATTTGTCGGCATATAATGGCCCGACATTACTCCCCTACCAGTAACTAAGTTACGATAACAGAAATCATGGTAGAGAATAATTAATTACATTTCAAAATAATAATGGAAATAATTTAATGAAAATAATAATAATAATAATAATAATCGTATATATCCACAAAAATCTATTTCTGTTTTCAGTGAGACATTAATTTTAAACTAGTATAGAATTGTTATTA
The DNA here is from genome assembly GCA_964019185.1 of Maratus speculifer. Taxonomy (NCBI): domain Eukaryota; kingdom Metazoa; phylum Arthropoda; class Arachnida; order Araneae; family Salticidae; genus Maratus; species Maratus speculifer. The sequence continues at coordinate 183,589,753 of OZ025298.1, read as the reverse complement.
ATTTAAATGCAACAACTATAAATGCAACTTTATCCACCATTGGGGGAAGAAAAAGAAAAAAAAGTAATATTTATAAATTATATCATAAAATTGTTATTACTCAGAGTAACGTCTTGTAGTAAGTTTAAATAATCTCATATAAAAGAAAATTATCTGAAATCTATGAGATTATAAATATTAATGGTTACTAAAATTGAAGACTATTTACTCGACTTAAATACTATATGAAACCATGCTAATTTAAACATGTAATTCAATATTATAAATCATATCATAAACTAAGAAAGAATAGGAGAAATATAAAAAGTATATAAAAGAATTTAAGAAATATTATAACACAATCATAAATTTATCAAGAATAAAAGTGACAATCAATCTTTAAAGCGAACTGGCAAATTAACTTTTCTGCTACAACGTGTTGTTGAAGGCAGTTTTTGATCATCAGAAATGACTTGTGGAGTATGGGAGTGACTAGGCATGTTAGTATTCTCTGGAATTTCATCATGTGTCAACATATAGGCTGGCTTAAGCCGGTCTATTGAGATATTGACATTTTTGCCTTTTATTTTCAAAGTATAATATTTATCATATTTATGGACTACCAAAAAGGGTCCTTGGTAGGCCGGTTCTAGCGGTTTTTTTACTCGGTCTACCCTAAGAAACACCTGGGAGCAAGATTTTAAATCCTTATGTACAAATATTGTTTTCTGTGTTGCCTGTTTTGTAGGCATAGATTTTAATTGCTCCATATAAGTGTGTAGCTGAGTCACAAAAGTGTCAGAATCTGTACTGACTGTTGGTTTATCAAAAAATTCACCTGGCAGTCTAATATTTGTACCATAAACCATCTGTGCTACAGAATGATTCGTGTCACTTCTGATAACTGATCTTAGTCCTAAAAGCACTGTTGGTAAAATTTCAGTCCATTTCACATTGTTGTGTGCTTTAATAGCTGTTTTTAAAGTTCTGTGAAAGTGTTCAACTTTGCCCTGACACTGTGGATGGTATGGTGTTGATGTTCGAAGTTTTGCACCACAAATTTCTGCTAAGTTTTTGAGCAATTGAGACTTAAATTGTTTACCTTGATCTGTTATGATTGTTCCTGGCACACCGAATCTACAAATCCAATGTTCATAAAATGCTTTGCTCACTGTTTCAGCACTATTTTCAGGCAAAGGGACAACTTCTGTCCAACAAGAAAATCTATCGATGCAAGTTAAACAATAAATATGTCCATTAGATGGAGGCAAAGGTCCAATTAAATCAATATACACAACATTAAATCTTTCATCAGGTTCTTGAAAAGTAGAAAATTTAGATTTGGTATGTCTATTTACCTTGGTCTTTTGACAATTAATACAGGTTTGAGCCCATTCTTTTACTTGCTTGTTGATTCCTGGCCAAATGAACCTGGCAGCCATCTCTTTAACGGTAGATTTTATGCCTGGGTGTGACAAGCCATGGATTTGATGAAAGAGTTCTCCCCTGAATTTGAGAGGAATATATGGGCGAATCTTGTTGTGGGAGGTATCACACCATAATGTTTTTCCAGATGCCAGGGTGTAAGGTTTGAAGTCCAAAGATGTGTCACTAGAACATAATTCTTTGAATTCTGCATCATTACTTTGCTCTTGAGCTATTTCATCATAGTCGATAACACAGACTGTTTCTATTCTGGACAAGGTGTCAGCAACCACGTTATCTTTGCCACTAATATGTTGGATGTTGGTAGAGAATTGAGAGATGTACTGGAGCTGGCGCAACTGTCTTGGAGAAACCTTTTCATTTTTCTGTTTGAAAGCAAATATTAAAGGCTTATGATCTGTCCAAATTGTGAATTCGCGACCTTCCAAAAGGTATTTAAAATGTTTGATGGAAAGAAAGATTCCCAATAACTCACGGTCATACGTACTGTACTCTTTCTGAGTTTCGTTAAGTTTTTTCGAATAGAAACCAATTGGCTTCCACATGTTGTCTTCAAATTGTTCTAAAACTGAACCAATTGCCCAATCTGAAGCATCTGTGCATAGAGATAATGGGAGTCCAGGTTTTGGAAAACACATAAGTGCAGCATTAGCTAGATCAGCTTTGCACTTTTCAAATTGCTGGATACTTTCATCTGTCCAAGGGACTTTTCTGCGATCCTTTTTCTTTGCACCTTTTAACATCTCATGAAGCAGTGTTTGGGTTTGTGCTGCATCTTTCAGGTATCTGCGATAGAAATTAATCATACCAAGAAAAGTACGTAGATCGTGCAGGGTTTCTGGCAATTTATAATCTAGGATAACTTGGACTTTAGCTGGAAGGGGTGAGGAACCTTTCTCATTAATGAGGTATCCCAAAAATTCAATTTGGTTAACTCCCATTATTGATTTTGCAACATTAATGCGCAGGCCATACTTATTTAATCTCTCAAATACTATTTTTAGGTGCTCCTTATGCTCGGCTTCTGAGCTCGAAGCAACTAGCACATCATCCAAATAGGGAAACAGAAAATCTAACCCCAGAAAAACTTGATTAATAAATCGCTGGAACGTGGCAGGAGAATTCCGGAGGCCAAAACTCATGACATTGAACTCAAACAATCCGAATGGGGTAATTATTGCAGTTTTGGGCTTGTCTTCTACAGCTATTGGAATTTGATAATATGCTTTGATTAAATCAAGCTTAGAGAAAATAACTGTATCTTTTAATATGTTATGAAAATCTTCAATTCGGGGTATGGGGTATCTGTCTGGAATGGTTTTGTCATTTAATCTTCTGTAATCCCCACAAGGTCTTAGGATGCCATCTTTTTTATTAACCAAATGAAGGAGACTGGCCCATTGGGATTTTGAAGGTCGGATTATGTTATTGTCAAGCATGAATTGAAACTCCTGTTTGGCCAACGCAAGCTTTTCAGGATTTAGTTGTCGTGCCTTGGAATGCACTGGTGGACCTGTTGTTTCAATGTAATGCTTAACTTCATGTTTAACTGACTTATTTAAAATATTAGGTTTCGTAATATCAGGATATAAATTTAATAAATCACTAAATTGGGATGTACGATCAAACGTAGTTATAAAACACTCATCAGAAATTGTTGAAATTTCACTTTTTACAGACAATTGTGTGATGCCATCAATTATTTTGCGTTTATGTATGTCAAAAAGCAAATGAAAATTATGCAGAAAATCAGCACCAATGATTCCTTTACTCACCTTGGCTACTATGAATGGCCATTGAAATGCACGTCGTAAACCAAGATCTAGTGTCAGTGTTTTTATACCATAAGTTGGTATTTCAGTACCATTGGCAGCATATAACACATATGAGCATGGTTGTTCTGCTTTTACGTTTGCTGGAACCAAGGACACATCAGCACCACTATCGACTAAGAAGCGCACACCAGTTTTTTTGTCATGAACAAATAGTCTGTAGTTGCGGCAATCTATGTTCTTTGCAGCAGGACTTGCCGCTGACTCTACTGCTGGGAGGAGTTTTCGCTTGTTGCCAACTACAGGGTTGTTTACATTTCTCAGGAAGACATTTTTTTCCAAATCTGAAGTGGTAATAGCAATGCTTACCATTAGGATCATAACGCTTGCGGGATTGACTTCTGTATCTGCCAGCACGGCGATGAGGAGTACGACTACGAGATCGTTGAACATGCAAACTTGCAATCTGCTGCTCCAAGCTGGAGATCTTATCCAAGAGGGCTGCATAGCTGGGAGTCTCTTTATGAACTTTGGCAAGTTCCATATTAGGGTTCAGTTCAGTGATTTTATCAGCCATTTTGGCCAATTTTTCTAAATCTTCATCACTGACAACAATTATGTTTTTCACTGAATCCGGGAGCTTTTCTAACCAGAGAGTTCTGAGCACTTTGTCTGAAACGTCCTTCGTATCGCCTAATGCTTGCATCTTACGTAAGAGTTGGCTGGGCTTCAAATCTCCTAATTCCAGTCCAGTGAGAAGTCGTTTGATGCGCAAATTTTCGCTTTCTTTAAAAATGCTTAAGAGTCTGTCTTTCGCGGCTGCATACTTATTTGGAGTGTCATTTTGAATTATGTCCCATATATTCTCCATAAACTTCGGGTCCAACTGTGCGATCAAATAATTGAACTTAGTTTCGTCGCACGTAATTCCGGCTATCTTGAATTGCGCTTCAATTGTAACAAACCACATTTCAGGTTTTTCTGTCCAAAATGGGGGAATTTTGATGCTAACTTTGCTAGCTTCTGCTGATCCGGAGTTTTGGTCGGTAAGAGGCATTTTGAATAAGTTATGTTAACGAGGGTCACCAATTGTAGCTACCGATTTTAGTACGTGTAGCTAACAAGAGTAATAACTTTTATAGCTCATCTTAAAACAATCTTATTCGATCGTCGCAGCGGTAATCTTTTTACCAAGACTAATTCACATTACATACTTTTAAAATAAAAATAACGATAAAATTAAGTTTTTAGAACAAGCACGCAAACTTTATTAGGTCAAAAACGTTAACTGGTAGAAGGTACAGATACAGTCAAAAGATGCACAATAAAATAATACACAGTTAAATAAGTGAAATATAAAAATACAAATTATTTTACAAAAACTATTTTAAATATTAGAAATGCATTTTAAAGTAAAGAAACATTATTTTAAATTATTATGTTAGCAAAGAATTATTATAAAACATTTTAATTTGAAAATATGAATATCATTTTAAAAGTTACTATTTGCGATGCGACACAGCTTACGATTCCAGTTATTTTTGCTGGACCAGTATCGCCATTTGTCGGCATATAATGGCCCGACACAAAGCTCTTAGACACTCTTATTGCCAACAACATTACTCTGTCTCCTGAAAAATGTTCCTTTATGCAAACTAGTATTAACTTTTTAGGCTTCCAACTCACAGATCATAAAATCCTTCCTATTACAAGCAACATTTTAAAAATTACTTCCTTTCCAAAGCCTAAAACCAAGAGGGAAACCAAAAGTTTTATAGGTTTATGTTCATTTTATAGGTCAATTATACCTAATTTTGCTAAATTGATTACTCCTCTCATCGAAGTCACTAAACCTAAAAATAAATTTTCTTGGAAATCTGAACAAGAAAATGCATTTAAAAAATTACAAGACATATTCTTTCAGAAACCTATGCTGAATCTTCCAAAGTGGAATGAAACCTTTTATGTTAATACAGATGCATCAAAGACAGCAATATCAGCTGTTCTTATGCAGAAATTTGATGGTGAACTTAGACCCATCTCCTATTATTCCAAAACTTTATCTCAGTCTGAAAGACAGTACCCTGCCATCAAATTGGAACTTTATGTCATTTACAAAGGCATAACGGCTTTTAAATATTATATTTTTGGTCGACCCTTTATTCTGTTATCCGACGCCAAACCTCTTAATAATTATAAAAAAGCTACATCACCAGCCGATATTACTACTCGGTGGATGTTAGAACTGTCAGAATACTCGTACACATTCCAACATGTACCAGGCAAAGAAAATGTGTTAGCAGATTTTCTGAGTAGAACACCTCACATTCTCACTCTGAAGATCTCCATAATAATCCAGATCTTATTTCTACACAAGAACCCCTACCAATTGTTGACAATCAAAATGATTTACATAATGAAATTCCTCATTTTCCATGTGGTTTAATTGACAAGACACACCACACCTGTCATCTTCAAAGTGACTCTTCACCTCCAAATAATGACAATAATGAAGACCCATTATTAGAAATTCTTGATCACACCATCTTCTCTAAACAACAAAAAGATCCAAAAATTAAGAAAATTTATGAAGATCTTAAAGCTAACAAAAAATCTAAAAGTTTAAATGGCTATTATATTAATCCAAATAATGATTTACTTTGCTACATTGGACATTTTTCTTCAGAAGATATTGAGCTACATAAAGCTGTTTTACCTTCGTCACTTAGAGCAAAAGCTTTAAGAATTGCTCATATTACTCATACTGGAATTCATAAAACTATTGTTAATTTAAAGAAAAGATTTACCTGGAAAACCCTTGTTTCTGATACCATTAATTATGTCAACTCTTGTGAAATTTGTTTAGTAAACAAAAATCATAAAAAAAATACTGCGCCATATTTACCTGCACCACTACCTACTGCTCCCAATCAAAAAGTTTCCATGGATTTACTTGGCCCATTGAGAAATCGCCAATATGTCATGACCGTTATTGATCACTTTTCTCGTCATTTAGAATTATATGCCTTGAATAACATTAGCGCTGAATCTGTTACCAAAGCTCTATTACATTACATTTCTACTCATGGAAAACCCGAATTAACTCTCACTGATCATGGCTCTCAGTTCACTAGTGATATGTTTTCTTATTTTAATAAAAAGCTTGGCATTAAGTTGGAACACAGTTTTGTAGCCCATCCACAGGCTAACGGATTAAGTGAGAGATGCAATACTCAAATAAAATCGTCTGTGAATACAATGGCTTCCCAAGGATTTGATGTACCAACTGCTCTAAAAATTCACCAATCCATATACAACGCTACGCCTCATCGAGCTACAAAATTCACTCCAAATCTTCTTCATTTTGGAAGAGAGGTTAATGACATTTATGCTAATTACAAAACTCAAGTTTCCTGGAAAATTCTCAACACTACTTATGAAATCCATAAATTAATGGATGTTATTGAGAAAATATACTATCAAGCTTACAAGAATAACGAATCTTCGAGACAAAGAGTGTACCAAAAATCAAGAGAGAAATTAAAATTTGCCAACATCAATGTTAATGATATTATTTACGTAAAATTTCCCACTGTGTTTAACAAAAAAGTACAAGGCCCATACATAGTGAAGAAAACAATTTCTCCTGTACTTATTCAAATTCAAGATTCCAATAATAGTCAAGCTTCACCAATGTTGATTCACACTAACCGAATCTTGAAGCTGCAAAAGAGAAATGCAGCATTGCAATATCCTTCAGTTTCTTCTAAAGATGCATCACATGATCAAACAGCTGTTGATAATGCATCTTCTACTCCTGTGAGACAACATTTTCCTACTCAAGTTTCTAATCATGATGCTGCTTGTAACACATCTCCTCAAATTCTTTCTTCTTCTAAGCGCCAACAAACATCTTCATATTCGTGTAAATCAGTACATTCACAGGCTCCTCCTGATAGTACTCACACTGCTGTTAGAAACAAGTCTACTCAATATAAAAATTATGATCTTCGCCCTCGCACTCATAAAATGTATAAAAAATGAACTAATCTTCTTTTCTTTTTTCAGGATGACTCTTGATTTGTAACATATTCAGTCAATACTAGTTCGACTGATATTCGAGTATGAAGAATGACTGTATAATTTTTTTTTTTGTTTTCTTCCTCCAAGCTGCAGGCAGCTGTTATATTTTTTTTCTCTTCTTTATTTAAGTCATCTTCTCCTTGATGCAATGCAATTGTCATCCTCCAAAATATGTAATGTATTAATATTTTTCACTAGTCACTGTATTCTCTTATAAACCATAATTAGTGTAATATGTATATTCTCTCAAATATGCCATATACTGGTACTTATAAAACCTTTAATTTCAATAGTTGGAGCTAAATTGAGAAAAAATTTGTCTTTTATATACTTGTTGAAATATTGTGTCATTATTTAAATTTGTTTTGACAAATGTTTATTTTATAAAAGAAATGTAATTTGTTATTGGTGTAAGGTAAACATGAGTACTCATGACATCAATTTCCCTATTATGACTTATATAATAATTTCTTTTTACAATGCATGCATGCTCTAACATTTAACCTCTTTTAACATTTAAAAAAAATGATGAAAATGAATGATAAACTTATGCATACTAATACTTCTACTTTTATTGTTGACCTATAGAAAAATGAATGACTCAGAATAAGTATTTTTTGTATGTTTCTGAGTATTTGAAAGTTCGTAAAGATGTAAACAAAAAAAAAGGATTTTTGTTATACTATATTCATACTTTGGATCCAAAGATATTTATTTGAGTTGTTATATATTTGAGTTTGAGTCATTATATATTTATATTAACCTTTAGCTTCCGGGGGGATTACCGTAGTCCCAAGAAAATAAATGTTGAAGAATACGGGGTTGGGATTATCGTTATCCCGAAAACTTTTTCCCCTCCAACATGCGGAAAAAGAAATCATTAAGGCCGTTTCGCTCAATAGGGGTCCGACTGATTATCGAGCTAGGGAAATTCTGTAGGGAGGATGTTAATTATCCTAGGGAAATGCCGGGAAAAAAAACTTGGCAAAAAAATAAACCTTGTTTGCGCAGACGACGTAAAGCTGCTTCTACCCCAGTGGCTACAAGGTATTTTAGATAGATCTTGCTTGTGAGACATAATAATGAATAGATTATATTTAGCAAGTAGTTTTAGAGATTTAGCGTTGCTAATTTTGACTACACGTTTACTCTTAGAATGTAAAATGAAGCATTATTATTTTTTTTCTTTCTTACTAACGCACTAAATATTAGAAATTACGTACGTAATTTTACGCACTGAATTGAAAAAAAAATCAAATGTTTATAATTATTATTATATTTACGGAACTTATGATTGTTCTCAAGCCCAAAGGAGTTAGTTTTTGAAGCTTTTCTGAATTCATTTTTATTATTCAAAAACATACGAAATTGTTAACATATGAAACATATGAACGAGACGTGAAATTCTTATTAAAAAATTACATAATTGAATGGCGTTTTTAATTTATTTAATAAAGGCAAAAGCATTTCTGAAAATAATGTAAAATTTGGCGTTTTGAACAAAATTTCCGATCGCGAAATTTAGGGAAAGGTGGAAATTTGCTGGTTGTATTTTTGTTGCGGTAATGTCAATAAGTAATTTATTTATAACAAAAACAAAATGGAAAAACTGAATTCGATTCCCAATTCTATCAAAATCCTATCCTGTCAGGTCTGACAATTTGATGCCACACGTTAAGAATTATTCAGAAAGTTTCACATTAGAAACCAGCTTGATTCTATGGTCACAGCCTACTAAATAGTCATGCGCAACAATACCTTTTACATAAATGAGAATGGAATTATGCATTATCTGCTTCAGAAAATCGTGGAATTCTAGTATTCTTCATTATTTCTAAATAACTTATTCACCGTCAAATTCAAATGAAATAATTTTTATTTATGCAAACCATAATATAGATTGCATTAATAATTTCTCAGTTATTTTTCATCTGACACCAAAAAGAAAAGGAAGAAGTTTCAATTTAGCACTTTTTTGTTGTTGTTGTCGTTTTGTACGCTTATCAATTACTTCGAAACTATTCGACTGATTCATGTGCTTTTTTTTTGTTTTGTTTTGTTTCATTGAAAGATTATTCTCTGCAATTGATCAAGGATTGAATTTAAATTTCATGACAATTGCTGCAAGGCTTTTTTTAGAAATGTAATAACAATAAAACAGTACAAATAAATAAATTAAAATAAATAAACTCATTTAAAATATTTAATTTTTAGCGATTTTTATCAAATAAAGTAGCTCTATTTTCTTCTTTTTCTTCTTCTTCTTCTTTTTTTTTTTTTTTTTTTTTTTTTTGCTAGAATGTTGCAACCACAAAATTTATTATTATTATTATTATTTATATAGCTATTATTCTCGAATAAAACAAGGGAAAACAAAAAATAATGATTTAATTATTAAAAACTTTCATGGCGAAACAATTGTTAAAAAATATAATAAATAATAATATAATTAAATTAAAAGTAAAAGCAAAAGGTATAATTAATAATAATAATAAAGTCTAAAAAATTAGAAAGTGTTTGAATTTCTTCAAAACTTCTGCGGTACACTCGTTTAATTTGAAGAATCATATTTCTATGGTAATAGGATTGTTACTTTAACGCAGAATGGTTCAAAAGTCTGAATTTCACATAAATTAATATAATTAATGTCTTTTTTTCCCCTTCATTGGTAAATTTTGTTTAAAAAGCTAACTTTTACAGCTTCTTTCACAGTGTCTTGCCTTTACGAAAAAATAGAAAATACTATACAATCTCTTTGTTTCTAAATAAAAATACCATAAATTTCATAAATATGTATCTATATTATAAAAGCGAAACATATCTGTGCGTAACGTATACGTCATTTTGCCAATGCCAACACTTTCCCATGCAATTTTGGTTTTGCAATGTTCACTACAACAAATTCTTTCACACTATCGCACATTTTAAATTTTTATACTGTTGTATAGAAAGAAAATTGTACTTTTAAGTGCAATTTGTTTTAAAACTATCTCAATTTAATTTTGAGATATTAATTTATTTTTTGTTTCCAGTAACATTTTTGAGATTGTGGCAACAGAATCACTCCATTTTCTCTTGAAATAGAAAAAAAAAAGAAAAAAGAAAGAAAAGAAAGAAAGAAAAGAAAAGAAAAGAAATTAAAATGCGTTTCCATGCAAATTCGGTTTTGCAATTTTCGATTATTGCAATTATACTTCTAAATATCGCACATTTTAAATTTTTACACATCGTATAGAGAAAAAAATGTATTTTTAAATTCGTACTTTTTTCCCCAGCTCCACACTTCATTCGCAGAAAAAAGAATGAATGCCCATTTTATTTATGAATGCCCATTTCATAAGAAGGAAACTTAGGAAGCCGAAAAGGAAAAAAAAAAATAGAAAAACTATAATATTTGGGATCCCACTGTACATTAAATTATACGAAACGATCTATCGATGTAGAGTAGAATATATGGATATTGTACAACATTTCTACTGATTTTTGCATAAATAGAGAGTATAATCAGGGAAATATAGCATTTTTTTAAGTGCAAAAAAACTGGCATGTTTTTTAGCTTATTATACATGGTTTTCAACCAAATTTAACGACAGTTTCAGAAAAACTGGCAAAATGTAGTTGAAAAAACATAGGCAATAGTAATATAAATAAATTAAACATTTTATAAAATATGAGTAGTTGTATAAAATAATTTTTGTCTGTGCATGTGCAAACGATAACAACGCTCTTTTAAGATAATTTAATAGTCAACTCTATGGTTCAATTCATAAAAAAAAGTTAAATATCGTGAAATTTCATAAAGGTGTTGGCGATAGGAATGATTTGATTTTTTATTAAATCTAAAAGCAGCTGAATGATAAGTAATTTTCCTAAAACTTTCAATTTCAATTTTAATATGTATATTTTTAAATTTCTATTAATGCTTTAGTTCTTCTTGGATATCTACTAGAGCGAACCTGTTGCATAATAAAAAGAATTATCAAAATCGAAGATTTGTCCCAAATCTTCTCATCATACTCAATCTTGATAGTCAATAAAAACTAAGTTTTTCTTAAAATTCGGCTAATTAAAATTTACAATTTGTGGAAAAACCATTATCCTTCACCTGCTTTTAGAGAGAACTAAAAATCAGCTCACTTCTATCACCGATATCTTTCTGAATTTTCCTGTTATTTTTCTGATTTTTTTTTTTTTTTTTTTTTTTTTTTTTTTTTATGAGTTGCTCTATAGAGTTAAATATTAAATCATGTAAAAAGATTGTTGTAACCATTCGCACGTGCGCAGATAAAAAAAAATACTTTATAGTACTACTCATATTTTATAAAATATTTAATATATTTATATTTCAATTGCACTACATTATTTCTACTACATTTTGCCAATTTTACAAAAATTGGTGTTAAATTTGTACAAAACCCTGTGTGATATAAGCTAAAAACAAGCCAATTTTTTAAATAATTAAAACAAATTGCTATATTTTATTAGCTTGAAAGGCCCCACCAATGGCTAAGAATATCTCCCTCGAAACTATTAGACAGGAGGTGCTGGGTTCAAACCCAATCGCGCCCATCAACCAAATTGTTCGGAGTTTTTCGTGGTTTTCTACGAAACTTGGATTTCCGCGTTTAAATACGGGTTAGGTTTCCTTAAAATCCTCTTAAGGCGGGCATTCCACCCTAAGAGCACTTATCCCTCGTGTGCATAATTGACCGTCATAAACACAACCAAACTACCAATCTTTGGTTTGTAGAAGAAAGTGTGATTCCTTGGAAATGATAAACTTTTTATATGTTGTATGCAGATATTTTCATATAGTTTATTGTACCTCTCATTTTCTATTTGTAATTTTATTGTAAATCACTGAATTTTGAAAAATAATAAAATAATAATAATAATAATAATAATAATAATAATATATGTCATTAAAAAAAACTTTAAAGGAAATTTGCTTACTTTTAGGGCATTTTAAAATAAAAAAGAAAGAAATATTAATGTCACGTAATCAAGCCCTGACTATCGCACGGTACATAATATTAATAGTAATAATATAATATTAATAAAAATATAATAATAATATTAATAATAATATAATAATATAATAATATTAATAATAATATAATATTAATAATAATAATATTTCTTTATAATAATATTCGGTTAATTATTTTACAGATTAAATTAAAGTAATACTATTCGTAAATATTCGTTTTATTTGTTACTATATTGTTTAACGATTCCTTATATGTTAATTTCTAATTTTTTCTTATCTTGAAATTTCATTTTATGTTTTAATTTAAATCGTTGTAATAATATTAACAATGATAAGTAAGATATTAAAGAAATCACTTATGTGTTATTTAAATATTTGAAAATTTAGCACTTTTTAAAATAATGTATTTTTGTAATATCATATACACTTATAGTAATTTTGCCTATAACAAACCTTCATTTTTAGATTATACCCTACAAGAAATCAAATGGTATTAAAACATTCAATAAACATCCATCAAGTTTTCTAATTATTTTTTAAAAAGACCGCTCAATTACTAGTAATATATGTTTTATTTAATGACACGCACTTTACAGAAAAAGATCTTTTTTATCATTATAAATTACATCTTTTCAACGAACCTAAACCATCACTTTCTATGCCGACAAGTAAACAAAAACAGCTTTCTCTCAGGGAACAAAATTCCCTATCCTCTCAAGAACGTGTAAATCTTTAACACATGTTCCAAACGATAACAGCAATTTCTGGTCACCTGCAGTGAAGGGTCATTAAGAAAGGGGGATGAAATCGCGTCAGTTCTCCCGTTGTAAAAGGATATTTTACATTTCACTTGACCGAAAGCTAAAGGTTAAACAAATACTTGATATATGACAAATAAAAATGATCACTTGTTCTTTAAAAATGTTTGAATAGCACAATTAAACATATTCAAAATATTTTATATAAATTTTTGACATAATAGATTTTTGTTTGTATGTTGACATTATCAAAGTCATATGGTAGATTGATATATTCATGTAAGTTCCTTTTATCAGAGTATAAATATCCTCTGTTTAATTTTTTACTTTGAATATAGTATTAAAAATATTTATGAAATTATTTTGAATTTATGTTGAAATTGTTCAAGAATATCCTTTTATGAGAGTATAAACATTCTCTCTGTGAAACTTGTTATATTCTCATTGGAAAATAACATTGTCCTTTATCTAAAAGTTTACATATGCTCTTTTTGAAGTTGTTATATTTACATTGAAAATGTTGTTGTTGAATGATACTAAATTTATTCAGTTAAGATTAATTAAAATCTTAAAAAGCTACTATGTGTAGATTTATATATATTTTTATGAGAGCCTAAATACTCTCTCTTGACCATTTGTATGTATTTTTCTTTTTCAAATTTTCAATTTAGAAATTCATTGAATTTCACATGTGTCATTTGAAACCATCTACTTGTGTATACAGTTATAGAATGGTTCATTTTGATGTCAACTGAAAAATATATATACATGTTGTTGTTTTATACTCAAATATTTTTACATATGCTAAAGTATTTTATTATCATATTGCATTTGCAAAGCTTAACAAGAGACTGCTAATAGTTAAAGACTGTTATTTTGCAAATATATATATAGACTTTAACAATTTTTGATACATGATAGCTACCTCTTGAACAAACTTACCTTTTGTATACCTTCTATTTTAATATTTGTTATCTTTTGTGTATGAGCATAAGAACTACTATTATGATAGTAATTTTTATTATTATTTAATATAATGTAACGCATCATACAATTATTTCTAGTTCATTTATTTTCTATGATTATTTTATATATTTTTGTACATGTTTTAGAAAATATTGTCTCGATGAAAAAATTATTCAATTTTGTCATCTCTCCAATATTTTCTTTTGGGGAGGCCCGGGTAAATATGTGGTGGTTACTCGATAACCCCTGCCATATTTTTATTTTATTTCAATTGTATTAACTATTTTATTTCCTATCATCTCCTTTTTATTAATGTTCTCATTTTAAATATTATTTCGATTTCGTTTCTTTTGATGTCTTCCCCTTTAAATATTTCTTCCTTACGTAGCTTATCGAATGTTCTAAAACGGTAAAATCTTGTTTGAATTCATTCCTTCCGGTTTAAAAAGCTTCTAGAAATTTCTCGGTCGTTCTATGGGTGGTTACTTCCGTTTTATCTGGCCCTCCCTTTGGCCTATCAAATGAAATTCCACAAGTGACGTGATTTAAGCAGTTAAGTGCCTGGTCACCTGCTTTGGCTTTCCTTCTTTAAGTGTATTATCATTTTTTTTCTTATTAAATTCATATTTCCCTATACATTGACACGTAACTTGGCCTTTTTTTCTCGCTTTCCCCATTCTAACTTTGCCAACTTGGCGTGTTCCGTTTTTGTGGTAACCCTTACGCTTTCCTCTCCCCTTTTCTCAGTGCCGCTAGGGCAGTCGGATGGAAGGTAAGCTGTCGTGTGGTTGTTTTGTTGGGATGAGCAAAGTACCTCTACCGCATCGACCTAATCCTTTTGGCCTTTTTTCTTCTACCGACCGCTTAAAGGTTCCCATAGCTTGTCGAGAATCTATTAATATCATATATGCTTTATCGCAGTTTAAAATGGCACTCTTCTATGTTGTGCGAAATTTTCCATTTCATCCCAGATTGTTTCTCAATGAAATCATTTTTTTTTCGGAAGCTAATGGCAATATTATTCTTCTTGCAT
This sequence comes from Maratus speculifer, assembly GCA_964019185.1. Taxonomy (NCBI): domain Eukaryota; kingdom Metazoa; phylum Arthropoda; class Arachnida; order Araneae; family Salticidae; genus Maratus; species Maratus speculifer. Next base: position 183,574,726 of record OZ025298.1, on the reverse strand, counting down.
AAAATATTGTAATTTTTTTCGATTTATGGAAGATGGCTTATAGGCAAAATATAATTATCTTCGCAAAATGGGATCCCCAGGAGAAAATAAAAAAAATCTCATCATGATTCAATCTCTTCTTTTATTGAGTTGATAATGTTGATGATGTTAAGAGTTTATTTTCAGATCTTTATAAAAATGATTGATCGATTTTGTCAAATGAATATATATAAAGAAATTTGTGTGAAAAAGAATATCTATACCTGTTTATCATCCATGAAAAGAATTATTATAAAATAAATAATGGTCTATATACATATATTGTACATTCACGAGAATATATTATAAAAATATAATGTCATCACTTTGCTTCACAAATGATTATAAATAAAGTTTTATTCTTCAATTTCTTCAATTTGTGCCAAGGTAATTTTTTTTCGTCTTGAGTCTTATTCTTCAGTCGTCAAGATTCAGGTAATGTTTTTTTTCTTATTTACTTTATTTTTTTTCACAAGTGACCTTTAAGTTGATATTGTCATAAAAAAAATCTATGAAGAACTATAAAAGTATATTTTTTCGTGTCCTTTTATTGTGGGTGTTTTGCTGGCCCTCATTCAATGCAATGTGCTTCTAACCATTACTATGATCATTTGGCCTATTTCATAGAAAGAAAAAAAAGGGGGTTCTCGTCCTTTTCCCAAACACAACACTATTTTTATTAGATAAAATTTCTGGTTAAAGTTAGCAGCTAAATATAGTTATAATTTTCACGATAATTTTGATTCAGATTTTTAAAAGGGAGGGTAATAATTCTATGGGAGGCAATCATAATGTAAACATATCCAGTAGACAAAGCCCTCAAGATTGCGAAAGCGCGAACTCGTGAGTTTCTCCTTAAAAGTAAAAGACTCTATGATCGAAATTTTGTCGAATCCCCTTTAAAAATACAAGACTCTGTAATTTATGAAGAATTTAAGTACCCTAACACTCGAAAATTAGAACCTACTTTCTCTGGACCATATAAAATTATAAATAAACTTTCTGATGTAACTTGTGAAATAGATAAATTTAATTATGAGACAGGACAGAATTCCGTTATTGTGCATGTTTCTAAATTAAGACCCTATTTTTCACCCGAAGACTTTAAACTGTTTCATGAGCAACCCAAAAACAAACAAAACCTCAGATACAATCACAATCACTAGATCAAACTAAAGTCAAGACAGTAGATTAAATTTTAATTCTTATTCTTTAAATATTTTATCACCATAATTTTCAACATTAGCAGGTATGTTCTTGGTGGCCAATAAGAATATTACTTGTTTTTGGGGTTTAATTGGGCTCCTTATGCAGGCATAAGGTGTACACTTTGATTGTAAAAGCTTTCAAATTGATATTGATAAATTAATTTTAAGTGTATTTAAGCCTAAGTATATTTACTCATTTATTTGACATTAGTATTATTCTATTTATTCAGCAGATATTTATGTGATAACAGTTATAAAATCTCATGATTCTACTGAAACCTATAACATATGTGATTTTCAGTGATAGTGAAACTACAGATATTAAACTTTTTTCAAAAAAGCAAACTATTTTTATTTCTATTTCTCAATTAAGAATGACAACTTTTATTCCTATTTGTTTTTTATTATTAAAGTTTATAAACCATGTGTAGATAAAGCATTATACTACATTTGGCATTTGAAAACTTATAACCAAACTTTACAGTTTTGTAAAAGAGTATCAGAGAGGAATTATTGTAAGGAAATACTGGTTGAGAGTCCATTTTCTAAATAGTTAGATTTAATTTTATTTGGATTTTGGAATTATTATTTTTTTTATGTATACTTTCGGCTAGCAAAAAATACTTTCTTATGCTATTAGAAGATAAGAAAATTATTTAGTTGCTATGTAATTATTTTTATCCTCAACCAATAATTTCCCTATCAATAATAAACAAATTGTGATATTTTCTTTTGATTATACTCTTGTTTTACTATTATTATTATTATGATTTCTATAATGAAGTTTAGTATTAATTATTCTCCTATTGAGAAAAAGTGGGATATGGAGTCTTGTTATGCTACTTATTAATATTATTTAAATTTTTCTATATTATTTATTGTTAATTTTTGAAGTGATAATATTTATTATTAGAAATTTGACAAATTATTTAAAAATGTTGGAATCCAACAAAAAACATAAGATTAAAACCAAGGATTAAACAAGTTTTGAAGATCTTTAATTAAAGAGACTGTATTCACTAGACATTGAAAAAGACTCTTTTATACATGCTTGAAAGACTTTTTTCACTGAAGGACTTTATTTAAAATAAACTACTGATTAAGTCAGTGAAAGTCTATAAATTCCCATGAAGGAGATTTCTTATTGTTTTTATTATATTTTTAAAATTTCTTGCTTATTAATATTTATAACTTATTTACTTTTATTGTATGTATTATCTCCTATGCACTTACAAATAAGTGATAGTGTAACATTATTTTATTTCTTTCAGGGAAATGCTCCTACCTAAATTTAATTCTATTTAATTTTCTCTTAACTATTTTTTTTACCGCAAATATTTTTTATATTGCGTTAATTTTCTTTTCTTCCATCTCTTAGCTTCCTAAGTTTGGCAGTTTTATTCCAACATTTAACTTTTCTAAATTATTAGATTTCTGTTGTCTGAACTTGTAGTTTTACTTAACTATCAATTTCATACAAAGTTTTGGGGAGGGGGATAATATTACAAATTTTAACTTTTTTTCCGACAAAACTACCTTTATACTATATTAACTTCCTTATAATAATATTCCGTACTTACTTCAACTTATTAAATTAAAATCTTGCTTCTAGATCTAATCTATTAATCTCTATGGAAACGATATAAATTCTTAATTCGCCTTAAAAACATTATTTCCAGTATGCGTAAATTTAAAAGATGGCTCTAAATTAAAAATATTTCTAATTAAACTTTATTTCTTAATATTCCAAATAAAACTAATTTTTTTCTATGTTTTTATCAATCCTTTTTAAGAAAGTCTTATTAAATTTATTCCAAAACCATACCTTTTAAAAAATATCATTATTTTATTTTATCTATTTATTTATTTTCCCTCAGTCAACATTTGATATTAAGCATATCAATAAATTCATTTCTTTTTCTCCTAAAATTAATCGTCTATAAAAATCGTCTGCCTAAGATATTTAAAATTCTGAGTCTATTATAAATTGGTTAAATAATATATTTTTTAAAATAAAATTGTTGTCTGTCAAAAAGTAATCTCGACTCTGGGTATGAATTATGTTTACATAAAAAAATGATGGTTTGAGACTAAAGAATGTTCTAGAATTTTCTTTTTAGATTTAAAAAAGGGAGGAAGCCTCGAGAGGGGGTAAGAAGAAGGATTCTTGGGTTCTCTCTTCCATGAGTACGGCTGGATGTAGTAAATGATGGAATATTTTTTTGGATGTTTCGGTAAAAGATCGTCTGCAAAAGAGCTTTTCTCTCTATTATAGCTACAGTTTAATAAAATGAACTTGCAGAAGCCAAGAAGTGACTTATTGGATCGTCTACATTTATTTATTTTGTTTTTTTCTCGCTGGCCATGACTTCTGTGCGGTGAAAGGGAAACCTGCCGATGATGTTTCTGTCCCCCTAAGTTTAAAATGTCACATGTATAAAATGATTTCGGGAAAATTTCTCATGTATTTTTCTAGATATTTAAAAAAATGTTTGAAATAGTGGCCAGTCACCTTTCGCCATATTGTGTATATTTCTTGTAGCTTCAGTGTCAGTCATCGGGGCATTTTGGCACAACAGCCAAAGTGATGGCGCGTGTTTGAAACTGATACATTTAGATAACAAGAAATATAGTTTTTAATCGTTAAAATTAAAAAAAAATCGTGAACACTCCTTACTGGTTCTTTTATCAATAGAAATTACAAATTGGCAACAATAAGTCCTGGAACGCTCTCTGTTGCTGTATTGAATAGCAGCATTTTAAATTCTCATATTTTATACTATTAATGATTTTTTTTCAGAAATGTGTTTTTTTTATGATTAAATGTACTTTCTATTGCTGTTTTGTATTTTTTTTAAATACTGAAACATGTTTCAAATTCATCGCACGCCCACTATACGGTAACATAAACAGCGGGTATTTGTACCAGATGTTCGTACAGAACATATTGTAACGGTTAATTATTTGACCTCCAAGCAAAAGGGCAGAATTGTAATGTTGTTTTCTCTATAATTAAATGTTTAAAAAAGAGGGTTCTAATATGATATAAATTGTCTTGTCCTGTATATGTTTATAAGCCTTGAGATGATCAGTGATAACTTAATTTCATAAAACTAGATTATATTTGTAAAATTATATTTATTTAAATAATTCTTTAATTGCAGTAAAACCTGCACTGTAAAAAAAATCTGCAAAGATACTAAACCTTTTCTAGAAAACTGGAATTCCAAGAACTTTTCCTGTAACGGTAACAGCAAAAATTCATGTTTCAGAATCGATTACATGAATTTTTAAAGTTATCGTTACATGAAAAGTTATTGGAATCCCAGTTTCCCAGAAAATGTTTAGTACCTTTACAGATTTTTTTTTTTTTTTTTTTTTTTTTTTTTTTTTTTTTTTTTTTACAGTGTGCAGCTTAGTAAATGGATATATAAGGTCGCGGCAGTGGGAAGGTTAACTAACGAGCAACTGTTTCATTATTTTCAGATAGTAACTTCACCAAACTTCTTATATACTTATTTGAGTCTTCTTCACTCTCGTATAATATACCTAAAAGTATGTTGTATAACCAAGTTTCGATGGCATATAGGTTTGTTTAAAACAGAGTGCGGCTCCTTTTGGTGGTAAATGGCGCTAAAATATTTTACCGAAAGTGCGCAGAACGTCTGATATATGGTGATAGTAAGCATTTTACAGATCATAACTAATCCTTCATTGCGTGATGATTGCCATTATTTCCGATTATTAATTTCTGAAAATTTCTTAAATTATTTTTTACGTGTCGACCTCATCGAGTATTATATTTACATATGGGGTGAAAATCGGTATTTCATTCGGATACAGATTTATTTGCAAAAGAGTTCGCACTCCAGTGGGTAAAATTAAAACAAAAAAGTTTTGCAGAGTGTGGCATACTTCATACTTTACGGAGATGTACAGTTAGAAAATGTGCGATGCTTAAAAGTTAAAAAGCAGTAAATATGATGAAATTTAATCGTACAATGATATTTTTTCTTCATTTTACCGCTGTCTTGTGTGACGTAACTTCATTTTTTAAGGACCACATGCGACACTTTAATAAAAGATATCAGGGACTAATAAATGGTTTCGTGCATAACAGTGATGTTTAGTATTAAACATTAACGTTTTAGCACGAAAATTACGCAGTTGTCGAAAATACATTTCTTCCTTCTCTGTTTTCCATTGAAGCCATTTTAATCCTGTTATTACCTTCAAGAGTTTTTTTACCGTTTTTTACACAATTAGCAAGAACGTATTTGTAAAAAAATCGAGTCATATATATAAAATGATATAACGTTCAGCCTTATGTAAAATTAGCCGGTAGAATCGATGGAATTTTGACGAAAGGAAATGTTTAAGAAAGAGCTGTTTCACCGATTTTATAATAAACTTATAAAACTACTTGAAATTAAAAAAGAATCTTATATTCGTTAATCTGACTCTCAAACAAATACTATTTAAACATAAAGTTATCAAACAGTATGCAAATGACTCCACTATCCTAGAATGATGCACAAACCTAAGAAAAAACTCGTCAAAAAAATCAATTACCTAATGTTTCCTATGTCTTTTTTTTGTTTACAATGTCTCATGTTTTATCAGAAATCATTCATTTCAATTTTTTTCAAAATTTGAAAAACGCATCCACACGCATAAAACGTATTCCACAAATATTAATAATTCTGTATTTTTTTTTCTTTTTATACGAATTAAGTAAATAATGGGAACAAAAGTCACACAAATATTCTTTAAAATGCATTTTTATAAAGTGAAAATCAAGTATCGTTTGTACAGTAAGTTTACAGTAAACTTAAAGTCATTTAATTGATATATTAAACTAAATAAAACCGAATTTCACCGGTTTCTATAAGCCGACAATTTTCTTTATATAGCTAGTATTTTCAGTACAGTTTTTGCCTGTAGCAATCAAAAAATGACAAAAAAACATACAGTAATCTTCCATTTCGCATAGACTCAAGAGAAAAAATAGACATGAAGTAAGGTGTCTGGATATGACGCCGGAAATGTAGCACTAAAATCCGTTTCATTGGGCCCATACACAACCGCCTGCACTAACGTGACTACACTGTAAAAAAATTTTGTAGCGGTACTAAACTTTTTCCAGGAAACTGGGATTCCTGGAACTTTTCCTGTAACGGTAACAGCAAAAATTCTAGTTTTAGAATCAGTTACATGGATTTTTCCTGTTATCGTTGCATGAAAACTTCTTGGAATCCCAATTTCCTAGAAAATGTTTAGTACCTTTACTGAATTTTATTTTACAGTGTATAAACTCAAATCTGTATTTCTTTGCTTTTGCTTTTACCGTTCAAATTTTCATTATTCATCCGCGCGTAATCCAGAGGAATGATAAAATTTCGATTGAAAGTTTCTCTGTTATGGATTCAGTGCCTGTTCCTTGTTCCACACTGTAAAAAAAAATCTGTAAAGGTACTAAAAATTTTCTAAGAAACTGGGATTCCAAGAACTGTTCATGTAACGATAACAGGAAAAATCCATGTAACCGATTCTAAAACTTGAGTTTTTGCTGTTATCATTACAGGAAAAGTTCTTGGAATCTCAGTTTCCTAGATAAAGTATAGTACCTTTACGGATTTTTTTTACAGTGCGCATTCCTATTTTGGCCATTTAAATTTGAGCGGTAACCGCATTTTTATTGAAAACCACTTTAATGTCTTACTGCATCTTCATCTATCCATCACTTCATCTAACATCTCTCAGCGCTATTGTCATTTTCCTTTTATGTCCCACAGAAATGGAGTACAAAAGTTTTCACTATACACTGTAAAAAAAATTCTGTAAAGGTACTAAACTTTTTCTAGGAAACTGGGATTCAAGAACTTTTCCTGTAAAGGTAACAGCAAAAAGTCACTTGTTTGCCCTTTCTTCCAAGTTTAAAAAAACAGTCAATTTTTCATGACTACATTCGACTTCTATTCAGAATTAATTAATTTTAACGAAAATATGATATTAAGAAAGTGAAATGGAGCAACAGAAATCTGGGGCTATTTTTTAAGTTTAACACTTTATGCCCGACGCACAGTGGGGTATTTGGTGGATTTAGCCGGCCAAAATTATTTCTTACTGAAAAAATGGAGTAAAGTTTATTATTGATTAGTTTATCATATAATTATTACTTTTTAGTAGTTTTCGACAAAAAGTAGAATTTTTTTGAAAATATATACAGGGTACATGAAAAACTTTGAACATGTAAAGTGCATTTGAACTACAATACAATAATAATAAATACTGTACTTGCGATTACATTCGATCGCTTAGTTGAAATGTATCTTTTTATACTGAGTAACCGAAAAACAAAACTTTTTAACGCTATATTGCAATTTCTTTCACAAATTCAAATATATACAGTATTTTTATCTTTTTGTTACCATGCTTCTTTTGATGTTCTAAAAACAATATCAAATACCAATACTAAACCAATATCAAAATATGTTGAAAATTTAACATTTTTCTTTTTAAATATTTTTACATCTTTATTTATTAAAAAAATATAATTTTTACAGTTTTACAGAGTTAATCAAAAGTAATTTAAAGAACCCAAACATTAACTTATAACTTAAATCATTTATTTTATTAAATGTATATAAAATACGACAAAAGTCACACATAAAAAAATGTGTAGACATATTCTGTGACAAAACATAAAGATTATTCATCTGATGATTCGCCTTCGGACTAAATTTTATCCCTAATGGGATCTAAGTCACACTAATGGCCTGTATCAATGCTGTAAATTTCAGTAAGGTAAAGTAAAATTAAAGTCTTTTTTTAATTATTTATTTATTTATTTATTATGTCTCCCACACAAGATAAAAAGCAATCCGAAGGTAGCATTTATTGATTTAGAGTGTGTAAAATATATGATTGTCTTGAAAATTTTCAATCAAAAATTTTGCGATATTGCCGAAAAGATTTATTACACGCAAGTAGAGCTTCTTCAGAAACCTGTAGTAAGGAAAATGGTACATTAGGAATAATTGTAGCAACATGTTTTAAAATTTTAGGAACTATTGCCACCAAAGGCGTACAATACATACAAATTCGAGTATAATTTGATCATGTGTGTCATACTCAGAATTTTTTTATACAATTTTTGACAATGCTTGTAAGATGGCCTTAAAATGAAAGAGTAAATTAAGATTTATAGCCGCGATTTCTACAGCGCAATGCAGATCAGTAATGACCATCAGGCTGGTGTTCCTAGTATTGTGTTCCCATATTCCGGTTTGGGTATCTGAAGAAGTAGCTGCATTTTTAATTTAAAATTATGCTCAATTATTCTCTTGTCTTGATCCACCAGATCTCTTTCCTTTTCTGACTGAAAACGCTAAATTTTAAGGGACAGTTTATACAATAATGAAAAATGCTCTCGGATATCACAATGCTTACATCGAGTATGGATAATCCAAACTCCAGTGATCTCTCTCTAATCTTGTTAGTTTTGTTCAAACTGTAAGTCTTTTGAAATAGCTCCATAAACGAATCTATGTATTGTTCATTTTGTTTCAAATGTGGCGTTACGTATTTTACTGTCAATCATGGTTAATAACATGGTTTGCTTTATATCATTGACAATTAATCAATCAACAATTAATGCCAAACAGGCTTTTCAATCTAATATGGGATTTCTTCCATAGTGATATATACAGACTCTTACAGAAACTTAACTCTCATGAGTCGATAGAATCATAGACGAAGAAGACATTTGATTTTGCCAAATGATACGTTTGAAATATTAAAAATTAAATTATATAGCAAACAGTATTTTTAAAATAATGTTGTTCAGATATGTAAATTGGAGCATTATTATGACCGCAGACGATAAAATTCTGACGATAATTACAACTTATCTGTCGTAGAATACATTTCAAATTCAAAGGGAAATGAAAAAAAATTCATTTACAGAAACATACACTTATGTGTTTGACACCAATTCTTCTAAAATAGCACTTATTAGTAGCTACACTTTTCAAAATTATTAAGTACATATAATGAACTTTCTTTTATAGTAAAAAAGAGCATCGCGATCCACCGTGATACATAAAAAAATGTTTTAAAGAATATTGAAATTAATAAAGAAACTTTAAAAAATATACAGCACATTTCATGTCGCGTAATCATGTCTGTTAAATAAACAAATATGAATGTATGCATGTGTATTATAAACGCATATACATGGGCTTTCACAATCCTGATCTATATGGTATAAGAAAAAGTTTACGAAGTTAAAATCGCAATGAAATAAACAGGCACTAAATGGAACTTTCAAGTGCATTGAAAAATCTTAGTGCTACAATCAAGTTTTACCTTCTCTGGTACTCGATTGCTCGCACAAAGGAAAAATTTATAAATGTACGATGAATCTCCATCTATTTCTCTTCAAAATTAGCTACATTTTTATATCCTCAACAGCGTTTCGAAAAATTGATTTTTGGCCGGTAGGGCTGGGCGATATCAGAATTTTAATATCGTGATATATCGCTGACCAAATATCGATAATTTTCGATATATCGATATATTTCAATTCATATGTCACTCCATTATAGGGTTATAAATGTAACTGTCCTCTGTATAAAATACTACAAACACATAATAGTATATATATATATGTGTGTGTGTGTGTATGTTAATTATCAAGAAAAAACAAAAATATCAATATCTTAACATATTCCAAGGAACATAAATTTTAATTTTTATGTATTGATTCAAAATATGCAAATCCTTTGCCTGCAAATCTGATCTAAAATATGTGTTATTGAAAACTCTTAGAAAGTTAAACATTATAAATCATTAAAATGGAACAAGAAAATGTATATAAGACAACAAACAGACGTTAGATATAATGGAAGAAAATACTTTAATTACCTATAAACTTAGAATTTTTTTATTACAATACAAAAAAAAAATTTTGCATTGCTGCAATTTTGGGCAGTAAAGAACACCTTATTTTCGTTGTTATAATAAATAATTCTATTATTAGTCAGAATATAAATGAAAGCATTAGAATAATCAAATAATTTTAAGAAAACACGAAATTTCTTTAATAGAGTACAAAGTCCCAAATCAGGACGTTTTGCTAACTACTTTTTTTTTTCTCTTTTAATAATAATGCTGAATTAATCTCTATAATGTTCTTTTACTTTCTCGATTTTGTTTACAGATTTTTTTTTCTAGGATGCTTTTACTTTCGAAACCAGTTTAAAAAATGAAAGTATTCCAGTAAAGAAAAAGAAACTTGAAAACAAATATTAAAAAATGGCTTTTGTTGAAAGAGTTCAACCTATGATGTGCAATGCAAAAACAAAAAATAAATAAATAAACAAACAAAAATATGGAAATGCAAACGAGGTATAAAAAAAGTAAGATTGACATTGAGCGGATGTTTTTGCATTAGTGAACTCTTGAAATAAAAAGGAGCCATGATATTCAAAATCAAAACTATCCTCATTCTTTTATGAGAAATAAACTGTTCGATTTTTTTTTAAACTTATAAAATGGGTTTTGTGAAAGTATCAACTAGTTTCAGTTGTTTAAGTGCGCGAAAAACACATTCAACGGCACATACAAACGAAAAGGGGGGGGGGGAGGAAGAAAAACAAAACATTTTATTTTTTACCATTAAAAGGGAAAAAAAATCATAACTCCTAAGTTAATTTACCGATTTTTTTTCAAATTTTCAGCAATTTGCAATAATAGTAAATTAGGCTGTGTGACAAATTTTTATTAAAATATAATAAGTTATTACAAAATTTGAGCATCTTTTACAAGTGTCCAGTACAGAAGAATCTCAAGAAAACGTAGGAAACTATCCATCGTTTGTTTTTGTTTATCGAACTCAGCGAAATCGAAACTTTAATGTTTATACAATAATCATATTGTCATCTGCTGTGGATGGGTAATATGTTTTGCCAAGCAGAAAGACACCATCCATAGAGTTTTAGCGATCTTTCAAAATGAAAAGTTTTTTCCTTCCTAATTTGAAAAAGATTTTCATTTTTTTTTTTTTGAGGGGGGGGGGATTTTTTCAAAAACCCGTACGCAAAACGGGTAAAAATACTAGTATCCAATTAACTCTAAAACTAAGGTTAATCACTATGAAAAAAGAAAAAACTTCCGCTTTAAGTAAAATTTCTGCTTAAAATAAATGACATAATAGAATTACTATACATGTAAATTATTAATGTTATTAATAAAAAATCATTCTTGAAAATATGGCAATCAATTCTGCATTCCGGCAGCAATAACTGTACACAAGCTCACAGGAAAACAACAGTCAGCCACCGATATGGAGTCAACAAGTAATTGTAGCGGAAATGCCCGATCCTCGAACGAGTGTTTCAACTTCGATTCTCGAACGAACTCCGATAAATAAAGCAGTACATCAGAATAGTAGACTGTTCGCCCGTATTCCGGTATGTGCGCCACACCAGCGCAAAAAGTAGACGGTTCGCCCATATACCGGTATGTGCGCGACACCAGCGCAAAAAGTAGACTGTTCGCCCATATTCCGGTGTGTGCGCGACACCGGCTCAAAACCGGAAGTATCACGCAAGTGCCGATTACAGCGCGAACATTTGCAAAAGTAAACAACTTTTGCGCCGACAGAGGTAGATTCGAAATTCCGTAACTCCGTAATTCTGAAAGTAGGATGAAATACCGTTTGAAACGATATATGGGAAGGATTGAAATCTCAATATCGTTACCGCGGTCTTAAAGAAATATCGATATGTAACGATATTAAGGTATATCGCCCAGCCCTATTGCCCGGCTAATCTGGAAAAATACTCCACTGTGCGACTCGACAATGCTTTAAAGTACAACAGTTTTTAATCCCAATCAAAAATAGATTCATTTAATACAGAAACAGTAACACTAGTTTACAAAATTAAACTTTTTGCCTATTGCCACAAATTTTGTGGTTGATAATGTTCACTTATGACTATTTTTTTTTTGTCAAATCTAACCGGAAAATTTACTGAGCAGCTCGAGTTACTTTGTTTTTGATTTTTATCATTTAAGCAAAAGTATTAATCGATAACACGCGTATTTTACTGTGTTGAGATTAGTTTCTCAAGTTTTTGCGTCATGAGTCGTTCAAAGAGACGTTGTTTAAACAATCCAGATCATTTTTTCTAAATATGCGGAGAATATGTGTTTAACAATTGTAAAAAAAGTTATATCAGTGTTGGTGTAAAATACCTATTTTGAGTATTTTGGGATGCCCTTGGATAAAAATGAGAAGTCTTGGGCTCCCAATTGTGTTTATAAATCATGTGGGAAGTATTTAAGATTATGGGAAAGTGGTAAAAGAAGTTCCTTTAAATTTGGAACACCGACTATTTGGCGAGAACCACGAAATCACCTCGAAGTCTCTTATTTTTGTTTACGTGTTTTGTTATTTTAGTGTTAAACGGTTTAAACACTAAAAATCGAGCTAAATGGCAGTACCCAAGTACTAGTTGTATTTAACGTCCAGTGCAGCGTTCACCTGACTCTTAAGAGCCAAAAAAAAATTCTGAACCATTAGAACAAAATATTGAAGAATCAAGCTCATCACAAAATGATGCTGATTTTGAAGTTATGTCAAATGAGCTAAATTGCTTTTCCCAAAAGGAGTTAGATGATCCTGTAAGTGATTTAAATCTTTCTAAACTAGCTTCAGAATTGTTAGCATCAAGACTAAAAGAACAAAATTTGCTTTCCTTAGATTCTAAAAAGAGCTTTTATCGTGGAAGAGAAATAGAATTACGGCGTTATTTTTCAGAAGAAAACAGTATTACCTTTTGTTCAATTATAAAAAATTTTTGATAAAAATGGACTTGAAACAATAAGAACCAAACGACTGGCGTTTATTCATTGGCAGCTTAAAACGTAGTCTAAAGTGTATTCTATTACATAATGGAAATAAATACGTTAGGGTACCTATAGCCTACACTACAAAGTTAAAGGAAGAATATTGTAACCTTTCGCTAGTCTTCAACAAAATAAAACACAATGTACATAAGTGGAAAATTTGTGTCGATGTAAAAATGATCAACATTCTTCTCAGACAACAAAGTGGTTACACTAAGTTTCCCTGTTGCATATGTATTTGGGATAGTGGAGCTAACCAACAGCATCGGGTAAGAAAAAACCGCTCGAGGGAAAATATGAAGCTTGGAAAGCACAATATAGTCAATACAATTCATTTGTAGCTCATGACAAAGTTGCACCATTATATATAAAACTGGGCATCATGAAATAGTTTGTAAAATCCCTAGTTAAAGACGGGAACTGCTTTTCTTACATTTGCCAAAAATTTCCACAACTCACTATGGAAGAGATTAATGCCGGTATTTTTTATGGTTCCCAAATCAGACAACATACGAAAGATTCTCAATTTAGAAATTCTATGATTGAGTTAGAACTAAAGACTTGGACAGCTTTCGTCTCTGTGGTGCAGAATTTTTTCGGAAATAAAAAAACTGAAAATTATATTGAACTTATAGAAGACATTGTGCTACAATAAAAAATATGGGGTGCAATATGAGCATAAAACTCCAATTCCTCCATAGTCACCTGGACAGGTTTCCGGAAAATTTATGAGATATGAGCGAAGAGCAGGGACAACGTATGCATCAGGACTTAAGCGTCATGGAAGAGCGCTATCAGGGTTTCATGGATACGAATATGATGACTGACTATTGTTGGTCCCTGGTACGTCATTTTCCAAAGTCTACAAATAGGAGAAGAACTTTGAAAAGAAGTTTTTTAGAACTCTATGATTAACTATTTTTTTAGTAAAGTTTTTCTTAGTAAATACATGTTTTTTTCTGTTTAATGCTTACATAGATGAAACTCAGAAACTAGATTTGATTAAAATACTTTAATTATATTTTTGAAATTAGCATATCATGGGTAGTCAGCAACAGCTAGCATTTTTTCGGCAAAAGATGTACTGTAAACTAGTGTAATAAATACTTTCCTTGACTATCAACAGACAGCAATAGTATTTTTATTAAGGTATTAATTTTTCACCTAACTATGTGCGTGACTATTGTGCTTCGATTTTCTTACCTGACATGCTATTTCTAATTTTTCCTTAGAAACATCTTAAATTTAAAAAGTAAGGCAATCATTTTTTTATGTTTGAATAAGGGAATGTTTTACTGATAAGAAAATTAGTTTTCAGTTTGTGAAAAGCGAATTTCAAAGCGTTACCATCGCGATTATTTTGAACAGGATTTTTAGTTAAATTTTTATTATTTGAGTACACATGTTGCATATATTTATCAGCGATGCATGTTTGCGAGACAGGTAGATTTTGGTATAATGAAGAGAAAAATATTGCATGATTTATGTATGGTATTTAACGAATAATAAAACAGAAATGTTTTTTTAATCCTTAAAACAATATTGCATTTTCATAAAGTAAATAGTAAAAAAAGTTAATAAAGATACAAATTAAAAAAATAAATCTAAAACTATCTTTGAACATATTTTATGAATCCTTTTAAACTTTCAAGAGCTAAAATTTTGGAAAATTCTTTCGAAATGCTTGTTATCGGATGATAGTGTTACAACTGTAGTATTTTCTTATGATGGCGAAATTCTCACAGATGATACATAATTCAGATATATAGTAGTCTCACATATATAATCTACACATGTGCATGATCAGTCAGTTCATCATTATTTTTTAAATTTTGTTAAATTCGTTTTTAAGATTTCGTTCATCTGACGAAATCATATTCGTCTCTGTTCTTTGTCTGTCTCTGCGTCACAGAGTCCGTACACAAAAACTGTGTAAGTCAGGGACTTCGAATTTTGTGTACTTACAACTGAAAATCTCGTACCAAAGACAAATCATAAAATTTTGAAAACGTATGCTATTTTAATTTAATTATTTTTTTAAAATGTAATCCATTAATTTCTGAGATTTAAATTTTAAAAGAAAACCTTCATTTCAACATTTTCCGTGAAAACACCAAGGCTTGGAAGTAAAGCATCTCGCTTGTAAACAGAAGCTTCTTTATTGGATCCCTGATGCTGGAACTTCAAATTCTCATCTTAAGATTGATTTAATAAGAAGAAATTTCGTATTTTTGTCAAATTTAAAGGTTTATATTGTTAGGATTCTTTCATTTGACATTCATAATATTTTTAAAATTTCATTTTTTTCTATTAAAAAACTCTTGCGATTTATTAAGTATTCAGCATTATAAATTTAAATATAAACAATATTGTTCGCTTTCGGAAGTTTAAATTTGTTTTATATCTCCGCTGTTATTTATTTATTTAATTTCGGATTTTCAGAAAAAAACTGAATTTTGGATTTTATTTAAATAATCTTATTTGACAATTTATTTTTTGATTAAAATAAACAACTTCCCTTTATAATTAATTTAAAATAAAATTTATTGGTGCAATCTCCTATGTAAGAATTTAATAATTATAAATTAACAACTTCAATTTATTAATTGAAGGATAAGTTGTTTTGAAAGAAATATTAAACGGAAACCTCTCTGCGATCTGCGATTACATTTACCCATTTCTTTCGATTTTTGACCATGCGTTTTGACCCGACACGACGGTACTCTGAGATACAACAACAACAACAAATCTTTTGTTTTAAGTACACATATCTTTTAATTATGGTATCATAGTTATGCCAGAAAAATAATTTTTCGAGGAGCTATTCTTTTTATTCATAATTTGAGATACAAAGGGTTAACATTTATTGTTTTCAAAAGACAGTTTTTAAAAAAAATATATTTTTGTTTTTATGGGGGGAAGCGGGTAACTTCATCTCAACATAAGTTAAAATAGAACCTTTTATCAATAAAAGATAACCAATGCTACGTCATTATAATTTAAAAGCTAAAAATTTTCACAGTATTTCTTCACTATTTAGCACTGCACAGAGTAACTAAATTACACATGGTGTCTTGAGGACAGATAAGTACATAATAAGGAAATCAAAACACATTTTTGTAAATTAACATATAGTCAATAACTTACAGCTTAACAACGGCATATCCTTTGGGATTTTTCTAAAAATATTACAATATAAAATATAAGGAAGTGCATGTATAACTGGACACCCTGCGTAAATGTTCAACTTATTTCTACAGTATTTAAAAAACAATAAGAGAAATATTAAAATAAGTCCACAGGTAGCGTAGTAACTATGAAATAAAGACATGTTATAAATATATATATATTTTTTAAATTTCAAAACCTTATATATCAACCTTTTATAATGTCGAAGTATATATAGCTAACTCAGCTAAGTCGTTGATTTCAATACAATCTGTTTAACCAGGTTGAATCATTAAAAGAACAATGTAAGATTGTGCCTTTAAGTTTTATCGCTACATCTTTTGTTTGCTAACATGTGCTCAAGATCATTACTTTCCTTCTATTGAATATATGTAGTGACGAATATATACAAATTTTCGTCTGGAGCAAGATAATAGGTTGTGCCCCCCCCCCACACACACACGCACAGCCTTTCTTCAGAAATATATTTTGAAGAAAAAAAAATAAATGATTATTTATTTTATATAAAATAAAACATGCTCTTTACACAGAAATATTCTTAACATTCAAGAACTTCCTTATAAAATTATATTGTTTGTACAACACTAATTATTTTATTAATATTATAAATCAAATAAATATATAATATGTACAATGTATATAAATATCTAAAGCAGAAATTATAAACAACAGCTTGGAAATAGATCAATAAAAATCTGCGTAAATATACCGCCAAAGCGCAGACGTTTACTAATCGGGGATGCGGTTCTATCGCCAAATGTCATCAAGTTTGTCGCCAACTTGATGCTACTTCCGGAATTTCCGCATTTCAATTGACTCTCATTATATATCAATAGATCCTGATTTGTTTCTTCAATTTTTTTGGCAGCAAGAATTTCTCCTATCAAAAACTTAATATAAAAGTTGTAGATAATCAATATAAAAGTTGTAGATAATATTAAGAAAATAAGTTTAATTAGTTTTGATACCATGAGAAGTGAGGATGTTTTTTTTTTCCTAGCTAAAACCCCCTTTTTTTCTTTTGAGCCCAATTTTACGTTTGTCAAAAATCTAAGAGATGTAAAATTTTCGCCATTTTCTTGTAATATTAAAAACATTAAACTGATTTAATATCTAGTATAATTAAGAAATTAAGGGTTACGGTAACTAATACAACTGGTTTCATATTTCGAGCATTTGAATATGACATGGCTCTGATAACACGTAAATACATCATTTGCTTATCAGTTGCAATATGTTTATTAATGCAGGTATTTTAAACATATTAGGCTATCTTTCGTATATACATCTTCTGGAAAATGGCACATTCTAGTTAATATGATACCCAAAAATCCAGTGCCAGGTTTAATTGAATTACTTTGAATTACAAAAATTTACTGGAAAATGTTTGTACCCTGTATTCCACAAAATCATCCACAGCGTTTTAGTTTAGGTTTTCTCTTAAATACATGCACGAATATTGCAGAAAGTTTAATTCGGATCAGAGAAAGGTTTACGACAGGATTATGCACTGTATTACTGAAGACGATGCACAGTGTTTCTTCATTGATGGATTAGGTGAAAACTTTCCTGTACAAAGGTATGTATAACAAGCATGTGATATTGCAAAATAAAGTTGATGTTGCATGAACTGGCATTGTGTCTATTCTATTACCCACTGGAACAATTTCTACTCAATTTTCCAATTAATCTATTTATCTTAAATAAAATTTTGTTTGTTTTCTTAAAACGCATGACAAGCTTAGACTGAAAGAAACTGATGCAAGAATTTGACATGTATGATTCCAAGGAAAGCCCTGTAAATCACTGATTGTATATTACGAGATGTTATGAATTATGATGCACATTCTGGTGGAAAAACAATAATACTTGGTGTATATTTCCGACAAGTTCTACCGATTGTAAAAAAAAAAAAAAAAAAAAAAAAAAAAAACGTGCAGAAGTTATTTCTGAGTGCTTGAATCATCTCCCTTTGGAAAGTCTTTGAAATTCTCCATCTGTGGATCAACATGAGTGCAGCAACTGATGACATAGAGAATTTTTCAAAATGGCTGCTGCAGACTGCTGAGAGCTACATGAATAAACTTGAAGTTGAACAATTATCTTCTTTATTTTGTTCCATCTAGGTAAAGTATTTTTTGAAGATGTCACAGATTTTGATACTGATCTTCAGTCGAGATTTACAATGTCAATTGAAAGTGATGAAGGTAACAGAATTGATGTGAAGATTTTTCACATACTTGAAATAAATTAATCCGGTCAACAGTGACATTGTAACTTTTAATGGAATCGACAGAACTAATACTAGAGAAGAAGTAGAAACACTCAGATATTCTAATGAATACTTACATTCACTTACTCCTTCCGGTATGCCACTTCACAGTTTGAAATTGAAAGTGGGATGCATAGTCAGGCTGATTAGAAATCTATCAATAGTTGATGACTTATGTAATAAACCACACTCGCTTATTCTAAATATTTGATGAAAGGTTTTAGCAGGGTCGGCCAAGTGAGGAGGCCTACCATATGGCTTTAACTCAAAAGTCCTCACCTGACAGGAGTTATCTACTTTAGTTCCGACAAAACCCCAGCCATGGAGATAAGTAATAAATACAATTTAAGATATTATAAAATTGTGGTTTAAGTTATTTACATATGTTGGGAGTATTTGAGATTTTTAGGTAATGGAGTAACTAAATAAGATAAAGTCCTAAATAAGTTTTGTCTAGTTTTTTCATTTAATAATGTCAATAACAGTAAGTTTAATTAAGAGAAAATTTTTTGATGCATTTTTTATTATAAATTTCAACTATGAAAAGTTTGCTAGAGTAAATATTTTAAAAAATATTTAAACAGAAATATGATTTGATAATAAACTTGTTAATGCGCAAGCTGGAATACATACTGATTTTTTTCAACGAGGCTGATGCAGTTAATTATTTTCTGTAATAATTTAGGACATTTCAACACATGTGAAAACTGTCCATTTAATTGCATATTTGATGGCTTTCAATGGTGAAATGTTGAAGTTAGTGGACAATTTAACATGAAATGTAAGGAAATTCTGTTCTTGCAAGTGCAAAGGCCATTATTTACTTTGTTAAATTTAACTAGATATGATGAAACGGATCATAAACAGTAGTGAATAAATATAAATTTCGATGAAATAGTAAAAAGTCATCTGAAATTTTTGGTAGAAAGTCGTATGTTTATCTACCGGTCGGTATCTGCATAATGTCAGTAGTTTTGCCAGTGTTAGTCCAAATCTAGTTTTAATTTTCTTTGTACTAAGGATGCTGGTAAAGGATAGAATTTTTATTCTATTTGTGATGATTCAAATGTAGCTGTTTTAGTCAAGGTATCTGCCAATTAGTGTGTGGCTTCTTATCCATTTGAAAACATAATCTTTAGTAGTTTTTGTAGTAGTATTATGATTGTTTTTACAAATATATATCTTGTATTAATGCACTTTAAGGCTTCTAGACTTGATAAAGTGTCTGTTTGAATTAAGTAAAAAAAAATATTAATGGAGATGAAAGTGGAACTGTAGTCATTATTCCAAGAATCCAACTAGATACATCAGGTGGTTATGTCCAGTTGAAATTTGTGTTGTACAACAGGCAGTTTTTGCATTTTAGACTAGCTACCACATTGATAATTAACTAATCACATGGATAGATGTTTCAAAATGTTGGAGTTTACATTGAACGCCAAATTGTTTCCACATGGCCAGTTGTATGTTACATTGTCAAGATGTATATCTACTAACAATATAAAGATTATCCTTAAGGATGGTCAAAAGTTGTTCACAAGCTTAAAAACACTAGTAAAACAGTGTTTACAAGGAAAAAATGTAGGAATGTAAAAAAGGGGCATATTATTTCATTGTCAAAATGTGTATGTGTTAAAAATTTATAGATTTTCGTTAAGGAGGGTCAGAACTTGTAAAACATGCAAATTCTGTACTATTCAAAATATTGAAATTTAATTACAAAGAAAAATATTTTAAACTTATTTTGAAAATAAAGTTGTTTAATTTAATTTTTTCTTTCAAAAATAATTGAGGTGATAGGTTTATTTCATGTTTGGCAATGTATGAAGTTGATTTTTATTTTAAATTTACGTTTCATTTAAATTACAACTACTACGAAGTGGAATCTAAAAATTGAATACATAAAAAATAATGGATCGCGAAACGGTCCAGAAAGGAAATTCGAAACGATTACATTTCGGGTTGGAACGAAATGTTTTTTCAGGAATTATTTAAATTAAAACTTTTAGCACTTCGAGATATTTTTTTATATTTTCAAAAAAGAATTTTTTTTATAACATTTTAAATTGTTGCCAAATTTTAAAACAGCGCCAATAATAATATTTCCTTGAAATTAATTAATATATATGCATGTAACTATTATAAACGAAAAAAAAGTTCAAATTATAATTAATTGATTATGAATTAAAAGAAGGAAAATATTTTAAAAAGTACATACCAAACAATTTATATTTTCAAATGAGTTTTAAAGATAACAGAAAGTTGTATGTTTGCGCAAGACATTTATGTGATATTTTGAGATAATATTTTAAACTACTGTTTTCAATTCGAAGACAGGGGAAATTTACTTTCTCTTTAAAAAGAAAATTATTTTCACTTGAATTTTAAAAAAGAAAAAAATCTTAAGTAAAAACTACATCAGATTAAAAACGATGCATTACAAATTTCTTTTAAAAGTACTTCTTTATAGCGTTGTTAAAAAATATTAAGAAAATTAATTCTCGACTTATTTTGCATTAGTTTATTTTAAAATTACTAACTTAAAAAAAAAATCAATGCGAAAATTGCCATTGTATGTCTTAAAAGCGGCTTATTTATCCTTAAAAATTTCCAATCAAAGGAAAATAAATGGAAAGCCGTATAAAAGGACATTGCTACTTTCTTTAAAATTATATTTCAACGATGGAATTTGCATGCATTTAAAATCTGGGATGTCTGTACGGGGGTTGGCGAGCGTTTACTCGTATGGGGCAGAGCCTCCTAGTTATTTAAAAAATTAGTTCACGAAATTTTCTTCTGACACAGTTTTACAAGGCGAAAATTAATCTATTTGCGAGTTATAAATTTATTAAATTTATTATCATTGCTTTTTCGTTTAAACAGGTCCTTATTTTGTTTAGTTAGTGCTATTTAAATTTTAATGTTTCAATTTGACAAAATTTCCCCGGATTTGGAGGTCTGCAAAACATTATGGTGATATTGCCGGAGGTTTTGGGGTTGCAGGCGTTAAATCATAAGACTCAACCAGTTAGAGATGCATAAAAAATGAAACACTGTAATTAGTTCAACTGGTTCAAAGTGGTTTTAATTTAAATGAAAGTCTCGCAAACCTTTTAAATCTAAAAAGACGGTTACGCCGTAAAATAAACGCATCATTAAGCGTCATATTCATGTGTGCGGAACAGCCAATCAGGCATAGTTCTACCACTAATCAAATTTTTTTTTTCTCGAATTTAGACAATGCGATTAGTTAAGCCAAAAATAACATTTTAAAATTTGTTTTGGAAGTTTGCCTAAAATTCCTCTATCATCCCATTCAAGTCAGCACTTATGACAGAAAGCGTAAGAAATCCTTTGTTACTACCCATTAATGGGTAATACAATCGCTTTAAAAATCGAATTTTTTTTTTTTTTTTTTTTTTTTTTTTTTTTTTTTTTTTTTTTTTAAGATTTACATATTTCAGATACTGATGTTTCCGAAAAGCATAGTTTTAGAAAAAAAAATTGCCGTCTGTCCGTCCGTGTGTCTGTCTGTGTTTCTGTAAACTCTCTGTCTACCGAACAAATTGAGATAGAGACTTGAAATTTAGTATGTATATAGTATGTGAGAATGGGACGAGGCCTATTTAATATCAGTAACTTTGATTATCCGGAACTAATTTTTTCTGACCTATGGAAAATACGTTCTAATGAAAGGTATATAAAAATTTTCGAAACTTGTTATTTAAGGAAAGGACGTAAAAGGAAATAAAATAACATAAATTTAGCATAAAGAACGAAATCGATCGGATAATTAGTTGCCGAGATATTTGTAATCCTTTTATCGACATTCTCCTATTTTTTATGATTCTTTATTCCATTCAAATTTAAATTCAAAGATATAGTTTAATTGGAAATAAGACATTTAATCCGATGCAATAAACCGTTAGTTAATATGATAATTTTTTTTTTAGTTATAAGGATGTGTCTTTTACGCAATTCGGTACTACTTGAGTAGTTTTGATTTTTATGCAATTTGCCGACGTTGGTTCATCATCATTTCATTAATAGAGTATTACTATGTATATTAAAAATATATAAATATACGTTTAAACTTTGCTTTTGAATTACAATGCATTTTATAAATGGCTTACACATGTTTTATTTTCACATATTATGCATAACCATAATGGATAAGTAATAAGGTGGCCTCAAACGAATATTTTTACTTAGAAAAGATTTTTAAAATATTTCTAAGTATCAATAAACTAACTTGATTTAAACTTTTCTTATCTAACCTCAGCCAAGCAAGTTTGTTAGTTCCGACTTGAAGAATTATCTGATGTAGCCATTGATAAAGGTATTGTAATTCTTTGAAAATATAGATAATGTGATACTAAATAACTTAAAGGAATGATGTTGACCCATCAACACAAACTCTGGTACAAAATTTACTCTTATTACAATATGCGCTCAATCTATAATTGTGAACACGTGTGCTGACGCGTTAAGAAATAGTTAAGTAATCTAAACTATTTTGTAATTGATTTGAATTTCTTTTGAAATATAATTATTTAAAAATAATTAAAAATCAAACACGAAAAATATTTAAGGGCTATTGATACAAAGTGTCACAGCCTAAAACTAATAACTTTTGTAGTTTTAAAATTCTAAAAGATTCTGAGGAAAAGCTGAATGTAAAATAGAACCTTATTTCAATGCATGTTATCTTTTTTCTCATCTTTAAACTATATTTCCATTTTATAAAAAAAAATTAGCTTTAAAATATCAAATAAACGATATAATTAAAAACAAAGATAAATTACTGAAATAACATGAAGATTTTAAAAAGTTCCTTGATAATATTTTTTTATTCTTTTTTTTCTTTAAATTTCTGATTCAGAAGTTCAGTTTGATTCAGATAATGATAAAGAGTCTGAAGCTATCAATATATCCTGTTACGAATCGATAATAGAAATAAATAAATTAATATATCATTCTATTCTAAGTCTTTAAAAAGATGCAAGTTTAAATAATTTGTTCCATAAAATAAAAGAATCCCTAAAAATCGAAATTGACTGTGAATTATTTATGAATTAAACTATTTGTGAATTATAAATTTATTAATTTTATTATCATTGCTTTTTCGTTTAAATAGGTCCGAGACAGAAGTTCAGTTTGATTCAGATAATGATAAAGAGTCTGAAACTATTAATATATCATCTAAGGAAACGCTAATAGAAATAAATAAATTAATATATCATTCTATTCCAAATCTTTAAAAAAGATGCAAATTTAAAAATTTGTTCCATAAAATAAAAGAATCCTTAAAAATCGAAATTAACTGTGAAATATTTATGAAAAATTGACAACTTCAATAGCAATGTTTTTCAACTGTGAACAGAATTTGAAAATGTTAATAAACAGGTTTATTTTTTGAGTTATATAGGTTTTGATTTTCTTATTTATTTATTTTTTGTCACCGTTATTCAAGGGTCACCTCTCATGAGGATCAGTTTCTAATGGAACGCGAGGTGGCCCTTACAGAAAGGCTTCAATGTATACACATATATATGTATGTATACATATATAACTTTTTTACACAAAAAAAAGAAAAAAGAAAACTAAAAATGATGTTTAAACTATTTTATCAGTCTCTCAATTTCCACATCATGAGCAACAATTCCCTTTGCTTCCCCTTTTTTCTCGCTCGCTTTTTATCGAAGAAAATGTTAGGAAATGTTGTGAGTTCTCAAAATAATTAAATAAATAACATAAATCCAATTGAAATTCCGCTTCTATGTAAGATTTATAACTTATGCATCGGAAGGAATTGTCTTAAATGAAAACTCTTGTTTGTTATTTTTTTAAAAATACGAAATAATGATTTCATTAGCTGGTCTTTTTTTTCTGCTTCTTATTGCACTGTTAAAATAAAAAGAATATGTGAAATTAATAAATTAAAAATTGCGCCTCATATTGGTATGCTAGTAGCATTGTTCCCCTCAAACTTCTTGATATTACAAGAATTTCAACATCGAGATAATTTTATTCTTAAAGTGTGTTCTTTTCAGATTGATATTATCTCCTCAGCTGCAGTGAGTAACTTTTCAGACGAGACGCTTATAATTCCTTTGTCTCCGTATTATCCGAATTTGGCTACATAAATTTACACTTTCGTAAATCCCGGTTAATACCGAGGCAGAAAATCGTCATAAAAGTCATTACAAAACTGGTAATCTAAAAACAGATTTTAACTTTAGAAGTCATTAGATGCCATCTTCTGAAATGATTGAATGATTTTTAGCACTTCCCAATGAAGTGGAAAAACGTTTATGCATTCGGTTTGTCTGTCCTTCTGTCCGCGCTCCAACTCTTGTAAATATGCTCTGATTGCCATGAAATCTATGGACGTTATTCGTCCGTCACTTCTAGAAATTTAAAATGTTATTTGTTGCTCCGTTAATTTTTGTTGTATAAATTTTGTATAAATTGTATGTTTTTCGTAGTTAAGGGCATTTTAACCTTGAAAATGTGCATGTTTAATTGTATATATACACTATATGGTCAAAACTGACGGGCTACTGGCGATTTTAAACAGTTTGTTAACTATCTTGAAAAATACACGAGGCAGATTATCCTGAAACACTAAGCATGTAATACTTACAGGTACAGGTCGCATATTTTAGTGAAATTGTTTTTCCCGATACACCCTAAAGAAACGTCAACAAATTGAAAAAGAGGGAATACCTTTAGGATAACCCTGTTAAAATTTATAAAGCAAAAGCGTTCAAACTGTAGTTTATGATTAAGTGGTTTATAATAGTAAATTGTATTCCTTTTTATGTGGTTAGCAGGTATAGTAGTAGAGAAATGAATGTTTTTAAAAAATAGTTTCAAAATTTTCAATTTTTTTGCTTATAATTTTCAGAGTTCTCATTATAAAATAATGCTGTGTCTCAAAAATATGATAAACAACAATGTACGTAATACACTGTAATCAGAATTAAATAATAATAAATGTATGGAAAATGAGCAGATTACTAAATAACTTATCACTGCGTATTCGTCATCGCTATGAAAATTTCTTGCGCAGTAAAAAACTGTTTAGTAAATTTGCTCATTTTTCATAGAATTTGTATTATTTTTTAAGTCTGATTACAGGGTATTGTGTACAATGTTGTTTGTTATACATTCTTTGGAAAGAAAATTTATTTTCAGAACTCTGCAAATTATATATATATATATATATATAACTTGGAACAATTTGGGACTTTTCTTTTTTAAATCCTTAATTTCTCTATGGGTATGGATGCTATCCACACAAAAATTAACACAGTTTATTACAATAAGACACTTAATCAAAATCAACAGTTTGAAAACTTTTCCTACTTTAATTTTGACATGTTATACGGTTATCCAAAAGATATTTTCTCTTTTTCAATTTGTGGAAGGTTCCCTAAAAAGTCTTGGGAAAAAAATGATCACGGTAATATAGGATCTGTACGATTTTGCTTACACACTTAGAGTGTCCGGAAAATTCCGGGTGTATTTTCCTAGATATTTAACGAAATGTCTAAAATCGCGAGTGTCTGGTCACCTTTAGGCGCATAGTATATATATATATATATGTAAGTAAGCTAATTTATATGTTCTTGACTAGAATTTTATTTTTATTTAAAATTATTTAAAGTAATTTTTGTGATTTGCTACTATTTTTAACAAAGAAATAAATTTAAATAGGTAAAAAAATATTTTATTTTCATATTATTTTTTCATGGAAGTACTTCAAATATTTCCAGTTTATTAAAAATAAGCTTTTATATTTTAATATGTTTTTTTTTTAATTCTTGATTTATAATACAAATCTGATTTTTATTAGAAACGTCTATGTAGTACTTTTTCGGAATTGGTTTGTTCTTAGTATGTTCATATAATGGAGTTTAAATATACAAAAACAATTTTAACTCCAAATTTTTACATGTCTATATGCCTAATGAAAATTAAAGATAAAACTAAATAATAATAACAAGTTAGATGTAGATTCTGCCGTTGCAGAATTCAGTTTCGCCTCCGATTAGAAAAAAGAAAAAAAAAACAGTTTTTTAAAAGGGCGATCCCGTTTAGATTGCAATAAACTAACTTGATTTTTCTTGTGTTTATCAATATAATAGTAAACAGAACAACGTGAAATACACAATTGAATAGCAATTTCTCTCTGAAACATTGGAATTGCGGAATAATAAAGAGATACAATTTGTCGTGCTACTTCTTCATTAACTAGATTCATCAAAAACGGATTTTTTCTTTAGTTTAAACGCTTTTTTATAGACTCTGAGTAAAAGGAAACGCAATTTAACAATAAAGCGAGTGGAATCCCGTCGAATTCGCCTAGTGAAATGTTTAAAAGCCCCAATCGATTTGCTTTTAAAAAAAGCGAAAGTAATTACATTATTGAATCAATATATAACAAATATATTTACAAACAAATATTCAAATTTGCCAGTTACAACTTTGCATGCAAATATTCGCACATCTTCAGTTAAAATTTTAATCTGAGTGCCGGCGAAATCAAGAAATTTTATTTTATATGCACTCACAGAAAAATAGTTTTATTTAAAAACAAACTAATTTCATTTTTACTGTGACATTATTTTCACTAACTGAAGTCATTTGAAAGTAAAATCTCTATCTCAGTGTCCATAATGAAAAGAAATATTTAAATGTAATATCGGGTTCTACCAGGTTATCCCGTCGACCAAAAAATTATCGCCAAACTATAAGATTAAATGCTAATAATGGATGATCGTGAATGTCACATTCAATGACATTAAATACGATTCATGTGTTTAAAAACTCATTAATTGATTTTTATTTCGACTTTTTATTAATATTTTTATTAATATTCCACTAATTATTTGTTTTTTCGTTATTTAAAATAAAAATTTTATCAAAATGATATAATTTGGCGAAATTGGTCGACGGGATAACAGAGTAGTACCTAATATCGTTATGAGTAAAAATGCGATGTTTTAAATAGTGACGTCATTTTCTCTTCAAATGTTTTTTAAAAGTTAATGTTATTCGTAATATGAAAAAGGCATCCGTAATAATATTGTAATTCCCATTTATCTAGTTACTGAATGACATCATTTTCCTCATTTGAGATTTTTCTTATTTTGTTTCAGACATTAATTTTTATCATTAATTATTTTCTGTTATTTTATTTACATTATTAGTATTATTTCTCATTAAATATTTTTTTTACTTCAATTAGTGCATAATTATACACAATCATTTTTGAAAATAAATTTTTATTATCGAGAGAAAAGCTAAACTAAGTTGCCACCATTTGAAGAAATATCGTAAAAAGCATATAAAATTAAAAATAAAATATAAAAATGGAAATAAATTAAAAAATAGCTAAAGTGGGCACAACTACAAATAAAAAGCTTTCATTAAAAAAAAAAATTATCAAAATCGGTTGAGTAGAAAATTCAGCGCTGATGACGCGACATTTTTTAGCTTGTCTGAAAGAAATAGCATCGGAGGCTAATAATGAACCTAAAAAAAGTTCACTGTAACTTTTATAGATCATAAAATACATTTAGTTTTATTAACGTATTCGTCACATTGAAATAAATAAAAACACGATAAATAAAATTATAACATGTTTCTTTATTTTTTTTATTTTAATGTTTATTTAAATGTATAGCTTTTTAATAAATAGCATTTTAGCATTTGGATTTTTTAAATCTTGTATTCTTATACTTATAGTAATTATGATTGTCAGTTGCATTGTACTATTTTAATTACATAAGGATATTTTTTCAAAGATTTCTAAAAAGACAACATGGTATGCCATGATCTGCTTAAAAAAATCCTTCCGGCAATGCCGGGAGGAAGAGGTAGCTTTCATATACATATTTATTTATTTTAAATTAAGTTATATTATTCAAACACAAGAAGCTCAAATTAATGGAACCCGATTTTATAAGATTGAATACTAGTTTTTATCAATACTAAATATTAATAGGATAATTATCATATTTTATTCAATCTGGTTTTATTTTAAGCGATTTATGGGGTCGCCAAATTCCACGATATCCATTTTAAAGCAGCATGATGGATAAAAAACCCAATGAGATTTATCGAAATCTTAATTCATGTGAACATGCACACTCACATCGAAATTGATTAACATATACGAGTACTGTCGCGAGCAAATTGACTTTAAAAAAATGTCACCCACATTAGAATTTCAAACTGCTATATCCCAGGCATTTTTCAAGGTAAAGACAAAGCAAAAAATACTCCGGAATTCATTATTAAGATAAATAGTTTAGAAAGAACCTTTTTTCAATTTCTTATTTTTTGTTTATACATCATTATATATTTAAAAGATTTTTGACAAATTTAAATGTCCGCCATTTTGAAACAAGATGGCGGATAAAGTTGGCCAGTGAATTCGGTCAAGACATTGGTATGTACCATGAACACACGGAATTATATCGAAATCAGTTTATAAATATGCGTATTAACGCGTGACAAATTTCAGACCGTTTCAAAATATCAATCACACTGGAAATTGAAAGTGCCAAAACTCAGCCAATTTTCAAGATATAGATGAAACAAAAAATGCTCTGGAATCTTTGTATTAAGGTCAAAACACAAAAGAAAAATCTTTTTCAATTTCTTACCTTTTTTGCACCTAATTTTAAAATTAAAAAAATAATAATATTCCGCCATTTTGAAACAAGGCGGCGGTTGGTACTGGCCAACGAACTCGGTCCAGGCATCAGTATGTCCTATCTACGCATCAAATTTCATTCAAATCGGTGTATAAATACGTGTGTTATCACGTGACGAAAAACAGATAATTTCAAAATGTGATCAACACTAGAAATTAAAAGTACTATAACTCAGACATTTTTTAAGATACAGACGAAACAAAAAATGTTTTGGAATCTTTGTATCACGGTCAAATGGATAAAAGAAAAATCTTTCTCAATTTCTCAATTTTTTGTACCTAATTTCAAATTTTAAATTAAAAAAAATTAAATGGCTGTCATTTGAAACAAGATGGCGGATGGAACTGGTTAACGAACTCGGTCCAGGCTTTATTACGTATTATGTACACACCAAGTTACATCCAAATCGATTTATAAACACGAGTGTTATCAAATGACAAAAATAAGATCGTTTCAAAATGTAAGCCATAAGAAAAATTCAAAGTGCTATAACTCAATCATTTTTTAAGATATAGACAAAGTAAAAAGTGTTTTACAATCGG
Organism: Maratus speculifer; assembly: GCA_964019185.1. NCBI lineage: Eukaryota > Metazoa > Arthropoda > Arachnida > Araneae > Salticidae > Maratus > Maratus speculifer. Next base: position 183,544,851 of record OZ025298.1, on the reverse strand, counting down.
TTTTCAGGATCTAACACATAAAATAAAAATATTTTTCAATTTTTAATTTTTTCGCATTTAATTTTCAATTTTCAATTTTTTAAACTTTTTTAAATTTCCGCCATTTTCAAACAAGATGGCAAATGAGGCTGGCCAACGATCTCGGTCGATATATTTGTATGTACTATGTACATACCAAGTTTCATTCAAATCGGCTCATAAATACGTTAGTTATAGCATGACAAAAATCAGATCGTTTCAAAATGTCAGCCATGAAAAAATTCAAAGTGCTATAACTCAATCCTTATTTAAGTTATATACAAAGTAATTAGTGTTATGTATATGGTGTTTTAAGATCTAACACATAAAATAAAAATATTTTTCAACTTTTAATTTTCTCGCATTTAATTTTAAATTTTAAATTTCTTTAAAAATTTTAAAAGGCCGCCATTTTGAAACAAGAGGGCAGGTAATACTGGCCAACGAACTCGGTCGAGATATTTGTATGTACTATGTACATACCAAGTTTTATTCAAATCGGTTCAGAAATACGTTAGTTATAGCATGACTAATATCAGATCGTTTCAAAATGTCAGCCATAAGAAAAATTCAAAGTGCTATAACTCAATCAATTTTTAAGATATAGACAAAATAAAAGGTGTTCTGGAATTGGTGTTTCACGATCTAACACATAAAATAAAAATATTTTTCAACTTTTAATTTTTTCGCTTTTAATTTTAAATTTTAAATTTTTTAAAAATTTTAAAATGGTGGCCATTTTGAAACAAGATGGCGGATGGTGCTGGCCAACGAACTCGGTCGAGATATTTGTATGTACTATGTACATACCAAGTTTCATTCAAATCGGTACATGAATACGTTAGTTATCGCATGACAAAAATCAGATATATATATATATATGTATATATATATGGTTATATATATATATATATATATAAATATATATATATATATATATATATATATATATGTCAACATTTGAAAGGAGGGTGGTTTTGGGGTCTCGGAGTCATGATCGGTGAAAATATACCAAAATTTTTTGAAAGTGCTTTCCTCCGGACGGCTGCAATAGGTAGCTTTGTACTTTTTGTAATGAAAGCTACCTAAAAGTTAGTAAAAATACTGAATTGCTGAAAATACTTATTGAGCAGGCATTAATTAGAATACAAAAATCCCATTTCGTATTAAAAATTCACATTAAAAATTACAAAAAAAAATCATGCTTTTTTAATACTTCCTGAAATCATTAACAAAACTTTGTTATCTAGTGAAATAAAGTGTTACTGTCGGTAGCCTAATATGCATTCCAATATTTTTGAACAGCCATGTATTTCATATATCGGTTGATATATATACATATATTTAAATACTATATAATAAATAAATTAAGTATTGCAAGAACCGCCTATCTAGTTGAAATTTCCCTTTCAGCAATTTATACTAATAGATGTAAACATACTTGTATACTTTTGCTCAGCCCTGTAGTTCATCTAGTACCTTTAGTACATGAAAGTATTTTGCTAAAATTTAGTTTATATAAAGATACTCTTTAAACTATTTCAATCACATTTCCAGAAATTACCATCCACAGACGACTCTGTATTCAGGTCTTTGCGTAACCCTGTGTATCATTTTATCTATATTCTACAAATATTTCTTAGTAAACTGTATGCATTTCAACATAAAAATCCATTTAAGTAAATTACGCTTATATTCAGTAACCTTTCCTAGCTCTTTTGTGTAACCCTGTATATCAAAATTAGGGTGTGACTATTAGCATTTATACACACCATAAATTGTACATATATACTTAGAGAAACTTAAAAGCACATATCATAATTGAAAATTCATTTCATCCACCCCACAGCCAACATCTATAATATGCAGTACTACGTATTGAATACACACTGTTTGAAATAATTTGTTTGTCCCTGTAAATAATATGCGCTTCGTATTATAACTCATATTAAGTGTCAGCGACTTATATCAATATGACTACGCATGAAATCGTTTATCATAATTAAAATATTTCGCAAACAATATTCTCCTTTATTATTAAGTGATGGAATTCTTTTGTGTGGCCTTGTAATGTAATAACTATTCTTTTCACAGCATATTTTACAGAATACATATTTTAGTGCGATTTGTTGATGCATATAAATTTTAATATCTTTGATCGGGTGTAACATCTTTAAAATTCATTTGAAACGATTTTTCTCCATAGGCCGTAATGTAACGGAAAATTTTTGACTGACCCTGTAAAAAACTAATCATGGTAGAAACTTCATTTTCAATAGGGTTTGTGCTAGCGGAAATGTCAATAACGCCTAAAAATTTCATGGAAATCCGAGCATATGAGTTAGATTTTCTTGAAAATTTATCTATTTATCTTAATCGTGAAGTTATTGTTAATGATAAATCTGATTCTAAAACGCTATCCATAACTTGGAAAAAACTTTTCAGCACTGCCTTATAATTATTTACCTTTTTTTCCATTAATCATTTATATAATTTTTTAGATTTATATATATGTATCTTTATAACTATTTATATATATATTTTGTATTAATCATGTATATAATTTTTTAGATATATATATGTTTTCTTATTACTATAAACATTTTTAATACTAATTATTATTATTTTATTATTATTTTATGTGTGGGTGTTTTTACTTTTAATATAACCTGCCTTTTTTACTTACTACTTTTTACTTAACTTTTTCCTTTGTAATCATTTTCCTTTTTTCCCTTCCTTCATTGAATCCTTTGTTCGTTTATGCTCTTCCGTGATTGGCTGTTGCTCCTTCAGCTTGCTCCTTTTCCCGCCTTTTCACGTCAGTCGTGCCGTTATATTCATTCTAGACGCACGTCTTTTTGCGCCTGATGAAGATAGACTAAGTTCTATCGAAAGGACTTGCGCTACTTTATTTATTTTATGGTATTTCAAGAAGTTTTTTTTTTTTTTTTTTTTTTTTTGTCTTCAATTCTATAACACCGGTTTCCAACTTTTTCCTGAATCCGAGCATATTTGCGAGAGTTAGAGCGCGGAGAGATGGCTTTACGACCAGATGGACAAACAGATAGACAAACCGAAAGCATAAGCACTTTCAACCTTGTTTGAAAGTACTAATAAGAAAATCAAATATGTGAAATATTTTTATAATGAAAGAAATTAAAACTATATAATTATTTATATATTTGCATCACAAATATTAATTTATGTATCTGTGATAACTGGTAGATTATTCATTGAAATAAATTTAAATAATTTCAAATAACAAGAAAAAAAAAATTATAGACAAGTAAATTTGAGTACTATTATTTTCTACTTTTCATAAAATGTTTAAACATGCAAAATTTCATAGTTAAATATGCGTTTCTATGCTAGAAAAAAAAATAATTTATATTTTTTGTAAATTTCACTTACTATGTATATTTTTACAATTGCGGTTTTAAAATTATCAATGAAAATTTTCGTTTTTAAAAATTAAGTTTGAGTGGGATTCAATCTCACGAAGAAAAATCTCAAATCCAGTATGTCCCTGAGCAGGCGACAAGGTTGCTTGCCATGGAAAGAAATTAACAAAAATTATTAACTGTAGTGTAAACATTCCGACCAATTTTCTTAAGAACCCCTTTGGGTCTTTTAGGACTGTCCTATATATGTATACTAACTATACTCTATCGATACAAAAGGTTCATCTGATTTGAGGCCACCAACTTAGGACCATGATCTTGTAAATGAAAAGGGATAATGTGGGCGTGTTTGTGAGATATGATTTTACTCTGAACCCTGAAGTCTAAAAAAAGAAACGTGACAGAAAAAAGGTTGGAATGAGCTGTATATAATTCTATACATTTTTTATATTTTATACATCTCGCGGGATGAGCCAGATCATTTCCTATATTAAAAAGAAAAGAAAAAGAATGAAAGAAAAGATATGTTTTGCAGATAAAAATATAATAAATCTCCAGAGAGCCTTAGTGCATACATTCTTAAATACAGTCGGCTCTCGTTAATTCGAATTCGGATAATTCGAATCTTCGCTTAATTCGAACAAAACATGAAGTCCCGAAACTTTCAATGGCAGAATAATGTTAAAATTTTTCGTTTATTCGAACTCATTTTCTCTTGACTCCGCTTAATTCAAACTAACGGGAATTCCATTTTTTCATTTTTCATTTCATTTTGACGACTATAGATATATGAAATAACTTTTTTTTCATTTTTTTTCCAGAATTGTTCTGAATTACGTAAATTTATTTTCCTTTCACTTTTGAAACTACAGATTATAGCTGCGATAAAAAAAAAAAGAACAAATGTTTAAATAACAATTATTTAGTAGAACACGTGATCTTCGGCGTCTCCAGTCTGCCGAAAAGAGTCTAGCGTTGGGAAGTGCGAAATGTTTCATACTTACTTTTAAAGTGTCTATTATAAAAGGTGTTGTTTCATTAAAATATGCCCCCACGTAGTATTATAAATCTTTAACTCTAAAAGCTAAAGTAGAAATTATTAAAAAGGTAGGATGTGGCCGATCTAAGACAGAGATTGCTGCAGAATATGGAATAAAAAAGAATACGCTCTCTACTTACTTGAAAAATAAAGAATTTATACTGAAATCATGGGAAAAGGAAAAAATTGCTAAAAGTCGAAAGCGTATAAGAACAGCAGCACATGAGGATTTAGAGGAAGCTTTACTGTTATGGACAAAGGATGCATTGGCAAGAAATGTACCTTTCAGTGGACCTATATTGGCAACTAAAGCAAAAGAACTTGCACAACTCATGGATGTTAAAAGTTTTAATTGCAGCGATTTATGGCTGACACGTTTTAAGCAGCGAAATAACATCGTATACAAAACTTTGTGCTGAAAGTGGTACTGTAAACTTCGATGTTTGCAATGAATTCCTCGAAAAACTACCTGAACTCATTTCTACGTATGCAATGAAAGACATCTTTCATACCGATGAAACAGGCTTATTTTATAAACTTCTCCCTAACAAGACCTTAACATTTAAAGGTGAAACGTACACAAGTAACAAACTTAGAAAAGACAGAATAACTGTGATGGTTGGTGCCAATATGGGTGGAAGTGAGAAGTTAAAATTGTTAGTTATTGGTAAATCAAATTAGCCACGTTGCTTCAAAGGTGTTAAAACACTGCCTGTTGATTATGTAGCAAATTACAACGCCTGGATGACGCGTAAAATCTGCATTAGTTGGTTAAAAGAACTGGATAAAAAAATTTCTCGTCAAAACAGAAAATTTCAATTGCTGCTAGATAATGTGCAGAGTCATCTTAAATTACCAATACTAAGCTCTATAAAAATTGAATATTTACCCCCTAATAGTACAACACAACTGCAACCGATGGATCAAGGTGTAATCCAAAATTTAAAAATTCATTATCGCAAAAGGGTTCTAGAACAAATTTTATTTTCGATTGATCTTAACGAAAGTTACGACATAACATTACTCACTGCCATCAATGATTTGTATGCAGCATGGGACCCGTTCTACCTGAAACAATAAAAAAAATGCTTTCGACATGCTGGATTTATCCATCCATCTAAAAGGAGTAGTTGCAATGAAAATGACGAAAACGACAGACTTTTTAAAGAAATAGAATTTCCAAACTTTTCTGAAAAGTTCCAGTGTGATATTACTTTCGCAGAGTACGTAGCAATTGACAATTGTTTAGAAGTATCTGGACAATTGTTGAAACAATTCATGAAAAATACAATGAGGAGATGTAATCAGATTCTAGCGATTCAGCTACTACATCCCAAGTGCTTTCCTTACCCACAGAAAATTCAATTGCAAAATCAATTGAACGTTTACGTACATTTATCCTAATGCAGCTGTCATCGGACAAGGTACTTAACTGTTTGTTACAAATAGAAAAAGTGGCTAAAAATCAAAATTGAATAGGTCTAAGCAAACAACAATTGATAATTATTTTCATAGTGATGATAAATAAGTGTAAATAATTTCTTAAATGTTCATCTAATTTTAGGTAAGAGAGTTGTAGTATAGTTAATTAAAAATTTTAAAATGCAGTTGTTTTACACTGTATTATCAATTTTTATGCTTTATTTATACACTATATTGCCATTGATTATGGGACACCTGCGATTTTAGACATTTTACTAAATATCTGGAAAAATACATGAGGAATCATCTCGAAACTCTTAGTGTATAAATATAATAGTATACGTCATGCATCTCCGTGAAGATTTTTTACCGAAACGCCATAGGGGACCGTCAACAAATTAAAAAAAATGAATATCTTTTGAATAACCCTGTCAAAACTAATGTAGCAAAAGCGCTCAAACTCTAGATTATGATTGAATGCCTTATTGTAATAAACTGTGTCCATTTTTATGAAAATAGCATGCACACTCGCAGAGTAATTAAGGTTTTTATAAAAATGATCCCAAATTTTTCGAAGTTTTTTCTTTATAGTTTTCAGAGTTCTTAATATAAAATATTATTTCTTTCAGAAAATATGACAAACAACATTGCACACAGTACCCTGTAATCAGAGTTAAAAAATAATGAAAATTGTATAAAAAATGAGTTGGTTTACTAAATAATTTGTTACTGCGCATGCGTCAACGATATCAAAATTTCATGTGCATATTATGTTAGCTAAATGTATAGAGCAACTTTTGTGAAAGTCACAAAATCACAACTTGAAAATTCTGACAATAATCGTCAATTGAATAAGTCGATAATCCGTTATTCTCAAAATAAAGCAAAAACAAGAAGGGTTGTATCCATATATTCATTGATTAGTGTCAATATACAATACACAATATGGGATGTACTACTGCATTTAGATAAAATCCCTAATTTTTTTGCTTCATTTTGGAAACAACGGATTTTGTCCTTTTTCTATAGAAGATTACTTTCAGAATTTTCAAGCTATGATTTTAAGACTTTTACAAAAGTTGCTCTATACATTTAGCTAACATAATATGCAAATGAAATTTTGATATCTTTGACGCATGCGCAGTAAAAAATTATATAGTAAACCTACTCATTTTTCATACAATTTTTATTATTTTTTAATTCTGATTACAGGGTACTGTGTGCAATGTTGTTTGTCATATTCTCTGAAAAAAATATTATTTTATATTAAGAACTCTGAAAATTATAATGGAAAAACTTGGAAAAATTTGGGACTATTTTTATAAAAACCTTAATTACTCTGCGAGTGTGCATGCTATTTGCATAAAAATGAACACAGTGTATTACAATAAGGCATTCAATCATAATCTAGAGTTTGAGCGCTTTTGCTACATTAGTTTTGACAGGGTTATTCAAAAGATATTCATTCGTTTTTAATTTGTTGACGGTCCCCTATGGCGTTTCGGTAAAAATTCTTCACGGAGATGTATGATGTATACTATTATATTTATGCACTAAGAGTTTCGAGATGATTCCTCATGTATTTTTCTAGATATTTAGTAAAATGTCTAAAATCGCAAGTGTCCCATAATCAATGGCAATATAGTGTGTGTATATATATATATATATATATATATATATGTCAACATTTTAAAGGAGGGTGGTTTTGGGGTCTGGGAGTCATGATCGGTGAAAATATACCAAAATTTTTTGAAAGTGCTTTCCTCCGGACGGCTGCAATAGGTAGCTTTTTACTTTTTGTAATGAAAGTTACCTAAAAGTTAGTAAAAATACTGAATTGCTGAAAATACTTATTGAGCAGGCATTAATTAGAATACAAAAATCCCATTTCGTATTAAAAATTCACATTAAAAATTACAAAAAAAAAATCATGCTTTTTTAATACTTCCTGAAATCATTTACAAAACTTTGTTATCTAGTGAATTAAAGTGTTACTGTCGGTAGCCTAATATGCATTCCAATATTTTTGAACAGCCATGTATTTCATATATCGGTTGATATATATACATATATTTAAATACTATATAATAAATAAATTAAGTATTGCAAGAACCGCCTATCTAGTTGAAATTTCCCTTTCAGCAATTTATACTAATAGATGTAAACATACTTGTATACTTTTGCTCAGCCCTGTAGTTCATCTAGTACCTTTAGTACATGAAAGTATTTTGCTAAAATTTAGTTTATATAAAGATACTCTTTAAACTATTTCAATCACATTTCCAGAAATTACCATCCACAGACGACTCTGTATTCAGTTCTTTGCGTAACCCTGTGTATCATTTTATCTATATTCTACAAATATTTCTTAGTAAACTGTATGCATTTCAACATAAAAATCCATTTAAGTAAATTACGCTTATATTCAGTAACCTTTCCTAGCTCTTTTGTGTAACCCTGTATATCAAAATTAGGGTGTGACTATTAGCATTTATACACACCATAAATTGTACATATATACTTAGAGAAACTTAAAAGCACATATCATAATTGAAAATTCATTTCATCCACCCAACAGCCAACATCTATAATATGCAGTACTTCGTATTGAATACACACTGTTTGAAATAATTTGTTTGTCCCTGTAAATAATATGCGCTTCGTATTATAACTCATATTAAGTGTCAGCGACTTATATCAATATGACTACGCATGAAATCGTTTATCATAATTAAAATATTTCGCAAACAATATTCTCCTTTATTATTAAGTGATGGAATTCTTTTGTGCGGCCTTGTAATGTAATAACTATTCTTTTCACAGCATATTTTACAGAATACACATTTTAGTGCAATTTGTTGATGCATATAAATTTTAATATCTTTGATCGGGTGTAACATCTTTAAAATTCATTTGAAACGATTTTTCTCCATAGGCCGTAATGTAACGGAAAATTTTTGACTGACCCTGTAAAAAACTAATCATGGTAGAAACTTCATTTTCAATAGGGTTTGTGCTAGCGGAAATGTCAATAACGCCTAAAAATTTCATGGAAATCCGAGCATATGAGTTAGATTTTCTTGAAAATTTATCTATTTATCTTAATCGTGAAGTTATTGTTAATGATAAATCTGATTCTAAAACGCTATCCATAACTTGGAAAAAACTTTTCAGCACTGCCTTATAATTATTTACCTTTTTTTCCATTAATCATTTATATAATTTTTTAGATTTATATATATGTATCTTTATAACTATTTATATATATATTTTGTATTAATCATGTATATAATTTTTTAGATATATATATGTTTTCTTATTACTATAAACATTTTTAATACTAATTATTATTATTTTATTATTATTTTATGTGTGGGTGTTTTTACTTTTAATATAACCTGCCTTTTTTACTTACTACTTTTTACTTAACTTTTTCCTTTGTAATCATTTTCCTTTTTTCCCTTCCTTCATTGAATCCTTTGTTCGTTTATGCTCTTCCGTGATTGGCTGTTGCTCCTTCAGCTTGCTCCTTTTCCCGCCTTTTCACGTCAGTCGTGCCGCTATATTCATTCTAGACGCACGTCTTTTTGCGCCTGATGAAGATAGACTAAGTTCTATCGAAAGGACTTGCGCTACTTTATTTATTTTATGGTATTTCAAGAAGGTTTTTTTTTTTGTCTTCAATTCTATAACACCGGTTTCCAATTTTTTCCTGAATCCGAGCATATTTGCGAGAGTTAGAGCGCGGAGAGATGGCTTTACGACCAGATGGACAAACAGATAGACAAACCGAAAGCATAAGCACTTTCAACCTTGTTTGAAAGTACTAATAAGAAAATCAAATATGTGAAATATTTTTATAATGAAAGAAATTAAAACTATATAATTATTTATATATTTGCATCACAAATATTAATTTATGTATCTGTGATAACTGGTAGATTATTCATTGAAATAAATTTAAATAATTTCAAATAACAAGAAAAAAAAATTATAGACAAGTAAATTTGAGTACTATTATTTTCTACTTTTCATAAAATGTTTAAACATGCAAAATTTCATAGTTAAATATGCGTTTCTATGCTAGAAAAAAAATAATTTATATTTTTTGTAAATTTCACTTACTATGTATATTTTTACAATTGCGGTTTTAAAATTATCAATGAAAATTTTCGTTTTTAAAAATTAAGTTTGAGTGGGATTCAATCTCACGAAGAAAAATCTCAAATCCAGTATGTCCCTGAGCAGGCGACAAGGTTGTTGCCATGGAAAGAAATTAACAAAAATTATTAACTGTAGTGTAAACATTCCGACTAATTTTCTTAAGAACCCCTTTGGGTCTTTTAGGACTGTCCTATATATGTATACTAACTATACTCTATCGATACAAAAGGTTCATCTGATTTGAGGCCACCAACTTAGGACCATGATCTTGTAAATAAAAAGGGATAATGTGGGCGTGTTTGTGAGATATGATTTTACTCTGAACCCTGAAGTCTAAAAAAAGAAACGTGACAGAAAAAAGGTTGGAATGAGCTGTATATAATTCTATACATTTTTTCTATTAATTTATATTTGTATCAATTCGCCAATTTTTTATCATAAAGACAAGTGTATTTTAAACCTTACTTTCTCATTTTTGCGTTCTCTTATTCAAAAGTTCAAAACTGATAAAAGACATTTTTTTTCATCTCACTATAAAAGTGATGCACCTGGCATTAAAATCAAAATATCAGCTGCATTGCATGACAGTAGTATTAAATAAAATCGTGTTCGGAAGATCATTTTCGGAAAATGTATTGTTTTCAAATAGCCATCTCGCGGGATGAGCCAGATCATTTCCTATAATAAAAAGAAAAGAAAAAGAATGAAAGAAAAGATATGTTTTGCAGATAAAAATATAATAAATCTCCAGAGAGCCTTAGTGCATACATTCTTATATACAGTCGGCTCTCGTTAATTCGAAATCGGATAATTCGAATCTTCGCTTAATTCGAACAAAACATGAAGTCCCGAAACTTTCAATGGCAGAATAATGTTAAAATTTTTCGTTTATTCGAACTCATTTTCTCTTGACTCCGCTTAATTCAAACTAACGGGAATTCCATTTTTTCATTTTTCATTTCATTCTGACGACTATAGATATATGAAATAACTTTTTTCTTTCATTTTTTTTTCCAGAATTGTTCTGAATTACGTAAATTTATTTTCCTTTCACTTTTGAAACTACAGATTATAGCTGCGATAAAAAAAAGAACAAATGTTTAAATAAAAATTATTTAGTAGATCACGTGATCTTCGGCGCCTCCAGTCTGCCGAAAAGAGTCTAGCGTTGGGAAGTGCGAAATGTTTCATACTTACTTTTAAAGTGTCTATTATAAAAGGTGTTGTTTCATTAAAATATGCTCCCACGTAGTATTATAAATCTTTAACTTTAAAGGCTAAAGTAGAAATTATTAAAAAGGTAGGATGTGGCCGATCTAAGACAGAGATTGCTGCAGAATATGGAATAAAAAAGAATATGCTCTCTACTTACTTGAAAAATAAAGAATTTATACTGAAATCATGGGAAAAGGAAAAAATTGCTAAAAGTCGAAAGCGTATAAGAACAGCAGCACATGAGGATTTAGAGGAAGCTTTACTGTTATGGACAAAGGATGCATTGGCAAGAAATGTACCTTTCAGTGGACCTATATTGGCAACTAAAGCAAAAGAACTTGCACAACTCATGGATATTAAAAGTTTTAATTGCAGCGATTTATGGCTGACACGTTTTAAGCAGCGAAATAACATCGTATACAAAACTTTGTGGTGAAAGTGGTACTGTAAACTTCGATGTTTGCAATGAATTCCTCGAAAAACTACCTGAACTCATTTCTACGTATGCAATGAAAGACATCTTTCATACCGATGAAACAGGCTTATTTTATAAACTTCCCCCTAACAAGACCTTAACATTTAAAGGTGAAACGTACACAAGTAACAAACTTAGAAAAGACAGAATAACTGTGATGGTTGGTGCCAATATGGGTGGAAGTGAGAAGTAAAAATTGTTAGTTATTGGTAAATCAAATTAGCCACGTTGCTTCAAAGGTGTTAAAACACTGCCTGTTGATTATGTAGCAAATTACAACGCCTGGATGACGCGTAAAATTTGCATTAGTTGGTTAAAAAAACTGGATAAAAAAATTTCTCGTCAAAACAGAAAATTTCAATTGCTGCTAGATAATGTGCAGAGTCATCTTAAATTACCAATACTAAGCTCTATAAAAATTGAATATTTACCCCCTAATAGTACAACACAACTGCAACCGATGGATCAAGGTGTAATCCAAAATTTAAAAATTCATTATCGCAAAAGGGTTCTAGAACAAATTTTATTTTCGATTGATCTTAACGAAAGTTAAGACATAACATTACTCACTGCCATCAATGATTTGTATGCAGCATGGGACCCGTTGTACCTGAAACAATAAAAAAAATGCTTTCGACATGCTGGATTTATCCATCCATCTAAAAGGAGTAGTTGCAATGAAAATGACGAAAACGACAGACTTTTTAAAGAAATAGAATTTCCTAACTTTTCTGAAATGTTCCAGTGTGATATTACTTTCGCAGAGTATGTAGCAATTGACAATTGTTTAGAAGTATCTGGACAATTGTTGAAACAATTCATGAAAAATACAATGAGGAGATGGAATCAGATTCTAGCGATTCAGCTACTACATCCCAAGTGCTTTTCTTACCCACAGAAAATTCTATTGCATAATCAATTGAACGTTTACGTACATTTATCCTAATGCAGCTGTCATCGGACAAGGAACTTAACTATTTGTTACAAATAGAAAATGTGGCTAAAAATCAAAATTGAATAGGTCTAAGCAAACAACAATTGATAATTATTTTCATAGTGATGATAAATAAGTGTAAATAATTTCTTAAATGTTCATCTAATTTTAGGTAAGAGAGTTGTAGTATAGTTAATTAAAAATTTTAAACTGCAGTTGTTTTACACTGTATTATCAATTTTTATGCTTTATTTATACACTATATTGCCATTGATTATGGGACACTTGCGATTTTAGACATTTTACTAAATATCTAGAAAAATACATGAGGAATCATCTCGAAACTCTTAGTGTATAAATATAATAGTATACGTCATGCATCTCCGTGAAGATTTTTTACCGAAACGCCATAGGGGACCGTCAACAAATTAAAAAAGAATGAATATCTTTTGAATAACCCTGTCAAAACTAATGTAGCAAAAGCGCTCAAACTCTAGATTATGATTGAATGCCTTATTGTAATAAACTGTGTCCATTTTTATGAAAATAGCATGCACACTAGCAGAGTAATTAAGGTTTTTATAAAAATGATCCCAAATTTTTCCAAGTTTTTTCTTTATAATTTTCAGAGTTCTTAATATAAAATATTATTTCTTTCAGAAAATATGACAAGCAACATTGCACACAGTACCCTGTAATCAGAATTAAAAAATAATGAAAATTGTATAAAAAATGAGTTGGTTTACTAAATAATTTTTTACTGCGCATGCGTCAACGATATCAAAATTTCATTTGCATATTATGTTAGCTAAATGTATAGAGCAACTTTTGTGAAAGTCACAAAATCACAACCTGAAAATTCTGACAATAATCGTCAATTGAATAAGTCGAAAATCCGTTATTCTCAAAATAAAGCAAAAACAAGAGGGGTTGTATCCATATATTCATTGATTAGTGTCAATATACAATACACAATATGGGATGTACTACTGCATTTGGATAAAATCCCTCATTTTTAGGTAGCTTTCATTACAAAAAGTAAAAAGCTACCTATTGCAGCCGTCCGGAGGAAAGCACTTCCGGAAAATTTTGGTATATTTTCACCGATCATGACCCCCAGACCCTAAAACCACCCTCCGTTCAAATGTTGACATATATATATATATATATACTAGCGGACCCGACAGACGTTGTCCTTCCTGGCACCGACACCAGAAAATCAAATAAATGTACTTAAATATAGTGATACGCACGATAAACACTACGCTCTTAATTTAATTTCTTATTACAATTATGTAAGGAAATTACTTTTCACTCTTCAGTATTTTTTGAAGTCGGTTCAATTTTTGATAGAAAAGTTTATTTTTCTCTTTTTTGTTAAAAGTTAACGATTTTCTGAAGTCAGTTAATCAAAATTATAATACAGGCTATATTACTGTAAAGCATACACTTTTGACAGGAGCGGGGTTCGAACACGCGATCTCTTTCTTCGAGAAGTTGAGCTTAAATCTGGCGCCTTTGACCGCTCGGACATTCCGTCCGCCCTCTATTTATCGAAATTATTTAACACTTTTAATTAAGAAAAAATCACTAACTATTAGGTTTTGCCTAATTACTAAAAAAGTACTGAATCAATTTCGACGAAATGAAAATCTAAACCATTCTGGAATCTACTGGAACGCACGCACAAAATTTCATTAAAATCGGTCCAGTCGTTTAGAAGGAGTTCAGTGACATACACACGCATAGAAGATTTTTATATATAAACATGAACATTGAAAATTTCAGGTTTTTGCGCCGAAGACATCGCCAAATTAGGAAAATGTGAATTATCTCACGAACTACTGGACTTAGACAAATTTGCTTAGTACCGTTCAATTCAGCATGAAAAAATACACTAAAATATGCTATTAGATGAAAAATAACTACAAAAGCCGATTTTTAAGAATTTTTTTAAAAATTCGCTCATTTTTCTACTCATCGTAGGGGTGGAATTTTCGAAAATCCATTTTTAGCGGCACTCGATGTTATAAGAAGTATTTTTACCTCAATTTTCAAGATTTTTGGTATGTTAGATTTTTTGTACTATGATCAATACGAAATCCTGACTTTCTTTAATATATATAGCACTTTTAATTAGCGAAAAATCACTAACTATTAGTTTTTGCCTAATTACTAAAAAAGTACTAAATCAATTTCGACGAAATGTGAATTTAAACCATTCTCGAATCTACTGGAACGCACACACAAAATTTCATCAAAATCGGTCCAGTCGTTTAGGAGGAGTTCAATTACATACACACGCACAGAAGATTTTTATATATAAAGATGATCATTGAAAATTTCAGGTTTTTGCGCCAAAGACATCGCCAAATTAGGAAAATGTAAATTATCTCACGAACTACTGGACTTAGACAAATTTGCTTAGTACCGTTCAATTCAGCATGAAAAAATACACTACAATAAGCTATTAGATGAAAAAATACACTACAATAAGCTATTAGATGAAAAATAACTACAAAAACCGATTTTAAGGAATTTTTGAAAAGTTCGTTCTTTTTTCTACTCATCGTAAACGATGGAATTTTCGAAAATCCTTGTTTTAGCGGCACTCGATGTTATAAGAAGTATTTTTACCTCATTGAAAATTTCAGGTTTTTGCGCCAAAGACATCGCCAAATTAGGAAAATGTAAATTATCTCACGAACTACTAGACTTAGACAAATTTGCTTAGTACCGTTCAATTCAGCATGAAAAAATACACTACAATATGCTATTAGATGAAAAATAACTACAAAAACCGATTTTAAGGAATTTTTTAAAAGTTCGTTCTTTTTTCTACTCATCGTAAACGATGGAATTTTCGAAAATCCATTTTTAGCGGCACTCGATGTTATAAGAAGTATTTTTACCTCAATTTTCAAGATTTCTGAATGGTAGATTTTTTGTGCTATGATTAATACGAAATCCTGACTATCTTTAATATATATAGCACTTTTAATTAGCGAAAAATCACTAACTATTAGTTTTTGCCTAATTACTAAAAAAGTACTGAATCAATTTCGACGAAATGTGAATCTAAACCATTTTCGAATCTACTGGAACGCACACACAAAATTTCACCAAAATCGGTCCAGTCGTTTAGGAGGAGTTCAATTACATACACACGCACAGAAGATTTTTATATATAAAGATAATCATTGAAAATTTCAGGTTTTTGCGCCAAAGACATCGCCAAATTAGGAAAATGTAAATTATCTCACGAACTACTGGACTTACACAAATTTGCTTAGTACCGTTCGATTCAGCATGAAAAAATACACTACAATATGCTATCAGATGAAAAATAACTACAAAAACCGATTTTAAAGAATTTTTTAAAAGTTCGTTCTTTTTTCTACTCATCGTAAACGGTGGAATTTTCGAAAATCCATTTTTAGCGGTACTCGATGTTATAAGAAGTATTTTTACCTCAATTTTCAAGATTTTTGGTATGGTAGATTTTTTGTGCTATGATTAATACGAAATTCTGACTTTCTTTAATATATATAGCACTTTTAATTCGCGAAAAATCACTAACTATTAGTTTTTGCCTAATTACTAAAAAAGTACTGAATCAATTTCGACGAAATGTGAATCTAAACCATTCTCGAATCTACTGGAACGCACACACAAAATTTCATCAAAATCGGTCCAGTCGTTTAGGAGGAGTTCAATTACATACACACGCACAGAAGATTTTTATATATAAAGATATAACCATATATATATATATATATATATATCTGATTTTTGTCATGCGATAACTAACATATTTATGAACCGATTTGAATGAAACTTGGTATGTACATAGTACATACAAATGTCTCGACCGAGTTCGTTGGGCAGCATCATCCGCCATTTTGTTTCAAAATGGCGGCCATTTTAAATTTTTAAAAAAATTTAAAATTTAAAATTAAATGCGAAAAAATTAAAAGTTGAAAAATATTTTTCTTTTACGTGTTAGAACTTAAAACAAAGATTCCAGAACACTTTTTATTTTGTCTATATCTTAAAAAATAATTGAGTTATAGCATTTTGAATTTTTCTTATGGCTGACATTTTGAAACGATCTGATTTTTATCATGTAATAACACGCGCATTTATGAACCAATTTGAATGAAACTTGGTATGTACATAGTACATACAAATGTCTCGACCGAGTTCGTTGGCCAGCATCATTCGCCATTTTGTTTCAAAATGGTAGCCATTTTAATTTTAAAAAAAAAATTAAAATTTAAAATTAAATGCGAAAAAATTAAAAGTTGAAAAATATTTTTCTTTTACGTATTAAAAATTAAAACAATGATTCCAGAACACTTTTTGTTTTGTCTATATCTTAAAAAAATGATTGAGTTATAGCACTTTGAATTTTGCTTATGGCTGACATTTTGAAACGGTCTGATCTGAACGATCCATCATGTTGTTTTAGAATGGCATACACTTTATGATATCGTGGAATTTGGTGACTCTCTAAATCGCTTAAAAAAAACCAGGTTGAATAAAAGATGACTAATTTCTAAAAATTCTTATTAATATTCAGTCTTGACAAAAACTAGTATTCAATCTTATAAAACCACTAATTTTATAAGATTATTTCCACTAATTTGAGCTTAGTATTTTTTAAACAATGTAACTTACTTTAAAATAAATAAATAAATGTATAAGTATATGAAAGCTACCTCTTCCTCCCGGCATTGCCGGAAGGACTTTTTTGCTTCATTTTGGAAACAACGGATTTTGTCCTTTTTCTATAGACGATTACTTTCAGAATTTTCAAGCTATGATTTTGAGACTTTTACAAAAGTTGCTCTATACATTTAGCTAACATAATATGCAAATGAAATTTTGATATCTTTGACGCATGCGCAGTAAAAAATTTTATAATAAACCTACTCATTTTTCATACAATTTTTATTATTTTTTAATTCTGATTACAGGGTACTGTGTGCAATGTTGTTTGTCATATTTTCTGAAAAAAATATTATTTTATATTAAGAACTCTGAAAATTATAATGGAAAAACTTGGAAAAATTTGGGACCATTTTTATAAAAACCTTAATTACTCTGCGAGTGTGCATGCTATTTGCATAAAAATGAACACAGTGTATTACAATAAGGTATTCAATCATAATCTAGAGTTTGAGCGCTTTTGCTACATTAGTTTTGATAGGGTTATTCAAAAGATATTCATTCTTTTTTATTTTGTTGACGGCCCCCTTTGGAGTTTCGGGAAAAAATCTTCACGGAGATGTATGACTTATACTATTATATTTATACACTAAGAGTTTCGAGATGATTCCTCATGTATTTTTCTAGATATTTAGTAAAATGTCTAAAATCGCAAGTGTCCCATAATTAATGGCAATATAGTGTATTAATACTAGCAGCCTTCGTCCGCTACGCTGGTCAGTTTTTTTAATAGAAACTTTGAATCAAACGAAATTTTTACATCATTGTAATTTTCAGTTTTATATCGTATTTTAGACTGTCTCTCATCGGTGAAAAGTCAGTCATCTAAACGGAAAGTTCAGTGTTAGTCACAAATGAATGACGAAGTGCTCAACCTGCTAACAATTTTTAATCATATAAAAGTTCATTCAGCGGAACCTTTAAAATAAAGCCAACCTTTTGTAATTGGATTCATCTGATTTAAAACATCTAAATAAGTATTCAATTAAACAACGTAGAATGACATATTTCATTTATTACAAAATTTCTAAAAAATTATCTTACTAAGAATGTAAGTTCCATTAAAATCTATCTAGTAGAACTTAAGTTATAAGCGGCCGGAATGAAATTTCACTTTGCGTTTTATATATATTGAGATAATTAAATATAGCTTACATAATCATATTAACCTGATTATAGAACTCTCTTTCAAAACTGAGTATCTCCCGAACTACTGATTTTAAAAGAATTTGCTTAGTACCATTCAATTCAGCATGAAAAAACACACTAAAATATGTTATCAGTTAAAAAATAACTACAAAAGCCAATTTTTAAGGAGTATTTTAAAAGTTCGTACTTTTATTTACACCCCTTAGGGGTGGAATTTTCGAAAATCCCTTCTTAGCGGCACTCGATGTTATAAGAAGTATTTTTACAACAATTTTCAAGATTTTTGGTTCGATAGATTTTTTTGTGCTGTGATTAATTCGAAATCCAGACTTTCTTTTATATATATAGATTACTAATTATTTTATGTGTTTATAGCTTTTAATTTAATATTAAGTCTTATTCTAGCGATAATAGCCAAAATAAATTAAAAACATATTATAACATTAATTTCTTTGTAATAGTACCCCTTTAAACATGTTTTCCTCTCAAACTTTTCATAATTCGAACTCCGGATAATTCGAACATTTCTTGTGGTCCCAACCAGTTTGAATTAATGAGAGTCGACTGTATATATATATATATATATATATATATATATATATATATATATATATATATATATATATATATATATATATATATATATATATATAAATCTGTTCAGGGACGAATGAAAGAAGCCTCACGTGTCTAGTATATCTGTTCAAGGACGAATGAAAACATCCGCACCTATCTAGTATGCGTTCAGTCAGGTGTACAGTTGTAGCTCACGCCACTCAATTCTTCAAATATATATATGTATATATATATTCTTTATATGTATATATATATATGTATTTAATCTGAATAAGAATGGCGTTTACAAATTTCATTTTTTTTAAAGGGGGATAAATGTTTTGTTATTGTACATTCAAAAAAGTATTATAAAAAAATTTTACTAAAACTGATTAAAAAATGGTGGTTTACATTTGCAACGTCACACCTTTAACGTATCGTTCTTTATTTTGTTCGGGAAGCATGATATTTTAGTCTATCTACTAGAAAAACAGCAAAAACATTAACGTTTCTGTTGCACATAATGCCAAATTTTCTATAAAAAATTGGATCAAAATAATTATAATTTTAATTTATATACTTATTTTAAAGTCTTTTCGCTGCACAATTACAACTATTGATTTTTTAACTGTTTTTTAACCGCTCGATGTTTCTTGCATAATTTACTTATGCATAGATTAGTGTAAATATAAAAGAATTAAAAATTGTTCAAGATATCATGCGGCGTACGTTGAAAACTATAGTTTTTAGAAAATCGCATTTAAAGATAGTAATCGCGCATGCGCTCGCATTTTTACTGATATTTTTCTTAAAAGTAATAATGATTTAAATATTTTTACCATAATCATGTACACTATGAATGTTTAATTTTCATGAACTATAAAGTCTCTTTTTAAGAATGGTGACTCAGAGAAATCCCTTAAGGGATGGATTGTATTAAGGAGGTTCTGGAATACATTTTTTAAATATTTTTTATTTATTGAGTTAAAATTCTGAATTCCTTTATTAGGGTTAACCGTATCATTTGCCACCATTATCTATTAATGTTAATTATTAACTCTTAATTGTTTAAAAATATCTAATTGTTAACTCTGTATGTATGAATTCTATAGATCATTTAACGGACTGCACGAATGCATTTGTAAAAGCACACGTGCTGAAAATGGACGTCTAATGCATTATGTGTCTTTAAATTTCTTTGTAAATTTCATTTCATTGGATAAAAAAATAAAAATAAATTCCTACTACTAATGTGTTACTGTTGGGAAAGATTTTATTATTTACGCCTGATATAGAATTTTAAATTAGAATTTTTTAAATTAATTTAAAAAATAAACTATTGAAGACAAAAGGTTAGTAAATGCTAGAATAAAGCCAATAATACTGACATTATGGATTGGATCTATATATTGCAGATTTATTCGGGCAAAGTACTAAATGTTCTATTCATTGTAAATATATATTAAACTAATAGAAAACTAGCATTTTATTAAAATACAATTAATGTATTTTTTTAAAATTAGGTTTATTCATTTCGAATACACACACATACAATTTCCAAAATATAACGCTTCTTTTATCTTAAAAAATGATTCTTGCGAGTTTCATTATTTAATTACCGTAATTTCGGGTGTAAAAGCCGCGGATCAAACAATTCTTTTTGGACCCAGAAATCTTATTCGGTGATTGAAGACAAATATTTACGTCGATCTAAGTAGTTACATTTCTTTCTTAAAAAATTCTGGGTCGAAAAAGAATTGTTTGATCCGCGGCTTTTACACCCGAAATTACGGTAAATGTTTATTTCATTTTTACAGTTTTCCTTTTTCATAGGTAATTATCCATTTTCTTACTTTTATTTAATGCTCGACAAGCTCCTTCTTTATAAAATTCAGTTTATAACTTGATTTATCGCACTGCCGTGCAATTCATTATAATTTACTGCATACACACATTCAACTTTATTCTATAATCTCATCACCGTATTTCTAAAATTTATTATGATTCACCAAATTAGTTTAGGCAGGCGCTCCGGAAGGATGTAGTTTTGTAATTGGGCTGCCCATAAATTAGTTGCAACACAGAATGCTAAATGCTGGAAAAGAAAGAGGAAAATATTATTTTATTCACACATTGTTTAAAAGAATCTTTTTTTTTAGAAATATAAAAGGCAATATAAAAAAAGAAAAATGTCTTGATATTAAAAATAAGTATAAAAAAAATCCAAAAAATCAAAATTTTAAATTTTTTTAATAAATTTATTAAGGATAATATTTACAAGATTTTTGACGAAAATTACCATTTTAAGGCCAACAAAGTAATTCCATTTATATAGATATATTTTTTCAAATAAAACGTTACTTTGAAACATAACGAAAACTAGTCAGACGAGGCAATTTCAAAACTTTTTTTTTTATCTCATACATGTGTCAAAATTCTCTGCCACATTTCCAAAATTTAATGCTATTCTATTCCCATGTTTGAGGATTCTGAAGACATGAAATTCCGTGCAATAGTTTATAAAATAAAACTATTGAGAATATCTAAACATAAAAGCGTCACCTGTTGGGGTATTTACATCAAAACTTAGTCAGCAATAATATTTATTATACTCCAATCTAAAGTTCGCAAAAATTCGTGAATTATTTCTAAAGACACAGTTATTGCGAAAATTCGGTAAAATTCAGTATGGTAGCGCCACCTGTTAGGCGATATGCATCAAAACGCAAACATGAGCAGCTTATATCAAGAAATAACAGAATCTAAAATTTTATGAAATTCTGTGAATAATTTCTTGAGATAGAGCTATTGTGGAAATCGAGAAAAATGCAGCACAGCAGCACCACCTGTTTGTTAAACGAGTCACACCAAAATGTAAACTACATTAATTCATATCGAGGACTAACCGAATCTGAAATTTGATGGTGCATTAGGTCTTGAGATAAAGCAGTAACGTAAATCGAAAAAAATAGAGCATAGCACATCGCCATCTGTTGTGAGATTTACACTAAAAACGAATTAGCTTCAATTTATATCAGGGACTACCTGACTACAAATTTTTATTAAACTCCATGCTTTAGTTCTTGAGATAAAGCACCCACAAAATTAATGTTACATACACACAGACGTAGTCGTAGATTCACAGAAAGACAGAGTCACAGAGTGTCATGGACTCACCGACAGACATTTTGTAAAAACATGTTTTTCGGTTTCTCTGATCTCTAAAAGGTGTAATTCCGTTGAAAACCGGAATTCGAAAATTTTTGACGAATCTAATGCTTTTTTCTTGTGAAGATTGAACAATATAAAAATTTCCGGAACACTTTAAAAATAGTTAACTTTAATATGATGCAAATAATGAAGGTGCTTTAAAAGAAACATTGTCTAAGTCAACGGAGTTATCTATAGGTAAATTTAATGAGACGTTTAAATCGTGCTACAGAGAGATCTACCCGAAACAAACCTCTAGCATTTGTTAAATTATAGCAGTCTTTTTTTACACCCCTCAGGAAATTTGGTTCAAAACATCATCCTTAGTAGCTTTATTCAAATGATTTTTTCCATTTATTGAAATATAAAAAGATCTTCCATTATTCCTGAATAACATAACCTGCCGATTTAATGCATTTTCAGACAAACACATAATTAAAAGCTGCGTCAGGAAGTAGTGAATGTTAAATTCAGAATCACATTTTAAAATATTTTGGAGCGAATCCTTTAAAATGAAGTTTGATTTTTTTTCTTTAAAACCTAGATGTATTCTCGTACTGATGATTTCTACAATATTGTCTTTATGAAAAACTTTTATACATCTAAAAGAAATAAGTTGTGATAGTTGAAATTCATTTATACAGGCATTTCGTATTTTTAAAGAAGATGGTTAGATAACCGTCAGTTATCGATTCATGAATGACAGAGAATCAATCCATGAACTGTCAAAAACAATGTAAAGAAAAATCTTTTTAAAATACGTTTTCTTATTGTTTTGACGAAATGTATCTCTGCTCACTGATTCTATAATAATTTTTTTTTTCTGAAGATTTGTAAACATTTTGAGCGATACATTTTTTTCGATGTATTCAGGAAAATGGAAATGATTTATTTATTTATTTATTTATTGTTGTTGATGGAAAATTGGTAACCAGAATGTAATTTGGTAAACAGCAGTGTATAAACATTTTCATCGAATCAATAGATATTAATTTAATATAATTTTAGAACGTAAGTCCTTAGTGCAACAGCGATATCAGGGTGGCGAGTGTTCAGGGAAAAACGGGAATAACACAGTCAAGAAAAGAGAAAAACTACCATTATTTTCTTACAGAAAATACTTCAAATAATATATGGAGATTATATAATCTGAAATTATCTTTAACAAAATACTGGTATTTATCATCTATAATGACTGTGTTTTTATCTAACCAATCGCCACCCTGGATATGCAGTTCATAACAAAAAGCTTAAATGCACTTTACTGCGTAACGTGTTAGAATTTCATAGGCAATATATTGTATAAAGGTGTGCAAAGCAAGAAATAAATTAAAACTGTGTTGATGAAAGATTACTATTGTAGCCTCCATGAACTTGTAAAAATTCCGTTCATTTGTTGGCAACAAAAAGGCAGACGATGTTGTTGTTATTAAAAGAATAAAAATGTTGTTTTTTGTCGATATGCTGAAGGCGTTCTATTTATTATTATTTTACAAGTAATTTAATATAGTAAAATTATTTTAATTAGTCTTGTGATATTAAGTAAAATATAATGACTTTAATCAATTAATTATTTGATACGCGTAAATAGAAATAAGCGTAATACCGGACTCTCTCTTACAAAATCTGGTGACCCTACTTTGGACATTAACGCATTGAAAAATGACGCAAGAATCAACGAAAACGTCTACAAATGCGATTCTTGAAGCAAACAAAGTTCCTGAAGCAAACAAGGTAAGCGTCAAATTTCCTCCATTCTGGGAAGATAATCCTGAAATATGGTTTTTCCAAATTGATGCTCAGTTTTCACTTGTAAATATTATAAATGAAGAAACAAAATTCAATCATCTAGCGGCTCAATTAGACCCTAAATACATTGAATATATATGGGATATTATCCAAAGTAATCGGGATGATAAATATACCGCCGCTAAAGAAAGATTTTTAAATACATTTAAAGAGAGTGAGGAAAAATCACTTAAGAAATTACTTATGGGAATTTCATTGGGTGATATGAAGCCAAGCCAACTACTGCTTAAAATGAAATCGCTCAGTGGAAATAACATACCAGAAAAGGTTTTGAAAACTTTATTTCTTGATAAATTACCAGAGTCAATAAAAAATATTCTAATTGTAAGCAGTGAAAATTTAGATAATTTATCACTAATGGCAGATAAAATTTTTGAAATGAGCTCTTCAACAGAAATTTATTCTGCGAGTTCAGATTCTTCTGTTATGAGTAAAATACTTGAGAAAATTTCTGTGTTGGAAAACCAGATTTCGGCATTAAAAATTGAGAGGCAATCCAGAAGTAAAATTCGGAAATCTGGTACTAAACGAAATAAAAGTAGAAGTCAATCGAGAAAACGATTTAATCCAAATGGGAAATATTGTTACTATCATTTTAAATTTGGTAATCAGTGTTATCCTAATAAATGTAAAAGTCCGTGCAGCTGGAAAAAATCGGAAAACTCCGATCAGCAGTAGTTTTAGCGGCAAATTCTGCTGCTGAAGAATTTAAAGATTGCCGTAATTACCGTTTATTTGTTAAAGACAAAACAACCGGTTTACGCTTTCTTGTTGATAGTGGAGCTGATTTATCAATTATTCCTGCTTCATCCAAACATAAAATATGTAACTCTTTCAAATTGTATGCAGCAAATGGTTCAATAATTCCTACATTTGGTTTCAAAATTTTAACACTAGATTTGGGATTACGTAGACAATATCAATTTCCTTTTGTAATAGCAAAAGTAGACAAAGCAATTTTAGGTGCAGATTTCCTTAATAAATTTAAATTGCTTATTGATATACATAATAAAAAATTAATAGATGGTGTTACTAACCTTTTTGTTAAAAGCGATGTCATGTGTGTATCAAGTGCTGATAGCATAAGTACAACTGACAAAAATTCTCAATATGCACATCTGTTATTACAATATCCTAATTTAACGAAGCCAAATCTTTGAATATGCAATTCCAAACACAATGTAAAGCATTATATTGATACTAAAGGTTCTCCTGTCTATTCAAAACCTCGCCCATTAGACTCAAAAAAATTAAATTTAGCAAAACAAGAATTCAAGTTTATGTTGGATAATGATATAATTAGACCATCCAAATCACCATGGGCTAGTCCACTTCATTTAGTTAACAAAAAAGATGGAAGTTTAAGACCGTGCGGGGATTACAGACGCCTTAATGCTCGAACCATTCCCGACCGTTACCCTATTCCCAGAATAGAAGATTTTCAGCATATATTAAAAGGAAAGAAAATATTTTCAAAAATTGACTTATTTAAGGCCTATTTTCAGATTCCCATTGCAGAAGAGGATAAGCAAAAAACAGCGATAATAACGCCGTTTGGATTATTTGAATATAATGTGATGAATTTTGGTTTACGGAATGCTCCATCTACGTTTCAGCGTTTCATTAATGAAGTATTTTTCGGATTGGACTTCGTTTTCCCATATTTAGATGATATTTTAATAGCTTCTTCAACGGAAGATGAACACACAGAACATCTAAAATTAGTTTTTTTCAAGATTGGATCAATATGACCTTCGTTTAAATATTGCAAAATCAGTTTTTGGTGTAAACCAGCTACAATTTTTAGGATACATGATTACTCCTGAAGGTTCAAAACCCCTTCCAGAAAAAGTAGAAGTAATTAAAAATTATAAGTTACCGGAAACAATCCACGAATTACGAACTTTCCTTGGTCTGGTGAATTTTTATGGAAGATACATAAAAAATGCTGCTGAAAATCAAGCACCACTTCATGAGTATTTAAAAGGGGCGAAAAAGAAAGACAAAAGAAAAATTCCGTGGACAGATGAAACAAAAGAAAAATTTGAAAAATGTAAAGAAGACCTAGCAAATGCTGCTTTATTGACCTATCCTAATCCTGATCTTCCATTATCTCTCTTTTGTGATGCTTCTGATTTTGCCATTGGTGCAGTTTTACAACAATTTGAAGCAGGCTGCTGGAAACCATTAGCCTTTTTTTCAAAAAAATTAAGTAATGCTCAGAAAAGTTATAGTACCTATGATCGAGAATTACTGGGAATATATCTTTCTGTAAAGCAATTTAAACATATGTTAGAAGGAAGACAATTTATAATTTATACAGACCATAAACCCTTAACATTCGCCTTTCAGCAAAAAAATGAAAAAGCTTCGCCTAGACAGTTGCGTCATTTACAATATACAGGGTGATTCAGCTCGTCGGTGACAAACTTTAAGGATCGATAGAGCACACCTAGACGAACATTTTTGAATAGGGAATGTAGGGTCCCTGACGCGATGGTAAGGCGCTAGGCGCTTTCGAAAATTTGGGTGCCGAAATTCGAAACGTCATAAAAACTAGGGAAATGGTTAGATTTTCTTGCTTGTTGCGTCGAAATGATTCTGTTTGTTTAGACTTTCTTCAGTACCAATTTGATAAGCGTATCTCTTAAAACATGGATAGGGGGCGCTGCAGACTTTGGAGAGCTAGACAACAACTTTAAGCCCGTTATTTTGATAATTTAACACATGCTCGCCAAAGTTTATACTCTAACTTAAAGTTTGAACCCAAAAGTAGAGCCCTGCAAAAAGCGTAAGAGCCGGAATAAAATGTCAAAGTACAGGGTGGTCGAAACTCGAAGGCTCCTAAGAGATAAACAAACAGATTTCTTGACTTATGGCATGCATTTTCATGATTCTGTTTGCTGGGGCTCTCTGAAACTCAGTTGAACGGTACAAAAAGAAACATCGATAGGGGGCGCTTTGGGCAAAAAACATAATTCGTTGACATTTCGGACGCTAACTGGAAACGGGGCGCTACGATCAGTTAGTAATAATGAAAACACATTTTCTACCTCTGCTCAACACTTCTGAATAAATTTAGACCAAAAACATCAATGATACTGGAAATTTATTTACAAAAAATAACACTACAGAAGATGCTCGAAATTTCGACCTTGGGCCATGATGCAGGCTTCGCACCTCCGTCGCATTGAGGAGTGTGTGTTTCCAACAATGCCAGGAGTATCTCTGATCTGCCCTGCAGCTGCCACAATGCGCGCCACAAGTTCTTCAGCACTGCTGACAGGTGTATGGTATACCTCGGCCTTCAGGTAACCCCAAAGGAAGAAATCCAAGCAGGTGAGGTCTGGTGATCGGGCAGGCCAGTGAACTGGACCCCCACGCCCGATCCACCGCTGGCCATACCTTGCGTTTAGATGGAGACGCACGTCGTTCGTGTAATGGGCCGGAGCTCCATCGTGCTGGAACCACATCTGGCGACGCGAACCTTCGGGTACGTGCGCCTCCTCCAGAAGCTGCGGCAGCACTTGATCCAGGAAAATCAGGTAATTTCCACCTGTCAGCCGTTCAGGTAACAAATAAGGGCCAATGAGGCAATCCCCCAGAATGCCGGCCCACACATTTACTGAGAAACGCTCCTGGGCTGCTCGGCTTCTGGTTTCATGTGGATTTTCATCACACCACACATGACTGTTGTGGGCGTTCCACATTCCCTCCCGGCTGAAGGTGGACTCGTCCGTAAACAAAATGCTGTTTACAAAACGGGGATCCCTGGATCTCATCGCCAAGTACCATCTTGAGAATTCCACTCGAGGGCCAAAATCCTGCTCTCTGAGCAACTGCACCCGCTGGATGTGGTAGGGGTGCAGATTCCGGGAACGTAAGATGCGCCACGCAGTTGCTTGCGAAATGCCAACATGTCTGGCGATATCTCTCGTGCTAAGACCTGGGTTGTCCTCAACCAGGTTAAGCACAGCTTCTTCGTTGTCGGGGGTGCTCACTGATCGCTCCCGTTCAGGCCTGCCTCCGTCGAAAGATCCCGTTGTGGACAACCTCTGGTGTACTCGAGCGAAGAAGGCATGGCAGGGGATTTGTCTGTTGGGGTAACGCTCGGCGTACAACCGCTGAGCGGCTCGTCCATTACAACCAGCAGCGCCATACGCCAAATGCATGTCAGCCAATTCAGAGTTTGTGTACCGTTCCATCCTACTACCAATCTGCAGACAAGTAACCCGAAGCTTAAGTAGGTACCGCACGTTCAAAAGACGTGTCTGCGCATACAACTACGTCATCTCGCGTTGTCGTCTACGCATTACGTATCTTTTGCATATCGATATGGTACGATATCTTTTGCATAAATCAGCAAAAAGCACCTTATGTAAATTTTATTGCGCGCATTGTGCATGATTGAAACCAGCTATGTTTGTTAAAAAAAACAAACAAACTGCAGTTTTAATAGCTTCTTATGATAAGTAAATTACTCTCTTGTTTTGTTTCTAACTGATCGTAGCGCCCCGTTTCCAGTTAGCGTCCGAAATGTCAACGAATTATGTTTTTTGCCCAAAGCGCCCCCTATCGATGTTTCTTTTTGTACCGTTCAACTGAGTTTCAGAGAGCCCCAGCAAACAGAATCATGAAAATGCATGCCATAAGTCAAGAAATCTGTTTGTTTATCTCTTAGGAGCCTTCGAGTTTCGACCACCCTGTACTTTGACATTTTATTCCGGCTCTTACGCTTTTTGCAGGGCTCTACTTTTGGGTTCAAACTTTAAGTTAGAGTATAAACTTTGGCGAGCATGTGTTAAATTATCAAAATAACGGGCTTAAAGTTGTTGTCTAGCTCTCCAAAGTCTGCAGCGCCCCCTATCCATGTTTTAAGAGATACGCTTATCAAATTGGTACTGAAGAAAGTCTAAACAAACAGAATCATTTCGACGCAACTAGCAAGAAAATCTAACCATTTCCCTAGTTTTTATGACGTTTCGAATTTCGGCACCCAAATTTTCGAAAGCGCCTAGCGCCTTACCATCGCGTCAGGGACCCTACATTCCCTATTCAAAAATGTTCGTCTAGGTGTGCTCTATCGATCCTTAAAGTTTGTCACCGACGAGCTGAATCACCCTGTATATCACAATTTTCAACAGATATTCGACATATTAGTGGAGTAGAAAATACAGTTGCAGACACATTATCCAGAATACAATCGATTTCTACAATAGATTATGACAAAATTTCTGATGGGCAGATTAATAATGAAGAACTTACAAAATTACGTTTAAATCCATCTTTAAATTTCAAACAATATCCTTTGGATTCAGGTAAACTTCTTTGGTGTGATATTTCAACTTCCAAAATCCGACCATTTATTCCTGAAGCTTTTAGAGAACAAATTTTTAGGAAAATCCACAATTTAGCTCATCCTGGAGTGAAAAATACAGTAAAACAAGTAGCTTCAAGGTTTATTTGGACAAACATTAAGAAAGATGTTAATCAGTGGGCAAAATCCTGCATTGATTGTCAGAAAAACAAAATTGGCAGACATACGCATTCTCCATTTGCCACTTTCGAAGAAACAGATGAACGATTTAGTGTCGTTCATATTGACATCATAGGTCCACTAACACCGTCTGAAGGAAAATTATATTGCCTAACCTGTATTGACCGCTTCACATGTTGGATAGAAGTAGTTCCTCTAGAAAATGTGACGGCTCCAACAGTTGCTCGAGCATTTTATGATCAATGGATTTCTCGCTTTGGCATTCCACATCGTGTAATCACGGATCGAGGAAAACAATTTAGATCAGAACTGTTCCACAATTTAAGTATTATTTGTGGTTTTAAATTGAGCCCAACAACAGCCTATCATCCACAGTGTAATGGGAAAATAGAACGAATCCATCGGACTTTAAAAGTTGCAATTAGAGCTCAAAATACAATTAAGTGGACTCAATCATTACCTACAGTACTATTGGGATTGAGATCAGCTTTACGTGGTGATACAAATTTTACCATTGCACAAATGGTCTACGGAAAACCTCTCAGGCTACCAGGAGAATTTTTTGAACAACCGAAAACTATTATCGACACAGAAACATTTGCTAAAGAATTGCAGAAACAAATGGAAGAATTAAAACCTTTTAAAAATCGCAAGCAGCCTTCTCAAAAAATTTTTGTTCATAAGGACTTACACAATTCTAGCCATGTATTCATACGCATTGATCGGGTTAAAAAACCACTCGAACCTGCTTATGATGGACCCTTTCCAGTTGTCAAAAGACACGAAAAGTATTATACAGTAAAAATTAAGGAAAGAGATATCAACATATCCATAGATAGATTGAAACCTGCTTATTTATTAACAAATGATGAGAATACTCCTTATCATGAGTTACCGGATAACCAACTAACTCTGCCTGTGCCATCAATAATCAAAAATGAACATTCAAATTTGCCTGATAAAAAAATACCTGAGAAAACTACACGCTCTGGTAGACAAGTAAGGTTTCCGAAACGTTATAGAGACTAATTATGTACTATTTTATATTTTATTTAATATATTATATTTCTATATTGTATTTCTATTTTATATATCTATTTTATATTTCTGTATATATTATATTTGTATCGTAACTATGTTACTGGGGAGGGAGTAATGTAGCCTCCATGAACTTGTAAAAATTCCGTTCATTTGTTGGCAACAAAAAGGCAGACGATGTTGTTGTTATTAAAAGAATAAAAATGTTGTTTTTTGTCGATATGCTGAAGGCGTTCTATTTATTATTATTTTACAAGTAATTTAATATAGTAAAATTATTTTAATTAGTTTTGTGATATTAAGTAAAATATAATGATTTTAATCAATTAATTATTTGATACGCGTAAATAGAAATAAGCGTAATACCGGACTCTCTCTTACACTATTAATACCGTATTCCCTCGCATTATCCGACATGCCGCAAAAATTGAGGAAGAGCAGATTTTTTAATATTAGTCCCTGGTCTGCATCCTGGAAAAGCGAAGATTTTCAAAAAGAGAAAAGTTTGAAGTTCAATAACTGTATTCAAAAGCAGCAATTGGTTTTGGGTAGGAGAGGTGCTGTATAATTTATCCCCACTTTTCTAATTATTTAGTTTACCATTTTCACATTATCAAGTGTATAAATACATGTTTCATGTGTGTCATACCATTTCACACAAAATTCTCTCCCCAACACCCTTTCGATGTTTACAATATAGAAATATATTATATCATAATATACTATACATGAGCAGAAATATTCTTATCATATGTAAAATAAGACATATATAATAATTATCTAAATATATGAAGATAGAAATATGTGATTGTCTTATATCAAAAAAGTAATTTTATATGGCAATTTAATAAACTTACTGTCGTCATTCTGGAGGAGTAACATTATGGAAACGTTGTTATGTATAATAAAAAGATAAGTAAAATCTAAAATTCACTTAAATATGAATGAATATATACAAAAGCGGGAAAGAGAAAAATAAGCATTGATGCTTTTTCGTGAAAATTAAAATTTTGTTTGAAAAAAAAAATATTCAGTCGTCCGTATGCCGGTAAATACGAGTTTTTCCGGCATACTGGTGTACCTCGATTTTTTCCGTAATGCCGGCTAATGCGGGAGAATGTGATGCATTTATAAAATTTGCGCTATTAAAATTTCACACTGTTCTTGTATCCTGTAAATGATATTTAGAATTTTTCTCCATGATCTGACAGGTAAAATAATGAGTATTCTTTTTCTTCTTTCACTTTTATTTCAACAGCTAAAAATATTAAAGCACGTTTCTAGTTTATTTGGGCCACTTTCCATTTGTGCATTCTATATTTTTTGTCATATCCGTTGCGAAAATAAATCTTTAATTCTACAGATGAGTAGCGGAAATGCAGAAAAAGTTACAGAAATATGTATGCATAAGAAAACTTTATATGTACACACACACAAAAAAAATCTAGTTGTTGAGGGGTCCAAGTAATACTTAACCATCATGAATATGCATAATATAAAATATGAAGATAAAACATGTGTAAACTATTTATAAAGTGCATCCCAATTACAAAATAAAATTTAAACATATATTTAAATACTTATAACATATAGTGATGCTCTATTAATAATTGTTGCTGAATAAATTTTGACAAATTCCATAAAACGCCAAACTACTCAGGTAGTACCAAATTGTGTAAAAGATTCATCCCTATAACTCCAAAAATATAAATCATATTAACTAACAGTTTACTGCTTTGTATTAAGCGTCTCATATCCAATTAAAATATATCCTTGAATTAAAATTTTAATGAAGTACAGGGTCATGAAAAATCGAAGATTGTAGAAAGTAGGATTGCAAATATCTCGGCCACTAAATATCTGATTAGCTTTTCTTTTTATGCAAAATTTGTTTTATTTTATTGTCTTTTACATCCACTTCTTAAAGTAATAATTTAAAAAATCGAAAATTTTTATATACCTTTCATCAGAAAAAATAATTCGAGAGTTCGAAAAAAATAGTTTCGGATAATCAAGGTTACTAATATTAAAAAGGATTCTTCTCATTCTTATGCACCAACCACATACCAAATATCAAACCTCTATCTCAATTAATTCGACAGATAGAGTGTTTACAGACAGACACACACAGAGAGAGACAGATAGAGGGCAATTTTTTTTTTTGAAAAATATGTTTTTCGAAATCTCCAATGTTTAAAATGTGTAAATCCGTCAAAAAAATTTTTTTTTTCGATTTTGAAAATGATTGCAAGACTAAGTATGATGGGTAAGTAAAAGAAGTAAATTTACAAAACTTGTAAGCAAAGCTACAAAAATCTGCAGCTTTTCGAAAAAATCTAGTAAAATTACACTAATCTTACTAAAATTCTATCTGTAAGAAAAGTTACTATTACATAAAAAGTTCTAGGTATCCCAGTTTCCCAAAATATTCCTATTAACCATACAACTTTTTTTATTTACAGTGCAAATCTATATCTGTTGCATGAATTTTTGTTGTTGCCGTTACACCAAAATTTCTTGAAAAACCGAATTTCCTATAAAAGTTTAAGTAACTTTGTATTTTTTTTAAATTTTAGTACTGTGTGATTTGGAAAAAGTCTGGATATAGTAGTATATCTCTAACCTGAATCGGATAAAGAGGAATTTTTTTTACAGTGACAAAGACGCTCATGCAAGGGGCTACAAGGAGACGAATAAATATGCCTGCCGTAAAAGATTATAGTACAGTCAAAATAAGCGAAAAAAGTGGAAACCTAGGAAAAAATAGCGAAGAGCTGGAAATGTGTGCTTCCTAAAATAAAAATATTATATAAAATAGAAATATATAAAAATATTCCTATTAACCATACAACTTGTAACCTTTAGACCCTTTAGACAAGACCTTTAGAACATCATTTCGAATCAAATGCCAAAAATCTTAGACGATCTGACTGGAGCAAAAAAATTTATTTAAGGTCAAAGGTCAAAAATAAAATAAGTAGTTTTTGCAGATATCTGGTAAACGGTAAGTTTTATCGTAAAAATAGTTGTCTTAAAAATAAAATATATTTGGATTTTCTAAAAAAATGTCCTTACTCCCTCCCCGCCCCCTCTTTCGTAAGATGATTAAGGTCTTTTTGCAAAGGCAAAAAGTGCAAAAATCAAAAATTTCAAAGGTTATCATATTTTGGATAATAGTTACATTTTTTTGAATGCAATTTATGTTATTAGCTGTGGAATGAAATACATATAAGTAGATATAATAAAATCAAATATAATAAAGCGAGATACGGGCATACTTCACCCCATAATCTCGAGGTAAGCTGTGGTCAGTTTCCCTCCACCCCCTTCCGCGGCGCAATAGAAGCACGCGCCGCAGGCCCATAGCTAGACGATGCTCCTAGGTCGGGCAAATGTTTTTTCAAGAAGGGCAAAATTACTTCTTCATTTCTTTTTATTTCAAAGTCTAAAAGCTAATATACCAACAAGTTCTATATGTACTTACGTATGTAAGAATCGCGATACCTTTTGGTAGAAATATCCGATTTGCTTCAAATTGGGTAAATATGTTCATTCTGAAAAGGTGCATAACTGTTTAATTTTGGAGATTCATTGGTTAAGTATAAAAAGGGATGCGGGGTATAATCCTCCTGAATTTAGATAAATGGGTTTATCATGCAAAATTATCCGATTTTTTATTAATTTGGTACTTTGATTTATTATGATCAGGTGCATCTCTGATTAGATTTCAAGGTTTATTGATTAAATATAAAGGAAGAAATGGGGTTTAATCCTCCCCCCTTAAGATATATATATGGGTTTTTCATACAGAATTATGCGATTTGGAGGTTCATTGATTAAGAGGGGATGGGGGCTAATCCTATTTAATTTATATAAATGGATTTTTCATGCGCAAATATCCGATTCGATTCAAATTTAGTAAATGGTTTATTCAGATAAGGCACCTCCCTGATTATTTACCATTTTGCTATAAAAAGAGTGAGTTCTGATTTAATTATAATAGCCATTATTATATGGAATTAACGTGAGTAGCTAATGAGCTCAATGTCATCAATTTAACTGGGCACTTTTTTATAGTATTTTGTGATCTCTTAAAAATATCTATTATCAGTTTATAGCTCTTTCCAATGTAATTGAAAGGTGCTATTCTTTCATCATTCTGTGTATCCATAAACTAATTTTTGTAAATGTGAATTTCCACAAAAATGTAAGAAGTTTTCGATGATTGCTACAACAGCGTCTCAAACTAGTTCTGTGGGGACCCTCCGTTCTCCGTAGTAAAATCTGAACACTTGTATTGTTAAGTTTTATTAGTAATAAACAAAAATTACAATATTCAGGGATGAAAAAATACTAAACACATTTTGGAGCAGCAGAACACTGTTTTTTTTGGAGTTGTAAAATCCATTTTTTAGCAGTATAAATCTAATTTTGTACCACTAAAATCCGATCTTTTGACAAAATTTACGTTTTTTCCCAGTCTTCTGACAAAAATTGCGTCTTTTCGATAAAATTAACAGGTTTTATTGTGATGTTTTGGCCGCGTTTTGTGCGTTTTTTCACAATGCTAATACTCATTTGGCTAAATTCACATTTTTTTTCACAATCTGTCGAGAGAATTCGTGTTTTTTTTTTTGCGATCTTTCGACGAAATTTGCTTTTTTGTGGTATTTTGAAAAAATATTCTTTTTTTCCCGATCTTTTAACGAATTTGCCGTTTTTTGTTGTCGTTTAACTATGTTTTGTAAGCTTTTGACAAAATTCACGTTTTTTCCGCAATCTTTTGACGGACGTAGCGTGTTTTCCGCTATTGTTTTAATAAAATTCCCATGTTTTCCGCGATTTTGTGATGAAGTTGACACATTTTTTTTGTAATCTTTTGATTAAAATCACATATTTTTCGCCATAGGTGGGTGAATTTGACGTGTTTTTTGCGATCTTTCAACGAAATTTGCTTTTTTGTGGCATTTTGAAAAAATATTCATTTTTTGCAATCTTTTGACGAAATTACTGTTTTTTGCGATCTTTTAACTACATTTTATTCGCTTTTGACAAAATTCACGTTTTTTTCTGAACTTTTGAGAAAATTACCGTTTTTTGAAATAAGGAGTTAGAGCCCATTAAAACTCTTCACTCGCCTGCACCAGAAATATTGCTGCATACCATTTTTTGTAACTCCACAAAGGGTTTCAATTTCAATTGTGGTTGCAGAAAAGTTGATTTGAATTTATCAGCAATATGTAGCAACTGTCACGGCCAGTCATGCTTAAATGCTACCACAAATACAACAGATGATGATGATGCTTCCCACATCAGAGAAGAGATACCAGATCCATATGATTTCTCAGAGCAATGGACAGGAGTTCAACATCCAGAGGTAGAAGAAGAATGAAATGCAACTCAAGAAACAGAATTCGCGAATGAATAATCAACAAGTAAGATAAATTTATTGAACGTGTAAAGACCTTTTAGTAGAAAATTTCAATTTTTATAACAACTATGTTTACAATAAATGTACTGTTTAACAGATATTTGAAACTAGTCGTTGGGGGCCACCGTAATACTTACTCATCATGGATAAGCATAATATAAAATATGAAAATAAAACGTGTTTAAACTGTTTATAAAATGTATTGCAATTCCAAAATAAAATTTAACCGCATATTTAAATAGTTTTAATGTGCATAGTAATGCTTTATTAATGAATTGCTGATGAGCCCATTTCGACAAATTATATAAAACGCCAAAATACTCAAATTGCGTAAAAGAAACATCCTTATACCTCCAAAAATTATCGTATTAACTAACAATTTACTGCGTCGGATGAAGCGTCTCATTTCCAATTAAAATATATCTTTGAATTGAAATTTGAATGGAATACAGGGTCAGGAAAAATCGAAGAATGTGGAAAACTGGATTACACATATCGCCTTAACTAATGATCCGATCGAATTTGTTCTTTATGCAAAATTTGCGTTATTTTATTGCCTTTTACATCCACTACTTAAAAAAAATCGAAAATTTTATATACCTTTCATCAGAATGAATCTTTCGAGAGTCCGAAAAAAATAGTTCCGGATAATCAAGGTTACTGATATTAAATAAGCTTCATTCCATTCTTACATACTAAGTACATACAAAATTTCAAGTCTGTATATCAATTTGTTCGGTAGATAGAGCGCAGACAGACAGACATACAGACGGACAGCAATTTTTTTCTTCTAAAAATATGTTTTTCGGAATCTCTATATCTGAAACATGTTAATCTGTCAAAAATTTTTCGATTTTCAAAATGATTGCAAAACTTACCCTATACTATGTATGATGGGTAAGTAAAAACAAATTTTTTCTATCTTTGACCTTTGACCTTGAATAAAATTTTTTGCTCCAGCCAGATTGATTAAGATTCTTGGGATTTCATTTAGAATGGTATTCTAAACGTTTTTGAGAATTTTCAGCTCTTCGCTAATTTTTCCTAGGTTAAATATCTATTTTAACTGGACTATTATCCCAGAAAGGCTACTTGTCACGCATTTTCTGAATTATTCTCCGTAATGTGAAGTCCACGGGCGTTTGATATATTCTTATATTTAAAATATCTCTTTAGGAAATTAATATTTTCTACTTCTTTTTACTAGTTGATCTCTTCATAAAGGATGTTGGCTTTTTTCTTAATTTTCAAAATAATTTTGAAATCTATGCTTACTTTTATATGAAGTGTTAAAATTTATTTCCAGTTCGCCAGTTTTTAACACATAAAATATTAAATTAAGCATATATTTTAGAGATATTTTGGCAACGTGTCCTTACTAAGGATTTTGCAAAGGATGATTGTTTAAAAGTGCATCAATGCTTCAGAAAGCTACGACGATCCGAGATTCAGAACCTGCCACCTAAACACTCTAAAAAATCGCTTTCAGAAATGATACACGAGTTATGACACACGAGTGCTGCAGAAAGGAGAGTTTTTGAAAATGTTTATGTGTAA
The DNA here is from genome assembly GCA_964019185.1 of Maratus speculifer. Taxonomy (NCBI): domain Eukaryota; kingdom Metazoa; phylum Arthropoda; class Arachnida; order Araneae; family Salticidae; genus Maratus; species Maratus speculifer. Next base: position 183,507,206 of record OZ025298.1, on the reverse strand, counting down.
CAGATACATGAAATACATTCATTACTAATCATGGTAAATTTTCTTTTCTAGTGGTATGTAATATAATGATGGAAACAATAAAAAGGTAATGCGGGATTTTAAACTTTTTTTTTTAAAAAAATTCACTGTATTTTGATATTTTTTCGATATAAAGACCTCGTAAGGCAGTCGCAGTTGATAAACATTTTAGAAATCAGAAGGCTGTTCAATCAATGTCTAAATAAAACAAATAATATGCATTGTTGTGTATAAACTTTTGTTTTTTTAATGGAAAAATATTGGAAAAAAATCCTAGGTTATATTTATTTTGAATTTTTTATTTAAGATATACATATGTTACACATATATATATATACCCTGTTAAAAACTTTCATCTAGTTTGAACCAAAATTTGGTGCTGAGTAGCTGCCCCTATAAAATGGTGAAATCTCGGTCCAACATTTGGAGCTTGATATTTTAACCCTGTTTCAATTATTGGAACAACAGGAACTCCAAATAATGTTTCAAGATTTCACCATCATATAGTGGCAGCTATTGAACACCAAAATTTTGTTCAAACTATGACAAGATTTTTAACAGTACATAATACTTATATTTGCAAATAATTTTTACTCTTTATGACTAAGATAAAATTTAGCCTGTATAAAAACGTTCTTCAGTTAAGGGCAAATTAAATAGTAATACATTAAAATATATAAAATACATTGCGGAATTTTAAGAATATAAAAATAGCACTACATAATTAATATGAATTAAGAATCTTAATACGAAATAAATATCCTATATTTTCGTGAAGTACATATGAAATATATTTGATAATTTAAAACAACCTAAGTGTTACTATATCATATATTTCAAAAATAATAATAGTGTTTTATTAGTTGTAGAAACTGCCAAATAAGAAGTAGTTACTGTGAATAGACTAGTTATTTTAAATCCATATTTCTTCAACAACAAACTACATATCAATCTTCAATGCCTAGTCAATGATTACATTTTAAGATTTCTTAAGTATACAACTTATCATATCAGTTGACAAGAACGCATTAATGTACTTTAAATAATTAAAATATCGAGTTTTATTAAACACCATGAAACAAATATACTTTAACAAATTTAAGAATATATTTTTTTGTTATCTTACTGTAGTGGTAGATCAATCAGGAATAAAATAAAATAAAAAGACATTACGCAGACAAAGTTTGGTACTTTATGTAAAATACAGTCGTATAAGAATAAGTATACTTCTAAAGAAATTTAATAAAAAGGCAAAAGGGGCTTACATAAATCAGACCACTATTATACATTTTACTGTTATATATGTAGGTGCCACTATTGTTATGCTGATTATTTGAAATATTTTACTCTGAATAAGTAAATTATGTCTTTCGAAAAGTTTGTTTCATATTAAATGATTTAAAAGTTTGATTAGCAAGGTACGTAAGGTACCCTGGGGTAATAAACCCACTTTAAGGTTCTGCCAATTTTCACGGCTTAGTTTTAGATTGTATTTTTCAAACAAATATAGGATCTGATACAGCAACTCATTGACTATCTATATAAAATAAAATAATTTAAAGGATATGTATTCATAAAATGTAATAGCGTTTTTTCTAGACCAATGCTATTTGGCGTTAATACCCACCTATATGGGTAATAACGCCATGCAAACAAAACTATAAAATACGATGGAATAATGGCATGTAGATTGCCCAATTCTAAAAATACAAACTCTACAGCTCTAGAAATTGACAAATTGCAATCTAAGCTATTGAAAATGTACAATTTTTTGTGACTCTGAAAGAAAAAGAAGGCTGTGGTGGTGGCGGGGGGAGAAGGCAAAAGAATATCAGATTCTAAGCTACGTTTTGCTTAAAAATGACCATTTAAATAGAATTATTAGAAACATTGCACGGATTATTTGAATCAGTATTTATATTCCCATGTATGCATTCTATGCGATAGAAAATATTGATTTTTTGTGAAGTGAAAGAAAAAGGAGTGAGGGGGAGCTTCAACAGAATATAATACCCTGTGTCTCTCTTTGCTTAAAAAGTCCCGCTTAAATATGATTACAAGAAAAATTGCATGGTTTTAACCAGTTATAGTGTAATATTTTAATCATGTGAAGTTTTATAATAACTAGAGTTATATGTAATAAATATTTTTGTTAAACCTTAACTGCTGTTAGCGTCTCACATACCGCTGAGTTTTTCAAGTTTCAGAGTTTAACTTGCAATTTTTAGTTTAACTATAGATACCCAGAAAATTTTGTTTCATTTGGAGTCCTATTACTATCTCTAGAAACTTTTGAATAGCTGAATTTTATTTATAATAGTCCTATATATAAGGTTCAATAAAAAAATAACATTCTAAAAGTTAATTTAACATTTTATTCATCGTTAGATTAAGCGGTCTGACAGGCCGCTTACAGTAAGTTATGCGTCAATTTTTGTCACAGCAGTTAAGGGTTAATACTATTATAGTAATCTAGTAAATAGTTTTTAACCCATAACTCCACACTAATGCGGATACTCCAAACCTACAGTTAAATTGTCGACGTTTTAAAACGTTTTTAAAGCATGCTCTTTAAAGAGCATGCTTTAATAAATTTTTAATAAATTGAATAAAATTTTTGATTAAAAAATATTATCCCAAACAGATCTCTTATTCAGTTTTATACATAATTCATATGGTTATATATCATTATCTCTATATTAGCAACAAAATTAACCTTTAACTGCTGTTAGCAATCTGATTGAACACTGTACCCCCCCCCAAAAAAAAATAGCGCTTAACTTGTATTTTCCAGTTTAACTATAGTTACAACTGAAATTCTCTTTCGTTTGGAGTTCTCGTAATATTGTTATAAATATTTGAATAGATTAAATTTAATTAGAATTAATTCTGTACAAAAAGTTTAGCGCAGGAACAGTATTCTATGATTTTTTGGATCGCATTTTAACCTTTAACCCTTTAACGTTCATTGGTTTCGCCACAAAACCACAAAATTAATTATAAAAACCATAAATTTTAATTCCGATACACAACACTGACACCGGTATTTTTATCTAAAAATATCCCTTTTATTTTATATGCGAAAAATCGCGTTTTCTTATTTAGAAATATATTTGTTCTTAATTACCGGTGTCATTCATTAATTTCGACATCTTAGCAATGAAAACGCTATAATCGTTAAAGGGTTAACTAATGTTACCGGTCTCGTAGACCACTATTTTTCTTTTAATTTTTTAGTTTAACTTGTAATTTTCAGTTTAACTGCAAACACTACCGAAATTTTGTTTCATTTGTAATTTTACTACTATCACCAGAGACTAAATAGGTGAATATTAAGTATAATACACTTGTATAAAAAGTTTAGTACAAAAACACAATCCTATGAGTTATTCTTGCCTTTTATTCATCTTTCAATTTTGTGGTCTCACAAACCGCATCACATTCATACGTTACAGTTTCTGTCACATCAGTTAAAGGTTAAATTTATAAAGTTTTGAAAAACCGAACGCTGAGAAAGCGGACAATTAAAATTTCGAAATCAATTGAACAATCCAGTGGAAATTTAATAGAAACCTGATTTTGAAGATGTTCGAATTTGAATCTCGAAAACATTGTGATATAGTTTTATTTACAAAAGTTAAAAATTATTTTTTACATTAGTAAAACAAAATAATAATAATATAATAAAAATAAAATAGAGAGATTATTTTTAAGTATTGGGCACCCCCCCCCCTTAATCTTACCATTTCAACAATGATGATAATGCTGTCCCATATTAATATATAAACCCCCTTCGGATATAGTTCGGCCACTGTTGGGAATCAACCGGGGTAATAACGCCAATCCCTGGCGTTATTACCCCGGGATACTTATTGTGCAGTAAATCCTAAACTACAAATTATCTCGAGAAGATATCCAAATTCTTCTACAACAATTTGAAAGTACATAAAATACACTACAAATTTATGTAATAAACAAAGTATTTCTGGATAAAAAATACAGTCTTCAGATCAAAAACCTTATCTCGCAAATTTTAGATCAAGCGTTAATTTTAGTTGCTTGTAAAAACAATAAGACCTAAAAATGAAACAAATTAACTTGAAGCTGTTTTTCGCGATTTATATGACTCAAAACCCTACTGCGCAGAGCACATGGGTGTCATTTACCTGATTATTTCATAATTATGCAAAATATAAGCATTTGGCGTTATTACCCCGCCTGGCGTTATTACCCCAGGGTACCTTACTAAATAATCGGTAAAGTGCAGGTTGGTGCAGCAAGTGAAGTGTGTGGGCAGTATGAAAGTTTGATTGCCCTGAATGCTCACAAGAACCTTTCAGCTTTGTGTTTCTTGAACTGTGCTCTACATAGCCTGTGACGACTTTGCCCAGTTGGACTTTTTGCTATGATGCCTTATGGTGCCTGAGAGGACTTCATCCTGATGAGTTTTTTCCTGATGAGTTTTGAGTTCATGAACTGTGATCTACAGTGCTTGAAATGACTTTATGAATGAGCTTTTGTTCCAAGGAATCATGGACTTGACAGACTGTATCCTGCATACCTTCAAGAGCTCTGATAAACTGGGAATCTATTTGGCCATGACGTTTTTGCATATATTCTCGACAGAACTACCGGTTCTGGTACTTTGTGGATGGAGGACTTCTGCAGTAAAAGTGAAATTTTTAAAATTCTTTTTATTGAAAGTGAAATGATTTTCTTTAGTTTAATAGAAAATAATTAAATGGTTAAAATTTTAAGTAGTTTATGCGAAAAATATTAGATAGAGATATTTATTTAAAATGAAGTGTTAAACCTTAATAGTTTTGCTATATTTTTAAATTTAAACTGTTAAATTTAATTTTGAAGTTTAAGTATAATGAAGTTAAAAATTGTTACATCTATTTATCTATCTATCTATATACATATATTTTTTAATTAACAGGCCTGCATTTGAGGATTTTTGAAAAATATGAGATTTGAGAGTATATATGAACTTTGGATAAATTGTGTAATGTTTTAATAGACTCTTTTATATATTTAAAATTTTTAATAAATTTAAAGTTTTTAAAAAAACTTATAAGGTGCTTAAATGGTAGGAAATCAGTTTTTGGTGCTGTCTACGGGCGGAGATTTATGAATTATTAATGAAAGTTTATAGATATTTTTGAGTAATTTAATATTTTAAATTTTGTTTTGTGACATGGCTGCAGATGTTTACTTGATCTTGCTGATTTCCCGGAGTTTATGTCTTATTCTTTTTAGTTTAAAAGTTTGGTATTTTTTTATATATAATCTTAAAGTTTAGCATATTATGTTTTAAAAAATCAAGTATATTTTTTTCAAAATGGGAGGTTTCTTGATTTAGAGTTCTAGAGTTGATTTAGAGTTTTAGAGTTGAGTTAGAGTTTTAGAGTTGATTTAGAGTTTAAGAGTTAATTTAGAGTTTTAGAGTTGATTTAGAGTTTTAGAGTTGATTTAGAGTTTAAGTGTGGATTTAGAGTTTTAGAGTTGTTTCAGAGTTTTAGAGCCATGGAAGAGATCCACCATTTTGGTTAAAGAATTTTTTGCAGTTGTTTAGTGCCATGCTTGCTCAATGCTAATTTGAGAAATAATTTTTAAAGTTGACTTTTGTTAATTGGAAGTTGAAAGTTGATCATGTGTAAGGCTAAAAATTCAACTCTTTTGATGAAGGAGTCTTTGAAGATCTGATCCATTTTTTGATTGAGTTGATGGATCTTTTTGCGGATATTTTTTTTTTTTGGTATTGAGTTTAAGCAATTGGGAAATGTTGAAATAGATGTGGAAATAAATTAATAAAGTTTTTCTTATATTAATGTAATAGAACAGATTTAGATATTTTGTGTTAGATTCAACTGTAGGATTGCATTTTTTTTAGTTGTTAGAATTGTCTCCTGAATGTATAAGGAACATCTTTCAGCTGTTTGTCAAGTTTTCTAAATGTGTTAGACTTGGTCAGATAAAATTCAATCTCCAGTGAATATAAGAGCAATAGTTTGGGGGAACCATGTTGTAATGTAAGAGCAAATGAACCCTATGGGCTAAACTTGGTTTAGTTGGAGGTGTTTAGTATGTGATGGACTCTCATGGAATTGCTTGTTTTTAATTCTTGGGCTGAATGGAGATTTTTCGGAATGAAAATTTTTGTTTTGAAAACTGATGTTAAATTTGCTAAATGTTTCTGTGTTTAGTGGAGGAGAATTGGTTTTCAGATGTTAACTTTGCTCCTCGCTGAGTGACAGAAACAATCATGTGATAGTATATTCAGTCAGCTGTGTAAGTTTTAGGGCTTGTGAGGAGAGTCTAGTTTTTGTGAAAGTGTTTTTGTACTGGTGGACTATTTCTCGGCAATAAGGAGTTTCTATGGTCTTGGTGTCAACATTGGTTGATCTGTCCTAATATGTTAAGTATGGAAACAATAGTTTATTATTTGAGGTTTATTTGTGATTGTCTGAATTCAAGTAATCTGTATCCGTGCTACAACTCTTGCCTATGTGATTTTGTGTTTTTCGAGAGAATGAGGTATGAAGACCTAGGGCCCCAGGAAAATTTGGAGAGAGTGAAATGGTAGCCGGGTGTACACAGCGCTGAAAGTTGTATGAATGTTTTGTACCAATTTAATTATATGTGTCCTCCGGATTCATAGGAGATGTTGCAGCTGAAACTTTGTTTTTATTGGAAATTGGATGCTGTGAAGGATAGGATTATTTTTGAGAATGGAGTCATGTGTTGATGCCAGACCGGGAAGTTTGTATGTTGTAAAAATGAGATTTGGTTACCTTTGAATTAAATCATGGGGTTCCACTATTCTTAAATTTTATAATTTTATTTTTGATCTTTTTATTCAATATGTGAAAATAATATTTTTATATTGTTTAAAACAGTTAATTGTGTAAGATATATTATTAATGTATATGATAATTGAAATTTCTTCCTATTATGGACTTTGAAGATTGTTTGAAAAAGTTTAATAAGTGTAAGATATTGACATGCTGTATTCTTGTTGAAATATATGTATTGTTTTTTCAAGTGTGTATAAGGTATATAAAAGCAGTATATGTCAATATTTTTGAATATGTTTTAAAACCTAGGAGCCAGATCGAGTGGATCTTGTTAGTATGAGAGTAATTTTAAGTGACTACCTACCTGGTAAAAGTTGTTTTTTGATGTGTGTAAATATTATATAAAAGTTTTTATTTTGTGTATAAATATGTTTGAATATTTTGGGTGTTGGGCTGAGCTGGAACTTTGGCTAATTTTTATTGTTTATTCCCGGTTATTGTGTCTCCTTTAAAGATTTATTAATATATTTGGAGTTAGTGTACAGGTGATTAAATGCTGTTGAGATAATGGTCCTTTTTAAGATGTTATCCTTTTTTGTTCTAAATGTGGACATCGTCAGGATGCACTAGTGTGTTAGGCTATCCTTAAGAGGATTAAAACTATAGTGGTGTATTTTAATATTTTTGTAGTCGCCTCTCCTTTTTAGATAAAAGTGTTAAGAGGGGGGTTTTGATAGGATTTAACATCAGTAGGATACTAGCAGTTCTTATCACTTTTATCTCCTTTCTAATATTTCTGTTTAGCACTAAAGTTTAAATGATATTTAAAGCAAAGGCTAAAAAGTTTATTTATCAATTGTTAAAAAATTAAATTTAAAGTTCTATTTAATTTAATCAATAATTGAAATTAATTGTAAGATTTGGTAAGTGGAGAATTGAAAAGGATAATGTAAAAATAGGAGATCTAGTGTTGTTAGTAGAGGAAAATATACCAACCAATAAGTGGCCATTAGGCAGAATTATTGAAGTATATTACGGTAATGATGAGAAATTTCGCGTAGTTCAGGTGAAAACTCAGAATGGAATTTTTAAAAGATCGATTAGTAAATTATGTATTTTCCTATGCCTGAAAACCATAGTACTTAAAAAAAAGATAAAAGATAAATATATATATATGTGTGTGAGTGTTATATTGTTTTTTTATTTCAATTTTTATATTTGAGTAAACATATATAGTGACCTTTTGTATTTATTTGTGTAATTAGTGTACTTAGTAAAAAAAGAGTTATTATTGAATGTGAAACATGTCAATGGGGGCCGGTATGTTCCATGTAGGCAGACGATACCGTGCTAGCTATAATTAAAATCTCAGTGTCCAGAAAGTGAAGAGAAGTGAAGTGTTTTTTCTGTTTTTATTCTAAAGTTGTGTTTGAGAAATGTGCAGACGATAATGCAGCAGTGAGCTGCGAGTGAGTGTTATTCTTTTAATAAAGTGTTTTTTAATATAATCAGTGCCTATGGAATAATTTGTGTAGTGTGTGCATTAATATTTTACACTGGCTTTATAGCATGAATTTCAATTTCTCATATACTGTTGCTTACCGAAAGACGTTGAAGAAAGTAATTGCAATTTCTGGATAATATTAAAGAAGTTAGTTCCTTCTAATTATGATTGGTCATATACCGGCAGTTTAAGGGAATGTCAGTCACTTAGAATAAAAATGCACGACGGATGATATTCTTTCATATCCACTCCATAAAAATTTCCTTGGTTTCACATGTTCAACATCTCACATGTTTGCCCATTATTTTTCGCCCTTAAAGAATGTCATCGAAAAGTTGACATCAGAAACGCTTTCGAAAGAAATTCTTTCTGAATCAGAAGTACCTTCAGGCAATAGTCCTGGATCATAACTCAAAACCAAACTGACAGAAAGATCTTCATTTGTCGCTTTATCCACCTGGAAGTGCAACGCATTTTTTACCTCTTTGGTTTCATCCTCTTCGTCTTATTGCTCAACAAGATCAGACACAACAACAAGATCAGACTTCTACAGAGTAGTCTTCAGAATTCTGTTTTTTTTTCCTCATTTTCTTTTGGCCATTTCGCGCACTTCTATTTTACTCAGTGCCGGAACACGGACTGACGGTGTGTTAGTCCGGACCTGGCGCTAGTATCCATCTATTAGCTGGGAAATATCATTTATAGTGCCCCGTCTTCTTTCATACTAATGTTTTGCATTATTATCAAAGAATTGCAACATTCCGGAAATTCTAATGAGTTAAACCAACTTATAAAAGTTCAGTTTTTTCACACTGTCTCTTCATTTTGGCGACTGAAGAAGGAACATGAAGATATTACAAGTACTTGCTTTATTGTGCTCTTTCATCTTTTAATGTTTGCGTTGTAACTTTTATAAAAGGACACAACATAAAACTTTTTAACCCATTTTTAAGGCATTAAATTTAAAGGCATAAAATTGGCGCTGCTGGCTATTAAAATGATTTGAAGAAGAAATCATTTTTACGGTTTTTCATAAACAAATTACTTATCGAGTTGTAAGCAATCCTCATAATCTGATAACCGGTGTTTCTCCATTCTAGAGACGTTCTTTGGTTCAGAAAGCAATTTTGACGGTATTTCCGAAAGATCTTCTACCTTAACCAAAGTTACTTTGTGAGGGAACACATAAAAATACATTTTTCTGAAATGCAATTAGAACGATTAAATAAATTAGAGGAAATGAAAGATGTGATTTTAAACTCCCCAAAAAAAGTATCGTACTTTGATTCTTATTTACAGTGACAGCAACAAAATTCTGACACTAGTTATAAAATGTGAAGTTTAGAACAGATAGACCTTACTGATACATTCATCAGTATTGTTTCTTTTTTACGTACCCATCTACCCATCTTACATTGTATAGGGTAAATTTTGCAATCGTTTTGAAAATCAAATAATATTTTTTGACGCATTTATACATTTCAGATACTGGAGATAACGAAACACATATTTTTAGAAAAAAAAATGCCGTCCATCTGTCTGTGAGTCTGTAAACGCTCTATCTCCCGAAAAAATTGAGATAGAGAGTTGAAATTTGGTAGGTAATTTGTATGTAAGAATGGAAAGAAACATATTTAATATCGGTAACCTGAATTATCAGGAACTATTTCTTTTCGGGCTCTCGAAAAATCGTTCTGATAAAAGGTATATAAAATTTTTCCTTTTTTAAAGGAATGTATGTAAATGACAATAAAAAACAGTAATTTTGCATAAAGTATGAAATCGATCGGATAATTATTTGCCAGGACATTTGTAATCATATTTTCCAAATTCTTTGATTTTTCGTGACCCTGCATTTTATTCAAATTAGAATTCAATGATATATTTTAATTGGAAATGAGACGGTTAATACAATGCGATGAATAATTAGTTAATATACTTATCAGAGTTATAAGGATGCTTCTTGCTTCTTTTATGCAATCCATTACATGATTATCCCGTCGGCGTCGATCAACAAACTATAGACAAACTGTAAAATTAAATGCCAATAATGGATTCTTGTAGATGTCATATTCACCTGACAATGAACACATTATATGTGTTTGTTACATCATCAAATGATTTTTAATTCGATGTTTTATATGTAAATTACATTTTTTAACACAATCAAACTGAATGGTAAAGTTATACGAATTAATATTTGCAACTGAGCGAAAAATTGTCCAGTCCTGGAATCGAACCCAGATACTTGGCTTACAAGACCAATGCTCAACAGTTTTAGCTAACTGGGCACGACAACCGGCGAGCATTTTTCGACCAGATAACCTTGTAGGTCATAACATCTGGTCTGTCATTTAGACAGTTCAACAGAATAGACCGCAGGTAAAGAAACTCCATAGTACAATGGGTACTATTGAATTGGTTTCACTTGTTGTTTTGTTAAACTTTTACTAATTTATTTATTATTTCGTTATTTAAAATAAAAATTATGCCAATTTATATAATTTACTATTAGTTTAACGATTTATATTATGAGTCAAAACGGGTCGATGGAATAGTCAAGTTGTACCTGCAATTCCGCCTTACTAGGTATTTAAAATATTTAAATATAGTTTAAATTTTATTTTTGAATTGCACTATATCTTATAAACAGCTTTCCCATATTTTGTTTTCATATTTTATAGTAAGCATATCCGTAATGGGTAAGTGTTACGGTGACCCCCAATGACTAGTTATATTTTGCAGCTGTTACAGTTTGTTTGAAAAGTACGTCACGCATTAAAAAATATCACACTGGCTGAAGACTTTTTTATTTGAACCGATTTTTTATTTTGGTATACTGCCGTGTGGTAAATCATACTTTTTTTTAACTCATTGGGGACGAGCGACGCGTATACGTGGCAAAAAATGTTTAAGAATCCTTGTATATCCCAACTAGTAAAATTTTACTGTGAAATTTGCCTTATTTAATCGGCGCATTTTCTTGATTTAATAAGACACAAATTTCTGTTTTTGAAAACCGGTGACAAAACATTAAAAATTTCGCAAAAGGATCCCGTCACGAAGGGGTTAAGACATAAATAGTTTCCCTTTATTCTTGTAAAATGAAGGGTTTACGATTTACTGGAACATTTTGTTCTAATAAAATCTAACTACGGGGTTGTTCAACAACTGTAAGTTTTTTACGTCAAGCATGTGTACACAAAAATTTTCTTTTCATAAGGGATATAATTAAAAAAGAAACTTTTTTCAAATCATTACCTGATATAATAAAAATAGAGGGCGAACTCTAAATCATGTCAAGCTTCAAGGGCAACTTCACATAATCAACATACGATTGAAATTCTCAGTCGCCACTTTTATTTGAAACTTTATATGAAAAAAAATTAAAATGAAACATGCGAATATTGAGATTGTGCTTAAGTGTCACTGTATTAAAAAAAAAAAAAAAAAAAAAAAAAAAAAAAAAAAAAAAAAAAAGATAGTCAGTGGCCAGAGTATTTACAAGAAAGATACCAGAATTTTTTTACAAAAATATAATCCTTATATAATCGCAATTAGTTATGTTAAATTCTTCTATAGAAAAATACTCGTATCATCCCTAAAAGATACTCTGAACTTAGGTCATGCTTAAAAAAGTGACTTATAAGGTACCGAAATTAAAATATATTCAATTTTCATTCAGTGTGTATGTGCATGTTATATTTTCCTTCTTTAAATCAGTTAACTTTATGTAATTTTTTTTTTCTTATTTGGTAATGCGTAAAATATAATATATGCAAGAAAAAAAAGCCATAAAAAATATTAGTAACTCCATAATATTCAAGAGAATGCGAAATTTTGTATCCCAATTAATGCTTAATGTAGTATGACTAATATAAATAAAGCGGAAAATAATATTTGTTTTTATAAACAAACATTATATCGATGAGCTAAAATCAGTAATATTATGTATGGATTAAATAAAATCATTGAATGTTAACAGAAATTCGCATGGTTTCGATGCATTTGTGTATGATATATGTGTTTTATAAATTTATTTAAATTCCATTCATTTAAACAAAAGGAAAATTCCAAATATATGCGCAATCATTTTATAAAGAATGTCATTTTCATACTCGAAACGCATAATTCAAGCAATGCTTATGAGTTTTGTTGACATAGCATTAATCATCGCTCAATAGTATGCATAACTTATTGACATATGTGCTTAGATTTCCTGTGTAATTTGTATTTGGTGTAATTATTTAACAATACTATCAAATGGTCTTTTTAAAAATTTTGTAAAAATTGAAATAAACTTTAAAAGGTGCGTATTTATGTTGCAGTTTTCAGGTGCATTCATATTTATGTAAATACATAGCAACATAGTCGTCATTCAGTCGGTCTGTTTGTCCGCATATAACAGATGGAAAATTACCCAACCGAATCATTTGAAATTTAAAATATATAACTGTTATATAAGTTGGTTGAGTCCTTTGAAATTTTATGAAAATAGGATGCATAGTATAATTACAGGGACAATCCAAAGTATTACATTACATTACGGCCAATGGGATAAAATAATTTCAAGTGCCTTTTAATGGTGTAACACTCTTTCGAACATAATAAAATTGATATGCATCTATGAAGCATATACGAAAAATTGCATTCTTACAATCTGTGGTGCAAAGAATACTTGTTATTAATTTACAGGGCTACACAAAAGTATTCCATTATATAATGGTATAGGAAGAAACATATAGGAGGCGCGTTTGGGGCGCGTTTTATTAATAATAAACTATTTCATATTTTAAGAAATTAATATACGTTTCTGAGGTTTACTACAAGTTACTTTCTGTATAATAGAAAGCAGACAGTGTTTACAGGGACACACAGAACATTTAGGATATTCTACAGTATTCAAAGTGCTGTTTACTATTTCACCAAGATCTTAATATTTTAAAAACTTCCGTATAGTAAGAACGCCACCTCATTTGCTGCGCTTGAAGTGCATTTTCCAACTTTTTATTTGTCTCATACAGCACAAAATATTTTCTTTTTTTTCTGCGATTCTTTAACCGGGGCAATTGTTAAATTAAATCTACGCAGATTATTTGTCTTACTATAACTTCTTAATCCAATTAATTGTTGAAAATAAAGAAATCGACAGAAGATAAATAAATCAAGCGAACAGCTAATTGTGACATTGATTATTCTTTACAATAACATTTGTGAATTCGCAAATAAGTAAAATCAGACTACAAAACAGAAAAATTTATCCTCAAGTATTGCAACACCGAAATGATACTATGCTTTACAAACATTAACGATAATTAGCAATAAATCACGAAAGAATGTTTTCTCCCAGGAGCTTTAAAACCAATATCATGAGATTACTAAACAAAAATTTAAAAAAAAGTGCATTAACTTTTTTATTTTTATGTTTTCTGTTACTGCTGTCCCGGACGCACGTCCCGGATTTCTCCAGCAGCTGCCACCATGCATGCAACAAATTCCTCGGCACTGTCCAGAATAGATAATGTGCATGTTTGTAAACAAACTGTCTTTTTTCGTGATAGCTTAACTTTCTGATGGCAAAAATCCGAATTAAACTGCATTAGAAAATTCTAAACTAAATGTACATTTCACGTCGATATAATAAATTTTATTTTATTGCATTATACGCAGGAAATTATACGTAATAAATTACTAACTCTCCAAGAATTATTATTTTTGTCAACCACAAGTTGAGAAGTACATCCATTTTCGGGTGCATGACTCACATGTACATTATCTATTGTTCGAACATTTTTGCAGCGCTAAGAATAATAAACATAATTTCGTTCTCTGTTCGCGTCCGACCTTTCTAGTGTTTTGTGTCATCACTAACGTAAAAACATATAAAATTAGACATTGCCATAGGTGCACCTTAATATGAAATTTCTTAAATCTCAATATAATTTGATAAGAAAACAAATTGCTTCATGAGTGATAATTATTTTTGTGTTTAGAAATATAATTATCAGATTTTTTTTTATTCTCAGAGTTCTAGTTCAGAAATTATATTGTCAACTGAATGTGTAAGGAAATGAGACGAATTTAATTAGGTCATGGAAACAAGGAATTGAAGCGATGGGAATGATCAAGTGACACTTTTAACTTACCTACAGGGGGAATCTAAAATCATGACACAAACTTTGAGGGGAGGTAGGAGAAATCACAAGGATTCAGATTTGAATAGCACCTCATGGTCGGAAACGATTTCTCAGCACGTTAGTGATGACACAAAACACGATAAAGGTAGAATGCGAACAGGGAAAGAAAACATGTTTATTATTCTTAGTGCCTGCAAAAATGTTCGGACATTTCTGGACAGTGCTGAGGAATTTATTGCATGTATCGTACGGCTTCTGGAGAAATCAGTACATTTCCGGTATGTACGAAAACATTAAATTTTCCATGCGTAATGCAGTGTTCAGACATATTTTTCCGGGAGGGTCATCTGTGCGGCCGGGCGGACACAATTTAGAGTTCCTGGAGGAAATTGCACTTTTTGACCACTGAAATTTCAAAATCTCGAAATTTCTAAATGTCCCACCTTAGGCCACCTCTTAATATCAACATGCGCTGGGGATGCTCTTCCATTATGACGGCCCCGGGGTAATTTCAAACACATACTTTAATGTCGATCGTTGTCTATTTAATGTTCTTTTTTTTGTGTTTTGCCGTACAGAGGATAATAAACATGTTTTTTGATCTTATTCGAGTCCTATCATTCTTATGTTTCATGTTGTCACTGCCGCGCAAGGAAAACATTTCCGACCATGAGATGCTTTGCAAATCTTAATCCTTGTTATGTTCTCTACCTCCCCTCAAAATTTCTTACATGATTTTAAATTCCCCCTGTATATTTTAAATGTCATGTAGAATGTATTTATCAAACTGATAACTTAAATGAAAAAAATTAGATTACATAAATATTTTAAATGTTCTACTTCTATCTCAATATAAGTGCGTGAAACTTTCAGTGGTGTAGAGGCGGCATAGTTGTAAATTAACTTTTGTCAACATAAATTGATAAATACTTTTTTGAACATTGTTCCATTATTATGACCTAGTTTCAAACATAACATCTTTTAAAAAAGAAATGTTGAATGAAATAGTAAACAGTAATCGAAATATCGAAATTTTGATTACATAGTAAACGCTATTTGTAAATGCAATAATTTTTATCATTATTATTAATTAAACAATCAAAAACTTATGTAGAACACATCAAGTATGAATGGAACATTTTCAACATTTAAGTAAGCGACTTTACATTAAAAAAAAAGTTTTCCGTACTTTTAAGTAAATAGAGACCTTAGAAAATAGATTAAAATGTGAAAATACTTCCTTAAAAAAGTTGGAAAAAAAATTGCTATGAAATATTTATCTTAGAAACTTTAAGATTTAAGTTGTAAATAGATGGTGTGATCTGAAAAGAAGAAGCTCATTAAAACAGAAAATTTGATTTTTATAAAAAGTGAGTTCTTATGTTTTCAAAAGTAAAGCTTAAATAAACTTTTCATGAATATAAATTTTATCTTAATTGCTTGAGTTTACTTTATTAATTCAATTTCCTCTACATTCAGGTAACTGAACAATTTGAACAGAGAAGCAAAAATGCTTTTAAAAGAGCTTTTAAAAAGTTTGATTTTGAAAGTTTAATGAAATAGCTTTTGTATATTGAATTTCTAAAGGCAAAACTTCTTTTAAAATTGAGATCTTTTTCAGAGAAAAAATCTTTTTCTTTGTAAAATTTTATGTTTTTTACTTCAAATGTTAAGTTGAAATAAATCAAATTTTCTTCATCTCTTAGATAATTGTTTTCAGAAAAAAAAAACATCTATTCAGTTGCTCTTTCACTTTAACCAGGTGGAAGTATAGTACAAGGGTAATACAGTAGAGAGGTTTTATTAATATGAATTGTCCGAAAATTTGCTTTTTATAATAAAAAGTTTTTGAAATATTGTGAATGTGTAAGAAAACAGGTTTTAATATTTGTACTTTTTTTAATTATTTCTTTTTTTCTTTGTTTACAACATTTAAAATACGAAAAATATTGATTTAAAATGATTTTATTATTTTTTAATGCTATCTTCATGATTTTGAACAAATAGAACATATAAAATAGACAGATAATAAGTTACCTACATTTAAAAGTGCATTTGTTTTTGTTCTCAACTTAGATTGTAATGTAATTTAAATTAGTAATGATAATAATAAAAACACTAGATTTTATTTATTCTCAAACTTCAATTTCGCACGTGTACACAATATTACCAATGCAGCAAGATATTTAAATATAAGCAACTTCTTATAGATTTTTCAAGAATAAAAATTCGTTAGTAATAAAAATGCGATTTTCAATTTTTACCCCATATTACATTATTATATATTTTTATATATTTATACTTATTATATATTTTTAGTGAATTATGCATAACAAAAATGCAATCATATTGAAGAAATACATGATACATGATAAAATTACCTTTTTTACAAGACCTCTAAACATAGATAGTAGTGTAATTTTAAATAGTAATTATATATATTAAAACAGTAGGCTAGTTCTTTAAGATCAACTCAAAAAATCAGGCATTTGCACATGCTTGAAGTTGAATTTATTAGCCCTTCCAGTTAGAGGGAAGCTAAAGCAAGTCTTGTTAGCTCAGAGGCAAGAATATAAAGCTCTGAGGTTTTGTAGAGGACTCGGGATCGATCCCAACGCTCGGCAAAAATGTTTTTTGAAAAAATATGCATTTTACTACGAGGGATAGTTATATGATTTTTATTTTTTTATCATTGTTATTTTGATGCTTTATAATTAAATGAAATATAACATTTAACAATGTATTGTTTAAATAACAATTTTATTTTTTAAATATTTCAAGTTATTAAAATATAGTAATTATTAGATATAAACAGTCAATTTCTAGTTCAGGGCTTTAGAGATATATTTTAATGAATAAATAAGCATTTGTAAGAATAAAATTTTTAAAAATTCTTACAAATCGCATTTTTAATATATATATATTAAGCTAAATAGATAACATAGATACCATATAGATAACATATACATATAATCTGCTAAAAAGCAAGCGCTATTAAAATTCTTAAAATTCTGCTCAAAATCCTTTCAGTTGATTACTTGAGTAGGTTAGATTAACAGAACCATGAATCGCTTTGAATCAGTTGGAATCAAATAGATAACATAGAAATGAATCAAGTTTTCAAAACTTTATTTCCATGTAACTATTTAAGAAAATGAAACATTATTCTAATTAATCTTTAAACGTGTTTATCGTCAAATTTTGACGGATACCGTCTAGTAATAATAATAACACTAGTTTTCATTTATCCCCAAGTCCTAAATGTCCACCTTTTATACTATATTACCAATAAAATAAGGATGTTTAAATGAAAGCAATTTGTTCAATGTTGATTTCAGAAGGTGGCCCTGATAGACATTCCCTTCCGGAGCAATAAAATGCCCCCCACCGGAAAATTTTTAATTTTGGGTTTTCAATAATAAAATAGTGCAATCCCCCCCTCGAAAATCTATAATGTCCCATCCCCATATCGGAGCCACTAAAGTCCCTTCCGGAGAAAAATGTCTGAATTTAACAGTCAACTTATTACATGTTTTTGATAAATTGATAGAAAATTGCTATTTTTACTATAACATCGACATTAATTTACGTTAGTTCAATAATAGAATCAGACTTGAATGATGAAACAGATATCTTATCAAAATAGAAAATTTCAAAATGTAACATTAAACTTTCTTAATTATTATCAGTCATATGTTTTTTAATATATGTATGCATAACTTTCTTTGTTATTCAAAAATACGAGTAAATATTTTTTTAATATTAAAAATCATCAGAGTAACTAATAATATTGCTAATCAAACTAATTTAAAATAATAAAGTATTGCCAATCCTTACTTACTACACCTCATATACTTAGTAATTAGAAAAAAATATACATGAAATGCCAATATATACTTATTTTTGAATGATAAAGAAAGGTAAACACGCATATATTAAAAAAAGATAGGACTGACAATTTTAATAGTTATTAGAAAATATAAATGAAAAATTTCAAAATTCTATATTTGCATATGATGTTTATTCCGTATTTCAAATCTGATCAAGTTATTAAAAAAGTATAACAGCTTTGATTGTAAATGTAAAATCACATTTTATTATTAATAATTAATGAAAAAAAATTATAAGCTATGTTTATTAAAGTATTTTTGTTTTATTCGTAATATAGTGCAAAAGACGGAAATTAAAAAAAATAAGTACACTTTTTTGAATATAGAAACCAGCAGATTAACTAATAATATTGCTAATCAAACCTATTCCAAACAATAAATAGTTGCCGATCCAATTCTATACACTTAGTAATTATAAATTTTTATGAATGAAATGTTAATATGCTGCATTTAAACAACTAATTTGAGTAATTACAAAAATGAACTGCGTTTCAGATTCTAATAAAAATAATTTAAATTCCTTTCACTAATCGCAGTTGCATTGTAAATAATCTTTCTTTGTATCAAATCTGACATAAACAATGAAAGTTTGGAACTAAACTAGAAAAATATATTTTTATAAAGTTCATATTACCACCAGATATTGATATAATTCAATAAAGAACAAAGTTAACATTATTAGCACCTGTGCGGGTTAAAATACTTTTGCATGGAATGAACTCAATATATAAAACACTATTTTGTTTAATTCCATTTAATTTTGATAAAGATCGAGAAGTTGCTTTATCCCTCTGGGAGTATAATTATTTTAAGCAAAATTGTGATTTAAAAATTAAATAAAATAAGTAACATAGAAACAAAACTATCTTACGATATATTTAGATAGTCGTCTTTATTTTTCTCTTTCTTAGAAAAAAAAGAAAAGAAAAAAGAAATCAGTAGATTTACACAAATCTGTATTCATTCTAAAATTTTATCTGTACGTTGTACAGAAATCTGTAGCTTTATAAAAGTATTTACTAAAATTACAGTAATCTTTCTGAAATTTTATCTGGTTTGCAGTTAATAAAAAGTTCTAGACATCCGAATTTCCAGTGAAAGAGCTGGACATTTACACATGGAACCGGTAAACGTGAAAATAAAATAACAAGTTTACTAAATGGTGTACAAACTATTGCAAAGCTTAAAACTATACATATATTAAGTAAAGTAAGAAAGATAAGACAATCAACATTTCAATTATCATCTGGGATCTGAACTAATAAAACGCTGTTATACTACTTCCAAACAGAGTAAAACCGTCTTGAAATTTAAAAGTTCCTTATATCTTTATTAGATCTTTATATAATGAACTTTTAAATTTGAAGACGGTGTTACGAAATTATTCTATTCTATTAATTATTCTCAATCAACAGTTCTAATATTGTGGTTCAGTGTAATTTAAATCTAGATCAATCACAAATCTTTAAACGAAACAAAACATTTAATTAAAGAAAACATAAAATAAAAGTTTGAGAAATATTCGACATTCTATTACATCTAAGAATCTAATATCAACAAAAAGATTATTTCATTTCAGTTTATAAAAGAGTCTATACTTTAAAGAACGTCCAAGCTGGCTAAATACGATGCTCGCTAATTAGCCGGAACATCCCGCCCGGCGTTGGACGACTGTCCAACATCATCATAAATAGGCAATGGAACAACTCCTGTGATGTTCCTACGTAGTATACCTGTGGAGGTCTTGAGATCGACGACGCGGACATGTCCATCATCTCCTTTGTAGGTCTTCAAAACTCTTGCTAACCTCCAGTTGTTGAACTCTTCGTTTCTATCTTTCAGTAACACGAGTTGACCATCTTGAAGATTTTGCGAGGTCTTTTTCCATTTACTTCGAACTTGCAACTCATTTAAGTATTCTCGGTTCCAGCGTCTCCAGAACTGCTCTTTTATTCGTTGAACTAAGGTCCATCTAGAAGATAAAGGCAAAGAATCCAAAACTTCATTATTATCAGGAATATTTAGAAGAGGACCTCCAGTAAGGAAGTGACCAGGTGTCAATGGCTCTAAATCGTTAATATCTGTAGATAATGAAGTTAATGGTCTTGAGTTCATGACGGCTTCAATTTGGGTTACAAGTGTTGTCAACTCTTCAAAATTTAAGACAGAGGATTTAGTTATTTTCAAGAGTATTCTTTTCATAGCTTTAATATTCGATTCCCATAGTCCACCGAAATGTGGAGATGCAGGTGGTATGAAGTTCCATTTTATTCCCTCATCTGCACTAAATCTCTGAATTTCTTCCGAAGCACAAATTTGGTAGAAGGATTTAAAAAGAGCATAAGTACCCTTAAAATTGGTGGCATTATCACTCCATATAACAGAGGGTTTCGATCGTCGAGAAACAAATCTTCTTAAACAGGCTAAAAATGCTTCTGTGGTCAATTCTGAAACAATTTCCAGGTGTACTGCTTTAGTAGAAAAACATATGAATATAGCAATGTATGATTTTATTTTAATCTTTGATCGCTTCAAGTTAGGTTTTGTTATAATAGGACCAGCTAGATCTACACCTGTCTTCTCAAATGGTCTAGATGGTACAATTCTATCACGAGGTAAATTACCCATAATTTGTTGAATAGTTTGATGCTTGGACCGAATACATGTTATACACCAACTTATAATTTTTTTTACTTGGCTTTGACCAGATGGTATCCAATAAAACTGTCGTAATAATGATAGGGTTGTCTGAGTACCCGAATGCAGGAATTTTCTATGAAAATGTTGAATCAAGAGTTCAGTGAAATAATGAGACTTTGGTAAAATTAACTGATGTTTCTGTGATTCCGCTAAATTCGAAAATTTCAATCTTCCGCCGACCCTCAACAGCTCATCAGCATCTAGAAATACGTTTAAACTTAAGAGTTTACTGTTGTTTGGGAGAGGACGTTTTCCCTTTAAACACTGGATTTCAGTTTGAAATGCAGAATTTTGCACAATCTTTATCAGTCTCTTGGTTGCATTTTGTAACTCAGAAGTATCTAAATAATCATATTTTCTACTTCCTGTTTCTAATTTACAGTTATTCAAAAATCTTAAACAATATGCAGTAACTCTTATTAATTTCATAAAAGACGAGTATCGATTAATTAAATCAATGTTTGCTTGATTTTTATCAACAAGTGTTGATTTTACAGTAGCATTTTTCTTTAGTTCTAACTCATCTTTAGTTTCAGCAATGTCTAATGTATCAAATGAACTAGCCAATTTTGGCCAAAGAGATCTGTCTTGCTTTAACCATTGGGAACCTTCCCACCAAAGATGGCTATTTTTCAACTCTGGAACTTTCAAGCCTCTAGTAACGAAATCGGCAGGATTATCTTGTCCAGGACAGTGAAACCAATTTGATGGATCACTAAGATTTCTGATTTCTTTTACTCTGTTTCTAACAAACATTTTGAATCTTTCTGACTCTCCCTTAATCCAATACAATGTAATAGTTGAGTCAGTCCAAAAGTAGCAACTTACGGGAAAAACTAATTCTTTAGCAATTTTATGACAAAGTCTAGTAGACAAAAGGGCTCCTAAAAGTTCAAGACGAGGTATAGAAACAGTTTTTAAAGGGGCAACTCTACTTTTTGCTGCTACAAAACTGGTAACTATGCTCTTGTTCCTTAAAACTGCTCTAAGATATACTACTGTACCATATGCCTTTTTTGAGGCATCTGAAAAACTATGTAATTCAAAACAATCAACTTCATCAGGAGCTATATCAGACAAATAATATCTGGGGATGCTAATACTATTCAGTTCCTTTATTTCTTCAAACCATGCATTCCATAAATTGTCCAAATGCTTTGGTAAATTCTCATCCCAATCGAGGCCTAAACACCAAACTTCTTGAATTAAGCATTTGATTCTAATGGTATAGGGGCTAAGAAAGCCAATTGGGTCGAAAATACGACCAACAGTTTGCAATAAATAGCGTTTAGTATTAAGTCTCTTCGAGAGGAAATTTTCCATATTATGAATTTTAAATGACAATGTATCATTATCTGGGTCCCAAGAAACCCCTAAAACTTTTGAATTCACCAAGTGCTGATTACTAAGATTAAAATTATCAGTTGCGTCATCAGTATGCAAACCATATTGTTCCCATTTTTGACGTAATTCATACGAATTAGTTTTCCATTTTCTAAATATCATTGAAGCTTCTTGGAAGATTTCATAAGCTTCCTTACTAATTTTAAAAGCTGATTCAACATTTGGTTGACTGCTGATAAAGTCATCAACATATAAGGATGAATTTAAAATATCAAAAGATTCAGGAAATGCTTCTACATACTTTCGTAGGTGATGCTTGATAGTAGCTGCAAGAAGGAAGGGGCTTGACTTCACACCGAAAAGTACTCTCTTGAGTCTAAATATTTTAAATTCCTTACCTGGATCTTCAACCCATGGCTCATCATCCCAAAAAAATCTTGTGAAGTCCCTGTCTGCTTCATCAATTTCGATCTGCAAAAAAGCTTCCTGAATGTCAGCGGTAACTGCTATTGGAAAGTTTCTAAATTTGATTAAAAGACTGAACAGATCGGGGATAAGATTTAAACCAGTATATAAACAGTCATTTAGTGATAATTCACCTTTAGAATGGGCGCTTGCATCAAACACAATTCTAAGTTTAGTTGTGGACTTATCTTCTCGAATCACTGCTCTATGGGGCAAGTAAAATGTATTTACATCAGATGAGTTTTCAACAGGTTCGATGATATTCTCTGCTAAATAACTGTCCAGAACAGATTTATATTCTGAGAATAACAAAGGATCGTTTCTAAAGTTTGTTCTCAACTTTAAAAATCGTCGATGCGCCACTTCGCGATTGTTATTGAGGGACATTTTTAAATTTTTCTTCCATGGAAATTTTACCTTGTACCGATTATCTTTAAAAACAATACTAGACTCGAAGTCAGATATGACGTCATTATCTACATTAGAAATAGCTTGAGTTTCGGATTCAATTCCTAAGCTTTCCAGTTGCCAAAATTCTCTAATTTGTTCAGATAAATCCTTTTCTTCAACTATAATTTTCATGCTAAATAATTCATTGGCTGACCCCATATAACCCTGCAAACACCAGCCAAAAAGAGTTTCAGTAGCTACGAGATTATCCTTTAGTCGTTTAATTCTACCAGTTACAACATTATAATAATTATCGGTACCTATTAAAACTGCAATTTGTTGATTACTATATTCATGACTGTCAGCGAGTTGTAGACCTTTCAATTTATTATATGATTTTCGAACGTATTTATCTGGAGTGGGTAAGCAAGCAGCTGAAATCTGATCTGTTTCACGGGCTTCGATTTCAATGTTCAAAGAGGGTTGATCCCTATTTTCTAGTTTTACTTTTACAACATTATATGTTTTCTCAGTCGCCTTTTCGGCTCCAAAAGCATAAACTGATAAGGTTTCCTTTCTAATAACTGGCAATTTTAGCTTTTGTGAAATATCGCGAATTATAAATGTTCTCATACTGCCGTTATCTAATAAAATACGAACTGGTTCATTTTTATCAGTTTTCAAATCTTTTATTATTGCTGAACAAGTTTGTAAAAATATATTGCAATGGGTGTTTTCGTCTGGTACCTTACTAGTGGAAGTGTTATCACAATGAGAAATGGATACGACACTTTTATCAACATTTACATTTGAATGATTTTCTAATTGGAAACAAATAGCCCTACTATGTTTTTTACCGCAAATATCACACATTTTGGTTTCTCCACAGTCCTTGATTCTATGTTTACATTTTAAACACAAAAAGCATCTTCCTTGCTTTTTTAGTAATTCTTTTTTCTCAGCCAAGGTTAACGATTCACAGAATTCGCTATTATGCTCAACACTATTACAAAATATACATGAATTTTTGTTTACAGAAGCCATTAATTCAGCTGAAACATTATTTTGTTTATAACCTTTCGTAGTATATTGATATTTCGACTTAAATTTTGATTGTTTATCTGAAAATTTGGGTTTGTATTCATTCTTGTTATCATTAGAAAATGATTTTTTAGAATCTAAATCATGGATAGTTAATACCCTTTCTCTACTCTCAATTTCATTTTTAAGAAAACTCATAAGATTATCTATATTCCACATTTCACCATTCTTTAGATGTCTATTAAATTCTAATGTTAAATCTGGAGGTATTAACTTCAATAATATTGGGCAAAGCAACCCACTGTATGTATCAGATTTTACACCCAACGACTCTAAATTTCGAATTTGTACTAGACATTTATCATACAAACATCTTAAACCATAAGTGTCAGAAGAACTTTTCAAACATTTCATATTTAATAAATTATTTAGATGAGCGTGTACGAGCATATCATGTCTACCAAACCTTTCTTTCAAGAGCGATACAGCCGCCGCATAATTATTTTCTGTCAAACTAAATCCACTGATTGTGTTTGCAGCCGATCCTGCTACCAAACTTTTCAAATAGCTAAATTTCTCAACATCGGTAAGACTTGGATTTTTGTCTATAGCTGTTTCAAATTCATTCCAAAATTCCAGAAATTTATCTGGTTCACCAAAAAATCGACTTATTTGTAGTTTAGGCAGCTTTATTTTCTTGAATTCGGTAGAAACAGGACATGCCCGTACTGAATCAATATTATTAGCATTAACAACATTTGCATTTGTACTCAAACTTTTAATCTTGAAGTTTAATTTACATCTATACGATATCACTTTCTGATCGTATTCATCAATATTTAAAAGTTCACTTTCAACATTTTTAGCATTTAATAAACTTAAAATGTTATTATCTAGCTGTTTAATAACATTAAATCTTGTATTTAATTTATCAAGTAATTCCTCAAAATATGTCACAGAATGTTCTGATTTCGAAAAATAATCATCAATATCTTCTATTAACTTATTTAAAAGATTTCGATGCGTGTCACGCATCTTTCTTTCCTTATTTTCATTCATTGTATAAAATAAAATACAACAAAAAGTCAACTCACCAATCTGTCATCAAAACGAAAGCATTTTTCTACTTGCGCAATAGCTTGAAATCCCGAATTCTTCGCAGCCGATGCAACAATGTTACGAAATTATTCTATTCTATTAATTATTCTCAATCAACAGTTCTAATATTGTGGTTCAGTGTAATTTAAATCTAGATCAATCACAAATCTTTAAACGAAACAAAACATTTAATTAAAGAAAACATAAAATAAAAGTTTGAGAAATATTCGACATTCTATTACATCTAAGAATCTAATATCAACAAAAAGATTATTTCATTTCAGTTTATAAAAGAGTCTATACTTTAAAGAACGTCCAAGCTGGCTAAATACGATGCTCGCTAATTAGCCGGAACAGACGGATTTACTCTATTTAGAAGTAGTACAACAGCATTTTATTGATTAAGATCTCGCAAGGGAACGTTCCCAGGTGTAAGTTGTGGATTTGGACGAGCGTAGTATCAAAAGAAAGATCTTGTCATGTATATCAAAAAGTCAATAGGACTACCCGTCCAGAACCAACCTTTTTCGAGATATCAGCATTTCAAATGTAAATGACGCCGTACGCGAAAACTTCGTAGAATGCGAAGTGCCTATATAAAAGAGGGAAAATAACCCGCAATGTGTGGGTGTAAAGGATTTTGCTCGTAGCTCTGGAAAAGTTATAGTATGTAGGATTAAAAACAATGTAACGAAATTTTTAACTTGCGAACAATTTTATATACCTGTCTGCCTATTAATTTATTCATTCACACTTCAAGTGGTGATATCTCGAAAAGGGTTGGATTCGGATTAGTAGTTTCATTCCGCTTAACTTACATGACGAGATCTTTCTTTTGATACCACACTTGCCCAAATCCACAATTTACACCTGAAAACATTTCATAGTCATGTGAAGATTGAAACGTTGATTATCTTAACTTTTATGTTTTTAAGCTTTACGATAATTTGTGCACCATTTAGTAAACTTGTTATTTTTATTTTCTAGTTTATCCTAATTTCCTATAAAATTCATCCTAGAAAAATTTTAGTAGGTTTTCAGGTTTTTTAACAGTTAAATAATTGCCTGAATTTTATTTAAATCGCTAATAAAGTGAGAAAACAATGGACTGCACAAACTTCCAGATCAGGATTGGCATTGTGCACGAACGATCTACCATCTGATTTACCCGGAAAATATCGAGCCAGGCACTTTTCACTGTTATATGTAAGTGAAGCAGAGTAAAAAAAAACATATCTTCGTGAACCACAATATGCAGCAGACAAGAGACATAACAAAAAAAAATTGCCATTATGTATTTTTTCTAGCATAGAAGAAATGAATATCTATAATTTGTAGTAATGATGCTATATTCTTTAGAAATAGTTATAAAACTATCGCCATCCTGTAATGCACATTTATTATCTATAATTTGTAGTAATGATGCTATATTCTTTAGAAATAGTTATAAAACTATCGCCATCCTGTAATGCACATTTATTTTATACTGTTTGTTTTATACCTTGAAAGAGTCTCAATAAAATTAATGTATGCATATCATCTGGATATATCAGTTAATTGGCCATTGGGATATGTCAGGTTTCGAATCCTGAAGTGGATTATTTTCTCTGTGTTAGTTTCGCTTCATAATTGATTTTTTTCACTCTGATTAAATTATCAGCATGAAACAAAGGCTATTGCTTAAATATGAAAACTAAAGGATACGCCAAGCTTCCCCTACTGTCATTAATAAAAATAACAAAAAATTGATAATAAACTATTCACTAAAAATTCTTTCAACTAAAAATTTTATGGTTTAGATGCGCTGATAAAACCAGTGTGCATTTTTAAACACTCTGTCAGATGATTTCTTATGAACAAGTTTTTCTGAATAAATTTTTGATACTTATTCTGAAAATGGTTTCCGTTTCTGTTTATCCCGTCAGGATTTTACAAAGAGTAAGAAGTTCTATTTTCAATATTTTAATTAATGCAATCAAAAATTTGTCACATTTTAATAAAAAACATTTCATTAAACATGCTAAAAATACTGTAAAAAATATCCTTACATGTTCATGATATTTCTTTAATAAATCAAAAATCAAACAGTATTCAATTAAATAAACTTTCTCTTTTTTGTCTTTCTTGCAGGTCCTCCTTCGTCATATATGTCCTTCTGCAACATCCATCCATCAGTAGACTGCCATAATATTTACATTCCATCTTCCCCGATACCTATTTTTCATCTGTTTGGTGAAAATGCCCACCACGCCTGATACTGTAATGTCCCAGATTTTATGGAAAGTAATCGATATGGAAATGCAAAAAGTGCATTTTTTGCAATCATATTGTAGTCCAACCTCTTAAAATTTTGCTTTGATTCAAAAACAATCCTGTAACTTGGATCTTTCTTATTACCTAAACAGCTTTTGGGAACACAATTGAAGGCGGTTCATGCGTCATTTTCTATCTCACACATCTTTTTTTTTTTTTTTTTTTTTTTTTTTTTTTTTTTTTTACAAAATTTTTGTTCTTTATCAGTTTTTTTGATTTGAAGACCAACGAAAATTGTAGCTTTTATTTCTTCGTGAGTGATGAAGGTTAATTTCACAGTAAGGTACTTGAAGAAATACCAATTTGGGTATTACTTGAAGTACCTTACTGTGGCAGAGCATTTACAAACTGCTTAATTTATTCTATTTTGATGCGTAATAGTGGAAGCAAGATTTTTTGGGGGTTCATGATAGGTTCATGCACGATGTTTTTAGTCCATGGAACAAAATCTTTCCGTTCTGGTGTAACTTTCACAAATACTTTTGCCTTGCCCCACTGTTACATTCACATAGAAAGCAAGACCTTTCTGTGCACCTAGCTCGTTGTTCTAATGAAATTCCTATAACTTAGAAGTCATCGCAGGCAAGACATTTGTGTATTTCATATCAGACTGTTTAAAAAAAAATCTTTATATAAGTCGGCAAGTATCCAGAAATACATTTACGTTATGCGTGACTACCACATAATGCTAGTTCAAAGAGATGAATATTGGAAATTAACCCTGGGTGATTGCAAACAAACTATATGGGATAGAAGAAAACTAAGAAGAGTTCTGTCATCAACATAAAAAGATGCATTAAAGGCAATCGTTGATTTTTAAGCATCTAGTATCATGCATGTAAGGATTATACATACAAGCTTCAATATTTGCGAATTACAGTTCTTGGCACTCGCCATATGGTGAAACTATAGGACTCTCGACCAAACAGAACCTTGTTCGAATTGAAAAAGAAACGACTGCCGGCAGAGACGGTAATTTGGAATGTTCGATGGAAGTCCGTGGCGAGTCGTCCATAATTATATAGAGGATTGAATATATGTTACATTATGTGGATTCGTGTTGCATCAAAAATTCTTGTATATGTTGTATCTCAGTGTTTTAATTATATGAATTAAAGTTAGTGTCGTTTAAGCAGGAGTGTTTCTTGCTTTTCCTGAAGTTCTCATCTTTAAAGGTTTTTCTTGATTTAAAGGATAGACGAAATTTTTGCACAAATTCTATTATGCAGCCTACTGTAATGCTGTTTCCGATGTACAGTTACAAATATTAGAAAGGCGTGAAATATTTATTTTGTTGTCTTATGAACAAATCATGTATATTTAATAAAAGTAGAAAAAGATATATTAAATGTATTAGGCTTTGTTTATTTTATAGAAATATAAGAAAACATTGACTTTTTAAACAATTTTATTTTAAATTATTTCACTCCTAAATTACTATTCACGCTGAAAGGCCACAAGTGTAGATGTTATTTGTTGTTGTTGTTGTTTTCCTCTTTTTTCTTAAATTCTTATTAAAATAAAAAAGAAAATCGTATGTTTTTACCATAAAAGGTCGTTCCTGAAAATGTCATAATAAATTTGCAGTTTCGATCGGTTGCTAATCAAAATCTATAAAATCATTGTGCTTTAATGGGATGATCGATAAATGCGACAATGTTCATTTACTTAAAAGCTCAATGCAAGAATAATAAGTATATATTGTATAATAAAGCATATCCAATCTTATGGAACAAAATCTCAAACATTTTTCTTTTTTTATTAGGTTTTTCTTAAAAGAAATTTCCAATCAAATACACATCAAATACACATTCATTTTTCAACATCCGGATGTTTCATAAATGCGACAGAAATTCCCGAAATTGACACTGGGATTTTCCATTTTTAACTTTGAAGATCATGCATCTTTATAGAAACCAAGAATTACGTTGATAATTTCATTTAATCGATCTATAAACTTTTAAAAAGGTGCCAGATTGCAGGATTAGAATTTAAAATGCATTAAACATTTTGGAGACAGTTTTTTGAAAGTATCTAATACCGGCATACGATTGCTATAAACGCGTACAGACATTTACGAGGTAAGTTTTAGGAGATAAGTTTATATGTTATTTTTCATATACCATATTAAAAGGATTTTCAAAAGAAATATTATGTTTAATTAAGCTGTATTGAGTCAGCATAATCTTTCATTTTTGTTTTTCCTTAACTAAGCCCTTAGATATGTGTTTTAGATGATCAAAAAGTAACATATGCATCTTTTATTTAAAATCTTTTATTTATTTTTTTATTTTTTTTTTTTGCTTTTTTTATTTTAAATCTTTTTATTTATGAAAAAGGTCTATGAAACGCACTGTATGTTCCAGTAAGATATTATAAACATATGATTACGGAATTTGCAATAATTTTATATGATGGAAAATCTGTAAAATCTTAATTAGATTGAAAACACTTAAGTTATATTTAATTTAATTAGTTGGTTAAGTAAGACAATTTTGTTACTAGGAAATACATTTATTCGCACTAGAAAAACTGAATATGCAAATTTCGTATTTTCCTGTGTTTCTTTTAAAATATTTGTACAGGTCTAAAAAATTTACGTAGAACTGGGTGATATGTATAAATCGTGTATTTTAGTATGGATTACATAAAACTTATTACGTATAATAGTTATTAGAAAAAATAACTAGGTAACCCAAAAAATAGAAATTTAACAGTTTTTTTCCAATCAACAAAAGCAGCATTTATTAATAAATATTTTTTCAATATCTCTATTTTTAATTGAACAAAATTGATAAAATCGTACGTAAACTTTAAAGTTTTTATAAGAAAAAAGTAAAAATTATGTAATAAAAAATGAGACATATGGGCACCATTTAACAATGATCCCGTTCAAAAGTAGATAAAAATTTGTGCTGACTACAATGCTATTCAAATATTTAAAACTGAAAATAATTTTACCGATAAAGAAGCTAAAATGTTTGCTCATCAAACTATAAACTAACGTTAAAGAAACAGACATCGAATAAATAGAATTTAAATTTTAATGTACCATATACATTCCAAACCTAAATTTTGTAATATATTCAAAAGCAGTCAGGGATATTTATTCGGCATTTAGAGATACGAATTCAAGATAAGCATAGTCATATTAGTATTGAATAGTATTATTCAGAATATGAGTAATGTTATTCAGATATGTTTACATTCTATTAGTTTTAGTTTATTTTGCAGTTCCTATTTAGGATATGCATAATAGCCACTTGAGCATATAAAATATGTTGCCAATAAAGTTTTAGTGTCATTGCTATGTGTAATATGTACTGAAAGGCTTTAAAAAGGAAATTTTTTTGACCAAATATTATTACTATAGATTTAAAGACAAAAAACACGAGAAAAAGATTTAATGAACACAAGTTTTTTCAAAGAATATAGTTTTTTCAAATTAATATTTTTTTATGTATCAAAATATATACAAAACAACATTTACCAACAGAATTGACAAAAAATTTGACATCCATCTAAATAGATAGATCACTTAAGTTGTTCGCTTCTACATCTACAATTATTTTTCGCCTACAGTTATACAAAAGAATAGCAAAAATATTCCGCATTTTAATTCATTAGATTCTCAAGTGCAATTAAAAAACTACTGTTATTTTTTAACTCAATGTACGATTAAAAATTTCTTAATTTTCCCTCTACAACATCTAATTTGATAAAATGAAAAGTATATCTTTATATCCCAGTATCTTCTTTTATTTCTTCTTTTCATGCAATTATAATTCTTTTTTATTAAAACAGAATATTTAATCAAAAATGTAAATAAATAAATAAATAAATAAAATATTAAGAAAACGGAAAAAAGCAACATAAAATTCAAAGTACGTTGCCATAAATATTTCAACAAAAGTTATTATTTTATATTTTGCTTACGCAGATAATGATATGAAAAGGTTACATTTTAACAATTGAAATATAAAATTGCTCTTATAACATGTCTTGTACTACTGTTATGAAAAATCTTTCATTTAAATTAATAAAGGGTGTATCTAAACTACTGGGCAAAACTTTAAGGGGTGATAGTACACATCAAGACAAATAATATTAAATGAGAAACTAAGGGTTCCAAACGTCTTCTAAAAGAAATAGGCGCCATCAAAGTTTAGGGACCAAAATTTGAAATGATCATAAAAAACGGAAAAATTGGCCGATTCATTTGTTGTTTTCACGAAAACTATTCTTTATGTCACTGTTTTCTTGAAAATAAATTATAAAGATGAATTTCAAAAAAATGCCGATAGAGGGCGCTTTAGACTTTGGAATAACGAACAATTATTTTTTACTGTTATTTTTTGCATCTCATTAAATTTTTTTAGAAGTTTAGACATAAACTTAAATTTTGAGCTCAAAATCTGTGGTTAAGTAGCGCAAATCGAACTGTGTTAAATGGGAGTGGGTAGGTTCAAAATTCAAATGATTATAAAAAACAGAAAATCTGTTCAATTGATTTGCGGTTTTCACTAAAATTATTCTTTATGTCAGTATTGTATTAAAAATAAATTATACAGATAATTTTTAAAAAATGTCGATAGAGGGCGCTTTAGACTTTGGAGTAACGTACAGCTATTTTTACCGTTTTTTTTTGCATCTCATTATTTTTTTAGATGCTTAAGCATAAACTTAAATTTTGAGCTGAAAATCTTAACCGTTGAAAGCAGTTAAGTAGCGCAAACTAATTGAACTGTGAAACATTGAACTGTGTTCAATGGGGGTGGGGG
This sequence comes from Maratus speculifer, assembly GCA_964019185.1. Taxonomy (NCBI): domain Eukaryota; kingdom Metazoa; phylum Arthropoda; class Arachnida; order Araneae; family Salticidae; genus Maratus; species Maratus speculifer. Next base: position 183,474,725 of record OZ025298.1, on the reverse strand, counting down.
TGGGGGTTCAAATTTCAAATGAATATAAAAAACAGAAAAATTGGTTGATTCGTTTGCTGTTTTCTCTAAAACCATTCTTCACGTCAGTATTTCATTGAAAATAAATTTTAAAGATAAACTTCAAAAAATTCCGTTAGAGGGCGCCTTAAACTTTAGAGTAACCAATAACTATTTTAACCGTTATTTTTTTTTAATCTGAATAAATGTTTTAAAAGCTTAGACTTAAATTTTGAGCTCAAAATCTGAATCGTTGTGAGTAATTAAGTAGCGAAAAATTGAACTGTGTTCATAGGGTGGGCAGTGTACCATTTCAACTCCTGAATACAGTTTAATTTGCGCTTCTTAAGCCCTCCCAACGATTCAGAATTTGAGCTCAAAATTTAAGTCTAAGCTTTTGCAAACATTTATTTAGATTAAAAAAGAAAAAGAAAAAAAAAACAGTTAAAAATTGTTGTTGATTACTCTAAAGTTAATTATTAAAGTTAAATTTAAATATTATTTCGATTTCGTTTCTTTTGATATCGTCGCCTGTAAATTTTTCTTCCTTACGTAGCTTATCGAATGTTCTAAACCGGTAAAATCTTGTTTGAATTCATTCCTTCCGGTTTAAAAAGTTTCTAGAATTATCTCGTTCGTTCTATGGGTGGTACTTCCGGTTAATCTGGCCCTCCCTTTGGCCTATCAAATTGAATTCCTCAGGTGACGTGATTTAAGCAGTTAAGTGCCTGGCCACCTGCTTTGGCTTTCCCTCTTTAAGTGTATTATCATTTTTTTCCTTATTAAATTCATATTTCACTATTCATTGACACGTAGCTTGGCCTCTTTTTCCTCGCTTTCCATTCGAACGTTGCCAACTTGGCGTATTCCGGGTTTACAGTAACCCTTGATCTGCCCTCTCCGCTCTCTCTGCGTCACCAGTTCAGTTGAGCAGGTGCCGTGGATGTTGAGTGGATGCTCCTCGACATGATGTAAAAAAACCCCTCCGAATTGTCGTTATGCTGTGAGGAGTAAGACTTCTCTTCCCCCGCGAACGAGTCTGTTTTTCTTTGGCCGTTGTTCTATGCTGGCCACTCAATATGTTCTCATGGATTGTTTTGAGAATCAGTTAAATATATCTTCATAAAGCTTCCTTCAAATTTATTTCAAGTTCTCCAAGTTAGTTCCATATCATCATAATCAATTGAATCATCTTTTCCTCCGAAGATGGTGCTCAAAGTATTCTTCGTGATTAAAAATATCACAGTTTCTTCTTTTTCAATTCATAAAAAAATCGCTCATACGCATTAAAATAATTATCTGTGCATAAACGGCATCCCCAATGGAAGATATTGAATATCTCTTCGTGATTTCTAGCATATGCTTTTATTGAAATGTTATCGATTCATATTCTAAAATAATTTAGTCTTCATATCGAAAAAAAAAAGATCGATCATGCTATCAAAGTGCATACATATATATATAAAGAAAATTATGTGAAAATATTTCTACCTATGTATATCATCCTTGTGGAGTACGAAAGAAATAATAATATACATATATAAAAATGTGCATGATAGCAAATATATATAATAAAATATAAAAGTCATGACATATTGCACAAATAATAAATAAATAAAATGTTCGTTTTTCTTCAATTTTCTCTTCATTTAATGTGTTAAGAGTCTATTTATTCGTCTTCTCGAATTTGTCTTCATAAGCCAAGAATTCCAGGTAACTTTCTTCTTATTATTTTATATTTTTTTGCAATTTACTTTGAGTTATTATTATCTTAGTTAAAGATTCCACTATTAAGAACTATAATGGTTGCCTTTTGTCATGTTCTATTATTACGGGTCTTTTGCTGGCATTCATCCAACGCAATGTCTGTCTATCCACTAGTATGATCACTTGACCTAGTTTAGATGAAACAAAAAATAAGTGTTCTCATCTCTCTTCCCCAAACATAACAGTTCAATCTCCTTTTTACAAACATAACAGATTCAATCTTCTTTGGTGCCGTGTTTCCTTCTGAACCAATATTTTTCTTCTGGCACCATGTACCTCTTTTAATCCATTAATATTCTTCAAGACATGACAATTATTAGATGATATTGTGTTTTCTTTATTTATATATAGATATATTCAACAAAAAAAATAAATTATATCTTCATTATCGGGTCTTTATGCAGTGATCAATATTTTATATTTATATTTTATTGAGTGTGGTGTAATAGATGAATACATAATATATTTTGATTTCATGCTGAAATAATATTTTTTTGGAGCAGTAGATTTTCTATAACATAATTTATCGATATATTTTTCTTGCCATGATATAATATATAGCTAATATTATATAATATTTAACGAAGGTGCTGGTAAATATAATTGATTATTTTAATATAAATTATTCTCTTGTCATAAATATAAGAACATATGTTTTGAGCGATATGACATATATATATACATAAAAATTTTTGGGCCATGTTCTTTTGATCTGATGCTAAGAAAGATACGTTGGTATTTTTCTTCTCTTCATCATATATTTATTTTTCTTCTTAACGTATAAAAATGATGTATAACGTAAATGAAATTCATCAATATTTTAAATAATGGGTCAATTTGTATATTATTTCGTATGTGACCAGTCTATAAGAAAATTTAATCTGTCATTTATTGAGCTCTTATTTTAATTATCTCATCATGCCTCCCAAATCAAAATTAAATATTGCAATACAGCCGTTCGACGGCAACCCACAGACTGTGGAATTCTTCTTTGATCAATTATCTGATATACAAGAGTTAAATAATTTTTCTGATAAAGAACTATTTGTTCTCTTCAAATCAAAACTTGAGGGTAGCGCCTTACTCTTCTTTTTTGAAACACAGTCTCAGTTCAAGAACTATAATTTCCATGACATTCGGAAAGCTTTTATAGACTATTTCTTACCCTCAAAAAAGGCTGTTTCTCTCAAATCCTTGCAAAATTTAAAGTTAGATTCAAACGAATCAGTCAAAAATTTTGCATTTCGTTTGGATAAACAACTTCGACTTGCATACCCTAAATTGGATCCTCCTGCTCTCAATTCATTAAAATTCACTCATTTTCTTGAGGCTTTGCCTAAACAAATTAAGCGAAAGATTTTAGAAGAAAATATTTCATCTTTTGATTTAGCTCTTGAACGAGCAAATTTTCTTCAAAATATATACGACTCTCCCCCTAAAAAATCTTACGAGAATTATAATCAAGCCTATTGTTTGGATACTGAAAAAGTCCATGATAATTCTAGTGATTCTAATAATGTGCTCCATAAGACTCCTATAAAACATACGAAGGATAAAATTTATGTCAATTCTCAAACTACCTTCTCACCTTCGCAAACTCAAAAAGACAATTCTCATGCTTCTCGTAACTTTAAAAGAAAAGCTAGAACATATTCTCCTTCTCCAAATAGACAGGAGGCTACAGATAAACATAAAAATAATTTTCGTCAACATAGATTTTATCGGAAACGTCCTTATCATCAACCCATCTTCGACAAATTTTCTCACAAAAAAAATTCTGCATCCTTTTATCATAAACGAGATGTTGTGCAATGTGCGTTTTGTGGAAAATTCAATCATCGTATGGACTCATGCTACAAATTTAAGAATATTATCAAGGCTTCTAATCAAAACTCTTCATCTCAATTTTCGTCTAATCCTCACAGAAGGAAAAACTACACCTCTTCTTCTAAAAATAAAAACAATGTCTATCATTTAAACAAATAGGGGAGACTGGTTCTACTGACCGCCTTCTCTCCCATAATTTTCATTCAGGGTCAGTACACTTTAATGACAAAAACAAACATCAATTTGGCAAAAGCTCTTCAATCACTTTAGTATCATCCACAGCTGTCCAAACTTCCCCTGTAACACCTAAATTTAACAAATCTTCATGTTCCCATAATTCGTTGACATCCAAACAAACTTTAGAAATTGATGATGATGTACAAGAAAGACATGTCATATGCAGTTCCTTTAATAACTCGTATGTTCTTCCATGCATACTGATAAACATACAACATAATGAAATCTCAACGTTAATTGATACTGGATCAAGTTTGTCCCTTTTGGATCAAGAATGCTTTAATAGCATTAAATCCAGGCTTCACTACAAATTCTTATCCAGAAATGTGTCTGTGTCTACTATAAATTCTAAAGTTTTTTTCAAAGGATTTAAGTATTATACTACTCTTGACTTACCCTCTGCATACTGGCAGATCGCTGTACCTAGACATATGCAAGATAAGCTCAGTTTTACTACTCCATGGGGAATTTTTACCTACTTGCGTCTCGTATTTGGCTTGAAGACAGCTGCAAGCACTTTTCAACAATTAATTGATTCAGTTATTCAATTATCTCAAATTGATTCGTGTTATGCATACCAAGACGATATTGTAGTTGGCGCTAATTCATTTGAAGAAATGACCATGAAACTCACAAAACTCTTAGACACTCTTATTGCTAACAACATTACTCTGTCTCCTGAAAAATGTTCCTTCATGCAAACTAGTATTAACTTTTTAGGATTCCAACTCACAGATCATAAAATTCTTCCTATTACAAGTAACATTTTAAAAATTACTTCATTTCTAACGCCTAAAACCAAGAGGCAAACGAAAAGTTTTATAGGTTTATGTTCATTTTATAGGTCAATTATACCTAATTTTGCTAAATTGATTACTCCTCTCATCGAAGTCACCAAACCTAAAAATAAATTTTCTTGGAAATCTGAACAAGAAAATGCATTTAAAAAATTACAAGACATATTCTTTCAGAAACCTATGCTCAATCTTCCTATGTGGAATGAAACCTTCTATGTTAATACAGATGCATCAAAGACAGCAATATCAGCTGTTCTTATGCAGAAATTTGATGGTGAACTTAGACCAATATCCTATTATTCCAAAACTCTATCTCAGTCGGAAAGACAGTACCCTGCCATCAAATTGGAACTTTATGCCATTTACAAAGGCATAACGGCTTTTAAATACTATATTTTTGGTCGACCCTTTATTCTATTATCCGACGCCAAACCTCTTAATAATTATAAAAAAGCTACATCACCAGCCGATATTACTACTCGATGGATGTTAGAACTGTCAGAATACTCGTACACATTCCAACATGTACCAGGCAAAGAAAATGTGTTAGCAGATTTTCTGAGTAGAACACCTCACATTCCTACTGAAGATCTCCATAATAATCCAGATCTTATTTCTACACAAGAACCACTACCGATTGTTGATAATCAGAAAGATTTACATAATGAAATTCCTCACTTTCCATGTGGTTTAGTTGACAAAATGCACCACACATGTCATCTTCAAAGTGACTCTTCACCTCCAAATAATGATAATAATCAAGATCCATTATTAGAAATTCTTGATCACACCATCTTCTCTGAACAACAAAAAGACCCAAAAATCAAAAAAAATTATGAAGATCTTAAAAATAACAAAAAATCTAAAAGTTTAAATGGCTACTATATTAATCCAAGTAATGATTTACTTTGCTACAATGGACATTTTTCTTCAGAAGATATTGAGCTACATAAAGCTGTTTTACCTTTGTCACTTAGAGCAAAAGCCTTAAGAATTGCTCATGTTACTCACAGTGGAATTCATAAAACTATTGTTAATTTAAAGAAAAGATTTACTTGGAAAACCCTTGTTTCTGATACCATTAATTATGTCAACTCTTGTAAAATTTGTTTAGTAAACAAAAATCATAAAAAAAAATACTGCTCCATACTTACCAGCACCACTTCCAACAGCTCCCAATCAAAAAGTTTCTATGGATTTACTCGGCCCATTGAGAAATCGCCAATATGTCATGACCGTTATTGATTACTTTTCTCGTCATTTAGAGTTATATGCCTTGAATAATATCAGCGCTGAGTCTGTTACAAAAGCTTTATTACATTACATTTCTACTCATGGAAAACCCGAATTAACTCTCACTGATCATGGCTCTCAGTTCACTAGTGATATGTTTTCTTATTTTAATAAAAAGCTTGGCATTAAATTGGAACACAGTTCTGTAGCCCATTCCCAGGCTAACGGATTAAGTGAACGATGTAATTCTCAAATAAAATCGTCTGTGAATACAATGGCTTCCCAAGGATGTGATGTACCAACTGCTCTAAAAATTCACCAATCCATATATAATGCTACACCTCATCCAGCTACAAAATTCACTCCAAATCTTCTTCATTTTGGAAGAGAGATAAATGACATTTATGCTAATTATAAAACTCAAGCTTCCTGGAAAATTCTCAATACTGCCTATGAAATTCATAAATTAATGGATGTTATTGAGAAAATATACTATCAAGCTTACAAGAATAACGAATCTTCTAGACAAAAAGTGTACCAAAAATCGAGAGAAAAATTAAAATTTGCCAATATCAATGTTAATGACATTGTTTACGTAAAATTTCCCACTGTGTTTAACAAAAAAGTACAAGGCCCATACGTGGTGAAGAAAATAATTTCTCCTGTACTTATTCAAATTCAAGATTCCAATAACAGTCACGCTTCACCAATGTTGATTCACACTAACAGAATCTTGAAACTTCCCAAGAGAAATGAAGCATTGCAATATCCTTCAGTTTCTTCTAAAAATGCATCACATGATCAAACAGCTGTTGATAGTGCATCTTCTACTCCTGTGAGACAACACTCTCCTACTCAAGTTTCTATTCATGATGCTGCTTGTAACACATCTCCTCAAATTCTTTCTTCTTCTAAGTGCCAACAAACATCTTCATGTTCAAGTAAATCGGTACAGTCACAAGCTCCTCCTGATAGCACTCACACTGGTGTTAGAAACAAGTCTACTCAATATAAAAATTATAATCTTCGCCCTCGCACTCATAAAATGTATAAAAAATGAACTAATCTTCTTTTCTTTTTTCAGGATGACTCTTGATTTGTAACATATTCAGTCAATACTAGTTCGACTGATATTCGAGTATGAAGAATGACTGTATAATTTTTGTTTTCTTCCTCCAAGCTGCAGGCAGCTGTTATTTTTTTTTTTGTCTCTTCTTTATTTTAGTCTTCTTCTCCTTGAAGCAATACAATGGTCATCCTCCAAATGTATGTATTGTTTTAATATTTTTACTATTCACTGTATTCATTTCTAAGCCATAATTATTGTAATTAGTATAAATACTCTCTAATATGCCACATACTACTACTTCTAGCCTTACAAAGTCTTTAATTGCAATAGTTGGTGCTAATTTGAGAAAGAATTTGTCTTTTTATGTAGTTGTTGAAATATTGTGTCATTATTTAAAGTTATTTTTGACAAATGTTTATTCTGCTAAGAAAAGTGGATTGTAATTGATGTAAGATAAATATGAGTACTCATGAAATCATTTTCCCTATTGTGGCTTATATAAGCATTTCTCTTTACAATGCATGCATGCTCTAACATTTAACCTCTTTTAACATTTAAAAAAAATGTAAATGAATGATAAACTTATGCATACTAATATTTCTACTTTTATTGTTGACCTATAAAAAAAAATTAATGACTCACAATAAGTATCCCTTTGTATGTTTCTAAGTATTTGAAAGTTCTTAGAGATGTAAACAAAAAAAAGAAGGTTTTTGGTATACTATAATCATACTTTGGATCCAAAGATGTTGCTTGAGTCATTATATATTTATATAAAGCAAATACTTGATATATATCAAAATATCTTTATAAATTTTTGACATAATAGATTTTTGTTTGTAAGTTGACATTATCAAAGTCATATACAAGATTGATATATTCATATAAGTTCCTTTTATCAGAATATAAATATCCTCTGTTTTATTTTTATTTTCAATATAGTATTAAAAGTATTTATTCAATTATTGTGAATTTATGTTGAAAGTGTTCAAGAATATTCTTTTATGAGAGTATAAACATTCTCTCTTTGAAAATTATTATATTCATTTTGAAGATGTTTTTATTGGAAAATAACATTGTATTTTTCTACCAATTTACATATGCCTTTTTTTTGGAATGTGTTATATTTCTCTTTGAAAATGTTGTTATTGAATGATACTAAGGTTATTCAGTTAAGATTGGTTAAAAGCTTAAAAAGCTGTTATATTTTGATATATGTACATTTTTATGAGAGCCTAAATACTCTCTCTGCACCATTTGTATGTATTCTTTTCAAATTTTCAACTTACAAATTCATTCAATTTATCATGTGTCATTTGAAACCATCCATTTTATATACAGTTATAGTATGATTCATTTTGTTGTCAACTGAAAAATATACATATACATGTTGTTGTTGTATACTCAAATATTTTTTTACATATACTAAAGCATTTAATCATCATATTGCATTTTGCACAGCTTAAGAAGAGACTGTTCATAGTTAAAGACTGTTGTTTCTGCAAACATATATAGACTTTAATAATTTTTTTTGATACATGATAGATACCTCTGGAAGAAACTTACCTTTTATATACCTTCCATTTTAATATTTGCTATCTTTGGTGTATTAACATAAGGACTACTACCATAATAGTAATTATTTTTATTATTTAATATCATGTAAAACAATTATTTCTATTCATATAACTATTTCTGGTGCATTTATTTTGTGTAATTATTTTATATCTTTGTACATGTCTTAGAAAATATTGTCTCGATGAAAAAATTATTGAATTTTTGTCATCTCTCCAATAATTTCTTTTGGGGAGGCCCGGGTAGATATGTGGTGGTTACTCGATAACCCCCCATATTTTTATTTTAATTCAATTGTATTAACTATTTTATTTCCTATCATCTCTTTTTTATTAATGTTCTCAATTTAAATATTATTTCGATTTCGTTTCTTTTGATATTGTCGCCTGTAATGTTTTCTTCCTTACGTAGCTTATTGAATGTTCTAAACCGGTAAAATCTTGTTTGAATTCATTCCTTCCGGTTTAAAAAGTTTCTAGAATTATCTCGTTCGTTCTATGGGTGGTACTTCCGGTTAATCTGGCCCTCCCTTTGGCCTATCAAATTGAATTCCTCAGGTGACGTGATTTAAGCAGTTAAGTGCCTGGCCACCTGCATAGGCTTTCCCTCTTTAAGTGTATTATCATTTTTTTCCTTATTAAATTCATATTTCACTATTCATTGACACGTAGCTTGGCCTCTTTTTCCTCGCTTTCCCCATTCGAACGTTGCCAACTTGGCGTATTCCGGGTTTACAGTAACCCTTGAACTGCCCTCTCCGCTCTCTCTGCGTCACCAGTTCAGTTGAGCAGGTGCCGTGGATGTTGAGTGGATGCTCCTCGGCATGATGTAAAAAAAACCTCCGAATTGTCGTTATGCTGCGAGGAGTAAGACTTCTCTTCCCCCGCGAACGAGTCTGTTTTTCTTTGGCCGTTGTTCTATGCTGGCCACTCAATATGTTCTCACGGATTGTTTTGAGAATCAGTTAAATATATCTTCATAAAGCTTCCTTTAAATTTATTTCAAGTTCTCCAAGTTAGTTGCATATCATCATAATCAATTGAATCATCTTTTCCTCCGAAGATGGTGCTCAAAGTATTCTTCGTGATTAAAAATATCACAGTTTCTTCTTTTTCAATTCATAAAAAAATCGCTCATACGCATTAAAATAATTATCTGTGCATAAACGGCATCCCCAATGGAAGATATTGAATATCTCTTCGTGATTTCTAGCATATGCTTTTATTGAAGTGTTATCGATTCATATTCTAAAATAATTTAGTTTTCATATCGTAAAAAAAAAGATCGATCATGCTATCAAAGTGTATACATATATATATAAAAAAAATTATGTGAAAATATTTCTACCTATGTATATCATCCTTGTGGAGTATTTGTACGAAAGAAATAATAATATACATATATAAAAATGTGCATGATAGCAAATATATATAATAAAATATAAAAGTCATGACATATTGCACAAATAATAAATAAATAAAATGTTCGTTTTTCTTCAATTTTCTCTTCATTTAATGTGTTAAGAGTCTATTTATTTGTCTTTTCGAATTTGTCTTCATAAGCCAAGAATTCCAGGTAACTTTCTTCTTATTATTTTATATTTTTTTTGCAATTTACTTTGAGTTATTATTATCTTAGTTAAAGATTTCCCTATTAAGAACTATAATGGTTGCCTTTTGTCATGTTCTATTATTACGGGTCTTTTGCTGGCATTCATCCAACGCAATGTCTGTTTATCCACTAGTATGATCACTTGGCCTAGTTTAGATGAAACAAAAAATAAGTGTTCTCATCTCTCTTCCCCAAACATAACAGTTCAATCTCCTTTTTACAAACATAACAGATTCAATCTTCTTTGGTGCCGTGTTTCCTTCTGAACCAATATTTTTCTTCTGGCACCATGTACCTCTTTGAATCCATTAATATTCTTCAAGACATGACAATTATTAGATGATATTGTGTTTTCTTTATTTATATATATATATATTCAACAAAAAAAAAATAAATTATATCTTCATTATTGGGTCTTTATGCAGTGATCAATATTTTATATTTATATTTTATTGAGTGTGGTGTAATAGATGAATACATAATATATTTTGATTTCATGCTGAAATAATATTTTTTTGGAGCAGTAGATTTTCTATAACATAATTTATCGATATATTTTTCTTGCCATGATATAATATATAGCTAATATTATATAATATTTAACGAAGGTGCTGGTAAATATAATTGATTATTTTAATATAAATTATTCTCTTGTCATAAATATAAGAACATATGTTTTGAGCGATATGACATATATATATACATAAAAATTTTTGGGCCATGTTCTTTTGATCTGATGCTAAGAAAGATATGTTGGTATTTTTCTTCTCTTCATCATATATTTATTTTTCTTCTTAACGTATAAAAATGATGTATAACGTAAAAGAAATTCATCAATATTTTAAATAATGGGTCAATTTGTATATTATTTTGTATGTGACCAGTCTATAAGAAAATTTAACCTGTCATTTATTGAGCTCTTATTTTAATTATCTCATCATGCCTCCCAAATCAAAATTAAATATTGCAATACAGCCGTTCGACGGCAACCCACAGACTGTGGAATTCTTCTTTGATCAATTATCTGATATACAAGAGTTAAATAATTTTTCTGATAAAGAACTATTTGTTCTCTTCAAATCAAAACTTGAGGGTAGCTCCTTACTCTTCTTTCTTGAAACACAGTCTCAGTTCAAGAACTATAATTTCCATGACATTCGGAAAGCTTTTATAGACTATTTCTTACCCTCAAAAAAGGCTGTTTCTCTCAAATCCTTGCAAAATTTAAAGTTAGATTCAAACGAATCAGTCAAAAATTTTGCATTTCGTTTGGATAAACAACTTCGACTTGCATACCCTAAATTGGATCCTCCTGCTCTCAATTCATTAAAATTCACTCATTTTCTTGAGGCTTTGCCTAAACAAATTAAGCGAAAGATTTTAGAAGAAAATATTTCATCTTTTGATTTAGCTCTTGAACGAGCAAATTTTCTTCTAGATATATACGACTCTCCCCCTAAAAAATCTTACGAGAATTATAATCAAGCCTATTGTTTGGATACTGAAAAAGTCCATGATAATTCTAGTGATTCTAATAATGTGCTCCATAAGACTCCTATAAAACATACGAAGGATAAAATTTATGTCAATTCTCAAACTACCTTCTCACCTTCGCAAACTCAAAAAGACAATTCTCATGCTTCTCGTAACTTTAAAAGAAAAGCTAGAACATATTCTCCTTCTCCAAATAGACAGGAGGCTACAGATAAACATAAAAATAATTTTCGTCAACATAGATTTTATCGGAAACGTCCTGATCATCAACCCACCTTCGATAAATTTTCTCACAAAAAAAATTCTGCATCCTTTTATCATAAACGAGATGTTGTGCAATGTGCGTTTTGTGGAATATTCAATCATCGTATGGACTCATGCTACAAATTTAAGAATATTATCAAGTCTTCTAATCAAAACTCTTCATCTCAATTTTCGTCTAATCCTCACAGAAGGAAAAACTACACCTCTTCTTCTAAAAATAAAAACAATGTCTATCATTTAAACAAATAGGGGAGACTGGTTCTACTGACCGCCTTCTCTCCCATAATTTTCATTCAGGGTCAATACACTTTAATGACAAAAACAAACATCAATTTGGCAAAAGCTCTTCAATCACTTTAGTATTATCCACAGCTGTCCAAACTTCCCCTGTAACACCTAAATTTAACAAATCTTCATGTTCCCATAATTCGTTGACATCCAAACAAACTTTAGAAATTGATGATGATGTACAAGAAAGACATGTCATATGCAGTTCCTTTAATAACTCGTATGTTCTTCCATGCATACTGATAAACATACAACATAATGAAATCTCAACGTTAATTGATACTGGATCAAGTTTGTCCCTTTTGGATCAAGAATGCTTTAATAGCATTAAATCCAGGCTTCACTACAAATTCTTATCCAGAAATGTGTCTGTGTCTACTATAAATTCTAAAGTTTTTTTCAAAGGATGCATCGAAATAGCATTTAAAATCGACAAATTTTTTTTTCATCATGTCTTTTATCTTACAAAGATACAAAATGTCCATTTTCAAGCCATACTTGGATTTGAGTTCATTAATAAACATTCTGTAACCATAGTTCATTCTGTTCTCCAAGTTAGTTCCATATCATCATAATCAATTGAATCATCTTTTCCTGCGAAGATGGTGCTCAAAGTATTCTTCGTGATTAAAAATATCACAGTTTCTTCTTTTTCAATTCATAAAAAAATCGCTCATACGCATTAAAATAATTATCTGTGCATAAACGGCATCCCCAATGGAAGATATTGAATATCTCTTCGTGATTTCTAGCATATGCTTTTATTGAAGTGTTATCGATTCATATTCTAAAATAATTTATTCTTCATATCGTAAAAAAAAAGATCGATCATGCTATCAAAGTGCATAGATATATATATAAAGAAAATTATGTGAAAATATTTCTACCTATGTATATCATCCTTGTGAAGTATTTGTACGAAAGAAATAATAATATACATATATAAAAATGTGCATGATAGCAAATATATATAATAAAATATAAAAGTCATGACATATTGCACAAATAATAAATAAATAAAATGTTCGTTTTTCTTCAATTTTCTCTTCATTTAATGTGTTAAGAGTCTATTTATTCGTCTTTTCGAATTTGTCTTCATAAGCCAAGAATTCCAGGTAACTTTCTTCTTATTATTTTATATTTTTTTTGCAATTTACTTTGAGTTATTATTATCTTAGTTAAAGATTTCACTATTAAGAACTATAATGGTTGCCTTTTGTCATGTTCTATTATTACGGGTCTTTTGCTAGCATTCATCCAACGCAATGTCTGTCTATCCACTAGTATGATCACTTGGCCTAGTTTAGATGAAACAAAAAATAAGTGTTCTCATCTCTCTTTCCCAAACATAACAGTTCAATCTCCTTTTTACAAACATAACACTACCCACTCTCAATGAACACAGTTCAGTTTGCGCTACTTAACCACTGATTTTGAGCTCAAAATTTAAGTTTATGTCTAACCTTCTAAAAAAAATTAATGAGAGGCAAAATATAACGGTAAAAAATAGTTGTTCGTTACTCCAAAGTCCAAAGCGCCCTCTATCGGCATTTTTTGAAATTTATCTTTATAATTTATTTTCAAGACAATTCTGACAAAAAGAATAGTTTTCGTGAAAAACACAAACGAACCGGCCAATTTTTCCGTTTTTTATAATCACTTCAAATTTTGGACCCTAAACTTTGATGGCGCCTATCTCCTTCGGAAGACGTTTGGGACCCTTAGTTTCCCATTTAATATTATTTGTCTTGATGTGTACTATCACCCCTTAAAGTTTTGCCCAGTAGTTTAGATACACCCTGTATAACTATCGTTAATAAAAAATTTGACATACATGAGTTATAGAAAAGTCAAAATACGGACGCCAAGAGATTAAGTATAAGAAAATAAATATACTGGCCGAACAATTAGTCCCCCCTGCAGATATAGCTCTTTAATATAGCGTCAGATGATTTAAAACCTTTATAATTTCCTGAATTTGTTAATGAATGAAGCCTACAAGTTTTTATGTGTATGACAGATCCAGTTGCTCATGAGTATAACACGTAAGGTCTTCAAGTCGGTCCGCAACGTTTCTATGGAGTTAAACTCGATGATTACAAGTGCATTTCGAGGTGATGTTGCATATGCCAATGTTCATCAAATCTGCCACATGCATCCTCTGAACACACTTGAGTCATCTTAGAATATGAGGGAAGTGATCACGTATTCTTTATTAATCAAGAACATGCTTGAATGTAAGGTCACGCATAATCTTGTAAAATGCTCAGATAGACACACCGGTTTATGTTAATGATTAGCTCAATCAGTTAACCAAATCATAGTATGGCACATTACTTTGAAGCAACTTTCGATCTCGAGGTGAATTGATCCTCACATTCTGTCACTGCATTGACTCATTTTTGCTTACCCATCATACGTAGTTTAGAGTAAGTCTTCGAAACGTTTTGGAAACCGAAAATTTTTTTTGACGGATTTGCACGTTTCAAAAACTGCAGATTCCGAAAAAAACATATTAAAAAAATTCTGTCCGTCTGTCTGTTTGTCCGTAAACACTCTATCTCCAAACAAATTGAGATAGAGGCTTGAAATTTTGTATGTACTTAGTATGTAAGAATGGGACGAAGCCTATTTAATATCAGTAACTTCGATTATCCGGAACTATTTTTTTCGGACTCTGGAAAAATTCATTCTGGTGAAAGGCACATGAAAATTTTCGAAATTTTTTATTTTAAAGAACGGACGTAAATAGGTAATAAAATAACACAAATTTTATATAAAGAATAAATTCAATCGGATTATTAGTTGCCAAGATATTTGTAATGCTATTTTATATATTCTTCGACTTTTCATGACCCCGTATATCATTCAAATTTCAATTCAAAAAAATATTTTATTTGCAAATGAGACGCTTAATACGACTCAGTAAACAATTACTTAAGTATAATTTATTATTTTTGGAGTTATAAGAATATTTCTTTTACACAATTCGGTACTACTTAAGTATTTTGGCGTTTTATATAATTTGTCGAAATTGATTCATAAGCAGTTCATTAATAGAGCATTACTATGTATATTAAATTATTTAAATATGCGTTTAAATTATGTTTTTGAATTGCAATGCATTTTATAAATAGTTTACACATATTTCATTTTCATATATTATATTATGCATATTCATGATGGATAAGTATTGCGGTGGCCCCCAACAACTAGTTATTTCTCAAACTATGTTACACGTTTACCTCAACTACTGTCCACATTCGATTTCTTGGCACATTTGATGCGTACAATATTTGGCATTAATGCGATTCTCTGCTGTTAAAAGCTGTCCTGTTAAAAATGTTTATTGTTCTCAGTTCTCTTCTTAAAGTGCACTTGAAAACAGGTTAGGCTAAACCTTTATTCACTGACTGGAGCAATTCCTGCTGGCCACGTAATTGACTTTCATCAACAAAGAACGACACATTTCTTGTTCCTCTGATTTAGTTTCTTATCCCAACTACAGATTTTATGCTGTGCTTCACAATCACAATCGGTACACTGCAACTTGAAGACACGTTAGACAGTCACCTTTGATACATTTACAAATCGATCAAATTTCGTTGTAAATTAGTCGATTTTTGGAATTATTCGAAATTTCGTTGTAAATTCGTTGTAAATAAATGGTGTAGCCGCTTAAATCACCCAAACCTAATGACACATTTTTGAATTTGTAGGTTCCTTCCTGTATTTTCAACTTTTAATTCACTATTCAATTACAAGCAAACAACTTATCCCCCCCACGTTACTCTATTATCACGAAGTCACATTTCCGGTTCGGTTTTCTTAATGAAACATCTATAACACCATCTTTGTTCTGAAAAAAAAAACACCATGCTTTCTCTCAAGGGTGATTAACGGTATGTGGGATGTACCTTTTAGATTTTTCTAGATAACAGAAATGCCAAATTGAACTACCAAGTTCATGTATTTAAAATTGTTGCGAAATATTTCTATTAAGAATGATGGTGAAATCATCGCCATTTGTGCGACGAAATGTTTGCTGATTTGAATAGAAGCATTTTTGCCACTATTAGCAATTTTTAGCTTATGTTGACTAAATATTATAAGTAATTATCATATATATTTATATAAATAAAATACGTTTGTTTCTAAGAAAACAGATCTTTTAAAGGTGTTTATTGCTTATTTTTACCTTTTTTTACCTTACAAGAAGAGAGTACTGGTTTCGTGAAAATTGTACTGGCTTTACACGTTTTAGGGTTACGAGAATCCAAAAAACATGTTTTTACAGAATGTCTGTGATTATGTGACTGTTTCTTTCTATCTGTCGGTCTATCTATGTACACTGTTAAAACGAAAGAGTGGATTTGGTCTCGCCGATTTTGGTCTCACAGCCTGTCAGGAAAGAGCTCTAATTTATTGAATCGTGAATGAGTCGTTTTTAAATGCTTTACCTATGTTGATTTAGACTGCTTATTTAAATAACTCATCTTGATTTGAATTGTTTAAAAACAACTCATTCCTTTGAGTTGTTTAAACTCTTTATGAATATCTGCCTTTCAAAACCTGAGATGAGCGAATTTCGGCGCAACTTCAGTTATATTTTGGTTGACATTTTAAGAGAGTATGTCACATAAATTTTGTTAGCACTCTATCTCAAGAACTAATGCATGGAATTTAATAAACATTAATATTCATCGTTTGTAATTAATATTCAGTTTGTCCAAACTGATGCTGACTAGTTTTTGGTGCAAATCGCTCAACAGGTGGTGCTGCTATACTGCATTTTTTACGATATCTGTGACAGCTCTGTCTCAAGAACTAATGTACAGATTTTTATCAAGTTTCAGATCCATTTAATGGTTGATAGGAAATGATTCTATTTATGCAAAAGCTCAAAAGATGGCACTGCTATTCTGAATTTCGCTCGATTCAACCATTAGATCTATCTCAAACATTAATGCACGAATTTTCAACAAACTTTAAATTTACATATACCGTGACAAAATATTATTGCTGATTATGTTTTAGTATAAATCGCATAACATTTGACAAGCATAGGAGTAGCACATCCGATTAGTTTTGAATATGACTTTTACTTCCTGTTATCATTTTCTAAAGTATATTACCAATGGTAATTTTACTGCAGTGAAGTCCTGTACATGAAATTACTTATATTGTATTGAAAACAGATGTTATAATAATTTTAACTTCAAATTTGAATAACTAATTTGCCATGCCTTTAGTTTACGCTAAAATAATTTCAAATTGAGTTTTGAGTAACTATTCTGCTGTGTTCATTAAATTTACACTATGATGAAAACATTCAAATACTTTGCAATAACATTTTTTGAAAGTAATTGTTTACATGTATAAACAGTAAATTAAAAAAAAAAGTATTCAAATCTAATTAAAAATATATCGCAGTTCATCAGACATGCAAAATAAAAATATCACATAAATACATAAAAACAATTAAAATTGCTGAGGTTTCGAGTTAATTCTTACTTCATTAGAACTACATCAAGAAACAACGGGTTAAGACTTAAACCGAAACTTCTGCAATTTTAATTGTTTTTATGTATTTATGTGATATTTTTATTTTGTAAGTCCAATAAACTAAGGTATATTTTTAAATAAATTTTATATATATCAGATGTTAAACAATGTTTAGTTATTTTAAACACTCAAATGTTTTACATAAACTAAATCAAAATCAAAGATTGTTACGAAGTAATTATTCAGTTTCTTTGCATTAAAGATAAAATACATGACGGAATGAAATTTTTGCCTTGTTTTTAACATAAAATGTATGATATGAACTTTAAAATGTGTTTACTTAAAAGCAAAGAATGAAAAAGCAATAAAGTGTGTAATTATGCTCAATCTTATAATATACCGAGTTTATGGTTTAACATCCTAAAATTAAAATCCTGACAATTTGAGAAAATGACGTATTAAAGCTTCATGGTACAACAATCAAATATTTCTTTTCATCGTTCATCAAAAATGCAACTAATTCAATCTTCAAGCCACGAATCTCGTTCATTTTCAAAACACAATCTTGTATTTGTATTTATGAAAGATAATATTCTCTGAGGAAGAACTTGATTAAAGGTTTGAAAGTACTAAGATGTTTTTAAATAAAATTAACTTTAACATCTATAGTTGATTATTTTAATCGCCTTTTAAGTAAACACATTTTAAAGTTCATATTATACATTTCTTTGCATTGTTAAAGAATTAATTTTAATGTTAAATTTAACGTGCCTGTTTTTGAAGACGCTGTCTATCACAAAATCAATAATAATTGCATATTAATTACATTTAATTATTATATAATTGAGCATAATCTTGGCAGTATCAAACACATAGCAAATTTGAAACTGCCTTTTTCTATTTTCAGAAAATGGAGTTAATAGAAGTTAAGCCGACTTTATTTGGGTACCGGTGTATCTACAGGATTTATAATATAATCCATATTATGTACTTAAATTTTAATCCAACAGGGAAAATGAGAAATTAATAAAATTTTTACTTCCGTTAAATAACATTTATATGTAACAAAGCAACCATATATTTTTTTGGCTTGCTCTGTATGTTAAAGTTTTATATTCTACACACTGTAAAAAAATTCTGTGAGGTTACTAAGTATTTTCTAGGAAACTGGGATGCCTAGAATTTTTTATGTAACCGCAACAGAAGAAAATCGTGCAATATTACAAATGTTGCTTTAGTAACTGTAACTAAATATTGTTTAGGAAACATATTAACCTTTTTTTTAGCGAGTTTCCCAAAGAATCGCCTGTAAATTTACTAAATATCACTTAGTAATCTTACTAATGATTGTTTAGGGAGTTTACTAAAGAATTTTTAGCTAATTTACTAATGATTTTAAGAGAGGTTCTCATGTTAGTTTTTATAAAAGTACTAAATATAGTTTAGTAAGCTTACTAGCGATATTTTAGGGCGATTACTAAATATATTTTGGTAAATTTCCTAAGAATTATTTAGTAAAAGCACAAATGGTTTTTAGGGAGTTTTCTAAACAATATTTTGTGAGTTTTCTATTGATTTTTAGTATTCTTACAAAGGATTTTGTAGTGAATTTATTGAGAATTTTCTCGTACATTTGCAAGAGACTTCATGGTACATTTACTTAGAGTTTTTCAAAATTGCAAACTAAACTTTTATTGTATTTATAATAAAAAAATGGAAATTTATTAAGGTACCGTCAGAAAAATTACCTTTTTTTGTTTTATATATTGTTGAGCCAGTTTTTGTATTCTCGCCTGAAAGTTCTTTGCAACAGTACAAGAATTAATGCAGTAAAAATGCTAATGATTTTTTAGTATTGTATTTAAAACATTTTATTTGCACTTCCAAAATATATTTGTAACTGTAAAATATTTTTACAGTTGTATTACCAGTGGTTTGCCAGCAATATTCAGAAAAGATTTTACGTGTATATAAATATATTGTATACTAATACTTCTAATTATTGGAGTTGTTACGAATTCTTTCAATATGAAGTTGATTTTTTAGAGTTTTAGATATCCAGAGTGAAGTTTTCCTCATGTATCAAAATACTTCGAAACAAACAATATAGCCTGACATGTGTTTCAGTACTACCACAGCAATTGACTTAAATATTTGTATGTTACGCACTAAAGTTTCCCTTTAGACATTTCAATAGGTACAAAATCCTATTTTATATTAAATGGCCATTATAACAACAGCACTAAATGAGCAGAGAAGCTGAAACAGATCTTACGGTTTTTAGTTAAATTAAAAAGAGCCAATAAAAACAAAGTAGGGTACATAATTGAGTTTTAAAATATGCCTAAAAATATTATTGGTATAATTGTTACAAACGAAATTTAGAAATTGTAAGGACTATATTATCTCTCTCTCTCTTTCTATATAACTAACCTCATCTAATCCAATACATGATTTAAAAATTATATTGTGAGAAAATACTATCTGTTCATTTTATGTAAATATGCTACTAAACTAAACTAGAAATAAAAAAATATATAGTCTTATATATTTTTTAAAGTAGTTTTGTTCAGTTCTATGGTCGTGAGAACTTCATTAATTCCTGGTACATATATTTGAACACAACATAATAACCGATTCAATGGCACAAAAACAGATAGGAAATCTGCAAAAAATTTAATGTATTTACCTGAATGTTGCATTTAAGATTTTTTTGCACTTTATTCTTATTTCAGGTGAATATGCAATGAAGTTATAACTAATTATTAGAATCTTTCTCCCCCCCTTTTTGTGAGGGGGGGGTGATCTTTTTCCACGACTTATTCTTCATATTTATTGCACCGCCTACACTTAATACATTACATATTTTACATATGTCTTTAATACTTTATTTGCTTGAGAGTTTTGTTTCAAATTGAAATATTAAAAAGGAAAAATTTAATTATTGACAAGACCACGAATTTAAAACTAACCTAGCTTAAAGATCCCGAAGAATGGATCAAATATGTATGAATTTAGTAGAATTCTTATGTGGTTAACATTCCTTTGGAATTAGAATCTTTAACTCAAATAGTTACATATATGAGAGTTTACATACACCTTAACATATGTAATACATCTTTGATACATCAACAGTAATTGTGGGCAGGTTTCGAACTTTTTAGTGTTTATCATTATGTTATAATCAGTATAACTAAGCAATTTTATAAAAGTAGAAAGCTTATGGAAACTAAAATGGAAACAAAAAGAAATGTATATTGCTTTGGAAAATATTATAAGCTGGCGTTTGATATAAATATAATATCCATATCTGTACAACCAATAAATGCAATATGAATAAATAACAAAATACATTGAAATATAAATATAATATCCATATCTGTACAACCAATAAATGCAATATGAATAAATAACAAAATACATTGAAATATATGAGTAAATTTATTAAATAACTATTTATTAAATTCATTGCAATAAAAAAGCATATTTTTTATACAACTCACATTTTGCAAGTATTACATAATTAGTATTTATACAACTGCCTATGGATTTTATACTTTATATTTTTGAAGTCATGTTTTGTCTAAATAACAATAATCAAACTCATATGTGTATATATGTTAAAACACTATTAGAAAATGATTGTCAAAATGTCATTACAATAAAATTACTGGAAAACTTCAGTGCTGCAGAACATATTAAAGCGCAAGAATGATGTTCACGAGATTTTTCCGATTGATGATAGAGCTTTTTCCGATTGATGATAGAGCTTTTTCCTCAAATTTCGCCGTCAAGCAGGCTCACATTGTTTTTAAGATTATTCATTCATTTTCATTGTTGGTTTTCATTGTTTTTAAGTTTTCTTCATGCATCTAAAAAGAAAAGATAAATGTTAACATAAATTAAATAAAATTAAATAAAATTTATAATGAATATTATTATAGAAAAACCAATATTCATCTTAGTATCGAATGTTGCAACTGTTTCAAAATTAGCTGATAGAATCCGTCAAAACTTGGAAAAATTTAGGACTTTTATTATAAAAACCTTAATTTTTCTACGAGTATACATACTATCCACATACAAATAAGCTCAGTTTATTAGAATAACCCACTTAATCATAATATACAGTTCGAACGCTTTTGCTACATTAGTTTTGACAGGGTTATCTAAAACATTATTTTTTTAATTTGTTGACGGCCCCCTTTGGAGTTTCGGGAAAAAAATCTTCATGGAAATGTATGACTTTTACTTTTATATTGACACATTTAGAGTTTCAAGATAATTCCTTATGTATTTTTCTAGATATTTTTCAAAATGTCTAAAATCGCAAGTGACCGGTCATCTTTGGCCATGTAGTGTACATACAAATCTATAGATCATATACAGTGTTCTACAAAATAATTCGGATATTTTTCCGATAACTGATGGTAATTTTTAAAATTAAGTTTTCAAATGCGTTACGTGTTTTATAAAATGCTTACTTAGCCATCATACTTAACCTTTTTAAGCGGTGGAAATTTTAGATACAATTCTGAATGTGTTGGAAAGTGTTTTATTATAATCTATGGCTTTAAATTGATTTTTAGTGCTTGCTTAAAAATACTTCTATTAAGTAAAAATACACACAGATTTAAAAGATGCTTCAGGAGCAAATAGTATAAAAAATGATTAGCTGCTTTTTGTATTTATTTGTACATAAATATCTGCTATGCATTTATCTTTTAAAATTGGCAATTTTTCTATTCCCATACAGTTTAAGATAGTTATCGCAATATATCATCAGTACCGAATTTTAACATGCTTATATATTCTGATATTAAATTTCTGATATCTACAAGCCCCCCACAGTAAGCCGTTTGAAAAAAATCTCAAACTATTTCTCCAAAATCTTTTTACTCCCTAAGCAACTAATTACAAGATGCTATTTTTAAAGTTCCGATAAACAAAATATATGCTTTAAAAGTTGAAATGCCATAATTGACAGTGCAGTTGATTATTAAAAATATGAATTTTAACTCTTTCAAATACACTGGTGAACGCAGATCACTTCGCAACAATAATAAAGAACTGTTGTACTTGCACCGAACAGAGAGGGGTGAGGGGCAAATAGAAATTCATATCAGAAAAAAGGACAACATTCTTTTTCTTTATTAGTAAACACAGCTTCATTTCAAGTACATTTTTCATACGGATTCTCGAACTGTGATTACATAGGCATACACATATGAAGAAAAATAGAAATCTTAAACGTTCGGGTATACTATATTTTAGAATTAAATAATTTTATAATAATTCAGTTATTTTAATAACTTTGTATTTTCATAAAAATAAATACCAGGCTAAAAAGATAACATGCTATTTTGTACCAAAGACCATATTAGAAATAAAAAGAGAAAAAAGTTATGATCAGAAATGATATCGATGTCAAATGACACCCCCCCCCCCCACCAAAAAAAATGGTAACGTTATATTTGTTTAACCCCAAGATTAATTTGTTTGCTCTTAAAACATAAAGAGTTCTTTTTTTTCTAATTTTTCATAAAAATAAAACTTCCTCTATAAATAATTAAACTAACGGACATGCAACTGAATTACTCGCTTAAAGCTCTGAAATTACCTGAATATTAAAAAAAAAAATAAGGGAGAGTGGGGAGGAATGAGACAACTTTCACCGATGAGAAAATCAAATTTGACACGAAAACCAAAATTTCGATTTATAAAATACAAAATGAAACATTTTTAATGTTTTTGAACATTATAGAAACATAATTTTCAAAACGATTTTATAATTATAATGAAATTGTAACTAAGAGAAAAAAAAGTAAAGAAATTGGACTTGTCCTTATTCTTCATTTGCTGGCATGTCCCATTCCTCCCTATACTCTACGTTAAACTTCCTGCATAGACAGAAATGCTGCTTTTAGACATAGTTTAAGTTATGGATGATACATAGTATAATGCTCTATAAATAGGGAAACAATTACATATATACATAAACAAGTCATTAATATACAGAAAGCATAAAATTTATAAAGCAAATTTACTTTTGGTTCTTGAAATAATCTTTTTCTTTTTACAATTGCAAGCTTGTGCAAATTAGCTACTTTATTCAACTAAACATTCGAAATGCTTTTCCTTAATCTAATACGTGACTGGTATATTTATAAATGAAACATAAACAGAAAAATCTCCTGTCCCATTCCACTCCACTCTCCTTTACTCCCACTCTCCCTTACTAAGTAATAAAATCTTAGGTTGAGAGACTTAGGGAAGATTTCAGGTGGTTAATTGCTGTCATAATAAAGTAACAAATACAGCAGGAAGAAAATATACATTTAAAGATTTATAATTTTAAAAGTAAGCATGGCGATAAAGATAACCATATTTTTTTTTTTTTTTTTTTTTTTTTTTTTTTTTATTGAAGGAGGGGAGGGAGGATTTTCCAAACAGTTGACAATTTAACTTACTGAAGACTTACAAATTGTGCAAAAAATGAAAATTAATCACTGTAAAAAACTAAACGTTGTATGCTTTTAAGGAGAGAGGGGAATAGATAACGTCGTTTTCGGTGAGAGGAGGGGTAAAGCTACATGATCTATTACTTATTGTTACAATAAAGTAACAGATCAGGATTTTTTCTTTTTTTTGAAAGGGGGAGTATTTGATGACTTATTTCCATTAGTTAAAAATTAGAAATAAGTAAAACACTAATCCAAACCGCTAATCCAAAACTTGAAACAAGCAGACACCAAGTTACCCATTCATCCTCTCTACATTTGTTACATACGTGTACAGATACATTTTTAATTCTTGAGGCCTACATGATGTTTTTGTAATTATGTTAGGAATTTATTTTGTCTATTTTGAGAATTATAATTTAGTAGTTTTCGAGAAAGTGATAAGTGATATCCTTACTCTTTATTGTCAATATCCTTAATAACGCATTGCTGTTCACTCTATATGCATCATATTAAATGCTATACATATTTCAAATACAATATCGGAAGTAATAAGCAATATTTCCCATCATTTACGAATCATTTTTGAAATATTCTAAAAATTATGAAAATATGCACTTTTTAAAGTTAATTTGTTTTTAGTGGCTAAAGCTCACCTGCAAAAGGAGGAAACTTGATACATTAATTTCTAATCTATGTTGATAGGATTAAAACAGTTTCGAGATTTCTTGCAATTAAACCAGGCTTTTGGCCTTTCTTGTATACCCCACCACTGGGCTATAATCCGCAATGAAGAGATTAAGCCATAATTCTCAAAAATATCCATTCTAAATAATGCATCAATAACTAAAAAAAGTTGCATGTACATAATAACAAGCACGGTAAACTTATAACCTTGTCTTTTTGCGTTTTAAGTTCTTTTTTAGCGATTTAGCCAATACTTTGAAGTAAAATTGTGGAAAATTCAACAAAAATGTTAAATATCGGTTATCATTTTATTTATAATTTTAAGTTCTACAACATTTGCATTGACAGTGTTTTTCATTAGGTTTTTTTTAATAGATATTTTTATGGTAATTAAAAAATTGTATTTTCCAATTATAAATTTGTGCATATTTCTTAACGCAATTTAGCAAGAGGGGGGAAAACTTAATGCATTCATCCTAGACCTAAACTAAATTAATTTAAATAATTTCCAGCTTTCCTCTAAATAATTCCGATTTAGGCTTTTTCCTCTCCTACCACTGGGGTTTAAAAGAGTTTTAGACTTTCTGGGTGTAATTCTATGCGTTCTTTTAGTTGAAGAAGGAGCGGGGGGAAGAACAGAAAAGACTTAATTGATATTTCATTACGACAATAAATTAACACATAGAGTACAGATTGTACTTTTTATGTTACTTTAAATTAAGCAGTTTTAAAGAGTTTTTGAAGAAAATTCGGAAGCAAAATTTTAAAAGCGAAATACATATGAAGTTTTAATAAAATGTGAGAATGTGATGTAAGAATGATTAATGAAAATTATTCACTATGAAGAAACAGTTGAGTAATATTTTTTTAAAGCAAGTTTTAAACACTTTAAATTTTGGTATTGTGGAGAAGACGGCAAGAAAGGGAACTGAAATTTTAGAAAAAGAGCAGATAAATTTGATTTATTACATAAAACATTAGAAATTTCACATGTATTAAACACAGATGTAAAGAATAGTTATTTCACCGAAAGATAAATATGTAATAAACAGAACATAATTGGCAGATTAGCTTGCCAATAACTAAAAATCAAATAGTCTTTTCTAAGTTTTGATTTTTACTTATTATGAATCAAGCAGAAAGGAAATATAATAAATTGTAACTCATACAGAATAAAACTTTACTTACTCAGTAACTAGAAATGTTTATCAATACCGGATTCAAGATGGATGCATTTCACGCCTCTGTGGCTTAGTAAATAGTGATTACGTCACTACTGAAGCTCTTTCTGATTGACTGACAGGTGAAACTAAGACATTTCATGCATTTGTACTATGCGGGTGGTAAATATTATACCTGGTTACCGATAAAATTTTAGTAAACATGCAGATTTTTGTAGCTTTACAAAAAATAGTTTGGTAGTCTTACAGATTTTTTTTACAGTGCAGGCATTTCTCACCATATTAAAATAAAGCTATACCAGAAAAATACACAATTAAAAAAATACACTTTATATAATTACCCACTACATAGTTGGTAATAATTTATGAATTATTTTATGTAGTCCTATATAAAATCTGTAGAATTTATGAACATCTTATAATACTCTAATTTTCCTTTGCGATCAATTTTGCATACCATCGATAAAAAAATAAGTTTAAAATACATCTTTAAAAATATTTAATACTATATATATTATTAGAGCTCATACAATGTTTTCTATAAAACAGTAAAGATATTGCTAATCTTAAATAATAAATTTTAACATTTTGAAAAATCAATGATATCTTTTTTAATTTGTTGTACAAGAAGGGTGGTTCTCGATTTCTTTAAAAAATATATTCTTTTAAGAGGAATGAGGAAAACAGAAGTTTGATTAAGTTTAAGCTTTAATATCGACGTTTCTAATACATTACAATTAAATCTACATTGTTTCTTTTCTTTTTTTTAATCAGAATTTCAGAAAAAGTTAATTAAAACAGTTTCCTAAGTAAATCTTAAAATAATAATCTTTTCTTTAGGTAATGAGTTCCTGTAAAATTACTTTTTCTGACTGTGTTATTATTGCTGATTATTTTAAATTTAATTAAACTTAATGGTATTTTTAAATTAATGAATTTTAATTTAATCTTTAATTTAATCTTTAAGAATATCTCTTAGAGTTAATTTTATAGTGCGTTAGATTTCTTTATTTATTAATTATAGTTTTTTTTTTAATTTGCTCGATAAGAAAGAAAAAAGATATTCGAAAAGTATAATATCGCATTAAACACAATATAAAATAACTGTTCGTCGTGTATTACTGAAACTACCTTCATAGTGAGATGCAAAATTTCTTTGGGAAACTGACAACTAGAATTGAAGTGAAAAAACTTCTTTAAACCCCATAAAATAAGTTAACTGCGCAAGGCCTTTCGAAAGAACTTAGTCTTTCTTCGTCAGGCGCAAAAAAGACGTGCGTCTACAATGAATGTAACGGCACGACTAAAGGGGAATGCGGAAGGGAGAGGGAGCAAGCAGAAGGAACAGCCAATAGGAAAGTAGATGGCAACAGCCAATCACGGAAGAGCATAAACAAAACTAAAACAATGAAGGAGAGGAAAGGAAGAAGGGGGGAAGGGAAATGGGAAAATAGCGGGGTAAATTAAAAAAATAACTAAAAGGAGAGATTAAAATGAAATAAAATGTACGTAAAAAATATATAAATTAGTAATAATAATAAATAAGGAAAAAAATATTAAAAATAAAATAAATAAAAATAAAAAATAAAAATAATTTTTTTTTTTTTACAATTATAAACACATATATAAACCTGAAAATTGTATACATAATATATAAAAAAATAATAATAATTAAATGATAAACTTATTTATGAAGCAGTGCTGAAAAGATTCTTCCAGGCAACGGAGAGCGTTTTAGAATCAGATTTATCATTAACAATAATATCACGATTAATATAAATAGCTAAATTTTCAAGAAAATCTAACTCAGAGGAACTATTCTGATTTATTTTATTTTATTTTTTTCCTTATTTATTATTATTACTAATTTATATATTTTTACGTACATTTTATTTCATTTTAATCTCTCCTTTTAGTTAATTTTTTAATTTACCCCGCTATTTTCCCATTTCCCTTCCCCCCTTCTTCCTTTCCTCTCCTTCATTGTTTATCTAGTTTTGCTTATGCTCTTCCGTGATTGGCTGTTGCCTTCTACTTTCCTATTGGCTGTTCCTTCTGCTTGCTCCCTCTCCCTTCCGCATTCCCCTTCAGTCGTGCCGTTACATTCATTGTAGACGCACGTCTTTTTTGCGCCTGACGAAAAAAGACTAAGTTCTTTCGAAAGGCCTTGCGCAGTTAACTTATTTTATGGTGTTTAAAGAAGTTTTTTCACTTCAATTGTGTATAACACTAGCTTCATTTTACATACATTGACAACTAGAAGTTTGATGTAGGTCACTAAGAACCGCATACAGAAATTTGCGAACGCTATTGTAGCGTTGAAGAAACTTTATGTACTCTCGCCAAAAATTGATGATCATTATTAATCCCAACTTTTTCTATGTGTTTCTTTTCTTCTTTTACAGGTTTCTTTATCTTTTATATTTGGCAATATACCTTATAACTGCGCGATTGCATCTATAGAATGTATTAACATAAAAACGTTTCTTAGCTTAGAAATAAATTAAGTTTTCTACCACTGAATTTTTAAAGGAATTTCGGCTGATTATGTATCTGTTTATTTGATATTGAATTTATGGTTATTATTATTATTACTTATTATTATAAGTGTTATTTATTATGCATCATTATTATTTATTTTTATTTTTATCATTATCATTATTATTAATATATTGCTGTATAACATCATTTCCACTATGATTTTACACATTACTTAATTAGCCCATTTGCATCAGAGATGTATTTATTAGAGGATTTCAGAAATTTTAAAACCATAATATAAATTTCGCTTAAAGAATTTTCATTTTCATGTTTTTAAGAAACATTTGTTATTTTAAAAAGCAAAAAAACTATAACACAAAGTTTTGGGTAAGAATTCCTAATTTCTATGACAATATTAGATTTCATAAAATTAACACTTATGGCTAAAATGTACTAAAAATTTTACGGCTATCTGTACAATTCATAGAAACTACTTAAATAAATTTTATTAATAGTTGATATTCTTTATACTTCAGAATAAATATCTGGTAATAAAAAAAACGTGAAAAAAGTCCGGCATTACATTTTTAGACCATAAGGAAACTGATTTTTCTTAATGAATAATGAAGACGACCAGTATATTTAGTCTTTCGATCGCCATAGAAATGAAATTTCATGCCCTGGTAGAAAGAGAAAGCAATAAAAATGAACATGAAAATATATTATCATTATTATGTTTTATTCAATCGGAAATAAATTTTTATACGATAGAGGGTAGAATAAATAAAGTAAAAATATCACTAAAATTACGTTTTTTGTTTTATGTGGTTGGAAACTGACAGACATGATCAGTGAAGTCCTCCCAGGCTGATAAAACTAGGTGATGCCAGTAGGTATAAGTTTGACTCTTAAGTAGTTGCATCAATAAAGATCAACGAGCAGTGATTCAAATTTTATAGAGTGAAGGCTTGAAACATGTTAATGTATCCATAGAAGAATGCAGGCAAGTTTACAAATTAGGCATATTAAACAACTATATGTATATTTTGCATCATCCGAACAGGGGAGTTAAGGCTACTTTTTAGATGAAGGGCCGTCATGAAATTTCTCTTAAATGGCTTACTTAATCAATATTCTATAAAAAAAAGTGCTTCCCACATGAGAGAGGCATGTGAATTTCATTATGTTGGAAATAGTGTAACGTCATTAAAATGCAGAAAAAAAACCTCTGTAACCCTTCTTTGTGACGAAATACTTTTCAGTGTCTCTTAAAAAAATCTGGAATTGCTATATTTCATACACTGTAATAGATAACTGTTTGTCTTCCATCTTAAAGATCCATAGGTATTAATTTTATTGTAACTTAGATAATGTAACAACATTAAAATCCACAATAAAAACGATTCCCATTGATTATATTGAAACGAAATGTTTTTGTGTATCACAGTAAATTAACCAAAAATAGTACACAATTCCCTTTCAATACCGAAATTAATTGATAAACCAAATAAGATAATAATTACAAGGTAACCCGAGCCTTTAATCGAGTTAGAGCACGGACGGCCAGGCAGACGGTTAGACTATTTGAATTCATAGAGAATTTCAACTATGTTAGAAAGAAATAATTCAAGTGCCTATATCTATTTCGTGAACTGGCCAAATACACCTGGCCAGTTAGTGATTTTGCCAATCGCGTCCGACCAGATGGCGAATTGGCTGGCCAATTCTAGAATTGGATATATTTTTAGAAGCTATTTTTCATATCATACATTTCGACTTTAAGGAAAAGATGCCTTCCGATTGTCTTCAGATCACAGAATATACCTTGAAAATTTTTGATCGGGCGTTGACTCTTACTTCTCTCTTTCAGCGATAATGTCAACAAATGGAACAAATTAACTTTTAGCGATTGTTTGTAATTCAGATGACGTAGAGCCTTTCTGCGCTGAACCTATAGGTACCATTTCCCGCTTCCTTCATAATTATGTGCAACATTGACACTTGGCGTTAATACCCACCCCGGCATTATTGACCCAGGACACCTTATTTAGCTTATGTACTACCGAATTTCACATAAAACATTTAGTTTTGAAGGTATTGAAAGAAAAAAAGGAAAGGTCCGTCTTTTCTGACCGGATTTTGAGTATTTATCGCAGAGGGAAGAAAAAGTGGTTTCCATTTTTCATCAACACATTAAATATGTGAGTTGTAGCAGCTTGGCGAATCTTGTAAAGAAAAACTTACTCAGATAGAATTTCTCCATGAAATTTGGACGGAAAAGAAGCCTACAGTCTCCATGGCTTTTGGTCTCCATGGCAACGGCTAATCGAATTGACGCCAGTGATTTTATTTTCGTTTGCGCAGCAAAGTTTTCTTATTCGAGAAATGTTGTGTGGCATCGGATGGATGCGTGTTTCTGTTTTATAAATTCATTCTATTCTATGGTGTGGCAGTCTGTAGACTAATTTATTCGTTATTCTAATATTCTTTTTATTCTTTATAAACTATATTCTTTATTCGAAGAAAATGAAGTATTCTCGTGTGTATGATGATAGTACGGAATAAATATGTTTTGTTTTATAATATCAAGCCTTATCTTCCTTCCAGTTTGTCCTGTCTTTTTGGGAGATGGGTAAGTAACGTTAAGTTCATTTTGTTAACTTTCTATTCATCTCATTCGATTTAATTTAAATTCTGTCTATGGTTTTAAATTCGAAATTCGAAACTCTAAAATTGTATTCTTTATACGCAAACTTTATAACGATTCATTATTCTTATAATCCATAATTTTCTGGTCCGTAACGAGCCAAGAGCTACGATGGAATTTTAATTCGTAGCCGTATTCATTTTTTTACACCTGTGCTAGATAAAACGTAGTGAGAGAGAGAAAAAAAATAAAGTAAAATCGTCTGCGTTTTATTTATTCTTTGTTGTTTGTTTATTTATTCTGTATTTAAAGAAATGTTGCATTTATTAAGTTGCTAGTGGTTTATTAATTTATTATTTTATTCATTTATCATATTGTATATTTCTAAACATTCATTATGCCGAAACAATCAAACAGGAACAGTTTTTTGAACGCATTTGTAAGGAAATCGATATATTTCAGAAAAAAGTATTAGATTCCAAGCCAGAGGAACAAGCAAAAATTAAAGTTTTAAAATGGAAAATAGCGGGATATGAACAAACTCTTACGCAAGCATTTGATAAGCTTTCCCCGAAAGAAAATAACGATAATTTGTATAGTTTTTTGAAGTATCAGGAAGTAATATGTGATCTTTTAGTCGACTTAGAGGGGAAAACGAAAGTTGATTCTGATGATGCGGAAACGCATTTTGAAAACAAACAAAATAATTCGCATGTAAAACAAAATAATTCGCATGTAAAACTTCCAAAGTTCGATTTGCCCCATTTTTTGGAGATTCAGAGAGTTGGATTTCTTTTAAAGAAGTTTTTAAATCTACGATTTTAGAAAATGAAAATTTGTCTGATATTGAGAAATTACAATATTTACATTCTTGTGTTCGGGGCAACGCTGCCAAATTAATTCGAGGATTCTCTTTGAGTGCAGCAAATTTAATTCAGTGTTGGGATTTGTTAAATGAACGCTATGAAAATAAACGGCAATTGGCTTTAAGCCAATTAAACAAAATATTTTCGATAAAAATTATTAAAGCGAGTAATTCAAAAATGTTGTTAGAATTATTAGATACATGTAATGAATCCATTCGGAACTTAAAAATTTTGGGATTAGGATCTAATGCTTTGAGTGATTTAATGATAATACATTTTTTGTTAAATAAACTAGATCAGCCCCTCAAACAAAGGTAGGAATTATCACTAGATGATGATAAAATTCCTGATTTGGATTTATTTCGAAAATTTATTGAACGTGAAGCACGAAGTGTAGAAGATTTAAAATACAATAAAGTCGAGTCTAAATTTAATTTCGATAAAAAATCTCTAGATACTAGTCGAGTCAAAACCACCGTAGTGAACAGCGCAGTTGTTAAAACCGGCAGTAACTGCTTACTATGCAATCAAAACCATGCGCTTTTTCGGTGTCCAGTATTCAATACAAAACCTGTTACGGAGAGGTGGAAAATCGTGGAATTAAATAAATTATGCGAAAATTGTTTAAGGCAAAACCATAATGTAAATCTATGTAGAATAAACGTTAAATGTAAAAATTGTTCAAAATCGCATCATACTTTGTTACATAGTTATACTGTTAATCAATCCAAAAAAGAGCTTGTTAATGATATTGAACCAGAACTTTCAGTGTCTAATAGTGCCCAAAGTTATTCATCGTTCCAGAATTATAACGTTTTGTTATCTACTGCTCTTGTTAAGGTAAAATCTAGCACAGGTAAGGTCATTCAGTGCCGTGCACTCATTGACAACGCTTCTCAAAATTCTCTAATCTCAAAAAATTTTGTAGAAAGATTAAATTTGCCTGTAGGAAAAACGAACCATAGCCTTGTAGGTATTAATGGCATTTCGGCTGAGACCTGCCTTAATTTCACTGAATCTCAATTCTCACCATTTTTTGAAAATAAGTACGATTCTCTAAAAGCCCTTGTAGTTAATCAGGTTACTACCCCTCTCCCTAACTTCAAACTGGAAAGACATTCATGGCCGCACATTGAAAACATGCAGCTGGCTGATCCGGACTTTTATGAGGAAAAACCCATGGAAATTCTGCTAGGAGCAGATGTGTTTGCCAAACTCTTATTAGGGTCACCTATTTGTGGACAGTCGGGTGAACCCATTGCTATCCCTACTAAATTGGGTTACATACTTAGTGGTCCAGTACTCCAATCTTCAAAATCGACCACAAGTGTAGTCTGCCATTCAATGAATATGACTGACTTTTTTAACTCAGATTCGATTCCTAATTCAGAAACGAGCCCCATTTCTTCACAAATTACTTTAAAGAAGCATATAACGGAAGATAACTCTAAAACTAATAGTCGTAAATCAAATACTGATATTTCTGCTTGTCGAAATTCGATAAATGACTCTGTTGAACCTTCTAATATATTCTTCTATAGATGAATTCAGACAAGAGTCTGAATTCATCTATTTCACCTGTTGATTTAAATTTTCATAAGTCACCTGAACTGTTTGAACAGTTTAGTAACTATGTTTCTTCTGCAATTGTTGAAAGGAAATCTTTCGAATCTGAATTGTCTGATAATATCCCTTTATTCCATTCTAATACACCGCAACCAATTATTCATCAAAATATAATTTATACTGATGACAGAGAAACAATATCACGATTATTGACTTTGAATAAACCTGAAAATGATTCTGAAACTGAGAAAATTTCATTCAAGAATACCAACCATTCAAATTTTTTCTCTTTTTGTGACAATGTGTTTTATTCCCCATTCTTAGTTCTACGAATTATTCAGCATTTGTGCTACGATGAGAAGATTAAGTTCTTTTTTGATTTTAGTCTAGCCCAAAGCCACATGCATGTGAACGGCTTTCCAGGTGGCACTGATTCTATTCATTCAATTCAAGCTCTCATTGATGAGCTCCATTCGTTAATTCAGATTGGTGGTTTTCAATTCAGAAAATGGACCATCAATGAACCCCTTGCTGTTGAACATTCGCCAAATTATTTAAATTCTAGCAGTTTTGCACATTCGTTTAATACTGATTCTTCCCAGCGAATTCTAGGACAAGAGTGCAATTGGGAAACAGATTCCCTACGAGTCAAAGTTGTAGAAAATCCAACTATAATTACTAGACATCAGTTGTTAGCTATAATCATGTGTAATTCTAACCCTTTGTGCATTTTGTCATCTTCCATAGCTAATTCGAAAATTTTAAAGCAAGGAGTGTGGAAGGTAGACTTGAAGTGGGATGATCCTGTGTCCTCATTTATTCTAAACAAGTGGAATAAATCTTCCAATTCTTTTGTTGACCAGTCTTTGACTTCAAACTTATTCATGGAGCTATTATCCGAAAATTCTTGTTCAATAACTCAACTCGAACATGATATTGACATTCTTAGCAAATTTTCCTCATATACAAAGCTACTTAAAATAGTTGCTTGCATTCAAGGATTTGCTTACAATTCCAGATTATCCTTAAAAGCAAAGGATCCTCTAAATGCTGTTGAACTCAACACCCCCTTTAAAACTATCATCAAGTTCTTACAATATTCTACCTTTTTTGATGAACTTAACCTACTTAGCAAACAGAGAACATTGTCTTTCGATTCAAAACAGTCAATCATTCTTCCTAACAATCATCCACTAACAGAAGTCATTATTCTATACTTCCATATCTATTCTTTGCAAGCGGGTCCTGATCAAGATCTCTCCTTAATAAATCAAAACTTTTGGATACCTGACGGCAGATCTACCACTAAGAAAAAATTAAGAAAGTATATTCGTTGCAACCAAATATCCACCACTCAATCGATTACTCAGCTCATGAGAGACTTGTCCTCTCCACGATTTAACACTTGCAGAGCCTTTGAGCGTCTAAGGATTGCTTTTTCAGGCCCAAACAAAATAAAATGTGTACATATTCGGAAGTCATCTATATTTCAATTCTACATTTGTCTTTTTCTTTGTATCTGTACCAAAGCAGTACACACTGAATCAGTAACGGAAATTACAACCGAAGCAATTCTCACTTTAGGGCATTTCATATCAAGAAAAGGATGTCCAACAGACATTTTTTCTGATATTGGGAGAACATTCGTTGTTGCAGATTCTTACCTTAAAAAACTGTACTTAGTACTCAAAGTATCCAAAATCCAAGACTTTAGTTCACAACACCAAATTCATCGGAAGTACACACCTCCTTATGATCCGAATTATTTACCGGTTTTAAATCAAGGACATATCCTTATTCGTGCTCCATTACTTGCTTCACCTGAATTATCTAATCACAATAATCCATGTTTTAGTGTCTCTTCTGGGTGGAAGTCATCCATTAGTGACAGGAACCATCCAGGTGCTGACAAGGCAGATGGAGTGGTGACGAGCCGACCAAGTAAAGGAACCTTCAACATCTTCAAGGAAGTGCTGGTCTGCCGCCCCCCGGAGGTTATGGACGGAAAAGAAGCCTACAGTCTCCATGGCTTTTGGTCTCCATGGCAACGGCTAATCGAATTGACGCCAGTGATTTTATTTTCGTTTGCGCAGCAAAGTTTTCTTATTCGAGAAATGTTGTGTGGCATCAGATGGATGCGTGTTTCTGTTTTATAAATTCATTCTATTCTACGGTGTGGCAGTCTGTAGACTAATTTATTCGTTATTCTAATATTCTTTATATTCTTTATAAACTATATTCTTTATTCGAAGAAAATGAAGTATTCTCGTGTGTATGATGATAGTACGGAATAAATATGTTTTGTTTTATAATATCAAGCCTTATCTTCCTTCCAGTTTGTCCTGTCTTTTTGGGAGATGGGTAAGTAACGTTAAGTTCATTTTGTTAACTTTCTATTCATCTCATTAGATTTAATTTAAATTCTGTCTATGGTTTTAAATTCGAAATTCGAAACTCTAAAATTGTATTCTTTATACGCAAACTTTATAACGATTCATTATTCTTATAATCCAAAATTGTTAAGTCAAAGTCTGAAAATAGAACAGATAATAGACAAACGTCCCGGCTCGGGCTTTTATTCTGTATTTCTGTCAAAGACTTTCTTTTGTATTTTGATTGCGTAAAGCATTTTCATGAAAATACTGCGAAAAATCTAGGTGTAACATAAGTCAAAAAAATAAAATAAATAAAAATACTCAAGTTTTTTGCAAAACGTGTAATGTGATGCCATAAAAAGCGTCATGTGATGCCACAAAAAGCTTGTTCAGTCATCTTTCATGTAAAATAGAGAGAAAAAATAATGCCATGATAAAAAATAAAGAGATATATAATGAAAACGCTTATGAACAGATAGATAGATTTTTAGTTTTTTTATTATTATAAATGTAGATGTTTATTAAAATTGTAGGTATAATTTATCTGATTTTTTAAATAAAATCTCTGCTTCAGAATGAATATATTCTTTCTTATTTTTAAAGAAGTGAAAATAACTGTCATAACTATAAGGAAGCAAAAGTGTATTTTTGTAAAACAATTTATCCCCATTACAGTAAGCGCCATTGCTCCCATTTTGGGAACATACTACTTTTTATAAATAATCAAATTTTTTTTCAGAAGTATTTTATTGACATCCTGTTATTAAGAAAAAAATATAGATACCATTATAATATGTGCTAATATATACAGTGGCACTTAATTGGTTAAGGGAAAAAAACTTCATAACTTCGTCAGTCATTAAGTCATTAAATACGGTTATATTTGTTATAAATTTTCTTAATATTGTCTACAACTTTTATACCGACAAGTTTACTCATAGAACCAACTCTTGCTTAAAAAAAAATAAATAAAAACGAGAATGAAAATGTAAACAAAAAGAGGATATGGGGATGAAGAAGAAAAAAACATAACTTCGTCAATTCAAAAAGATATCAAATCGGGTTGAATTTATTATAGGTCTTCTTAATATTTTTTAAAATTTTATGCAAACGTGTTTTAGATAAACCGATTCTTACAGCAAATATAAAATAAAAATACATGGTTGAAAAAAATTACCTTATTAAGGTTTTCCCTTGTCCGAATTGTCTATTTTTTTGATTAATTTTAAAATTCATTTTTGATCTCAAACGAATCCAGTTGGCAGGTTTTCGTATTTAGAAATGATGTAATGTACCGTATAGTCGAATTTTCAATAAACACGGAATATATTTTTTAAATTGCTTTCATAGTGGGCATTTAAGAGCGGAATTTTCCGAAGTAATACTGCGAGAAACGAAAAATTTGACCGTACTGAGAAAATAATTGTTCCAAACTGCTTATTTTGCAATTCATTTTTCATCTCAAATGTGTCCAATTGGCATATTTTCTTACTCAAAAGCTATATAATGTGCCGTATAAGTAGATTTTTTTTATATAAAGACAGAATAAATTTTTTTAAATACTTTCAAAGTGCGCATTTTGAAATATTTTCCTTTTTTTGGGAAGGGAGGCGCTGAATTTCACTTTTATACAGATACTGGCTATTGCGTTACACAAATATAGAAGCAAAAATCATTACTTAGTCTATAAAAGAAGATGGAAGACAGAGACGCCGCCCCTGTCATCATTTATGTCTAAACATCTAATTTTCTAAACATCTCCAAAAATTATTCCTTAGCTTATTGACATATGAATATTAATTGAATAATAATCAAAACAACAACAATCATTATCTTTCAGACAATGAAATATTCATCAAACACAAAATTAATCTATTTGCACAGCTAAATGTTAATTTTATTAACGTTAAAGTATTTTTTTCTAACAGAAGTTCAGACCTCGAAAAGGTTAATCTTAAGAACCAATACCAGGGGCAAGGATCGGTAAGGAATTTAATGCTATATTTTGATCCCTAAAAACGTTCAACGCTTATTTATCTCGTTAAAAATATTGTGTAATTATGTAGTCGCATATCTTATAATATAAGAAAAAAAACAAGAATGCATAGTAAAATAAAAAAGCTTTATTATGGGACTTAAAAGTAAAAATTATGTAAAAAACGCTCATATATATTTTTCCTTTACGGGATAATTTGTTGATTAATGGAAATCGAAAGATTCTCCAATTCCTTTAAGTGGTCTGTATTTTGAACTCTGTTTATTGAAAACACTTTTTTATGTCATGTTAACGGACGACGAGGATATAGCTATATTCCTTTAGGCTAACTGCAGTGAAACTGCAAAGAAAATGATGTTGGAAGACTGTGGAGACTGTGGTTTGAAGACTGTGGCACAAATCCCTGCAGTGTTTTTGAAGTCGACATACCTGCAAATTCACTCCAGTAAGTGTGTAGTTCTTAAATACACATTCACTGCAGTGGATTTCTAGTTAAATGAAAAGAAAAACGCTCAGGTGGTGGCATCTATTGACCACATTATCGTTCATGTTTTTTAACATTCCAAAGGCAGACATTTCGACCCTAGAACCGGTTGGAATTGAACCAAC
Organism: Maratus speculifer; assembly: GCA_964019185.1. Lineage (NCBI taxonomy): Eukaryota > Metazoa > Arthropoda > Arachnida > Araneae > Salticidae > Maratus > Maratus speculifer. The sequence goes on along the minus strand of OZ025298.1, from coordinate 183,436,192 downwards.
GAACCCAAGCACAGAAGTGTCACGTCTTGACCACTTGAACACTCAACCTCGAGGGGGAGTATTGTACGAGATAATAAGAGGTAATAAGAGGAGGCATTTCAATAAAGAGTGATTTGTCACTCGAGGTAAATGGTAGGCAAAAATGTTGCGAGTTTTAAAGTGCTTTTATTTTATTATTTATTTATTTATAGTAATTGGCTTATGGGAGTGTATTTTAGAAATAATTTAATATTTAAATAAATTAAATAAGTATTTCAGCGAATTAGTTAAAGCGAATGAATTGTTTTTTCTTATAAATTTAAGACTCAGTAAATATTTCATAAAATAATTTTATTTTTAGAGTATTTGTGAAATTAATAAAATTTTATTATTATAAATTGTAATACAATTACATGCGTTGTGTTGTTTTTTTTTTTTTTTGGCATGGAAATACTTACTTTAGAAAATAATAGGTCGGTAATTCACAACTTTTACTTAGAATAAGAATTCATTTTGTGTCGTTTAGGGTAGAACATATTTTTTTTATTATGTTAAAATAATAATTTGTTACTTATAAATATTTTGAGTTTAAAAATAAAATAAAAATATTGTTATTTTTGTTTTGGTAGTGAATTTGTTAAATGGGGGATTTTTCTGAATTTTTTTTCTGATAATGTAATTTAAAAAAAAAAGATTATAATGTAATTAAATGTGGTAATTTAAGGAATATATATTTCTAAAATAGAAAAATTAATTTTTATAAAAGAAGAAGTTGTTAATTAATCACTTTTAATTAGAATAAGAATTCATTTTATGTCGTTTGATGATTTAACGTAGCATATGTTTTTAATGATTATGTTGAATTATTAATTGTTAACTTATCAACATTTTTATCTAAAAATAAAATATAAACATTAATTTACATCTTTTCTTTTTTTTCTTTGGTAAGTAATTTTTAAGAAAGGGAAATTTCTGACTCTTTCTATTAAATTTAAATATAAAATAATTACTAGATTTTTTTATACACATGACAAGTAAAATAATTTTAAACACTTTAAATAATTTAATATTTGTATGAAATAAGAAACTTAGTTGTACTTTTAATATGAATATATAATTAGAAAATACAGTTAAATTAACTGATGGAGTATTTGTTTTTTCTACGATTAAGTTTAGAACGAATAATAATTTTAAATACGCGATTCAGAAAATTATTTGATGATTCAAATATTTGTATGTCGATTTCAAAATGGAGTATTTTTAAGTTAATTTTTAGTCCTTTGCAATTATGAAGATGGAGAAGAATTGCGGCAGGAAGCAGAAGAAACAAATTGCAACTCCTTTGATTTTAAAATTTAACACATTAACCTTTAAATGAATATTGTATCATTTTCGATAGCATAAGTGTTCCCGATTTATTGGGGGGTTTATTCACATATTCCGTATTCTGACCAGAAATTAAAAAGAGCAATTTTCACTTTACGTAATGACAGACCATACGTAATTAAATAAAGAAAAAATTACTATTTAGATTTTTCTGGTATAAATTCTGATTCTTTGAATTGCGCATTTTTTGGAACGCGTTCTATCCTATGCATTTAACGGTTAATGCCCAAATTATTTTCTTTATTAAAAATGAAATTTTGGGTTTCCCACCACTTTTAAAAAAGAATAACTTTTATCTTAATTTATTGAGGAATTTGTCTCGTGAAAAATAGTGTTTAATTATCTTTCGATTTACTGGTGTGAAAAGTACTTGCTTGCCTTTTTTATAGTTTTCCCTAAAAAGTGATGCTAGGCACTAATGGGTTACTTAAATAAAAAAAAAATTCTTCTTTTTTCAAAAATATAATGTAAATTTTTCGAGTAACTTAAAAAGAAATGATATAAGAAATTTTCAGATAAAGGGATTTTGAAATTTAATTGTTTACAAAATTATTGAAATTTAATTGTTTACAATTTACAAAAAATAATAAAATCTATTCTTTTACAGAAATTTAAAATAAAGAAACGAAGAATTTGCCGTTAGGGGATGAGGAAATATATGAGCCATTTTCCCTCTCTCGATTTTGAAATTTAACTATTTTTTTCTCCGATTTTTGAAAAACATACTAAAATTTAATCTTTTGTCTTAGCTTAAAATAAAAGAGGAACTGAGAATTTTTTGTTAGGGGGGGAAAAAGGTAGAAGAGAGCTGTTATCTCTCCCTAAATTAAGAAAAAACAATTAAGAAAATTTCCCTTTTCTTCTGTTTTCAAAAGCTTAGAAAAATGTATAACTTTCAAGTAATTTATAATAAAAAAATAAAAAGAAATTTTCCATTAAGGAGCTAGTGAGTGAAATGCCCATTGTCTATCATAACTTTTGAGACTTAATATATTTTTTCTCTGATTTTGATAAACATAGCAAAATGTATTTCTTCAGAGTAACTTAAAATAAAGGAACTAAGAAATTTCGTTGTAGGCAAGGGGCATAGGTAGTTACCAGCTCTCACTGGATTTTGAAATGTAACTTAGTAAAATTTATTTTTTTCTTTTAGCTTAAAGAACTAAGAATTTTAAGTTAGGTGAAAGGAAGCATAGATAGGTACGCCCATGCCTGAATTGAAAAAAAATGGATGTTAACGTATTAAAATCTGTAATTTCCAAGTAACAAAATGAAGTAGGAACTAATAATTTTTTTCGCTAAGGAAGTGAGTGGATAGCATGGGAAACGCCTAATTCGATTTGAAGTATAATTAAAATTATTTTTCTCTGATAAAGTCGGTTAATTTATCGGACAATAGCTACAGTTATACTAGATACATCAAAAAATCCATTTCTAAATTAATTGTTACATATAACTTCAAATTCACTGCAGTGATTCTACGGTTGTAAAATCTTATATACTTTTTAGTTTTTAATTATAAAATGACTTTAAAAAAACTACAGTGTTTTTAAAGTTAATAGCTCACAGAATGTTCAAAATAAATTACTGCAAAATCACATCCAATTAAGTACAAAATAACAGAAATTATATATATAAAACCCCTCCGTGTATGACGATTCCGGGGACAACCCATCCACGACAAAAAGAAACTTATTGCAACTGCGTCCACGTTAGGCTTAACTATTCCGAGCTGTTCACAAATATTCTAATTGTTCAACTTATGAAAATATACATGTGAAAGATTTATTCATTACTCACTTTCTTTAAAACCTACAAAAACTATTTAATTATAATGTTTAAGTTCTAAATAAAACAACCAGCAATTACGGAAAAAACAAACCAAACAAAAAATGTAAGCAAATCAATACTGTTGCCATTCAAGAATGACAAATTCCGTGATTGAATCTTTAGAATGACTCCTTTGTAACATCACGACTCAGGAATGAACGGGCGCGTTCGGGATCCATGCGCGCTGAGCGCGCACGCTCAGGAGTCAGGTACGTGGAGTGGATCTTACAGCGGAATAGTACTCGGTAAAAACTTCTGAGCTTGCGTGCGAAGTGCGTGTATCTCCCGAACACGTTCATTGTTTACTCTTTATTGTTGACATTTGTTTTCGATCTTATAGAGTGTTTTCTTTTAAGTAATAGCTAAAAAGTGGGCCAAAATAGGAAATTTTTTTATACATTTTAGATATTTTTATTATTTTCTCTCAGTATTTCTCGATATTTTTTGGCTGTAGTTTCACAATATAATCTTTTATAATTGATTTTTTTGCCTTACTTTATTCTTTTAAAATTTATGTATTTACGATTTGTTCATTACAGCGTAATGAACAATCGTACAGCGTAATGAACCCCATCAATGAATCGTACAGCGTAATGAACCCCATCATCCACCAGACAGTTTTGTTATAGTTTTAAATGCAAATTTCTGTTAAAATTTTCTTTTTTTTAATAGATTTTTTTCTCCATGTTTAATCGCTGTATTTTTAAAAACTGTTTAAGCCTAAAGTGGCTGATTGACCACAGTTGTAATTTTTTATCTTCCTTTTAAAAATGCAAACACGTCATTTTGACGGGCTGTCTTCTAGTGATTTTATAGTTGAGCTTGCACTACAGAAAGTCTACAATTAACTTAAAAAAAATCTCAAAAACACTTTACTTCTACACACACGCAAAAAAAAAAGAAAAAAAATCTCAAAAACACTTTACTTCTACACACACGCAAAAAAAAAAAGAAAAAAACTGCATTTTATTTTTAGCTGGGTGTCAATTTTTTTCCACAGTTAGATTAGCAATTTTAGATATTCGAATTTCAGATTTTTTACATTCATGCCAAATTCTTCGCTTTTGAATCATTCAAATAAATAACCTTTTATTATTTCTAATGTAACAAAATCTCTACATTTTTCTTTAGGTAAAGAACGTTTTATTTGTATGTAAAAAAATGCAAAGAAAATCTGAAAATTTATTTGAAGCTATCCATTTTTGGTCATGCAGAATGACGTTTATCTGTTAAATTTTGACAATATGCGTCAAATTTATGTATAAAATCAGTGTAAATCGAGTTATTAAACAGGCGATAAAAATACTTGATGTTAAACTTTATCTATTAGATTTAAAATGATATTTTGAAGAGTTTTTGACTTCACGTTAAATATATATATATATATATATGTTTTCGAATTTACCAGAAATAAATTCCAAAACAGCGTACAAAGCAAAATAATCCAATTTTTTATTTACGGATTTTCTGAGAAAAATAAAGAAAGAACGGATATGTCATTAACGCAAATGTAGCTCAAATGTTTAAAAGCTACAATAAAATAAAGTCAATGACAGCTTGACTTTTTTTAGGTTATTTTATCATAGCTTTTCTTAATGTCATCGGATTACTGGCTGGTTCCTTTAATCAATTTTTAATAATCTTTATCTTAAAAGATAACCATTCCTGACACAATTCCTGTCTAGATAAAATGTTTAGATCTTTATTTACGAGAAAGATCTTTCCTTACGAGAGAAAATCCTTTTATATATTTCTTTATGAATATGCACCTTTGACTTTATTACTTAAAAGTTGTAAGACATTTCCATTTATATCTATGGTAAGAGATTACTTAAATCGCTGCATTACTAAATAAGAATTGCGACTTAATATTAAATAATTTTCAGTCGTATGTCGAATTCTTATGCAAGAGAAACACTGAAAGCTACGAGATTGGTTAATACTTCTTTGCACTTTGATGACGTTATCCGATTAAAGCTGATTTTTATTTTATTTTTTTTTCATTTTAAAATGCTTAATCATAAGATTTTTATTTTCTTATATTTTAACTTTTACGACATCATATCTAATCATAGATTTTTCTCATTTATTGTAATATAAAACGCAATAAGCAAATTTTCTGAAAAAAATATTTTTAAGAGGGGTGTGAGACATAAAAATCTCCAAAATTTCTAAAAAACAAATTATTGCATTATTATTATTATTATTATTATTATTATTATTATTATTATTATTATTGGTTAAAATTATGTTTCTATCTAAATTGGAAGAAGAAATATTAAATTTCTCATATGGTTTGTTGTCAAAATCTTTTTTTCAAACAATGTTTTTCATGGAAATGACTTCTTGTGAAAATGCGTTTTTCTTCATGATGTATTTTTTCACCATTTCTCGTATGTAAATTCTTAGTAACAGCTAAAAAGAGTTCAAAGTTGAAACATGTCTTTTTCAACTGTTTTAGTTTAATTTTGATTCAGCAAATTTGAAAAAAAAAATACCTTTGAAAATATGATTTCTTTTAAAGTTGCATATATATATTTATTATTTAAGTATTTTTATTTTTTATTTGAATTAATATTTTTAAAAATGATCAATCAATATTGGATTTTACATGTTTCTGTTTGCTTAGATCAAAGAAAAATTGAATTTCTACAAATAATATTTCGAGTTAGAATGATTTTAAATAACCCAAATTTTTCTAATAACTTTTAATTTAAATTACAAAAATATGAGAAGTTTTATAATGTGATTTTTTTTACAAATGAAATGGTTAACCATAACAAAAAGTTTAAGTATTTTATTTCAAAAAATAAAATTGATTTTAAAATGTGTCCGGACACCCTTAATATTATATTACTCCTTTTCTATGCGCAATAGTTTTTTTTTTTTTTTTTTTTTTTTTTTTTGTGGGCGTACATTATTTTAATGTTTGCGAAACTTTTTTAACCATCGTTATTCGACTTTTATTATAAATATCACCATAATTATGACTTTTTAGAAGTTTATTTGGTATAATCTTACTTTTTAACACATCCCAAAAAGTTGAAAAGTGTTTATGCATTCGATTTGTCTATACATCTGCCCGCGCTCTAACTCCCTTAAATATACTCGGATTGCCCTGATATTTTCGGACATTATTGACGTTTATCCTAGTACAAACCTTGTTTCAAATGAAGTTTCTGGCATGATTAGCTTATTTACAGGGGAGATGAAAATGTATACCGTTACATTATGGCCAATGGTAAAAAATCGTTTCAAATGAGTTTTAAAGATTTTACGCCCGGTCAAACATGTTCAAATTTATATGAATTTACGAAGTGCACTGAAATATGCATTCCTGCATATTACATATATTACTTATATATTATTAATGCATTTCAAATGCATTCTGCAATTTACGTGGTTGAAAAAAAAAGCTATTTTTCATTTACATTGCCACACAAAAAATTCTATTACATAATCGTAAAGCAAGGATTTGTGTGCGACATATTTTATTTATATTAAAGTATTTTACGAATATTAAAATTGATATCCGTCTCTAAGGCTTAGTATAAGTCGTACGATGTAGTCATGCATAATACGAAGTGCATAGCAGTATGGATACACAAAAGATTTCAAATAGTACATTCTTTACGAAGTACTGCATTGGTATCCAATGATGGCTGGTGGATGGATGAAATTGATTTTAATTATGATATGCGTTTTGAAGTTTCACTAAATCTATGCATATAATATGGCGAGTATAAATGCTATAGTTGATATACACGGCTACGTAAAAGAGCAAACGTTTTGCAAACGTTACTGCATATGAGCGTAAATTCCTTATACGTGGTTTTTAAATAAGCTATGCATTTTTACGCTTAACAGCATTCAGTTTACAAAGAAATGTTTGTAAAATATAGATAAATAATATACAGGGCAAAGCAAAGAATTGAAAATATGCACGCATATGAATGAAAATTTGTGAGAATGTGATTTCAATAATTTTAAGGGAGTTTTAGTTTAAAATAAATTTTAGCTAAATACTGGCGTATAGTAAAGTGTAATTTTCATACTGTTTAAACTACAGAGTTGAACAAAAGTGTTCAAGTAAGTTTCTATCTATTAGTATAAATTGCTGAAAGTGAAATTTCAACCAGTAGAACAATTTCCTGCTAAACTTAATTTCCTTACTATATAACATATATATATCAACCGACATATCAAATACAGGATTGTTCAAAAGTATTGGAATGCATTTTTGGCTATATATGTAACCTTATTTCACTAAATAAAGAAATTTTGTGAAAGATTTCAGGAAGTATTGTAAAGTGATTCCTAATCAATGCATAGTGCATGATTTTTTTTCATGTTTAACATTTTAAACGATCTCAATATAAATAGGAATTTCAAATGACTATATATATATATATATATATATATATATATATATTAACTTTAGTCTTTTGTATAAGATATGGCACAAATTAAACTTTTCCGATTTTTTTATTAATAAAATTAAAACAGTTAACGGTTTGCTGCCACCGACGCGTTTGTGTGTTCGACCTTAATTTATTTTTTAAGGTTCGACCTTAATTTATTTTTTATACCGGCGACGCTCTTTAGCTTCTGGAGCACCATTTAAATTGCACAGAAACTAAATATGCTTTTTTTAGTCAGTTTCTATGTACAATATATGGCCAAAGATGACAGGCCACTTGCGATATTATACGTTTTGCTAAATATCAAGACAAATACATGAGGAATTATCCTGAAACTTCGGATGTGTAAACAAAACAATACAGGTCATATATTTCTGTGAAGATTTTTTCCCGAAACTTCACACTGGACCGTCAACAAATTAAAAATAACGATTATCTTTTGGATAACTCTTTTAAAACTAATTTAGTAAAAGCGTTCAAACTGTAGATTATGATTAAGTAACTTATTGTAAAAATTGTGTTCATTTTTATGAGGATAGCATATATACTCTTAGAGAAATTAAGGTTTTGGTAAAAACAGTCCCAAATCCCTTATATTTAGCTTATAGTTCTTAATATAAAAAAAAGTCCTTTCAAAAGTCACGACAACCAACATTGTACATAATACCCTGTAATCAAAAATAAAAATAATTAAAATTGTACGAATAATGAAAAAGTCTATTAAGTACTTTTTCACAGCGCATGCGTGAAGGCAGTCAAAATATAATTTGTATAGTGTGTTTGCCGCATGTATAGAGCAAATTTTGTGAAAGTCTCAAAAACATAGTTTAAAAATTCTGCAAAATATCGTCGGTAGAATAAGTTGAAAATCTGTCGTCCTCAAAAGAAAGCAAAATATGAGGGGTTTCATCTGAATATATCTGTACTTGCAGTGTTATGTATGCTGTGTTGACACTAATCAATAGATATATGGATACAGCCCCTCATCTTTTAAATTATTTTTGGGAACAATGGATTTTCAGCTTATTTTATCAACGATAATTTTTAGAATTTTCAATCTATGTTTTTTATACTTTCACAAAATTTGCTGTATACATTTAGCTAACAGATTTTGTAAATTATATTTTGATTGCTTCCGCGCATGCGCAGTGAAAAATTATTTAGTACACCTACTTATTATTCAAACATTTTTTTTATCTTTTAATTTTTATTACAAAATGTTGTGTACAATATTGTTTGTTATGCTCTCTAAAAAGCATTTTTTTATATTAAGAGTTCTGCAAATTATAAACAAAAAAGTAGCAATGTTTGGGACTGTTTTTATGAAAACCTTAATTTCTGTACTAGTATATATGCTATCCTCATAAAAATAAGCATACTTTATTACAATAAACCACTTAATCATAATGTACAGATTGAACACTTTTTCGAGTCTAGTTTTGACAGTGCTATGCAAAAGATGTTCATTCATTTTCAATTTGTTGATGGTCACCTGTGCGGTTACGGAAAAAAAAAACCTTGCGGAAATATATGACTTTTACTATTCTGTTTACACACCTCTACTTTCAAGATAATTCCTCGTGTATTTTCCCTGTTATTTAAAAAAAACGTCAAAAATTGCAAGCAGGTGGTCACCATTGGCCATGTAGTGTACAATGTCAAACTAGAAAAAAAATGTTTTTCTAAAATTTTGTAAATTGTATAGTGAAAAAATAGCCATTAAATGTTACATTACATAAATCTTAATTCATTATAAAAAATAATATTTAAATTCATGGTTACAATTTACTTTAATTATATATTAAATACTTTAATCATCATATCAGGTGATAAAATGACACAATGTAATTTATCTTAAAAGTTATATTAAGAGCAGTTGAATCTTACCTTTGTATTCTCTTGAGACTTTCTCTCTTACGTCTTTCTCAGACGACGATGGTACCATAATTATGTTCATACACTTGCAGAGCAAAATTATGTTTAGATAAATATTTGATGATGTTCATTACAAGTACAATATTTTGCATATTTTACGTTACATCCATATATCCAACAGAACATTTCAATAATTTATTTTATTCTTTAGTGTGCTTATTCTCAACGGATTTCAGTTTTCAAGTTGATAATGAGTGTTTTAATTAATATGAATGAAATTTCAAAATAAACTTTTTCTAAATTTAGGACTAAATAAAAGTTACATTTTAATTATCTTATAGAAATTTCATTTCAAGTACTTCGGAAGAAATAACTATCTTGATATAAAATATATGAAAATGAGCAGGCAATTTGCATAATCTTCACCTCATTATTCTATTCGTGCCGATTGAAAAGTCATTGCTCCCTGAAAGAAAAAAAAATCAACTCTGTGTCAAGCAAGAGAAGATCTATTATTTTAATTTAAAAAGTTTTAATTGGATCTTCAATTAATTAAAGAAAAAAAGAGTAATTAATTTAATTTCTGTAGTAATTTGATTGGATAAAATAACTACATTCTCAGAATCAAGTACTGAGAGAAGTTTTTAATAACTAATAACTCATAAACTGTGAATATGTAAAACATTATCGGATACTCCAGAAAAAAGTGGCTCACGTAAAGGAGCCTTATAGTGTGTGCATTTAATGCCTTATGCATTGATGCCTTATGCAAATTTCTAACAATCATAAAACAAGGAACTATATTTTAAATATTTCAAAGTTAAATAAAGTTAAGTTACAGTCGTTAAATAATACAGATCTATTTTTTTAGTTTTTTTTTCTGCTGCTCCTTTAATATAAAAAATGAAACTTTCAGTCTCCTAAACCACAATAATGTAAAATTAAAAATTTCTAGAAAGCATCATGAAGCAGTATCGTATAATCCATACAATTTTGTGAATAAAAACTCATTTGATATAGGAGCAAATATAAATTAATGTTCATTCATTAGTTACTAGATTATTCAAATACTAGAATATTCAAAGTTTTTTTTACAATACTAGAATATTTCAAAGGATTACTCCTCCGGTACTCTTCAAATGTACAACAATAACTTTAACATTCTCACCGCTTCGAAATGGGTTCCTGTAGTGAATATCCAGCTAGTAAGCTGGAGAATTCGCTGCAATAGTAGCATTATTTAATTTAAATTAATTCTACAGATATAATCCAATTTTAAGAAAGTAAGGTAAGGTAAGAAAGGTAAAGTAAGAAAGGTAAGTTATGATTAATAGTTTGGAGGTATAATAGAAAAATTACATCATGTAAGAAAAAAAATATATGTATATATATATATATATATTTTTTAACATTTTTTTAACCTTTTACTAGGCGTTCAGGGGGGTAAATAAACCTAAATTCAGTTTTAAATTATTTTATATTTTTAACCGAGAACTTATTCAAATGAACTGTACATCGGTAAGAATGCACATAATGAACAAGCAAATGGTAGAAATATTAGTAGAATTTAGTCGTCAAAGAACACACGACTATTTTATTGTTAATCATATAGAATATTTTTCTTTTAAAATTGCTTATCCTAGTCGTAAATCCCATATTTATATACTAATATTTTACTCGAGCTTCTGACAGTTTAGTTTATTTTGAACATTAGCGGAAATATAAGTTTACATGCTTAATCAAAAATTGCGCAATGTAACTGTATGGGTTATTTTGTTTAAAATCGGTCTTAAATCTAAAAATTTATGAACGAACTTATTGCGTGATCACTAGCTAAAATATTAGAATATTGCATTAAAGCATCACAGCGGTTTTATAAAATGAAATTTATATTTTATTCAAAATGTGCGTAATGTTAACAACCCTATGGTGCTAAAAAACTCGTAAATATAACAGATGCGACTTTATTTGAAATTTTAATATACTTCTTTATTAATTCTACCATTAAAAGAGAAGATGAATACCATTTTACAGGCTATATTTTGTTTTCTTGTGTTGACTAAAAGCGCAAATACAGAAATTTAAACATTGGGCAAAAAAGTGAAAATAGCCAAAAGTGACTTTCGATGAGTCTTTTGTTTGAAGGAGATAATAATGCTCTGTTTATGCTAATGCTAATAGCTTTGTTTGAAAGAAAAATTAAAGAAGCTGTGGTCTTTTTGTTGTCGTTGTTGTTCTTTCATACTTAATTTTTAGATAAAATGCAGAATTAAAAAAATATCTATATAGATTTATTATATATTGCAGAATATTATGATAATTTTACAAACGTCGCCTCTTGTCTTTCGTAAAAGATATTAAGTGAGTTAAGAAAGAGTTACCAAGTCTCTGGCTTTTTGAACCTCACTATTATCATAGATAAAATTTTTGCTATCTTAAGGGGACGCTGGACATTATTATTATTTTTTTAATTTTCACCATAGCAATATAAAATTTTGTGCATGTATACATTTCACTAAAAGCATATAGAAGACCTTAAAAAAATTCCAATCTTATTAAAATTTTTAATTAAAAAAATTAATCGAAATTTTAAAATGCTCCTCGTGTTTTAATTTTAAGATATTTTCTTGCTTTTGCATTTTTATCACTTAAAACTCTATTATAAACAAATTTGTGTAAGATTTTTTTTTATCTCTTGAATAGTTAATATTTTACAGATTTTATTTTCTAAATTCCATATCGATTTTCATCAAAATTTTGCCTTTTAATAACTATAAAAATCAAATTTAACTACCTTAATAAAGACGAATTTTAAAAATCTTACACGATTTCTTTCTAAACAATATCAGGATACTTCCTTATAAATTTTATAAACATTGATCAAAAATTACAACGTTGCAAGCAGCATTTCAAAAAGCTGAAAAAGCTGGAAAATTAGTTTTGAGAAAAGCAGATTAAAAGTATATAAATACATTTACCTTTATGATTTCCTTCTTAAAACCCTTGTAAATGATATTTTAATAAGAAAAAACTGTTTTGGTACTATTATACCACAGAAATAGACCTTTTTTGCGATGATTTTGCTATAGACGATTTTGCTCAAATCAAGGTCCTTTGTCTCCTTAAATTGCTCCAATTAAATATATCAAATTTTTCTGTACGGAAATACTGGTATCCAAAACGCTAGAGGCTTGGAAACTCGAATTAAGGTATTTTTCAAAACGAATTTACGCTACTATATCGATAATAACGTAATCAGATTACTAAGCTATATTTTACTTTTTGTTATTTTAAATAGATAAACTGAAACAAGATTTTTTTTAAATGGTAGAAAAAAAGAATTTGAAAAACACTGTTTAGAAAAGTTTTTTTTTTTCAAAAAATTTTATTCGAATTTTTTAACCGCATGTACTGCCAGAAAAATAAATCTACGTCAATGTGATATTTTTTACTTTTTTTGGATTCCGACGTTTAGAACTGATGTGCACCGTGAAAATCTTAGCAAACAAAAGCTCAATTTTCGAAGTGTATAAAGCTTCGAAAAACGATCCATTCACATTGCTGTGTCTTTTCATACAATATTGCGATACTCATAATGTTTTAAAATTAATATCTCCCTTTATTAGCAAAAAACAACAACAATCTGAACATCATCTGTGTTAAGACATCTGTAGGACTATCCTCATCAAGGTTTCTGGATATCTACGCGCTGTAGATTTCCATACAACACGCGCTGTGATAATTTTTACAGTCAATGAATTACCAAGCGGTACACTTTCTGTCTTACATAATAAGCCGAAATTTACCTCCAATTTTTATTGTTGCTGAAATTAATTTTTCTTTTGTATCGTTTCTTTTCCAGCTACCACTTTCCTATGTGAGAATATTTCATATGATGGATCTTACTTAGGATATGATATATATACGATCGTAAAACGAAAATGTGAAATTTCCTGGGACGGCATCCATTCAAACATATACTGAACACCATCCTACTTTACATAGCTGAATAAATGTGTTTCAGATTTTAGCAGAATGATATAGCTTTTGGCCTTTCTTTTGCAGTATCTGAAGACCGGGATTTAATTTGAAGAAATAGAGAAAACTTCTTATGGAATAAATTTCTTGAGTAAAAATTTCCCTACTCGGGTCTAATGATAATTGGTACATTTAATATCATTATTATAAAGCTTAAACCGTTATTAATCCCTGCGAGCTCAGCATACTGGCTTAGGTAGATCTCGAAGTTAACTACTGATTTCACTAAGAAAAACTAAACCAAGATAAGAGATAAATCCTGTTTAACAATTTTATTTAAACGCTTTTGATGAGTTTTTAATTTATTTTTTACTGTAAGAGCTGGTTCTACCTCAATCATATTTATACGATAATATTTTCTTCCGCAGGTATGTTCTTTTAATTTGTTTTTTCTATAAGAATTAAACTTTTCGAAAACTTGTCAAAGTAAATGCTGCAAATAATATTAAAAAAAAAACTATTGTAAATTTGGATGGATCTTGCCAATTGCCAAAGTTATGTTATTCTTTTCTTCTTTAACCTTTTCTTTTTTTCGCTTTATTTTTTTATTTTCTTTTTCGGTAACAGTTGATCCTATCAAAAATTTGTCACTGAGAAAAGTGTATCTAATATTAAGACGATTTAAAAAAAATATTGGATTTGATATCTCGAGAATTATAATTTTTGTCTTCCTAAAACCCTGTTTTTTCACTCATGGAATTCATTTTTAATTTTACTAAAAATCTGTCATACATAAACTTTTGGCCGCTTTTCTAGAAATAATAAAACGTATAAGCTGATCTGAAATATATTATAATCACAAAACTATGTTTTTTCTTCGGACCTTCCATTTCTACTCATTTGTTCCGATTTTGCCCTTTAACAAACTCGACTGAGATTTTCTGTCGCTTGATTTCATGTATCATTTTGGAAGAGATTTGTGCAGAATTATAGACGTTATCGTGTTAATAATAATAATAATAATAATAATAATAATAATAATAATAATAATAATAATAATAATAATAATAATAATAATAATAATAATAATAATAATAATAATAAAGACTTTACACAAATAGAGAGACATAAATAAATAGATAGAAATATAGTTATAAATCTTTTTACTGGGGTTGGTTTTGGGTTTTAGGGTTCATGATTTGAATATTTTTAATTTTTTATTTTAAACTTGAAAATTCTTGTACATTTTTTATGTTTTCTGAACTTATGTTCAACAGTACAATGAGTAAATATTGTATCTAAACATTTTTTTTAATACTTAGATCACATACAATGTTTGATTTCCAAAATAAAATAAATTCTTATCCGTGAATTTTTAAAGGAACCTAGTAAAAGAAACAGAGAGGAGAAACTATTCGTTCCATAGTATTAAATTTTAGTTTGTTGCAATTTTGTGATTTTTACAAGTTCCTCAACTCTTTGCTTGGAGATAGTTCCGTAATCGAATTCAACGCAAATTTGAATATGTTTGATGAAACATTTAATTTTATTTTCTTAAACATTTTTTTTAATCTCATTTAGTTGAAATTGCATATTTTTGTCTTCTTTAAATCGAACTACGCTTTACCAACATTGTTTCGAATCTTATTATATAAAAAATAACTGCTTTACTCGAAAGAAGAGCTTGTAAATTATAATATATATATTAGAATACGACATGCTTTTTTAATGTTTCTTATTTAAAAATTTTGAAAGTTCATGGAAAATTGACATTTTTTATTCAATCTATAGTATTTGTAACCTGTTTAAAATACAGATGTTGCATGAAAATATATTTTTAGAGATATCAGCAATCTTATTTCTAGAACTCAAATCCGTCGTTTCTGTGAAAATCGTTTAAGCTATTTTTGGAAACTCTAATATATATATATATATATATATATATATGTATAAATATGGTAATCCAAGATAGCTTAACTTTAAAAATTATCCAAGCTCAAGAAACCGATGAGCATATTAAAACAATAAAAGAAATCCTAAAAGTAAAATCTTATAATGATTATCTAGTTAAAAATGGTGTTCTTTATAAATGTGTTAATGGTAATGATTTATTAGTTGTACCGGAAGACATGCAAATGAATATAATCAAGGCCGCTCACGGAAAAGGTCATTACGCAGTTGCAAGAACAGAAAAAAATTTAGAAAATGATTTTTACATCACCAAAGTCAAACAAAAAATTGAGAAATGTATAGCAAATTGTGTTCCCTGTATTTTAATTAATAGAAAATGTGGTAAACAAGAAGGCTTACTTCATCCAATAGAAAAAGAAGACACTCCGTTACATACGTAAAATGTTGATCACTTAGGTCCATTGGAAAGCACGAATAAAAATTATAAACATATCCTTTCGGTCATTGACGCATCCACAAAATTTGTTTGGTTGTGTCCCACAAAATCTACCGATGCTGCCGAAGTAATTTCTAAATTAGAAATCCAAAAATCTGTCTTTGAAAATCCAGTTCGCATAATGGCAGATAAAGGTCCTGCATTTTCCTCTAAAGCTTTTGAAGATTATTGCATCAATGGAAATATTAAACATATCCCGATTACCACTGGATTACCCAGGTCTAACGGCCAAGTTGAGCGTCTAAACTCTGTCATAATATCTGTTCTGTCTAAATTATCTGTCGATAATCCTAAAAAATAATATACACATGTAAGCGATGTCCAACAGGTGATAAATTCGACTTTTCAGAGAAGTATAAGCTCAACCTCTTTTGAATTGATGTTTGCTACTAAAATGAAACTAAAAAATTACATTGAGATTACTAGTCTTCTGAATGCTGAAATACAATCTGATTTTACAAATAATCGCGAAGATATGAGAAAAAATGCTAAAAAACAAATTTTAAAAGTCCAAGAAGAAAACCGCAAAACTTACAACCTCAGACGAAAGAAAGCTAACAAATTTAAGCTTAATGATGTGATTGCTATAAAACGAACACAACAAGGTCCAGGTTTGAAAATAAAATCAAAATATTTAGGTCCATACAAAGTCATAAAAGTAAAAAATAATGACGCCTACGATGTAAAGAAACTTGGATTCAACGAAGGTGCCATGGTCACAAGTACTTGCGCAGAGTACATGAAGCCGTGGGCGGACGAAGCTTGACAAAAAAAAAAAAAAAAAAAAAAAAAAAAAAGAGAGAAAGAATTTTACTGATTGTGACCCAATACCGACTATGACAAACCGATGGACTGACAACTAAAAGAATTTTAACTTTATTATTCTCGAAAAGACGTAAGAAAGAAAATGACGAAAAGACGTAAGAAAGAAAAAGACGAAAAGACGTAAGAAAGAAAAAGACGAAAAGACGTAAGGTAAAAGAAGATGAAAAGACGTAAGAAAGAAGAAGACGAAAAGACGTAAGATAAAAGAAGACGAAAAGACGTAAGTAAAAGAAGACGAAAATATGTAAGGTAAAAGGAGACGAAAGGACATAAGAAAAAAGAAGATGAAAAGACGCGAAGAAAAAAAAGAATACGAATTTATTTTAAAAGAAATTATGTAAATTTTCATCATGATGACTTCTTTTTTTCAATTAAGACTTTGGATGCTGCTGTGTTGTGTTTCTTTAGCTTTCCAGATGATCCAGCTGCTGTTTCCAGCCAACAAGATTACATTCGAGGACGAATGCCTGATCAGTATGGCCGAAATGTGGGAAATCCCCTCTACTATTAGATCTGCCTATTATTTTCTACGCATCGCAACTCTGATGAAAAAGGCTCTCAGTAAGGCAAACGATTTTGAAGCAGCTATTTATTTCTACGAAGCCAGACGAAAGGCGGCAGAAAAAGAACTGAACTGAGTTGAGGGATAATGGAATGTTTTGATTTGATGTAAGAAGAACGTAAGATAGAGACGACGAATTAATTAGAGTTTATGATTGTTTAAATTGTAAAAATTGTTTAGTAATTAGTCTTTTTTGTAAATAGTAATTTTTAATATAAGATTTAGAAGTTTTGAATTGTGTCAGATATGAATTAATTATGAGTTAATTATAATTCCGAAAGAACTTTTTGGAATGATTCCCTGAGCTAGCTACTCCTCAATTTGGTCTTCGACTATTTTTTTTCTCGCATGGCGGTAATATTCGAGGGGAAGAACAAACAGGAATTTCATCAGATAAATTAATTTTCATTTTAACATCTACTGTTTTAGTTTTAATTAGTACATAATTTTCAATTAAAGAGTATAACTCTGAACGTAATTTTTTGCCAGCAATGTGACTTAAATCAATTTTAGGCTCATCCAAAACATTTACAATATTAACTAAAAAGTCTTTAGACTAAACTTCGGCTTTAAACAGTTTCACTTCATTCTCAGAAATAGTTAATATACCTTGATGAATAAGATCAGTGCCAATAATTAAATCAAAATTAATGCAATTGTCGTTAACGACAAAAATGATAACTTTAAATATTGAACCATCTATTTCGATTTCTGAATTGAAACAACCTTCTGGTTTAATTGAAGCTTTTCCTAGACCAGTCAAAGTGATACTCGTAGGTTTTAATTCTACAAAGTTCTTCAAATTATCATAAATACTTTTCTTTAACAAAGTCTTTTGGCTATCAGTATCTATTAAAGAGATTAATTCCATTTATTACATACTGGATAAGAGCAGAATCTTCAATATTGCCTTTTGAGCATAATTGTTTCATATTTAAAAAATATTCGTCCAATGATTCATGTGGTCTAATTTTTCTTTTGGATAGCAATTCATGTAATTTAGCTGAATTGCACGTTTGACCAAATTCAGAAATAAGTAAGGACTTCAATTTCGACCACGAATTAATTTTTATTTCATTTTCAATAAATAATTTAGCTTTGCCTGTCATACAGCGTTTAGCCAAAATCAATTTGTGCGAACCACTAACATTAAACAATGAAACAATATCTTCAAAATCGGCAAGCCACTTATTAATATTTTGTACTTCATTACCTTCAAATATCATTATCATTGTTTCTATGACATTTATAGAAATACTAGGTTTAATAACATAATCAGGAATTAGAATTTTCTGATTTTCATTACTTTCACAATTAGAACTACCAGAATCATTTCTCACATTATTCTCAAAAACATTTGAAATATTTTTAGTTTTATCATGTAAATCATCATTAAATTCATCGGCACTCTCGTCATCACTAAGAGTACCTTCATCGGGCACCATATTAATTTTCAAAATACTAAAATCACATAAACTAGAAATTATTCTGGTAGCAATTTCATCAAAAGTTCGAGAATTATTTATACACAAAATATTGCAAATGGTTATCAAATCGTTAATAGAAAAATTATCTTTAATTTCTTTCAATTTTGATTCATATTCATCGGAAACTACTTCAAACGAAAACCCAGTAAAATTCCGAATTCTACGTCTATTATTTCTGTCATCGATTTCTCCAAAAATTAATTTATGCAATATCTTAATAATAGATGATTTTTCTGTTTTCAATGAAAGTTCTAATTCCTTTAAATCTACTAATTTTGACATTGTTTAAAAGAAAAATGAAATAATAAACTCACTTTATAATCAGATGTTCAGCTGTATACACTGTGACAGCAGATACATCACATAATTTTACAGCTTCAAAGACATTCTCCAGAAATTATTTCCATCTCTGAGGGCGTGCGTCTGTATCCCACTTCTGACACCATTTTTTTTATGAGATTCTTCCTTCTAAAAGTTCTTTCGGAAATATAATTAACTCATAATTAATTCATATCTGACACTATTTAAAACTTTTAAATCTCATATTAAAAATTACTATTTACAAAAACAATATTTACAATTTAAACAATCATAAACTCTAATTAATCCGTCGTCTCTATCTTACATTCTTCTTACATCAAATCAAAACATTCCATTGTCCCTCAACTCAGTTCAGTTCTTTTTCTGCCACCTTTCGTCTGGCTTCGTAGAAATCAATAGCTGCTTCAAAATCGTCTGCCTTACTGAGAGCCTTTTCATCAGAGTTGCGATGCGTAGAAAATAATGTACAGATTTAATAGTAGAGGGGATTTCCCACATATATAATATATATGTTACAGGCCAAACCCGATTTTAGGCCAAACTAGATTGGCCTAGGCCAATCTAGTTTGGCCTAGGCCAAAGTAGTTTATCCTAACGCCCATCGGATAAACTAGTTTTTCCTAGGACAAACCGGTCTATCCTAAGGCCCATCGGATAAACTAGTTTTTCCTAGGCCAAACTAGTCTATCCTAAGGCCCATAGGACAATCTAGTTTTTCCTAGGCCAAACTAGTTTGGCCTAACTCTTATAGGATAAACTAGTTTAGCCTCCTGTTTATTGGTCTGAACTAGTTTCTCCTAGGCCGATCTAGTTTATCCTAGGCCAATTCAATTTGGCGTGATCTTATTGAATTCAATGACCGCCACAGAGCCAACATTCTAGTTTGTCCTAGGCTGATCTACTAGTTTATCCTAGGCCAATTTAATTTTACGAGTTTTTAGCTCCCAGGCGTCAAAGCCTGAGAAATAATGGGCTCGCAGGTTCTGTATGTATGAATGTACGTATGTACGTACTTATGTACGTAACGCGATAACTCGTGATAGAAATATCCGATTTGCTTCAAATTTTGGATGCACGTTCATTGATATAAGGTACTTTTCTGATTAATTTTGAGAATTCATTGGATAAGAATAAAGGTGAGCGAACGGGAGGTTAGTCCCCCACCGTTAATTTAGTGAAATGGATTTTTTATGCAGAATTATCAGTTTTCATTTAAAATTTTAGATATAGGATCATTCTGTCAAGGCGCCTCCATGATTAGTTGTGGATGTTTATTGTTTAAGTGTAAAAAAAAGGGCAATGTAGGTTAACCCCTCCCCATAATTTAGATAAATGATTTTTGACGCAGAATTTACGGATTTGCTTCACATTTGTATATAGGTTCTTTCTGATAAGGCGATTCCCTGAATAGTTTTGGGGATTAATGGTTAAGTATGAAGGGAAAAATTACATCTCTTACATAGAAAAAAACTATTTTATCGTATGGTCATTCAGATAAACAAGTTTGGTGTAGAAAAAACTAGTTTATCCAATTGGCATAAGGATAAAATAGTTTGGCCGTGTCTAATCTAATTTAGCTCGAAAACGGGTCTGGTCAGTAAAAAACATATCCTTTCACTAGAAAAAGTATAAATGTGTGTCAAAAGTCATTGCTTATAACACCAATACAGAAATTTAACATGTTCACCTTAGAGGCATGATGCATTGGACATGGTGTTTGCTTTTTTTCTGCACACTCGTGCCAACTGAGATCTGACTTGCATTTATTATTATTATTATTATTATTGCATATTCGAGCCAGAATGAAGATGAACAAAATTTGCAATCGAACAGCGTTTTCCATTTTTGAAAAATTAATTACTTGTCGTCATATAAGCTATTCTTGTCACGGCGTCAATTTTTTTTTCGTGAAGTCGTAACCGGAAATTCGATTCAAAACGTAGCTTTATTATCTTCTCAAAGATACATCGCTTTTATGAAAAAATTGTTTACGCCATTCGATTATATATATTATCTGAATCTGTTAACCTTATGCATTTCCGAAAAGGAAGTAGTTCATAAATGTGTTAGGATGTAACTCTTTAGGATTTGAGAAAAGCCTTAAGGAATGACAGAGAAATATATTCACAAATCTACTTTTTACTGAACGGATTCAAAAGTTATGATATTTGTAACTCTCATATTTTTTCTTTTGTACTAAACTACATTGATTATTTAATGAATCCGTATTTGAATATTGAAACTCTAAGAATCTAGATAATCATTAATACATTGTGTATTTTCCATTCTATGAACACAACATAACTTAAAAATACATTGTAAATTTATCCAATAAGTATATAAGCAGTATTTTTTAAAGGAATCTTAATTGTATGTGAAGTAAAACCTGAATTTTTTTTGCAGAAATTGAGTAGGGCCAGATCGAGCCGGACTGAGTCTTTTTTCACTGATTTTTGTACAGACAGAGCTCTGCCTGTACAAAAGTAAATAACATTAAAGTAAATAATAATAATTTGCTTGAATAAGCAAACACCATGTCCAATGCGTCATGTCTCTAAGGTGAACATGTTCAATTTCTGTATTGGTGTTATAAACAATGACTCTTGACACACATTTATACTTTTTCTAGTGAAAGATGTGTTTTTTACTGGCCAAACCCGTTTTCGAGCTAAATTAGATTAGCCTCGGCCAAACTATTTTATCCTTATGCCAATCGGATAAATCAGTTTTTTCTACATCAAACTTGTCTATCTAAATGCCCATAGGATAAACTAGTTTTTACTATGTAAGAATGTAATTTTTCCCTTTATACTTAAACATTAATCCCCAAAACTATTCAAGGAATCGCCTTATCAGAAAGAACCTATATACAAATGTGAAGCAAATCCGTAAATTCTGCGTCAAAAATCATTTATCTAAATTATGGGGAGGGGTTAACCTACATTGCCCTTTTTTTACATTTAAACAATAAACATCCACAACTAATCATGGAGGCGCCTTGTCAGAATGATCCTATATCTAAAATTTTAAATGAAAACTGATAATTCTGCATAAAAAATCCATTTCTCTAAATTAACGGTGGGGGACTAGCCTCCCGTTCGCTCCCCTTTATTCTTATCCAGTGAATCCCCCAAATTAATCAGAAAAGTACCTTATATCAATCAACGTGCATCCAAAATTTGAAGCAAATCGGATATTTCTATCACGAGTTATCGCGTTACGTACATACGCACGTACATACGTACGTACATTCGTACATACATACGTACATTCATACACACAGAACCTGCGAGTCCATTATTTCTCAGGCTTTGACGCCTGGGAGCAAAAAACTCGTAAAATTAAATTGGCCTAGGATAAACTAGATCAGCCTAGGACAAACTAGAATGTTGGCGCTGTGGCGGTCATTGAATTCAATAAAATCACGCCAAATTGAATTGGCCTAGGATAAACTAGATCGGCCTAGGAGAAACTAGCTCAGACCAATAAACAGCAGGCTAAACTAGTTTATCCTATAAGAGTTAGGCCAAACTAGTTTGGCCTAGGAAAAACTAGATTGTCCTGTGGGCCTTAGGATAGACTATTTTGGCCTAGGAAAAACTAGTTTATCCGATGGGCCTTAGGATAGACCGGTTTGGCCTAGGAAAAACTAGTCTATCCGATGGGCGTTAGGATAAACTAGTTTGGCCTAGGCCAATCTAGTTTGGCCTAAAATCGGGTTTGGCCTGTAACATATATATATTAAGTATTGGTTTTCCTCTTTAACATCATGGAGCAGTAGTACAATCATATTTATTAAGCATCTGTTTTTTTTTCAATAACATCCCTTATACTACTGAATTTATGCAATTTACTTACATCTTTAGACCCTCTCCATTACTAAGAAAAATTTCTCGTATTTTTGACATTTATTTACCATTGAAGTATTACCTTCTCTTCATTTATTTTTCTTTTCATATCGTATGTATAATTTTCGGTATATATATATGTGTATACATGTATATACAAGAATCATTCATTTAATTCAATAAAAACACATTTTTTATAAGGTATTGTTGCAACGATATCAAAAACCAATATATTTGTTTTCAATTTCTGAAGTATGCCTTTTTTCTCAAGAAATTATGTTTTATTTCTTTATTTTTTCTCCTTTAGCATTTCTTGAACTTTACTGCGATATTTTTTTTTATTCCGGTATCGTCTTAATCATGAGATACATTTATTTCGAATAGCTAACATTGTTAGATAATAGTTTTATAAAATTACGAAATTAGTTATAAGTAAATAACATTTGAAAAATCAAACATAAATGCATTACATTGCAGGGAACGAACGATATAATAGAATTATTGCTCATGAGATATATGCAAAACAAACGAGTACATGGAAAAATAAAAAGCAGAAGTAACGTTGAATATTTATGCGTAATCATATTTTAAATGCAGTCAACAGAATGCATCGCGAATTGGAAAATTTCGCATTTTATTTTTCGAGAAATATGAATTATTCAAGTTCTTTGTAGATAATAAAAATCTATTTTTTCTTTAAATTCAAAGTACGTCATATATTAAAAACAAAACTGTCAAAAACATAGAAAAGTATTTTGCGTTTAGGAAGTGGTTTGAGGTCTTCAAAGACAAATGAAATAAATCCTTACTAATATTATAAATCTGAAAGTGAGTTTGTTTGTTTGTTGTTTGTTTGTTTGTTCCGCTTTCACGCCGTAACTACTGAACCGATTGCTTTGAAATTTTGCAGACGTAAAGTTAGAAGTCCGGATTAAATAATAGGGTAATTTTTATTTATTTTATTCAAATATTTTCCTTAATAATTCAAAATTTAATTGTTTTTCATACAAAATCAACAGGCATTTTTCAGATAAAATTTAACCATTTTCCTTTCCTGTTGCCAAGAAAATAAAAAATTGGAATAATAATTTTTCAGCGGCAATGAATTTTTAATAAAAAACTTCCACGCGAAAAACTATAATAAAATAATTTAAAAGAAAATAAATATAACGTCATGTTTGAAATAAAAATAAAAGGTGTATTTTTTATAATACATTTAACAAGGATATTTGTTTAGTTAATGGGAATTTTTGTGTAAAATATGGTGACATAAATTAAAAGTAAAAAGAATGAAAAATAATTATATTTTTAATAAAATGGTTCACTCATGAAAATGTGACGTCATAGTTGAAATAAAACAGGTACTTTATAGCAGTCGTTAAAAATACAAGGGGTATGAATATCAGTAGCTAATGGAGTGAGATAAATAATGACGTCATATTTAAAATGAATCAGAAATATTTTTTACTTATACTAATTAATTCTTACTAATATTATAAATCGGAAAGTTTGCTTGTTTGTTTGTTTGTTCCGCTTTCACGCCGTAACTATTGAACCGATTGCTTTGAAATTTTGCAGACGTAAATTTAGAAGTCCGGATTAAATAATAGGGTACTTTTTATCCCGAAAAAAAAATTGATATTCCCGAGGGAAAACAAAAATATAGTTTGCTTGATGGATGGATTGGAGATGGCGCTGTGTGTCGTTTAAAACAAGATAAAATAATGCGATAAATGGCGCTGGGTGTTTTTAAAACGTGGTAACGATGTGCAGTAGCTGTATAATAGTTAGGTTAGTTTAGTGCTTTTTTTCTAGGTAGATATCTAAAGTAGTTATTGTTTTTTCGATAGGTAATTACGTCGCTTTGTTCGTCGTTTAGATTGTTATAGTTTATCAATTTAATTTAAATGCTTTAAGTGATAAATTAAAATAACATAAAAAGATTATAGCTTGACATGTTTCATTGCTCTTACGGCAACATTTTCAAAAGCAAATAAATGATAAAGGTTTGGTTACGTATACCGATCCATTACTGGACATCATACGTCGCTAACGGTCGGGGCCTCCACAGGGACCCGAGGGCCAACACTTCGGCCGTCTCCCGCTTCGCGAAACTCGTCCTGACATCCAGACCCTGCAACAGAGACACCCACTCAGTACTTATGAGAGGGGTCGGAACAGGTCCGAGTGAGAGCGGCATCACCGTCACATCATCGAAGCCTAATCATTGGGGACTTACAGAAGACCCCATGCTCGGCAACTAGTGAGGGATCCACCACCCCCCCTTGATCTACCGCCAGCCAAGACTGAGAAAGTCCTATAAAGGCAATCTCTGCGATCTCAGCCAGCGGATGAGTGTTAGTAAAAAGATAGAATAAAAACTAGGAAAGTTAGTACCATTGCAACTCCCCAGAACGTTCGCACCGGGTTAGCGACTCCCCGGACTGTGTGCGAACGAACAACTTCAAGCTGCAACAGCGAGAAGTAAAAGAAACACATAGGACAACACATGCACATATCTCAGCCACGGACCATGCACACACGGGTGCAGCCCGACACCCTATGAGATGCTTTGGTCAATGACTAGCCGAGAAGTGGGAAACGCCTCGGACCTCCCAACAAGTCGAGGACACGCTTCCCCAAGACGACATAAAGTGTTAGTATGGATAGAATAAAAACTAGGAAAGTTATCCCTGTGAGTACTCGGA
The DNA here is from genome assembly GCA_964019185.1 of Maratus speculifer. Classification (NCBI taxonomy): domain Eukaryota; kingdom Metazoa; phylum Arthropoda; class Arachnida; order Araneae; family Salticidae; genus Maratus; species Maratus speculifer. The sequence goes on along the minus strand of OZ025298.1, from coordinate 183,410,565 downwards.
CCGACTGTCCCATTGCACACGGGTGGCTGCCACACCACCCCAGATGTTCAAAAGGTGCAACAGGTGTCAACTTCTACCCCGCAGGGGAAGAAAGAAAAGCAAAAATGCTTTGAGGTCCGTTCGGACCCAGGGGTGCACAGGCGCGCCCAAGCACCCCAGATGACATGAGGCTCCCTCTGTGTCAACCTTCGAACCTCTGGACAACACAAACATATAAGGACAACACACACACTTAGTGTTAGTAGATAGATACAAAAAATAGGAAAGTTAAATCCTATGTTCTCCAATCGGACCCCCCCACAAAGGGTCGCGACTCCCTTAGGGAGATGTGTCAGTCCTCGCTCTGAGGTCCGACCTCCCATTGAGCAGGGAAGTCAAGATCTGGAGAGAGGAGGAGAAGAAAAAGCAAAAAAACTTCGAGTCCGACCGGACCCTTGGCAGTCGCCTGTGTCCCGTTAGTTCGCCCCTCCTCGGCCCATCCACCTGCTTCCGAAACCTCGCCAGGACTCCTCCTAGCGAACCTCACAGGGTATCCAGATCCCGGCAGCTTTTGCATTCTCTTCCGCGGATCGGTCGCAGGTAGTCGAGGACGTGGAGTCACCGCAACGCCCCCCCTAGATCGGGCATCACCGCCGTCTCTGAGGGGGAGTCACCCTCCCACACACTCGCTCCGCAATCCAAGAACCCATTACGCCTCACCCTTCCGAGTCCGCGCCAGCCACCTTTCACCGAATGGTTCTTCCACACGATGATGAACGTCAGAGAGGTTATCCAGGGTGCACGTGAAAGACAAACGTAGTCTGTCTCTCGGACGTGGGACTCCATCGACGGCCTGTGCTACTCTGGGTCCCCGCTTTGGCTTCCTCTCCGAAATGGAAAAGAGCCGCTACGGCGGCCTCGGCCCTGCTCCCGGTCACCCTCCCGCGTCCTAGGACCGGGTTGGTTCAGGATCACAGGGGAGCACTCGCACCCCAATAAATGATAAAAAGAAGTTTCTCGAAATAAACAGAAAAAAACACAAATCACGTGAACATTTGCAACAAAATTTTGAAACATTTGAACAAATCACGTTGCAATGAATTTACCTCCATGGAGTTACCTAAAATATGGAAGGAAATGCTTCAAAGGTTTTTAAGACAATAATTTGTAATATTTCACGCTCACAATTATTTTTATTCATTTTTATTTCCAGTTTTATTTTTATATGCTCATGTTCACATGATTTGTGTTTTTATGTTTATTTGAACAGAATTGTATTCAAACAGAATTGTTTATTTAAACAGATTGTTATAGTTTAGTTTGGGATTTTAGTTTAGTTTAGGTTTATAGTTTACTCATATTTTCACAATGCCTCGCAAACGTAAATCTAATTTGTCGAGCACCTCATTTAAAGCTCGGGCAATGAAAATTGCCCGATCTCAAGAATCGTCTCTCCATGCTGAATTAAGAAGGAGCGAACAAGCAGAGCGTCAGGCTGCTTCGAGAGATGCTGAGCTACCATCTCAGCGCCAGCAAAGACTTGAGGAGCAAGCCGCTCGCCAAGCTTCTTTGAGGGCTTCTGAGAATGATATTTTTACTCAAGTCCGTTTATCGCAACAGGCTCAACGTCAGACAGCACTAAGGGCGTTAGAGTCACCTCTTCAAATGCAGCTACGTTTGGAAGAGCAAACAGAAAGACAAGCTGTTTTGAGAGCTAACGAGACGCCCCTTGAAACTCAGCTTCGTTTAGAGGAGCAAGCAGAAAGACAAACTATTTTGAGAGCTAATGAGACGCCTCTTCAAACGCAACGACGTTTAGAGGTGCAAGCAGAAAGACAAACTATTTTGAGAGCTAATGAGACGCCTCTTCAAACGCAACAACGTTTAGAGGAGCAAGCTGAACGACAGGCATCTTCTAGAATGGCGGAGACTTCAGAAGAGTCTCTGGCGAGAAGAACCGCGCATGCAGAAATGCAAGCTGAACGGCGTCGAACTTTTATGAGAAATACTTGGTCTGTGTTTAATAATACTGCATTTGAATACGATCCTTTGATCGATTACAAAAACCATTCCTTGGTCGTCATCGGGTTAATGAATAAAAAATGTAGGTTTTGTGATGCCCTTAAATGGAAGGACAAAACGGCATGTCTCTGTTGCGTCAATGGGAAAGTACGTATTCCTACATTGGATGCACCAGAAGAACCCCTCAAAACTCTTCTTTTGTATGACTCCGATGAGTCACGGCGCTTTTTAAATAGGATTCGAAAATATAATTCCTGTTTCCAGATGACATCTTTCGGGGTAGACCGGGAAATAATCATGCCCGGATTTTCACCAACTTTTACTATCCAGGGCCAAGTTTACCACAGGATCGGTTCTATGCTTCCCGCGGCCAATGAAAAACATAAATTTCTTCAGATATATTTCATGGGAGATGAAGATAATGAAGCAGATCGGCGATGTCAGTACATTCAAGGAGTTGAGAGGGAAATCGTACTAAAAATCCAAAGAATGTTGCATGAGCACAATCGACTTATTAATACTTTTAAAACGGCGTTAGACCGCATGCCTCACGAACAATACAAATTGGTTATTCACGCAGATCGCACTCCGCACGGAGAACACGAGAGACGATTCAATGCGCCTCTCATCAATGATGTTGCTGCAGTGGTTTGTGGTGACTTTTCTTCATCACGCGACATCGTTCTCCGAGCGCATGATAATACTTTGACACGCGTACCCGATACTCACAAGTTCTATGACGCCCTTCAGTATCCCTTGATTTTCATCAAAGGCCAAGAAAGTTATCATTTTGAGCTGCCATTAATCAACCCAACTACAGGTCAACCCATGCCTAATAAAAAAGTATCCTGTATGAAGTTTTATGCTTATCACATGATGTTACGTGAGAATGATTTTAACTTGCTGCCCCGTTTCAGGCAAATTTTCCATCAGTTTTTAGTGGACATGTGGGTTAAAACCGAGAGCGAGCGCCTCCGTTATATAACTCTTAACCAAAAAAATTACGAGCTGAACAATACATTCACCTGCAAGATGCAGTAAGTGACGATGTCAATGTAAATCCCAGTGATTTAGGAAAGATGGTTATTCTCCCATTAACTTTTATCAATAGTCTGCGCTACTTTCACGAATATACGCAAGATGCTTTTGCATACGTACGTGCTCACGGCCGTCCCGATCTCTTTGTTACATTCACCTGTAACCCATCTTGGAAGGAGGTAACCGATGAGTTAATGCCAGGTCAGAAACCAATTGACAGACACTACTTGATAGCGAGAGTATTCAGATTAAAAGTACAGAAACTTATGGGTGTCATTACCAAAGGTAAAATATTTGGCGACGTGCATTGTTATATCTACTCCATCGAATGGCAGAAAAGGGGGCTGCCACATGTTCATATTTTGATTTGGCTCAAGGAGAAATTGCGACCTACCCACATTGACAATCTGATTAGCGCTGAAATTCCTGATCCTACAGAAGATAAGGAGTTGCACGACACTGTGGTTAAAAACATGATGCATGGTCCCTGCGGAATTCGTAACTCTACGTCACCGTGTATGAAGGAGGAGAAATGCACAAAAAAGTACCCGCGATCACTTATAAAACACACTATCCACAATGAACAGGGCTATCTGTTATACAGAAGAAGATCACCTGAAGATGGGGGCCGAACGGTTACTATCAAAACCCGCAGCGGAGCTTTTGAAACTATGGACAATAGTTGCATTGTACCGTACTCGCCAATTTTATGTAAAATATTTAATGCCCATATAAATGTGGAGGCCTGCGGTTCCGTGCGCGCTATCAAATATATTTGTAAATATATTAACAAAGGAACCGATCAAATCGTGTTCAATTTTATACAGGAAGCTGGATCGTCTGTCATAAACGAAGTTCAAGCTTTCCAACAGGGGCGTTATGTGAGCAGACATGAGGCAGCATGGCGACTTTTAGGATTCCCATTACATGAAAGGCACCCCACTGTCACTCATTTGGCCGTGCATTTAGAAAACGGACAGCGTGTGTATTTTAATGAAAGCAATTTTCATGATAGGATGGCGTCTCCGCCAAAGACAACACTGACCGCATTTTTCCATCTTTTCCAAATCGACCCATTTGCAAAAACCCTTTTGTATTCAGATGTTCCCCGATACTATACATGGAATGCCTCTAGAAAAGAGTGGAACGTCGCATTCAAGGCACCCCAGTAGAAAACTGGCCCGGGGTAAAATCAGGGGATGCTCTTGGTCGTGTATATACTGTTCACGTGTGCAATTTTGAGTGTTTTTGTTTAAGAATGATTCTGCACCATGTTCGTGGACCAACTAGCCACAGGGACCTTAAAATTGTGAACGGTCAAGAGTGCGCAACATACAGAGAGGCATGTGAAGTTCTTGGTCTGTTGGAGAATGAGAATCATTGGGAGGAAACCATGATAGAAGCAGTTCAATGCAGATCACCTACAAAAATAAGAGAGTTGTTTGCAACCTTGATCTCAACCTGCGGTGTTTCTAATCCTCAACAGCTTTGGGAAAAATATAAAAATGATATGGCAGAAGATATTTTAAAAAGATTGCAGATGACACATCCGGACATCACGTACAATGATTTTATTTACAATGAGGCTCTCACTAAAATAGAAAATAAAACTATGGAAATAATCGGTAAAAAATTGAGTGAATTTGGAATGACTAGACCACAACGATCAGAAGAACGCGTAACTGACATCGCCAGAGAGCTAGATTATAATGCTACTATATTGCAACAGCAAGTAAATGACATGGTCCCACAATTATTACCCGAGCAAAAAACTGTATTTGACGAAGTAACACGCTACGTAGAGTCAGGGAATGGCGCACTTTTCTTTCTTGATGCTCCGGGGGGCACTGGAAAAACGTTTTTGCTGAATCTTCTTCTGGCTCATATCAGAAAGGATAAAAACATTGCAGTAGCCGTTGCTTCCTCTGGAATTGCTGCCACGCTGCTCACTGGAGGACGAACTGCGCACTGCGTTTTGAAACTGCCTCTAAATCTTGCTCAAGAGGAATCCCCAATCTGCAATTTTAGTAAAAATAGTGGTCGGGCCGCGATGCTGCGCCAGTCTAAGCTGTTAGTTTGGGATGAGTGTACCATGTCGCACAAAGGAGCTATTGAAGCTCTCAATAGGACTTTGCAGGATATAAGGGACTGCAAAAGCATAATGGGAGGATTGGCAGTTTTATTAGCAGGTGACTTCCGGCAAACACTGCCAGTCATACAAAGGGGGACTTCAGCAGATGAAATAAAAGCTTGCCAAAAAGCGTCCAAGTTGTGGGACCATGTCATAAAGTTTCAATTAACCACAAACATGCGAGTGCGATTATTCAACGACATTCAATCGGGTCATTACGCGGAAACATTGTTAAAAATCGGTGATGGGAAAATGACAGTAGATGCAGAGGGAATGATAACTTTAACGGAAGAGTTTTGTAATGTTGTGGGCAGCGAATCGGAGTTGGTAGCAAAAGTTTATACTGACTTACACGATCATATAAATGATGACCAATGGCTCTGCGAACGCGCAATATTAGCACCAAAAAATGAAACGGTCACTAAAATAAATGAAAATATTTTGAATGAAGTTATGGGAGAAAATACTGAATATTTATCTGTAGACACAGTCATAGAAACAGAACATAGTACCTCATATCCTGTGGAGTTCTTAAATTCTTTGGAATTATCTGGGGTGCCTTCTCATAGATTAAAACTAAAAGTAGGTGTTTCGGTGATGCTCATGCGTAATCTCGATGCCCCTAGACTGTGTAATGGTACCAGGCTGCGTGTCACTCAGCTTGGGCGGAACATTATTACAGCCACTATTTTAACTGGCACAGCAAAGGGTGAAAGTGTACTCATTCCTCGGATTCCGATTATTCCAACAGACCTCCCATTTCAATTTAAAAGACTACATTTTCCTATAAAGGTTTCATTTGCAATGACCATTAATAAAGCACAAGGCCAAACTCTAAGGGTTGCTGGAGTACACTTGGAAAAACATTGTTTTTCGCATGGTCAGCTCTATGTAGCGTGTTACCGGGTTTCCAGTGCCCAAAATCTGCATGTTTTTGCCCCACAAGGGAAAACATATAATATAGTGTACCACTCAGTTTTGTCATAAAGTCATAATTTCATTTGTCATAATCGAATTCCACACGGGCGAAGCCGCGGGCGGAAAGCTAGATAGATTTTAATGTAACTTACATTGTGTTGTATAATTTTTCAGAAATTTTGTAATAAATAAAATATAGCAATCTATGTTTTTTAATTGACTACTTATGGAGATATTTTAAATCAGATGAACCCAATTACAAAAGGTTGGCTTTATTTGAAAGTTGCCGCTGAATGAATTTTTATTTGATTAAAACTGTTAACATGTTGGCCGTTATGTCATTCATTGGTGACTAACATTGAACTTTCCGTTTAGATGACTGACTTTTCACCGATGACAGATTAAAATATGATATAAAACTAAAAATTACTATGATATAAAAATTTCTTTCGATTCAAAGTTTCTTTTAAAAAAAACTGACCAGCGTAGCGGGCGAAGGCTGCTAGTATAATATAATTTCAAAAATGAAATATTAAATGTATTATTAATTTTAGAGATAAATTCAAAATGTTGAAGGATTTTTCATACAATCGCAATTTGTCTTCTTATGATATCTTATGTAAACATAAAATTTATTCAAATTAATCCCATTTGACCATTTATATTCTTTTTTTCCTTTAAAATCAAATAATTGTCCTTGCAATATGTAGAGCAAATCATGGTCAATATGTTTTACAGCGAGAAAGGAGTTACGTATTGAATACCCAATCCACTTAATTACATCTAATTAATTTTTTTATTTAACGAAAATAGTTTTTAAAAATTTCCTGTGATATTTACATGTTCCCTACCCACCAGTTATTTTCCCTTTAAAGGGGTGGGTTACGTAATTCTTCTCGTTCTTCGAGAAGCTACGGTCTGCCGTCTTCCGACATCAACTTTATTGTCGGAGCACAACTTTGGCTTCCCTCGTACAAGGACACTTTTTTGAACACATTAATTCAAAATATTTTTTTTACTCCAATGCAAAAAATGCGATGAACGTCGTCGGTATTGTTAACATCTCATCGGGTCTTCCAAAATCAAAAATATTCGTAAAACTGACGCCCTGAAATGCCTATTCAAAATCATGCAGTTTTCTCACAGAAATTTTAAATCTGTATAAATTTGTTTAAATGATGTTTAAATCTGTATATTTAAAATACAAGGCTGTTTTTGTTGACATTTACCATGAACTCTCTGCTGAACCGGTTTTTCTTGTTATTTTTTTAAACTGGAAGATTGTGTCCGCTTAAATTGTTTTTTAATTTTTTCAGTTTTCAATTTTAATTTTAATTAAATAAATTATAAAATTTCGCCAAAAAGGTGGAAATCGGATTACGACCTTTGTTTCCGAGAAAAGAGAAGTAATGCAAAATGTTCAGACACGTGTTTTGGATATATTTTTTTATTTGCAGGTCAAATTTCTGAAAAAAATAATTATGATGTGTACATTGGTTCTAAACGAATTCATAACCACTGTAATGCTATAAGAGTATTGGGTGTATTTTATATTTATTAATTGTAATTTTATTGATTCCATTTTCTTTTCATCAAAATAAGAGTGTATTTATTTATTCATTTATTGTTACTTGGTGATTACGAATAGAAATACTGTATAAGTTACGTGTGAAAGGTTTGTGGTTTGAGGAGATTTCAATAACTGTCAACAAGTTTTCTGAAGAAACACAAATTTTAAGGCACTTGATACGTAGTACCAAAAGCGAGAAAAATATTTAAATAACGATCGCCCGAATCAGGTTTTTAAGCTCAATATTGAAACCTAAGCAAATTTCGATAATCTTCGTATAATCAGACAAAAATGGAAATGTACCGAAAAAATTTTTAAAGCAATTAATGCATGTATAATAGTAAAGTTATTAATATAATATACGTGCATAGAAATGAATTTAGAGAAACAAATATACATTTGTGTGTATGAGTGTGTATAAATTAATACACACGCACACACAAACACTCACACACACACACACACATATATATATATATATATATTGATACATAATCTCCAGCTTCTCTAAGAAAGTTTTGAAATGGCGCAATTGTTTGAACATTTTATCTCCTAGGTGGTCAAAGTTGGACCTCTGTGGTTTGAACCAAAACTTTTAAATTTTAAATGTAATTAGTGCTACAACAAGGCCGAAATATTTTCAATTTATTGAATTTCAACTAATTAAAAAATGTTTTAGGTATATCCGAAGTCTGTCTAATAATTATCCGACCTTAATATTTTCATTAAGTGGTAGCGATTCTTAGAAGGCGGCATTGTTTATTGGGAAAGAACAGTTTAATGCGCTTACTTGAATCCCCCCCCCCGCATTTGACTAAACAAGTCAACACTGTAAAAAAGGCGATTTTACGGAGATTACACTAATTGAAACGCTAGTACAATTCACTGTTTTTAACGGGAAAATTCCTAAATTCCAAGAAAAAAAAAAAAACGGAAAATTTTCTGGAATTTACAGAAATTTTTGTGTTAAAAACCAGTGAATTCTACTGGCGTACCGATTGACAGTACAATCTCTGTAAAATCATAAAATCATTCAGCTTTTTATACAGTGAATATTTGCTGGGCTCGATCGAGGTGCATCATAACGTGCTCGTCGGATTACAGTTTCTCTCAAGATGGATGAAGAAATTGAGCAAAGATACTGCATCAAATTTCGTGAAAGATTGACAACTTTCAAAACGAAGCAATTTAAAAGATTCATCAGGTATCTTATGATTTATCAATTCTCCAACTGATTCGTCGCACATGATTCAGACCTTCTAGGCGAAACATGGAATTTCAGTCGTTCGCCAATCTCCTTATCCTCAGTGCAACTTCTGATTGTTTCCGAAACTTAAGGTGACCTTGAAAATATACCGAATTGTGAGAAGAGATCAGATATAGAGAACGCGGTGGTGGAATTAAATATCATTTCAAAAGAAATCTTCCAGAAATATTCTATGCAGGGGGAAGAATAGTAAGCAAAGGAGATGTAGGATTCAGAAACGTAATTTGAACACAATTATTAGTGTCCTGTTTTCGTCAGGTTACTTATATAATCATTCACTCAAAGATGATATACTTTTCAAACAGGTCAGTAATACTTTCATTAATATTTTATAGGAATTTTTGTTAATGATCATCTGTCAAGCTAGAACTATCTCAGAGAGCATTTAAAACACGTCTGCGGTTTCAAAGTAAGTTTTTTCTTGTTACTGTCAAATCTACAGCTATTAATATGCACGTGGAAATAATTCTGAAAGTTGAATCATACATGCATTTCTTTCTACATCATTTGCACTCGTGTCTTGAGTAAGTGTTTGATAGTTATATACAGTGGCGTTCATAGACATATATAAAGCGTAACTCATTTGAGCCTATACAACTGAAAATCAACTAGTAAATCTGCAGATCAGGAGCCTCAACGTCAGCTTTGCACATATATATATATTTTTAAACACACTTTGGGTAATATTCAACTTCTTGGAAACTTTAATTTAAAATTTTCATAGTACTTAATTATTTATAAGAATTAAATAAGAATTAAAAGTTTTCAGCCTTCAAAAGCGGTAAATTAAAAATTTAGTTATGTTAGGATATTCTGAGATTTTCATGATCTATTATTTTTGTTTTTTTTATTATAACATAGTAGATTTCTTCAGGGGGGCTGAGCCCCCCCCCCGTAGCCTCACTTAATTTAAATTTGCCACTTTCTAATAATTTTGCTAATGGTTATTGTATATCTTGCATTTCCTTATACATTTTGATTTATAAGGATAAGTAACAGTTTGGACAAATATTCTTCATTATCTTCATACTTCTGCATACCTGCCAACCACAAACACCTAAATCTGAAGTATCAGGAACTTTTGTAAGTGTAAACTCAGTAATCTAGAGTTTTACAATTTTGTTTCAGAAAAAAAAAGTTTTGATTGCATTTTGTAGCAGTTATATCGGGACAGACAAACATACAGAAGAACAGACTAACAGATGAACAACAATAAATTCCGTGTCTTCAAAGTAAGCTTTCACTGAAGTTTCGGCAATGGCGTTATTTTTCATGAGTTATTGATATCCATGTTCTTGTATTTTTAACGACTACTATAAAATACCTGTTTTTGTTCAATTATGTCGTCAAATTTTAGCAATATTTGTTAAAATATTATTTTTTTTTATTTCTTTTACTTCTAATTATGTCCCATTTTTGTCAAAAAAATTCTTATTAACGAAACAAATTTTCGTGTTTAATGTTTAACAAAGTACTATTTTTATTTTTGTTTTAATTCTGACGTCATATTTATTTTTTTAGCTTAATTTTTCGAATGGAAATTGTTCAATTAAAACTTATTGCCGTTGAAAAATTATTCCATTTTTTTTTCTCTGGCAATGATAAAGGAAATTGGTTAAATTTTATCTAAAAAATCGCTCTTAATTCTGTATGAAAAAGAGGGAAATTTTGAATTATTAAGGAAAATATTTGAATAAAATTAATAAAACATAGCCTATATTCTTTTCTGGGCTATGTTACATTTATCCGCAAAGATAAAAAGACATTAATTAATTCATAAGTTTTGACGTTGACTTTAAATTTTCGTCCACGCTTTCAAATTTATAGCATTAAAATATAATAAGGATTAGGATGTATGGTTGCATTAAGAAAAAATAAAGAAAATGAAATAAATACATTTTGAATAAGTAAATTTCTAAACCAAATTAGTTTATATTATTGGAACACATTTATAAAAACTCTCCAAAATTTACAGTAATAACTTTAAAAATCTGACAAATGTGTAGACAAAATTTCAAAACAATACGAATAATTTAACTGGTAAATTTCAGTATCCATTTATCATTGAATTCCATTAATGAAATGTGTCATTTTCTCTCAAGGAAAAAAAAAATTAAAATCATTGGATTTGCAATAGAAAAGTATTATTGCGCAAAATAAAATATTCTATATTTTCCGAATGCATCAAATCTAACAAAAAACTATACAGCTTAATCCCAATGCCTCACTAAAATACCCACTTAATTTCAAGCCAATCGGATGTTTTTTGCGTTAGTTATCGCGGAACAGACAGACTGACTGACAGACTGACTGACAGACGTACAGAAACCATTTCGTGTCTCCAAAGTAAGCCTTCACTGAGGTTTCGGCAATAAGTAATGTTGAAAATTTTTGAAGGAAAAAACTAAATTTTTGAAATACAGTTTAGATCAAGTTTTGATTCGGATGAATTTTTCGCTGAATTTTTTGCCAAAAATTCTTATCCAGAGTATCGGAATTAGGTATCCCGAAGGTCTAGAGCTGTGGATCGCATTTTTAAATATGTTTATTTAAAGTAAAATATTTAAAAACTGCTTTTTATAAATGGAACCGTTTCATAGGAGAATTATTTAGCAAGTAGAAAATTATACGTTAAATGTGGCAAATGAAGTGCATCCGTATTATAACTAGTTTTGTAAATATTCAGATTTTGGTGTATGCAAAAATGGATGAATGCACAATTTATTACGGTTATATATATCGAATTCATTCATTCGGAAATATGACTCCATCTTAAACAGGACGTAATCACCCTGACAACCTTGAATCTTTTACTATCACGAATGAATGAGTTACAAAAATGTTAAAATTAAATCTCCTGAATCCCATAAACTGTAAACAAACACCAATTTACGTTATTGGGTAGATCTCTATTTTATATTATTGGGTAGTAAGATGGAGCATATACCAGTACATTTAAATTAAAATAACACACATATAGATTTTTAAATCTTTAATGCTTTTTATGGCTAAAACAGCGAAGAATTTTTGTAATACTTCTATAAATATTTATAAGAATTAAAATTTTAAATGGACTTTTGCTTCATTAGAAGTGTGCTATTTTTATACTAGTAGAAAAGATTAAACAGGCATTTTTTATTTAAATGTAAACGATAAAGAAAAAAAAGAAATTTTATTGTGTTTATCTTAAAAGAAACGTAACCGAAAATGATGCCTCACTATTAATGTTCTATTATTGAATGTATGGTAAATTGTAAATATTTTTTTACAACATGAAATGGAATAAAATTTTTATCACCAACATAAATTTCTTATTTTTGGAACGTGCTCAAATTTTAGAATTATATCTCAAATTCCTGTGTTGCTGTTGTATATTGGTTGAAAATTATAAATATCCTAAAGCATTATGTTTTAAGAAGATTAATTCCTTTAAATCTGATCTGCATCTAATTTTATATTTTACCATTTTTTATGTATACAATATTATGTATTATAGTATTCCGTGCAATTACTCAAAGTTTTATTATTAAAATATGATTGCAATTCTGTTAATTTATTTTTTTCTTTATAAAGTGTAAAATTACTTCAAGAAAATCTGTTCTCTGAATATTAACACCCTGGTCTTAAATAAAGGTATGGTATGTAAAAATATGGTTTTGTATAATAACTAGACAGGTGTGGTAATTCCAAAATTTTCTTTTATCTTGTATATGTTAATTCTGCCTGAAAATGCAGTGTAATCACTGCACTGGTTAGATGGTTTAAATCAAAATATAGTCAGCAATGACTTATGTCAACTTCTAACTGCATCTAAATTTTGATGAAAATCCGTGCATTAGTTTCTGAGATGGAGCTGTTTCAAAATCTTTAAAGAATTCTGTAGAACAGCTCCACCTGTTGTGCGACGTATTTAAAAAACAAACAAGGATCAATGTTTATCAGGTTCTAACTAAATCTGCAGTTCCATGAAAATACTTGTGTTAGTTCATGAATCGTGTTAGTTCATGTTTAGTTCATGAATCGTCAGTTCATGAATTGTGTTAGTTTGTGAATCTAAAGATTCACAAACAGCAGGTGAATCTATTGAAGTACAGCAGGAATCTATTGAAGTACAGCAGGTGAATCTAAGGATTCACCTGCTGTACTTTCATTGTGGGCATAAGGTGTCCATATTGGCAATCGAGAGTATTTTTATTAAATCTTGTAATAAATAAATAACGAAAACTTTTTAAAGCAATATATGAAATAGCAATTAAAAATATGTTTTAAAAGCTTTCTAAAACACTCCACTTTTCATTATTTAAAGTAATTTCACAATGTCTAATAAGAATTTAAACTTACCTGCATTTACGATCAGCACACCACGAGACAACAAGTTTCCTTCTAAATGCCGAACTGCGCGCTTTTTTGTACTTTCCTGGCTTAATTATCTTTTCAACTGCTTTTTTTCACGGACATGTAGCGCGATTTCTCTATCAAAATTGTTACTTTTAAAAATATTAGGGGTATCCATATTGAGAGAACTGTCCATATTGGGTACAAGTACCTTAAGACTGACATAAAAGACTGACATAAAGAATAGTTTTAATGAAAACCGCAAATCAATCGACCAATTTTTCATGTTTTTTATGTTTAGTTGAAATTTTGGACCCTATAATTTAATGGCGCCTATCTCCCACGGATAACGTTTGGGACCCTTAGTTTCCGATTTAATATTATTTGTCTTGATGTGTATATTACCCTATATGTGTCTATTACACTTTAAAGTTTTACCCAAGAGTTTAGATACACCCTTTAGATACCATGGTTATATATATATATATATATATAACCATTAGATAATACTACAAATCAACATCAATTACTGTAAAAATTTGTTAATGCCAAACCATATCACACAGAGGAGCTGTCAGAATTAGAAATAAAATTGAAAATGTGGTATTTAGCTCATATGTATATATATATATATATATATATATATATATATATATATATATATATATATATATATATATATATATATATATATTTATTTTTTTTTTTTTTTTGCTATTCCAATTATTTTCCTAACTAATTTGGGCATGCGCACTTCAATACGATATTTAAATTATTTATTCTATTTTAAATGTGAACTGTTTTATAAGACTTATCGAAGTAATTTATTTTTATTTTGCGAGAAATTTATCCAGTTTTTATAAATTTAATAAAAAACGCATTCCGACATTGTAATTGATTCACTTTTTATAGATTTTTGAAATATTAACTTACTTATTTATCTTATTTTTTTGTTTATCTATTGTCTCAAAATTTCCGACTCTTTCCTTAGTCTTTTAGTGCAAACCGAACTCCGATATTTCAGTTTGTCTATTTTTTTATGATAAGCGTGCCCAAACGTAAACTTGACTCATTTTGTAGAAGCAATTGCAACTCTAAAAATAATTCCCATATTTATTGGGGCATTCGTCCCATCGGGTGACGAATACGTTGATACCTCTGGCGTTGAAGTCTTGATGGTAAAATTAGAAGAATATTCATACCCTGTTTTTCGCTCCGTCGTATTGGTGACAATATGGACCTGTCCTGATCTTCGTGCATCCTTGACTGTCTCTCTGTATTGTCCAAATCTCTTGCAGCAGTTATTCGCCGATGTATGGCGTAGACAGTGTTCACCAATAAACATGTTTCGTTCATCGAAAGATGTCTGCGTGCATTGTTTTTCAGCAATAAAATAAGAACACCTCTTTAAGCTCGATTTTGGACTCTCCTATATTTTTCGTCCTATGTTTTAACCCTTAGAATAAGAATAACGAAGAGATATAAAGTATGGCGGTTGGGAGTGACGGCGAAAATGTAACCCTACATTGTAAAAAAAAAAAAAAAAAAAAAAAAAAAAAAAAACGGAAGATTTTGCGGAAATACTACTGGTAATCTAGACGCCAGTACAATTTACTGTTTTTTAACGGAAAAATTCTTTAAATTCGAGGACAATACGGAAAATTTTCTGAAAATTACGGAAATTTTTCTGTTAAAAAACAGTAACTTGTACTGGCGTTTGATTACCAGTAGTATTTTCGTAAAATCGTCCGTTTTTTACAGTGTAAAGTACGCTACGTTCAGCCAAAACATAATCAAATGTTTTCACAAAAAAGGAAAAAATCGTTTAGTAATACAGAATTAATACTTAATACAATGAAATACCACTTTAGAATTCTTTAAAAAAGCAGATAATTTTCATTTAGAGAAAAAATGCACGGTTGAGCTCAAAGAATTCGGTCCCTGTTTCACGTGCATGTGTTGCTTGCGCCGATTGAGGTTATTTAAATTTGTGTGATAACGCGCATTAAACAGCAAACTGTTTTTATGGCATACTGCATCTCATTCTTCCTGTATGCTCCATGGTTATAGTTTTGCATGACACATAACTTCTTCCCCGCCCCCTGAATTCTAGGTCTGAACTCTGACACAAACATAGCAGCAGCCGAAAGCAAATATATTTATCATGTGCATGATTCCTTGAATTTTAATACCAATAACTTTACAAAGTTTACTCTGCATTATTTTTCTGAGATTAAACAAAAGAAAGAATTTTTCTTATAAAATACTGTTGTGAAAATTTAGGAGACCGTACATGCATATTAAAAAAAATCTCCTTCCGGAGACTGCCATTTTATGTCAGAGCTCTGGCCTAGTATTCAGGGGGCGGTGACTTCTTTTCAAATGAGACAACTGTGCCTAAAGTATCAATAAACCTGCGCGAAGTCAAAATCAAATGAAAGACCATTTCGTCAACTTGATAACGTCACTGTGTCAGCTGTCCATTTTTCTGTTGTGTATATCTGGCATTTTAGAAACGTAAATGATTTTATAGAACACCCTGTATTTATTTTATTTTGGTTGTGTTAAATCTTTTCTCTCTTAAATGTAGATTTCCTAGGGCAATATATTTATTATTAAAAAGAAGATAAATATGTTCTTCAAATTTCCGTTTGAACTTTGTTTTCCATTTGATAAATTCCATGCATCATAAGAAAAATGGTATAAATAAGAAATTTTTCCTCCACTAGTTTTATTCCCACATGAGATATAAATTTTAAAGAAAATGTGAATCTAAAATCGAAAGAGATCGAAAAGCCTTGTATAAAGATTTTCGATTCAAACATATATAATACTTCAACGAATAGAGGATATGATGAATATATATCTTCATGCACCTGTATTTATTATTAGCTTTTATTCGAATCGTTTTTAAATAAAACACAGATGCAATTGCCATCGAAAAATTTTTAATATTTGATGTATGCATATGAATCCATACATGCTTGAATGATTTAAACTAAGAAGTTTTGAAGCATTTTTGTTTTAACCTCGGGCCAAAGTTGCGCAAGATACTAAATTAAGAAAAAAAAATAACATAGAATAATTAACGTTTTGTTGTCCTACTTCACTTCTAACAATAATGAATATTTGAAAATCTTAAAATAATTTTGAGCAATTTTAAACCAGTTTTTAAAGTATTCATTTTTTCAATGATTGAAAAAAAGACAAGGATTCGTTTTAATTATATTTAAAAATTAGCATGATTTTTTAGGTATGAATATTTATATTATTTTCAACGTTTGTATAAAATTTTATTTTGATGCGAAATAAATGAAAATATTTATGTTGAATTTTTAACAAGTTTTTAAGCTTTATTATTACGAAGAATTAATTATAGATTTCACAGCTTATCTATTTTATTTAAAATCAAAAATATAATCACAAATAAAAATAGAAATAAAACATGTCGTAAAGTTATTGATTTTTTCGGTGGAAGTCATTTGATATGTTATTTTTGTACATTTACAATCATTTAAATATTCCATAAAATTGCGAGAACATTGAACTGTATCGGTTTTCAATATTTGGCTGCTAGCATTCTGATATGCTTACTTAGTCCATAAAAACTCCATTTATGTGTGTAGTTTATGCATACATATATACGTATGTATATATATAGGTTTTACTACTTCTACAAATGACTATTTCTCAGAACTAGAAGATTTAGAACTACGAATATCTTTCATAAAATTTCAAAACCACTTAATCAGTAATCCAATTTCCGAAAATATATCTAATTGTTGAAACACAAAACCTATCTGTTATTATTTACTACCGTACAGCATGAATGTAATTTAGAAAGCATAACTCTCTAATAAAAAGTAAAATTATAATAACCTGAAAAAAAAATCTTCAATTTTTTTGCATATTATTGTCGAATTAAATGAGTTATAATTATCACTAAATAATTTTTGAAACTACAAACTTTTGTTTCAACTACCAGGTGAATCAGATTGGCCCAACAGTTACGTTCATAATAATTTTTCTCAGAAAATAGAGGCTGGAAACTCTGAAACTTCTCAGGATTGTATTTAATTGTCATGCATATATTTAACGTTAGGAAATTAGCATATCGTATTTGAAGTAGATATACCTATGTTACATAACGCTGGATTTTTTTGTATAATTTTACTGAGAAATGACCTAAATATATGCAATTGATTCATCTAATTTTTAAAATAATATTTTGTTTACCGATTCCATTTATAAACAGAAGTACATAAAAATAAATACATATCATTCTTTATAGAAATAAGAATCTCTATTAATAAACCTTAAAGTAAGCCATTCTGTGATGATTATCTAACTTGCTAACATGTTATGGAACAGTAAATAAAGTATTATTGTGCTTTAAAGTGCATTATATCCTGTTTTAAAAAATGCATAAATAATAAGCATTTTTTGTTTTTGTTTTTGTGGGGTATGACTGGAATTTCTGCTGCCGGCCTTTGCCCGTAATTTTACAGGGATATTTTTAACAGTGTATATACAAGATAGGCATGTGGAACTGGTGTCAAAAAGTTGAAAAAAATAACAAGTTTTTATTTCTTGCTGGTTACCCTAACGTGGATGCAGTGTAGTAATGTCAGTATCCAGGAAATCGGAAATATTCACAAATCACGATAAATCTCAGTGTGCCCTTTATTATTAAGAGACTCTGATCATTAAAAACAATGGACAGAAATTTTGGAAAACAGTGCGAAAATGTTTACCCAAAATTTGAAAAACGGATAACTACAGTCATTTTTTATCCCTTATGTTAATGTATAGACATCATTGAGCCCTACAGTTATAGCGTGAAAATGTTCACCCAAAATATGAAAAACGGATAACTACAGTCATTTTTTTTATCCCGTATGCTAATGTATGGACATCATTGAGCCCTACAGTTATTACAGGGACAGAAATTGACTATATGTGTTAATTTTTACCCAATTTCATTTCCTGCGAACTTATTGATATTTATTTCTCGCTGCCTATTAAAATTAGTTTCCCAACATTCTGCCTTAGTTTCAATTATTGAAAAGATATCTCATGTCTAAAGGATATGAATTAGCTTTATAATCAAAGATAAAATTTATAGATAAACTTTTCTAACATTTTAATCATTATTATGTTCAAAATTCAAGCAAGGGAAAAAATTCTCTAAAGTATATTCCATACATAAGGGGTGATGAAGTTCATATTTCTGGAGCAGATTTTAAAAACAAAATAATTTTTATGCATTCCAAGTTAATTACGAAAAAATTTATTGGCATTAAATTATTATTATTATTATTATTATTATTATTATTATGAAGACGAAGGAAAACCCTTTTCAATTTTTATTATCTCATCTGGTGCAATATGGTCTCCTTTATATTGTTTGTCAGTAAAAAAAACATTCAATTCCGCTTTAGTGTGTATTTTTTAAAGCATATCCGAAAATGTAATTTTAAATCAGAAATCCTAACCGTATCAATAATTTTTCGTCACGGCTAATAATAAAAAATGATTTAAAGACTTTTCAATAAATTTCAGAATATAGCTTGATAATTTTCTTCATTTAAAAAATATTATGTTTTAAGATATTTATTTTTCTAAAAAATGCCTTGTATTATAAAAGAATGTATATGATATAGGAGAGAGAGTACTCGAATTCATGGTTCGTACGGGTCCTGGAATTTTATGACCATGAAATTCTTCGGTACCAGTATTTTCTTATAAAAAAAGTATCATTAAGTAAGACGAAAATTCATGCTTTTTAGCTTTCTTTATTTTTCTATAAAGAAATGCTGGTATTTCACCTGGAAAATAACGGTACACGTACGAACCATGGAATTTAGACCACTTCACACGTTTTCGCATCTTACTCATTTGATTTTTACAATATCTATAAAATATCATTACAAGTGGTCAATGTATCCGTCTATTAACTAAATAAATCTTTAGAGAATAATTTCATTTTTTAAATCTTAAATTCTGTTTTATTTTGGAAAAATTTCCAAAAAGTGGTTTAAATTAAGCAACTTGTTGCCTAAGTTACACCCCAAGTTTCCTACATTAGACCAAACAATATTAAATTGTTTTAAAGAGTAGGAAGTATCAGTAATTTTATAAAAATCAAAGTTTGAGACAAATGAAACAATAAATCAATACAAAAGCAAAGAAATATAATGAAATCAAATGTCTCAAAGCAAGAGTAATTGTTTTAAATATAGTCAAAATATAAATCAAAGTTAATAAGAAATCAAGAATTGAAATTATGGAAATATTTTCCAGTTACTTATGTATCGTGTAAAAAGTGACACAAGGCTTACAAGTGAATTGGTTTTGTTCATTTTTTCTTGCAGTCCATACAACAATTCTATACAGTGCGTGTCAAAAATTTAAGTACAATAGCAATTTTAAAATAAAATTTTAAATATTCACTTTATTTCAATGTCTGCCTTGTATATGTTAATAAAATCTTTTTTAACACTAGATTTATTGAAATTAAATTTTAAATTTTATTTCAAACCATGAAGTTTAAGAATAGAACAAAAATAACCTTGTCAAAAGTTTAAGCACAAAATCGTTTTTATGCGAATTTTACTGACGTAAGCGGTTGCGCACGCAAACTATTTCTGGGTGTAATAAGAAGCAGTAAGTTGTTGTTTTTGAGTTAGTACACAATGCCTAACGCTCTTATTCACCAACTACTTCGACCCCGAGTTACATCGAAAACCTCGGTCGAACGCTCAAACGGTATTCATCTTTAATCCTGATTGGACGTCTCCTCGATAATGTCCAATCAAATGTTATCATGAATTTCATTTGAGCGTTCGACCGAGGTTTCCTAGGTTGAGGTAGATGGTGAATAACAGAGTAAGTCGAAAGAATTTTCAGAGGAAAGGGGGATAAAAGTTTGGAGTATGAGAGTAAAATGTAAGCCTATTTCGGAAATCGCAAGTGCATTAAATAGATCAAAACGAGGTATTTATCAAATTTTGGCTCGTGGTAAGGATTTCAAACGAAAATATCTTTAATGAAGGCCACGTATGACTAGTTTGCACGAAGATAGCCACATCAGAAATTTGGCTTCAACTGGTAATTACTACCTTTCGCAAATAAAGCATGCAGTTGGAGGTCAAATGTCGAAAGAAACTGTTCATAGAAGAGTTTTGGAATTCAAATACATAAAATACCATAAAATGGCTCGATTACCGTGTCTCAAACGACACCATAAAGAAGGTGGATTATAATGGGCCAAAGAGCATATGTCATCTGGTGAAAAGTGGTTGAATGTCATATTCAATTATGAAAAAAAATGGAACCTCGATGGCCCTCATGCGTTTAAGTACTATTGGCATATTCTCCGCAAAGAACCTAGGAATGTATTTAGCCGACAACATAAAGGTGGTTCTGTAATGGTATGGGTGGCTATTTGTTTCAATGGTAAGATATTTCTAACATTCATCAGTGGTCGTGAAAACTGAAATCTACCAAGAGACATTTGCCAATCATTTGCTTCCTGTTGCCGAGGTTTTGGGGAAAGAAATATGGTTACTTCAACATGATAATGCTTCGATCCATACTTCAAGCTCAACTTCATCGTGGCTTAAGTCGAAAAAAGTGTCTGTTTTGAAATGACCGGCAATTAGTCCTGATTTAAACCCTATAGAAAACATGTGGGGTATTCTCACTCATGTAGTTTATCCAAATTGAAAGCAGTATTCTTCAGTTAGAGATTTGAAAGATGCCATTCACATTGCTTGGTTTAAAATTGAATCAGAAACAATACAGAACCTCATTTTATCGATGGAAGACCGTATATGTAATGTAATTCAACAGAAAGAAGCAATAACCAAGTATTAATTTTTTTATTGTTGTTCTGCGAAAGACTAAAAAATTACTGCGCTTAAACTTTTGACACTCTCGTTTTTGCTGTTTTCATAAATTTTATTATTTAAGATAATTTTTATAGGATAAATCTGTTAACGAACTTTTTAAAACTACAATTTGTAGGTTATGTGAAAAGGAAAATTAACTTTCACTCATTAATAAAATTTTATTTTAAAATTTTCTGTTGTGCTTAAACTTTTGACACGCACTGCATATGTCGATATGAATACTAAATCGCTCCTCCTATGTGATTTTTCTTACAAATTTCGTAAAACCAATCATCACAGTTTCATTTTTCTTTTTAGATTCTGAATTATTAGACATTTTATTATAGACAGACTTTTTTTTAAATGTATGCCAGAAGTTCTTCCCTTCAGTAATTTCTTTTCCAATTTAATTATGCCTATTTTTTAAAGAAAAATTATGTTCTAATTGCTTTTATGCTTTAAAAGCTCCGTTTTTGTCGTTTTTGATTTGAAAGTTTATTTTATATAGCGAAGATGTTAATACAGCTGTTTTTGACTCTCTCTGTACTTCGACATAACTTTTTTGGCAAAGGAGATACTATTTCTAACGATGCTTTAGATCTGGGAGGGGTTACAGTTACAGCCTTCTCTCAAGTCTCTTCATAACATATTTTTTGCTTTCGAATAAAGATATGTTTGACAATGTTTAAAAAGTGAAATCCCCGTCCCCACCTGGAACAAAAAGTATCTTGCCGGAGAAAAATGTCTCAATTCAACACTGTCTCAATCAACCATATATTTTGTAAAAGTGAAGAATTATAAAAAAAAAAAAATAAATGCCAATACATACAAAGTAAAAGAAATTGTAAATAAAATATATTGTATTAACATGTGAAAGATATTTTTAATATTTATATAGGCCTAAACTCTGTAAGAAAACTGCCCCAGATATACAAAACAAATAAAATTAAAATATTTATAAACTTGTCTGAATATAATCTATTATATAAAATAGTGTTTAAAAAACAGTGTGCAAAGTATTGACCCCTCGAATTTCGTTACATGCTTTTTAAATTTATGGTCGTAAATCTGGTTCGAATTTTAATAGCTCAAATCGGTCCAATTAAAGCAACTACTCCATTTTTTAAAAATAGATAATCTGAATACTAAGGTCAAAAACAAATGCGGTGGTCCAAGTGTAGCTACTCTGCCCTATAATTTTATTTAAAATTGATTATTTCTTAGGATGTGTTCATAAGAGTAACGAAGAAAAACTGCAAAACATTATAGAGACAATAAATCATTATTCTTTAAGTTAACTGTATTTCTTAAAACTTTTATATAAATATAAAGAATATTTTATGCATCTTTGTGAAATCAGGTTTATTATATAAAATCCTTAGCATATTTAAAACGTGTTTGCTGTTAAAAATAAGCTTATCTTTAATAAAATTATTTAAGATTTTAAACAAATATGTCATGTCTGACTAGTTTGTCTTATTAATATTCATTAACACAATATAGTAACACTAACGAAACTTCTAATGACATGTCATTTCATTCATTAATTAAAATCTTCCAGCGGATTTTAATTATAACGGTCAAGTTTTATGCAATTAGAGACTATTTTACCGCCAAGAATCAACATATTCTGATAAAAGGTTTTACGAATTTAAACAAATCTAATACGGCTTATTAGTTCATCTTATTAATTCTTACAATAATACAATAGAATAACACTAACACAATTCTTAATGACATGCCGCTTTGTTATTAAAAAAATTCTAGAGGTTTTAAAATAAAAACACACAAGTTTTGTTGAATTACAGACTTATTAGTGACAAATTGCATTATTAGAATTAAAACAGTTTTAGCTCCAGTATGTTCATTAGTTTAACAAAAATTATTTTATGCATGTTTGTATATCTTTAATATTAAACAATACAATTTCATTTCTTAACTATAAAAATGTAAAAAAAATGTTTGATTGATAATTATCGAGAAATTAACTGCCAAATTGAAGAAGAAAAGGTAAAAAAGAAGCTATATGGAAAGGCCAAGAAGTGCATAAAAAATTACATCTAGGTTATTGAAAAAAAGGCAGAAGCAAGTATGGGATAGCTCTGAAGATGACGAAAATTGCTTATGTCTAGTTTGCTTGGAGCAATACAAACTTTCTAGATCCGGAGAAGACTGGGTGCAATGCATGACATGTAAAACATGGGCGCATATCCAATATACCAAAAATGAACCTTATTATATTTGTATTAACTACAAATATGACGCTGAAACAAGCGATGACAATGAATGATTAAAAACATAGGATATAGGACTACACGCTGTAGTAGGCTCCCGAGTCAAAGATCAATATGACCAAAGATCAATGTTGGCTTACATTTTATTTCTTTTCTCATTAAGACAGTTTTTTTATTGCTAAGAGTATTGGTAAGTTTACAAGTGTTAACAATTTAACTATTTTATTTTCATTTGATTTACAATATTATTAAAACATGAAAGTGTTTTAATGTGTTAAGAACGTTATAAATGAATAAATTTCTCATTCTTGATTTAACATATCCTATTTATTCGTCTTTCTTACATAATTTGTATATGTTACAATTTACTTGTATAATGTGCAATGTACAATGTACTTGTATGTGCCATTTATGTGTCACAATGTGCCCAGAGCATATCACAACTAACCCCTTACCGAGGGTTAGCAGTGACAAATTTCGAGGTAACGCAGAATTCATTTTGTGTTATGAAAAACATTAATAATGTTAATAGTAGTTTTATAAATATGCTACACAAGATATACTCTAATGATATGATACACTAAATGTTTCGCTTTAGTTCAAATCTTACGGCAAATATAAAAAAAAATCGAAAACGTCACTACTAGCCCCGATCTCCCCTACCACAGAAATATCCGTAAGCTTCCAGTAAAATATCAGGAATGTTTCTGTCGACAAAGATAATTCTGCTGAAACAACAGGAACCTTTTTGTGAAACACCAGAAATCTTTCACGTGAAAACAGAAACGTTGTTGATATTCACAGAAATCTCACTTATTTTCAATGGAACGTTTCTGTTGTTTTCCAGAAATCTTTCTTATAAATACTGGGCAAACCAGCTGCCCATTATTTCTAAGGATCATTCCTGAACTCTATTTACAATGCAGGAACGTTTCATACATTAGATATTTATAATAAACTCATTTATAATAGATCCCAAGATATATTAATAAATATTTAAATGCTTAAAAAAAATCAAAGTGTTTTTTATTTATTTTTATTTTTTCTACATTTATTAATTTAGATGCAAAACAATATTTAAACTTTTTGTGTATTTAAAAATTGTAGTCTTTTTCACATTCATTACATTAAATTGTCAAAATATATTGATCCATTTTAAAATCTCGCTTTTTTATTTTTATTTCTTATTTTTTACTTTTATTAGATTTTATGCAAAACATGTTAATTCACTTCGACGATTTAAAGAAAAATTCATTTTATTTATACCTAGCTTATGAATCATTTAGTCATTTTAATTTGTTAGACATGCATGCTATCCATATCTAGGAATATTTTTATATAGTTTTTAATATATAAATTGAATGTAATTGAATAAAGACAATTAGAGAATTCACATTCTTTTAACATTGTAGACAAGATAAAAATAAGGCCATTTTAAAATGAACATTCCCCACTTTTTTCGTATAATATAATGCAATGAGTTATATTGATAATGATATACATAATGAAATACATTGTTTTTAGATTTTCTATTTATCATATTGAAAATACTGCAATATGAATAGTTAAAT
The DNA here is from genome assembly GCA_964019185.1 of Maratus speculifer. Taxonomy (NCBI): domain Eukaryota; kingdom Metazoa; phylum Arthropoda; class Arachnida; order Araneae; family Salticidae; genus Maratus; species Maratus speculifer. Next base: position 183,385,608 of record OZ025298.1, on the reverse strand, counting down.
TTAATAATATATTTTAAATGGAGTGTAAAACTCACTTCCCTTTAAAAAAATTACCAACTCTTGAATCATAAACTTCTTACATAAACACATTTGATAAATAAGCATTTCAAAATTTTATATATTATTTCAATCATGTCTCTTTTTAAAAAACAAAATAGTATGATATTATATAGACCTCAGTTCTGTGGTATGTAACTCCCAAACTCTTTCTTATTGCAGCAAATTTTTTTAATTTCTGTTTTAATTATAAATTAATATTAAATTGCAATAATAAATCACATAACAATAAAATAAATAATTGTGGCTGTTGCAATAATAATTTTTTTTTTACTTTTTTATCATTAAAATAAAAAATTAAATAACTAAATATCAAATATAGTTTTAGTAGTAAATTAGCTAAAACAAAACGTACAAATGCATTTTATATGAATAAAATGGAGAAAAACAAAAAACAATAACTGTAAACTTGAGTGTAAATGTGGATAAATATTAATTTAAAATCTTAATTATTAAATGCAAATTCATTAATACATAAGTAATATTGAGACTGCTATTCGTTAAAACAAAATTGTTCTAAAAACAACGTAGCATATAAAACACATTAACAGAATAAAACGGAGTGTTATATATTATAGTCACTTACTCTTTTGAGAATATACAACTTTTAATTTAAATATTCTTTAGATGGAAAAAAACTTCGTTGTGTCAAACAAGTTTTTCTAGATAGTTGATTAATTGCGATTTTCATTAAATTAGCCAAGCTATCAAACCTAGTTAGATTGTAGTTTTAAAAGTATTATGCAATCTGAGAAAAATAATGTCTTCAAACATTCAAATGCTCGGTTGCTTATACGAGTGCACGTGGTGTTTCTTAAAAAATCGATTCTGTATATCACAAAATGTCAGTAAACTCTTTCACTTTTAGAAATTAAATTTCATATGAAATTAAGCATGTGAATGTTAAAATACAATAAAATACATTTTTATAGAAATAACATGCACCAACATAAGAAGATGCGATTAACATATTTAGCTCTAAACTTCCAAATCTATTTGTTTTGTAAAGCGAAGGAAGCAGTCGGAGAATAATCTCCTTTTCATAGATGCATCAGAGTATTGGTTTTTCATCTGAAATTTTTGGACAATGCAGACTTGAGTAGAAACATTTCAGAACTGGAAACCAGAAATCTATTCATTTCTTCTGAAAACGTGGGAAAATGGGAAAGATTTCTGGAATGTACATGGAACGTTACCATTTTTTTTACTGTGTATTATTACTAGTTGACCCACCCGGGTTGCCCGGCGCTGTGGTAATGATCTTTTAATAAACTTGAAACGTGTATTATTTTATATTTTTAACACCATTTTGTCTATATTTATTTTTTTAATGTAAAAATTGCGAAAAAAATACAATGTAATTCAAAATGAATCATGCAATTACAAACAGCTATAACTATTTAACCGAAAAAATTTTTTCGATAAGAATTACACAAAATTTAAAAAGAAGTTAACATTTTGTATACACACTTTATAAAAGCTCTACGTGTCTCTTCTGGGTTACACGAACAGCATTTAAACATCCTTTTTATTCAAACATATGACAACTCCTGCATGTATTGTTGGAATTTTGAAGCATTCTATGCATTAGAATTTCATTATTGTCATTTCTGTTATCAGTGTATCAAATATTTCGTCAGTTGAACGACAAAAGCTCCACCATATTTTAACAACATATACATATGATATCGGATGTTTGAACAGAAATAAGAATATTTTGATATCGTCCATGTGACCAAGGTAAACTTAGAATAACAAACGTTTGTAAACAAACGTTTGAACTTCCCCATAAATTCATCGTAATTGTTTTCGATAAATTCCTTTTAATTACATAGTTATAGACGTCTGTAACAGCTTTATTCATTTTGAATTACCCTGCACTAAATTAAAAATACATGCTTTTTTGCATAATTTTACTTTTGGAGCCTATGCATACTTATGGTGCGAGTGGACTCCTTTTTTAAAAAATTCCGATTTCTTGATCGGCCGCACTTTTTTGAAACGATAGAATTCTTTTTGTATTCGCGTTAATTAATGAGTCATTAAATAAGGCGCATTTTACATTTCAAAGAAGTGGTGTCAAAAAAATGTTTAAATAAAAAAAGTAGCTTATCTGACAACAGTGATGCGTACCGAAAACGAAGTAAACCACAACAAAACATTGAGGTTTTTACTGACTTTTTCGAAAATTACAAATTTATAAAAAATGTATTTATTTTATGTTTTCTTTGTTAAATCTTTCTCTTTTAACTGACTTTTCGTAAGAAATCCTACGGAATGTAAACATGTTCTGTATATTGATGCGAAAAAATCATTTTCATTGAAATATTTTTCGTATTACAACAAAAAGAGAAAATAAATTAGAATTTATCTCTCCAAATATTGACTGTTTTTCTGTTATATGTTACATAGAATTTCGTAAAAATATACAGCTTGAATCGAAAAAGTTTGGAAAAACTTGTCTAAAGGTTTTCAATGCATACAGATCGAATAATTTTAAAAAATCGAGAATCAGATAGCTGCACATCTTTCACAAAAGCCAATTTATAGTTAACTTCTAGGTAAATAGATTTTTTCACAGGTAATAGAAATACATTCAAAGGTTAATTTTCAATCTTCCGAGAAAGTATTTAATTGCTTAATGTTGGAATAAATTAAACTAAAATGATTTAAATTTTTTTTTGGAACCGATCAAATATAAGGTAGCGTAACGTACGAATCTCAGATCCCTCCCCCCCCCCCCCCCACCAAGACCTTTTTTTGACCGGAAAAATAAAAATATGTATTAAAAAATTAAAAATCTTAAAACTATTTTAAACAGATTGCAATACACACTTTAAATTTTTAACGCATAAATAAACACATTAAAACAGGTATGTTGATGATGCAAAATAATTTATCTATATGTGTAAACTACTTTGTAAATAACCAAATACACGTCTAGTGTGTCAGTTTCAAAATGCACATTGTCTTTTGTATTTTGATGATAACAGTTTATGCAGCTGAAATTGAGATATTTATCTGATAACTCTAAAAAAGACAGTTTAATATGTTATTTGCACATAAGTACACATATATCTGTATCATATATAACAACAATAAAATATGCGTCAATCATAGAATATGAAGCACTTTTCAACACTTCCAGAATATATTAATTATACTTCGCTTTGTAACAAAGTAAATAAGACAGATAAAAAAATCGTTTTTGAAAACGCCTAGCATACTCGTACAGGGTGTTCCAAAAAGAAGTATACTCTAAACAAAATTCCAGACTTCATACATATTTTTTCAGCGAGAACTTTTTTAATAACTCCATTCGTTTTTTGTTATTCGTTTTGTTACTTTTAAATATGTACTCTTTTTTGGGATATCGTGTATTTGGACACAGTGTTACGAACATACGGAAAATATCGATAAGTGAAATGAAGCAGAAATATTTAACATCATGTATTTATTTTACTATTAGAGATAGAAATGTAATTTTTTATTGAGTTGGTTTAACCATTATAGCCCATTAATAAAATAAAAGAAATAAATTTCATGTATAGGTTAGTATTCAAGAACTAGTTAACTTTTTACATATGTCTATAAATGTTTTTGAACAATATGTCTGTTTGTTGCAATTTTTAAAATAAACTGTTGAATATATCACCTTTAAATTTTTTGCGGCATTAAAAGCAGACTGCTTGAGAGTAATAATAAGAAATTTTTATTTTGGCATAAAAGAAATAAAAATACATTTTACTTAAAAACATTCAAAATCCTAAAAAAATTAAAAAGATAATTTTCATTCGGCCTATAAAGTTAGAAATCTTTAAATAAACAAATTAGTTACACAATATTGGAAAATTTCGATTGTTTACTGAAGAAAAAAAAGAAAAAAAATCAGAAAAACACGTTAAACCTTAAAAAACACATTTCGGGTAAAAGGCAATAATCTACATGCAACCTATATATACACACACTTTCCAGCATCAAAATATTTTTGGTCCATAATTTTTTAGCACCTTAAACCTTTTAACTCTTTTTTTTAAGGCGATAGTAAAAAATTTTTTAATTCTAAACATCTTGTATTCTATGTGCTCTTAAGCAATTACCGCCTGTAGCCTAAAATGCTCTTGCATTCTTTTGAGGAGCTCTCTCTGTATTTGTTCCATAGATTTCCATATGTTCTACTTAATATGTAAAAATTTAGTTTAGCTACAAAAAGGATAATTGTTTGAATACTAACAGTCTATAAATTTTATAAATAGGAAGTACTTGATTTATTTTATACAGCTTGATATATTACAAACTGATTTTTGTAATCTATATATTTAAAAAAACAAACTGCATTTTTAACCGACTTCAATGGGGAAGTTATGATTTCGACCTGTATGTATGTCTTGTTCACTCATAATTTCCCTAAATATGAACCGATTTTGGTAATTCTTTTTTTTTTGTTAGAAAGTATAAGATACCAATGTGGTTCCATTTTACTTTCATTAAATTCTGATGATTAGAATTTTTTTAAATAAAAAAAATGTGGATTTGATATAAAAAATAATGATTTGGCGCAAATCATCTTTCATTGTTGCAACCGTTTTCAAATCATATGCATATTAAAACTATGCATTAATTATGTGTTAGTGCAAGTTGTCGCCTAGCTTGATTCTTTTTTTAAAGTTGGTTAGTATTTTTTTTAAAAAGCATATTTTATTATTAGTCATCAATCTTGAGCTTTCTATTGAATCGATTTCGATAATTATTTTTTTTTAATGAAAGCTGTTCATTTGTACATGCAACAGTACAATTCTAGCTATTTTTTAATTTGCTTCATTTTTTATATTTTATTTTTAATTTTAAAATGTTTTATGATATTTCTTCAAAATAGTGGCAATCCAGTTCAGCTTTTTTCTCTAAAAAATTATTTTCGGCCATTTTCAACATAGTGTCAAGTCTGTTACCAAATGTCAAGTCTATAATTGCACGGTTTTTTAATAATAATCATTTTTTCACCATTCTACTTTTATTTTTTATTCAACTAAGGAACAAATATGCAATTTCATTAAAATTTTATAATTTACACGAATATACACTGTATTTATTAGAAAAAGCTCTTGTATAATTTCTATGTGATCAAAATATTGTGGCTAAAACTGTCTCTCATTTCAATTTAATTTAAGTATTATTGATAAATATCATGTTTTGAAATTTAGAGACACAAATCATTTCAAAGTAAGTTGATTTTAGGAAATTTAATAAATTTAAAGGTGCGTATTTTCAGTAATTTTGAATGGTAACGGATTTGACAATTTGCCTTACAAGCCAACTTTAAATAGCATTTACATATTATAATATAGTGCAAAGTGCACAACCAATTTTTTCATGTACTTTAAACATTTAATTTAAAACCAGTCTCGATTTTTAAAAGAAATGATTAAGTTTGAAAATTAAAAATAAAATTCTGAAATGTAAGCGAATAGTCAAAATGGCCCTTTATCATTTCCTTTATCATTTATCACGGATCAGAAGCTTCATTTCATCGAAACTTATGTCATCGCATGTAACGGAAAAAACTTAATAGTTTTCTTAACATTCAACCATAATAAAATGATTTCGTATAATTAAGCACTAATTGAGATAGAACAAATATTATTTATTGTGAAATAATATTAAGTATTTCAGAAAAATAAAATAACACATTATAATCTATTATAAAAAGTAATGTCTGAAGCAAAATGTTTTCAAAATGAGGAAAATTATGTCATTCATAAACCAGATAAATACATTCTATATATTGTTTTAACTGTGTTCAGTGACATTTTTCCTGCTGTTCAGTGACATTTTTCCGCACTCCTTGCTTTTTAAAAAATCCTTGGCATGCACAAATGAAAATATTTCTGACGATCACGTCATTTCCTTAGTAATCAACAGGATTCCTTTTTCATGTTACTAATAATAATAACTGAGAAACTTTTGAACCACAATGACATCACTATATAAAATAACGCATTTTTACTCATAACGCTTTTACTTTTCAATATTTTGTTTCATTGAGATTGAGACTCTCCTTTCAGATGGTTTCATTTGGTGAAAATAATTTCATAGTGAAAATGAAATGAGATTTTTTTTATTTAAATTATTTTTGAGTACATTTAGAAAAAAATTTCTGGATTTCGTGGCACTCAGATTATAACTTTAAATAAATAATGCGAATATTTCCATGGAAATTATAACTGACAAACTGGACATTAAGTTTGGGGATATATTTATTAAATATTGATTGAATATTGTAATTATTTTGGTTGTTATTTTTTTTAATTCAATCAATCGGATCTTTTAAACATCTTCATTCGTCCAATTCGAAGGATTTCGACTCTTTCTGTTTTAAATTTGGATTCCAAATTCATGCATTACGTTCCACCAACATTTGCATCAATAGGAAAAAATGTCTTTGTAATTAAATCAACAGTAAACAAGCATTATTTACCTTGAACACTATACGAACTGTGGAAGAGTAAATTTCCCCAGTATTTTCTTGAACATACAGCTACGATTACTCAATCCACGTTTCCAAATATCATTATTTAACGGTATTGCACTGGAGTAGGGAAGACTAGGGAGGCTTGGGAGTCATTGGGGGAGACTTGACCAACCTTCCAATTTTTATATTTAAAATAATTTCAGAGTTTTGCCTATAAGTGAGAGACAAAGCTGATAAAATGTCCAAAGAACAGTCTTTGATTCATGCAGATAATTAAAACAGGTAAGGAGAAATCACTTCTGAAGAATTTTCAGATTAAAAAGTGTACTTTTTGAAAACATTTTGTAAAATTTTGTCCCATAAAATATATCATGGAAATTAAGTAAGTAGATTTTATGTTAATGCACACATATTGGTTTTTAATTTCTTAATTTCTGGCATAAAGATTGTAAACTAAATTAGGTAAAAGATGACCCTGTGCTACATATTTAAAAAAAGTGGTATCTGAGGAAGCTTGATGAAACCGATTTGAGGGAACGTTGACCAGATGATCGAAGCTCTTTTATTTTGAGTTCTATCGAAACCTTTTTATTATACACTGTGCATAATGAAGGGTTTATAATGGTTATTTATAATTGTTGTAATATATTATCATCTAAAACAATAAAATTTATTCTGCATAGCTACAGTAAAATAGCGTAAGAGGTAAAAAACTGTACGGGAAAGGAAAAAAAATAAAAGTCATTAAATGAAGATGTGAAAAACTACTCCAGAAGCTCAAAACGTTTAATGAAATGTAAATTGTAAATCTTATGCGAAATTTTATTTCATTTAAATACTACCCCATACTCGGTATAAATAATTTTACGTGCTGAACAATTTAAAAAGCACTTCTGGTTGTATGATAATAATTCGAACATTTCGTCCAATGATTGTTCTTTTTTTTATTTTACTTGTTGGAAATATACGTTGCATGAAATGACATTGTAAAGATAATAATTAAAAAATGATAGAGATTACGGTTATGGATAAAATTTTTCTTGCCATAATTATAAAAAAATACTTTTAAATTTTTATATGGCCTTGAGTGAATATAAGCAATATTTAATAAAATTTCAAAGTTTTAACTTGTAAAAGTTCAAAAATTTTATTCAAATTTTCCGAGATATGATATGTTGAATTTTATTAAATATTGAAGGGTAAAAAACCAAGGGTAAAAAATAAGAGATGAAATTAGTTTTGCGTTGACCCCTATCAGGAAAGTTTCATTGATTTGATGTAAGTTTGATAGAAATCAAGAACCATGTAACTTTTAACAGAAGCTCTGCTTTCTCTTTAAAATATGGTAACAGCAAATGCAAAAAAAGTATTATTAAGTTTAAGCATTGTTAGCTTTTCCCTTGGGTCTACATGACCAAAAATGAAATTTAAATTGCTCAAAACTTTTTTGAAAAACTAGTTTTTGTTCGAAATTTGACAATTACCTAAATACCTAACATTTTAAACGATAAATTCTGAACAAAAACAAGTTTTAATAAAAAAAGTTATAAACAATCGAATTTTATTTCACGTCTTATAGACACACGGAAAACAGTAAGTTTAAACTATCTATTTATAATTTGTAAATTGTTTTTTGAAAGTACTGATAATTTAATTTACATTAAATTATTAAATAAAAAAAACGCATTTAAAAGTATCTATATATTGAAATCCTGCCAGTTAATTATCATAATTCTGTCAGATTTTTCATTAGCTATGGTGGTATCACCGACTTTTGATGGAATATGGCAGGTTTTTATAAGATTGGCATGATGTAAGGTGATTGGAGAAATGGTTGCAATTTAATTTCGGTGCCGAGAGAATAGTTGTACAACTAAAAATAAATTCACAGCAAGTTCTTCTCAAATTAAATAGTTAAACATTCATTACAAAGAAAGAATGTTTATTCTTTATAGTTCATATTACGAAACCACTTCTAGTAAATCAATGTTTAATCGTCATTGTATGAATATAATGACTTTAAAACCAAGCAGTCTTACGTTATTTGAGCAATCTAAAAAGCACGAAGAAAAGTGAGTTGCGAAGCTTATGAAAGCCAATTTAAGATAACTCTATGCGAACAAATAGTAACGCTACGGGTGAATCAGGAATCAGCGTCGGCGCTAGCTAGATAATCCAATCAGAGCGGATGGAATTAATATTATAATATTATCAGAGCATCCATTTCGTGGTTATAAGTGGCCGTGGAGGAGTGGGGCGAAACGGAAGTTAAAAATAAAGTAAGAATTATAATTAAAATGGTTAAAAAAACATTTGAGTTGCTTTATCGTGTAGGTTTTTGCATTGAGAAACGTAATAGCTTTAAAGAAGATTTTTATAAGGAGAAAATCCATTTTAGATTAGAAATTAGAATCACAGTAATATAACACGCCTTTTCGAAATACAGGAATTTTAAATATAAATAATTAATAAGATATTATTGAAATACAGTGAAATAGTTAATATGTGAGAAAATATTTAAAAATAAAAAAAGTAGAATAAATGTTTTGTAATGCATATATTAATTTTTTATGTTACATTTTCTATTGTTTAGTGTGTAAATCATTTACTTCTGACCATTTAATACCCAATTATAAAACGCTATTGGTGTTTCATTTGGTTTTCACGCATATTTTATTTTAACTCACTCTATTTTTTATTTATTTTTATTTTTGTACAATGGTAACAATGAAGAATATTTTACGATTTGTTCTCTCCGCTCGGCTACAGAAAGCATGCTTTCGAATTAATTTATTAATTTATATTTAAATTCTAAAAATAATAAAATGCTATGTTACAAACTTCAGCATGTCGTAATATTAGAACACTCTTTACATATCATTAACTTGAAATTGTGGAGAAAAAATATTTCTGTCCATAAACCAACTTTACTTGTTTAAGGTTAAGAATATATCTAAAATTAATGAATAGAATAAAACCAAAGTAGAAATTTAGAATTTTAAATACAAAGAAAGAAAAATCCTGTGAAAAGAATACTAACAATTCATTACAAAATTTAAATAGAAGGTTAGGGAGCTGTCGAATTTGAAAATGCTAGATATTAATGCTAATATTTAAATTTTCATAATGTTCGATAAAATACAGATTATTTTCTCAGTATTACACAACAGACTAATTAATTTTTCTTCAAAATTTAAAAATCAGGCTAATGATTTTTTTCAGCATGCTTAAAAAAATCGTCCAGACCTGTATCAGATTACAAAAGTTAAAAGATATTTTTTCGAGTAATATTTTGTCAGGGTAATTGTCTCTCACACTTAAAAAAATCTAAATATAACATAAGATCTCATTATATTAATTAACGTTCGATAAATATACCCTCAAACGGACAAAGTTATACATTGGCTATCATTTTGTAACAAGTTCTGTATCTACTTACGATTAAACCAATAGTTTATTGCTTTATTGGCGGAATAAGTATTATCGGCAGCGTTTGATCCGTATTGGTTCAGATATGAAATATTTTGGAATTTCATGTTTGATGTAACTTCAAGTTTTCAGTTGAAAGAATGATCGATTGTATTTGAAGTAGAAATGAAAAATTTTCCGCATTAATTTAATTTTACGATATTTCAATTTTTATCGATTTTAATTAATGAAAAATAAATAAGCCCTGTATAAGTACAAACATGTTGGTTGATTGATTCTCTATAGAAATAACGCAGTTCAAAATTCTTTAAAATTTAAATTGACGTTTTCAGTGCTTTTTTGTGCATGAGTTCCGAATTTTTTAAAACAAAAGAACATATTAAACGCATTTTGAATGAAGTTATAACAGCTAGTCACAATCACAATAAACACATGTTTGTAAGTAGACAAAGTTATGGATGTACAGAAAAGGCCGAGAGGAGAACTTAAAAAGAAAACAACTGGAAGTGCTAGGTAAGCATCAAAAGAGCATATAGTATAGAAAATAAAAGGGTTGCCAAAAAGAAAAAAAAATTAACGGAAAAGGAAAGAGTAAATAAAATAAAAATAAATAGATAAAAGGAAAAATAAATAAATACAAAAATAAAACAATAAAATTAAAGAATTTTAAAGTAAAACCAAAAGAGAAAGCTCAAGAAAAACTTCAGAAAATAGATTGTTTTTAATTTAAAACGAAAAGGGTAGAAAAGATAAAAAACAAGTACAAAAGTACTGTAGAAGCTAATGGGATAAAAGGAGATGATGGGAGATCATTGACGAGTTTTTCTTCATTTTTAAAAACGAAATATGATTCGTAGGATCCAAAGTGAGTGAGAGACAATTGGAAGAATTAACTCTGACCATAAAGTATTAGAGATAGTGACTTCAATGGTATAAATATAGTATATAAGAGTTTTTCAATTATTCCAGTATTTTTTGTAATGAGTAACGTAATGGGTTACAAATATGTCTAACTCTTATGAAAATTGACCTTTTATATGGAGAAAACGCCTTTTTGCTGATGAAAGCTTTTCTTAGTGGCTAAAGATGACGATATTGAAGAACAAAAAGTTACAATTTGGGTATCGCTAAAAATGGCATTGTTCTTCTACATGGACATACATATTATGCAATCTCCTTATGTTTCAATAATTGTGGAATGATGTAGATATACATTACAGAGTTTTTAGACCATCCGATTATAATGAGTTTTGTTTCATCGCATTTAAAAGTCAGTGAATTTTTCTTGCTTAATGCCTGTGTATCTCATGTACTGTGCTAAAAGGAAAAATGTGAGGAATTACATAAGTTTTATTCATTTATTATATATTTTCATCTTGCGAACTTTTCACATATTGAAATATAACTTGTCATGTTATTATATTTTTTTCTTTTTATTAAAATTTCTAGTCTCGAACAACTATTTATTCTTTAATTCCCGCAAAGGAATATGATTTCTATTGATCTGTTTTAAATATTTAATTTAAAAAATATTTTTTCGCATCTCTTTTTTTATTACGAACGTTTTCTTCATATAAGAATGTAATATATGTTTCGGTAAAAAGATTTTGATAACATTGAATAAAAACAATTACATCATTTTCACCAAAAATACTTTAAAAAAAAAGAAATTTATAAGACCTACTCCAGAAATAAAGAAAAAGAATTATTGAAAAGTGGCTTTAATATTCTTTATTGCAATAAACAATTACAACTGTATTACTTTTATGACTGGCTGAAAATCACAAGCGAATTTAGATTATATAAAAAATCATAAACATACATTTTTTAAAAAATAACAAAAACAGTTATAAAACAGAAAACCTGTAGGCTAGTACAGTGGTAGAGTGTTAATAATAAGGTACCCCCCCCCTTAACTTAGCAAAAAAATATTGAAAAAAATGTTGGTAGCAAACGATTGAAAATAAACTCGCCTTTTAAATGATGTCTACAAAATTTCTTCTGCATATCAAACCCAAAGATTGTTTTATTCCATAGCAGTACCCAACGCAAGTGTTTCAACAAGACGAGCAAATAAATGATATATCTTTTTCAAAATATGCTTTTTCTGCAAATTTTAGACTATTTCTTAAACTAATATTTTAACTTTTTAAATTATAATTCTAAAACTACTCGAAAAAAATCGATAATTCTCACTAAGAAAAAAAAATACCTAGAAAAAACAGGTTGCAGCTTTTCGAATTTTTATTTCATAATTTATATTATAAAACATTTAAAAATACAAATTTAACGTATTTATGTTTGAGTTTTTAGTATTTAACCACACAAAAAAAAATCAAATTAAGAGGATAATTTCAGGAAATATTAGTAAAATTATGAAAAGATTATTTAACATTAGAAGCTCTAAATTTTGAATGTTTGAAATAATTGAAAATCTTCTCAACCAAACGATTTGAAATATTTTTATTAGATTTAGTTTTAACAAAAAATTTCAAATATAATGTCGAAAATGGGAGTTATTACAAAAAGAAAAAAATTTTGGTCTGATTTATACCTTCGAGTAAATTTCATACATATTACTTTAAAATAGACTTTATTTCAAATCTTTTGGTATCAATACTTTCTTCCATTATAATTAGCTGTAGAGATCCATTATAATTAGCTGTCATCTTTTTTCTTTACATAAAAGCACACATAGAACAATCTTGGTCTATCCCAAACCAAGTTTGCAAACATTAACTTTGCAATAATGTCTTCTGCCCATCACTCGTATGCGCTCATGTGTGCACACAAAGAATTTATCTTATTAACACTTTCAGTTGTGGTGACTACTAATTGTATCTCAAATTTTCAATTGAAATATTTTTTCATTATTCAATAATTCTTGTTAAAGGGAATGTGTTCTAGTTAAAATACTTCTTTTGATAATGTGCGTTTTATTTATTTATTTATTTGTTCGGTTTTTATTCGTTGTCTGATTGGTCCATGTACTTTTTCCAGAAATAGAATATTTCTGTTGCCACTATGACAAAAAAAGTATTAAAAACTACAAAAAATTAATAACTCAAAAACAAGTTAAGATACAGCTTTTAAACAAATTGCATTTAAAAGCACATTTTTTCCCTATACGAAAATTAACAATGTGCAATGTTTAGAAGCTTAAAAATTTGCAATACTGAAAATTATAAAGTTCAAATTTTACGAAAAAATTGTTTATGATTGGTCCAATTTTGCCAATCGGAAAGGTGGCAACTATGCGTCTGTTATTACGTAAGCCACGTTTTGATCATCATAAAAATGAGGTTTATTATTATTTTTATTTAAATTTAGAATTTATATATAAGTCTAAAACTTTAGTCTTTAAAAATATCACTCTCCAAACGATCGTTGCGATTTGTTAAATTACTTTTAAAAAATACAAAATATGGATTATATGTGCAAACTGCATGTTAAATTTGAGATCTTGGCCTATTCTGTATAATCAAAGAAAGTGTGTCTAAATGCTCCTTTAACGTTGGGACTGCTTCACTTTTCGTGAACAATATCACAACTCAAGAATCTGCATGCTGCTGTCTTCGATAACATATTCTGATCCGAATCAACCTATTCATCTACTTTTAGCACTTACCAAGAAAGTTGAAATGTACTTATGCATTCGGTTTGTCTGTCCGTCTGTCCGTAATACTCCCATAATAACTCTCATAAATAGACTCAGACTTTCAAGCATTTAATAAAGGTTATTTAGGGTCATCAAATCATGCTTGGTATTGAATATGAAGCATTATGATTAATGATTCACTTACAGCGACACTCAAAGGAATACAATTACATTATGGTATATAGGGAAATATCGTTTGGAGATTATTTTAATGACATTATGCTATTTAAAATCTATCGAAACTGATATAAATCACTAAATTTCACTACGATCACGATAAAACAGAGCATTCATAGCAATTTTTATTTATTTACAAGGACACACATAAAAATTCAAATTTGCGTAATAATTGCTGGAGTGTACGCTTTATAATTCAATATGCGCTTTTAAATTAATTAGTTTTTTGTATATTATTCTTTATGTAAAAATTCTATTTCTTATAGACAGGTCTGCAAAAAAGTATTCGAATACCAATCCCCTTATTAGATAAAATTGCTGAAGGAGAATTTTTAACTGAAATATATGTATGTCTTAAATGAGCTAAATTTTGAAATGTATGTTTTCAAGATTTACAAATCTCTTTATCATAAACAGGGCTGTTAAAAAATTCAGATAATTTTTCTATTGTTGATTAAAATAGCTGGAATTCGGTTTTGACATGCGTTATAGATTTCCATATGGTAAAATGTAAAGTAACATTTAAATATTTTAAACGGTGTAGTTTTGTTACAATTTTCTGAATGCGTTGGAAAGTATTTCATAATCTAGCTTGACTCATGATTTTTTTCTGACTTGTTAATACTCTAATTGGCCGTTTAGCAACACTAACGCAAATACATGATAATAATTGAATCAATGATGAATCAATGTAATATTCATTGTGAAAAGTGTCATTGTTTTTTAATTACTCGCAGTATTTAATTAGTAGCATCAAATGAAAAAGTGTCTATTTCTGGTTTTTTATACGTATTGTAATGAAGAGCATTATTGAATGATTCAAAATATTTTCAAAATATTTTCAGTACAGTTTAGCGTAATCTTAATTTCTTTTTCTGTCGAACACATAACATCGCCTTAAAATCCGAATAGCGATCTATTCGGCTATCGAATAAATAAATGCATTCTTGTTTAAAAGCGAGATAAAATGAAACCTGTAAACACAATAATTATTTAACTTTCAATTGAAATTTATCAATACTTTTTTTTCGACAAAGATTTTGCAAATTATATTTTTTTAAAGATCTCAATTTGCAAAGGAATTCCAAGGTGATGCCAAGTGACAGATGTTTTAAAAATTCAACAAAGTAATACAGTCAGCTGAAATAAAAGTTTTCTGAAGTCAAAGAGAAAACATAAAATTTTCTAAAGAAAAGTAATTATTTTCCAGTATTATTTTAATAGAAAGAAAACTTTTTAAAAAATGTCTTTAAGGGGTCTCATACCTTTTAAAATCTTAGTCAGTGGTGCGAAAGTGGTGAAATTTAAATTTGGCAAACTTTTCTAAATATTTATTCAAATTACAAAAATCGCAATAATATACTTAAGCCATATTTGAAAATTTATAAAATGTAGAAATAAACATAATATAATACAAGAAAAAAAAATGTAAGTTATCATTTATGTAACTAATTCAATGTAAGTTCATGTAAGTTAAAAAAAAAATCTCTGCATGACATTGCATAATCCAAACGATAACGAAACTTAGAATAGATATAGAAATATAAAAATTATGTTAAAATGCGTTCTAGTTATATGTTTTATAGAATCAATTAATAAAATCGCGATAAGTGAATATTTTCATTTTTTAATGTTTATTATTTTTTGTATTTTTGAAACTGAATTTTTAAAATAGTTTCTGTCAAAGAAATCATATATCATTAACTCATTCTATAAAATATAGTTTAAAGTTCATTTTAAAATAAATTGCACTTTGATATATCTGTTCTCAGTTGAAGTATGGTGCAGATTGCATACCACATAAATTTGTTTTGAAATATTACCTGAACTGCAGTTTTCCCCTTATATTATGTTTATTTTTATATTTTATGAAGTCTTAAATGCGGTTCAACACATTATATAGTTTCATGCAATGCCAATAAGGATTTAAAAAGTTACGATAACATGAAACTACCTGACTTTTTCAATGACGAAAAAGATTTAAAATGTGTAAAAGCAAACAAATCATACGAAAAGAGTTTTAGAAATTTCAAGCTTCGTATTGATAAAAACGATTTCCTAAAGTTTATTTGCTGAAAGGAAACCTGTGGAAATTTTTAAAAGTCAGCAAACCAGATTTCTGAAAGGTGTTGTTAATAAAAAAATAAATAAATCTGACTTAGAGTATGGAAATTTTAGAAAGACCAGGTTGTCACAAATTTACACAGCAACACCTGTCACAAATGTTATTGAAAAGAATTCTTCAAAGTTTGTTTTCGAAATCTTACATCACCTCATTCAAAATCTTTTGATATTTTCAGAAAAGATGTATGTTTATCTTTTGATTTATTTATAAAGAAACATGTTTTAAACCATTTACATTATTATTACAAATACTGTTTTTTCAGCTTATGTGGCAAATGCAAATGTAAGAAACTATGAAATATGTTATATAAAGTTTAAAATACTCATTGCTTTACTTAAAAGATAACTAAAATAATAAAATAGATGTTACAAATATGCATGCTAGAGGTTAAAAATATACATTATATAAAATTTCTTAGTACTTTCATGCTTTCTCAAGCTTTTCATCAGAGAAAATTTTACTAATTCATAGCTGTTTATTTATACAAATACGTCAAATCCTCTAAAAATGACAGAGCCAATAATTATTTGAGTTGAAAGTTGGAGTAGCAGTTTCTTGTATTGAACCTAATTAAATATATAGATATGGAATTTATTATTATCATGTTGACAGAAAACCAAATTTCCCCCCCAACCCCCAAATATATATATATATTTTTTAACCGGGGCTTTTCAAAAAATCATTCCTTATCACAAATAGGTACATATTTCTTGATAAAAATAGACATTGTAGGATATATAACTAGTATAACTTCATTTGAAAATATTTTAAATTAAGTAACTTCTGTCACTTTATTTAAAAAAAAAAATTCATATATTAATTTAAACACTATTAGAAATACTCTTATGTTCAAAGACTAAATTGCTCTTTACGGTGAAACATTGATACTTTAAAAGTCTTTACAAGCAAATTTCTAATTACTAATAATGAACATTCGATGCAGTTTGATGAAAATTACACTCTTTTTCCACAGTTATTCAAAAATAAATTTAAAATACTGCTCGAGGTTTTGTTTTTAAGGTGACAAAACGAAGTCTACATTTTTGTCATTGGATTCGATAGATAACAGGAAAAAATGTATATATATATACATATGTATATATATATATATATATATATATATATTATAACTTGACTAACATTTTAAAGATCACAGTGTTATGTTTTTAACTGCTTTAAATAATTTACATTTTTATAAAATGAAAGTATGTTATACTAAATATTGAATATTTTTCATCTATTTTATATCTGATAAATATTTATGTTTTAAGCTTTAGATTTAGAGCAATAGATATGTCAACGCATACTAATTTTATCCTATACATAGAAACATGACCTGGACTCACTCTATCAAATGTTTATTACTGAAATACAATGTTAAAAATACAAACTATTTACAGCCTATAATCTGAAACATTTAAATTATAATAAAAAAGATAAAATGTCATTAGATGTCTTTAAAAAAAAAATTTTTTTTAGGAAAAAAAATTAGTTGGTTTAAACCAAGATTTAAACAGTGGTTAAAACCAATTGGTTTAAACCGTGCCATCCTTGAATTACCAACCCTTTACTTTATTACATCACCCTGTTATCATACGCCACTTTCCTTTTTAAATGAGTAGCCTGAGAGACGAAGTTTTAGTGTTCCAGATTAAATTTCGATAGAATTAAAATTTTAACTGCCGTATCATAAAATTTGATACGTCACTTTTCTCAAGTTAGATTTATTTTGTGGATATTGAATCATAAAATGGGAATATTGAACAATAGGCGATTGATACAACTAATATAGGGTAATGCGTACATCATAAAATTTTATTTAAAATAATCAAATAAATATATTAAAAAGCACAAACATTATTTACTAAAATACGCTCTGTTTCTGCTAGTTACCCTATCTGTTTGATTCCATTTATTAAATAAAGTTTTTGGCTCTAAATATGTTTGCTTGACTCGTAAAAATTGTGATGTTATAGATACGTCAATTATTAATCTTAAAAAAAACAAAAAAACCTCTTTAATTCTCATAATTTAAATCATTTTTTTTTTAAATAATGACGTTTGAAAGAGGTAAAAAACTGGTTCTCACTTAATATTTAAAAAAACTTGTTTTTGATTGGATTGTGTAGTTATGGTATCAGGTTAATTAACAAAATATTTCCCATTTGAAGAATTATTTATTATTGTAATGTAATTTTACAACTAATGAGATTGTTAACGAAATTTAATCCTATTACGTTCATATAAATACAGGGTGACAAGAAATAACTTGGACACACATGATACATTATAACTTTAATGCTAATGCAAATATTACGACCAAACTTCGAAATAAATATGAATACATTATTTCGTCTAATATATTTACAAATTTTCAAAGTGGCTACCTTTGGCCTTAATACAGAGCTTTAAACGTGTCACAAAATTTTCGGCTATGGGCCGCGACTCACTTTCTGATATTTTATCCCATTCCTTGCATAAGAATTTCTTCAGGGATGCCAAAGTTTTATGAGGTTTAGCACACACCCTTGTATCCAAGATGGACCAAACAGAATAATCCATTGGGTTCAAATCTGGGGAATACGGTGGCCATTCTTGAGCTCCAATGAAGTCAGGAAAATGTGTCTTGCACCAATCTTGAGTGCCTTTAGCTCTGTGTGCAGGTGCGGAATCCTGTTGGAAGGTCCATCTTTTGTTTCCAAAGAACTTTTGTGCCAAAGTAAGACAACATCTTCCAAAATGAGTTTGCGATATGTTTGTTGATTAATCTTTATCCCTTGATCAACAAAAACAAGTGGTGTTTTCCCACTAGCACATATCCCACCCCAAACCATTACAGATTTGGGTCGTTGACGCCGTTCAACAATGCAAGAAGGTCCAGATGCTTCTGCTGACCAAACTCTATCATTATGGCTATTGTGTGCTTGTTCAATCGAAAACAGTTTCTCATCTGTGAAGACAAATGTTTGCCATCGATCACCTGCGGCCCGCTTTAACAGTTCTTCACACCTTTGAAGTCTTATGCGTTTGTTCTCTGCTGTTAGCTTTTGAGCCTCTTTCATTTTGTAAGGGTGAAGACCAAGCTCTACTCTTGCCATCAAACGTGCGGTTTCTTTGTTGATCTTCATCTCTCTAGCAACCTTTCTCATTGAAATCCTAGGATTTCGGTGAACTCGCTTTTTGATAACTGCACGGTTTCTTGGTGTGTTAACCGTGCGCTTTCTTCCTCTTCCTGGCCTGTCACCATCATGTCCGAGTTCTTTAAACCTTTTGATTGTGTATGAACCCGTCTGCTTAGGCACTTTCAATCGTTGAACAATTTCACATTGTTTCATCCCTTGCTTATAATTCAAGTATGGCAGATCGTTTGTTAACCATAATGGTTACCACAACTAACTTCCTTACACCTGTTTATTAGCTTTCTAGAATCAATTCCCTATGACAATAACTTTATAATTTTAGTGGTAGTTACAGATTTTTAGTTTCAAACTTCGTCCAAGTTATTTCTTGTCACCCTGTAATTTCTTAAGATGATAATTTAATGGCATCTTGAAATTATGATTATGTAATAATCTTATAATTATATAATATGAATAACTTATGTTTTACTGTCAATTTTCATTACCTAACTTTGACGATATTTTCACTATTGATTAAAATATTGAATTTAATGTTCGAATTTATAGATTTTAATTTTAAAATAAGAATCTTACCTTTTTTAAAATAAATGTTTTAATATACCTTTCAAATATATTTTTGAATTTTTGTGTTTTGCGTTCCATTGCAGATTAATTATTTACACTAATCTTAACTATTAATTTTTGAAAATATAGCTAGAGCTTTCGTACTGTTTGAAATTTAAATTGAAAACATAAGTAATCCAAACAGCTAGGTTAATCCAGAGAGTTTGTTTTTATTTCTAATTTAAAGATTAACAAATTTCGAAGCATTCCTGAAAATTTCGCTGTTTTCTACCCCAATTTAAAAATATATTATTTATTTTTTACTTACATTGCCAATGCTAAAGAAATCTTTTCGCAAAGTTTCTTCATTTGCAGTAGTAGTAGAAAACGTGGAAAAATTTAGGAACGCTGCGAACACTGAAATTCTGAGTCTCGGTTCTCCTATCATATCTACACTGTTTAAAATCTCAATTCAACGTTTCACCAAAAGATGGTACGAATGTAGCTACCACCATAAAATGATAAAACATATTTCCATTCTTTGGAGCACTGTTTGAACCATGCCTTCGTTATACGTTGGACCATGATTTGGTAATTGGTTGAACCATGATTTCTTAATAACTTGAACCATGGTTTCATAATAAGTCGAACCATGATTTGGTAATAGGTTGAACTATGCTTTCGTAATAACTTGAACCATGGTTTAGTAATAAATTGAACTGTTGTTTCGGAATAAACTGAACCATAATCGGATGTTTTGGATGAATCATACTCTGGAAATAGGTTAAACCATAAACTCTACTCATGCATTTCTATGATGACAAGTTATAGTTTTTTTTCTTTTTTTTTCAAAACTGAAATTAAATAAATTATATATAAATATTTAAATTTAATGATAAATTTATGCCAATGGATAAAATATTTAAGTTTTTTGCAAATAGAATTCCAATTTAAAAGGTTAATCTGTTTAAGGCATTTTGTCTGTCGACATTAACTGCTTTTACGCACTTTAAAATTGTATAACTTGGCATTTTAGTAAAAATTTATTTGATTTCAATTAAAGCTAATTCTTTAAATTTTCTTCCACGAAAAAATATGAACATTGTTTATTATTAAAGTATAGTCTAGCTAAAAGTAACTTGTTGCAATAACTGTCAAGTAGTAATGTTCTTAAAATGCACACCATTTTAAAAATGCTCATAAAGTTGGAATATTATTCTTTTAGTAATTTACGTTTGTGCATTTTAATAATTATTAATCTTAACGTTTTTCCAAGACTGGGAATAAAGACTATCTTATTGTTATGCTTTAAAGACCAGTGTGTTTGATTGAACAAATTTATTTCACAAAACAAATTATTATTTAATCTGATAAATTAAAATTCAGTATTCAAATTTGAGCTCAGGATGTAATTTTTGACATTTGTAAAACTGTAAGAAGATCAAGCATATGTAAGCATACATCTGACATCCTCTTCTTCCTACCTGACAGTTTTTAAAACCTGCTTAGTTTTTTCAATGCTTTTTTCGACCTTTCTGTGCTGAAGTAAGCGTTATTCAGTCCACCCACCTCCCATTCCATTGTCAGCAAAAATAAAAAACTCTAATTTCCCTTGAATGCATGAAACTATACATTAAAATGTATAGTTCTTGAACTTTAATATCCATTATATTAACTTCGATAAAAGATTTAAATAATTTTCATTTGTACTTTGTTTTGTTATATATTATTCTAGTTTCTATTAAAAATAAGCGAAAAACATTTTCTGTAATTTCAGTACTAAACGCTAACACACGTTTAATAAAAGAACATGCTAATATAATACATTTCAAATATTCATTAAAATAAAAAAAAAATATTCACATTTTTGGACAATACAGATCATTCGTGATTAATAGTTTCACACTCAATCACTTCATATGGTCATACGCAAAATATAAAGTAATGTAAATACACAAATCCAACCACATGTCATGGCTAACAATACATATGCAATACGTATGTCTTATAAACATTACACAAAAATGAAATATAGTTAAGGATTAATAAGGAAGCATACTTTACGCACAAGCTATAGTTAAGAAATATAATTAAATCCTTATGTATCATTAAAGTTAAATGCGACAAAATAATAATGTTCTGTGGTCGATGAAATCCTACATATGTTATTGGAGATCTCTGATTGGCTGCAACGTTTTATCGCAGGATGGAAAAAGGTTGAACCATATTCTAGGATTCACCAAAAATAGATTTTTTGAAATAAAAGAGGTTGGATCATCTTTAGGTATTTTTGCAGACTTTGAACCATATTAGGGCCCAACATTGGACGAAATTTTTTGATAGTGTAGGTTTTGGTATAAGTACGTAATTTTCACTTCAATTCGTTTCTAACAAAGAAATTACAATTTTATTTAAGCCTCAGTCAGATAAAGAATGTACTTATCCAATACGAAAAAATAGTAAGTTGTGGTCCGTGACTCTACAATATTAATTACAGAGGTAACATGCATAAAAAATTGTGTTATTAAACGAATGAACGTGCAAAACTTTATTTAAAATTTTAAAACATTAGGTGAAAGTAAATTATGTAATAGTGTTAAAAATGACTAGAATGTATTCTTCAGAGATATTATTTTGACCAATCGTGTTATATAATTAATAAAATATATTAAACACGTTTAAACTTTTTATATGTTTGAAATTTTAATCCTTAATGTATGTATAAGAAAAAATTCGCAGCAAATATGCTGAAAAAAAAGTAGAAACATTTTACAACTATAAACCAGATATAATTTAGTTATCTCTTTTACATAGCATATTTATTCAAAAACGAAAATCTTTTTTTTTTTTAACTAGAACATATTTTTAAATAATTTTTTCATAGCATATTGTATAAAAAAGACCATAACAAAGAAAATTATTTTGATAGCGCGTAAGCAGAAAAGAAGGAAAAAAGAATAACTTAATAACGCGAATAAAATAACCATAATTACTATATTTAGATTTATTTAAACACTTCGTATAAATTATTTTTTGTATTCATCGAAAATTATGTAGCAGGCAAAATTAATAAAATACCAAGTTTTTTTAATATTTGTTTTTAATATCTCAAGTAAGTTATGTGGTAAATGCATATTTGGAATAAAAAAGAGAAATGTTATTTTAAAATTATACTTACTTAAATTATATTTTGTTCTATAAATAGTAAAAAAGATACAAAAATAATTGCTTTTTACATTCATTTATCTATAACAGCATCTATATTACACGTACCCAATATATTATCCATATCATTATTTATACAGCCGTATTACACTATACACATTATTTTGCATTACACATATATAATATTGGGTAGGGGAAAAAGTAATTTCGTTTTTTGCCAATAGATAGTTTTAAAGTCGTATATCTCGAGTACTACTTACTCAATTAAGCCATACTATACAGCATTTGAAAGGTAACAGTCTCTAGCACATTTTAAATGTAAAGTTATCATCATCTGTTTAATCAGTCAAAAGTTATTACGTTTTAAAAAGAGAGATTCCAGAAGATCATTTTCGTCACATTTTAGTTTTTTATTTCTAAAAAGAGAAAAATGCGGCTCAGGTTCATCGAAAATTGCGTGGCGTTTATGGTGATCGATGCTTAAGTAAACGCCAAAGTCAGAATTTGGTTGACTTGTTTTCGTTCCGAAAATTTCGATGTTAAAGATGAACATTTCCCTGACCAGCCTATCGTTGAAAAAGTCGATGCAATTTTTAAAAAAAATCGAAGTAGACTGACGTATTTTTTCCTTCGAAATTGCTACGGAACAAAACATCGACCATAAAACACTTTTGAACCATTTACAAAAAGTTTAATACCAAAAGAAACTCGATACTTGGGTTCCCCATGAGTTTGCAGTGAAAAAGTTTAATGGACAGTTTCCATTGGGAATTGCTACTGATACGGAACAAAATCAAGCCATTTTTGAAACAAATGATTATGAGTGATGAAAAATGAATCACTTACGACAACAATGTGCGAAAAAGATCGTGGTCGAAGCTTCACAAACGATGGTAAAGCCCGGATCGACGCCAATGAAGGTGATGCTGATTGTTTGGTGCGAATGAAAAGGAACTGTCCATCATGAGCTGCTCTAACCTGGCGAACCCATTAATTCAACTATCTACTGGGAACAAATAATGCAATTGAAGCAGGTGATTAAAAAAAACTGTCCGAAATTGATTAATAGGAAAAGCGTTGTCTTCCATCACGACATCGCTAAACGACACACATGTTTAGTCTCTCGGCAAAAACTGAGAGAGCTTGGTTGGGAAGTTTTGATGCACCCACCGTATAGTCTGGACCTAGATCCAACCAATTACCATTTGTTCCACTCTCTGCGGAACTCTCTTAATGGTGTTAAGCTAGCTTCAAAAAAGGCTTGTGAAAATCACCTTGTTCAGTTTTTTGCCCAGAACTCGCAGAAATTCTACAGTGACGGAATTATGGTTTTACCAGAAAAAGGACAAAAGGTCACTGAACAAAACACCACATATATTACTGATCAGCTTTTTTAATTTATATAAATAAATTCAGTTTGAAAAATACGAAATAAAGCGAAATTACTTTTTCCCTAACCCAATATTATACTATACAGGGTGTCAATTCTCAACGGTGGCCAATGGCTAAATTCTAAACCGTTGGTCATAGACCTATAGTTCCAATTGCAAAAATGCTTTAAAAAAGGTAAAGAATTATTTTTTAAGCGATTTAGGTCAAAAAAATGTTTTACTAAAAAATTACGAAAATTAAATTTTTATACGGTTCCCCGGTCCTATAAGTGATATTTAGAAAATTTTTACCACTACTCTAACAAGTAAGACAAAAAAAGTCCCATTTCTCTGCGATCAAAATTGACCGAGTTATAGCTGTTCAAAGTTGAAGCATATTTTTTGCTGCAAAATAGGGGTCAGTCACAAATTTACTGGAAATAAAAATAAACATCAGATAAAAAATTTAACTTTAAACATTGAGAGTAAAAAAAATTTTAAGATGTTGTTTCTGAATTTATGTTGACGTTTACATGTTAAAAAAAAATATGCAATTTGTGCTAAAAAAAAAAAAAAAAAAAAAAAAAAAAAAAAAAAAAAAACAGAAATTTTGTTAAATTAAACTATGAAAAGCAACAGTCACAAATCGTTACAAAATGATACATATTTAAAGCTCTATTAAATTACTCAACCTAATAGAATTTGATGTAGTCCTATAAAATAAATAAATGGAACGCACCTAAAATCGTATTAATATTACATTGTCATCGGGTTTAAAATTTATGGGAATTGAACCTCAATCAGATATTTGGAAGTGAGTTAAAATTTGAATATAAGTTTTGAACTAGGAAAATTTACATCCGAAAACTATGAATAACATAAAATCTTATCAAAATAACATAACTTTTTAAAATAAAATCACGAAAATAATCAGCTTCATTTGCTTACAAAATAAAACATACGTAAAAATACAATTGAGGATATGAATTTCGAAATTCGCCTTATCGCTTTTTGATTTCTCTATCAGTCTATACAAACCTGCACTATTGTAACAATGCAATCTCAAAATTTATAATGAAAACCAATAGATGCATTTAAAGTTTTTCCGCTATTTCCCAAAATTTGGTTTTTTCGATAAAAAGAATTTTGAAATTCATGTCTTCAGTTATTTTAATAGCCAAACTAGAAGTTAATTAATTATAATTAACACTGCCGTAAAACTTATACGGTGACAGCGCC
Organism: Maratus speculifer; assembly: GCA_964019185.1. Lineage (NCBI taxonomy): Eukaryota > Metazoa > Arthropoda > Arachnida > Araneae > Salticidae > Maratus > Maratus speculifer. The sequence goes on along the minus strand of OZ025298.1, from coordinate 183,360,236 downwards.
TTCAATTAAATCGCTCATTTAAAACAATTTGTAATTGGAACTATACGTCAGTGACAAATAGTTCAGGAAGTAGCCTTTGAACAGCGTTGGAAATCGACTCCCTTTATAATACTTTAAGCAATTAGTGTACGTTCCCTTAAAGCTCACTCGAACCCATCCGTTTTCAGCTATAGAAAAGTGGTTTAAGTCATGAAATTTAAAGTTTCATAACTCGGTCAATTTTACAGTTACATGAATGGGACCTTTTCTGTATTACTTGGTAGAGTGTTGAAAAAATTTTACTAAATATCACTTATAGGACCGGTGGACCGTATAAAAATTTAATTTTCGTAATTTTTTAGTAAAACATTTTTTTGACCAAAATCGCTTAAAAAACAGTTTTTTGCCTTTTTTGAAGCATTTTTGCAATTGGAACTATATGTCTATGTCTAACGGTTTAGAAATTAGCCATTGGCCACCGTTGAGAGGGGACACCCTGTATATCCATAATGTTATCTATATTACTGTATAATCATTTTTGATATTTTTGCTACTAAAGTTTTATTTTGTAACTAAAATTGTTCTGTATCTTTCAGCAGTATAATTTAAATGGTCCACTTGCAAATGCTATAATAAATAACTTTTAAGTATTTTTTACATGAAATAAAATGCTGTATCTTAATAATTCACGTTTAAATTTAATTTTACCTCTATGAAGTTTTTCTGTATTTGATATTATTATCTGAAGTACTTTTTATCTATAATACTTTATAATTTTACTACATAATTAATCTGTCTCTTTTATTTTACAGATGCATGCATATATAAAATAAAAGATACATTAGTGTTTGTTATTTGTTCTACTGATAACGGCATCAAGTACAATACTAAAAATTTTATGATTATATTTTTCTAAATTGGTCTGATTAGTTTTTATTAATAACATCAGTAATAAATAAATAAATTAGATGCGATTCTTATTTAATTGAAATAAATTTAAAATTCTTCACGAGTGATTCAATGAGTTATTTTTAACCTATTTCAAACACAGAATGTTTGCTATCCGTATACACTATATTGCCATTGATTATTGGACACTTGTGATTTTAGACATTTTACTAAATATCTAGAAAAATACATGAGGAATCATCTCGAAACTCTTAGTGTATAAATATAATAGTATACGTCATACATCTCCGTGAAGATTTTTTACCGAAACTCCATAGGGGACCGTCAACAAATTAAAAAAGAATGAATATCTTTTGAATAACCCTGTCAAAACTAGCAAAAGCGCTCAAAATCTAGATTACGATTGAATGCCTTATTGTTATACACTGTGTTCATTTTTATGCAAATAGCATGCATACTCGCAGAGTAATTAAATTTTTTATAAAAATGGCCCAAAATTTTTCTAAGTTTTTCCCTTATAATTTTCAGAGTTCTTAATATAAAATAATATTTTTTTCAGAAAATATGACAAACAACATTGCACACAGTACCCTGTAATCAGAATTAAAAAATAATAAAAATTGTATGAAAAATGAGTAGGTTTACTAAATAATTTTTTACTGCGCATGCGTCAAAAATATCAAAATTTCATTTGCATATTATGTTAGCTAAGTGTATAGAGCAACTTTTGTAAAAGTCTCAAAATTATAGCTTGAAAATTCTGAAAGTAATCGTCTATAGAAAAAGAACAAAATCCGTTGTTTCCAAAATGAAGCAAAAAAATGAGGGATTTTATCCAAAAGTAGTCGTAACATCCCGTATTGTGTATTCTATATTGACACTAATCAATGAATATATGGATACAACCCCTCTTGTTTTTGCTTCATTTTGAGAATAACGGATTTTCAACTTATTCAATTGACGATTATTTTCAGAATTTTCAAGTTATGATTTTGTGACTTTCACAAAAGTTGCTTAAAATTTCGGCCCGGGCCCGGCCCGGTCCGGAAAAAACTTTAAAATTCGGCCCGAACCTGGCCCGGCTTGAGTGAATTGCTACAAAACATTGATCTTTAATCTTATGGAAGAGTTCTGACCAAAAAAATTATATTGGTATTTTTTTCCATGTTTATAATCTCCATTTATGCAGAAGTGCCGTAGGCTGCGATATTTATGCTTTTAAATGAATCTTTGTTTGTTGTATGTAAATGTTTCAGTTATCACTAGTATTATTAATCCATATTCCCTGTAATGGAGACAAAAAATCGAAAAAGCGGTATATGGTAAAATTTCCAAAGACGAAATCGCTTTGGAACGAAAAAAAAAATGCATTCCCTTCTTAAGAGATGTAAATGTTTAATATATTTTTTTCTCCTGTATTGTTGTATTCATTTTGCATGGATGAACATTTTAAAAGAAACTTTCAGTTTTCAGTTAAAAAAAAATCCGTCATAATCATGTTTTTTTTTTTTTTTTTTTTTTTTTTTTTTTTTTTTTGTGTGTGTGTGTGTGTGTGTGTTCTATTTTAAAACGCCTAGTAATCTACGATTCTTTAAAAGGAATAATTTCTAATGTTTAATTGTAGAATAATGACGGCTTAAAAGTACTATATGCTTTTTTTGCAGAAATTTTTGGACAAAGCCAAATATTACTGATTTATAAAAAGTCGAGAAAAGGATCTTCATATAGGAAGATTCAATAGGAACTGATTATTTTGGTCCGTGAAAACTAGGAAGAATGGAATCAGTCTCGGCTTCGTACGGAAAAAAAAAAGTTAGGCCCGGCCCGATACTCCAGCAAAAAAATTAAGGCCCGAGCCCAGCCCAGCCCGGCCCGAAAAGATTAGTGACTAGGCTCGGCCCGGCCCGAAAGGATTAGTGACTAGGCCCGGCCCGAGTCATCAGAAGTAAGGCCCGAGCCCGGCCCGTGCAGACCTCTAGCACTGTATTTATCTGCAATAACGCGCATGGTCAACGTAAGGTTTTGAATATATGTTCCAGTTTCGTTTATGCGTTTTTAACAGCGTCCAACATACTTGAAAAAATGTTTTTGATTACCATTTGCCGGTCTGTCAATCTTTCTGTCTATCTTTCTTTTTACTATCTAATGCAGATGGTGTCAAATTCTTACGAAATTTATATATGTTAATGGCATTCACAATTACATGTTCGACAGTGAAAATAATGCATATAGCGTTTATGATTCATTTACAGAAAAACTCAAAATTATTTCAGTATATATTGACATATGGTTAAATATCGTATGTGGTGTATTTTAATGATAATACATCATTTAAAATATATAAAAATTTATTCATTTTTCACTGAGTTGTAATACAAGGCACTTAGTATAGAATCTGGTGTGCCTAAAAATTACCATTCATTTACAGGTGCACACTAAATTACAATATTACTGTTTATGAAGAGCAATTTCTGGAACTGCGTTTTTGATTGTTTTGCATATTTTGAAACTTAACTAATTTTTGCATATTACTTAGTATGTATAAATTCTCACGTACAGCGTTTTTCAAAATGTTTTATGTACGTTACGCTCTATTGACGAAAATAGATGAATAGAGATTTATAACTGCAGTATGAGTTTAAAAGTACTAACTTTTAGCATGCAATATAGTACATACACAAATCTACGGATCATATACATTGTTGCGAAAAAAATATTCGAATATTTTTCCGACGATTGTTTGAAATTTCAACGATTGGGTGTTAAACTGCGCTATGCATTTTTAAAATTGCTTATTGAGACATCTTTTGCGTTAATAAGCTTTAAAGTTTTATTACAGCATTCTGTATGTGTTGGGAAATGTCATGCACTCTCTGCTGGATACTTGATGTTTTTCGTGTTATATTATTGGAAAGACTCTATTTTAGTCTTCGTACAAACGTCATTGTGATTAAAAAATGGTACGCATCTTTATCTAAGTAATCTTTTTTTTTCTTTCTTTTAAAGCGTTGTATGTTTTTAAAAATGATTAATCAGTAAGAAATTTGAAAATCTTTTGTTAAAAAATAATGGTTACATATTTCAAACTTTTTAAGGAGTGTTCGTAATAATATAAATATGTGGCACCTATAGTTGTCATTCCGTGCAACCATCCGTCAGCCTGTCTATCCACATATAACAACGCAAAAACTGTAACGTTACATGCATGCTGAGCGTCATTTGTAACGTTTGGTTGGTCGTGATGGAGGTTAAATGTAGACATACTCAGTAATTTAGGATAAAATAACAAAGTTTATTAAAGTGATAATGGCTGAAGGGAAGTGGAGCAAGTCTTAAATTTACACAACTGAAAACACTATGAACAGCTAAATCATACTCACAGGCTTCGGCCTAGCTCAGTCGGGGCACCTACTAATACCTTCCGCTATCTCTTGGCTGATCTGCTAAATAAAGCTTAATTAAACAGCCCGTGGCTGTGGGTAATCCTTTATTCACAAACAATCCAAATGAAACTAAGAGGTTTCTTACCCCGGCCAACTCTCAAGTCAACTGTCGGAACTTCTTTCCACTCACTGGAGGCTTCGTTGCTACTTTTCAATCGGCTAGCACTTCGCTGAACACTAATTCACTTCGCTTGTCTAATGGCAGAGAACCTCACTCGCTGGCTGCTGGCTAATGCCAGAGACCCTCCTCATTCACTCAAACCCAAGCTTTTATATGCTGCAAACTGAGATACTTCACGTTAACATATTACTAATAACCGCGAGCTAACTGTAAAATCCGAAAGAGCACACACACTCTAGAAAGTTAAAGTAAAAGAGAGGATAGATGTCGCTTTTACGCTTACACATGTTAACTTATTGACGTCACGATCTCAGAAACACTAGAGTGCCTTTATGGAAAGGTCACTCCCTCACAACCCCCCCTCGGATTTTACAGAGAAAAAGGGCTGGGCCAAATGCATGCCCAGAACTTTTTCTTGTTATAAATTTCGAGCCGTAATAAACACAGTGATGGGTGAAATTTAGCGCCGAAACATAACTTTTAAAATATTAACTTTAACCCATCACAACCAAAAAAAAAACCTCCGTTTGCCTCATATATTCACATATTCAATCCAATCATTCTTCTATCTTACAAATAGCCTCCGTAAAACTCCCAAAAACTCGTAAAACTCTCAAAACTAATTACTTCTTCTTTCAAAACAGCCCACTCCACTGGGAGTGCTAAAATTTCTCAAAACACTAAACTTCCGAAATATTCCTCAATATTGCAATACAACTATAACATTAGCAAAAATTTCTCTCCATAACTTTCCTAATACTAGAATTCGCACCAAGTCCAAAAAACCCAATGCGCAAAAATTTTCCTCATCCAAATACCGAACTCATCTAAAATTAAATTTTACTTCATACTCAAAATAACTCTGCTATTACGTAATACCTACATACCAATTAGCCAATGAACTAACTCCCAAAATTCTTCAGAACTTAACTCCACTTTCACAATAATTGGGGCACATACGTACAGCGTCATATCGCTGTGCTTATGCAACAATCAAGAAAAAAAATAAAAAATTTACAAAATGACGTCATCATGCTCTTCATCTGTATTAACTAAAAGAAAAATAACAGAATCAATACATAACACAGGTATACTTCCCTGCAAGAAAATCACATTAACATTCAATTTTAATACAATACAATTTCAAATTCAAACGCAGCTTAAAAATTCGCAACTTGCGGAAACCATTCCCAACTAAAGTACAAACGCAACACATAAAACACGAACGATAAGGAGAAAGTTAATTCATTAAATGTTAGTATAAGAGATAGAAACGCGTGTCAAGGACTTCTTGACCGCAAAACACGTGCGCGCCTGAACCGCGGCGCGTGTACAAAATAACCCAAATTACTATCTGTACTTTCTGAAAATTTAAACATACATTAACATACATTTTATAACACATGAACAATATAACAATATAGTAACATTTTTAACAAATAACACAACAATTTAACAATAGATCCAGAATTTTTAAAAGCAGTTAAGACCAAAATCTCAAACATACATAAAACTAACAATTTTGCAAACAAATTTTGAACACAATTAAGCACTAAACGTGAGCCCGTCAAAAAATTCCCAAAAATGGCCAAAAATACCAAACAGTCTTTCTGCTTTCTATTCTTTCACATTGCTACCACATATATGCACTCTAATAGAAATTTAATAAAGAACATTATCACCCAATCATAGAGATGATTCGCTGCTGGCTGGCTTCATACAACAGGATGTTTTTCTCCTTTTGTCCCAGAAACCTTGTACGAAGGATCTTTCGTCATCAGAACTGTACGGTGACGCCACAGTTGGCTGTCGTGCCTGCAGCCTGGTTCTGAATGGATGCCGTGGGATACTTGTAGGTTCCGTTCGACGACTCTGCTCTGGCCGATTCGCTGGGGTCACTCCATGGCGAGATTCACGCTGTTGATGCCGGTAATCTGAGAGTTGTCTCCTCTTTCTAGACGCACACGAAGTTACTGAAGATCCTAGGCCACGTTTCTTTCCGGATCTATGTTGTTTCTTATTAGGCAAAAATTCGGAATTTAAAGTTCGTTTAACAGTTTGCCGAGTGTCCATCTGAAATCTTTTCCGGGGATTAAGTACCGAAGATGGTGAACTATTAGATAATGTATGTTTGTGAGGTTGCTGTCTCATTGGTGGAGGAACGGGATAGTTTATGATCTTTTGCCTTTTATGGCACACAGAGTCTGAAGTATTTGACACTGCTCTCTTATTTTTGTTATCATACTTTGCTCTCGGATTGCTATGCTTTCGACTCTCAATAACAGTTTTTGGAGCTGTTTGACCAACTTTTCTTCTTGAATATTGATGAAAAGAATTAGATGAAGAAGTGCTGGACTCGGGACACTCATTGGATCGGGAATTTCGCGAAACACCACTCGACACATGAGAACCTTCACTACCATTTTCTCTAAACTTATAAACTCTAACCTGATCCAAATTAACCGTCATTCTTTCACCATTGACATCAACAACCAAATTATTATTTCGAACTTCTAAAACCTCGAACGGACCTATAAACTTCGGACCAAACTTAGCTACTCTCTTTTGACGACTTGAAATTAACCAATGCTTTTCTACTAACACAAAATCTCCAACTTTCACTTCTAACTCCCTCCTACGCATATTATAATACTGAGGCTGCTTTTCTTGCGCTTTTCCCATCTGAACTTGAGCTTCCTTAACCAACCTCTCAATATCCTGACACATGTACTGACTTTCCGCATCTGACACCATAACTAACCTTTGGAATGGAGTAATGACTTTTCTACCCAAAAACAATTCAGCTGGCGTTTTCCCCGTCGACTCGTGAACTGCTGTACGAAGTGCGTACGCAAAATGCTGAAGAAACTGGTCCCAATTTGCGTGATGAGAACCAACATATGAAGAAATCATTTGAATTAATGTACGATTTACACGTTCAGCCATATTAGACTGAGGTCGATACGGAACAGTAAAAGAATGATCGATCTCCAGCTTTTCACACAGGGCCTTAAATATATCAGAAATAAAACAAGGGCCATGATCGCTCACTACCCTAATTGGTGCACCATATTTAGAAATATAATTATCGAAAAATGCATCGGCAACTGCAGGTGCAGAAGCCTTCCTGAGGGGGACTAACTCTACCCATTTACTAAAATAATCAACTATAACTAGTACAAAACTATATCTTTTAGGATTAGACAATGGATAAGGACCGATTAAATCTACACCTACACATTCATTAGGAAAATTTACTTTAATAGGAATTAATTTGCCAGCTGGACTTACATTTTTATAATTATAACGTTGGCATGTGCTACAGCTGGAGACATAAGCGCGCACTGCTTCCCGCATTTTAGGGAAGTAGCAGGATTCACAAATTCGAGCATAAGTTTTCCTGATTCCTAAGTGACCTGCTAATGGATTATCATGAAATTCTTTCAAGATGGCCTTACGAAGACTAGCCGGAATAAAAACTCTTAATTCTCCACGTGAATTTACAATTTTAGAATAAAAAAGAAGACCATCGATAAGCTTAAAAGATTGGGACCATTTCTCAAACATAGGCACATCTGCGCTCGGGACATCATCAGGATTTTCCAAGTAACGATACAAACTACCAAACTCTTCATTTTGCTTCTGTTCCCTTATCAACTGCTCTCGCGACCTTAACACCAATGAAGACAATGCACAACACTTAACTTCCTCCGTGACCTCTAAACCACCATGCGGGTTTCGTGACAAAGCGTCCGCTACCGCATTCTCCTTGCCAGCCCTATGTTCTATAACCACATTATACTCTGCTAACTTCAAACACCATCTGACCATACGAGACGACAAACCCTTTCCATTAGTTAACTTTGTCAAAGCTGAATGATCCGTAATGACATTAACCGGCATATTCGTGAAAAAACAACGAAATTTATTCAAAGCCCAAATTACTGCAAGACACTCCCTTTCCGTAATCGAAAAATTGCTTTCCGCTGCATTTAAAATTCTCGACGCAAACGCTATAGGTCGACCTTTTTGTGCTAACATCGCTCCAACCCCCACTGCACTCGCATCACAATACACTTCGAACTGAGATGAATAATCGGGGTGAGCCAAAACAGGAGGGGAAACTACTGCCTCTTTTAATAATTCAAACGATCTCTGAGCCGCTGATGACCATATAAACTTCACCCTTTTCCTTTTTAAATTATACAACGGTTCACATAACTCCGAAAAACGTGGAATGAACTTGACAAACCAAGCCACCATCCCTAAAAATGTCGCCACTTCCTTACTATTTTTGGGGGGACTCATTGACGTAATTGCCTCAATTTTCTCATTATCTATATTAATACCATCACGCGTAATTTTAACTCCTAAATACTTTATCTCTTTTCTCAAAAATTTACATTTTTTTAACTTAACTGTTAACCTAGCATCTCTTAACAACGTAAATACTTCCCTCAATAATCTTAAATGCTCTTCAAAAGTAGCTGCCATTATAATTATGTCGTCCAGGTAGACCAAGACACCCTTACCAATCAAAGGTTTAAGGATATTATTCATGGCCTTCTGGAACGTTGCTGGCGCTCCCGATAAACCAAAGCTCATTCTCTTAAAAGCAAAACAATCGTCCCGAGTAATAAACGCAGTCTTAGGTACAGGTGGCAAAAAAAGTATTTGTACACTTCATTTTTTTAAATTATAATGAAATTAAACAAACGATTTAAGCAAAAAATACTGTAATACATTAATTTAATGCATTATAATATTATAGAAGCAAAAACAAAATTAAACGAATCGATTTTTTACATTATAATAAACAAATATACAAAAATATAATGCAAAAAAAGTATTTGTACACTATATTAATGTAATATAATTAATGAAAATTTAGTAAAATGATACAAATTAATATTTTGTGCGAATTCATTTAGCGTTTATGACTACTTCTAGATGGTGTGACATTGATTCCACCAACTTTTTTGTATCGGTCTGGTTAATGTTATTCCATGACACAATAAGAGCTTCTTTAAAACTGTTTTTTACCAATACATATTTTTTTTCGGATTTTTGCATCCAATAGCATCTGCAAATTTTCTATTGGATTCATGTCTAGAGATATTAGAAGAGTTACCAGTCGTCTTGGAGTACTGTCGTAAGCATGTGCTGGTGATCACAGCAGTATGCTTTGGTCGTTATCCTGCAGAGAGTGAAAAGCTTCCTCTATGCATAATTTCTTAGCACAGTTTAATAAATTATGGCGCGACACATCAATGTATGTTAAACCTGTCTTACCATTGTCAATAAATTTTAAATGTCCTGCTCCATTAGAAGCTATGCACCCCAAAAGTATAATATTCCCCCCAACATGCTTGATAGTTTGAAGTATACGATTTGGATCTAGAACAGTTTTATTTTTACGCCAATTTTTTCGAATGCTTGATGGTAAGAAAATTCCGAATTTTCCCTCATCAGAAAAAATTACTGTTTTCCAAAAATCCTATGATTTACTTCTGTATGCGAAAGCGAATACTATGCGTTTTCGCCTATTTGTTTCGCTGATGAATGGATTTTTCCTTGAGGTTCTTCCTTTTAAATCTGCATTGAGAAGAATATTTTTTATTGTTTGAGGTATTACTCTGATGCGAGAAGATGTCGCAAGGTCTCCAGCAAATTTTTGAACCGAACGCATAGGATTTTTTAAAGCTTTTTTAACAACACTCCTTTTTTCCCTCATTATTAGTTTGCTAAGAAGTCATGGTTTTCATTAAATTTCGATGCTTTTAATTTATTCATAGTTTCTCACTATACATCCAATAGTTGTAAATGGTAATTTAATAGCTTTTACAAATTCTTGTTGCGAATTTAAATTTTTATGATGCTCAATCATAGGATTTCATATATCTAGAGGTGCCTCTCTAGTATTAGGTTCTATACTCAATTATTTCAAGAGCAAATTAGATTAAATGTCAGACAAATATAATATGAACTCAAAAATTATTAACAGCTTCTGTAAAAGCATTCCTTTGAACCATAAACACTATAAAACACAGTACATATCAGGATGGAGAAATGTACAAATACTTTTTTTGCAAGAAATTTTTAAACTTTTCCTATTAGAAAATTATTTTACATCTTTATCGAAATTTTCTGTTGTGTAATTTAAAACGCACGGTAAACAGACTGTATTAAACTATTTTTGACAAAATATCTGTTTTTATTTAGTTAAAAATTAAAAATTTTAGAGTGTACAAATACTTTTTTTGCCAACTGTATGTCCTCCGGCTTCATTGCAATCTGAAAATAACCCGACGTAAGATCTAACGTTGACATATAATTCGTACTCGTTATATTAGCCAAAATGTCGTCAATTACTGGAATAGGATACTGAGGGTATTGCGTTATCGCATTTAACTTTCTATAATCTACTGCAAACCTATATGCCTCTGGATTATCTAAACTTTTCCCATTATTTTTACGACATAACACTACTGGAGATGCAAAAGGAGACTCAATTGGCATTATAATATCGTCCGCTAGCATTTTTTGAATATGATAATCAATTATACCTTGTTTAATTTTATCATAACGATAGGGTTTACTAGCAACAGGTGCTTTCAAACCAGTATCAATCTCATGCCACGCAACATGCGTTAAACCCGGTTTATCAGAAAAAACCTCTCCAAATTCATTCAAAAACTTATTAAATTCCTCCTTCTCGATTTCACTTAACCCCGACTCCTTCAAATTAATTGACACTGAAACATGCTCTTTCTTACTCACATTCTCATCATTATTCACGATTAACGACTTTTTAAAGAAATCCAAACTAATTCCTCTATCCTTCATATAATCCACACCAACTATACAATGCACTGTTAATCCATCTAACACACAAAACTCCCAACATGTCTTAACCGAACGAATTTCAATTTCCAATTCTACTGAACCTTTATTATCACAAGCTACTCCCTGTGCCGACTGAACCACCAGACTTAACCTCTTCAACTTCTTATACGAAAAATATCTCCGATAACAATCAAAAGAAATGAACGACTTATCTGCCCCTGTATCGAAGACACTTTTAACGACAATACCATCTAACACAATTAACACCTCAGGTAACTCAACCGGATTAATGGTAATTTTATTCAAACTCACCGAAGACATTTCCGACCTCTGAACACATGTGTTTTGCATTGACCTATTTTCAACATTCTCATCCGAAGTTAATCTCCTTACTTGCGAAGAAACATTCCTGTCCCGTCCTCCCCCACTACGATTATAACCACTGTTCTGTCTATTTCCATACATATTTCTCTCACCACTTCTAAAATTATTAGCACCACCACCATTCCTGTTACCATTACTCGTATTCGACATATTACGACCAAATCCATCATTTCTATTACGCAAATTACTATCCGGAAATCGCTGCCCCCCTCTCACAAAATTACGTTCCCCCTCATTTCTCAAATTACTATCTGTGACCGGTCTCTGACGAGGGTTACGCAAATCCCGTTGATCCGAGCTATGCCGAGTCTCATACTTCGATAATATCTGATGCATTTCTGCAAAATTCTTCGGTGCTCTAACTTCAATAAAGTCCTGTATACTTGGATTAAAAAGAGGAAAAACAATGTCCAACAATTCCTCAAATGTGATATCTAAATCTAATTTATTTTTTAGTTCAAGCTTACGTAGATAGAATTTTGACGCCGACTCATAAATATTCTGCTTATTACAATAGAACTCTTTTTTAAAAATACTTTTATCTTTAACTGGAGGAAATGCCTTCTTTAACTCAATCACAGTTTGTTCAAATCTTTTCGCTTCATCATTAATCAAAAACTTTCCTATATTTTCCAACCACAAAAGTGCTTCGCCCTTCAACGAGCATTTAAGCACTACGTACCTACTTTTCTCAGGTATATTATTGAACAAAATATAATCATCTAATTAAAATAAAAATTCACTAATATCACCCTCACCGGTGAAATACACACGTGGTACAATCTCACAATGTCCGATGTTTCGTTGGGCGCCATTTGTAACGTTACATGCATGCTGAGCGTCATTTGTAACGTTTGGTTGGTCGTGATGGAGGTTAAATGTAGACATACTCAGTAATTTAGGATAAAATAACAAAGTTTATTAAAGTGATAATGGCTGAAGGGAAGTGGAGCAAGTCTTAAATTTACACAACTGAAAACACTATGAACAGCTAAATCATACTCACAGGCTTCGGCCTAGCTCAGTCGGGGCACCTACTAATACCTTCCGCTATCTCTTGGCTGATCTGCTAAATAAAGCTTAATTAAACAGCCCGTGGCTGTGGGTAATCCTTTATTCACAAACAATCCAAATGAAACTAAGAGGTTTATTACCCCGGCCAACTCTCAAGTCAACTGTCGGAACTTCTTTCCACTCACTGGAGGCTTCGTTGCTACTTTTCAATCGGCTAGCACTTCGCTGAACACTAATTCACTTCGCTTGTCTAATGGCAGAGAACCTCACTCGCTGGCTGCTGGCTAATGCCAGAGACCCTCCTCATTCACTCGAACCCAAGCTTTTATATGCTGCAAACTGAGATACTTCACATTAACATATTACTAATAACCGCGAGCTAACTGTAAAATCCGAAAGAGCACACACACTCTAGAAAGTTAAAGTAAAAGAGAGGATAGATGTCGCTTTTACGCTTACACATGTTAACTTATTGACGTCACGATCTCAGAAACACTAGAGTGCCTTTATGGAAAGGTCACTCCCTCACAAAACTACCAAACTGAATAGCTTGAAAATTAAATTATATAACAGTTTCATAATTGTTTCGAGTCATTTCAAATTTTATGAAGATCAGATATATAGTTTTATTACAAGCGCAATCAAAATTATTATGATACATTATGGCCAATGGGAAAAAATCGCTTCAAGTACATTTTAATGATGTTACACTCATTCAAAAATAATAAAACTAATATGTATTTATGAAGTATATACTAAAATATACTTTATACACAATTTGTGGTGCAAAGAGTATTTTTTTATTAATTTACAGAGACTCACAAAAGTATTCTATTAGATAACGGTATAAAAGAAACATTGTAGCATGTTATATGAAACTGCTTCACATTTTTTGAAATTGATATATGTTGCTGAGGTTTACTACAATTTACTTCCTGTATAACAGAAAGCAGATAGTGTTTACAAGGACACACAAAAAAAATTCGGATACAATAGTGTATCTGAAGTACTGTATAGGATTCTACCAAGATCTGAATATTTTTAAAACTTCATTTATAGAACGAGCGTACTTCATTTGCTACGTTAAACTTGCAATTTCCAAAATTTTTTTTCAAATAGTGAGTATAAAAGGATATTCAAACTTGAATGTTTATATACTTGAAATGAAATTTTATATCGATGTAAACATTCCTTTTTTATCATGAAAAAGTGAAAGCCCAAAGGTAATTCGAGATCAGTAATTAACAGCACGGTTTGTATAATAACTAAAACCAGAAAAAAGGCAACATGATTTGACTGATAATTGATTATCAGTGTTATTATATATGGCATAAAGCAACAACGTTCCTGTAATTACAGTTTGAAAATTTTTAAAACAACTAATATTATCAATGAAATTATATTAATACTATTTATACTGGTATCAAACAGCATCATTAAAAATAATTTAAAGTTAAGTGAAATGTATTCGTTGGAATTGTAAAAGTATAAAGAAAATAATCATAAATCTAAAATTTTAAAAAGTCATTTAATACTAGTAGAAATTCTATTTTAATCTGAAATGCGACAAAAGAAATAATGTTTTAGAAAATCTCCAAAAATAGGAAATCCATTATAAACAAATGTTTCGAAACCAACAAATAATGTAGCGACATTTAAATGCTAAAACAGTTAATTTATGCTAAAATGTAATATCCACACAAATATTTCTTTTAAAAATACTATAAAATTTTCAATGGATAGAAAAAGAGTTTATTTCATGAATGGGATTATTTGAAATATATACAAATGGAATAAATTCATTCCCGAGTTCAAACTGAAAATTTAAACATTAATTGAAAAATCTTTTTCATAAATCTAAATCTTTTTCATTTTTACTTTCTTCAAATGTAAATAACTGATGTTTAATCAACGATCAAAGGAAAGATTTTTCTAAGGTATGCTTACATATCAGAATTTTTTACGTCTGATATTTAATTAATTATTTTAAATAATGTTTCTTGTATTAAATGTGAAAATTTTTGTGCTTCATATCATTTGCGTTTTTATAATTGCTTCTTATATTTTTAAATTTCAATCCATTAATTATTTGCACATTTATGTGTAAAAACGATTTTATATATTTCAGATAATGAGAAAAATATTTTACTATATTCTATTCAAAACATTTAAAAGACTGTCTTTTGTAATTTGAACTGTAAATAAAGTAATTTCTAAATTTCTAAACACGCTGTTTCTGTTACGCTATGTATGTTTGATAAAAAAAATATCTATCACATTTTAAAACAATTAGAAGACATTGTGGTTTTAAATATAAAGTGTCAATAAAGAAAGTTTTTGGTGACTAAAATATAGTTTATAGTACTATAATATATTGAAACAATATGCATAGAATAAGTAATAATGAAAGAATATTTGCAACGTTTGACGTAAAATAAAAATTGTGAATTCGTACATACCAAAACAATTAAAAAACTATGTAATGTCAACAACAACAATATATATATTTATATGTTTAGCAAGTTTTTTGTTCTCACCAAAAAGAAATCAAAAAGAAATATTTTGAGAATCGATGAAAATATGAAAAAATAATTGAGGCTTTCAAGAAGTGATTTGAAACTCTTCTAATCATATAAAACGGATTTCGGAAAAATTTGACCTTTATAGAAAGGAAGACAATCTCATTTCATAGTGTACATATTACAAGAACAATGACTCAGTGACTCTCTTCTCCATTCCACTGATTTTTCATGTACGTCTCATATTCCATGGATTTTACCAGCATGTCCCTCTTTCCACGGATTTTGCATGCACATACGTACAAATTCACAGCCGTGTGAAATTAGTCGTTGGAATCACCGTAATACTTACCCATCATGTATACGCATAATTTAAAATATGAAAACAAAACTATTTATGAAATATATTGCAATTCCAAAATTAAATTTAAATGTATATTTAAATATTTTTAATACATAGTAATGTTTAATTACCGAATCGAGGATACTACTTCATTATCCCATCAATCCATTTCGGCAAAGTATATAATTGCACATTGCCATATTTTTTATTTTAAATAACGAAAGAATAAATAAATTAATAAAAGATTAATAAAAATACAAATTAAATGTCAAATTAAAAATTTGTTGATGGCATACAAAATTATATATAACCTGTTTAATGTCAAATGAAGGTGTCATTTCCGATAAACCATTATTCCCACTTAATCATATAATTTGGCGATAATATTTTGGTCGATAGTATAATCAAGCAGAAAAAAAAATATGTTTATACCTCTTCAAATGATAAACCTATTAACTAGTAGTTTACTGCGTCAGATGAAATGTCTTATTTCCTATTAAAACATATATCTGAATTGAAATTTGAATGAAATACAAGGTCATGAAAATTCGAAGATTATGGAAATATGGTTACAAATATCTCGGCAACTAATTACCTAATAGACTCTTTGTTCAAAATTTATGTTTCTTTATTGTCATTATAAACTTTCCTTAAAATACACTGACGGAAAAATAAATCCCAACAGCAAAAAAGACTTGTGTTAGCTAAACGAAATTTTGTACGCGTGTTTATACACCTGAAAAATGACATTGATTCAAATTTTATGCTTCGCGCATAAGTGTGGCGCTAGTAGCGCCACTCACAACTTTAAATTCAGGTTTGCTTTAAATGTGTGCTGTAAAGTTCGTGAGCATTAATTTATCTTCAAAATTTGACGAATTGAGTTGAGGTCGATCATGAATGCCTTTAAGAAGACGAAAAAACCATTATCATCAGCTACCCGAGTTGGAAAGAGGTCGTAAAGTAGGGTTACGAGAAAGTGGTTTTTTTTCCGTGATTTCGCAGAAAGTCTTGGACGGAATCTATCCACTGTGCATGATTGTTGGGAGCAGTGCTCAAGGGATGGTACTGCCTCAAGAAGACCATGTTCCAGGTGACCACGTGCCACTACTGAGAGGGAAGACCGTCGTATTCGGCTTATGGCTGTGGGGCATCGTACTGCATCTGTGACAGAAATTCGAGCTGCAGTTGGTACCACAGTGACACAACGAACTGTTAGAAATCGGTTACTTTAAGGACAGCTCCGAGAAAGGCGCCCTGTTGCATGCATTGCACTGAGTCCAAGTCATTGCCTTTTGCGAATTCAATGATGTCAAGACAGAGCTCATTGGATGATGGAGTGGAGATTTGTTTTGTTATCTGATGAAAACAGGTTCTGTCTTGGTGCCAATGATGGTCGTGTGCTGGTCAGAAGGAGGTCAGGAGAACATCTGCAACCAAACTGTCTGCGGCCTAAACACACTGGACCTACAATCTGGAGTCATGGTCTGGAAACAATTTCCTATAACAGCAGACGCACTCTCGTGGTTCTCCCAAACATACTGAGTGCAAATGTGCACGTCAGTCCGGTAATTGAACTTGTAGTACTGCCATTCAAGAAAAACTTTCAAGGGGAGTTTTTCAACAGGATAACGCTCGCCATCATGCCTCTGTTGTAACGCAACGTGATCTGCAGAGTGTCGATATGTTTTCTTGGCCAGCGAGATCACCAGATCTGTCTCCCACTGAGCAAGTCTGGGATATCATCGGAAGAGAACTCCAGTGTCATACCCAGCCAGCACAGACCATCACAGTTTTGACACAGCAAGTACAACAAGCATGGAAGTCCATACCACAAAGTGAGGTTCGGCACCTGTATGACACAATGCATGCACGTGTTCAGTCTTGCATTCAAAATTCTGGAGGTTATAGCGACTATTAATGTAACATCATTTCAGATTTGAAATGCATTTTATTGACCTTAAATTAACTTGTGATCTCGAAAATCTAATCAATTAAACTTGTTAACTAGACAAATTCACTGTCCAAATTTCAAATTTGATGTTGGGATTTTTTTTCCGTTAGTGTAGTTTAAAAAATTAGAAAAATTTTATGTACTTTTCGTCAGAACGAATATTTGGAGAGTCCAGAAAATAGTTTCAGATAATCGAGATTACTAACATTTAACAGGCTGTTTCCCATTTTTACATTTCTAAGTACAAACCAAATTTCAAGTCTCTATCTCTATTTTGCGGGAGATAGAGCGCTTACAGTTAGACAGGCAGACGGGCAGACAGACGGACCCTACAAATTTGTTTTTGCGAATATCCAGTGTCTAAAATGTGTACATCAGACCAAATTTTTTTTTCGATTTTCAAAATCATTGAAAGACTTTGTAACGTACACAGACTGAATGTCATTTGTGAAGTGAGGGTAGTTATGTAGATGAAATGAAGACAAATTTCTAGATATAAGTTAAAAACCACAGTTTATTTAAACTGCTCTCAGGGAAAGTGGAAAGTCAGTTCGAGAACTTCGATAGTCACAATATCAAAAGATTAAACTCATAGCTATACTCACAACCTCTGCACTAGACTCAGTCGGGGCACTTCAAACCAACTTCTCGTTCAGACTTCAGCTAGACGCTAGATAAAATCTTTATAAGACAGCCCGTGGCTGTAAACACTCTTTATTATAAAAAATACTGAACGTAATTAAACTATCTCTTACCACCGGCACTTTTCCTGGATAGCTCCACTGGTGATAAACTAAGTCGGCAAACGCTGCTGGCTATCTCACTTTAAAATTCCTAGCTAATTCACTGGAGGCTAATAATAACTCGCTACAGCGCAATCCAAATCACCTGGCTGGCTTTCGCCGCCTTTTGACTTTCTCCTCACCACTGCACCCTGAACTCATTCTAACTCAAAACTTTTATACGTTGCAAACTGAAGTCGATACTATAAATTTGCATATTACTTCTAACCGCGACATAACTGTAGAACCGAGGCGACACACACGCTCTAGAAAGTTAAAGTAAAATAAAGGATAGAGGTCGCTTTCACGCTACACATGTTAAAACATTGACATCACGATCTCACTAAAATGCTAGAGTGCTTTTATCGAAAGGACACTCCCTCACAACTTAACCTATACTACGTATAATAAGTAAGTAAAAGACTGAAAATTGAAATGAAAACCTCCACAATACACCTTAACATTAATATCTGTCAAATACTGTATATAATGCTGTTTTTAGAGTTTTGATAATGTATCCATTTTTTGTTCAATACCTTAACTAGTGGTTAATATAAAGGCTGTTAATTGAGAGATGCCATGTTTGATTTGCCAATTTGTTTGAGGCAGGGATGCTTGTAAAATATACAGTGTGTTCGATATATACGATTGTCATCACAGTACTTTCTGAAAGGCAAGAACTATTATTCTAAAAGTGCGGTCTAGGTATAGTAAAGTTACCATGTTCTACTAAATGAAATCGCCTATAACGCCAATTGGGGGAAAAACGTCGGAGTTATCATTTCTATTTTAAAAACGGAAAGAGATTGTGAAAAAAAGTGATCTGCGGACATGTACATCAATATCTATTTACTACAAAAATACACTTTTTTGACATTAATCCAGAGAATAGATCATTTAAAACGTGCATTTTTTTCTGTGACATTACGAAATTTGAACGGAAGGAGAAATGATTGGCATTCGGACAAATGTGCCTCCAAATGTGTAATGTATCTGACGGTAATAAGTTTGAACATCTCAAATAAAGGTTAATTTTTTTTTCTTTGCAATATCATTTTATCACGCTTCAATGTAGGATTTCTTAAAATAACAAATGCGCGTTTTAACCTTTCTATTCTTCATATTAATCTTCACGACTTCTTTTCGTATTAAATCGTCTTTGCTCCACAACCTTGTAAAACACTCCCTCCTTTTTTCTGTTTTCGAGATAGGATTACAAATCTGCAGTTTTTCATTAAACAAAACAATAAGTGGTGTCACTCAGTAACTCATGGCTACTTTACTATACCAAGACCCCGGTTTTATGATTATAGCTGTTGCCATTCAGAAATTTTTGAGGCGACAAAGGACTTTATCGTGCACACTGCATACATTCCATAATAAATGTTGTCCCCTGCCTATTGATACCTCGATTGTAAAATATAATTGTAGCGCACAAACCAACCATTGAGACAGTGAAATACATTATGAAATTTCTAATAGCTGTTCACGAATATAAGACGTTTCAAACTTTTATACACCTTTATTCGAATTATTTTGAAAAAATATTTTCCGTAGATGAATTTTAATTTATAAAGTGACATTGTAGTGTATTCAGGGTGAACTGGAATAATTCTTAACCACTCCCAAAGATTCAGATTTCGAGCTCAAAATTTAAGCCTAAGTTTTGATAGCTTTTAATTACATACAAAAAATATAGTTAAAAAATAGTTCGTCATTTCTCCAAATTCTCAACATCCCTCTATCGGCATTTTTTTAACTCTATCTTTAAAATTTATTTTCAAGAAAATACTGACATAAAGAAAAGCGCAAAACGAATCGACCAATTTTTCCGTTTTTTACAATCATTTGAAATTTAGGACCCTAAAAATTAATGGCGCCTATCTCTTTCAGAAGACGCTTGGAAACATTCGTTTGCTATTTAATATTGTTTGTCTTGATGTGTGCTATCATCAATTAAAATTTTGTCCAAGAATTTAGATTCACCCTGTATGTAGACCTCCATTCTTTTCCCTTTTATTTCTGGTACTCAAATGTAATTTCAATTTCAATCTTAAAATGATATGATCCGAATAGTATACTCTTGCTCCGAAGTCAAAGTGGAGACTAAATTATTCAGTAATAATTAATAATACTGCATTAATACTCATTAACGAATAGGTTATATGATTCACATGAAAAAAAAATCATTCATGGCGATGTGATACATCTAGAATGTCTCATTGCTTTAAGTGAATTTAATATTTAAAAATCTGCAAACTTCTGAAAGTAAAATAAGGAAATCAAATTGCGGAAAAATGTAAAAAGTTCTATTAAAACACATTCACATTTTGGTAACGTTTAGATAAAACAGTACTTGAGGAAATTCCAGAGTATTCCGAAACAATCATATTAAAATACAGGTACCATTTTTATTTATATAAATAAATTTTGTTTTTTTGAAATCAATAATGCAAAATGTTGTTTAAACTTTAAAGGTATTTTTGATATAAGACCAATATTAATAAATTCATCGTATTTAATTGAGAATAGTTCTTCTAAAATGTACTAGAAAAAGCTTTCTTTTAAATTCCTATCTTTTCGATGTTTCCTTGTTATGTTATAAATACTTTAAATTTCAGATCTTTAAAACCAGTTTAAAAAACAGTGTTCAGTTTGTGATATCAAAGTTAAAAATATTACTTAATGATGAGAACTTCTATGCACTCGTTTTTTTTTTTTTTTTTTTTTTTTTTTTTTTTTTTTTTTTTTTTTAATAAGAATTGTTTCAGAAAAGTGTACATGATATTTTGAATTATGAGTCAGAATCTGCACTGAAAAGTAAGCTTTTAATCTCTTCGTATATTAAAGATATCACTAGAAAATTATTTAGTGAGAATGGATTCTACATTGACACTTATAGCGCTAAGTACCGGGTGTTCCAAAAATAACCGGTAGATTTTAAAATTCAATAACATAAAAACGGTGACAGCTATTAAAAAAATTTTTGCAGGAGGGTTATGTATAATGCCATAAGTTTTATCTCCGTGATTTTTGATTTTAGTTCGGAAACCAAACAATAGATGGCGCTGACGGCGATTGGCGCTCAGTCGAAGCCGAAACTGAGCTCACTCAGCATTGATACTAAGGAAGGAGATTAAGGATATGGAGTGCGTCTCATTCGATTTGATTTCAATGAAATGCATTTTTGCCATGGATGTAACAGATTCTTCGATAGTGGAATATAGCGTTCAGAAATGGGTATAAATTTCGCAAACAGTATTTGAGTTTGCAGGATATTTTACATTTATAAAGTTTTATTTGCCCGGATAAAATTACTTTCTTATGGCATGATTTAAAGAATATTTTATGCATCGTATTTTAACACTACACTGTTAAAAATTTGAAACCTTTGCTGCATCATCACACCTCCGCTTTTATAGAAAATGATTACTTCACTGTATTATGGAGCATTCTCATCGGTCAAAACAGAGATATTCTATAATAACATCGAGTGACGATGCAGCAAAAGTTTCAAATTTTAACAGTGTTGGTGACGATGCAGAGAGTCACAAAAATGACCGGTATATTTGAAAAATTAATAAAATTTAAATGGGCAGCGTTAGAAATATACCGTTTGTTGCAATATGATTGGGACAATAGTAAATTTTCAGGTATACAACTTTCGGAATCACTTAAAATTTTCAACAACAGATGGCACTGCAGGCAATTTGAAAGCTATAATAGAAAACGCAATCTGTGAATTTGCCATTCTGTAAACCCTCTGTCCCTGCCCGCGAAGAAACTCGCAAGCTAAAGCTATTCACTGTAAAAAAATTTGACCCATTTGCTGCAGCGTCATTCACTCCGCCGCTTTTATAGAAAGTGGCTACTTTATTGCGTTATGGAGCATTATCATTGGTCATAAAAGACATATTCTATAAAAGCTGTGGAGTGACGCTGCATCAAATGGGTCAATTTTTTATAGTGTTCTTTTGGAGAGGCATTTTTGTAATAACTCTGTCGCATTTTGACATTTTAATTTTAATTTTTTTTTTTTTTTTTTTTGCACTGCATAAGTAAGGTCCCTCTCAAGATCACTCCTTGATTACATTTTCGATTTTGGTTGCAGATTTTTTTATAAAGTTAATTTCAATTAAAAATCGGTTTTGGAAGTAAAAGTAACTTTTTTCCGGCTGTTTCAAAAATGACGGTATATTTGAAAAATCAATAATACACCGTTTGTTGTAATGTGCTTAGGACAATAGTAAATTTTTAGACAGACAAACTTACGAAATTACTTACAATTTTCAACATCAGATGGCGCTGCAGTCTGAAAAATCTAAAGAACGATATTTTCCACATATCCACCATGCGCAGCAATAATATGGCGTAATCTCTGAACGAAATTACCAGTAACGTTTATAAACGTTTCAGGAGGGATGGCTTCACATACAGAAGAGATGTACTGCTTCAGTTGTTCGACTGTTCCTGGATTGTGGCGGTACACCTGGTCTTTCACGTGTCCCCACAGATAGTAGTCACAGGGGTTCATGTCTGGCGATAAGGGAGGCCAATCCACGCGGCTCCCTGTATGTGTGGGATAGCCCAAAGCAATCACACGATCATCGAAATGTTCATTCAGGAAATTAAAGACCTCGGCTGTGCGATGTGGCCGGGCACCATCTTGCATAAACTACGAGGTCTTCGCAGTGTCGTCTAAGGCATTTTGTACCGCCACAAATTCTCGAAGAATGTCCAGATAGCGTGGTGCAGTAATCGTTTCGGATCTGAAAAATGGACCAATGAGCCCCTTGGAAGAAATGGCGGCCCAAACCAACACATTTGGAGGATGTAGGGATGATGGGACTGCAACATGGGGGTTTTCAGTTCCCCATATGCGCCAGTTCTGTTTATTTACGAAACCGTCCAGGTAAAAATAAGCTTCGTCACTAAACCAAACGCTGTCCACTTGGATATCGCCGACATCAATCCTTTGCACCATATCATTAGCAAATGTTACTCGTGCATCAATAGAAGAAGCGCTGAAGGGTTTCCGAGTTTGAATTTTGTATGGATAGAGGTGTAAACTCTGGCACATGAGACGGTACGTGGACGTTGGCTTTATTTGGACCGCAGCTGCAACACGGCGAATGGAAACCTGAGGCCGCTGTTCGATCACCTTCTGCACAAGCTGAGCATTACTCTCTGTTGTTGTCGTACGCGGTAGCCCTACATTTCCAGCACGTTCATCCTTCACGTCTCCAGTCCGTTGAAATTTTTCAAACAAATTCTTTATTGTATCGCTTTTCGGTCCTTTGGTTACATTAAACTTCCGCTGAAAACTTCGTCTTGTAGCAGCAACACTGTGTTCTAGGCGGTGGAATTCCAACACCAAAAAAATCCTCTGTTCTAAAGAATAAACCATTTTTACCTGCAAACTTGCAGTCTGTGAACAGCATACGCTTGCAGCAGAAAGACAACTTACAGAATAGCGAACTCTTGAGAGGGACCTCAGCTATGCAATGCAAAAAAAAATTATTAAAAAATGTCAAATTGCGATAGAGTTATTACAAAAATGCCTCCCCATACACTGTTAAAAATCTGCCGCATTTTGTTGCAACGCACTCCCCTGCTTGTATAGAAAACAAACGGTTACTTAGCCGTGAAATTGAGCTTTCTCATTGGTTGGAATAGAGATATTATATACAAGCGGTGGAGTGCGTTGCAACAAAATGCAGCAGATTTTGACCAGTGTAGAAACACTGCAAAAACGTTGACCCATTTGCTAGAATGTAACTCAACAGCTTTTATAGAATATGTCTTTTATGACCAATGATAATGCTCCATAATACAATATTGTAACCGTTTTCTATAAAGGTGGTGGAGTGACGCTGCAGCAAATAGGTCAATTTTTTACGGTGTAAGAGCAAGATTGCAGCAAAATATCTTCACCAACATTGTTAAAATTTGAAACATTTGCTGCATCGTCACTGCATTGCTATTATAGAATATCTCAATTTTGACCAATGAGGATGCTTCATAATACAGTGAAGTAATCTTTTTCTATAAAAGCGAAGGTGTGATGATGCAGCAAAGGTTTCAAATTTTTAACAGTATAGTTTTAAAAAACGATGCATAAAATATTCTTTAAATCATGCCATAAGAAAGTAATTTCATCCGGGCAAATAAAACTTTATAAATGTAAAATATCCTGCAAACTCAAATACTGTTTGCGAAATTTATACCCATTTCTGAACGCTGCATTCCACTATCGAAGAATCTGTTACATCCATGGCAAAAATGCATTTCATTGAAATCAAATCGAATGAGACGCACTCCATATCCTTAATCTCCTTCCTTTGTATCAATGCTGAGTGAGCTCAGTTTCGGCTTCGACTGATCGCAAATCGCCGTCAGCGCCATCTATTGTTTGGTTTCCGAACTAAAATCAAAAATCACGGAGATAAAACTTATGGCATTATACATAACTCTCCTGCAAAAATTTTTTTAATAGCTGTCACCGTTTTTATGTTATTGAATTTTAAAATCTACCGGTTATTTTTGGAACACCCGGTATATTTAAGGTAATCTCTTTAAATTTACGAACTAGTCCTTCTCAGAAAAATACATCGGTAAATTCAGTATATGCGTATTCCTTCATATCATCACATTCAAATTCCACTGTTTTCGCAGAAAAATGTCATCATAAATTTCTTTTTCAAAAAAAGTGTGGTGTCTGGTAGATTTTTACAGTAGCATTAATTCTGACAATTCTGTAGTATTAATTCTGTTAATAAATTCTGACAAAAAATTTCCAGAGTGAATATATATTTATGCAGTGTTCTAAATTATGTTACATTGTACCATATAGTATTTAAATTATTTCTGAATAACGTATTTGCTATACAAACACATTATTTTTATTTCAGAGAATTTAAATATTTTTCTTTCGACTTTATTTTGTTAATATTTGAATCAAACTTAAAATAAAATCGTTCGTGCCGTATAAATATTTCACTAAGCAAAACAGAAATGTATTATTACAAAGAAAATTCCCCTAAGATATTTGAGTAAAATACACACATCCAGTCGAACATTTGAAAAAAAAAATCCATTGTTCATTACAAAAGGAAGGCTTTTTTGCATAATCACAGAACAGTTGAAATAAAATTTAGACTACAGAGTAAAACGAGCAGAAAAATCCTAGCTCAAATTATTACGCTTGTTTTAAATATTTTTGATGTAAAAGATGTTTCCTTTAAAATTCTTTGTTTACGTCATCTCTTATACTGTTATATTTAAAATTTCTCGAAAGATTACATACATATTTATTTTTGTAATATTATATGAAATTCGGTATATATTTTGCTTTTATTGGATTTGTTTCGCTGCGTTTATTCTTAAAAGAAATTACTTCTGTTCTACACAGAAAAATAATTTAAATATGTGCTGAAATATACTTGGGGAACAGAGTTCGTACGGTTCCGGAAATTTCATAAACTGGAAATTTTTTGATTTTCTTGTAAAAATTATTTAATTTAATAATGTAAATTTCGCTCGCTTAAGCTTGATGTATTTTTCTTTTATATAAAAATATATAAATTTATAGTAAAACAAAGATGTAAAAAACTAAGTTTTTGGATTAATTGAAATGAGGTTACATCACATTTTAATATAACTTATTATAGATAATTCAAGCTGTAGCTTCTTTTATTACGTGTTGATACGTTGAATTAAATATTTAAAAAGTATAACACACTTCCTTTACAATAATATAACTATACTTCATCTAAAACACTTTTATATAATGCCTCTTCCAAATTTTAAAAATCAGTTCCTGCGCTCGTTCTCGTGAGTTTTCATAATGCGTGCTTGCAAAACATAGATAGTAAAAATGTGCCAGACAGTCAGTTAATTTGGCGATCACATGTATCTTAAAGAAAATAAATGAAGTTTAAATTCAAATTCTACATATATAAATAAATTACATTAAAAAAATTCTGGCAATTCACCTGAAAATAACGGAATCAAGACAAACCTTGGAGAATGTATAATTACCATGAATTAATTTTCAATAATGGAATCGCTTCAGAATCTATAAGTATAATGATATAAACAGTTTAATTTAAAGAAAGCAATGGTAAGAAAGTCAAAATCTACAATTATATAGTAGTAGTTAAAGCACTTAGCGTGTATGAAATATAATGAGATTTCTTTCATTTAAAGTGTTATCACATAATGTTGCCAATTTTAGAAAAAATGTTATCTATGTCACAAATATCTAGAAAAAAATGAACTAGTTATTGTAGAATATTCTTGATCATGACATCTGTAATAGTTACAACATAACTATATTATTCTCTAATAATGTATCTCTAAAATGTCAGGTCTGGATTTGGACGAGAGAGGTATCGTTCGGGGTGTAGAAATAAATGCTATGTATACTCCAGAACCTAACAGTTCATAATGTATGATTCATTTCCTTTTTCTGACGAAGATAAATAAAAAAGGTAAAAAACAGCATGAGATTCTGCGAAAAGCAATCGAAGAAAGGAATATTGTTATAATTAATCATGACATGGTTTTTTTAAGTTACAGTATTAAAAACGCAAGTGTTTTCGACATCAACCACGAACAATGATGGGCATTACTTTTTGGCAGAAAATTAACAGTTTTGATCCAGCCAGGTCCTGCCCACTTCGAATTTCCATTTTATAGTATCAGGCAATGAGATAGTCTGTGTTACCTGCCACCCTTTGTAATTTATATTTATTGTAAAGCATTCGTAAAACAAATTTTATTTATTTTCTTCTTTTCTTTATGCTATTTTCCTCTGAGATTATTTTGAGAACTATTGAAAAAGGGAATATATACAAGTGAACGCATAAATACTGCGGCGCAAATAAAAGACAATAATTTTTAACTGGAGGAACAAAACAGACCATTTTGTTAGACATTTAGAAAAGCGGAAAATTCTGTAGGGGGGACAACCGAGATTATTGATAATGGCTTCCTCCCGTGGCAATGAAGGGTTTTAAGAGCTTCTAGAAATTCTTCAAGATGTCCGCAACTGACTATTTCCGGGGGGATTTCGGCTCAAGATTTTTCAAGAGTTCTTTCAGGGAATCCAGGGATTTGCGCTTGATTACACAAGGATTTTTACTCCAGGATCTCCTATACAGCGAGGTTTGTTTATGGGAGGGGTGGAGGATAAATACCGGATTAGCCTTCTTACACCTTGTTTTACAGCAATAGTTAATTAATATCAGCGGAATAACAATTAGACAAGAAAAAATTACAAGTAACAGGAATAAAACAATAGTAGATCTCAAAAACGCGAAAAAAGCATTTAACTGAATTGACATGTTCATCACGTCACAGTAATTTTGTTTCACTCTGTATTTCATTCACATTCCTTGCCAGGAATGGGCAGGAAACACGAGGAACCGTGAGTAAAAGGCTTTTGAACGCTATCATTCTTTTCTAAATCCAGATATGACAGTTAGAGATGTTATTAATTAGTATGTTTTGTTATCACATTACTAATTGACAATAAGTATTTGAAAAAAATTTATGACCCTAATATGCATCCGTATTGTTTCTGGACTTCTGTTACAAACTATTCGTATACAACAAAATGTATGAAAAATTTAAAATTTATTTCAATCATTTATAAATAACGGTTATTTTGGTTAGATTGACTTCTACATTTTCAAAACTACTATCTCACTAATGTCGTAAAAAAAGACGGAATTATTGTTTACCCCCTTTTTTAATGAACTATAATTACCTGAAAAAATACAGATGTAAATTTACTTGTTTACCATATTTATAATAAACAAGGTAAGATTGAAATACATTGGATATTGTCCTTTGAAATGAATTATGAAGAAAAAAAACATTTTGTTATATATTTCATTATTTCAAAAGCATATTTTCATATCTCAGTAAACTAAGTAAATAAACGTAATCCTTTAATTTAAAATTTTGTTATAGAACAAAGATGAAACTTTTCTATTCTAAATAAATTGTTTGCAAGGAATTTTGTAGAAAAATATTTTATGTAAAATCATTATAATATGTTTATATTCAGTATAACAAGCATTTTCTAAAATTTTAGTTTGCATAAATTATAGAGAATGGAATTTGATAAAATAAAATTAGTGTTAAAATTTAGTACAGAATCCAATTTATAAACAGTAAAGTGTTTTAATATTCAGCAATTATAAGTCTAAAAATATTTAAATATAAATGTATGCTTCTACAATAGAGATATAATTTACGTATAATATTCATGAATAGCACTTGATATAAAATTGAAAGAAGTTGTTTACAGATTTTTATTTTTAAAATATTCATTTTTTGTAAATATATTTTGATGTTTATTAATGAAATTTTCTTCTAGTAATATCTTTTAACATAATATTGAACTTTTCAATTCTTATTAAAGTAAAGATCCAAACTGATTATTTAAATATCTTTCACATACATAATTGTTTTATATTTTATGTTACATCGATTTGAAAGGTAGGATTACATTTGTAAAATTTCTAATTCTTCATCTGAATATGAGTTTAATTAATTATAGTGGTTCCGTTTCTTTAAAATTTCATTATAAATAGAAAAAAAATATTGCACATTTTATACACACTTATAATTTAAAATGCTCCATTTATGGCAAAATTCACAATGAATATTTTCCTTCTGTTTTCGTTCTGTTTTCGTTTTATTCGAGAAAGTAAAATAATTAAATTTATTGGTAAATAAAACTATTATCACTTTATAAATATTTTTTTAAAATTACAGCTTGTTACGGCAATGTAGAATATGAAATTAGCTTGTAAAATTCATTGTATTTTGTAGAGTGTCTGATAAGATCGTTAAAAATAGTAGAATTATTTTAGCTGGATTGTTTAATTTTTGAAATAAAAACATTCATTCGACACTATAAAAATAAGTTGATACACAAAAAATATGAATAATATTATTTGTTACAGCTCATCTATACATAATAAAGCCTGAACTCTTCCATGCTAATATAATGTCTTTAGATAATTTAATGACGTACACTTCTTTAATAAGATGCAGCCATGATAAAAAATTATAAGGACACTTGAAACACGAATATTATGTATTAAACTAATCATCAATTTACTACTGTAAAGTAAGAAACATTAGGAACTTATTAATACAAAATTAAATAACACTAAAATTTATAAATCACATAATAATGGATATGTATGACTTTAAACAGGAAAGAATTATAAGGACATAATGAAATTTGCTAGAAATAAATTAATATTCTAAAAAATACATTTTTATTTTCAATGACAATTATTAATCATACAGTCATTGATTCAGAAAGTCCAGATAAAGTTTGTTCAAAAAGTTTTTTCACACTAATTCGATAAATGATGTAAAATTGTCCGTATATAAATATTGTGTGTCATGTTTACATACTGTTTTAACTAAAAAAAATCCCAGAGATTCTCGATGGGGTTTAAATCAGTATTTATTGACAGCAAATCTAAAAACTGGGCACAATTGCCTCGAAGCTTGAAGTTGATTCAAGAGACACAGCAACTTGTATTATGTTTTTGAAGCAAATAATCATCGCCTGTGATAATGGATGAATCAGGCAATACTTTTTTAATCATATCTACATGCGATTCTGAATTCATGCGTCATCGAATGGATACAATTAGTGTTATTACATTGGCTCGAAAACCTGCCCACATCATCACAAAACCTCTTCCGGGTTTCTGTTTGAAAAAAAAACAGGTTTATTTTTTTTCAAATTACATTAATAATAGAGAAAACCACCTGGTGCCTCAGAATTTTTTTTTCTCCGAAAATACTGCATTTTTCCAGCAAGATACAAAAAAAACGTGTTCTTTAGAAAATTTTTATCTAAGCTTATTTTGTAGCTTTGTAAGCGGTAGACGCCATGAAAAATCAAGCAAATCGGGGCAAATTTAACATTGGGATTGTTTTAGAACATAACAAAACCATCGGCTATTGTAAGGTTTTTTCATTGCCGTTTTAATTTTAATAGAACTTTTATTTTTAAGCAAATTTCACGGGCAGTTTCACATTTAGGGTTAGTAGTCAGAAAAGCAAACTTAACTGTATTCTTATTCTTTCCATAATCCTTCGGATTCTTAAAAATAATTATAAATTACAGTTTTAGATCTGTTTTTTTGTTGTTGTAATTTCACGTCCGGTTATTTCACATTTCCTGTAAGCAATGCTTAAAAAAAATTTCAAATATTCCGTATAATGATCAACCATCAACGAAATATAAATTATTGCTCTGTCTGTGCGGGTGTGTGTGTCTGCGATGGCTAGGGAAATATGTGGCAGTGTACAAAGCTGATTTTTTTCTACTTTAGCCCAAATCTCCTACAAAAGAGCCTAAGAATCAGAATTTTAGATTTCTAATAATTATAGTCCATATTATAATCCTTTGAAATACAGTTAGGAAGTATAGTTTTTTCCGAGTAGCAAGCTACGTTCTTAAAATGTTAATTAATGATTTAAAAAAGACTAGAAAATCCTCGTATACATTTTTTTACTGCAACACAGCTAATCACATATATATTCCAATGTACGAAGTGCCAACAATCTGACGTACAACAGCTGTGATCAAAAATCCTCAGTTAAACTGACAGTTTGCCGGTCTATGAATTTTAAAGGTCTTAGAAAAAACAGTGACTTTTGAAATGTTAAATACTCAAATTGTTTTTTTTTAATTCTGTCCCAGCGTTTTTATTAATTCTGCAAAAGTTTTATACAATGAACCAAGCGTAAACAAGCTAAGGGAAAAATGTGGAAAAAAATGTTTTTTATGAGAGTTAGTTATAGATTTTAATTATTCTGAATATCAGGTACATCAGGAGAAACTTTGGGCTACTCTAAAACCTTTTTTTTGATCCTCGTACGTACCGCAGATTTCGCTAGCTATCGCAGACACACACACACAGACAGAGCATTTTGTTCTTTTATTAATATAGATGGTGTACTCACACTATTTTATACGTCTATGTATAGTGTCTTTAGCCACCTGTGCACTGAAATTATTTTTAATTTGCCGCATGAGCATATTTTGCCTAGATACCAATCGCCGTCTTCCCCGATTAGTCGTCATACGTGGTCTTCCACAGCTTGGTTTCAATTTAAAAAATTTCAAAATCTCACATTTTGTTAATTCTTTACACTTTGGCATTTTTAAAATAAGAGGAAATAATTTCTCCACCTTTTATATTTTTATAAAAGTGCAATATGATATCATACAACGTCATTACACACAGGAAATCACTTGTTTCTAAAAAGCTTTGCATAAAGTGGTTAAACTTCTGAGACAGCGTTTCTGCGAGAAAAAAGAAAAAAGAAATAAATATAAATATAAATATATTTTTCATTTTAAACACCCAAATAGGCTAATTTTATTTTACTTCGATTGAATTTTGAGTATTTATTGTAAATTAGCATAAAATATTTTCTTCCTTAATTATTAAAAACCAGATTTGCAGAGGACTTAATCTTTTGAGACAGAGTATAGCTATCACTGTAAGGTGGTGAAATCTTGATCCAATATTTGGATCTCCTGTTGCAGCAGGGTTCCAATAGTTGGAACGATGTTGAAATAGAAAGCTCCAAATGTTTGTTCGAGATTGCACCATCTTAAGGTGGCAGTTACTAAGTACCAAAATTTGGTTTAAATTAGTGCAAAAATTTTAACAGTTTATTAAAATCTTTTAAATTATTGTCTTTCGTAGATTTTCTAAGTTTTCAATTTGAAATTTGTTTAAAAGGTTCCGTTTCAAGTACTTTTATAATAAAAACATTTGAGAATTGTCTAGTCATGTGGCTCCTACATTTGGCGACTTTTCGTTTGTCCTTTTAATTTTTTTCCATTGTTGTAAAATATCTGAGTTTATGTTACAGTGTACATTTTACTCACTTCAATTCATTTTACTTTTACAAATTTTGTTTCTAAATGTACTGAAAAATTCGATAATTTTACTGTTAGACATTTGTAAACAAACTTATACACTGTTAAAAATCTTGTCCTATTTTGAACCAAATTTTGGCTTTCAAGTAGCTGCCACCATAAGATTGTGAAATTTCATACTAAGATTTGGAATTTCCTATTTCAACCTATTTCCAACTATTGAAACTATACTTCAACAGGAGCTAGAAATATTGGTTCAAGGTTTCACCATCTTAGCTATTAGGCACCAAAATTTGGTTCATACTAGGACAAGATTTTTAATAGCGTGCTGACATATTTATATAATAACAGTAAAAAAAATATATAGTTATTTTTATAGTAGGATTTGGTAACTCTGTTCATACAGATACCTTATTTCCCAGATGAAATAAGGGTATTTTTTATCTTAATAAAAAAATATGCTTTTTAGAAAAAAATACTAACCGACTTCAAAAAAAGTATCAAGCTTAGCGACAACTTGGCACTAACGCATATGAATACATAATTTTAATATGGTTATGATTTGAAAACATTGCAACAATGAAAGATGATTTGAGACAAATCATTATTATTATTTTTAATAAATCCGCATTCTTTTATTTTAAAAACTTTCTAATCATCAGAATTTAATGAAATTAAAAGATGTATTATAAGAGTAAGAGTGTAAGAGTTATAGCCTAAAATTTTATTTATTTATTGTACACACACATCTGATTTGTGTGCTCGACACACTGAGAAAAAAATACAGTTCTGGAATCTAGAATCTAAATTGTGGCTCTAGAAAAAATAGTTCCATGTCATCCTTATAAATTCTAGTTGCCATTATATGAGAGTTCTAGAATCTACTACAGAAATTCAAGAGAGCTTTCCTTTATTCTCGTTGTAATACTTATTTGAAAATCTCAGCAAGTAGATGCAAACACAAGAGGTTTGATTTAGTAACTATAATTCTAGTTTTTGAAACTATTTCCGAAATCAAGCTATAATTTCTCGTTACTGAGACGAGTCAATAACGTTTCGTCACCTTGAAAACAAGGGACTAGAAATGTTAGGTCATTTCGGCTATTCAGCTTTGTAGTTCAACCTATTCGCATATTTCGGTCATCTATAATTCTAGTTTAGGTATCCAGAAAGTGACTAACTATTCATTCTAGATGAAGGCGGTATATTTTTTCTCTCAGTGCATGAAAGCCTGCGATTACCTGAAAACTGAACGCTTCTAATTGGATGACTGCTTCAAAAAGAGTTGGAATTTTTCATGTTTTTATTTTTAAAAAGTTCTAATCGCAAGAATTTGATAAAATTGAAATGGGACCATCTGGGCATCTTACACTTTCAAACTAAAAAAGAATTATTAAAATCGGTTCATATTTACGGAAGTTATGAGTGAACAACAAATACATACAGGTCGAAATCATAACCTCCTCCTTGAAGTCGGTTAAAAAAAAGAAAAAGTCTAGTTCAATCTTCAAAATTTCGCATTATTTAATTAGAGATTTCCTTCCTGATCATAAAATTACAGGACCCATACTAACCTAGGATTATGTCGAAATATATTTCTTGCATATGTCTTGGATTCAGCGAATCTTTTTTTTGTATCTTTACTATAATTTTAACTTGATAAAATTTTAATATAATTATAATTAATATAATTTATCATTTATTTTATTATAATTTTAACTTTTTAACTTGAAGTAATGTTCTGATTAATAATAAGTGACTTACGGTGAATTAAAATTTACTGAGTTTTTTAGATCAATACGTGATAGACAAATAGAGATATACCAATAGGCGGCTGTATACTCATCATGTTGACAACAGAAATTCCATGATTAGTTAAAACTCTATTCACATATTAAAATGCAGTTGGTCTGCAATGTCATATCTTGGTGAAATACACATGCAAACATGATTTTAGTGGTAGCCTAGTAGATTTATTTACTTTTGTATCTTGCTTCTTCCAGTTCTCCATGTGTTCATATCATTGGGCGCGGGAAAACGCAACTGAAAGTCTACTGATCAGCAACTAAAATGGCATATGTATTTGGTTTCCAACAAGATATGATTTGGCAGACCAATTGAATTTTAATATTCTAATAATTTCTGTTTAAATTTGAAATTTTAGCTGTCAATTCAATGAGATGATAGTCTGTGTAGCCGCTACAACGGTCTATTATGTTCTCGTTATATGTCTACATAGTAGGATGTTAGCATTTAATTTACATTTATATTTGAAATTTTCACATAGTTTTTATCTTATTTCGGAAGAGGCTTTATGAATTTATTTGAAAGAAATTAAAAAAAAACAACACAATTTTAGGGAAGAAAAAGTACTTTTATTTAATTTAACAAACTTAGTCTATGCATTATTCATTTTTCTATACATTGAAATACGAGTAACAATCTGTGTATGTATGTCTCTCAAAATTTTCACACAGTTTCTATAATATTTTGAAGGAACAAATATGAATTTCTGTGAAACAAATTTAAAAATATGTATTTTTAGGGATAAAAAGTATTTTTGTACAATTTAACAAATTTATTCTATATACACCCAGAAAAATGTTTTGTTGAATCAACAAAAACTTTGGTTATTCCTACAATTCATTTTGTTTAAATATGGCTCAATGGAAATTTTGTTTGAATAAACAAAAAAATTTTTTTTTGCAATTTTTTCGTGTACTATTTTTATCCGAAATTAATAGGTTAAGGGAGACCCGAATCCCATTTTCGGGCAAAATTCACCAAAAGTTCAAAAATTTTTTTATCTCAGAAAACGATAAAATGCATATTTGCGAATATCCATGCAAAATTTCTGAACTCAGGTAGGGGAGAGTGGGGATACTTGAGCATAGGGGATACTTGAGCCACCCCTATTATCTCTACAGTTGATTACTTTTTCTTTCTAAAACTGCCAATATGATAACATATTTATAGTTCTGAACATGTAAAAAAGAAATCACACATCTTGGTACCATTTTGAAAGTATAGTGATTAATAGTTGTCTTTTCCCTATCTGAAAAAAATATTTGGGTGCATGGTTTTTTTGTTTTTTTGTAATCAAAGTTTTGTTTAAAGTTGCAACTATATACATACATTCAATAAGCATAATTTCAATTGTATTTTGAGTCTAAAATAGTTCTAATTGCTGCATGCTTTATTTAGTAAAACTCTGGGAAACAAAAATAGTGATAGTGGGGATACTTGAGCCAATGAGAGTGGGGATACTTGAGCCATGTCTTAACCATCCTCACTAGAAATTAAACATGGGTGAAACAAACAAAAAATAAAATTCCATCCTTATATTCACTAATAGATATTTTTCTGGAGAAAAGGGAGAATAATTTTTCATTTTATTTTTTTTTCTTAAAAAAATAAAGACCTAAAAATGTTTAAAAATGCATATTTTTTAAATGAAAATGTCTATTTTATTATTCGATTTGTTCGATTTGACAAACGACCAAAATTCGAACAAAATAGTCTGTCTAGATAAATGTAAACATAGTTTTCAATTTAATTTTCATTAAATGAAAATAACTTTTTAAAACGGTTTTACAGGCTATAATCTCTAATACTTTAATTAGTTAGGTCCAACATAATAAAATATTTATTTTTTAATATAACATATTAAGATTAGTATTTTATATTGAAATCGTAACCTCTGTTGCTGTAACTTTTTTTTAACTAAGAAAATTGAAGAAAAATTGGTAAAAAGAGCGCACAAAAACAAGAAAAGCAACAAAAATCCCAGTTCAAACTTACCTACATGGAGCCAAAGAGGAAGACAAAATCTTTTCCTGTGAAATCAAAAAAGTGTTTGAAATAGTAGAATGATACATCTGGCTTAAATTCCGACAGCTACTAAACTAAAAGCATGAGTTCGACAATAATCATTAGAGGAAAATTCTGTCAATGATGGTGATGATGTGAAAGAAAACCTTCTATTGATGGTTGGTTACTAATAAAATATGCCAGAAAGAAAACTGTAAAAATATTTGTTGGATAAGTGCTTAATATTTTGAAAATGAAATTTGCAAGAAGAATTGCAGATTCCAAATTTAAATGGCTCTGAACTGAGGATGTTTCTACCGTCGTTATAACTGAGGTTCAAATTATCCTTCGACAACCAGTTTTAACGACAAAAAATGATCGTATTACTAGCTTTGTTTTCTTAATTGGTTTTGAAACACTTTACGTTTCATAATTTATCATTCTGTAAAATATTTGTGCAAAAATAAAGCGAAAAAAATTACTTTTGTAGGTATTTTTCCGTAGTGGCTCAAGTATCCCTTCACTATGGCTCAAGTATCCCCGCCATGGGGATACTTGAGCCATGATGTAAAACAAAAAATAAACATTTATTATGCATAGAAAAATAGTTCAAAATTTATTGAAAGTGGTTTTTAGTTGAAGGAAAAATATCAAATTTTCATTTTCAATATTTTATTTTATTCTAAAAAAATATAAAAAATTTAAAAAAAAATAAAATTCAAAAAATGGCTCAAGTATCCCCATCTTCCCCTATACTTGGAACAGGTAGAAAATGAGCTTTTTTAATTTTACTCACTATAGAGTTTAAAGGACTAACGGCCATTTAAAACTTGTTTTCCTGAAAATGACTTTTTTTTATATTTTGTCTAAGTTCAAAATACTAAGGCTCAGTGATAAAATGATTTAGAAACAAAGTGTTTATGTTTTTAGAATCTTAAAAAAATTTGCAATAAAAGTAAGGAGAGATATATCTTTTAACTATTTCTGAAAATTTTACATAAATTGGTAAACATGAAAATTATAACGAATTTAAGGAAATTTACCATGAGTATTTTTATTTATTTTTTTAGCCGATTAAAATAGAAAATTAAAAATATCTCTCCTTAGTTCTTTTCTATATGCTATAACACTATTTAAGAAATTTTAGTAATACCAAAATATTGAAAATTGAATGAGGAGTAGTAATTTTAAAAAGTGTATTTTTCGACAAAAAAAATCATAAAAATCCCCATAAAAAATATACTTTTTAATAAAAAGTGAAATTTTTTGCTAATTATTCCTTACCAAAAGATTCTTAAGTAGTACACCAAAATTCATTACTTTAAAAACAATAATAAAAATTTTGGGTTTTTACTTACGGGTCTCCTTTAGTACATTTTATTAGAGTGTCAACAATATTTTTTTGTCTGAGCAACAAAACCGATTGTTTACTTTAACTAAAGAATTCGCTTAAAACAACCAAAATGTACTCAACAAAACATGTTTTGTAGTTTTAATCAATTCCTTTTTCTGGGTGCATTATTTACTAAATTACATATTGAAATATGAGTATGATGTGACGATAATCTCTGCATGTACGTGTCTCGTATTTATTACTCTAAGTGTATGAAGTGTTTCAAATTGACACGAACTCAAATTACTGAGCAAGTTCCAAGAGTTTAACAATAGTCTACGTGATATTACATAAACCGAGAAACTTAAAAAAATATCTTAATCTCTTTAAATATGTTTTTTTCGATAAAATGAAATTATTTAAATTTTTGTAACTAAAAATGAGCTAGATGGAGTTTATGTGAAACATTAAATATTTGTTTATAATCTTAAAACTAAAGTTAATAAAACTGCCTATCAAAATTAAAAGGAAATCTGTATCTTATATATGTAATGTCGTTTGAGGTACTTTTTAAAAATATGATGTGGATTAGTTAGGATTGTATTTTTTTTAATCACACATTTTCATTGGTAAAAATGAAATGTTCTACATGTACTTTTAAGTTTTTTCGTCAATTGAAATATGCTTTTTAGTTTTTAATGCCAAAATTCCAGCATTCAAATATGATAATAAGATACGTTTTTCTTGTAAAAAAGGGGAATATATATATATATTGAATTAGGAGAATTTTTTTCTAAAGAAACGTTAGAAGAAAATAATGGCGTGTGAAAATTTCATATTTTAATTTCTAGTCTACTAAATTCTTCAAATTTTTTTTTTGCTTTCAGTTTTTTTAAAAACAAATGTCTTACATTAAAGGTATACTTGATTTGTATGCACTTTTTAATTAGAAGCATGTTTTTGTCACAAGAGATTTTGAAAAGACATTATCATATTGTATGTACAGAAGAATCCCGCCAATCACACCCCTACTAATCCGAAATTCCAGTTAATTCAAAGGGATTTCATTTTCAAAAATTGTACTTCAACAAATCAAAGGATTTTAATAGAACTGATGGAATAAAAAGATATACTCAATAATGTAGAAGTACACAACATAAAATGGAAACTGGCACTGTTTGCATAATTGTAGAAGGAATCTTAAAAAATTTTCGAATATAAGCTCCTTTGCCAGTCACAAATAGAATTTTTTTTTAAATGCAAAAAAAATATTTAAGGCAGTTAAAAATTTCTTCTTCCTTTCAACAGTTTGATTTCGAAAATCATTTTTAGAAATGATTTTTCTACCCCCCCCCCCCTCCTCTCATTGACGTGGTAACTAAGCTTTCTATGGTTTTGCTTTCTATGGTTTTGAAATTCAAAATACACTGAAAATAAATTTCCTCTTAAATGTACTTGTCAAATATATGAAATTACTTTCAACCTATCTCACGTCTTATCTCTCAAGTGTGCTTGTTTATTCAGTTTTAAAAATAATATCTTAGCAATTATAATGATCAGCTGATAATTAACATTTAATATTCAATCCAGATAAATTTACAGATTATTTGAGAACAAATTAGTATGCATTTAAATCAATTTCTTATCAGTCCATTTTGAAAGCTGGTTTGTAAGCAAATCATATAACCTTTGTCTTGAGATAATAGACTTTGTGTTGCTGTTAGAATTATAACAGCAATTTTGAATAGATTAAAATCTGGAAACTGTTTTAGCATTATTTTTCACGTAGCCATTTTATATTAGTTTTCAGAGAAATTTTCTAATACTCCTTTTATCTTATCTAAGAGTTGTTTGAATTCTCCACTGTTAAATTCTCCATTTTATTTACATTTTGAACTGATAATCTCTGATCTTGAATCTTAGACACTTTGGCATTACATTAAATAAGTTGTTGATATGAAATTAAGAGTTTGTTTGTTAGATTCGTACATATGTATATATGTAATTAATTATAAAATATACAGAGCAATTAAAATACACATATCTCATTTACAGGTACTAATAACAAAACTTTAAAAAATAAAATGATTCCAAAATATATATCCAAATCTTTAAAAGTATGAATAATTAAATGCTCTAAAAACAATATTTAGTACACGAAGATTAAAGTGACACTTGGCGCACAAGCAGATGAAATAACAGTTTTAGCTCGAGAACTTAGTTTCGGAATTTAGTTTTCGGAAGCGTTCATGAGTTTAAAGAATGATGATTTTTTTCTCAAATATGCACTGTAAAAAATATGACTTCTTTGCTGCATCGTCAATCCCCCGCTTTTATAGAATACCACTCTTTTGACCAAAGAGAATACTCCATGATAGATTGAAGTAGTCGTTTTCTATAAAAGCGGTGAAGTGAAAATGCAGCAAAATAGTAATACTTTTGACAGTTTGTGGTAAAATGACGGATTCAAAGGATAGTTCTAGTGACTAATAGAATTACAAGGTATCACAAGAGCAAACTTATAGGGAACCTTTATGCATATTGGAACTAGTAATGTCAAAAAATACAACTAGAAATTAAGTAAACGTGATTTTTGTATAATAATCACAACAATATGTGAAATCATAAAAAGGTGTTAATTGCAATTTCGCTATTGTCCTATTATCAAATTTATTGAAAAAAAATACAAGAACCAAATTTCTTTAAATCTACTAATACTTTTTCATATAAACAATCCCGCCCTTTTTTAATATTTCTTATTGACTGGTTCCTTTAATTACTTGCAATTCTATTGGTCAATAAATCTATTCCTAGATTCAGCTTCTTTAAACGAGCAAGATTTCATTATTCTGTTTACAGATGATGATACACTAAACACTACCAAAACTGATTTGCTAAACAAATTTTTACCTGCCTATGTAATGTTTAGTTGAGTTTAATAAAAGAATGTTAGATATGCCTTATACAAAAGTTTTTATCCTCTGCCAGATAACAAGAATTATGATTTCGTTTGACCGAAAGTTATGTCACACAACTGCGAGGTATGAAATCAATTAGGTTATTAAAGCGTCATAAGGATAATCTCTCATTCTTGTTGCTTAGAGTTTTTCAACTTATAAACTGTTTGTGGGTGTGCTAATAAGCATTATCTCTAGTAAATTTTACATATCTGTAATGATATTCCTTTCTGTGGAATATTCTAGCGAAATCAATCTTAGAATTCCTTCGTTGAAATGGAAATCATACACTAGTTGAGCACTATGTGGCCTGGCATTATCACCTATGAGGACGAATTCATCTTGACTCTGCAATTAAGGAACCACGATAAGTCTGAGAATTTTATCGATACATCGCTAAGACATTAATGACATTAATGGCGACAGGCTCATACAACTTCATCGAATTATGGGATGAAATCGTGATGTAGGACAAGATTATTAGATGTAGATTAAAGAATGGTTAGTCTGCCTCGTTATTTCTTGGTACTATATGAGAAGCAGCGGGCGCCAACTCGTCATTTTGGCATCACTATCACGTCATCGAATTACGAGATGAAATTGGTGCCAAATTAAAGGTAAGATAATGTATATTAAGAGTATTTTGGTTTATCTGCGCATATTCTGGTACAGATCATCGGCATATTGAAATTTATAACAAAAATGACGTTATAATGCACAATTCAAACCCATAAACATAATCGTCCGCATTACATTGCAATATATTTTACTTCGCTATCGACTTTCAAGATAAACTAATGGCTTAGAAAAAGCTTATTAATAGTAAGCGAAAAAATTAACTAATTTGGCATAAATTGGTACAAAATGGAATGAAAGAGGAGCCAAACATTTCTTCTGACAGTACTATCACGTCATCGAGTTACGACTTTTAATTTTGGCACATTAGAGAGACCGACTGGGACAATACGAATATTTCGGTGCTAGACGAGCAGAGCGGAGCGCCAATTCTCCATTTTAGCGGTATCATCAGATTATTATTGAGTTACAATTTGAAAACCTGATGTAGAACAAGAATTTTAGGTGTAGTTTAAGGAAAGACTGCTCTGCCCCGACATTTCTTGGTACGATATGAGAAGAAGCGGGCGCCAACTCGCCATTTTGGCTTCACTATCACGTCATCGAGTTATGACATGAAACTTGTGCCATGCTTATATAAAGTACTTTAAGATTATTTTGGTCTGCCTGTGTATCTCTTGGTACAAACTTTCTGCAGACTGAATTTATAACAAAAATGTGTCATAATGTACAATACAAATCCAATAAATATAGTATGTAACATTACATTACTTCGTATATTTAATGTACAAAATTTCAGGCCGTAACGCGATGACGTGGTAGTACAGTCAAAATAGACATTGGCGCCTCTTTCATTCCGCTTTATACCAAGTTATGCCAAATCGGCCGTTTTTTTGCTTACAATTAATTAGTTCTTCCTAAACCATTAATTCATCGTGAAAATTCATGGCGAAGTAATGTAATCTAAAATATTATGTTTATAGGATTTGTATTGTACATTATGACGCATTTTTGTTATAAATTTCAGTCTGCCGAGGGTTTACACCAGGATATGCGCAGAATATGCGCAGGCAAACCAAAATATTTTTAAAATACTTTATCTTACATTTAATTTGACACCAGTTTCATCTCGTAACTCGATGACGTGATAGTGAAGCCGAAATGGCGAGTTGGCGTCCGTTGTTACTCATATTGTACCAAGAAATGTCAAGGCAGACCAGTCATTCCTTAATCTACACCTAATAATCTTGTCTTACATCAGGTTTTCAAGTCGTAACTAGATGATGTGATGATATCGCCAAAATGGAGAAATGGCATCCGACTCTGCTCGTCTCGTACCAGGATATGACGAAGCAGACTGAAATATTCATATTGTGCTAGTCGGTCTCTTTAATGTGTCATAATGTTAATGTTAATTGTTTCGCGTACTATTAATAAGCTTTTTCTGAACCAT
The DNA here is from genome assembly GCA_964019185.1 of Maratus speculifer. Classification (NCBI taxonomy): domain Eukaryota; kingdom Metazoa; phylum Arthropoda; class Arachnida; order Araneae; family Salticidae; genus Maratus; species Maratus speculifer. The sequence goes on along the minus strand of OZ025298.1, from coordinate 183,317,877 downwards.
TAGTTTATCTTGAACGTCTATGGCAAAGTAATATACCGGGTGATTATAATTAAAGTCCCGATTTTAAAAATCGATAATTTTAAAACTACTGGTCAGATTGACTTGATATTTTAGCAGAACAATCGTAAGGCAATGGAATTTTGTTTGGCAAAGGGAAAAAATAGTTCCAAAATGTGCCGATAGATGGCGCTGTCGGGGTAATATCAGGATGAAAGACCAAAAATGTATTCGTTAAACACAGAAATGTTGTTAGCCAAAAGAAAAAAAATAGAGTTCAGGGATTTTCTAAAGATTTATTAGCGAAAATACCAGAATACAGCGACAACAGCGATTATGACAAAAAAAAAAAAGAGCTTCATGGAATCAACACCTTGCTGATGATTAAAGCATAAGTTGTTCGATATGCCCTCCGCCTTCTTCCGCTACTAATTGGAAGCGCAAAACGGCATGCTCCACAACATATCGGAGGGTATCTCTACTGATGCAATGGATGTGGTGTGTGATGCTTGCCTTCAAGTCGGCTAGATTCTGAATCCTCCCGCTGTAAACAACATTCTTCAGGTACCCCCAAAGCCAGAAATCACACGGGTTTAAGTCGGGGGAACGTGGCGGCCACGTTGTTGGAAAATGACGGCTTATGATCCTGTCATCTCCGAAATTAGCACTCAGTAGCTGCTTCACAAGAGTAGCAATGTGCGTAGGAGCGCCACCTTGCATGAATATTGTGCGATCCACACACTGACGCTGCTAGTGCCGGAAGGACATGGTTACGCAAAATTGTTTCATACCGCTTGCCAGTAACGGTGCAGGTAACGGGGTCCGCAGGTCTGATCTCCTCGAAGAAAAACGGATCAACGATAAACGCTGCCGTTATTCCGCACCACACAGTAAGCTTTTCAGACTGAAGAGGTAAAGGCTGTAGCTGGGACGTATTCTCGGTCGCCCATATCCTACAATTTTGCGTATATACAGAACTTTGCAAATGAAAGTGGGCTTCGTCAGACCGCAGAATGTTCCATGGCCATCCGTTAACCACTTCCATCCTGGCAAGAAATTGCACTGCAAAAAATTGACGTGCTTCCAGGTCAGCAGGTAGCAACTCCTGCACATGAGTTATCTTATACGGATAACAGCTCAAGATCTTCCGTAGGATTTTACGCACCGTGCTGTTCGGCATATCCAGCATTCGGCGAATTCCCCGTGCACTGCTGATTCCAACATCACTGTTACTCTGTTCTTGTAATGCTGCAGCCACATCTTCCAGTGCCTCAGCCGAAACTGGTTTCCTTCCTCTACCCCGTTTAACGTCAAATGAACCGGTCTCTTCGAATTTGCAATCATTTTTCGCAGACCTTTTGTGGTTATTGGACCCAATTTAATGGATTTTAATGTCCGAAACTTCCTAATAGCTGTAAGTGCACAGTCATCGTTCTTATAAAAAAGCTTCAAGAGCAGAGCGCGATCCTTCATAGTCAGAGTCATGATGAAGCATTTAGGCAAAGAGCTGGTGCTCTGCAATTTTATGGCAGCTAAGTCTCATGTGCGCATGTCACGTATTAGTAATTTGCATATATCTAGACAATGTGAACACTGACAGCGCCATCTATTGGCACATTTTGGAGCTATTTTTTTCCTTCGCCAAACAAAATTCCATTGCCTTACGATTGTTATGCTAAAATATCAAGTCATTCTGACCAGTAGTTTTAAAATTATCGATTTTTAAAATCGGGACTTTAATTATAATCACCCGGTATATTACAATGTAACGCGAAAGATTATGTTTATAGGATTTGAATTGTACATTATAATATCATTTTTGTTATAAATTTCAGTCTGCCGAGTGTTTTTACCAGAATATACACTGGCAGACCGAAATATTTTTAAAATACTTTATTTTAGCTTTAATTTGGCACCAATTTCATCTCGTAACTCGATGATGTGATAGTGACTCCTAAATGACGTGTTGGCGCATGCTGTTATTCCTATCGTACCAAGAAATGCCGAGGCAAATTAGTCAATCCTTAATCTACACCTAATAATCTTGACCTACATCATGATTTTATCCCGTAACTCGATGATGTAATCATTCGTGTCGCCGCCGCCCGTTCTAAATGTTTAATTCCTAAAAATGTAGAACTTAGTGCGTACATTGATAGACAACTTGGCTAAGACCCTCAATCCACCTCCGTCAAACTTTCGTCTACAGGTACACGATTTTTCAGAGTGTCACGTTCTTTGAGACTGTAATCTGCTTATTGTCATATTCAGCAATAAACAAAGATTCATTCGGGATAAGCACGTTGCACCGCTTATTCGTCTTCACCTGAGATATTCTTGTATCTAGTTGCAAAAGAAACACAAAACCATAGGTTTGAGAGCATACAGAACAACATGATGGAATCGTTTTTGAATAGTTTGAGACAAAACTGTAGTACTATTGTATCCTTCTGAATGTGCTTTTATAGTATAGTGACGTTCATACTCAAGTTTCGGTTTCTTCTGGCAGTTCAATAGTAAACACCGGTCCTCTTTTTGTGTTGTTGCACGCGTTCGATTTTGTCCCGCGTTTCGGCTAACATTTTCAGTTTCCAAACATCTAATCCTAAGATTGGAAATGGCACTTTCGGAAGCCCCGAACGCGTTGGCTATAACAGATTGCTCTAAATGACCGATGGCAACTGCTGAGACGATGATTAGGAGTTCAAATAAATTATTTTGTTGAAATATTGTATCCACTGTTAAAAAACATTCAACGCGTGTCACTTGTTTAAACTTTTACTGATAATGAATGCTGCGATGTCACTTTATCTCCTTACCCAAAACTTTTTCTGCGCCACAGACAAAATGTGCATATTTCCAACATTCAGAACTTTAAAATATTAATACATTTTACTTCATTTTTATTAAAAGAGTTGTTTTCTATATGGTCATTTGTAGTAAAACTCACAATATCCCTTAATTGCTTTTGAGCAGTGTACAGGGTGATTCTAAATTTTTCTCACAATAAAAGAGGGGTGATAGTACACATCAAGCCAACAATATTAAATAGGAGACCGAGGGTCCAAAACGTTTTCCGAAGGAAATAGCCGCCATTAAAGTTTAAGGACCAAAATTTCCAATAAACATAAAAAACGGAAAAATCGGTCGATTGATTTGCGATTTTAACTAAAATTATTCTTTATGTCGGCATTTTCTTAAAATTAAATTATAAAGATGAATTTCAAAAAATGCCGATTGAGGGCGCAATAGACTTTGGAGTAACGAACAACTATTTTTTGCCGGTAATTTTTGCAGTTTATTAAAAGTTTTCGTAAGCTTAGACTCAAACTTAAATTTTGAGCTCAAAATCTGAAGTCGGGAGTGGTTAAGTAGCACAAACTGAGCTGTGTTCAGATGGTACAAAATTCAAATGATTATAAAAAACGGAAAAATTGGTTCATTGATTAGCGGTTTTCACTGAAACTATTCTTTATGTTGGTATTTTTTTAAAAATAAACTATAAAGATAATTTTCAAAATATGTCGTTAGAGGGTACTTTAGACTTTGGAGTAATGAACAACTATTTTTTGCCGTTATATTTTGCATCTCATTAAATGTTTTCGGAAGCTTAGACTTAAACTTAAATTTCGAGCTGAAAATCTAAATAGTAGGGAGTGGTTAAGTAGCACAAACTGAACTGTGTTTAAGGGGGGGGGGATGTTCAAATTTAAAATAATTATAGAAAATGGAAAAATTGGTCGATTCATTTGTGGTTTAAAATAAAACTATTCTTTAAGTCAGTATCTTCTTGAAAATAAATTTTAAAGATAAATTTCAAAAAATTCTGTTAGAGGGCGCCTTAAACTTCAGAGTAACTAAGAGTTAATTTTTAACCATTATTTTTTGGTTCTAATTAAACGCTTGCAAAAGCTTATTAAATGTTTTCGGAAGCTTAGATTTAAACTTAAATTTTGAGCTCAAATTCTGAATCGTTGGGAGGGGTTAAGAAGCGGAAACTGAAGTGTGTTCAGGAGTTGAAATTTAACCCTATCCCTTCTTGGAACACAATTCAATTTTTCGCTACTTAAACACTCCAACGATTCAGAATTTGAGGCCAAAATTTAAATCTATGCATTTGAAAGCAATTAATGAGATTAAAAAATAAAGGTTAAAAATTGTTGTACGCTATTCCAAAGTCGAAGGCGTGGTTGGCCTCTATTGGCATTTTGTGAAATTTATCTTTAAAATTTATTTTCAAGAAAATGCTGATTTAAAAATTAGTTTTAGCGAAAACCGTAAACAAATCGACCAATTTTTCCGTTTTTTATAATCATTTGAAATTTGAACCCTCTGAACACAGTTCATGTTGTCTACTTAACCACTACCAACTATTCAGATTTTGAGCTCAAAATTTAAGTTTAAGTCTAAGCTTACGAAAGCATTTAATAAGATGCAAAAAATAACGCCAAAAAAGAGTTGTTCGTTACTCCAAAGTTTGAAGCGCCCTCTATTGGTATTTTTTTAAATTTATCTTTATAATTTATTTTCACGAAAATACCTAAATAAAGAATAGTTTTAGTGAAAACCGAAAATCAATCGACCAATTTTTCCGTTTGTTATAATCATTTGAAATTTGAACCCTCTTAACACAGCTCAGTTTGTGCTACTTAACCTTTCCCAAGTTCAGATTTTGAGCTCAAAATTTAAGTTTGAGTCTAAGCTTACGAAAACATATAATGACCTGCAAAAAATAGTTGTTTGCTACTCCAAGGTCTAAAGCGCCCTCTATCGGCATTTTTTGAAATTTATCTTTATAATTTAATTTTAAGAAAATGCCGACATAAAGAATAATTTTAGTGAAACCCGCAAATCAATCGACCGATTTTTACGTTTTTTATGTTTATTTGAAATTTTGGTCCCTAAACTTTAATGGCGGCTATCTCCTTTGGAAAACGTTTTGGACCCTCGGTCTTCGATTTAATATTGTTTGTCTTGATGTGTACTATCATCCCTCTTTTATTGTAAAAAAAAAATTAGAATCACCCTGTATAATGTTAGAGAACATAACATACATGAAATCAAGTACATACAAACGGATTTCTCTATAGGACTGTTTGCGTGATTACAACGTGTTCAAACGACATTCCTATTACATAGTTTTACTAATTTATTTTAACTTACTTATTCATATCCTTATAGTCTACATGCACTTGTCAAGATGTGCAATCGGACCAGTGTTGGGCGATGCATATTTTGAACTCAATCGCAGCAACTACATTTGGTAGGAAAATATCAAATGAATCACGCATTTCTACTATTTTTTCATTTATGTATGTATATTTGTAATAATAAAATTTTTCACCATTTCCCAGTTTAGATTTTGTTCCAAATTCTTATAAAAATCTACTTTTACTTATATTTCAGTAATATTCTAAATTTTAATTATCATCTAAATTCCACTTTTCCTTAATTCGGACGGGGAAAGGCCTTCGGGCCCACGAACCAACGAGGGCTCCGAGGTAAGGCAGTGCGTGGTGGGGCTTTGTTTGGCCTTGCTCGGCTCCCCGGCAGGAGGGCGGGAAGACGGAGCGGGGCGCGCGGGGTCCCATTCGTGCCAACCCCCTAGCGAGGCTGTGTTTTTGCAGTCTAGGTGGAACTTTCCGGGTCCACCTGGGGTCGCAACAGGCACCTATTCCGTGACACCGGACCCATCTTGGTTCTACAGGGGAGTTGGGGTGTTTTTTACTCCAAAGCCTAGACTGGGTGGCTCTTTTAGAAGCCGAGAGGTGTTTTCTCGGCCTTCGAGTACCTAGTCACCATCCCTGTGCGGTACGCAGCAGGTGCGTCCTAAGGGGCGTTCGTAAGTCGGTACGTGCAGGGAGTGGGGGCGAAAGAACACTAGAGCGAGTCCGTGACTGTGCGGGCAGGAAGGCTTTCACCGTTTTCCTAGGGTCTTGCTAGGGGCATTTCCACTTTCCGGCTGACCAACATAAATGTGTTTCCTTTTATAGTGATTTCATCTTGTGGGTCTGCCGCAAAGCAAAGCCCATTCGGGGTTCAATGGCACCCCGGAAGCACCCTTTTGGCAAGAAAATCTCGCCAAATCTCGAAGGTCCATGCTTCAAGAATTCCCAAAGAGAACAAAGGGATACGTTATCTAGTCATTCTTTATCTAAGATCTATATATAGATATATGATTTTCGTATTATATATATATATATATATATATATATATATATATATATATATAATTCACATTATGCAATGAAATTTCATAATTTTCAAGGAAAGAGTGTATGTTAAAAATGGTAAACAATGAACTGTGAAGAATTAATAAATTAAAACAATTAAAAAACCAAACAAATACAGGCAAGAAAAAAACAGTCTGTTCTTCTTCAGAGGGAGGACAGACGAAACCTAGCCCCACCCCCCAACTTTAAAAAAATGAAATGTTTTAGGTTTCTGAACGCCTACCAAACCTGCATTCATTCAAAAATAACGACAGAAAAATATATACCAAATTTTAAAAACAAAACTAATGATATGAAATATTTGAAAAATCTTTGAAAAATCTTTACTATGTAAAAAATCTGTGCAGTAGCTTATAAAGTAATTTAAAATGAATGGAGAGTTTGGCAAGCCTCCCCCCTGACCTAAAACAAAACATTGAAATTATGAACAATCATACCTGCTTCAAGCTCTTGCCTGTAAAAACAACAAAACAATTAGAATGCTCACTCCAAGTCCAAATTGCATAAAACTTCGATACCAGGTCTGCATACCTCCCTAAGACTCGAAACATCCAGTCATATTCGTTCTAAAAATATAGACTTTAGAATAAAACTTTCAAAAAGAATGTCAGGGAAGCATGCTATCAAATTACAAGCTACGCCAACAGCCCGCAGTGTTGCCAATTATTTTTTACAATTGTTTTTACATAATATCTTAAAAAATTAATTGGAAAATTGTTATTATAAAAAAGATTTGCTGTAAATTTATAAACCTGCTTATAAAAATGTTTTTCATTATTACAAATTTTATAAAATCGAATTATTTGATTAATTATTATATTTATATAAATTTTTTTATGTAAGTTAGAGTACCAGTGTGGCATACTTCTTGTGAAAAAATTAAAACTATTTCTTTTATCATATAAATCTATATTTACTGTATTATTCAAAATAGCAAAAGAAATATCCAAAAAATCAACATGATAATCGTCATCGTTTCCCTTATTTAATTTTAAACAATCTGTATGAGGACGGTTTCAACATCATATAGGAAGTTTGCGTTGCTAAATCGTAAGTGTAGTTTCAATCCCAAGTTCGTATATAATCCATGAATAATTGAGAAAGACAACACAGGAGGCTAATTTACTGGAGACAAGTTTTTATTAATTTCACAGTTCCAAGAAAGGTTGCCGTGCCAGAGAGGGACCCTCGCAGAGATAGGTCCGATCGCTAGTACTTACAGAGAAGAAGTGGTCACAAATACATTTTTCACATCGTCAAGTGTTGGCGCGATACATGTACATAAAAATAGCCAAAAACGACTGATAAGCACAAATTACGGTGAGAGAAGGCACGTGGAGAGTTTCCGTTAAATAGACTTTCAATGATAGAAACCAAAGGGCATGATTTGAAATAATTAACGCCAAATGATAAAAGATAGCATATGGCCCGGAAAACCACAAGGATTGCATTCTTTACATAGGGTTAACAAAAATCTCACGGGCTCAGAAAGGAAATTAATTCTAATGAAATAAAATAAAAGACAAACTTAGCGCATCTGTTTCTTAAGCGAATAGCGTTTAACTCTGAATAAATACAGGCTAGAACTAACTCTTTAAATGGTTGTTACTATGGGAAAATACTTACAGTTACATGAACAAACGGATATATGTTGTGGCTTTAAAGAAAGAATTAGAGATAAGTGAAGTCATATTTTAAAGGAAAAAATGGCCGTTAGTAACTGAATAGAATTAAAGGGATTAAAAATCTAGCTTATTAAATAAAGATACAAATTAAGGGAATATTGTAATTTTAACTAAGGGGAAAAACAATTATTAACTAATATGTAAAGGAAAACGCCTTTACATATATCTCCCCGACGACCGACAAAGAAAAAAAAGCGTGAAACGCGGGAGATAAAAGAAAAAAAAACCCACAAACACATGCCTCCTCTCAAAGCTACACTACCAACTCATATAAACAAAACATATTATTAAAGAGGAACTGGTGATAACTTGTCTAATAATGCAATACTCAAGTAGTAAATAAGAAAAGATATCATGTCTCAATTTTAAAAATATGCTGACAAGCATGATAAAGCAAGTAGGTACCTATAAAACTTGCAAAAAGTCTTTTTTTTTTTAAACTGCAGTGAACTTCTGGACAGCTGTATATTATCTTGTTTCTTTTTTTTCTGTGTTCACACTCAATATTATTCCAGAAGATTTTAATTCAGATTGCTTGAAATTTCTATTCAAGCCAAAGCAATTTTTTATTGCTTAAACGAGTTGGTTACATTCCAACTTCTACTTTATTATTATATTTTTGAGACATGAACTATATTAAAAGGTAAAATAACACATAAAATATTGAATATATATGTAAGAACACAATCAAACATAATGAGAATTCTGTGACATGTAAGTTTTATAACTACAATAAAAGGAGAAGCAAATAAGCAGAAATATATGATTTACCTTGACTTTATTAATGATTCTCTGTGTCAAAAAATCTGTTTACTGATCTAGGTTATATTTAGTTTAGGTAAAAAAAATAGTGGTGTACAATGAACTTTTAAAAAAAAAATGTAAGAAAACTAGCCTTCTTCAAAAGATTTAATGTATAACGTGTGAGAAAAAATGTAAGGCAGGTTAATGTGCATCGTACATAGGCGTCAAAAGAATAGATGTGTGTGTGTGTGTGAATGCAACTCGAAACACCACTCGGTGTAGTAACTGAAGACTATCAGCATGCGGCTGCACATGTGAACAAGAAAAAGGGAAAAAAATAAAATAACATTTACCTGTGTACAAACTGACCAGAAATCGTGAAAACCTTACAAGTATATTATGTGTAATGTCTTAATGGACAATAAAAGAGCGTAATGAAAAAAACTGACCTGGTGTACATCTATTAAATTGAGAAAAAGTCCTGTTAAATCAAATTTTCGCTATGCACACTACCAAACAGGATGAACATAAACACAGAGTAGTATGGAAGAAAACTGAAAATTGAAACCGTAACTACAAATTAATTTTAGAAAATCTGGCAAAACACATGAGTGGTGTATGTAATAACAAAATGTGCAAAAAAAAGTCAAACAAATTGCTGACAAAAGTGTAAACAATCATATGAACTATGTGATAGAAATCATCATGTGTGAAAGTAACAGGAACTGACATAGCAAACTCACATAAAAAAATCGAAATGTAAAGGGCTATAGTACCAGTGCACACGAAGAACTGAAAACACAAGGAAGTAGTATTCTTGTTAACGATGAACTAATCTATACATATAATAAAACAGTAGGACCCGGTGTGTCTGTACATTGAAGATAATTGACAAAAATGGAGTCAGGGCGATAAAAGAAAACCAATGAAACACAAAAAAATTTTTTTTGAATTTTTTGTCTGTCTGTCTGTTTGTTCGAGGTTATCTTCGTAACTACTGAATGGATTTTTATGCGGTTTTCACTAATGAAGAATGCACACTCCCGGGCAGTGTATAGGCTTTGTTTCATCAAAATCGGACAACAGACAAAAAAGTAACAAAAAGAAACAAAAGAAACTATTAGGTGCGCTGCTCACGTTTTTTAGTACATAACGTTTTTTAGTACATATAAAATCCAATAGATGTCACTGTGCGATTTTAAAACGCGCTATCGTTATGTTTTCGCCAGTCTACTTAACCCCCTCGCTGACAAGACCGTCTATAGACGTTCGTGAAAAGTTTCTCTGAAACAGGCAAGGCCGACTCGGCGCGTTTCTTCAAAACATACTCTAAACAGGCACCACCGACTCAAGACGTTCAAAGAATATCGCTTCAATAATGGCAAGAACGAATCTGGTAAATGTGCCTTCCCCCACCATACTTCACCACCCTACCTTATCTAGATTTGTCAACAATACTTAATTGTTACTCCCCACCACCCCCTGTGGTGATTCGCTTGGGATCTCTCTTAAAAATTTTCCCTAGTGTCACAGCAGGGATAGTAGATCTTGAGTCCCTCGATACTAGCGAAATAGAGCGACGGCTAAGCGAAGTATTTGTTTTGTAGAAATTGTTTGGTAAAAGTTTTGTCATAGAGGGAAATTTATTTTTCCAGGCTATGGAAAAATAAATTGTTCCATATTATTATTGTTATATACCCTATTCATAATTATTATTATTTTTGATTGGGTCAATAGTAATATCTAACAAAACTAAAGTCATCTTTGTAAATTTAAATATGCGTGTTCGATTTGCTTTTGGGGTATTTATATCAAAAATTCTGGATGAAGAACGTCAATTATTTCGAAAAAATAAAAATGCAGTTTACAGGAATAAGCAATGCTTTTTTTTTCTTCTTCCATTTTTTTTTTTTTTTTTTTTTCAAAAATTGGGCATTTTAAAATGAGGTGGACATTATTTGGTAGATTTGGGCTTTTTCCTTTAAATCGCCTCTTCCCTCCAGGTAAAATTTTGAATTACATAAAAAAATATATTTTTTAAACACATTCCAAATTAATTGAAAAGTATTTATGATTTATATTTTTCTGTCTGCCCGACCATCTCTGATTCGTGTAAGTTTATTGGGATTACTCTGATTTTTTGTATGTTACAGATGCTTATTAAAACTTGATCGGTATCGAAAACGAAGTATGTATAATTTACAGTTTATTTAACAAGGACGATTAAACAATTTCTGTTACAATATGATCTACTGGAATTTAAAAAATCGTTTCAAGTTCAATTTAATAAAGTAAAGCAGTTTCAAACATAATGATTTTCATATGCATAAATGTAGCGCAGTGAATCATGCATTTTGTAAAACAAGGATTCAAAATATTTTTTATGCATTTACAAGGTTAGCCAAAAGAATTTTGTTACATAATGGTCTAGTGTGAATTTTTTTGCAGCTTATTTTAGTCATTTTACACTATTTCAAACACAATAAAATTTATATACATTACTGTGGCTTCTTATATAACATGATTTGCATAGCATTCATCATCTCATTCACAGAGACACGTAAAAGATTTTGATACAATACGCTACATCTGCAGTACAGTCAATTAGATATAAGTACTGGAAATTAGATTTCATTTATGATATGCGTATTTAAGTTTAATATATTTTTGCTTTTTATGTGCTGTTTATAAACGCTTAGATCATATAAGGGGCAACACAAAAGCTTAACAATTACACATTATCAACATGAATGGCATAGGTGGCTTTTATTTCAGTAAAGTGTAATTAGAACTATATTTAGTACACTAAAATATGTTTATATAATATAAATACAATCTAAATTCGTTAAAATGATTTCTCGTAGTCCGAAAAGGGGGTCTTCATAATGAGAAATCGCTATAATGAAAATGAATAAAAAAAAAGTAATCTTTAATCTGGTGAGGGAAAATTGGGGTTTCAAAGAAATTTACATAATAAAATAACATTACATTTTTTTTTTTCACTTTCGTACTAAATAAACATTGACAATATATAAGTCATTTTAACAGAATGATAACAAATTTCTGAAAAAAATTCGAAATAAATGTAAATCACGAATAAAAGTTAAGACCCATCTTACGTAGCTCAGGGTAAATCTTAAATCGTTAAAAAAAAAAAAAAAAAAAAAAAAAAAAAAAACTGGAAGTTTTGAAAAGCATTTTTTTAGAAAAAAAAAACTGCCGTCCGTCTGCCTGCATGTCTGTAAATGCTCTCCAAAATAAATTAAGAGACTTGAATTTTTGTATGTGCTTAGTATGTAATAATGGAAGGAAGCTTATTGAATTTCAGTAACTCCTATTTTCCCCAACTATATTTTTCAGATTCTCGAAATAGTCGTTGAAAAGAGAGTTACATAAGCATGAATTTTCCATAAAAAAATGAAGTCGATCGGATAACCATTAGCTGAGATATTTGTAATCATATTTTCCACACTCTTTGATTTTTTTCATGAGCCTGTATATCATTAAAATTTCACTTGAAAGATATATTTTAATTGGAAATGGTACACTTAATCTGACGCAGTAAACTGTTAAATAATATGATTTTTATTTTTGAAGTTATAAGATGTTTCTTTAACGTATCTGAGTAATACAGCATTTAAAGTTTATCAAGCCAAGATTGGCGAAATAATTTTGAGCAAATTGCAAACGACTAGTTTTTTTTTTTTTTTTTTTTTTTTTTTTTTTTTTTTTTTTTTTACAAATTAATTTAAATTAATGTTTATTATATATATATATATTTTTTTTTTTGAAAGAAAAAAAAAGGGGGATGATAGGTTAATTTGGCCGCTGTATTGGTAATATGCATTTGTTCGTAATTATACTGGATGTCAAAATAACATAACATAAATGAGATATATTTCCAGGATATTGCATATATTGTTATAATGGAACGGTTACTATATAATGGGCGCTAATGGGTGGTCGTTATAATGAGCGTTGACTAAATAATCATACATGAGGACATCCAAAGACCCGGATACATGGGCGACTAAGAATAATAATGTCTGATAGTGTGGATTGAGTAGTTTTAAAAATATTTTAGCTTCAATTAAATTTGAGCTTAATGTGTGGCGAATAATACAAAAAAAAAAAAAACTTTTGATAATACATTAGGCTGTACCAAATAATTCAAGCATATGTTTCCATTTATTGATACAAATTTCTGAAGGTAAAATTTTAAATTCCTAAGCTTTTTTTTACTAAACCAGGTTTAAGCATATACTATGTATAGCATGTGCAAATAATATAGATTAAATTCACGGCTGAACAGAATAATTTGGCTGAATTTCTGGCTGTAAGTTGAAATTTGGTTTTAAAATGCGTTATAAGCTGAGTTTTTATTTATTATTATCGTTTATTAAGATTTTCTTTTACCTTATTGAAAAGCGAAATTTCTGTAAAAACAAAGTGTTTTTTAATCTATGCTGGGGACAATATCTCTCTTTCTTTTTTTCCCCTTTTTTAGAGAGTAAAGTACACTCCGAAATTCTAAATATACTTTATGGAACTAATTTATCCTAAATGTGTAAAATGCTAAAATAAACCAATACATGCACACCTTCCACTTTTTTTTTCTATTGCATTTTTTGTTTGTGATAGTGTGTGTTTTTTAGGGTAGGCGGAAAAAAGCGCACTGGAAAAAAAGCGCACGGAAATAAGCGCGCCGGAAAAAAGCACCCCCGGAAAAAAGCGTCACCGGAAAAAAGCGTCCCCGGAAAAAAGCGTCCCTTTTTACAAATCACATATTTAAATAAGTCTGATAATAGTACACACTGTTAACCTTAGAATATAAAAACTAGATTGAGACGATTTTATGAAGTTTGAGCATCCTTGCTCTCTCGGGACTGAGATAGGGGAAGGTAAGAGGGGGGGGGGGCTTTAAAAGTTCTCAAAACTTGTTATTGCCTGAATGAAAAAAAATGTAAGATACGAAGAATTAGATAACCAGGTAATTATTATTTTTTTTTTTTATTCAGTCTTTCTTGTTTTTCTGTGGTGGTGTGTGTGTGTGGGGGGGGGGGGGGGCGGTTGTCTACAAACTATCTGTTTAAATACCAAAATATCTGTTTATAAATCGGTTTATAAACAGAAAATAAAGGATAATTATCTTTAAAATTCTGTTTTTAATATAATTATCCTGTGCTGTTCTGCAGCTTGTTTCTCTTACGTAACACTTTTCATCTAGAAAATACTTTTTCTTTGGAGAATTGATATAAATTTGAGATTTTCCAGGCTGCCGTCCTTTTCTTTAATTAGTTCTACTAGCACTATATGTTCGGTAAGTTCGTACGTCTTCTCTTTGCAAAAATACTGTAAAATGTTCTAGTATAAAGAAATTAAAGCTATTTCAGTTCAATAAAAAATAATATTTGAAATTTTTAGCGAAAAATGGTTGCATTAAGGAGTACATTGTAAAAAAAATAATAAAATGTAATGAAAAAATGAACTAGAAAAGGATTTAGGTTGTATCAATTTGCCTCGACAAAGACTGTATCAATGTGCCCCATACAGCCATTTTGAATAAAATCAATCTCAAATCGAATGCTTCATAATTTATCTAACAAAAAAGAATGAGAAACTTAAAAAAAATAGTTTTACTTGCCAAGGAGAGTATTCTTTTCGGTTGAAAACACGAAAACATTTGAATAATATTTTTTCAATTGTACAACTCAAATTTATTTTTTATCTACAAAAACAATAAATCACCCATCCCGTTTCATCAAACAACTGAATCATTCCAGGATTTTCTGTAAGTAGTTGAATGTTCTAGTATCACCTTTTGGAACTGTTGTGAACCTGTAATTACCCTGTGAGCAGTAGAGCGGGTGTAACAATGTGCCCCATGTATCAATGTGCCCCAGTTCCTCCTATAGTATATAATGCCTGGAGAGATATGGTAGTTTAATGGTTAAGCATAGAGGGGAAACGGAGGAATAACTTCTTACATTATATTAATAGCTTTTTACAAGGAATTATCTCATTTGCTTGGAATTTTGGACATAAGTTCATTATGATAAGACGTATTTCTGATTACTTATGGGTTCTTATGCTTATTAATAAAGGGGTTGGGGGATGAACAAAATTCTCGCCTCAAATTAGATAAATCGTTTTTTATGCAGAATTATCCGATGTATTTCAAATTTTAAATGTGGGTTCTTTCTGGTAAGGTAAATCCCTGAATAGTTTTAAGAGTTTAATGGCTAACTATAGAAGCGGAATAGAATATAACCCCCCTTATATTAAATAAATTCAACGCAGAGTTTATCGAATTTGCTTCAAATTTTAGATTATAGGTTCATTATGATAAGGCGTATCCCTGATTATATATGGGGTTCTTTTGCTAATAAAAAAGAGGAGGGGCGGTTAGTTATCCCTCCCCCCTTAAATTAGATAAATTCTTTTTTACGTACACATATCCGATGTATTTCATATTTTGGATATAAGTTCTTTCCTAGAATGTGAATCCCTGAATAGTTTTAAGGGTATAATGGCTAAATATAGGGAGAGGGAACGGAGGATAACCCCCCCCCTATAAATTAAATAAATGGCTTTTTACACAGAATTATTCGATTTGCTTCAATTTTAGATGTAGGTTCATTATGATAAGGCGAATCCCTGATTAATTGTAGATTAGCCCCGTTCCCCCTCTATACTTAGCCATTAAACCCTTAAAACTATTCAAGGGATTCACTTTATCAGAAAGAACCTATATATAAAATTTGAAAGACGTCGGATAGTTGTGAAAAAATATATATATATATATATATTTAAGGAGGGGGATAATCGTTCACTCCCCCTTTTCAATTAGCAGAAGAACCTCATAACTAGTCAGCGATACGCCTTATTATAATGAATCTATATCCAAAATTTGAAGCAAATCGGATAATTCTTCGTAAAAAACCATTTATTTAATTTAAAGGGGGGGGGTATCCCCCGTTCCCCCTCTACACTTGGCCATCAAACCCTTAAAACTATTCAAGATTCGCTTTATGAGAAATAACCTATATCCATAATTTTAAATATATCGGACATGTGTGCATAAAATTTTTTATCTAATTTAAAGGGGTGAATAATCACCCCCCCCATTTTATTTAACAAAAGAATCCCGTAACTAATCAGAGATACGTCTTATCAAAATGAACCCATATCCAAAACTCGAAGCAAATCGGATAATTCTGCGTAAAAAGCTATTAATTTAATATAAGATAGGTTATTCCCCCGTTCCCTCTCTATGCTTAACCATTAAACTCCCAAATCCCTTCAGGCATTAAGAAGATTTTTATGAAATTCAAGTGGAACTGATGTATTGTGAATTGACAAAGTTAAGAAATTATTATTCATCAGAAAAATATGCCGATTTCTAATCTATGTCTGAAATGAAACACTTAATATATATACCTATACTTTTCTTTATACTTGAATTCGGGTTCATTGGTTTAAATGAGTTTGATTTTAAGTATGATTTAAATTAGTTTTTCCTTCATGTTTTTTTAAATAAATTTAAAATGCAAAGAAATATAATAATCTTTATACTTTAATATAATTTAGTTTTATTTAATACAAATAATTAAAGAGCTTTTAGAAAGATAAAGTATCTTTGTAAAAATTAAAATTTAAGTTAACTTCTTTAGTCCCTGAGTACCCAAATGGGTACATCAGTTTTGTCCCATTTTATTAATGATACTCAAATATAAACGAAATTTCGATATAAGAATAATATGTTTCGAATTCTAAGATTCGAGCTAATGAAAATAAAACAAAAATCTCGCTCTGAAGTCAAACGAGAGAAGAAATAATTCAGTAATAATTAAAAATACTGTAATAATCGCCAGTAGCGAAGAGGTTAAATAAATGCTATTAAATATTTAAATAAAATAATAAAATCTTACTACAGTAAAGAAATCCAAACAAGAATACATTAATTATTGGAATATATACTCGTTAGTATTTAGAAAAACTTCAATTTAAGGTAAAGTAAAACTGCATAACTTTGTGTGCTCCTCTCTGGTGATACCTATTACATTAAGGTTTAAACAAAATCTGAACCATTTAATTCATTTTCATTTGTATCTGAGTGAATCCATGCCTTTTAGATTGGTGGAAGATTGTTATTACAGTTATCGAAATGGCTGATAATAGAATTTTTTTTTTTCATGATCAAATAGCTTTTTACTGTAATAGCTTTACCTGTTACATTAGAAAGAATGTTTTCTTCCTTTGGTTTTATACATCCAAAAATTAGAAATAGACAGATAAAGCTACTAAGCACGTTTTTTTTTATCCAAACACTTTAATATAAGAAAAAAAAATAATAAGTTAACTATTTAATTGGCTTTTTTTTTTTTTTTTTTTTTTTTTTTTTTTTTTTTTTTTAACAAATTTTATGTGCTGCAATTATTTTTATTTTAACTAAAATACTGAAGATCGGATTAATTTTTGACATCTGATTTGTTTTTCCCTGTACATTTTGTGTTAATAAAGAATTTTCCATAGCCTAAAATTTTACTTTTGAATCATTTATATAAATATATATTGGGAATACTTATAACTTGCACATGTAATGTATAGTTTATATTTTATAAAATCAAAGAAAAGTCATAAAACAAAAATAAAGCCTGAGATAAAAAAAATAATAAATAAATAAAAATAAATAAATAATGTGATTTGAATAAAAAATTTATTATTATTATTATTTATTTTAAGAAATAGAAGATCACGAACCTAACTTGAATAAATGCAACATGCTTATATAGTAAAAATAAATAAATAAGAAACCTCTAACGTCTTTTTTTTTTTTTTTTTTTTTTTTTTTTTTTTTGAAAAAAAGACTATTTTATCGGATAATTTCTCTATACAGCATAAATAACTGATTACAATTTCCCTTTGACATTTGGTTTTAGAAGTGTCATTCGAACATCGTTAAATGCTTGTAATTATTGGTCACAGGTGTGCAGTTGAAAACTGACTATTTTTTAAATTAGTTTTCTCCCTTTTTCAGTCACTAAAGATGTCATTTACGGTTGGTTCTTAGGGGGTCTTTATGTGAACCATATAGCTGAACAGGCTATGCGGATGAGGAATAAATCATTTTACGAAAGGATCATCCGGTGTAATATCACTGGTAATTGGCAAATCTTATATCAAGGAAAATAACGAATTAGATAAATTCCAGGAATTATGCCAGAGGGTGAAAAAAGGAAGTGTGTGTGTGTGAGGCGGGGGGAGGGGTCCCAGTTTTCCTACTTTTTAACCACTTTTCAAATCCTTTCGAAAATCAGTAGATGCATAATATTTTCAGTAACGAGTGTACAAAAATATTGCTTGCGTTTGTAATTTTGATTTTAGAAACTTTGTGCTGATAGGAGATAAATAGTATGGATATTGACAATGATGATTCATATCTGTCTGACAATTCGTCAATGTGGAATGATTCTTCATCAGAAGATAATTCTGAATCTGATAATGAAGAAATAAATAATGTACGTATATGGTGTAAAACTCAATCGAATATTCCACGACCTGCACCACCTGCTTTCCAATTTGAAGGAAAACCCGGATTGAAAGCTATTGGAAATTTAGAAGATCCTTTGGATTTCTTTAATCTATTCTTCGATGAAGAATTAATGAATTATATAGCTAGTGAAACGAACAGATTCGCTGATCAGTTTTTAGAAAAAACTGAACTAACACCCAGTGCAAGAGCACAAAATTGGAAGGAAACGGATGCGAAAGAAATGCGGATATTCCTAGCTATTCTACTATATGAAGGAATAATACAAAAACCTGTCGAAGAATGGTACTGGAGTAAACGGCATAGCATATGTACGCCTTTCATAAATGAAGTAATGCCGTACAAAAGATTCCAAATATTGATGAAATTTTTACATTTCAGTAATAATGAGACTTTCGATTCTTTAACACATCCACATCCTCGCATAAAGAAAATTTATGAAGTATTTCAGATAATTTGCAGAAAATTTCAAGCAATTTATCTCCCTGAAAAAAATATAGCTGTGGATGAATCGCTGATTCCTTACAAAGGTCGCCTTGGATACAAACAGTATATCCCTACAAAAAGAGCACGGTTTGGAATAAAACTTTTTGAGTTATGTGAATCTCAAAGTGGCTACATATGGAATATGCTAATATATACTGGCAAAGATACACCATTTCAAAATGACTATGAGAAATTTGGGATGGCAACACGATGTGTAATGACTTTATCGCAGGCACTGCTTGGAAAAGGATATTGCTTAACATTGGATAATTTTTATACGTCTCCAGAATTAGCGGAACTTTTAATTAATTGTAAAACTGATGTAATTGGGACAATGCGTCCAACCCGAAAAAGTTTGCCCCCATCAATAAAAAATGAAAAGCTACAAAAAGGAAATGTAATTGCATTCCAAAAGGGTAAAATGTGCGTATTTAAATGGCAGGATAAAAAGCCTATATGCATTTTAAGCACTATCCACAATGACGAAATGGTTGAAACACGATCTAAGCAAAAAACTGTTCTAAAACCCAAGGCAGTAGTGGATTACAATATGAATATGGGAGGAGTAGATAAGTCGGATCAATGTATGGCATATTACCCTACAATTCGAAATCAGCAACGAAAATACTACAAAAAGATATTTAGGCATCTTCTAGACCAAGTTGTGTGGAACTCATTCGTGCTGTACCAGAAAAAGGGAGGGCCTTTAAAACATTTGTATTTCCGCATGCAACTTATAGAAAACCTAGTGAAAAAAAATCACGAAATCAAACTCATCCACAAAAATTTAGGGAAAAATCCAGGCAGTGTATTGCGTTTAAGTGGGCGTCATTTTCCAAGTACTGTACCACCAACAGAACGAAAACCAAAACCCCGTCGACGATGTGTTGTTTGTGCAAATTCATTTGGTGAAGATGGGAAGCGCAAAAGAATTGAATCACGATATATTTGCAAAATATGTAATGTTGGTTTATGTGCCGCACCCTGTTTTGAACATTATCACACACTTGAAAACTATTAGTTTTTATATTTACCTAAATTAATCAAACAGAGATTTGAATAAGATGATAAATCCATTTTTTTTAAAAAGTAATGCATTAATTTCGTGAGTATCATGGATTTTTATTACAATTTTTAAAATTTTGATTGCTCATTACTTTTATTGCTTATTATGAAAATATTTTATTTGTGTCATCATAGGATACGAATTATAATGCATATTATGGAAATTAATTATTTTTACATGCTATCAACTTTAGTCCTCTATATAACATTTTATTTTTTGCATAAAATTGAATTTCTTTTAAAAGATGATTCATTGGTAACATTTATAAGAAGTTGATTGACGTATTAATATCCAAGAATTGTTGTGTACATTTTTATTACAAAAGAAAAGGTAAATTATATCATGTTCTTTATATATATACATATATATATAAATGTTTTGAAAATTTAAGAATTTAGTATCTTTTATCAGTGTTTTTGTTTCATTTCTGCACATTTTATAAAAAATTAAATTTGAATAATTTTAAAATATCTTTACATTAAACGTGTATTTCTTTATGTGCATCGCACTGCAATAAGTTTTGAAATTCTTATCTGACATCAAGAGAACGAAAAAATATATATAATACCTAACCAAATGAAGTTTTTAAATCTTTTTTTTTTTTTTTTTAATTATTTTATTAACTTAAGAAAATATTTCGTTCGTTTTATAATGGAACAAAAATTATAATGCATATTATGAAAATTTATTAGTCATTTTTACATGCTACCTACAATATCAGCTATATAACATTCACCCCCCCCCCCATCCCATAAAATAGAAGTACTTCTTATGTTGATGATTCATTGGTAACCTTTATAATGAGGATTGAAATTGCACTTTTTTTGCGCCTCGGTGAAACATGGATTTTGCTCACGCGCATTGAAAGTTATCAAACGCAGATGCAGAAAGAAAGAAAAAGAAAAAAGGCCTAAATATAAAACTTATTTAATAATAATTAAAAACATCGGCCAGAAGACTGTAAACAATGCTCCCTTAGGATTAACATTAATTTGAATGATAAGAGCCTACGCTACTCGTGCGAGAAAAGTATATGGCAAATTTTAAATCTCAAGGTTCCTTTTTTTTAAATTTCCAACTTGCATATTAATAGATTGAAATATGTATAGTTTTTATATGTTACTTTTTATATGTAAAGTTATTTTCACTTTCACAAATTTGAAACGAACGCTTCCATAGGTTTAACATTAGCTTGCGAGTTCCTTTATATTTCATACATATAAAAAATTTTATACTAAAAAAAATCTTTCGACTTTTTTTTCTTTTTGTGTGTGTGTGTGTTTGTTTTAAGGGCATATAACCCTTCTGAACCCCTTAGTTTCAGTCCTGCTTATTATAGTTTCATCAGTATATTTAGTATAAAAGAATTTTTGTGTACAATTTTCTGAATTAAATTATATATATGTATATATATAAATTATATTATGGGCATGGATGATCTTGCATTATTCATATTTACTTTATTTGCAAGAAAGAAAGTATTTTAATTTTATTTATTTTTGATGTATAACAGTGTTTTGAGAATTTAGTATTTTTTAACAGTATTTTTATTTAATTTCTACAAATTTTATAAGAATTTTAATGTTTCTAAATATCTTTAAATTAAACATCTCTGTCTTTGAGAGTCTCGCTCTGTATTAAGTTTTAAAATTCTTATCTAAAATTTTCTTTAAAAAAAAAATGAAAAGACGAAAAAATATACATTATACTTAATAGAATGTTTTTTTTTTTTTTTTTTTTTTTTTAAGTTTCTTAACTGATTATGAAAAAATTTGGTTGTTTTATCATGGAATGTAATTTATAGTGCATAATATGAAAATTAATTGTTTTTATGTGTATCTACTTTATCAGCTATAAAAAGTTTACTTTTCGCAAAAAATAGAAGTATTTCTCATGATGATGATTCATTTTTAATATTTATAACAGATTTATCACTATTTTTATTGTTAAGGAATTTTTGTGTAAAATTTTCTTATTAAAAAAAGAAAAAGAAAAATTATATTATAGGCATAGATGATCATACATTTTGATGAATCTAGGAAAATAAGTGACCGGAAAAAAAGTTATCGGAAAAAAGTGACATAAACTACAAAAGCGGAAAAAAGGTGACACGAAAAAAAAGTTTCCGGAAGAAAGTGACAAGGAAAAAAGTTACCCCAAAAAAAGGACAAGGAATTGATTTTGGAGATTTATTATTGATTTTGGGGATTTATTATTGATTTTGGGGAAGTATGAAAGGGGGATTGGGGGGGGGAGACTCATAATTTAATGGGTTTTTCAAGCTGAATTAACTGTTTTGGTTCAATTTTTGGACATACGTTCATACTAAAAAGACGCTTATCTGATTAGTTTTGGGAAGGGACGATTACCCCCCCCCATCCGCCCTAAATTAGATAAATGGGTTTTTATGCTAAATTATCCAACGTGAGTCAAATTTTGGATATAGGTTCTTTCTGATAAGGCTTTATATAGTATATAATGCCTGAAGAGCTTTGGGAGTAATGGTTAAGTATAGATGGGGAAACGGGGGAATAACCTCTCTAAAATTAAATTAATAGCTTTTTACGCAAAATTACCCGATCTCCTTGGAATTTTGGACATAAGTTCATTAAGATAAGTTTTATCTTTGATTAGTAATGGGGTTTTTTGCTAATTAATAAAGGGGGGGGGGTCTCGTTAAATCGTTTTTTATGCAGATTTATCCGATATATTTCAAATTTTAAATGTAAGTTCTTTCTGATAAGGTGATCCTTGAATAGGTTTAAGAGTTTAATGGCTAAGTATTGAGGGAGGAACGGGGGATAACCCCCTTTAAATTAAATAGATGGCTTTTTACGCAGAATTATCCGATTTGTTTTAAATTTTGGATGTAGGTTCATTCTGACAAAGCGTATCTCTGATTAGTTATAGGATTATTTTGTTAATTAAAAAAGGGGGCGGGTGATTATTCTACCCCTTAAATTAGATAAATTGTTTTTTATGCACACTTATCCGATGTATTTCAAATTTTGGATATACGTTATTTCTAATAAAGTGAATCCCTAAATAGTTTTAAGGATTTAATGGATAAGAATAGAGGGGCAATGGAGGATAAACCCCCCTTAAATTAAATAAATGACTTTCTACGCAGAATTATCCGATTTGCTTCAAATTTCGGATGTAAGTTCATTATGATAAGACGATTCCTGATTAGTCGTGGGTTATCCCCCGTTTCCCTTCTATATTTAGCCATCAATCCCTTTAAATTATTCAGGGATTCACTTTATCAGAAAGAACCTACATCCAAAATTTAAAATACGTCGGATAGTTGTGCAAAAGAAAAAAAAATGAACATTTTTAAGGAGGGAGGGGGGTAATCGCCCGCTCCCCCTTTTTAAGTACGAAAAGAATCCCATAACTAATCAGGGGTACGCCTAATTAAAAAGAATATACATCCAAAATTTGAAGCAAATCGGATAATTCTGTGTAAAAAGCCATTTATTTAATTTAAGGAGGGTTATCCCATGTTCCTACCCTCTTTACATAGGCATTAAACCCTTAAAACTATTCAGGGATTTACTTTATGCGAAAGAACTCATATACAAAATTTGAAATACATCGGATAAGTGTGCATAAAAATCAATTTATCTTATTTAAGGGGGTGGGAATAATCACATGACCCCCTTTTTAATTAGCAAAAGTACTCCATAACCAATCAGAGATACTTCTTATCATAATGAATCCATGTCCAAAACTCGAAGCAAATCGGATAATTCTGCATAAAAAGCAATTGATTTAATTTAAGGGGGATTATATTCTATTCCTCTTCTATACTTAGCCAGTGTTCTCGCTGTCGCTCGCCATTGCGCCAAATTGCTACTAAATTCTTCATTTGGCGAGTAACCAAGCGATTAGATTCGCCAAATTGCTCGTGTTCAATCTTTACCTTTTCTTTTTCGTTTTTCATACATAATCATATATACATATTTTTAATATATTTGTAGGCGTTAGTTGAAATTAGATTAATAACAATCGTTGTCGCGGTTATAAAAAGTTAGATTATTTTTGAATATATTGAAAAAAAGATGGTATATTAAAGGATTAAATGTATTTTTTTCTTTGTACTATACGTCGAATCTATTTTGTTAATACTTTTTCCATTTGGCGAATGTTTTTTATTTTTAATTAACCAAATTACTAACGTTGGTCAAATGTCAGCGAGAACACTGTACTTAGCCATTAAACCCTTAAAACTATCCAAGGATCACCTTATCAGAAAGAACCTACATTTAAAATTTGAAATGTATCGGATAATTCTGCATAAAAAACGATTTATCTAATTTGGGGCGAGATAATTGTCCGTCCCTTCTTTATTAATAAGCAAAAGAACCCCATTACTAATCAGAGATAAGTCTTATCATAATGAACTTATGTCTAAAATACCAAGTAAGTAGGATAATTCTGCGTAAAAAGCTATTAATTTAATTTAAGAGAGGTTATTCTCCCGTTTTATCTCTATACTTAACCATTAAATTCCGAAAGTTCTTCAGGCATTATATAAACCTTATCACGAAGAACCTATATCCAAAATTTGACACATGTTGGATAATTCAGCATAAAAACCCATTTATCTAATTTAGGGCGGATGGGGGGGGGGGTAATCGTCCCTTCTCAAAACTAATCAGGCAAGTGTTTTTTTCAGTATGAACGTGTATCCAAAAATGGAATCAAAACAGTTAATTCAGCATGAAAAACCCACTTACCTAAATTATGAGCCTCCCCTCTGATCCCCCTTTTATACTTAACCATTGAATCTCCCAAATCAATAATAAAGCCCCAAAATCAATTCCTTTTCACTATTTTCCTGTTACCTTTTTTCCGGCAACTTTTTTTCCGTGTCACCTTTTTTCCGCTTTTTAGTTTATGTCACTTTTTTTCCGGTCACTTTTTTCCCGTTTACCCATTTTGATATTTACGTTATTTGTAGAAATATCATATTTTATTTCTTTTTCCTGACAAATAACAATATTTTGAGAATTTAGTAGGTTGTAACAATACTTTACTTTAACTTGACCGAATTCTGTAAAATTTAAATTAGAATAATTCTAAAATATCTTTGAGTGAATCATGCATTTCATAGAATACTTTGTTTTATTTTATATAATTTATGGTTTAACTAATTCTATGAAAATATTATAATAGTTGATGAAAGAACTTTAATCGAGAATTTCTAAAGGAGATTCGAATATTTTGATTTAACTTTAAAATGCACTGTAATATTTGAACATATGCCAATGCATGATATGACCTGAAGAATGTCTTTCAAACAATGTCTGTTCAATATTACATTTTTATAACAGAGGTTTTGAAATTGAGATGAATTAATCTTTTTAAAAAATATATTTTTTGTTACGCTATTGTTATCTTCAAAATTCTGTTTTTGAAAGTAATATTTTCCTTATGTTAAATGTATTTAAAAAATAAAACAGAATAATTCTTTTGTTATTGTTTCATTCTATTTAAATATTTTGATGCTAAATGTATGTGTTACGGCCAAAATAGAAAATCTAGTAAAATTGAATTATTGAATGAAGCTTTTTAAGCCTAAATTTCCAGTTGCTACATATATTGTAGAAAGTTAACAGCCTTACATGACATTTATAACAGAATATGATACAAATAACTTTTAATCTTTCATTAAAAAATAAATAAATAAATAAATAAACAAAAATGCCAAGCATTTATTGTGATGCTTTTCCAACAGAAGTAGAATAGGAGTAAAAGTTCAAAGAAGAACACTTTTACAAGATAATTAAAATTGGAAATGTGCTCAGAAACAAATATAATTTGAACAATGATATAGTTTTTTTGTAAGTTTGTAATGTAAGCAATGTAAGTTTTTTTTACGTATTTCCTTGGCGATGCAATTTTCTAAATTTTTCAAATAAATTAAATTAAAAAATATTACAGTTAGATTTATTTATTTATACATATTAATTACAGACATAATTAATATTTTTCTTTTTAAGCAGTGATAAATATGTATATATATATATAATGTGCTAAACCTATCACTGTTAGAGAAAGTTAATTTTATAAAATTTTTCTTTATGCTTCAAATGCTTACTTTTTCCATCGATTTTATATTTTTGAAATCCTTTGCTTGAATGGATACCGTGTTTTTTAAATTTAACAGGTGAATTTGTTATTTAATTTTCCAATTTTCTTGATAAAGGAAATTAATAGTTTATATTAATTTTATAAAGAGGTATTTCTAGGGGATATTCTCTGAAATTATCGGACATTGACCAGTTTTATTCTGGGTGCTCCTTTAGTAAAAGCTGCTTGATTGCACCATTTTAGTATAATATCTCCCTCAAAATGTTTTTATAATATATAAATTCTTATATTTTTTTTATATAGAATATATATTATTAGTAATACTATATAATATCTCCCTCTTTTTTTTTTTTTGGAGTAAAAATTTTAAACTTTTAAAATTCTATTTGTTACAGATTAAATACTGCTTTTCTAACATAAATTTCATTTTTTTTATAACATACTAAATTCTTTTTTAGAAATAGAAATAGCAGGGCAATTACAAATTAGTTTATCAAGAAAAAGTTGATTTTGCATTAATTTAATTAATCAGTCTGTTTAAAACATCAGATGTTTCTTGTTGATATTTATTTTCAACCCATTGGATTTAATAATTTTATGCACAACTTGATTTTTTTTTTTTTTTTTTTTTTTTTTTGCAGTAGTTTAAGGAAGGAATGACTGAAACAGATTTTAAAGACTGAAATAGAAGCAGTATTTTGGTTATCTTCCTATTTTAGGCCGAAAACAATTTAATTAAAACATCTGTAAATATAATATGTTCTGCACGGACTGGATTTTCCAAGTATAGTTCTGGCACGGAACAGCCCGAATAAAAAATGAAAATTTCAGTTAGGTTCTGCCCGGCCCTTAGAAAAATCAATGTGAGTAGGACCAATCTATTCAAAGCACGAGTCGTTAAAAATCCGATGAAATGGCCCAGTCCACTCTAACTGAATTTCAATAAAAAATAAAATTCGGATTTTTCTTAAGATACAATTGATATATTGTTAAATAATACTGTGTATAGTATATGTATGGAGAATTTGTATTGTGCAATATATTGTAGATCACTCTATGTTCATATGAGGAAAACAATAGCAAAATTAATCTCTTGATTCATATTTTATAGCACTCGAATAAAGATTCATTAAACAATTAAATTAGCTCAGAAAAATAAAGGGGGGATTTTAAAACATCATAAATTGTGAATATATATAGGAAAAAAAAATTTTTTTTTTTGAAACTATTTTTCTACAATTAATTAAATTCAAAAGGCTTACTTTGGGACCCATTTCTGAATTTATTTTTTGTTTGAAATGCAGAAATTATATCAAATATATAATCGAAAGTATTATTTTCCACTTTGATAAAATGTCAAGATTTCAGAAAAAAAGAGTTTAAAAATTTTCAGAAAGTTATGACAAAATTGGCGTTTTGAACCGTATTTTCGAACGCGACAGTGTAGTAAAAGGATAAAAATTGTCATTCCGTGTCAAGAATTTCTTAAATTCTCTAAATAATTTGGAAAATGCTATTCGATTCCTAATCGCTTCCTTAGCCAGACCTGTACTTTTATGCATTTACAGTTAAAATGTTAAACATTGAATTTGAGAATTATTTTAAAATATAATTCCAGTGATTCCGTTAAACATAAATTCATTATTGCTAGTATAATTTTTACATAAAAAAGAAAAATAAATAAATAAAAATAAAACGCCTTTTTAATACATTATGTGAACAATTAAGTCCAGTTCAGTCCCGCCGCGAATGTGTAAAAAAAAGTAAACCTAAAAAAAATTATGCTCGGGTTTATACTATGTAACTTTTGAATGTATATCTCTAATCTGGAAATCTTGTATATCTGTATTGATATTGCGAATCTACCATCGGTTCATGCAGCATATTTATGGTTATTCTCACAAGAGTTATATCCATCGAAAATGATTCATAATATGAATATATAATTTGGCTGAACGAATAACGTGTAAATTTTGACTAAAACAGGAGCATTAGTACTAAGACAAATTTAAGTCTCAAAACGATTAATTATAAATTTCATTTTCCATTTTTATATTCTTTAGGCGAGGCATATTTAACAATATTGAAAACTTTAGGAAAACTTTCACAAACTAATAGAAAAAAATATGTTTAATTTGTGTAAAAATATTTTTTTTTTTTTCAAATATGTGCTAGATCAAAATAAATATCCCCCCCCCCCCGCTCCTCTCGATTCACTCCACCAGCAAAGAAAGTTTTGAATTGCACTCCTGTTTGAATATTTCATCCCAACGAAACAGGATGATCCAGTCATGCGAATTTCATCTAATATCTTTATTTATTTATTTATTTTTATTTATTTATATATTTAATTTTGATAATCTTTGATTATTATTTATAATAACTTTTGTAAATATATATACATCATCTATAAAAGAACTTTCTCAAAGAACATTCGAAAATCTTGAGCGGTTTCATATTAAAAATTCTACATTACAATCAACTTTTTAACTTTTAATGAGCACGTGCGAAAATTACCTTCAAAATTTAGTTATCTAAGCACTGCTTGCCCTGCCAGTTTACACGCATCTGTTCAGCAAGCATGAATAATAATTATAAACAGTGAAGTTCATTACAAAAACCTAAACAATGTTTTATTTAGGCTGATACAACTTAAAAAAAAAAAAAAAAAAAAAAAAAAGTTTCCGAAGAAAGAAAACGAAACTTTAAAAATATATATAGAATTTCTGTCTGACTGCTGTTCTAAACAGCATTTTCGTCGAAAATGAATTTTAAGTGAAACTCCGATTTTGAGCCGTAAAAGAAAACGAAAACGAATTTTCCTTTGTACTCTAGTTTCATGTCATAAAGGAAAAAAAAAATATTGAATTTGTCTAATATATATATATATATATATATATTAAATTTGTCTTAAAAAAAAAAAAAGTGAAATGACGTATACACACAAAACGTTTTAACAATAAAACATATGAATCAGCATTCCATTCAAACAAACTTCAAAATTCCATTTTTTTAGTACTAGAATTTTCCTGAATACACACACTCTCTCTCACACACACACACACATACATACACTGTTGCTGATTCCATTTGATAGTCTTGTCATGTTTATTTTTGTTACATTGTGTTATTCTATATTAATTGCAGATGTTTATTTGCAGCATTATATAATGGTTATGTATAATATATATTTCCTTATATATCGTTATAGGAGATTTCATTAAGATTGCTAATTTTGCTAACTGTTGATCTGTTTGTATGTTTGAAATCCATCTAATAAAAAAAAAAAAAAAAAAAAAAAAAAAAAAAAAACACTCAATCTATATTTGACTGAAATACGAAGTTACCGTGGTGAAAGCTAGGAAACATGAATGACCTTCAAAAGAAAGCCCTTTTTCCCACTCCGACCAAGATCATTACCGATATCTCCCCTACCGTGACAAATTGGATGGAGGGGGGTCAAAATAAGCGGTCAGTTTTGGAAGGAAAGTTGAACAGTGTCGGATTTTTCTTGCTACACTATTTTACTTTTAGGTGATGCTGCTTTCATTTCCGTAATAGCTGAAATGGGTTGTCAGTGAGGGGGTTAAGTATGAGAAAGTTTCAAGCTGGCTGTCGTTCCATGTGGTTTAGTCGGTAGAACATCAGTGCGCCATACTGATGGCCCGGGTTCGATTCCCAGCATGGAATTTTTTTTCACTATGTTGGCATTAACGCCTATAAGCAATTAAAAGAATTTGAAATATTGTATTCAAGGCGAATTTTCTCCCTGGGAAAATTTCCTTGCATTAATATGTCAGTGTAATTTTTTTTTCGATTTAATTTTTTTTTCGAAACTTTGTTTTTCTTAAAAAATTACAGTAAATATTTGATATTTCCCAACGTTTTTTGAATGATCGACTTGCTTTTTTTTTTTTTAATGTATGTCTGAACCTTATCTAACTACTTCTTCAAGATTTCTTTAGATAAACCGACCAGCGTAGCGGGCGAAGGCCGCTAGTGTGTAATATGTGTGAAGCAAAATTTTGGGTACAGAGAGACCCAAACCATGAGCAACGTGTGTAATATCCTATGAACAAAAATGCAATGAACTAATGTGTAAATTCAATGAACAAAAGTTTCTCCTGTACACTAAGCACAAAACCCATTGTGTTACGTTTAGAAATTTACCGTTGTTTACACTGCCAGTTAAGGGTTAAATTATGAAAAAAAAAACAATATTGCTGTAATTTTGTTATAAAAAGCATAATAATGTCCAAACAGTGAATGAAGAAAAAAACAACGAAAAAAAAAATTCTTGTAAGGAAAAAAAATATGGAATATCTAAGGTAAATTCTAACCAACAAATCCTAAAAATGTGAAAAAATCCATTACTTTTTTTTTTTTTTTTTTAGGAAAAAAAATGCAACAACAATATACCTTCTTTCCTGAAAAAGAAAATACAGTCATGAAAAATAAATAGAGCAACATAGTAAACAACCAGTATGTGTGTAAAAAAAAATCAATGAACAAACGTGTTAAGTGTAATAAGGGTCTGGTTAAACTCTAAATTATCTACCTTGAGTTTCGTGTAAATCATCAATGAACTACTATGTATGAGAAAAAAAATATACTGTCGAATATTATATTAGCAAAAGACAACAAATAATAATAAAATAAAATGATTGCATACACAATATTATTGAAGTTAAAGTGCAAATAATTTAAAATTTTATTAAGAGGCATCAAATCTAAAATAAAAAAATCCCTTTTTTTTTACCTGATCCAGTCGTGAAAGATGATATGTATGAACACAGGCAAAATAACAAAACATTATACACCATCATGAACTTTAAAGATATGATGTCATATATTTGAAAGAAAAAAAAATGAAAAAAAAACAAAATTGTTATCGAGTCACTATTTGTACAATTAATGAATTATCACCTGCGTGTTTACCTGTGTAAAAGGAATTCAAACCTACAAATTATTTCATGCATTGAAATTTAGATGCATGTGCAATCACTGTGTACAATTAATTTATGTACGCACTATATGTAAACAAAAAAACACCATAAATTACTCTAAGTGTTCGCGTTACGTAAATAATTAAAATATTAAAAAAAATCGTGTAAATAAATCCATTTCAGTCTTTGACTAAGCAAGCGGCCAACTTGCTCAACCAAACCCTGAAATCAAAACATCAGACACATTGCTGCTCCCGGGAAAACAGCGCCGTGAATGATGACCTAACACAAAAATAAATATAAAATTTTATGACTGCCAAAATGAAAGAACAAATACATAAAAATGTACTGTGTAGGGGTATGCCAAATGCCACACATACCAAAGTGTAAAAGTTTAAAAAAATAATATGCTTCTACTAGAATGTGTATTGTGTGACTCTCTTTCATTTAAGAAGAGGAGAAGACGAGATAGCATCATCTCTGTGTGTGTAATATTTCATATTACCTCATGAAATGACTCAAAAATATCTAATGGTTATGACAGAAAATCGAATCAAATAGAAAAACTGGTTACTGAAAAATAATATGTGTATTATTATTACTTTTTTTTAGAAGACACAGGAATTAGAGAAGTGTATTAAAATCTGGGTAATAATAATAACTGCCAACTTACAACTGTAGGAAAAAATAAATTTAACTTGCTCCTTTTTTTTACGATGTCACAGATGCAAAAGTTAAACTTTCGAAGCCCAATACTGGACTCTCTATTTAAAATTATGTGTTTAGGTATGATACACAAAAAATGTATAGTACTTAAAATATAAAAAGTGGGATTGTCACTCTTACCTGTATATACAATAAACATAAACAAGTGTAGGTATATAGAAATTCACAGCAAACATATATAGGTATAAGAGAAAAACCACAAGAAAAGTA
Organism: Maratus speculifer; assembly: GCA_964019185.1. Taxonomy (NCBI): domain Eukaryota; kingdom Metazoa; phylum Arthropoda; class Arachnida; order Araneae; family Salticidae; genus Maratus; species Maratus speculifer. Next base: position 183,286,132 of record OZ025298.1, on the reverse strand, counting down.
TGGTGTCTATATATATTAAGTGTACAAGTCTCAAAATTATTAATTGCAAAGCAAGTTTTTTTTTTCAGCTAGAAGAGAAATTTTATTTTTATTTTTATTTTTTTGTGAACAAATACACTTTTTTTTTTTTAAGGTGTGTAACTATTTCATAAGGAAAACAAACAGTGTGACTTTAGTCAAGCAAACTGCATCGCAAAATATTGTTATTGGAGAGAAGAAAAAAAACGAAAAGAATGCAATGCGACAATAAAAGCACTGAAACGATTATACACAAAAATGCGAACCAGCACACATGGCTGAGTGTATAACCGCAAGCACCCGACACGCCATTCAAGAGCTCAAAAATAGATTAAGTAATCATTTCTGAATTGCGAGTTTGTCACACCGCAGAATATCCCTGCATCACCGGAACATCAAAATAGGGAGAAAAAAAAATAATGTAGGACCTTCAAAATGACTACTGGTATACACCTGCATATTATGAATGGTAAAAATCTAAAATAAATAAATGAATATTTGCGTTTACGGGGGGGGGGGGGGGTAACTTAAACAAGTAACAATTAAATACATATGAGGATGCAGCGATACACGTGTAAAATTGAAAAAAGGCTTTCACTAGTAATGACTGCAAAATGTAAATTTGTGTGTAAAATTGGTGGGGTATCGCTGAATCCAACACACTGACTAAAGTCAAACTGTACATAAACTGACAATTTAATTTGAGAAAAAAATATGTCACACCACAACTTATTTTACGCACCCTTGAAATTATTCAAGAACGAAAAAAAATACACTGCAATAAACTAGTGTCTAATGCATTTCACTGTATATTTAAAAAAAACAATCATTGTTGTCAGAATAAAATTAATTTCAACTTAAAATAGGCGGCTGAGTATAAGTGAGGAAGAATTTAATAACAGTCATGCAAAACAATTTTGAGTACTTTAAAAAAACAATATTTACCTACACTTAATTATTTATGTAAAAACATATATTTTATATGAAAATGTCGTGACAAAATACATAAAAATATACTACCTTAAATATTAAAACATTTAACACAACAACAATTTACTACAAATATATCTACTAAATGTTTACTAGCTTGTTACGCAAGGATTGTAAACATACTTTTAAATAACTAAAATATACTAAACTGTTAAAAATAACATCTAAGAAAAGCATATATTGAATATATATCTGTAGTAGACCATAGAAGCAGTTTAAATCTTCAAAAGCACCATAGTAAAATTCTTAATAACCTTACTTACCATCACAACAAAAATTACTTTTTTTATCAGTTACTGTTAAAATATCAACAAAATTATACTACAGGTATAATATTAATTTTTTTTTATATGAGATCCACTACCATACATTTTAGTGTTGATATGAATCAGAGAATAGACTAAACTAGACAGAACTTACACTTAACAGAAAAAAATTTACTGCAGGCTAGAGGAATTTTTTCTTTTAAGTATCTAGATATCCATACCAATCCTCTTGACTAAAAGTTAGTTCACAACATTCATATTATCATAAGGTTTACCAAAAACAATAAACACATAAAAGAGAGATTTTTTTATCTCCTACTGCATGAGAATAAAATAAAAATTTATAGTTTCTTTTCAATAAAAGGAGACGTAATTTTAAAGTGTTAGCATTTTATGTAAATATCTTACCTAAAAAGATATTATATTGTTTAAATGACTTACCCATCGATATTCTTATGTAATAAAAATATTATAACATGTGATAAAAAGCAGATAGTAATGCACATCTCTTTAAACGAAAACTTATGCCAGATTGTCATAAACAGGCAAAAACATACAAATGTCCCATTATTTGTTCTTAATGCATAAACAATCGCTTCCAGAATTGCTTGGTACGGATCTTCCAGCTAAAAATCCATATTAATTATTTTAAACTTTGTTATAACTGAATTGTCCGAGTTTGGCACAATAACATTTAACTAGCTTTTGCCAAGCTTTGAATATTTCAATAAAATCGAAAGTATAACTGTTGTTATTAAAAGAAACCACATATGAGGATGAGAAAATAAGAATGCATACACAATTACAGTTGTTAAAAATTACTTGCCATATTCTTTAAAAAACTAAAAATTTTAAAGGTCATGTATTTAAAAGAAAAATAAGTATAAGTAAATCTAAAAGTAAAAATGCATATATTTTCTCATACTCACATTTCTTTAGCCAAGATTTTGTTTTATTTCAGTGTTGAATGAATCTATGTGTCGTCAATTACTCTATTTCCGTCTTAAAGATTTAACATATTAACACCGTTCAGTAGCCACTCTTGTAACAACTTTTGTCCACTTCGAAGTTATTGTAATCAAACCGTTCATGTTAATTTAAAGATCGATATCTAGCTTTATGTCACACAGTATTATCTTAGTGAATCACACTGTCGATTTATCTGTAAATATGCATTTTGCTCTTCAGCACTGACATTTCCACATGAAATGTCGAACACGTGTACAGTCGTTTCAATTTCCGGAAAACATATGCTGGAGAAAAAAAGGCGACGAACGCCTAGTGCTACGAAAATGTGGAATTAGTTCTTCTTTTCTTGGCACAATAGTAATTAGCGCGACAGAGATAAGAATACGTATTCAGTGCCGACACAGCGCAAATGAACAGATAGGAAACCAAAACTATCCGACCGAGGTCACTCGAATGAAGAATGGAGGGGACGTATTACACATGCAGCTTTGGAACATCTGCGAGGCGAAAAAACACTTGACGGAGATCTGAGGTTAATTAACCGCACGCCGCCGGACGATGTTATGCTGAGTTATTCATCACAGGCCAGAAAAGGGTAGCTCCCATGAAGTGACTGAGAAATAGCACATTTTGCATAATTAATTCGATTCATTATTTCTTCGAGTTTTTCATCTTTCTGTCACAGCATAAAAACTGTCTTTTTTTTTCTCGCTCGGTAGTCAGTGAAATACACAATTGAGTTCGCACTTCTCAGGAAATTCAGCATGTAAACAAATCTAATTTGTCGATGACTGATGATATTTTAAATACTGAAGAATATTTGGTATCGTTATTATGTATTTTTTTAAATCGTACAATATTGGGATCCCTCTCTGACACTAAATTATTCAAGGACTGGACGTGGCACCAGTTTATTTATATGAGGACGGTTTCAACATCATATAGGAAGTTTGCGTTGCTAAATCGTAAGTGTAGTTTCAATCCCAAGTTCGTATATAATCCATGAATAATTGAGAAAGGCAACACAGGAGGCTAATTTACAGGAGACAAGTTTTTATTAATTGCACAGTTCCAAGAATGGTTGCCGTGCCAGAGAGGGACCCTCGCAGAGATAGGTCCGATCGCTAGTACTTACAGAGAAGAAGTGGTCACAAATACATTTTTCACATCGTCAAGTGTTGGCGCGATACATGTACATAAAAATAGCCAAAAACGACTGATAAGCACAAATTACGGTGAGAGAAGGCACGTGGAGAGTTTCCGTTAAATAGACTTTCAATGATAGAAACCAAAGGGCATGATTTGAAATAATTAACGCCAAATGATAAAAGATAGCATATGGCCCGGAAAACCACAAGGATTGCATTCTTTACATAGGGTTAACAAAAATCTCACGGGCTCAGAAAGGAAATTAATTCTAATGAAATAAAATAAAAGACAAACTTAGCGCATCTGTTTCTTAAGCGAATAGCGTTTAACTCTGAATAAATACAGGCTAGAACTAACTCTTTAAATGGTTGTTACTATGGGAAAATACTTACAGTTACATGAACAAACGGATATATGTTGTGGCTTTAAAGAAAGAATTAGAGATAAGTGAAGTCATATTTTAAAGGAAAAAATGGCCGTTAGTAACTGAATAGAATTAAAGGGATTAAAAATCTAGCTTATTAAATAAAGATACAAATTAAGGGAATATTGTAATTTTAACTAAGGGGAAAAACAATTATTAACTAATATGTAAAGGAAAACGCCTTTACAATCTGGATAAACATTTTTAAATTCATGAGTAAAATCAGAATTGAAAATTAAAATGTCGTCTATATACCTAAAGATTTTTAAAGATTTATTGTAATTTATTGTGTAATTAAATTCAAAGTAAAATAAAAACAAATTGGCTGCAGTAGATGAATAATTAGTTCCCATACCTATACCACAAATCTGTTTATATATGTTATTTATATATATGTCTTCACAGTTCATTGTTTACCATTTTTAACATACACTCTTTCCTTGAAAATTATGAAATTTCATTGCATAATGTGAATTATAACTTGTGGCATTATACATGAGCTGCTAAAAGCGCCAATGGTGCTGCAATTTTTCATGGTGAATTGACACTATATATATATATATATATATATATATATATATATGTATGTATATATATATATGGTTCTCAGTTTTATCTGATTTATTTTTTTCAACTTCCTAGCATAAAAAGAAGAGCAGTTAAAAAACTATGAATGATTTAATGTTGTTCTGGATGCAAAGTTCAATAAAAATGCTCTTTTTTATCTTTATAAAATTCTTCAAAGCAGAAAAGATTAAATAAAATGAATCGTGTATTTTTATGACGATCACATCAACGAAGATTAGGTAACGCAGAACAACTGGCCATGGATTTAAAATATGATTCTGGAGATTCTGACAATTTAGCTTCTGAAAGTTAATGTTGATTTGAATGGAATTTTAAACTTTTGTAAATGTTTTAGTTAGGTTTACTCTATCAGTAGAAAATTAAAAAATTGCATTTTAATGTTTAAAAAAATACAATGTCACCTTTCTGTCTTCAAAGGTGCAGTTGTTCCATAAGAATGCACCAGGAGTTCCATCGCGTTTTGTTTTTTTATATGGGACTTCAAGTCCTGTTTGAAAAAGTGTAGATATTTTTAAAAATTTAAACCACACAGATCATGTAAAATATATATAAATTAGAAAACAATGTAAGCGAAACCTTTTCTGTACAGAAGTCTAAAAAAACACCGAATGTGGAAATATTAGACTTATTGATACACAAAACATTTTTAAGTAAATAGTTACGTACTTTAATATAAATAATAATTATAAAAGTTACAAGAATATTTTAGAGAATAAAAGAACAAGAAAACTCTAGGAACATACGAATATGTAAGTATTTAAGTGTGTTCTTTTCTTTTTTCATTTAGATGAATGAAAGATTGATATGTCCAGCATATCTATGCAGAATATAGCCATGGTTTTATATTGAACAGAATTGTGCTTTATTGGTTGTGATAATTTTCCAATCATGCCACCGTGTTTTATGTATGCTTCTAAACCTGTATCGTAAAATTTCGAAGTTTAGCTATCTTACTTAAGAAATTTTGTTTGATACCCTACACATGCTTTAAAAAAAATTATGTTATTTTAATAATGCATTCAATAACTTACTTTATTGGGAAAAAAAGAGAAATTATTTTCTTATAGAAAGAGAAAAGCCAAAGATTTTTTTTTATAATTGTTGGGGAAACTGGATCATGTGGGATCCAGGGTAACTGGATCCCACATTGTCCGGTTAAGAAACATTTGAAACATTTATGGGGTAAATGGAACACCGTACTCACATTTGAAACATGTTGTAAGTATGTATAGACACTTCACAGTATTTATATGCCTAATATAGTTTGTCTCAAAAATTTAAGCACAAGCATAAAATATCAATTTTTAATGAAATATAAAAAGTTAGAATTAATAACATTTTTTTATTTACATATTTCGCAATATTATTTAAATAAACGATATCAAAAATAGAAAAAAATAAATTAAATAATTTTAAAAAATACAATTTTAAAAAAATATATAAAAAAACTGTCTCAAAAGTTTATGCACAATGTCAAAAACAACCATATTTATTACTTTTACAGAACCTTTATTAACAAATTTTTTCCCATGTTTTTGGATTAGTTCAAATAAACGTGCTTTCGTCGAAAATATTAGTTTTTGTGGGGTTTCTGATGGCAAAGAATGCTATGCTTTCTCAATAGCCTCTTGGACTTCTTCAATAGAGTCATACTGTTTTCCATTGCCTAAACTTGGCGGGTTAAAGAATTCCAGACATTCTCAATCGGGTTTAAGTCTGGACTTAAAGCTGGCTAGTCAAGTACTTTATCATTTTTCTGAAAAATCCAAAGTTTTGTAGAATGGGATACGTGGATTGAGGCATTGTCTTGCAGAAATGTTCATTCAAAACCCCTCAAAATGTCACCGAATGGAAGCAAATGGTGGTTTAGGGTCTCTTGAAACATTTTTCAATCTTCTCTTTCTTTTAGAAAAGCTAGAGAGGGCTGGCAAATGTCCCAAATGCCCCCCAAACCATAACGAATTTACCGCCTTGCTGCCTGCTGAAAAATGTCCTTCGGTTCTTGCGTAACTCATGCCAGTACGCCTTCCAACCATCAGGGCCGTCTAAGTTCCACTTTTTCTCATCGCTGAATAAAACAGTAAGCCATTTTCTCCCGTAGGTCATGTGCTTTTTAGCCCAGGTAATTCTTACCTGTTTGTGATCTAATTTAAGAGACGGTTTGCGAGCCAAATTATTTTACATGATGTAATCACACGCTTTAATACGTTTATTTACAGTGTCTTTGGACATCTGTACTCTGAAATTATTTTTAATTTGCTGCATGGGGACATATTTTGTCTAAATACCAATCTCCGTATTTTCCGATCAATCTGAACAGTCGTCATACGTGGTCGTCTGCATCTTGGTTTCCGCTTAAAATTACCATTTCTAGATAGTACTTGATATATACATAGCTTTGATCAATTTAAAGCTTTTGCAATTTCATAAACAATTTTATTTTGAGATTTCAATTTAAAATCTTTCAAAATCTCACATTTTGTGAATTTTTTACCCTTTGCCATGTTTAAAACATTAGGAAATAATTTCTCCACCTTTTATACTTGTATAAAAGTGCAATGTGATGTCATAAAACGTCATTACATAAAACCAATCCCGTGTTTCTAAAAAAAATTGCATAAAGTGCTCAAACTTTTGAGACAGCGTTTCTTCAAGAAAAAAATAAAAAATAAATAAAAATAAATTATTTTTTATTTTAACCACCCAAAAGGGCTTATTTTATTTTATTTTGATTAAATGTTGATTATTTATTGTAAATTAGCATAAAATATTCTCTTCTTCAATTATTTTAAACGAGAATTGCAGAGTGCTTAAACTTTTGAGACAGACTATACTACTTAAAAAAATATTTTGTTAAATAAATGTATTTACCAAATTTTAATAAAAAGCCGAAAAATTCAACTAAATAGACGTTGGAAAATGAAAAATAATTGGGAACCTATTTTTACAAACTAAAATTACCAAAAATATTTTGGCAACCTATCACAGCAAAGACCGGGTTATCACACCACACATACACGTTGTTTCAAAAATACAGATTGTGATGCAATGTCGACAAAAACGAGAATTAAAAGACACCAACGCATCAACGGAATGCTCGCGTCCTTCCTAAAATTTTCACACTTTGCTACAACAATTTAAAAATAATTATATAATAGAATTCTACTTTAAATATCAAAAGATCTGCTGCGAAATTTTTTAATTTAAAATAGTGGTAGCAAAGAGGAAAATCTTTAGAAACGCTGCGAGCCTTGTCAATCATTTTTTTTATAAAATAATTTACAGTCTAGTTATCTTGTGGATCCAGTTAACCCAGCATACCTCAGTACTTTTAATGTTTTATTGCAAGTTTGGACCCGCCCGTAGCTAAAAATTTAAATTCAATAATCTTTTAAAAAAATCATAATTTGTGCCGTTTAAAAGGGTACATTGCAAATTTCTTCTAGAATGTGTTTACAAAATGCTTTGCATATTTTATATGTCATGTTTCTAATAATAAATTATTTCGCTATTTTTTTAATTAATCTGAAAAGTCTGAAACTACAATATAAAAGTAAAACTTCTTTTTTATTTTACTTTAAAATTAATTTCAAATTTTACAAGAAATAATCTTATAAATTCTGAGAAAACATGAACAAGAAATCTTTTATGCATACATTAATAAGTAAAATAATCCAATAGGTCATGTGTTCCTGCATTATATCAAAATGTATTAACATTTTAACTTTAATTTGGTTTTTAAGCTTGTAAAACATTTTCATCTGAGGAAAAACATTTATAGAAAAACATAATTTCAGAATAAAAAGCTACAATAAATAAAAAACAATTTGAGCGCACCACACTCTTAAAGCTGAAATTACACTGAAAAAGAAATCAAAGGGTATAATCAAGGCCAGGTATCTTTAAAAATTTCGTAAGTAAATGTTCCGAATATGTGAAACATAAATAATGTATCAAAAACATTCTAAAAATATTATATGTTCTGGAGAATAAAGTAAACAAGATGAATGTAGATTCTACCATTGCAGAATTCAGTTTCGCCTCCGATTGGAAAAAAAAATCGATAGAAGTTTTTTAGAAGGGCGACCCCGTTTAGCTTGCAATGAACTAACTTCATTTTTCTTGTGTTTATCAATATAATAGCAAACAGAACGGCGTGAAATACCCAATTGAATAGCAATTTCTCTCTGAGACATTGGAATTGCGGAATAATAAAGAGATACAATTTGACGTGCTACTTCTTCATTGACTAGATTCATCAAAAACGGATTTTTTCTTTAGTTTAAACGCTTTTTTATAGACTCTGAGTAAAAGGAAATGCAATTTAACAATAAAACGAATGGAATCCCGTCGAATTCGACGAATGAAATGTTTAAAAGACCCGATCGATTTGGCTTAAAAAAAAGCAAAAGTAATTACATTATTGAATCAATATATAATAAATATATTTACAAAGTAAATGTCAAATTTGCCAGTTACAATTTTGCATTCAAATATTCGCACATCTACAGTTAAAATTGTAATATGAGTGCCGGCGAAATCCAGAAATTTTATTTTATATGCACTCACAGAAAAATAGCTTTATTTAAAAAAAGAAAAAATAATAATATCGGGTACTACTAGGTTATCCCATCGACCAAAAAATTATCGCCAAACTATAAGATTAAATGCCAATAATGGATGATCGTGAATGTCACATTCAATGCCATTAAGTACGATTCATGTGTTTAAAATGTCATTAAGTGATTTTTATTTCGACTTTTTATTAATATTTTTTTTATATTCTACTAATTATTTATTTTTTCGTTATTTAAAATACAAATTATGTCAATATGTATAATTTGGCTATTAATGTGGCGATTTGTATAATCTGGCGAAATTGGTCGACGGGATAACAGAGTAGTACCTAATATCGTTATGAGTAAAAATACGATGTTTTAAATAGTGACGTCATTTTCTCTTCAAATGTTCTTTAAAAGTTACTGTTTATGAAAAAGGCATCCATAATAATATTGTAATTCCCATTTATCTGGTTGCTGAATGACATAATTTTCCTCATTTGAAATTTCTCTTATTTTGATTTAGACATTAATTTTTATCATATATTATTTTCTGTCATTTTATTTACATTATTAATATTACTTCTCAGTAAATATATTTTTTAAACTCAATTAGTGCATAATTATACGCAATCATTTTAGAAAATAAATTTTTATTATCGAGAGAAAAGCTAAACTGTGTTGCCACCATTTTGAAGAAATGTCATGAAAAAGCTTTTAAAATTAAAAATAAAATATAAAAATGGAAATAAATAAAAAATAATTAAAATGGGCACAACTACAAATAAATAGCTTTCATTAAAAAAATAATTATCAAAATCGATGAAATCGAATTTAGAAAATTCAGGGCTGATGACACGACATTTTTAGCTTGTCTGAAAGAAATAGCATCGGATGCTAACTAGAAGAAAGTGCGTATCAGTGTCATCTGATCAAATAAAATAAATCTTCGTGCCAAACATGTCTTTAATTAAACACTTAATGAAATGAAAAGAACTATTTAGAGCTTATAATACATATATACATAATTTTATTATTATTGGGAGACACAAATGCTCTACTTTCATATCGATTCTTGACAATATTAGTCACATCTTTTTATCATGATAAAATCATTTCATTCCAAAGCAACGTATCGTTGCGTTTTGTATACAAATCCAAAGTGTTCTAAAAGTGAAAGATTAAGTCATAAAAATACACAGCGCTTAGCGCCAATCTAACTGTAATTTTTTTTCTGCAACACTATTGGGATAATGCATACAAAAAAAAGATTCAGAAGATAGTTGTCAAGAATGTATATTATAGTATCACTAGTATTTGTCAAATGTATGTAAATAAAAATATCCAAGTATGCTTAAGTGTAATCTTGTTGATTTATTTAACCTCATATATTGTTTTATACAGAATAGGGTTTGAAGAAAATTTTACTATAAATTATCTTATCTGTAACTTTATTATAAACTACAGATGTCGTGGCCTGTGGAAATATGCTCAAATTAACTTTAAATATGCATAAAATCTTTAATTTCCTTTTGCTTGAAATTGGGACCTGCCTACTATGAGAAAATGCTTGAAAAACTGTTAACTGCTGAGATTTCTTATGCATTTTTTATAATATATATATTTTAAATGTATGGGGTTGTAATGAAGAAATTAACACTTTAAGCAGCCTACTAATTATAAAGAATGTGTTAAAAGGGGCGGGGACTGGGTGCTTAATAATCTATGGAGCAAAAGATTTCAATCGATATGTGTTATAAAAAATCACTTTGCGGCCACTTGCTCTACGGAGGTCGAAAGTACGGTACGGATCCCGCCCCAATTCTCTGAGGGTAAAAAATAGACTCCACCGGAAGTAGGTTCGCGGGAAGTTTACTAATTGGTCAATCATTTAATTGATGACGAATTTCGCTATAACTTTATTAAAAGCTGAGTTAGAAAATTGCTCTCCAGTAGAGGGTGAGGGTACTGGGGTGAGAGGTGAACAAAGGTTAATGATATGAAATAGTGATATGAGGATGAGGGTTTTTCGGTGATATATCGCATAAGGGTTTTCTGAAAAAAATAGAAAATTTTCCCTCCCTGTACAATAGCAATATCAAAGTATTTATTTTTATTTTTAAAAAGAGATTTTATGTTTTAAAAAACCTATCAATCAAAATTTACGAAAATTGGATATTGGAAATTAGAATTGAAAACTGTGCATGATGCACAAGTTAAAAGTCTTTCAATGCAGCATTTGCAAAAATGCTATACCCTCCAAAACATCCTTACTAAAAAACATATCAGTGAGCTGACAGCTCGAGTTGCTAAAAACACATGTTTTAGCTCTGAGAAAATATTTCCTTCGAACAACTGGTCTCAATTTCAAAGAAAGCGTGGTGATTGAGCATTTGGCGCTACCACCGCATCAGGGTCCGATTTCAGTCAAGTTTGAAGTAAATAATCCTTTTTTAATTGGGCAGCTTGATGACTTTTTAATTAATATTACGATTAATTATTACATTTTAAAAAGGCTAGTTAAAGGCTTTTTAAAAATCTGGGTCTCAGGTGCATTAGGAGTGAATTTGAACTATCTCCAGAAAAATATTCAATCTTATACATGCTAACCATCACAGATATGCGCAGATACATAGCGAATTTTTCTTTTATTATCAAAGATCTGTAAGTAAAATAGAGAAATATTTTTTCCGAATCGCTTAAAAAACATTTGAGTCTCAAACTTCACTAACTTAATCTTATGTCTTGTATATCTAATAGGTGAAATACTGTCTATTGTTAAAGATGATACCTAAATCCAAAAGAAGACCTGTCCAATCTAGTATGACGGATAAATATTCTTAGTAAATCAGATTCTGATTTTTAATAAAGTTTTGGCCTGTTTAACATTAGTGTGAAAAAAATCCAACCAGCTGTGCATTAATGCTTCTATATTTATTTGTGTTTCTTTTTATATGCTAAGAAAATAATTATTTTTTTCCTTTCAAAACGTAGGACCAAATTACATCGAGCTGATATAAGAGAAAACGAATTGTTTATTTTTTTTTATTATTATTTTACAGTGTGTATTAAAGATTTATGCTTTATAATTCACCATGCAGTATATAAAATAGCGCTCTTCATGCATTTTCTTTTTAATTAAACTATTAGTTTTTTATATGAAATTTAATTCAATATAATATTCTTAAAAATAGTTTTATTATCTTTTACTATATAAAAAAAAAAAAAAAAAAAAAAAAAAGAATAATTTAAGCTATTGCTGCTCTTATTTACTTTTTCCAATACTGTCCCCTATTGTGACTTGAAATTTGGCTAACCAGAAAAAAAATAGCTATTTATAATTAAACAAGGTTTATAATAAAAAACAAAGGTTTTTTTTAATGAAAAAAAGATTTTTAAGGGATGCCGACGGAAAAAAAAATAATTTCCTTACAAGGTATTTTAAAAATGTAAAGGCAGTGAGAGGAGTCCTAAGTAGGCAGATTTCGTATAGGAATATGAGTTTCGGAAATAGAGGGCGCTTTGGTGGCTTGTTTCATCAATTACGGGTTTCGAACAAGATTTATTATAGGACCCATATGGTGCTTACAGATATATGCATTCGATGTATGGGATTGCACAAGAAAATAGTGTCAACTCAAAGGATGTATATGAGTTTGTTTCCGGTTAGGAATCTGCCAGATTGTCAAACATTTGAGCGTCTTCATCAACATTTGCACGCGAAAGAATCGTTTTATGCTTCGAAGCGTGGTATGGTCAGCGAAAATATCGCAGTAACCCAACCGTGTAAGAAAGAGTATTACAGAATAGTCCTTTGACAATGTCGAGAAATGTTGAAATGGACAATTCACTTGGTTAGCCATACACATGAGATGTATGTCAAAATTGGTGTAACATGCATATTGCTGAAAATCCGCGGAGGAATAACAATTAAACCAGCGAAACGCTTTCATCCGTTAAACTTATCAGTGCCTTGTGCTGTATCAACGCTGCATTTTCCCAGCCACATTTCTGAACGAAATCTTCTTATTTTGGAACATTCTACATACCTTTGCATTTCTTACACATAATTTTGAAACACCTTGTACAAAAGGGAAAAGCAAAAAGAAAAATATCTTCCTTTCATGATCTTTGAATGCATGTTTATATAAGAAAAGTGCCCGAAAAAATCATTCAATTGTTAAACAGTAATCATGATTTACAATTTAAAAAATTTGGAAATTTATTTTGCGATATAAATAAAATACCATAAAGTTTTCCTTCTCATTGGATAAAACTTCTCAAACAACAAATGACTTCCTGTGAAGTTTAGGTACAATCTTTTAAATGTGATGCGGGAAATTTCATAAGTAGTATATAGATAGATTGTAATATTGTAATTAAAACACATGCTGCACATTTCATTTAAACATGTATTTTTAAATAACTTGGAAAGCCGTATTATTTTAATACGTATTGGCCATCTTTCATATAAAAATATTTTTCAATGCCATTGGAGAGTAATATCAGAAATGCATGCAATGTGTCTGCGATAGTTTTCACTTAAAAGCAACTAATATTCAACACACTGATCATTTTTTCTGTATCTCACATTGCTCGCAGTGTAGTCCATAGTAATTTTTAATCAAATATTTTAGTTAGTGTACTACTGATGTTATCAGTCAGTGTATTTTTCATTAATAATAAATTATTTCTTTGTACACTGTACCTATTTTAAAATATAAAATGAAAAAAAATTACCATTTTACAGAAAAAAGCATCTGTTACTATTTCATAAAAGCTATTATTTACTGTAAAAATAAAAGTATACATCGTGTGCAAAATTTTTATAAAGAATAATGAAGGAATTATTTTGAAAATTGTAAATCTCTGAAACATAAATCTATTTGTCACAGTTTACCATATTATCTAAAGTATATATATTTAGCTTCCGCTAATAACCCGGTAAGGAACATTTTTAATATTGTAAATAATTAACGTTTAAAGTTTTCAAATGTCTTTTTATCATTGCATTTATAAAAGAGATTAGAATTTAATAATTTTCACTACATTCAATTAGGATATAAGCACCTCTTTTTTGTTAAATAGTTATATAAAAATGTTTTTTATTAATTGAGAACCAATTAATTGTTTTTCTATTTTTAAATAAAAATTTATAGTCGCCCTATAACGGGAAGTATTCGATTTTCATTTTTCAGTACTATGGCACATGAACGTACTCTTTTAAAGTTACATTTTCCCAAATTATCTCATTTTTTTCAAAAATGTGCCTTACCTGGATATTACGGAAAGTCACAGATATAACAGCTATTACATAAAATCGGAGGTTTCCTGTTGCGCTTGAAAAATTTATTTTCCTGGAATATTTTTTGTACTGTTTTATGTATACATTTATTTTAAGGGATGACATAATAAATTGTAATGTTTTTTATACTTTGAATTGTATGAATATTTCATTTTTTAAGCATTTGAAACGGAATTGCATTGAGAACGATAGTAAATTTTTAGACTGTTTTTTGAGAAAATGTGAACATTGTAATTCGACAAATAAGTTCATTCGAAAGCACAAAAACATTAAAAAAATTTAATAGCACTTTTCTAAAAATATAATTTCTCCGTGAATACTTTATTTCTAAAACTTTTTTTTTAGCAACATCATATTGATACTGATTCAGATTTTTGTTCTTAAGTGATAAAGGGAATTTCAGGAGAGTTTTCCACTAATGATTTGGGTCATTACCATTTTCTTTTAATTATTGCTTCATTTTTATCTCGAGTACAATTCTGCATGAATTTTTCTTCAATTAAATTTAACATCGTTGTCTTTTTTCTATTACCTGAACACAAGATAAAGAAAGAAATTTATTTTCTTCCCATTTATATATTTGAACTATGATTTGAATTTGCTGTAAAAAAAGTTAAATAAATAGCTCCAAGAAACAGAGTTTTACAGTGCATAACATATACTTTATGATTTCAGGCTCTTTTCTTCTTCTACTGCTTTTTTTACGCAGAATGAATTACTTAAATTTAACTTTTTAAATTGCATTCAGAGACATACTATCTCATGAAAAATTTTAAAAATAGCTTCATATAGCCCGTTTCAGAAGTTTATCCACTCTGCAAATATGTCGAAAGAAAACTGACGAAGAAAATATATGAAAACAATTTAAAACAAATATTCGGCATTTAATCAAATTCTAACAAAAAAACCCAGTTTTTTAACCGACTTCAAAGAGGAGGTTATGATTTCGACCTGTATGTATTTGTTGTTCACCCATAACTTTTGCAAATATGAACCGATTTTGATAATTCTTTTTTTGTTTGAAAGCGTATGAGGCCCATGTGGTCCCATTCGAATTTCATAAAAATCCGATAATTAGAACTTTTTTAAAAATAAAAACTTTAAATTTCAAACTCATTTTGAAGCAATCGACCAATTAGAAGTGTTCCTTTTGCATGCTTTCATATTACACTTACATAGACACACAATATTTTCACTGTTAAAAGTTTGAAGTTTTTGTTGCATCATCACTCCACCGCTTTTATGGAATATCTCCATTTTGACCAATGAGAATTCACCATAATACAATGAAGTAATCATTTTCTATAAAAGCGATGGATAGACGATAAAGTAAAAGTTTCAAATTTTTAACAGTGTTCAAAGTGCAAAATCCTAACTGGACGAGGGCCAGGATTCACATAAATTTTGCGCTGTTTGCGAAACGAGATTTATTAACAAGAAAATTTATTTAAAACATTGAAAAATTTGCTAAAATTCAGGCTTCTGATTCGTTAATCTGGTTTCGCTAACAGCGCGAATTCTACCTGGATTCCGGACAAGTTCTCTTATGCAAGAAACCGGAAATATAGCATCTAGGGGATATAGTGTGGAAATCGGCTATCTCAGGGCGTGTTCAGAGCAACTTACAAAAGTAACCAATGTTACCGATCGATTGTAGGGCAGTACAAAAGCAAACTGTGGCAGCAATGAAAACTATTCTGTTGAATTGTAGCTGACGTCACACTTTGCTTTGATTTTCATTTCGTATTTGTCTACAATCGGTAAGTGGTCGGTAAGTAACCGGTAAGTTGTGGTGAACACGCCCTCTTTAATACTTAAAATAAGCGCTAAAATGTTCTGTTCGTTAAATGTGCAACAATGCTAATGAAATTTAAAGATAGAAACGACATCTGCAGGACATTTTCTAAAAATGCAAGAATTATTGCGAGTCTAGATAATGTATCACGAAAATGCCGCAGATGTCGCTGTGATCGACACTTTGGAATTCAGTAGTATCGTTGCACATTTAAAGGATACAAATTTTTAGCACTGCTTGCATTGTAAAAAATTGAACCCTTTTGCTGCATCGTCACTCCATCGCTTTTATAGGAAACGATTACTTCGCTCTATTATGGAGCATTCTCATTGGTCAAAACAAAGAAATTTTATAAAAGAGATGGAGTAACTATGCAGCAAAAGGGTCAAATTTTTTACAGTGTCGATAGCAAATTTTCACTCCATGTAATCCAGACTCTCTCCTTCGAACAATGAAAAGTTCTTAAAAATAAAGGCTTATGATTGGTCAATCTTGTTTTGCTTAACAGCGAACAATCATTCTCGATCCTAACCACTGTTGCAGAGATGCTAGTTTTTTTTTCAAAGTACGAAATCTTAGCTGGAACAATTCTCGTATCCACCAAAGTGAAAGATCCACATCGATCCAGACATGAGAATTCGATATCGAAAAGCTGAAAATTCATCTCTAAAGAGCCTTACACGCTAAAGCAAGAGTGTCTGTAAATCAGGGTGCTTGTTATGCCGGATTCACAAAGTGATTAAAGTACATTGCTATGTGCTAGATTTACATTTGGACAAATATAAATGACGAAAAATTTTGATAAGCTTACCATTAAAGTTAAGCGAGTTAACTTCTTTCACCCATAAAACAAATTCGTTCAGGCGACTACCGCCAAGTTCTGGAATAAAAATTCTTAAATTTTCTGTACTTTGGAAAACCGCGTTTATCAAAGAACATTCTTAACTTCAAATATTACTACTTTCATATAGACGCATGTTGAATCATGGTGTGATTTTGATAATATCTTCCTTTTTATTTTTTAACCGACTTCAAGGAGGAGGTTATGATTTCGACCTGTTTGTATTTGTTGTTCACGCATAACTTTCGTAAATATAAACCGATTTTGATAATTCTTTTTTTGTTTGAAAGCGTATGGGACTCATGTGGTCCCATTCAAATTTCATAAAAATCTGTTGATTAGAACTTTTTAAAAAATTAAAACATTAAAATTCAATATCTTTTAGAAGCAATCGACCAATTAGAAACGTTCATATTTCATGTTTTTAAGTTACACTTACATAGACACACGATCTTTTCAAAATGTGAAATCCTAACTGAACAAGGTTCACATTTATTAACAGTGTACACTGTAAAAAAATTGACCCTTTTGCTGCATAATCACTCCCCCGTTTTTAAAGAATATCTCTCTCTTGACCCATGAATATTCTGCACGATAGGCCGAAGTAATCGTTTTCTAAAAAGGCGGTGGATTGACGATGCAGCAAAAGGGCCAAATTTTTTACAGTGTACACTGTAAAAATTTTGATCCTTTTGTTGTATCGTCACTCCCCCGCTTTTATAGAATATCTCTCCTTTGACGCATGAGAATGCTCCATGATACATTGTTAAAAATTTGACCCATTTGCTGCAGCGTCACACAACAACTTTTATTGAATATGTCTTTATGACCAATAAGAATGCTCCGTAACACAGTGAAGTAATCGTTTTGTATAAAAGCGGTGGACTGATGATGCAGCAAAAGGCTCAAAGTTTTTATAGTGTAATTGGGACCAAAGCGTTTGTAAAAAGAAATATTTCCGAATCAAATGCTGTCACTCTCTTATAGAGGCAGCCAGATGTAGGTAATGAGTTTCAGATTACTCATCGAATACGCCACCGCTCATTTCCGATTACAGTGTCACTGTAAAAAATGTGACCCTTTTGCTGCATCGTCACTGCCCTGCTTTTGTAGAATATCTCTCTTTTGACCCATGAGAATACTTCGTAATTGGGTGAAGTAATCGTTTTCTATAAAAGCAATAGAGTGATGATATAGCAAAAGTATCAAATTTTTTACAGTGTAGGTTCCCTCGATATGAATATGACACATGTAGCACAGTATATAATTGGTTGAAACGATTCTGGACAAAAACGAGTCACCAAGCATCTTGTTGAGCGGGCAATTTTCGTCAACCTTGTTAACTTCTCATACGAGTACAATCTAATTCTTCCAGGAAATCATCATCATCAAATTCCATAATGAAAAAATGCCTGGCAATGCAATGCACTTTTAAAAATTTGCAACTTTTGCTGCATCATCACTCCATCGCTTTTATAGAATATCTTTACTTTTATCAATGAGAATCCTTCATAATGCATTTAACTAATCTTTTTCTATATAAGTGGTGAAGTGATGATACACTGTTAAAAATCTGCTGCATTTTGTTGCAACGCACTCCGCCGCTTGTATATAATGTCTCTACTGCGACCTTTGAGAATGCTCCTTAATACAGTCAAGTAACCGTTTTCTATACAAGCGCTGGAGTGCGTAGCAAAAAAATGCAGCAGATTTTTAACAGTGTACACTGTTAAAAATCTGCTGCATTTTGCTGCAACGCCCTCCACCACTTGTATATAATATCTCTATTCCAACCAATGAGAAAGCGCCATTTCACGGCCAAGTAACCGTTTTCTATACAAGCAGGGGAGTGCGTTGCAGCAAAATGCAGCAGATTTTTAACAGTGTACAGCAAAAGTTTCAAATTTTTAACAGTGTAGTTGGGACAAAAGCGTCTGTAAAAGAAATATTTGGGAATGAAATGCTGTCACTCTCTTATAGAGGCAGCCAGGTATCGGTTATGAGTTTCAGATTCCTCGTCGAATTGCCACTGCTCATTTCTGATGCCATTACTACCTGTATAGGTATTAGAGTGTTGCTCTTTATCGATTGAAGCATAGTGCGATTTTTGCTAAAATCTTTCTTTTTCCTTTTTCTGAGTGAAGGGGGAGTACTTTTGACTGACTACACTAGAAAAGCATTTTACTATACATTAATATATGAAGTCATTTTGCTCATATATGGAAGCACTATGTCGCGCTCTTATGTATAAGGACACTTTACTTGATGGATTGTCACCTTTTGAAAGCCACTTTCGATGACCGTAGGATTGGATGCAGACTAAGATTTCATAAATGCGGTAGCTTTTCGAAGTGGCAGATCTTGTCTGAAGAAGTTACCATACAAAAAAAATCTTAAGATTCACAACGATACTAACCGATATTGTAAGTGGTTTCAGAAAAGTTGACAATCAAACAGTGACAAGTAAACTGAATACATCAGAACTTAGCAAAGTGCGTACATTAATATTGCATTGCAAAGAGCTATCGTGTGCCAGTACACATAATTATGTATTACGGTATGCATAACTAAAAAGTAGGAAATAAAATAAGCTTTTTAAGAAAAAAATATCAACCGACTTCAAAAAAGCGCTAAAAAGAATTAAATAATTCTTTAAAGTTCTCTAAGGCCAAAACGTTATCCAATAAGCACACATCGGATATTAGATACCGGCATAAAAAACGGTTAAATTTAATATGTATAATTTAATGTCCACCAAACATAGATTTTAGAGATAATATTATTTTACAAGAGATGAATTGACATATTTATGATTTATTTTATGAATATATACATATAAAAAGTAATGAATTACTTTTTGAAGTTGGTGCCAAACTCTATTTGATGTATATTAAGAATTGTAGCTAAATTATACCTAGTGCCATAATTAAAATGGGGATAATCATTATCGATTGTGATTGTTTGGCACCAACTTAAAAATGTAATTCATTACTTTTTATATGTATATATTCATAAAATAAATCATAAATATGTCAATTCATCTCTTGTAAAATAATATTATCTCTAAAATCTATGTTTGGTGGACATTAAATTATACATATTAAATTTAACCGTTTTTTATGCCGGTATCTAATATCCGATGTGTGCTTATTGGATAACGTTTTGGCCTTAGAGAACTTTAAAGAATTATTTAATTCTTTTTAGCGCTTTTTTGAAGTCGGTTGATATTTTTTTCTTAAAAAGCTTATTTTATTGATCAAATGAAATTTACATTAATTACTTAATTTACTTTTTTTTGAAGCAAATTATGTCTCAAAAGTGTAAGCACTTTATACATGTCTTTTTTTAGAAACACGGGATTTGATACAGGATTTTTGAGGTTGTAAGCCGTCGTTTCCCAATTTTATAAAAATATAAAAATGGAAACAGTTTTTTCCATTCTTTTTAAAAAGGCCGGAGGATAATGAATCTATAAAATCTGATATTTAAAATTTTTTAAAGTTAAATAAAAAAATAAATTTTAAATTGAACAAAGCGATGTATCTATATGAAATCCTCCCTAGAAATAATAGTCTCAACCGGAAACCAAGATGCGGACAGCCACGTATACCATAGTTTTCTAAAAATAATAAATGTAGTTGTTTTTGTCATTGTGCATAAACTGTTTGTTGAGGCAGTTTTGTTCAAGCATATTTTAAGTTATGTATATATTTTTTACAATTATGTAATTTATTTATTGGTTTGACATTTTATACCATTATTTTACCAAGACTTTTTGTACCAATTTTTACCAAGGCAAAGTTGAAAAATCTATAAATGATAAAATTCTATTTATTCTAATTTGTTATTATTCATTAAAATCAAAATTTTATGCTTGTGCTGAATCTTTTTACACAGACTATATTATTTTGTATGTTACATACTTTTGTTTACATACCGAATGTTAAAAAAATGAATGATGAATTTTAAAATTCAATAACAGGTAAACAGTTACAGGTATTTAAACAATTCTTGCAGGAAGGTTTTGTATGGTGTCAGGAGTTTTTACACTGTGATTTCCAGTTTTACTTACAAATAGAAGCGATAGATGGCCCTGCAAGCAATAAGCATTAAATCTAGGCTCGATTTTTCTTCCCCTCTCTTTTGCCATAAGAAAAAAATGAGATTAAATTGCATTGAATACATATCGAAGTACCAAACATCCGGTTTGAAATGAGCACCAATCCCTCTCAGTGCAATCTATTGTTTGAAATTCGAACTAAAACCAACAATCACAGTAAAAAAAAAACTCCTAATATTTGATTTTCCAGCAAGAATTTTTTAATATCTGTCACCGCTTGTATTTTATTGAAATTTGAAATTCACCAGTCATTTTTAGGACACTCGTATATGTATATAATATATATATATATAATTTTTAAAAAATATTTACGAATCTATACTAATAAAATAACAAATTGCTCTGTCTGTCAACGATGACTAGCGGACACTGCGGCACGTAGGATGCTCTTTTTTTTTTTTTTTTTTTTGTGAAGATTATCCAAGGCCTCTCCTAATGTACCTGACCTTCCGAATTTTAAAATTCTCATAATTAGTTAAAAAAATAATTAAAAGCCCTAAATTAGAAGAAAGGAAAAGTATTCATAAATCAATAAGAGCATTTTTGTTAAACCGCAGAATAATTTTTTAAAAAACTCAATGAAAGGAGAAGGGTTAATATAAATAGAGGGTTACCATGGCGATGAATTTACTAGGCTTTTTTTTATAAAGGGCTGTATTTTAAATTCTTTTGAGCCTAAAAACTCAAAAATTAGACAGCTACATGCAGGAAAATATTGCCCTTTCAGTTGGTTGGTTGGTTGGATGTATAGGGTTTAGTGGCACAAAATCCCTTGAAAGAGATGCTGCGCCAAATCACTGAATAAAATATACAAAAATTAAGAGAGACATGATATGAATAGCTAGGCAAAAGTAGAAAATCAAGAAACTAAAAATTCACAGTGGCTAGTAAAAAATAAAACAGTAAACAATTAATGCTGGATAGCGTTCCTTTTTGAAAGGCGTTAACATGTCAAAGCAAGTCCAAGTCATAAAACAAAAAGAGAAAAAAATCATATTTCAAAATAAAAACTTGCATGTTTTAAAAAGGTAAAGAGTGCTCCATGAGGAATATTCCCACAGAGGTTTGTCAAGATTGGTGATGATGAATTAAAATAGGCTCTGTATAAGTGTAGGAGGCCCGGACAGTCGGTTAAGAGATGATGAATGGTAAGTTGATCAAAATGACAATGTGGACACTTTGGGTCCCTCAATAAAAGATATTTATGAGTGATCCTAGAATGCCCAATTCTCAGACGAGTCAGAAGAACGTCTGTTCTCCTGGGGTAGATAGGAGAACAGGTCATAATTGTTGGTTTGATATGGTGCAGTTTATTATTAATTTCTAAATCCCAGCTTTCTTGCCATTTATTTTGGATGAAATGATTTATAAATAGTTTAATGTCTGAGAATGGTATTTTATGACGTAAAGGATTAAGAGCTTGTTTTGCCGCCTCGTCTGCTTTCTCACTTCCAGGTATACCCATGTGTTCAGGTACCCAACAAAATAAAATATCGTAACCACGTCTTGTCAATTCATTATAAATGTCTAAGATCGATAAAATATAAGGGTGCTTTTTAAGAGATTTAATTGCGTCAATAGAGCTATTTGAGTCTGTATAAATGATCAAGGATGTGTTATGATTATGGGATATGTATAACATGGCTCTTTCAATTGCGATCAATTCTGCTGTAAAAACCGAAATAAAAGACTTAAGTTTATAGCTGAAACTAGTATTTTCAATAAAAAACCCACAACCAACAGTACTTCCCTTCTTTGAACCATCTGTGTAAACATCAATAAAATTTTTGTAAATCGCACGATGAGCAGCAAATAATTGCTGAAAAACAGATGAAGCAGAGTTGTTTTTGTTGTATCCTTTGAAAGGGTGGAGTGTAGTAATGCTAGGAGGGTTCCAAGGAGGAAAAGTATGTGCACGGCAAGAGCTCACCTCAATATTATTCAGAGGGCTACTGTCAATAAGGTTTCTTATTCTAAGACCAAAAGATGGGATGCAGGATGGGCGATGCTGATAAAGCATATCATTGTCTGTATTTAAGATGTAGTTATGAAGTGGATGACCATGATGTGAAAGGGTACGATAATAAAGGTTTAATGAGAGTTTATCAGGAATATGGTATAGCGATGGTTCATTACACTCAACATACAAGCTCAAAACTGGAGAAGTACGAAATGCACCAGAGCAAACACGAAGTGCGCTATGATACACTGCGTCAAGTTTCTTGAGAGCTGACTTACTAACAGAACCATAGACCTAGTCAATTTTTGAGCGGATCACAGCGCGGTAAATCTTAAGAAGTGAGGTGCGGTCTGCTCCCCAAGAGGTATTTGAAAGTACCTTAAGTAAATTAAGCGATTTTTCACATTTTGTCCGTAACTGTAAAATATGTGATAAAAAGGTTAGTTTTTTGTCAAAAATCAGCCCTAGATATGGAACGTTGTCCACAACAGGAATTTGGGTTGAATTGATAAAAATTTCAGGATCAGGATGCAGATCTCTACGTCTACAAAAATGCACACAATAAGTTTTGTCATGAGATATAAGAAAACCATTTTTATTACTCCAAGTCAGTATGCGATTGGTAGCAATTTGCAATTGTCTTTCAATAAAACGTATATCCTGTTCCATACACATAATATGAAAGTCGTCAACATATAGGTCACCATTTACAGACGGTGGTAGTTGATTAAGAATATTATTTATTTTAATAGCAAAGAAGATGACACTCAGGACACTACCCTGGGGTACACCCTCTTCTTGTACATAAAAACTAGACAGTATTCCCCCTATTCGAACTTGGAAAAGTCGAATGACAAGAAAGTTGCGAATAAAAATAAGAAGATTACCACGTAAGTTGAGGTTATAAAGGTCACGGAGAATCTCATAACGCCATGTTCTGTCATAGGCTTTTTCCAAGTCAAAAAATACTGAGACCAAATGGCTGCGTTTTAAAAAGGCTGTTCGAATGTGATTTTCCAAATGGATCAAATTATCAATAGTAGACCTACCACGTCGAAATACACTTTGAAATGTTGAAAGGCAATTGTTATTTTCTAAAATATACACGAGGCGGCAATTTACCGTTTTTTCGAGATGTTTGGAAAGGCAGCTAGAGAGTGCAATTGGTCTGTAATTGTTGGGATTGGATGTATCTTTTCCTGCTTTAGGAAAATGTATAATAATAGCTTTGCACCAAGCATCAGGAAAACATTGCTCCATCCATATCCCATTGAAAAAGGAAAGAAGGTTATCTAAAGAGAATGAAGAAAGGTGCTTGAGCATGATATAAGTAATCCCATCATGATCTGGGGCAGATAAATGACTGTCTCTCAAACAGTTCATCATTTCAGATTTTGTAAAAGAATTATTATATGCATATGAATGATGAGAATTAAAATTTAGCTTGGTCCTTTCAGTTTGTCTTTTATATGTTAAAAACGGTTCTGGGTATGAATACGATCTAGAAATGGATGCTAGGGTATTGCCTATTTTCTCAGCAATGTTTTTTGGTGAAGCAATGGTTTGACCATTTTGTTTTAATATAGATATACGATTGTGGGAGTACAGACCCATACATTTTTTCACTTTGTTCCAGAGTTCTTTACTTGAGGTATTAGAATTAATGCTTGATATATAGTTGATCCAGGACTCCCGTTGGTTTATACGGCGCACTCTTCTAGCATCAGCCTTTGCTTTTTTATGTGCAATATAATTATTATCAGTGGGATACCTACGGAAGCGGATACCCCAAGCTTTCTGTTGGCCTTTTTCGCTTTTTGACAATCGTTATTTCACCAAGGCTTCCTATGCCGCAAATTGGAAGAAGTTTTAGGTATGCTAATGTCTGCAGCATTGATAGTACAATGAACGATATTATCAAGTGCATCGTCAATATTGCCTTCAATCATATCACCAATGATTTTAGCAAGATTTGTGAAAGCTGGCCAATTGGCTCTGTCATAGGTATAACGTTTAAGGCACCTATTAGAATCAGTGTCAGGAGTAGTCTGTGAAATAAAAGTTGGGAAATGGTCACTGCCGTGCAGATTGTGTGAAACCCAAAAATTCTAGAATGGATAGACAGATGGGGAGCAGATGGTAAGGTCTATTGCATGAAAGGTGCTTGTAGACTCATGGAAGTAAGTGTATCTCCTTTCTTAAGCAAGCATAAGTCATTGTCAGACATAAGTTTCTCAATCACATCACCACGTTGATTTGAATCACGATTACCTGAAAGTTGACTATTTGCATTAGTCTCCTACAAGGATATAAGGAGAAGGAAGTTGGAGGAGGAGGCTATCAAGGTCTGCAGAATGAATTGTTTGGTTTGGAGGTAAATAGATGGTACATATAATTAAAAGTTGCTTTATGTAAATACGAACTGCAACAGCTTGTAAGTTTGTATTTAAGGTGATAGAAGAATGGGGTACACTGTGAGAAATCAAAAGAGCCACTCCACCAGTGACCTTATTATTGACTATAAAATATTTTCTGTATGTTGAATAGTTGCGTAAATTGGTATTGTTATTAGGTTTTAAGTGAGTTTCCTGTAGGGCTAAACAAATGGGTTGATGGTCAGAGATAAGATTACTGATATCGTCATAACTATTACGATAACCACGGCAATTCCAAGACATAATATTAGTCATGATTAAGTTACATAAAAGTATCTGTGTCATTTTCTTCAGAGATAGTAGACATACTATCTCCATCGTCTAATTCAACATCCGGTTCTGGATGAAGAGCGAGAGTATCTTCATCCTGAATATGCGTTTCATCCATTTTATTGTACAGTTTTGAATGAATTTTTTTTTTAGGTGTTCTGGTTTTTTTCTTTTTAGCTGAGTTTTCAGAAGACACAGTAGATTTTAAAATTGGTAAATTATGCTTTCCAGCATCAGTTTTATGGTTTGGTTTTAGAAGTGCTGTTTTAGTCGTATTTTGAGGGCTTCTTTTATGTAGTGGAGGTTTAGGAAAAAGAGATTGTGATGATTTAAATGAGACATTTTGTGGTGATTTAGGAGACAGCGAGTTTACTGATTTAGAAGAAACAGAGTAGAGAGATCTGGTTGTAACAGAATTAAGAGACAGATTATCTTTATTCTTTGAGAGACATTTCATTACAGTTGATGATTCAGTTTGAGTAGCAATATTTTTATAAGTTTTAGAAGTTGAGCTTGATATAGCAGCAGCATATGATACATCAACTTTGGGTGTCCTAGATTCAACTATTTTTCTGGCCTCAGGGTAGGATATACTGTCTTTAGTGCGCATGGTCTGTATTTCTTTTTCTATTTTCCATTTTTCACATGATCTGGAATAGGATGGATGGTCTTTTTTACAATTTACACATCGTGGAGGAGCATTACATTGAATAATTTCATGGTCAGCAACACTGCACCGACCACAAGTGAGTTTACCTCGGCAATTTGTTTTTGAGTCCCCAAAGCGTTGACATTTAAAGCAACGCAGTGGGTTTGGGATCTATGGTCTAACAGTACATGATAGATATCCTGCTTTTATTGATTTGGGTAAATTAGGCGAGTTGAATGTGAGTATAATGTGCTTAGTGGATATTTGTACTTGATTAGCTGGTATTTGTTCATCTCGACGATAAGTTTTGATTCTTCTAGCTTCTATGACATTTTGTTCTTTTAAATTTTCTGCTATTTCTTCTTCAGTAATATGCAGTAAGTCAGTTTCAGAGATCACTCCGCGAGAGATATTCAAAGTTCTATGTGGTGATACAGATATTGCAATGTTAGCGAAATGGGTACATTTTAACAAATTATATGCTTGAGTGCTAATACTTACTTCTATTAGTAAAAATCACCTAATCGAAGATTTTTTATCGATTTTGTTTCACCAACCAAACCTTGTATAGATTTATCTATCAAGAAGGGAGATGTGCGATCAAAACTCCCCTCTTGACGTTTTACATCAAAGAATCTTTGTTCTAACATGGAAGTGTTACTTTCAACGACATGAGAACTTTCATCTACTCTATCAGCCCATAACATAGATTGGTTCTGATCATTAGTGGCTTCTGATCCAGAGCCTAACATATTTTTAATGCTTTTATTAGATTCTGGGGCCTCCACATCGCATGTCTTATTACCAGATATTGCAGCCATAGTGAGAGAGAAAAAATGAAAAACGCCAGGCATCGGGCCTGGTCACCGACCCTTATTCTTATCCTTATTTTAGGCGCAGGTCTCAAAAGTGTTAAAACTATTCCCAACAATATTCCATGTTTTTCGAACATTGGATTAAACTCGATAGCATCTCCAAAGCTCCAGCTCTTTCCCAGGGGAAATGGGTAGCCATAGGTAAGATTTTACAGTTATGTCCAACCTGTAACCGGCCCTTACGCCGAAAGGCTCCAGTCGCCGGGTGTTGGCCCTAACAGCCACCATGCAAGTATGGCGCCCCCCGATCATGGAACCGGAGTTCGAAGATGCTCTCCACTCTGGGACTCTATATCAACCTAAAAAGGAAGAAACGAGTCGATGAGGTTAAAAAAAATTCTCAACACCCAGAGTTACTCACGTGAATAAAAAAAAACCTCTGTTGTAATAAAAAAGTAGTGTGAGAGAGAACTTAAGAAACAAGGTATATTTTTTGTCTTTTTAAACACTGAAATTTTTTTTGTCTTTTTTTCCCAAACAAAAGAACGATAACAAGGTTAGTAAAAACAAATACTATGTGAATAAAAGAGTTAGTAAATAATCAAACATGAACAAGAACAAAGTGGGATAACAAACTGAAAAGAGAAGATTTAAAAGAGTGAAACAAAGAAAAAAGGATAGACAAATAAAAAAGAGAAGAAAAAAGGAAAGGAGAAAGATCGCTCGGGAACCCGGGGTCGCGAATCCCGTAAATACTTAAAGAAGATATTCCACTGGGGGAATTGCCCTTTCAGAAATTCTGAAAATTATTTTCATACTCCTGTAAATAGTTGAAAAATCAGTAAATTTTCATTTATAAAACCCCATTTTATTTCCATTGAAAAAATGAGATTTTCAAGAAATCTTTCTGAAAGAGAGCAGGTGTTTTACAACGCAGACAGCGAGGTGCCAGCGAATAGTAGCATTTTTAGACGATCTGTAAATATTTTCGAATACTAAATTTATAAATATAATTTTTATAAATTCAGATGAAGAATTTTTCGCTGATTTCAAATATGTAAATTTCTTTACAGTCGCTCAATTACAACCTTGGATATTAATTATTAATTCATTAGTTGAAAGACTTGCGCTATTTAAAAGCAAGTTTTTCTATACCACTAGTTATTTTGATACTAGGATTCTTTTGTACGCTCTCAATTTTTTTAAAAAAAATACACCATTCAGAGATTTTAAAGCCATGTATTTAGCAAAATCTTTCAACGCTGTTTTATAATATCTATATTTATAAAGATCGATCTGCAAGATATTTTTTTATAAAAAAGTAGTAAAAAGGAAAAGAAAATCTGAAACACCTTTTTACTAAACACGCACAGTTTTAGATGCGGATCTTTCATAGTCTGAGATAAATAACACTTATTTAATATAAAATTTCAAAAATGTATTTATCTCTATTTTTTACCGACTTCAAGGAGGAGGTTATGATTTCGACTTGTATGTATTTCTTGTTCACTCATAACTTCCCTAAATATGAACCGATTTTGATAATTGTTTTTTTTGTTTGAAAGTATAAGATACCCATGTGGTCCCATTTTAATTTCATTGAATTCTGATGATTAGAACTTTTTAAAAATAAAAAATATGTGAATTTGATTAAAAAAATAATGATTTATCGCAAATAATCTTTCATTGTTGCAACCGTTTTCAAATCATAAGTATATTAAAACTATGCATTCATATGCGTTAGCGCCAAGTTGTCGCCAAGCTTGATTCTTTTTTTGAAGTCGGTTAGTATTTTTTTAAGCATATATTATATCTAATAATTATTTCATCAAATATCTTGCTTAAGTCCGCCATCCTCAGGATTATTATATCTATTGTAGATTATTTAACGAAGTTCCGTCCAGTTACAGTTTTGTTAAAAATAGACCGCCTCCCAGTAATGGAATGTGAAAGTAAAAGATTCGAGCCATTTTTTCCATAATATTTTGTACGCCTGCTAAACTATATCGTGGACAACAGGGATTCGGTTCGAGGTTCATTCGGTTTGAGACCGGATTTTTATATGAGATTTTGCAGAAGAAATTTCAGGTTCATTTGAAATAATTATTATAAACTCGGTCAATGCCTTTTTTTGCTGTGTGTGCTTAGCATTTCTGCTAAACGGTACCGTAGGCAACGGGAATTTAGTTCAAGATTAGGTCTTTTTGTAAGATTTTGCAATACAAATTGCAGGTTTATTTAAGAAAATTATTACGGGCCCGGACAACACCGAACGGATCAGCTAATTACTAATAAAAATTGTAAAAGCATAAATAGCAAAGAAGTTTGTATATCGAATGTTATATTGATTCCCTTTATATGTAATTCTAAATACAAATCCCTTTTAAAACATTTATATTTTGATATCATTTCATTCTGAATGTTCAAAATTTATTTTGAGATTTTTCCTTATTGATAATTATATTTTATACACATTTTTAAAACTATGAAAATGGTACTTAAATGTTTTTAAAAGTCATGTATCCATATAAATATGCTCGTATATATATGAATATGTAATGCACATATATTCTTTTTTAATTTTATAATAATTAAATAGATCTGCGTAAATTAAAAATTGAGTTCAGCATGTACAATTTTCCTTTTTTAAATTATGAAGAGCTTTAATAGTCTTAATTACTTCGTTATTCAAACAGTGCAAAGTACTTTTCCTCAATAACGAACTGCTAGAAACTTATTCGAAGCGTTCATAATTGGACTGTTTCTCCAAAGATTACATAAAGGAAACATTATTAAGTACATATATTCCATATCTCGCGTAATAATTAATATCCAGAGCCTTGAAAGGCAGTTTTGAAACTGCTTGAGCCATATGCGGAGGCATTAATTTATCATTAGAATCTTGAATAGTTGAATAATTTGAATCACGCCACGACTCTTCTCTGAATAATATTGAATAATGTAAATCTTATTCAGTAAAATATTAATTGAAGTGCCAGAAATTATGTATTCAATTTTAAGCCTTTAAGATATTGAAATTATCTTGAATCATCTCGAATTATCTTGAAGTAATTTCTCATATAAGATAGAAATACAAAAGATTATTTAAGAATAAGTAGAACAATCTACTCTACTGACGTGGAACAGAATTTATTTAAAATAAAATAAAATGGAAATTTGAATTTCATGCCATAGTAAAATGATGGAAAGAGCCAATCTCTTATTGAACTATAATCCATTTAAGGTCATATGGAACATCTAGACAAGTAAAATGAGCCAAATATCCTATTTTTGGCTTGAATTACGACAAAACATGATCTTTTGATCTTTAAAAAAAATGTTGCATCAATAATGCGATGGATGAAAATCAAGGATAAATTTTGTCATTTTTAAATAGACGGAGATTATTGTGATGTTGAATTAGACATTCTCGATATTCAATCTGATATACCAATGAAAGAAAACAATCTTAAAAAGTTTGTTGAAAATTAAGATAGTGATTTAGATGAGGAAAGTTTGCCCTAATTTCATCTATCTACCAGTGCGATAAAGGACTTTAGATTTCCAAAGCTACCTGCATCTTAAAAAATACTGGACTTAAAATACTGACTTAGCCAAAAAAAAAATCTCTTTCGAAATTTTTAATGTATTTTTTTTAATTTCGAAATGAACGTTGAAATATCCATTAAAAATTAATTTATATAAATTCATTGAAATTTATTTCAGAGATAACGAGTATACCACAGATCATTCAGTTAATTTTCCCAGACAGACCACATAGCAATCGCCCGGGATAGTGAGATTCTTTCCAGACCTAAAAAAGTTTTACAAATATTGCATTTATTTTAATAATATTTTTACATGTATGTTTTTTTTATACGTCGGAATTCCGAATTCCGATCCGTATTTTTTTTATTCCGAATATGTAATTTTTTTAAATGCTCTCAGTAGACCTTAAAATATCTTTTAAAAATGTCATTTAAAAAATTAAATAATTTTGGATCTGTTCAAAGAGACACATTTCCTTTGAACATGTCAATTTAAGAAGCAAATACCTGGTCGAGAATAAAAACTTTAGAAGAGTTTTTTAGAGGATTTGTTTTGACAGTTATAAAATTTTTACAAACACTGCATTTAAAGATTCAAATGTATGCATTTTTACACATTTTCTAAGGCTTCGATTAAAAACTTTTAATTTTATCAAATAATCATTTTTAAAAGGAAAACAAAAGCTTTCCTAAGTCACATTATTAAAATCTTAAGTTGTTATTCAGTAATATCATTATTGTAAGTCTTATTTTTTTATTATAGGCTATATAAAGTAAACATATTGCCCCGTAATTTATGAGTGTTAATAGTTACGATTATTTCCGAATAGTAATTTCAGCAAGTTTCTTAAATTCTCATTTGAGTCTCTTACCCCTAGATTAATATGTCTATGAAAAGCTTTTATAATGGAGTTCTGTTAGCGAAGGAGTTGAACGGAGATTTAGAAGAGGTTTTTAAATTTAATGAACACTCTGGTGATAGAGTATGGAAATAACAGAATTTGTAAAACATCTGCTATACAGTGCAGAAGGCAGCAAAGACACATATCGAATGATCGTATAGGAAATATCGTCCTTAACGTATGAGTGTCAGTTACCATTATTTTTCAATGTTAATTTCAGAAAAAAATTCACAAATTCTTATTTGATTCCCCCCGACAAATGTATTTACGGTGAAGTACTATAGCAGAGTTTCGTTTGGAAGACAAATAGTTTTTAATAGTTTATGGGGCTACAACTAATGGTAGAAATTTGGTCTGATATCCAATTCGGCTCTGGCCCCACCAGTGGCCGAAAGGCTCAGACCTCTCAACTGGTAGACGGCAGGTGCTGGGTTCGAACCCAATCTCGGCTGTCGGCCTAACCATTCGGAGTTTCCGTGGTTTTATTCGAACTATGCGTAAATACGGGTTAGGTTCCCTTAGAAAGACCCCCACGAAGGTCACTCCCTCCACGGTCCTATATCCCTAGTGTAGATAATCGGACGACAAAAATAAACCAAACCAAACCAATTCAGCTCTGTAGAATATTTGAGCTGATTTGGATATGTGACAAGATTCTCTGATTGTTAAAGTTTAGTTGGTTGAATTCATCCAGCAGTAGTCATCCATTATGGTACAGTTGGAAGAGCATTAGCAACTTCAACCAATGCATCATTGGACAGAATCCTGGTCCAGATTTTTTCCTCCCGCTGGGAAATTTACAACTGTTAAGAATAAAACTTACATTCAGTTTATGAAATTTTAATGAAAAATTAAAAGAAATGAGACGTTAGACAAATTATACAAATAATTTTACAATTAACACCACAAACTAATACTAAGTACAGTTTTTTATCCTAAATAACTAATGTCATTGAATTATCTTGACCATTTTTAACATGAAATTGTACTTAAAATAATTCACCTATTTAAAAAATTTCTGTTTTAAAGCGTTTTTTATACATCTTGCATTAAAATTTCTGTTTTCATATCTTTTATGCAATAATATTTAGGTATATAAATATATGTAAGTATATAAGTGTACAAGTATATTTAAGTTTTTATTACATAATGTAATATTTTTCACATGCTTTTCAAATGCATTTCAAATGCATATATCCCCTTCTCGTTTAGAAGGTTGCGTGTTCAAATCACATCCGAATCACCATTTTAGTGTGTGTTTAGATAAATGTTAAATAATAAAGATATTTTAGGCACACAAAAATTTTTAATAAAGCATTTCACAAGAAGAACAATTAGAACAAGAAAAATAATAAATATAAGGTAATTTTTGTGCCATGCGGCTGGTCTGCTAGCAATAGTCCGCGAGCCAGGTGCAAATTTCGTCAGTTATATCCTCTCGGCCGATAATTTGTAAAATGCTGTAGAAAGTTGCATCATGAAGCTCTTTGAATGTCAACTGCGTTTTCGTCGGTGGGTTGAGCAGTGGAAGCCCCCCAAAACACGTAAAATATATATATATATATATATAATTTTTGTCATTTCATCCCAGTCGAAAATTTGTCAGATTATAGCTAACCCAATACCTTGAATAAAAAACGTCAGCTGATTATAAAATAGTGCGTAATACGGTCAGCTGGTCATGATATTGGCTGGCCTGGTATTTCAGCTATAAGAACATCGAAAAAACATAAAGGAAGGTGATTACCTTGGACCTATTTTAACTTTTTTATTTTTAATTTTTAAAACAATTGCCAAAATAAAAAAAGAAAAGATTTTATAAAACTTTATGATGTCATACACTTCATATAATTGTCTTAAATTTTCATATAAATATTTTCCATGAAAAATTTTGAATTTAAAATAAAATGAAAATAGGACCAAGGTACACCATTAGTGGTGTACCTTGGTCCCATTACTAAGAAAAAAAAAACTTGTTTATAATGAAAAGCTTATTAATCAAGAAGTTATAGATATAATTTTTGATACATTTCATTGTTTATTAGGTTTTAAAATTAGAAAGTCTAAATAGACATAAAACTTCAGAACAATTGTACCTATTATAATCCCAAAAGACATTAAAGCTTATTTATATTAGTAATTATACATATTTTTCGCCAAGATTGTAATTAGATAAGTCAATTCCAAACGTTAACTTCTTGAGCTGCCTTTCAGATCTATTAAACAATACCTAGTGTACCTTGGACCCGGTCCAAGGTACATACATCACATTTATTAGGCTCAAGGTTGTTCCACATTTGTTAGGCTCAATTGACACTTAAAAACAAAACTACCGAACATGACGTTAAGTTTAGGCATAACTTTATTTAAAGTACATGGCGTGGCAGGTAGAGTGTTGCTTTATATGCATAATCCTCTTTTTAAAAATAGATATATTTTAGTATAAAAAAACATAGAAATATTAAAAAAAATACTTTTGAAAGGTGAATTTCCTTTTTTAAAAATTGTACAATTAGTTAAGCTTCTAAACTAATTCCAAGAACTTAAATGAGACCTCTGGTGTCAAATATTTAATATACAAATAATCTTGTTTAAAGATCTAAACAAGTAAAGTAAGAATTAGCATAAGTCCGAGTACACATATGTCCAAGGTACACCACTCTCCCCTACATATATTCAGTGATTTTTCTCACTAGAAAATTTATCAGATGACAGTATGTATGCTATTTTAACTACATAAACATGTCATCTGGTTATATCTCTTTGAAAAATTGTCAGCTGATGAGTTTTTCCTCCGCATATTGCTAGCCGATTTTTTTTATTACACACAGGATCATATTAACTATCAGCTGACGAATATTACACCGGGAGGAAAGAACCTGCCTTAAGTTACTCGACATTACGCTCCATGCTCTAACTGAAGATATAATTTTATTATGATGTTTGTTTACATCTATATTTTTTATATATACTTTAACACTGATAAACAGAAATAAATAAACGATGAAATACTGTGATAAGCAAAGCAATTAATAATTTATTGAAACATTAATATATGGTACAAATTATTTATTTTAAAAAGTTATTCAGTTTAATTTTGTAATATAATCATATTCATTTTCGCTTTGGTTCGTATTGCTCTCATCTCCTTATTCACTGTCAAAGTCGCTGTCAGAGCTATCTACTTTATATGTATCTCTTCATTATCACAATCTGTACAAAAATACAAAAAATATTAAATATGTATGTTTAACGTAATATAATTGACATGATTAAAATTAAATAAAAATTGTTACCTTTTTCGGTCTGGACAGTAATTTGACCAATCAATGATGGTAACTGAGGTCCAGAAAACCAACTGAATCCATATTTGTTGTCTATTTCTACCCAGCCATAGACCGACGATTCATCTGTATTTGGAACTTTTGGAGGTGCGTGTGACCAAATTTATACTATGTAGCTTCTCGTAAAAAATTCTGATATAATTCCGATTTGCATGGAGGAAGAGATGAATCATCAATTCCTTTTTTGTGTAACTGGAACGATTCATTATTGTCGAGGAATTTGTAAATTTTATGAAACAACGTTACCTATCTCTCATTAATGTTTTTAAATCATTTTAAGTTATACATATGACAAACAAATCTTTATATTTTCTCAAAAAAATCCTCTCTTCTCCGATGGTTTTGACAGTTGCATGAAACACTTGGTAAAGTTTTCAGAATTATTCATTATTGAAAAAGTGGATTTTTTAATTTTCTAAAAAAAGCTGGGTTGAAATCGCACCCGGTGAATCCGTGGAAGAATGTAGAACGTTCATATTGGTTCCTAGAGCTTTATACAACTTTGTAACATTCATGAATACTTGATTTATTTCTGACACCAGACAAATTTGAATATTTTCTGAAATATTACCCATATTTACTAACATAATTATTAATATATCTGAATCTTAACGTTTGTTTTAAAATCTATTTGTCAAATGTAAAATTCATTTTCGTATTGGCTTCTTCGTGAGCAGTACTCGAAAGTTCTTGATTTTAACTCTTTACCACTTTGGAATCAGTGACTGTGCATTTAAAACAAGTGCCCACATTGACATAAATAATTTTATTTTTTATAAAAGGTGACATATAATCTTCTTCCAAATTTTCAATAAAAAATTATTAACCACTTACCTGGTCAATATTTATAAGGAAAAACTTTGAAATAATGCCTATTTTTGCGTCTTTTACAGAATTTTTAGTCTTTTATCACCGGTTTTTCAAAACAGAAATTTTTAACAAATTAAATCAGGAAAATGCTCCGATTAAATAACTCAAAAGTTATAATAAAAATTTACTGATGAGAATAGTGAATCGTGATTTGAAATCGCTTGTCAGTATGTGGTACAGGTAAATCGTGATTGAAAAAAACGCGTTGCCCGTATGACGTACGGGTAAATCAGGAAAGCTAAGAATCCATCTTAGTATGAAAATTTGAAATTTCAGGACCGGGGATATATGATTTAATTAATATTTGATTTAATTATAAAATGACAAAATGTGCGGACATTATAATTTTAATTAATTGAATTTCTATATATTATACATAAAAACAGTATTTTTTTAATTGGAAAGATTATCCGTACCGTGTTAGCTTATTTACGAGAGAAAAAAATTGCTAAATTTTCAAACTGATGTATTATTTATAATCTTGAAATGTCAGGTATTTTTAAATTAATCAAATTGTTGCTATTCTCGTGAGTTGATATTAAAATTTTCTAAATAAGAAACATTATACATTAACTAGTTGTCCGATAATAGTTGCCCTATAAATTGCTGTAGTCCTATAGTTGTCCTATAAATAACCATTGATACCGATTTATAGTCTACGCTTGTGATAATGACCCTTCACGTGCAAAAGAAAAGGATAGTTATAATAAAATTATTGTCGGATAGATCGTTATAGTAAAAAAAATAATGACAAAATATATATAGGAGGGAAGAGGACATATTGCGATAAAACTTAATTTTCACAATATCCAAGGAATAAAATTTCTCAAAAAAAAAGTGAGAAGATGGCACTAGTATTGCCTTTTACCACATGTGTTTGCAAATCTCATGCAAAAAAATCGACGAATTATAGGCAAGCACTATGTTTTAGATGCTCAAAAGTAAATTTTAAAGTAATTTTAGAATGGGAATGCTTTTAAAATATTGAAAATTATTGTAACATTTTTAAAGAATACCAATATACATATAAGAAGTTAATTTTACAATTACAAAAATGTATCTTACCAATTTTCAAAAATTAGGTTTTACATGTATTGGCCATTAGGGGCACATTGTGACAAGAACAAGTGGGGTACACAGAGACTGTTTGTAGGTGCCTCAGCATCTATTGACAAATGAGACACAGAAACAGTTAAAGTTTTTCTTTTCTTTTTTGCCATTTACTACAAATATTAACTTGTGTCAAGTAATGAGCATATTTAGAGTGAATGTTTTAATTTCTTTTAATTATTATTGAAACATATTAGCATATTATAGCGTCCTAAATTTCTTAATGAGTAAAATTCACTTATTAACATTTCTTCTTTGTACTTATTCCATATCAATTGCAGCCTCTTGAGATAAATGTTTTGAAACATTCAAATCATACATCAAAAGATGTTTCAATGACTTAATAACTTCAAATTCTCGGGAAAAGTTATCTTGAAATTTCAGATCTTGTAATATTTGCATTTATTATTGTTATTTAATATTCGCAACATCACAAGTAGATTTAAATATATAGAAGTTCGGCATAAAACCAATGCGTTTTCAGTGCAGATTATTTTGTAACTTTCTACGTTACAGAAGAAAACAATAACAATGCTGAAAATAAAGGGATTGATTGTATTCAAGACTAAGGTTTCGAGAACTATTTAAAGGCTGATAGCGATTTGTTTTTCTGATAACTATATAACTCTATTCAAAATCTCATTAGCAATCGTTTTATAACTACATGAGAAACACATATCTCCTCCAGCCACTCCACAGAATTCTATCAAAAGTTCTTTATCCAAAAAAAAAAAAAAAAAAAAAAAAAAACAATTGTTTATAGAAATTTGAAAGTCTTGTATTCTAATTTATATCCCAGAAGAAAAACCGAATAGCAGGAAAATAAATGTTGAAAATCTACAGAATAAAAGAAAATTAACTGAAGGTAAAGTGTCAGATAAAGGAGTTAAGATGTCTGAAGTAAAAATTCCACTTCTGAATGATCCCGATTCTAGTTTTAAACAGCAACTACTCCTAAACTTGACAGTAAAGTGAATTTTGATAAGGAGTTGAAATTCTTTAAACCTGAAAAATAAGTTTATTTCTGTTAATTTTTGAGAAAAGTATTTATTTCTACTAAATGTTTGTATTACCTGAGCTGTGTAAAATTAGCTATTTTTTTAATTAATAAAAGGAAAATTTCTGTACTTTACTTATCCAAATAATGAAGATGTAGCTGCTGGCAATAAATATATTTTAAAACTTCCTCACTCAATAACTCTATTTGAAACAGCATCAAAGACATTAACAGCGATGAAATTCTGAGTTAAAGGAACAAATTTTCATGTTGAATACTAACACAAAATCTACTGTAATTTCTGTTTTATATTATCAAAAAGTAACGGTGTATAAAGAGGTATTAATTTATTTCTGAGAGTTCAAAACAATAGTGCCCCAATATTCTCCCCATAGAATTTTAATTCTGCCCCAATGTATTCCGTGCAAAAGCACATTGAGACAATATTATTTTTATTTTACTTTTTAAATGAATAAAAAATTAATGTTTAACTTTTTAGTTTCATTGGAGGCTTTAAGGGTTACGAAGACTGTAGCCTACAAAATAGTAATATTAGTTATTTGAACAAATCCTAAGAACTAAAATATATGAGTGTAATTAAAAAGTATCCCAGTGTGCCCCATTATTACATGAACTCTAAACAACTGCATGAAAATTGAGTTTTCAAAGAAAGTTCTATAATATCATACAATATTTTTATTTATTTTTTATGATCATAAATAAAGTCCTTTTGGCACATTAAATGTTTTAGCAATTTCCGATTTATGGGATAATTTTTAATCAACCACCCAGAACTCTTAATTTTGTATGTCTTACAGTAATCGCATTTCGCTTGTTTGAAACAGACATCTTGGGAAAATGCACACAACGAACAAACTAAACGCATGTGTGATCGAGTACGCGTATTCGCATATTTTTATGGCAATGAAAATCAGATTTAAGCGAGTTATTACTAAATTTCACCTAGTAAGAGATCTATTCTTTCCGCTTCCTTCAGACCTTAATTATGAACTTTCGTAAACTTTCCGCCTAACTTTTCCGAATAATCCTTTGTGAAAATTGGTTGGTTGTGTTTATGACAGTCAATTATCAACACAACATGAGGAATATAAGTCAATAGGGAAGGGCAGCGTCTCGGTTGGGATTTTTCTATGGGAAACTAACTCGTATTTACGCTTGCAAATCCAATGTTTGAAGAATATCACGAAAAACTCCTAATGATTAGGCCGACGGTCTCTATTGCGTTCGAACCCAACCCCTTCCATCTACTAGCTTCGAGTATAAAATTTCTTGGCCACTGGTGGGGCTCCCTTTATGAAAGAAACTGGCAATACTCTCTTGTAAGAAAATCGCAAGGAAAGGCTAGTTCGGTTGCTGTATTGGAAAATAAGCTGTTGGTCGATCGATATTATTCGATGTGAAAATAATATAGCTTAAAGTGAATATATTTCGTGGCATTTGTATTGGTCAGTACAAGGAAACAGCCAATGTAATCGGCGGTACCTATAACGGATGTTGACTGTACATGCAAAATGATATCTGATTCGTAAAGTCTGTTGATTGAAAGTCATAATTTAACAATTGCGAAGCACGTTCTCGTGAAAATGGCTTGACAAGTTTTGATAAAATTATAATATATGATATTGAATGTAATTTACGAAATAATGTTAATTCCATTAATAATCAATCTTCATGAATGTTACTTTTCGTTTTTTAAAAACTTATGAATTTCCGACAATTAAAAAATATTAAATATTAAAAAATACAAGATTGTTCAATAAATAGATCATTTTAATTAGACATTATTTACTTAATAATTAAAATAAATGGATCGATAAAAAAAACAAATAGTTTTTATCGCGGAGTTTTAAGTGCGTTATCGCACTTATTCTCTGAATGGTTACCTATATTCCACGATTTAGAGAAAATTAACTAGGTTTTTGAATCTAAAGATCGAGTTTAGTAGTCGATTTTCTATTCATTCCCCGAAGTAGTACAGATTACGAAATTATGTACAATGATGTGCTTTATGTAACAACTTAATATTTTTATGATTTCTTAAAAACTTAATTAACCTTTGGTTATGAAATTATAATAAAATTTTCATTAAATGTTAGGAAAGCAATTTAGAAATATTAGATATATTAAGAGGTCAGGTACTTTTTAAAGAATCTAAAAATTGATTTTTTAAAATATATCTTATAATTAAATATAATTCTTTAGGAACATTTAAAAACATACGGCTTACAAAAATTGGCATTAGAAGAGAAGTTATACCTAAAATAGTTGAGTTTTTACGATATGATCAATGGGTGATTTAATCTTTCTTTATCAAAGTCAATTTTCTGAAAACAGTGATTTTGATCATTGCGCGCACGTTTTCTGAAAAATGATTGCCATGATTTTCACAAAATTTTCGTTGAATATAAATGCACAAAATGACGTACTATTAAGTTTCGCAAGTTTTTAATACAGAATTCACGACTACTTTTGAATAAAAAAATCCCGACATTAGACATTTCTTTACTTATTTTTTCTCTGTTTCTATAAGTTTTATTGTTTTTATTGCAGGTCATTTTGAAAATACATTTTTTTAGACTCATTAAAAAATTGATTTGATTTAGCCATTCAAATGTGAAAAATCATGTGCGTAATGCATGCAAATATGCAACTTTTGTAAAAATTGTGTCATATTTAAAAATCAATTTAAAAACTTCATATATGTGTATGCATTTTTTAATAGCTCTAATTGATAAAATAAATCTTTCTTAATATGTGTTTACAATTTTATAATTAAAAGTCAATTAGATATAAAGTGACAGCCAATCTTACAGAGATCACTTTTTACTTGCCCATCTTACGTAGTATAGGGTAAGTCTTGCAATCGTTTAGAATATTGAAAAAACAAATTTGACTGATTTGCGCGCTTCAGGCACCGGAGATTCCAAAAAAACATATTTTTAGAAAAGAAATGGCGTTCATCCGTCCGTGTGTTCGTCTGTCTGCCTGTCTGTAAACGCTCTATCTCCTGAACAAACAGATAGAGAGTTGTAATTTCGTGTGTTCTTAGTATATAATAATGAAAGAAGCCTATTTAATATTAGTAACCTCGATTATTCGGACCTATTCATTTCGGACTCTCATAGTATTCGTTCTGATGAAAGGTATGTAAAAATTTTCGAAATTTTTTATTTTAGCGAGTGGATTGAAAACGTAATAAAGTAACACAAATTTTTCATAAATAACGAATTATTTCGGATAATTATTTGCCGAGATATTTGTAATCCTATTTTCTACATTCTATAATTTTTCTCGACCCTATATTTCAATCAAATTTCAATTCAAAGATGTATTTTATTTGGATATAAGACTTTTAATCCGACGCAGTAAACAATTAGATAGTATGATTATTGTTTTTGAGTTATAAGGATGTTTCTTTTATGCAACTCGGTACTATTTGAGTAACAAGCAGTCTCCACACGCTACGCTGGTCGGCTTTTATAAATGAATCTTGAATCTGAACGAAATGCTTCTAGTAGAGATGTAAAATAATAATAATAATATCTAATCAAACATGTTGTCTTATTCGCATAATATTACATTATCCTGTTCAAAGTCGATGTTGACATCATAATCAACAAAATAGCTCTAAAATGACTCAATTACCTATGATGAACTATTTTTGTAGTAGGTTCGTTATTTTGAATTTCAGTTTTACCTTAAGCCGCTGCTGAGATATGGCGAAATATCTTAAACTTGTGATCATTTCATTAAACTCGCTTGGGTAGGAAATTCTAAAATAGGTGCATGTTTAACTTTATTCCAGTAGATTGGGTGAACTCAAATTCATGCCTCTATCTAAAATTCTTGTTGAGGTATGCCGGAATGGCCTAAATATTCTTAGCTCTTGTTAATCCTTTTAGACGAGGGGAATTTCAAAACTTTCTGAAATAAATGGTTAAACCTTTTCTAATATCCCTTTTTCTCTAGAATTTCACGCTTCTACCTAAAAATGCTGCTAAGATATGGTTAGCAATAGGCAGTTCTCGAAAATTTAACAATCGAAAAAAATCATCATCATAAAAAAATCGATACAGTCATCGATTATTTCCGAAAATCTACAATCAAGATGTCCTAAAATCGATCATTATAATAATTGTTACTATCAAACTAATTGTTTTTACATGCTTATGAAGGATTTAACAAAAAATGGCAACCTGAAAACTGATGTAATTAAACAATAACACACCGAAAAAAATCTAAAATGTAGTCATACAAGTCGGAAGCCATGTGACGGTATCCCCTGGTTCGAAAAAGGTGAAAAGGTGTAAGTAAGTATAAAAAGATCAAGAGGTTTAAGTATCAAAAATTAAAATCTTTCAACAATTAACAGCAAAAATCAAAAAAGAATTAAAGACACACATGAGGGTAAAAACAGGAATTTTATGGATGGTAAATGGAATAAAAGTTTTTTGTTGTTTTTTCTACTTCATTGAGATCAGTTCAATAATTTTTCCATTATTAGAAAACCTCCTCATGGAATACTAAAACTGTATCCTCCGAGAGGTAAAAATTGGAAGGTAGGGCACGGGAAGTGCATAGTATGACTTGATCACAGATTTTTTACAACAATTTATCACATGAGAGGTATCGGCTAAATTTAGAAAAATGCCCAACCCGTCGGGGCAAAGTAAAGGAAGAGGCGCTGGAGGTGTATAATTTGAAATAATCGTCAGAGAGATTTACAATGATATATCACATGAGGGGTGTAGGCCAAATTTAAAAGATTACTCCCAAGAGTTCCAATAATCACGCTTCCCCTTTATAAAACCTACCCCTCTCTTTGAAATTTTCATATATTGTAAATGATATTTAATAGAGGATCACGTAAAAAAATCCGATCTGTAATGATATAAAGCTACAATTTAAAAAAAATTCTAAAACTGTCTTCCCAGGTGGGGAGAGGGTAAATTGGGATGCGGGAAGAAAGGTTCATAATATGAAAGAACGGTCTGAGTGCTTTACGCTTTCATGATGGGTCAAAAAAAATTTAGAATTTTTCGCCACTTACTTTGAGCCCTTCGGGAATGGAAATTTTGAAATCGCTGAAACATATTTAATTATTTTTTTAATATTTTTTTTTATCTTATAATCTAATTATGTTTTTAATAGGTTTATTTTCTGCCGTTTCACGCTTCTACTTAAAACGACTGTTAAAATGTGCCAAATGGTCTAGATTGTTCGACGCCTCTTTTAACCCCCTCAAGGGGGCAATTTCTAAAATTGCTGAAATACGTATTTAATTATTTTTTTAGTAGATTTATTTTCTAGAATTTCACGCTGCAACCTTAAACGGCTGCTGAGATATAGGAAGATGTTCCAGAATTTTTCACCCTCCCCTCGTTTGTCTCCCAAGGGAGAGAATTTTCAAAATTCCCTTCTTAGTCCAGGCTTACATCATAAGAAGTACATTTTCCTCAATTTTTATGTTTCTATATTCAGTAGTTTGAGCTGTGCGTTGATTATCAGTCAGTCAGGACAAATTATTTTATATATATATTGATAATTTAAAATAAATAAAATTACATAAAATTAATTCTCTAAAAAGTAAAATTCAAAAGTCTTGTTAAATAATACTTTAAACTATTTAATTTTGCCTCATCATTTCTAAGATAACAATCACGTTTTCTAACTATCTGCAATTTTCACATTAATCCAAAGATTTGCAACCTTTTAAAAGAAATCTAAAATGAAGTTCAAATAGTTTTGAACTGCAATGATACCCTTTATTTCATGCTTTTTAAAAAGGTACGTAAATTAATATTTGAAGAATTTAAATCAAGAACTAATATTTTTTCGTGAAACATATACGAGTTTTTCTTTAACGTCCTCTTTCACACTCTAAATAATTCAACTTTAAATCACTCAGATTTCTATTAGCTCCATGGATACTAAACAATATCTGCATAATATTTATTTCTTTCAAACAGTGTATAAGATCTGTTATATGCAACATTTAAATTTGTTTCGTTTATTATACCGATTAATCTTTGAAATCGATACCATTCTTTAAGAGTACTTATGGCGAAATATATTGACTTTTTAATACTTTCCGAGAAATTACCCAATTACTCGGATTTCATTTTCCTATAAATCGATAAAATCTAGCTTTAAATGTGATTTTCATATTAGAAAACCAATAAATTCGATACATTGAAAAGTCAAATTTTTATTAAAAATTTTTAACTGTAAGCAAATTTAAATTGTGGATATAAATTACAACTATAAATATAATGATATAAATCGTGATTAAGCTTATTGGATTGTGGTTGGTTTTGAGAAAACATAAAGGGAACATGTACATTTAAAGGGACTCAAAAATTTATTTTATTTATTAATTTAAATTAAACTTTATTAAGTTTGTTGTATTTAAAAGAAAAATGAAAATTTCTTCCTAAATCAAACATTTATATTTATTTATTATTTTGTTGTTTTAATGCAGGAATCTGAAAACTGCATGCAAGATTTCCTGAAATAGAAACTGAATGATGTACTTTACTGAAAAACAAAGCAATAAATAAAACACACCTAAGAAAAGTCTCGATCTTTGTTAATATTGAAATTTTTTGATAATATTTTGTTAATATCGATTAATATTGAATATTTCTTTGTTAATTTTAGGTGCATTCTTAAATATATAAATAAGTAGCAGTCGTCGTCTACACTCGTCTTCTGGTACGTCCGTCTGTCTGTATGTTTATTCGCTCGTCCATTCATCTGCATACAATAGAGCGAAAACTACCAAACCGAATGTTTTGATATTTAAAATATATATTTCTTGCATAA
The DNA here is from genome assembly GCA_964019185.1 of Maratus speculifer. NCBI lineage: Eukaryota > Metazoa > Arthropoda > Arachnida > Araneae > Salticidae > Maratus > Maratus speculifer. The sequence goes on along the minus strand of OZ025298.1, from coordinate 183,241,362 downwards.
TTCTGTGGAGTCATTTAAAACTTCATAGAAATCAGATGTACAGTTTAATTACAGGGACAATGAACAGTATTCCGTTACATTACGTCAAATGTAGAAAAATAGTTTCAAATGAATTTATGCGATGTTACACTCTTTCAAACGTAACATTTTTTTTATTCATCTAAAGCATAGTAAAATACAAAAAATTTCGGATACTATATTCAAGCTGAAGTACTGTATACTATTACACCAAGATCGGAGTATTTTTTAAAATTCATTATAGTACGGACGCACCTCATTTGCTACGTTTGATGTGCATTTCCCAACTTGTTTAAATAGCAGTAATTTAATTCGAGTTAGTAGATAGGGAAAAGGCAAACTGAGATTTTTTAAAAGTTCAATTCAAAATAAGACGTGAAAAAGTAAATTTACTATATGTTGAAAACACGTTGGTTTTTGATAAAAAAAATTATCAATTAAAGCATTTGTAAACAAAAATAGAGCAATAATGCATCAAACATGGTTTATGGAATACTATTTTCAGGAATTCAAGAATTCTGGAACTATACTTGTAGTATAATGATAAAAATCTTGTCCTAGTTTGAACCAAATGTTTGTACTTAGTAGCTACCGTCATCACAGGTGAAACCTCGTACCAACATTTGAGCATTTCACACATTTCATTGAAACAGAGTTGTTGTTTCAACCAATAGTTGAAACAACATTACCGGAAGATCCAAACGTTGGTTTAATATTTCACTATCTAATGATAGTAGGTACTGAGTACCAAAGTTTGGTTCATACTAGGACAACATTTTTAATGGTGTAGGATGGTGGAAGAAATCTAATCAAACAATCAAGGAAAAATATTTGAAAACTAGAATTTAGAAATCCCCGCTTAAAGTCGGGTTTTTTTTTGGACTCATATATAATCAATAAATTTATATGTATTCTGAAATTTGGCTCATTAAAATTTAGTTTATTTTAAATTTCAAACATAAAACACATGTAAAAGTGAACTTCCAGAAACTATTTCTTATTCACAGTATTATAACTAATATTTGGGGAATCCCTATAAATAAATGGTAAATGATTTTCGCGTCCTGATCTACTTTGGACATCTTTCAGCGCTCCTCAGTATAATGTATTCAATTTTCACTATGTTTGCAGAAGTGTGTCATCATTCAAATTTCGCTGTAAATAATATTCCGCACAGACAGTTGTCTAATTGAAACATTTTGTTTGATTATGCAAATGAATGATGATCTTTGGACGCCATTCTTTAGAAAAAAATCCGTTTTAGTACATCTGAAAAATAAAAATTACATTTTCATATTCGGAACCAGTTTCGTAAATTCTGGTGTCATTCAATAATTTGCGGAGCGCACTCTTCCTAGGGCCTTGTATCGCTCCTGCCTATAATCCGCCTTCATAAATAACACCATACTACATCATTCAATCATTTGGGAATTTCACGTGTAGAAGTATTCCGTCCCTGAAAGGTTGGCGCAGCATGTCCCTGAAGGGACCTTGCGCCATAAAACTCCAATCAACCAACCAACCAACCGTCCCTGAAAGGATTAAGGAATTGTTATTTAGCTGCTAATTTAAAGGCTTCACACGTTGTTCAAGTGAACAAGAAGGTTAAAATAATTATAAAATCCATAAAACCTTTCAAGTATATATTTTTTAATTGTTTATTAACTTCTAGAGCTCTATGGCGTATGCAACGTAAGTCATGATATTTTGGTCATTCTGTCAATGACGTACGCAGCGTTCGTCGCAATTGATTTTTTAATTAGACATTTCGGACTTAGATCAGGAAGTTTAACACTCATTTTGGTTTTACAATGCCGTTGATTTACTATAATTAAACGAAAAGAAAATTATATATATTATATTTTTGCAAAGTAATAAATAAATAAATAAATAAAAATATGCCAGATGTGGCAAAACTGGTGGCTGGTAATATACATTCGCTAACAGCTCTTTAGCACAAAGCGTTAATAAATATAAAGAAGTCAGAAATTGTTCGCGAAATGTAGCAAATGAAGCGCGTTCGTACTATAAAGACGTCTTAAAAACATTCGGATCTTGGTGTAATAGTATACAATTCTACAAACAAAAGATTTCGATTATTATACTGTATCCGAAGTATTAGATAGAGTATAGTAATTGAAATCTTTTGTTTGTCCGTTAACCCGCGAGTAGTCGCGACTTTTTTCACAACGTCATTAGTCGCGCTCGGTCTTTTCGCCGCTGCCCCCCCTCCCCCACTTACCATATATGTAAAATAAGAAATATTTTTCACCTTTTATACGAAAATAACATTTGAATGAAGATATAAATTTGCAGTTTTCTTAAATTATGCATTTTATTCATGAGAACTGGAGTAATTTGAAAAAGTAAAAATGAACTGACATTAGTGATTGTTACGTAGACTTTTTTGACAATTTGAACTTTGTTTCTAAAAATGTACGTGAAAGAAAAACAGATGTGTACTGTTACTTCATTAAGGTAGTCGAGAAAGCTTCAAAGTCAGCTACATGGTAGATCGCCGTTGTATCTGTAATGTGATACAAGTTAGGAGAAGATAAGTTATGCGGGCGGTGAAAAGACCGACACGCGACTACTGACGGGTTTTAATAATACCACCTTGTAACATACCCTTGTAAATACCACCTATTTCCTATAATACATGAAGTAACTTGTAGTAAACCTCAGCATCCCATTTCAATTTCATAAAACATGAAATAGTTTATTCTAATTAAACGGCGTCCCATGCAATGTTGCCCCCCTATATCATTATGTAATGGAATACTTTTGTGTTGCTCTATAAATTAATAACAAATATTCTTTGCTCTTTGTAACGCACAGAATGTATATTTTAGTACATACTTCATAGATGCACATGTATTTTATTATATTTGGATGAGTGTAACATCATTAAAATGCATTTGAAACAATTCTTCCCCATTGGCCGTAAAGAAACGGAATTCTTTTGATTGTTCCTGTAATTGAATTGAACCATATATCCGATTTTCATAAAATTTAAAATAACTCGGTTGGGTAGTTCTTGCATTGTTGTGTGGGGACAGACACACGGATGAACAGACGGACTAAACGCCCACTATATGTACTATGTTTTCTAATAAATACGAACGCACTTAAAAAGCATCTGAATAAAAATTCGGTATTTTTAAGCTATCCACTTGATTAAAACGAGAAAAGAATTTGGCATGTTTAAGTATTTTACAAGTGTATCGAAAATTTAATTTCATAGTTTATTTCCGGCACTTATACTTTTTAATTTCGCTGTTACTCAATTTATCCGTTTTAAAAAGCAAGCTTGAAAGGATTTTTATATAATTTATCACACTAGAAGACTTTCGTGTTTCATGCTTTTAACGATACAATTAAGGCATTTCACTCGAAAATTCACAAAGTTTCACCCGAACAATTTTGTGTTCTTAAGTATTAATGTTGTTTTCGAAACTTCATTTTAAAATATATACTTTAATCAAAACATCGTATGAAAATAAGAATACTATATTAAATACTAGAAATAAGAAGCTTGATAATTAATACTCTCTTTGTGGAACATTTAGTTTAATGACTTGAATGCATTTAATTTATGTATAATTAATTTCTATATTACTTTATTTCTCAGTTTCTAATGAAAAACATTTGAAAACTAATTTTTTTACATGATGATTTATATTACGATTTTTTATGACATATTTCAAAGATTATACATCTCTACATTTACTAGTCACAGCAGGTATTATTGTAGGTTTAAAATGGGGTAGATTTCCACGTTCATTTACCAAAATACTCTTTAAAATACTTTAAAAAATAGTCTATAATCATATCGTATTCTCTGTATATTTCAAGAAATTTATTTACACTTCTTCAGTTATTACTATAGCATTTCGTATAACTTTATTAAAAACAATAAATGCATTTAATTTGTATGTATATTTAATTTCTATATTACTTTATTTCTCTGTTTTTAATGAAAAACATTTGGGAACTGATTTATTTATATGATTTATATGACATATTTTAAAAGTTTTTTCCTTCCAATAAAAGATAACATCAAATAGCCATAATCGTGAACCATTCCTTTTATTGTAATATTTTACCAGAGAATACAATTCTGGTCAAATGACATTTTGCATTATACACACACAACTAGAAAGAAAGAGAGCACATCTCTGACAATTTTTTATCTAGTGTGTTTATGTGCATTGATTCATGTATTTGATCAAACTATGCAAGAAGATGGAAGTGTCTAAGATTTTTAGATCTCCGAAAAAATTGTATTTTTCATTTAAAAAAATCCTTTATCTTGTAAAGTGCTCCAGAGAAACATTTTAACACTTAGTATAAAATTAAGCGTAACTTTTAGAGATATTTTGAAAACTAAGAAAAAAATTCCCTGTCGGCTTGGCTTATAAGCGGAGTTAGATTTCGAAGAGAGCTCATTTCAACAACAAAAAATAAAATATGATTAGAGATAAACCCAGAATAACAATTTTATTTGGCGGCTTTTGAAAAATTTAATTTCATTTTTCTGTAAGATTTAGTTTTATAAGAATCATCTTAAGCAAAATTCAGCTCAAATGCCACATTTGACAACATATTTTGAAATATATTCTGACTTTAGTAAAATATCGATAAATAGGGCACATTATATAGTTTATAAAAAAAACAGTCAACTGAATGCGTTTGAGAGCAAAATTGAATTTAAAATGAGTTATAAAATAACTAATTTGTTATTTGAATACATTCTCAATTATTTTATCATAATCGCTTTGGAAAATGTCGTGCGAAGAGCCCACTTTGACAGCTACTTTTTAAATATATTCTGCCTTTATCAAAACACTGACCAATACATCACATTCTATAGTTCCTAAATAAGAGGACCTGTGAATTGGATTCATTTTGGAGAAAAATGGATTTAAAAATTATTCAGAAAAGAACGTAATTTTTTATTTGAATACATTCTCAATTTTCAATCACGATCACTTCGAAAAATTCTGTTCAATATACTCTTTTTGACAGCATTTTTTAAAAATATATTCTGCCTTTATACAAAAAAAACTGGTCAATATGTCACATTGTATAGTTCCTAAATAAGAGGATCTGCCATTTTGATGCGTTTAAAATCAAAAAGGAACTTAAAAATGAGCCAGAATACAAGCAGATTGTATTCAAAGTTTTTTTCTTTTGTTTAATTTATTTTTGCCATAAGAATTAGTCCTATGAAAAACTTCTCAGCATAAAAGTTGTAGGTATTATTGAGAAGATGTAAAATAATTTTAATTAGATTTGATAGTGTAAGAATTGACGAAGTTATGGATTTTTGTCTTTTTTCAGCCCCCTTTTTGTTTTCGATTTTTTTGGTAAGAAATAATTCTATCAAAAACTTGTAAATACAAAAGTTTTAGATGATTTTGAGAACATTTACAAAAAATTTATTTCGATTTCATATCTTGAGAACTTATGAAGTTATGAATTTTTTTCTCCCAAAACCCCTGTTTTTTTCGCCCCTTGATCCCATTTTTAACTTTATGAAAAATCCATCATACATAAACTTTTGGCCCATGTTTTAAAAGTCACATAAACTTTAAACTGATTCGATATGTATTTTAATTAAGAAATTACGGCGTTTTTTCTGTTCTATATATATATAGATAGATAGATAGATAGATAAATTTTTTACTGATGATAGTTTTGAGGTTTATTGGTCATGATCGAAATAGATCGGGAAAACGTTTTCAGAAGTTCCAACATAGGAGCGACCGCAATAGATAGTATTTCATACGAAATCTACCTAAAAAATACATCCTTAAAGAAGAGTACAAAGAAAAAAGAAGTTTAAAATATGATTTTACGGAGGAGACATTTTGTGTATAAAAATTTATCAAACGCCCATAGACTTAACATTACCGAGGGAAATTCGGAAATTGAGAACAAGCAACCTTAAAGCTCGCATATATCCCCTAAGATTGCAACCCAGTCTTGTCTTCTCTTAATAAGTTTGAAAATAGAAGAACTAAAATTCTAGATATAAATTTGAAAACGATTTTGACAGATTTTCCGGCATAAGCGTTTTATGCTAATTCGGACACGAAAAAAAACCATATATCTGCGTTATAATATCTCTTTCATAAGATTAACCATTTAATGTGCAAATTTGCATACAATCAAACAACAGAAGTTCGGAATTTAGTAGATTTTTCAATTCGTATATTCCAAATTCACACTTGAAAATTAAAATAACATTATGTGCTCTACTTAATAACGCACATTATGCATTTAAATAAAGCAAAATTAACCATTGAAATTTTCTGGTGTAAATTCGGATTCCTTGAACTACGTAATTTCTAGAACATTTTCTGTCATGGGAATTAGAGAGTTAAATAGCAGTTTCTGTCTTAAAACTTCTATTAATCAATGCTCTTTCCAATACAATTAGTCATCGATCAGAAACGCTTTGAAAGCGATGCATTTTTAGCAGGTACTAGGCCATAAACATTTGTAGGATCACTGGTGTTTGGTCTCTGTCTAAAAAGTTTTGTTCATGACTATAAATATACCATTAACTACCAGTCAAACTGTCAAAATTCAAAAATAAGCTACATTCAAGGTTAATATCAAATCTTATCAAATATTAAACTTTAATGCTAGCATATTTTATTGTTTGATTTGATAGTAAGCTGAAAAATAAATGCAATTTAAAAGAAATTCGTAAAATTTAATCGATCTTTTAAAAAAGACTCTGTAAAAACAAAACGTTAACACTGTTAAAATAAAATGATCTGAATAGTCAGACATGTTTAGGCCAAATTCTTGAAAAATGTTAAGCATTCATTTTAAACATCCATATTCTTATTCTAACGTATAATAATAAGACGTTTTTGGCAATAAAATATTTAGACATTAAGTATAACATGTCAAATATTAGTTTAGTTGATGAGATGATAAATAATTCTCTAAAGAACAGGTATCTAAATGAGATTATAATTTTATTTGAAATGAAAAAGGCTTAGATCGTCTTTTGTTATTCTATTAAATTGAGTCACTTATATTCCCAACAAAACTTAATTGGACTTTTAACCTATTCAATTTCTAATAAACATATCTAAAATAAGTCAAGATTAAAATTTCATGGTCCTAACTTACATTCCGACATATATTTCTGGTTAAGGCCTTGATTTTTCCGAAATTTAAATAAACATATTGCAACGAAAATTTCCTGGAACAACGAGATCAACAATGAAACTACAGATTATTTTAGAGATAAATATGGAATTCTTGTAAAAGATTATTATTAAAAAACTGCTTTTACTTTAATATTTATTTATCGTGAGTTGTTAACAATAGTTCGAGTATTTTAATAATAACTCATATAAAAATGCATATGTTCATTTCTAAATCACCTTTAAAAAGACACTATGATTTTTTTTCTGACATATGCGAATCGAAAATCAATTTTTCTTCAAAAACAATTTTCTGTAATAAAAAACTTTGAAGCGTCAAGTATGCATCCTCAAACTTTTATCGCGGTAAATTGAACTTTTAACAATTTCTTCGGATTTTGTTTCTTTGCATTAGCATATTTACTGCTCAAATGATTGTATTTTTTCTTTAAAAAATCCATATTTTATTAAAGAAAAGGCGTTACTTAAATTTCCACATCAAAGTATAATAGATATACCACGTCTTAAATTACAATCACTTTTAGAGAAAATATTTTAAAGAAAATGACTTATATATTTTAAGATTAAAGGATATTTTAATTAAACTAAGCCAAAAAATCATTATAAAACTATATATAAAATTTAAAGTATGGCGTAGCGTTCGTAAAAATAAACAGATTGTGGAGCATAGACTGATGTTTACGGATACTGATCCAGTGCCGTCTATGTGGAGTATTTGTGCAATTTTGTTTTTGATTTTCCCGTTTACGAGAACGATAATTTGGATCATTTCCCTTAAAAATAATCTCTGAATTGACCAGTCATAAATTAATATGGCCGGTAATTCAATTCAAATTATGACATTTTCAAATTTCAATTAAAGTATAGCATAGATTTTTATTTTAATGTCAGATTATGTTATTTAATTTTAAAATCAATATCAAAGTATTAATGTTTAATGCTTATTTGTTTATAAAAAATGACATAAAAAAGTTTATTAAATGAAATGCAAAAAATATTCTAATAAAATAAAACTATTAATTAACTTTTACAGTAAATATTTTAAAATCCTCTAGTAGTCTTCATATTAAGTGAAACAGAATCAACGTTTATGTTTGACGTTTTAATTTGCAATAAAATTAAATACATGAACTTAAGTTATTTTAAATTAAAGTATTTTACAATGTTGCTCATTTTATGGAAAATGTGTTCGTGTAAACAAGTCATTTTTTGTTTTCTAAGACCTCATCCACCACTTTCAATGATTCCCTTAAATCGTCCCGTGAATATTATCCATTAGAAAAATGCTATAATAAATGACTTCATTTTGGATGTAAAATGGGTCTCGCTTGAAATTATTTATTTATTTTATTATATTTTCATGGAAAAATATTTTTATGACGTTATTTTCACATTTCTTGTTTTCAATTGAAGACGACTAGAATACTATGCATAGTTTTTCTACTTTTAAATTACACTATTCATTATTATAGTTAGTCTATTTATAAATTATACAGAACGATTGTAATTGATCTTAATATTTTATAGTTCTTAAAATCAATATATATTCATGACGTTATTTCCACGTTTCTTGCTTTCAACAGAAGACGGCTAGAATACTGTGCATAATTTTCTATTTATAACTTACGCTATTCATAATTGCAGTTATTCTATTTATAAATTATACAGAAAATTTTTCACTGATATTAGGCTTTTATAGTTTTTAAAATCAATTATTCATTTGAAAATTGAATTTTTCAACGAATTTTTCGAACATTTTCATGTTTTTCTTCAAAATTACAAAATTTTATGTTTTTATGTAGAGATTCCTCATATTAGACAAAAAAATACTTCCTGTCGTAGAAAATCCCTTTACAGCGTCAATGTCACCTGCTTTATTTATATACTTTTTAGAATAAAGAGATGATGCTAAGAAGTAAAACATTTGTTAAAAAATCAACTCGTGATTCTTCAATTGTTTTTTTTAAATCTTATAATCATATCATAAATCATATTAAAATATAAGTTTATAAAGGCATATTTTTAAATAAATATATATTGCTCTCTTAAGATATTAATTACATTCCATTCACCCTTTTTTAGTGATAAAAATATTTTAATATCGCTGTTTCAGAGCCAGGTGGCCAAGTTCAACAAGCATATAAGTAGCTGCATTGTTGTTGTAACCAATACGGATTTTCAGGCGATTTATCACCTGCACCGAGTTAACAAAATAATGGCTTAAAGCTAATTCATTAATTTATAATTAAACTCTAATTACATTAAAATGGTGATTTGCTAATAGAATTACACCCCTGTTAAAAAAAAAATTTCTACTTAAAGAATAACAAGAAATAAGCGAAAAATCAATTGTAAATAAAATTCCATTTTAAGTGCTATAATCAAGCAATACTAAATACAAAGATGTAAAAATAAGTAAGTATAAATACACGGCTAATTTTATTATTAGTATGCAACTATGCTTTAATTGTTTTTAGCACACTATTCAGTACTTTAAGGGATTGGTAAAGACACGAAAATAAGGGATAAGAAAAGCTGAATATCAAAAACCCCAACTTTTGAGTTGTGCCACTTTCTAAGCAAAGGTGCGATACGTTACGCATCTCTGTTACTTTGCTTTTGTGTATGCATCTGCACTGTAAAAAATACCGGGATAAGTTTACGTGAGAAATCACGGGAAAAGTTTTGATCCCGAATTGCTGTAAACTAACATCATTTGTAAATAGATCTAATGAAAGTGCAACAATTAGTTGATAACAGGAAACATTACTTTAGGTGGTAACTCTGCTGTTACTATTTTTTGTGCATTAAAAACCCTTCACTGATTTAGTGTGCATTAATAGATATTAAGTTTACTTACTAGGTATTTAGGCTCTGATAAGTTAATTTACTGTTGCATGTTAAGTATATATAACAAAAAGTAAAAAAGCTATAGGGGAAGGTGAGGCACCCCAACAATCTTGGGACGTTTTTCAGTAAGTATTTTTCTAAATCTTACTAACATTTAGTCTAATTTTAAAAACAAATAGATATAAAGTATAAACATTTCTGCATCAAATAAACCTCATAATAATCTAATAGCTCACACAGGAAAAAAGTGAAAACAAAACAAAAAACCCTTTAAAATATTCCAACCTGCTCCACATGGTATTGCATGTTGGCACATTAGTTTTAACTGAGAATACATATAAAATTTTATATTTAATTGATGAACAAAGCTTTATTTATAAAGTTTTCGCTGAACATGAAATAATTTAAGCAATGAAGCACTTTAATAATTCGAATTGTAACATATGTTTTCATTCACAGATCTTTTATTTGATGCAAAAAATGATGCTCTTCAAATTCTAATGAAACAAATCTTTGATCTACTTTGTTTTTAGGAGTGCTATGTTAAAAATTATATATAATTATTACAGAAATGAGCTATCATACTTATCAGGATAAAAAAAAATGACAACTCTTGATCTCGTCTTCTCAAAATTCATATCTCATACTTGCTGCTGTCCTCAACATTTTGAACATGCCCTACAAATGCAACAGTGCTATGTTTTTTCTGCAAAATTTACCAATGCACACTATCCCACAATTGGTTAGCCTGTAAGTGTTTGGACCTTCATAAGAAAGTTTGCAATTTGTTGGAAAATCATCATCACATGGACAGTTAAATTCATCACTACTACCATTACACAAACCGTTTATATCCTAAACATATACTGGACAATTGCACCATGAGATTTAACTACTAAGAATGTATTTATTAAAAATAGAACACATTGCTCAATGGTGTATAAAACAAGAACTTTAATATGAACTTAATAAAAATATCAACGTTTCGCACCGCCTTCTGCGGCCGTCTTCAGGAAAATATGATAACGAAAGGACCAAAAGTTTCCTTCCTGATCGAGAGATATTTCCAATAAATTAAAATCGAAAAGAATTAAAAGTTTTAAAATGTGGCCATTTACGCGTGAGTAAAAATTAAAATATTGCAACGAGATATAAAATTTAAGATTTTATGATGTTATGTCATATTTTTGGTATATTGTAGGATAACTTATCATTACATGGTTTATTTTCTCGAACGATGATTTCGATAGATTCTCTTATTTTACCTTCAACTGGGTTATTGCACGGAACTATGATTGTAGCCTCTTCAAAGTTAATACGACAATCCTTGTTCGCCAAGTAACAGCGAGAAAGAGCAGTATTCTGTTTATACTGTTTAATATCTCTGCGATGCTCCTTAATTCTAACTAAAAGTTTGCGTGTGGTCATGCCGATGTAGACTTTTTTAACATTATTTGATAATGTGATGGGTATTTCATATATACCAGATTTTTGATCTATTGGAATTTTGTCGATCTTATCTGTAACGATGTCAATGAGATATGGAGGCGGAATGGCTACAAGTTTTATGCTATAGTTTTGTGCGATCTTATTTACTTTTTCGAATATGTAAGGGATATAATGAAATTTTCTGTAAACTACAAGCTTATCCTGACGTTGGTGATATGTGGGAGGAGTATTGTACTGTTGAACTATTTTGTTTACAAATTTTGCAAGAAAACCATGTCAAAAGCTATTTTGTGTATAAATTCCATTTCTTTCCGAATAAATCATAAATGCTCATTTAATAAATGACCTGAATGCAGATATTTTATATTCGAAAGGCATATTGGCTGAAAACGGGATAACTGTATTTTCTTTAATTGGTTTTCTATAGACTGAAAATTTTAAACTTGAATCGCATCAATTATATAACTTTTACCCATGTTACAGATAAAAACTCTAGTTTTATAGATTTACATCTTTTTTGCGCAATGTACATATAAAATTTTAATAAGCCTTTAGTCAACCTTTACACCTGTATATATATATATATATATATATATATATATATATATATATATATATATATATATATATATATATATATATATATATATATATATTATAGTGTTTAAGACATTAATAGAGAATATTTTTTGCTTCTTAATTTTTGTTTAATTAGAAAACACAGTTACATAATATTAACTCCAGAATCACACGTATTTTAATGGGGAATCTATCCCATTTAATCTATCCCATACGGTGCTTGATGTCAAAAACACTGACCACAGAAGAATGATGAAGATCCTATATTAAACTTTGTCTTGTCAAGGCAAAATTACTTTTGATGTCTTAGACAGTAACTTTAATAAACGTTGGGTTGTTGAAACATTTATGAGGGATATTTTCTGTTATCTATTATTTCGGTAAATGGATATTAAGGAATGTTTACAGAAGAAGTTAAAGTAAACTTTCTTGAAAGAATAAAATACAAAATCATGTCCAGATATACTTTTGAGGTTGATTATGATTATTTAAGCGTTACATTTATTTGATACCATTTACTTTAAGCTGAAATTTTCTAAATCCAAAAAAGTCATTTTTAAGGAATTGTTTTCTCAATAAAGCATACATAAAAATATAATGGATTTTCCATGCTAAACAAATAAAACAAAATGTCTTTGTATATTTTTTATGTGTAAATGTATAAAAACTGGCATTATACTGGTATAAAACTTATATTAGGACTGTTGGAAGCGAAAAACGAGAAAAAAGTCGGTTATACTATTTTTTTAAGATTTAGATTTTTTTTTATTTCCGTTCATTCAAAGGCACATTATTTTCTTTCTACGACATTGATAAGTTAAAACATTTTAAATAATTCAATTTCTTTACATCATATATAAACATCACATCCATCAACATTAATTCAATTTTCTCATAATGGTAATTTGAACTTCAATGCACATCTCATTGAAACTATTGTAGATTATTGTTTGTAATCTACTCAGAATATTCAATGTTTACCTAATTAGTCAACAATAAATTTCTGTTGCAAATATATGTACAAAATTTTAATTAAAAAAATTTGTTATTTAAAAGTAGTTTTTATTTGAGATTTTTTTAAGTAACTAATAATTATGCGTTTGATTTCACTTTATTAGTAATTATTCATATTATATATATGAATTATATATACATATTTTATATATATATATATATATATATATATATGAAAATTATCAAATGAATTTTTTTGGTAATTTCTAAGAACAAGTACATTAATTAAACATAGCATATATAAAGATTTCCAATTGCCCTTAAAATGAGTTTAAGCAGTATACAAGGTAGAATACTACCTTATAGCGATCTTAAATAGAAAAAGATCTTAAATCTGAAAGCGACTTGTATTTGAAACCAATGAATAGACTTTCATTGAAAAGAATCCATAGGAATAAAAATGGTGCTTGTTTGAAAATATCGACCTACAAACCAACGACGTATGTACAGCAAAAATCCTTTAATACGTTTGGGACTTGAAGCATGCCGCATTATAGAATAGACGTCAGTTAAAAACATATAGAACTTAGAGTTAAGAAAAGAGTGACTGTTTAACATTCTTAAAGAAATTTGATCAAATAAAAAAGCATACTCAGTAATGTAAAGTAAAATATATGAACATGATTGTGAAGTGAAAACGGGCAGTGTAATCCTTTCCTAATCCTACACACGTGGCCTACTCGTAGACGCCATCTTAATCAAATATCGAATATCAGTTTTTTTTAGTTGTAGTAGTTTTTTCGTATGATGTGCAATTTCAAAATGTCTGCATCGCTGAACGAGTATCTAATCTCAGAAAATTTGATAAATGTATCCAGGGCATTAACTGCGTGATAGTAATAGACCTGGAGGCGGCAGCATAGACAATCATCTCATCTAATTCGTGGATAAGAATCTAGCATTAGATAAATCTCGATTTGCATATTAAAATGCAATCGGTCTGCCAAGTCATTCCTTGGTGGAAAACACCTAAAAGCCCAATTTTAGAAGTTGACTCATAGGTTTTCCATTATGTTTTCCTGCTCTCAATCTTCTATGTTTTTTTATTTTTCTGTGCCAGAAAGCATTATCGTAATTCTAGGAGACAATCGCTAATATCGGGTTTTCAGATGGCTTCCAACAAAATACAACTTGGCCACCGATTGCGTTCTAACATGCGAATCGAGATTTAACTAATGCTAGATATTCACCCGTAAATTCGGTGAGGCGATTGTCTGTGCTGCCGCCTCACGATCTGGTATTTAATAACACTGATAAACAAGGTTTCTGTTTCTAAGTATGTGGTGACTTTTATATTTTAGGTGGTGCTATGAAAGAATATGGCATTAAAAAGTTTCCATCACCCACAGATTTTTAAAAAATTAAAAATCTTGAAAATCTAATTTTGTAGTATTTATTCAACACATATACCTTATGAAATTTATCATTTTGTATTTTAGTAATGACAAACTTTTAAATAAACACTTATAAAGCTTAAAATTAATATTTAAAACACTGAAGTATACATTGTTTATAAAACTTCAGAAAAATATAGAAGAATTTTTGTAAAAAGAAATGATATTAATAAGAAATTTCATACTTTATGTAGCGGTAAATATCTTATCTGTGGCTGCTCTCTTATAGGCCATTGTTCCTAGTTATATTGACAATTTAAAGCAGACATTAGGCCACTTATATCATTACAATAGCATAAATCATCTTTTCTTGAAAAAATGTCGAATATTTCTTATGTCAATCTCGATAAATATTTATCTTTGTATTGTTTTTCAGGAGATTCCAACCTTGCAATCTTTATCCAAGTAATTCTGAGTTTTACTTTGATAAATTTAAGTCTCTCACAAAATCATTTAATTCTTTTTGGGTAATTAGGTGTGGTTCTTCATTTATGCCAGGAGAATAGTTCATGTCAGATGTAGAGGAAGTCTGTTTCATCAATTTCCATTTCTACTGCTGCATCGTCATATGTAAAATTTTCTGGAGGTTTTGGTATTTGTAAATCATCATTACGTAATGCTGGTCACATTGCTGAATCTAAGTTCGGGTACTTAATTTTATGTTTACTTTTTGCAGAGAATCCTTTAATTTTTGTAATATATTAGTAGCAGTCAGTTATATGATCCTTCGGCATTCGCCACTCATGGGTATAACAAAGGACTAACACTTTTTTATACATTTCATCCATGCCCGGATGTTTATAGCACATCGTGTACAACAAGAAGTAGGTGCCCATTTCTCATCTTGTTCACCTACTTTATATCCAAAGTACATATCATAGGCAGTCTTTATTAACGGCGTGAAAGCGCATCGGCGATTTTTCAAAGTTAGCTTCCCCACACATAGCAAAAAGAATCGGGTTTATTGACGCATCCTTTAGACATGTTTTACATATTGTAGAGGAAAATATGATAATTATAATCTAAATTTAACTAAAAAATCTTACAGAACAAAAAAAAAAAAAAAAAATAGTAGTACACTCGTCCCGAAAGTAGCAACTGTCATGGATTTGCGTTAAAGTCAAATACTGTGGGGATGGCTAGAGCTGTCAATTCAAGGTTGCTAAAATAAAATTTATTAGGGGGACATGTATTTCTATTCTCTTGCTGTGTCTTCTATCGTTGTAATAAGAAAAAGAAATGTTTGTGTGAATCAAATACATGAAAGAGAATAACGTTATATAATTATAATGTCTATACGATGCCTACATACTCCAAAACTTATAAATGAAATTTCTCAAAATTGGAGGGTGATAGAAAATTTTCACTAACATATTCTTTTTCAGCAGCTTGAAATCTATAAGAAACACCCAACGTATATAAAGAAATCGAAACTTCGCTAAAATTTGTTTATCAGTGTAATTAAAATATGCACGTTACATGGAAATTTCATAATACTTTTTTGCTATGTTTATTTCTTTCAGAAAGTTGTATCGGATTAATCATCATGCCGGACCTTAGGATGCTAAATTAGAAGATACTTATTGTAGTTTAAATGCAAAAGTACCATTGTTTCTATTAAAATGTTATTTATTTATTTATATTTGCTAGCTTTTTTCTACGCCAGTTTTTTACTAAATTAAAAATTCGTCATATTGCGGAATTGACATTTTAATCGTTCTTTCAAATCATGATGAGAATTATTATGTTTTGATCCGTTTTGTGGCCTAAATATTATAATTACCTGTGGGGCCAAAAGAACTCCATGTTAAACATTTAAGTAATATTTTGATCTTAGAGCTGCTAGAGTTAAAAAAATTTCCAAGATAAATTGTTTTTATTTGTTACGTAAAAAGTAGTATTTTGTGAAAAAATACAGGGTATCCCCTCCAAACCAAGCCGTGCATTTCGAATTTTCCTTTACGATTGTAATAATTTTCGAACGAATATCTCTTGGTGTCCTTTCAATATCTTGGTATTGTAATTTGTAATTTGTGCACAGATATTTTGCCAGTGGCAGCAGTGAATTGTATTACTTTAAAGTATAAAGTTTTCAATTATGTGTATGTTTTAAAAATTTTTGTATTAAATTTATGTACTTCCTATCGGTTTAGCTGATTTTGGACATAGAAATATAAGACTTCGTATTGAAATTTTCGCAATATTTCAAGATATGTATATATATATATATATATATTATCAATTTGCTAATTATTTAAAACTTTTCGTTAAAATTAGGTTTGACATATTGATACGTAGTTTCCACCATACATCTCCTAGTAAAGAGACTGAAATATCTTTAACTAATTAAATTGTTGTTCTGTCGTTAATTTAATTATCACGAAGTAAAACCGCGGATGTAGACAGAACAAATAGTTTATGAAGCGAGCACTGCAACACAAAGCATACTATTTAAGCATAAAAACTTATAAGCACAGAGAAATTTCTTTGCATACCGAACTCACGCAGAAAAACTTGTACTGTT
The DNA here is from genome assembly GCA_964019185.1 of Maratus speculifer. Classification (NCBI taxonomy): domain Eukaryota; kingdom Metazoa; phylum Arthropoda; class Arachnida; order Araneae; family Salticidae; genus Maratus; species Maratus speculifer. The sequence goes on along the minus strand of OZ025298.1, from coordinate 183,224,344 downwards.
CGCACGCAGATTAAATGAGTGAAGGAGGGGGAGAAGGCTAGCACTGCACAAATATGTTGCGCATTAAAAATGTTTGATCAACTTTCACTCTAAAACACCCCTCCTGCAAGATATGCATTTTTTTCTTTAAATAATAAAAAAAAAATCACGTATACATATACATACAAAAATTACATACAAATTACACACAAATTAGATACAATAATTACACATATTAAAATACAGAATTACATTTATTCCATACAATAAATTAACTTATCATCACAAACAACTTTAGTAAGGAAATCTGAAATAATATACTCATCTTGAACATATTCCAATGAAATAATACCTTCTAAGAAAAAAAAAACCCTGACAAAATTAAAGCTCAAGTTCATATGTCTAGATTTATTTCATGATTTTATCCATTCTATAGTACTGATTGCTGTAAGCGCTTAAAATTATGGCATTCTTTATAAATATTTTGCAATTTAACTCACATAATAAGTTTATAGTCCATGTTATATCTTTACAAATTTCTCAAATAAAAAACAGTTCTGTTTCACAAGTAGAATGTCTAATAGCTTTTTATTTCGATATTTCCAAGATCCTAATTACTTTCCTGTAATATGACAACTGAAAAAGACTTTCCATTTTCCCCATTTCCCTAACTTACGTCTGAACGATTATTTAAATACACAAATTCCTTACTGTAAAATATTTTTTATATTTTGTATCTTTTAAATAACTTGATCTCTTTGGTTTGTAATTAAATTGAGAAAAGTAAATTGCGATAAACGATATACCAGAGCATGTTCTATTGGCTAAATATATAAAAGTTACCAAAAGCTTTCTGAAACATAGTTACGTCCAATAATCCTTTTTTGGAGGAAAACATTTTTCTTCGCTTTTAACAATAACTGTTTTCATAGCCTTTCAATTTTCTAAATTATGTTTTTCAAATAATGATTCACAAAATCCTACTTATGACAAACTGATACCTTTATTATGTTTAACAATTGCCATATTTAAATACAAAGAACTCTTATTTTCGTACAATTCAAGTGCATTTTCAATTTTAGAAATGACAAGGTAGAACCCGTCGAATTTTGAGGAAAGAAAATGTTTAGGAAGTTGTTTTATTTAATTATAATAAACCTACAAAATTGCACCTCATTGCATCAATAAAAATGCACCTCATATGTAACCCCTATAAATCTAACTCTTATGCAAATGATATTTAAACGAAAGTTAACAAAATATTATTTATATAAAACTCAGTTGTGGAAATCATTAAAATTAAGCTTTAATCGTGTGAGTTAGAAGTAAAATATAGTAAGGGCTTGTTATCAAGAAATTTTCTGAAGTAATCTGCATGCATAATTATGATAGACACTATTCCTGTGACGTCACTTAAGGTAAAATGGCAACTTTTATACTCTCGAACTCAAGTTAGTGCCAAGATCTTTATTTACTTGTCTGACTTGGCGAATTCATCCTGTCGAAAATTATCAAGTTCCGTAACATAAATCGCTATTTTTTGGACAAAGACTTCTGATCACACCATGCACACTGTATGTAACGGATCATCTAAAAAGATAATCTGAAATAAAAAACATTGTGTTTTATCAGATTTCGATTTATTATTCGATTGTGATTTCGATTATTAGTAATAGTTAGTAATTTCTATTATTAATGCATGATATCATTATCTAAGGTAAAGTATTTTCATCTGCAAAGTATTTCAAAGCAGCTGGGTTCAAAATGGCGCACTTCTATAAAACATATTCCAGTTTTAAGAATTAAAATACACTATTTTTTCTTAATAAAATAACGTAATATGCATCTGCCAAAGCATTTCTGTTGTATGATTCGTTCTTAAACAGCATTTATGTAAAAGTATATATATGACATAATTATCGGGAATAATACGCAATACCAGCAAAAAAAGCAATGTCGTCATTCAAGAAGCAAATTGAGTACCTAATGATACACAATTCTTCTTTTGTTTATTTATAATAGCTCCATGTTCTCTCGGAAATCATTCATTTATGTTTTTGGAAAATTCGGAAGACGATTTTACTGACGAATTAATGCATTTGCATTCTTTGAGCATCTATTTGATATGAATTAAGTAAAAGCGAAAAAAAACAAGTCACCATCACTATTGTTTGAGATACATTTTTATAATGAGGAATTGCTGTAGTGAGTGTAAAGTATGTTTATAATAAACAAAAAATCCACCCTCATTTAATTGATAAATAAAAATTAAATAAAAACAAAATCTTTTGATTTCATAACAGGCGATTTTGATTTCATAACTTTTAATTTCCTAATCTTGACATAGCACGTATTTGAATTTCAATTTTCAGTTATCTGCTTTTTTCAATTTACTTTTAATAGCAATAGTACTTCCGTTGCAACAATCACAAAAAAGGTATTAAAAACTCCAAAAAAATTATCATTTCAAAAATAAATTAAGATACACTTTTCAAACAAATTGCATTTTGAAGTACATGTGAGAGACAAACTGAGTCTCGTGTGTTCAGTTTGTCAGGGTCTGAAGGAATGACATCTCCCAGAAATGATTTTTTAATTTTGTATGCAATTGATGGTTCAATATTGGTTAAATTTTAAGCAAAGTATATTTTCACAAGTAGTAAATATGAATTCTATGTTATTTTAAAATAACATAAACCTCTAAGGGAAACAAAAACAAAACTGTCAATATCGGGAACGAAAAAATAAGTCTTTTCTGACCAATCCTTTTAATCAAAATGTTATATTTCATGGATTATTTTATAATATTTGCAAAGAAAAAAATAATAACTTAAATCTCATCTACTGACATTTCAAAGCAAAACATTTAGCTGTAATCCTGCTCATTTTTTTCTATTTAAAGACAAAGTCGTAAAAAGCTCATTCTAAACTTGAAAAAGTATTTAAAAGGCATAATCTGTAATTATAGATTAACTGTGTATTTAGAAAAATATTTAAAATTGTTAAAACATTTTTTAAGTAAAAAGATTTATTGTTTTTTCGAAATTTGTAAATTTTGTGTAAGAACATATGGAAGAAATGTAAATGTATTCAATATTTTTCAAGAAATACACACCAAAGGACCTGTTTATAATAATACTTCAGAAGAAACCAAATATTTTTAAATATTTGAAGTAATAATGCCCAGAATAACAACAAAAAAAAACTGTTAAAAAAGGAAAAAAAATAATTTCCATTTGTATTTCCTAAATCTTTGTTAATAACTCTTTCAGTGAAACTTACTTTTTTCTTACATTCGATTTCTTTATGCGACTTGCAAAAGCATTTACAATACAATTTAATAACACAATAAAAGTAATACTTTTGTTCTTCTAATTATAACTGATAAATTCTTGATAAATGAATAATTTCCATATACATTGTGACCACCCTAATATATCTTTATGTACAAAATAAGAAATGTCTGTCTGTTTGAACGCGAATAACGTCGGAAATTATAACATCCATATCTCTGAAATATTTTCCTGTATGAATGCTAACACCGGAATGTGCATTTCGCAGTCGGATTTTTAAATTTCAATTTAGATATTTTTAAATTAAAACATACTGGTTAAGAGGATATTTGTAGCTTTCCACCAATCCACGGCAACAAAGCAGCCATCCAAGAAGAGCAGGCGGTAAATATGGGATTTAGCGACTGCATTTCAATTCTGAAAGCTAGCAAAAATTTTCACACGCATTTGTTAATTTTTCCTGTTTAAAGATTTTGTTTTTCCGGATTCATTTACAATCGATCTTCACGTTTCTGAAAAATATTGTTTTTTTGTAATTACACTTAACAAACACTTAACGTACATTATTTTATTTCCAATTGTATTCTTTCTTAAAGTTAAACGCGAGAGCCAGGCATATGCCTTCAAAGGATAGGCCTAATTCAGCAGAGCTGTTTTTTTCTTTTGCAGAGTTTTATTTGAAATTGAAACATTCAATAGACAATCATTAAAGTTTTTATTTACGTTATTGGCTGATTAAGCATTTTCTTAATTGGAATTTTCAAACTCATTATATATATAAAACCTGGCTGGAAATCACATTTTTGGGGTGAGTGGGGAATTTTTGTTGTTGACTTCATGGATGTAAACAGATTCGTAAATCATTAATATTTACTTAATGCTTCACTTTCTTATAAATTCATGCCAGAAAACGGTGATTTTATTTCTCTCATCATAATGTATTTTAATTGAGGTGTGCATCTTACAATCCATTGAATGTTTTCATTTCTGAGAAAACTCATAATATTTAAGACATATTTACATTACATTGTTTTCGCCCAAGAATGGAGAGTTGCATATGAAATGAAAACATTCCTCAAACAACAGAAGCCCCTTTCCAAAGGCTAATTTTCAGATGTTATTTATTCTCTTTTTTTCTTGCAGGATTTGATAAATGCAGATAGATTTGACAGATTTTGCAGGATAGATCTTGCAGGAGTTTATGAATTCCTTAAAATACAGAAAAGAGTAACTTAAATTGTCACATAAGCATGATTGGGAGAAAGCTTGGAATTAGAAAAGGTGAACATGAATCCGATATTAAATTTGGACGCACTAACATTGCCTTATCTAGAACATATTTAAGTGAGGGGATAAAAATGTTTAGTGAAAGCAAATTATGTTTCATATCAAATTGTTGTCTTAAGTCTTTTACAAGAGAGTCCATTGAAATTTATACGCGTAAACCTTTTGCTTGCAATGATACCGTTTCTTTTATTATTCCTAAGTTATGGATAGAATTAATGAATAAATTGCTCACGAAAGCTTGAATGGGATGAACCAAGTTGGAAAATATTTTAGATCATGGTCTATTTTAATTTAATTTTTTATAATACAGCGCGTGGATTTTTTGTTGTTTATATCTCGTTGTCGCGTGTCATTTGTATTGACCGTGAAATGTTTTGAATTCTATTTTTATTTTTATAACTAGGGGGGGCCCGCCCCCCTGCTCGCTATGCTCGCCAACCCCCCGCGTAATCGCTTCGCGATTCCAAATTATTGGCTACCCCTGCTTGCTGCGCTCGCCAATACCCCATGGTATGAATAAGCAGCTGCAGACCTCTCAAATGATATGTCACACGACTGGTGTTGTAAAGAAATTAAAAATGTGCCCCCCTGGGGGGAAGAGTGGGGGATGACACACAACACATCCATAATATGAATAAGCAGTTGCAGACCTTTTAAATGATGTGTCACACAACTGGTGTTCTAAAGAAATTAAAAATGTGACCCCCCCTGGAGAGAGCAGAGTGTGGGGATGACGCACAAGACATCCATAATATGAATAAGCAGTTGCACACCTTTCAAATCTTGTGTAACACGACTGGTGTTGTAAAGAAATTAAAAATGTGTCCCCCCTGGGGAGCAGAATGAGGGATAACACACAAGACATCCATTATATGAATAAGCAGTTGCAAACCTCTCAAATGATGTATCAAACGACTGGTGTTGTAAAGAAATTGAAAATATGGCGAAATATTACAGTTATCGCCAAGTTGGCGTCACTTTTGACAACTAATTTTGGTCGCCAAACTTGGCGATATATCGCCAAGTTGGCGACAAACTTGGCGATTGTTGGCGGTGGTAACCTTTCCTCTCTTTATGGTAACCCATACGGCGATGCATAGACGGAGCCCTTTCCTGACTGGTCTATTCGACTCATGGAAGGAGTGGACAACCCGGATTCGTTAGTTCCGGAAATCTTCCACATCAGCATCATTCCAGGAGTCATTCCTTTTAAGGCTAGTTTTTTTTTTACTATAGAAGGATTATTATGGATCTTATTAGACCGATCCAAAACAAGTCAATGTAATTTATTTTTAATTTTTATAACACGTTTCTTAAGTAATATAAAATTTTTATTAAAATGTTTATATAAAAGGCGAATCTCTTAAAATCTTGTGATTTAAAAAGTGTATTGGATTTAATAAACTTTTTATCATATTATTTCTGTTTCAGTTTAAATGGAGATTTTAAATATTCGCAATTTGTTTGTAAACGTGTATGGCCTCGGGCAATGCCGGGCGGATCAGCTAGTATATATATATATACACGTATATATTTATATATATATATGTGTGTGTGTGTAGTATGTATATAAAATGCATTAAAAATTTGTTTTGATCTATATTTTGATAATCCGGAAAGAAAAGTTCTAGAAAACGTAATTTAAAATCTCCCCAAAAAAGCCAGAAAAAATTATTAAACTGGATTTATCTACTTTCTTGATTTAGTTTTTATTGGTGAAATTATTAGTTAACTTTGATATCTAGCCGACCCAGTTGAGATTTTTTATATAAACATGCATAGAAATTTAATTTCATTACACTAGACTGGAAGGCAGTAGGACAGACAATCATCTCATCCAGTTGTACCAGTCCTTCAAGATTTCTTACCTTCGGATGCAGAAAAATGCCATGTTAAACCTACGAGCCAATAGGTAAAATAGGGTATTCAGGTGTTTTCCACCAAGATATAACTTGGCAAACTGATTGAGGTTTAGTATGCAAATCAAGTTATAACTAATTCTGGAATTTTAGCCATGAACTTAATAGGGGGATTGTCTGTGCTGCCGCTTCCCGGTCTATACATTTTTAAAATTTATTACCTTCATGTGTTAAAGTTTAGTTATAGATAAACGGGACTGTTCACTGTTTCTGTTAAATGTTGTATTTAAAATGTCCCTGTATTTAAAATGTTACTGAATATTACTTAAATGACTAACATAAACAATTTTTAATTTCCTCTCCTCAAAAACATTTATTATGATCTTCGAAGAATGCGATTATGTTTCAGTTATTTCTCTTTATTGATCCATGGAGACATTTATTTTGTAATTCCTTATGTATCACTTTACTCTAATGTATCTATTTTATTATTTTTATTTAAAATATACATTTTTGTTAAAGTAGTAAAGTTAAAATCAAGTCGGAAATTATACGTCAAATACAGCAATGAGATGCGTTCGAACTGTAACTGGTTTTATAAATATTTTTATAAGTATGATTTTAAAACGGGTATTTCAATAGAATCTATAAGAAAATATAGAAATCCTTAGAATCTTATAGTACTGTTATGTTAACTAACAGAAAATAAGTATGCTCCAAAACTAAGTTTGAGATTCTAAAACACTTAAGGATTTTTAAAATGTCTATTTCATTAAAGAAAGAAGTTAATAATAACTTTTAGGTTATTGAAAATCATAAGTAGTAACTAAGAATAGATGGTATATTTAAAATAGAGATTTTATTAAGAACTCTCTAATGCGTAATCGAAGATTACTAGTGAAGAACTTTTAACTATGCAACTTATTAGTTTAGGTGACGCAAATGCATTAGTTTGTAAAGTACTTAAAATATTCGATTTCATTAAATTTTCTGAAATATTTTGAATCTCACAAATTTTAAGTAGGCTTAAATGAACTTGATTTGCGAAAAGATTATTAATGTTGAAACAGGATAAAAATACATTACGGTTGTGAATTTTGACATTTAATATATGGAAATACTCAGTAAGTGAAATTACAATCTGAAGATATCCAATACAGATACGCAGAAAAAGTTTATCTAAACAGGAAATAATTTATGTATCTTTTATTGTCTCTATCGGTATCAGCTAACACCTTTTTAAAATTTTTATTTATGTTTATTGTGCCAGAGGTTTTTGTAAGAATAAGCAGGAAAAATGTTACAATGTATTCAAATGCTTTTTTTTATTTTTTCAATCTAAAATTGACAAATAAAAACCATAAGTTAATTTTTTTAATGGCAAAATTTTATACCGATAGAAATAGTGGTAAGCAACGTTTCTTCTTTGTGTTTTGCTAACATTCGCCTAGCGTCTCTAGAATGCTTCGAAATGTATTAGTCAACGATAAAAACATCTACTTATAACAAAATCTGAGTGGCGAAAAGTGTAGATAGCCTCTCCGGTACGAAACATTCTAGTCGGCGAATCGACTGTAGCTAAACTTCACTTTATGCTTAATGAAACCTAATGCTACCATATGACAGTTAAGTCATAAATTTTTCTCCTTAAAATAATGTTAGTACAGCATTTTTCATATGAAATATGTATATCATATCTAGTTATAATCCATTAAGTTATAAATTTAGCATAAGACAATATATATAAAAACAAATATATTTATATATAAACAAATTGCCATTTAAAAATACAAATTCCAATTTTAGAAACAAATGAATGACTCTTCGCGATTCCTTAAAGAAAATAAAAGGGTTGACACCCGACTCTGCTTTTAAAATATTTAGAAAAGCCTTTAAATATGTTTTCAAATACATTTTTCAAGTTCGTTTACATTTATAAGCAGGGTCATTCCATACAAACTAAGCAAATTAGCTGTGGCTCTCATGTTACAGATTGGAATGAAAATTGGCATATAATCACAACATGCTTATTTATAAGCAAATGCAAAATAATAGATTTCAGAACAGTTTATTTAAGTATGCAAACTCGCGATAAAAGTTTACACAAAGTCGAGTTTTCGTCTACATGCTTGAAATTGCAATCTTAATTCCTAAGGTTGGTTGGTTGATTTTTGTCGTCCGATTATCTACGCTAATGGGATAGAGGACCAGGGGGAGTGCCCTCCGTGGGGGTTTTTCTAAGGGAACCTAACCCGTATTACGCAAGGTTCAAAGAAAACCACGGAAAACTCCGAACGGTTAGGCCGACCTGCCGTCTACCAGTTGAGAGGTTCGAACCTCTCGGCCACTGGTGGGGCCAAAATTCCAAAGGATCTTCAATCTTAAATCCTCAGGAATGAAAACACTATATTATAAATATTTTTTAAGTAAGAATGGATAATAAGTAAGAGATTGGCGTAATTTAAGATTCAATTTTTTATTCCTTAATAAAAAAATTGAAAAATGAAAAAAAATCAAGGATAAAATTAAATATTTATGTTACTTATTTAAATATCTGGACATCTATTGTAAGTGTCAAATTTGACGTAGTAGATAAAAGTACGTATGTTAAATGAATAAATTTTCATGTATGCTTTTTTGAATCCTTAATGCTAAAAAAATAATAATAATAAATAAGGAAAAGACTGGCGTAAAAAGGCAATATTTCTATAGCTGTTTTAAACAAGAAGGAAAGCTCTTATATCTTTTAAATTATTTGATACAGTAGATATAAGTGTGTTTTTTAAATATTCAAACGCTACTTCTCGTCTTTTTTTTCTACTTTCTTTTTTTCTCTTTTGCTTCAGGCTTATATTAAAAGTGATGAGAGTTCATGAATTAATTATCTAGTAATGTTAAATTCTTGTAGAGGGAAGCAGTATTTTTTAATTGAATTCGTGCAACATTTTTTTTAAAGCGCGCAAATTTAAAGAGAAATTTTGCGTGGAATATAACAAAATTACCTTTTTAAACCCATTTTTTTTTTAATTTTAGGAATCAAAAGGCAATATTAAATTTTTAGCACATTGTGGACTCATTAATCTTTATGACTGTGCAATATTGTTAATGTCAGATCGTTCTTTTATTTATTTTTTGTGCATAAACAAGATGAAAAATTATGATTTTGCAATTAAAAAAAAAGATTTTTACGTTTTATTGAAGTTGGGGGAAATACATGCTAACTTTCAAACTTGGGAAAATTGATCTTTATATGTAATACTACATCAGACATGAATTTCACATATGTTTTTTGCTTCCTTTAATTTTTATAACGTTTCGAATTTTCTCAAAAGACACATATTTTCAACTTTTATGACTAATTTAAAATTAATCGTGGCGTTATTATTATTAAATAAATAAGAAAATAGTTTGTCAGAGGCTATAATATTATAAGCAAAATTTATTTCTAATAAATAATTTTCAAGGTATAAATTTTCAAACTTGCAACTTTGAACGATTGCAAGCATGCCATTGTATATCACAAAATTTTTACATGCCCAAAACTGCTAAAATAATTTTTTTTTGTCAAGCTATTTTGCAGAGCTCTATTTGAATATGAATTGAACCTGTGTATCAAATTTTATCAAAATCTGTTACCATAGGGCTACGACAATTTTTAAATTTTTGTTCATTTTACGTGGAATGACTCACAACTAAATGCAAGATTTTTACTTGATATATTTTAATTTATTAGTCTGATTAAGGTTTTATTATTAAAACATTGCACTCAACTTAAATTTATGTTTGATTATGATGTCTTATATTGAACAGAAAATCAACCTTCCTTTTTTGAAAAAAACATCAGAATGCAGAGAATTTATTTAATACAAATTTGAGAAAACAATTAGTGCAAAATACCAAGTTTCTAGAAATGATTTTTATATTTAGATATACATTTTGTAAAATATACGTAAAATATTTTTGTAGATGTTTCTGAGGCATTAAAGACTTAATAGAGATACGATGAATTTTTTTAAACTTTCGAAATCATCATAAACTATATTTTATACTATCTACTATTTTGTTTCTTCTGAACTCGAATAAATAGTCAAAGTCGCTGTTTTTCAGAAAAGAAAGTATTTTCATGTTGAAAGAGAAATTATTTACTTAAACTTTGAACGAATGAGTATTAAAAATCAGAGAGAAGATTTCTGTTTCTGAAAAAACTGTTGTTTTCTTGTATGATTTGATCATTTAAAACTTAAAAAAAAAAATTATTGAAATTTCTAAACAATTTATGGAAAAAAATTTTAACGATTGTTTCTCATTTTTCATCTTTGCTCAAGTTATTAAATTAGACGCATTAAAGCCAAATTTTTATTAATGTTAACTGAAGCAATTATATATCACAATTGTTTACATTCATGTAAAAAAATATTAACGCTTTAAAATTAACTTTTAATTCGAAAAAGGTTTTTAAATTTAAACATATTTTTTAAATCTGTTTCTGTTACTTACACCTTAAAATACAAAAGCTATACCATTAAATCTCATAAAAACTCTTTCTTCAGAGAAATTAAAAAAAGTGCGTTTTTTAAAAAAACCTTCTGTAAAAATTTATATTAACTTGTATAAAGATCAAATTTATTTTTAAATAGTAACTCAAAAACCCAGAAGATGAAAATTTACATAAAATGTGACAGAATGTTACAGAATATGTCGTGTTCTGTCTAAAGTTTGATATATTTTATGAAAAAGAAAAACAGAAGAATTTGTTTAATAAATTTTATTAAAAATCTGTATAGTAAAAAATCTGAAGCGTATCGCCTCGACATTTCGAATCTTTCATTAAACATTTTGGTATCAGATACATTTCTGACCTGTTTAACCTAACAAGGCGGTCTATAAAAAATCATGTTACTTTAACCATTTAAGTCCCAGAGGGTTTTGAAAAAATACTGATGAAAAATCGCAAGTAGCACGCCAGCACTTCTTTTATTATATTCCGAAAAGACCTAAGCAGCGCGATAGCGCTTTTCCCATTTTCTGCAAAAAAAGAACCAAGCGGCGCAAAAGCGTTTCCTTTATTTTATGCCGAAAAGACCAAGTGCCGCAAAAGCGCTTCTTCTATGTAGCGATCTTCTAAGTAGCCCTTCTTTATGTAGAAATCGACGCACCATAAGTGGTTCACAAGGCTCAAAATATGCTGGGGTTTCTAGATATAAAAACTAACATCACGATCCTGCGGCTTAGGGCTCAAACCGTAAATAAATTGCCAATAAGTATGATAGTGTTTAAAGAGCATAATTCAGTTGCATGACTTAAATTTGGATTTTATTCTCATTTTACTGTTTTAGTTGTTGGAAGGATTAATGAATGTTTCAATTTCGCTATAGAAATTAAGCTGGAAAAAAAGGTGAGCTATTTATTTTATTTATCTACAAAAGAAGTATCTTTCGCAATCTTCTGTACGCGATAAAGATACATTTTTGATAAAGGTAAAAAAAAAACTATAAAAATGGCTAAATTGAGATAGAGTTTTCGAAAAATTATATATACTTTACTAACAAAATACATTTAAAATTGCATTGTTTTTTCTCCATGACTGTGTAAAAATTTAAAAAGCACGTTACTATAAAAAATTTTAAAAATACTATAGAAGAAATATTTGATCGTCTACTGTTACCAAAATGGCATCAGCGTTACACAGATATACGCCTGTTCTTAAAAATACAGATACCATAAGATATTACTCTTACTATACAATTTTAAATGACAAACAAAATGATTTCAGATATGGGGTAAAATTATTTATAGTATTGGATGATGACCAACAAAATGTCAACAAAATTTGTTAGCATAATCTAAATCCATGCATTTCGATCCTGAAAGCTCTATTCATTAGCATGATGCTACACTAATTTTGAATTATCCTTTCATTTAAATTAATAGAATCCGAATAAATTCACAAATTCACATCAGATAATACATTCACGCGTCAAATTCACTTTCACAGTCAGTTTTAAGATATTGAATGTTTATCTCAACATCATAATGTATTGAATACTTTTGCCGAATTGATATAATGTTTGTTTATACAACAGAATATTATATATCTGCTTGAGACAAATTCACGTAACTGTTGTTTACAAAATCGAATGTTGTAGAATCCTTTGTTTATCTTAATTTTAGCCTATTAGACATCAATTTGATCATGCAATTCATATTGCACGATTATTTAATGCATAATGTTAAATCTCAATTCATTGAGCTTATGAACTAAATTCCATATAATTGGACATCAATATAGTACTATTTAATGGTGCTTATCTAGTAATACTCTTCTATACGCGTTATGCAAATTTTCCACTTCAAATGTAGTTGGGAAAACAAAGGCGGATATACTCCTGTACATGACTTTCGGGTGCGTTAGTAATTATATAAATCTATACCACCTAACGCTACCGTCTGGTACGTCGGTAAAACACCCTGCATTCAACAATGTCGAAATTACGCAGCCGAATGTTTGAAAATTAATATATATATTAGTTGCAATATCTTATCGAGTCATTTTAAATTTAGATAAAACCATATCCAAACGTAAAAAGATATTGATAAAAGTTTTTTACATCCTATTAAATCTTGTCATATATAAAATTTTTTTGATATTCCGTGAAAGGTAATGATTATATGATTTTATAGTGATTATTCTATTTAATCTTATCATAAGTAATTAATGCAAAGATATCCCATAATAGGGTAGTTCCACATACACTGTAAAAAAATCTGTAACCTTAGTAATCTAAATTAACCGAAATCTCTTATGCTTACTAAAATTTTATGTGTACACTGTACAAGAAAATGATGTCAATCTACAAAACTTGTAAGCAAAACTAAAACCATCTGTAACTTTACAAAAGAATTTACTAAAATTTTGGTAACTTTACTAAAATTTTATCTATAATGCTCGTTATCGTCACTAAAAAAGTTCTTGGAATACGATGTCCCAAAAAAATTCTTAGTAACCTTAAAATTTGTTTGATTCAAAGTGCAAATCTGTATCTGTTACATGAATTTTTATTGTTTCCGTTACATAAAAGTTCTTGGAATACAATTCTACTAGAAAAATTTTTGTAACTTTCCCAATTTTTTTTTACAGTGTAAAATGAGCAAAAATTTAAATAAAGTCGTGGCCTCATGGTAACTAATTTTAATAAAATTTAATACACAGAATCAATTCATATTCAAATAGAGCTCTGCAAAATATCTTGACAAAAAATAAATTATTTTAGAAGTTTCGTACATTTAAAAAAATTGTAATATACAACGGCATGCGTGCAATCGTTCGAAGTTGCAAGTTTGAAGTTTTATATCATGAAAATTATTTATCAGAAATAAATCTTGCTTATAATATTATAACCTCTGAAAAACTATTTTCATATTTATTTAATAATAATATTTATTATTAAATAAATATGTGGTAACGCCACGATTAATTTTAAATTAGTGATAGAAATTGAAAATGTATGAATTTTGAGAAAATTTGAAACATTATAAAATAATTAATTAAAGTTTTTGGACCTTTATAACCCCTTCTTCCACAGATAAACGCGACATTACCCGAAAGCCAGACCGCCCGCAAACGTACTACACCATAAAAGGGAAGAACATATAAAAAAACAAGCTTTGATAAAATGACCTAATTTTTAAGTTTTCGACCTGCATAATACCCTTCTCCCACAGGTAAACGCAACGTCTTCTGACTGCCAGACCTCTTGCAAACGTATTCTACCATAAAAGGGAAGAACATATAAAAAAATGAGCCTTGATAAAATGACGTGATTTTGAAGTTTTTGACCTGAAGAACCCCTTCTGCCACATGTAAACGCAACGTCTCCCGACTGCCAGACCGCTTGCAAACGTATTCTACTATAAAAGGGAAAAACATATTAAAGAATGAGCCTTGATAAAATACGTGATTTTGAAGTTTTTTGACCTGCATAACCCCTTATGCCACAGGTAAAGGCAACGTCTCCGATCTCCCAGACCGCAAGCAAACGTAGTACACCATAAAGGGGAAGAACATATAAAAAAATGAGCCTTGATAAAATCATGTGACGAAAACGTTGCTAGCTCTTAGACTAGTTAGTCTTATGAAAATAAAGTGCATATCAACATTCCTTTTTTTTAGTTTGACGGAGGAAATACACTAACTTTAATACATTCGTTAAAGAAAAAAAATAAGAATAATTTCTTGTTAGTTTCCTTAAAGAGTATAGTTTATTTTAAATTAGAGATTATAAGTAGCAATAAATATTCGAAATCGTTGCTATTAAAGAAAAAAAAAATAGATATTGCCATGGGCGTAAGAAAAGGAAGGCTTTGGAGACTGGGGGGATACATTAAAGTCCCCTCGTTGGAAATCAATGATAATTTTCTTTGAATTGTCTTTTTGAAATTTAGCTTTAAATTCTAATCATAAAAAATACAATTTTTGTAAATATTATGAAAAAACGATTTAGATAATCTTTTTCCTTTTGTAAAAATGTTGGTACTTTTTTTCAAATCCATCATATTGTCTTAAATTTTCATGTATAAGGCAAGTAGAATCTTTCACTCGCTTTCAGAATTTTTGTTATGTTACCAGAAATTTTGAAGAGACTAGTATGAGAAAATTGTATTGGGGACAAAAGAGCCAATCCACGGAATTCTGAAATTTGTTCAGAGAATGTTCTCTCTCTGCCCATCTTTCATCTGCTGTACTTAATCAAACATTCTTGATGCGTAGAAAAGTTCACCCCAAAACATATTTTCTTTCAAAATCCGTAGCATGGTAATTGGTGGATATTTATTCCATTGGTTTCCTTTTAAACACTGTAATTAGATACTTATTTATCAATAAAATAAATTATTAATTAATCTACATATTTATATATTAAATCAAATTAATGAGATGATTTATCATTAATGTATTTTCTTAGTTTTGAGTTATTTTGTGCGTGATGAGTTAAAGACTATTTGAAATGTTTCCCCCTCCCCCGTTGTATTAAATTACGACGCCATTGGAGACCGAGAAGGCTAACATTTTAGTAAATTGCAAGTTAAACAAGATTTAAATACGAAATTATTTCTTATGTATTTGCAATAAACAATTGATAAAAAATTTGACATTTCCCGTCATAATATATAAAATAAATTTGAGGAAATGAAAATGTATAATTTGCAGGTATAATCGCATTCTGCTAAAATTATGCTAAATCGCTTATTTTTAGCACAAAGTAACTATTATTCTATTGGAAACAAGTACAAATGATATGGTTTTTGTAATGATGTCATTATTACGTCATATAATGATTAATATTTCCATGGTAGCTGCATCTTTAACAATTCGTTATCACTTTATTAATCCTTTTTTACACTATTTACTTCATGTTTACTTTTTAAAAACCTTATATCCATTAATTTTCCCATCTCTTCATGTTTAAAAAAAATTATAATGACAACAATTTTGTATTTTTTAAATAAGAGTAACAATGTGATGAATGCAAAGAAATAATGAATAAATCGCCTGTTTGAGATCCTTTAAAAAATAGCATATGATTTAGTGGAACGCGATTATGCCTTAATTGCATTTTGAACTGCATTACTACCTCTATGTATCGAAATTTAAATGCTGTATTTATATATTTTAAATGATATCAAAAGTTTCAGTTTAACATCTTATGATCTAGTGCATCTATGCATATATTTTTAAATTACCGAAAAATTAGTAATTATTTCGGAATGAAAATTTTGCAGAATATATCCTATTTCTGCTTTTAAAAATACAGCGAATCTGACAAGCACATAGAAATCTAATTTCGTAAACATTTTAATTAGAAAATTTTTGGAAATAAGCTCAATAATTACGTATAGTCTAGATGTTTGACTTTCTAAGAAGATATTTGAAATTATAATAAGTCATCAAATTTTAAAAACATTTAAACTTTCCCCATTATTTGAAATAAAAGACCATATTGGAAGAGAAATAGAAACGCAGATAAGTATGAAAAAGACATAACGATACACAAAATATAAATAATGATTATAAAAAAAAGATTTAGTTATTTACGTTTTCATTTATGACAATTAAAATAATTTTGTATAAAGTAAATTTATATATTTAAAATCATTTTATTTACTTCATTTATTTTACTTCATTTACGCAAGAAAAAAAAAAGTTACTTTACCGTACTTTGATTTGATTTTTGTTTCTTTATAAAGAAAAATGCAATAATGGAAGGAAATAAAATAAGAAATTTAGAAACAAAAACAATCTTCTGTTGCCTTTACATAAACATTTATATTTGTTTTTGGTTCGAATGAAAAAAAAAAAAAAACTCATTGGAATCAACTTATATTAAAAGTGCAAAAGAAAAATACTCGAAACTTGTATTTCAGTTGTCGCTCATATATATATTTTTCTTTTATTCATTTATTATTTTTGCAAAATCCTTATGGGTTGTATATGTAATGAAATGTTTTTTTAGAAAACATGATTTTTACTTTTTATTTTGTTGTTTTATGGGAGATGATTGCATAGTTTTTCAATAACATATATTAAAGCTGCTAAACAGACAGAATGTGACTTTTTCAACTCATGTTATTTTATTTAATAGGGATGATACATTTTAGAAACAGCATTTTTAATTACAAATTGTTTAATTATACATCCACTGGGCATTTAAATTATAAGTCTTTTGCAGAAACATAATTGTAACTTGATAAACAAATTTTGAAAGTTTATATTCTGGCTAACAGAGATTATTGTGATTAATGTACTGACCTGACGTCATTTGTCATTTTGTTAATGTTATGTGAGCTAATAATGTTACAAACCTATAGAGATAACATATAGAGATTTTACCCGAAAATAAATTTATTTTCTTTGTTTATTTTTATAACTTTCCAACATAGTAGAAATATGTTTATAAATAGGGTTTCTCTGCAGTCTCTTGTTATGCTACTCATCTCTCTTAAATATATATTGAAATCGAAATGTAAGTCATCTATGTTATTCCAATTTACTTTTGAATGTTTATTTTATAAAAGGCATTATCATTTATAATAGGTTGCTGAGACATTAAAAAATCCATTATGTTATGGCATATTGAGAGAAATAATTTCCCGTATCTTTTAATAATGTTATGATATTTTAAAAAACGAAATTGTTATATATCACTGAGATGAACTAAAAAATACTTCAAAATCGAATGAGCAAGGTGTGAATGGAGTGAAGTGAATTATTTTGAGTTATCATATTTTGAGTTATTTTGAGTCATCCGAAAGTGACGTTGTAGCTAAATTTTTATATATGTATGTAGTCCCGTACAAATTTATCCTTTATAACAACTTATGCAATTTTTCTGTAGTCACCAAAGGGAATGATCAACACATAACCAATGCGTTTCTATGATGAATATATATTATTCGTGTTGATTTTAAATACCAGTCGTGAATTTTGGATTGCACAAAAGATATCCAAGGGATCCCTTCTAGTGGATAATGAGAATACAGTAAGAAGTCAAAAGAAGCAGTAAAAATCACACAAACATTTAAACTACCGTAATTTCGTGTAGATAAACCGCAGCTCAAACAATTCTGTTTCGACCCAGAAATTTTCAAAAAAAAATGTAATATTTTGTACCGCGGTATATATTTATCTTAAATTACTGAATGAATTTTCTGGGTCGAAAATGCATTGTTTGAGCTGCGGCTTATCTACACGAAATTACGGTAATTAATACTATTCCCTATTCTGATTATTAGATGTTAAGACTATTTTATATTATCCTATTACTAACTTAAATTATCCCATACTTAACATAAAATATTCATCTTTAAGTTTGTGAGTGTCACAGTTTTTAGACTTAAAAAATACAGTACTGAATTCAAAGTTTTCTAACTAACTAAAAGTTCTAAACTAAGAAATTAAAAATTATGAATCTTATAAAGGACGCATGGTGATGCAACGAATCTCTTAATCATCTTACCCCTGAGAAACCGACTAAAACTAGCAATAGACACTGTAATTTTTTAACTATTGATTTTACACACATTTAACATACAGAGGCTGGCTATTTACAGCTTAGAGTTTACACTGTAAAACATTTGTGTAAAGTTACTCCATAAAATTGGCTTTGCTGCCTTCAATTTTATGGAGTGATTTTTTTTTAAATTATATAATGGTGTAACTTAAACATATGTTACACCGGTTATATCGGTTAAAACGGTTACATCGGTTATGCCACCATAAAATTGGTGGAATCTGGGCTGCCACCAATTTTATGGAGTAGTTACTCAGATATTTTATAGTGTAGATTTTAAGAAAAGAAAAGTTATTATTTGTTATCCAAATTTTATATGCATGAGTTGTAAATCTAACAGAAAAATGTATTGAAACACATTAACGATGACTTCTTTGTTGCATTGTTTAAAGTCCACATTACATTCCTTTGAATATTCGTGTGTGGGGAAAGCGGGCTCTCTTCAACTATTGAAATTATGTTTTTAGCACAATTGCTAAATTATAGTATTTAGACAGACAATTTTAACGCAGAAACATCATCGCAAATAGAGAATCTATCGCACATAGTGATATTATTGACACTATCGCAAATAGTGTTTTATAAGAAAGGGGTCTTTTTCAAATTTTAACCCTAAATTTCTCGAAGGCCATATTGAAATGACTATATATAGTTTGTTTTGCATTTGCGCAAACATGGTTTTATTTCTTGTAAGAAGCGTTAAATTTTTTTATATAATTTAAATACAGAATCATTTTTATCTCGTATAGTGATAGAGTTACATATGTCACTATTTTAGCATGCTTTTATTACGTCATATCGTTTTATTTTTCTAACAATGGCACTGAAACTGTTCAATTCAAATTCAAGTAACAGTATGAAAGTTAACCGTGTTAAGTAAAAAGAATCACTAAAACTAAGCTGTTTTAATTTCTATAAACTGCTAAAACTCCAATCAATAATATTTAAAACTGCTAAATGAAATATATTTCCCCACTTAAATCTTAATCATGACAGAAGAAATTGAAAATATTCTTTACATTAGGTTGATTGATAAATCTGTTTCTAGGGTAACAAAAATTAAACTGTTGTCAGATGTCGGAGCAATACAATTGCAACCTGTTAAATAACTATACTGATGCAGACGACTGATTGGAAACAAAATGTTAAAACAGTCATTATTTGGCATCCTTCCACCTTGAGGGGGAGGGGGCAGAACTTAAAATTTCAAAATTATAAGTCCAATCTTCGAAAAAATAAGATCTCAACATTTCTTTCCGTTCAGTATCCAAATGTATTCTTTTAAAATACTTAATGAAACTTGAATAACAACATAGCAGTTTCTTAAATGATAAGGTATATTAAATGCCTTATTATTTCATGATGCAGAGAAAGAATTACAGGATTCTTAAATTTGTCATACTCTCCTTCGTAAACAATTTTTGTTTTCAGTCCATAGATACCATTTTGATCGTTAAAAAATTCTAATGTTTTTAGTTTTGATTACTTTTCATTTATAAAGATTTCCTTCTATATCATTATTAATAATTTCTTTCAATTTCTTCAAAAATTATTCCAACTAAAGGTTTACCTGTTTTTGCAAATGTTTCGAAGGGGAACAATTCTTCTAGAAACTCAAGATCCATACAATCAGATTTACAATGTTTTCGTACTAAGAATGATTGCGATAATATCAAACAATTGCCATATTTTCACTTTTGGAAATTAGGAAAGTAAGAGAGGAGAAAACAGCGCTTTTTTCTTTTTTCTTTAATAACTTCGTTTATATCAGCAAGAAATTCAGAAGAGGGGGGATTATCTCGTAAGGCATATAAATCATTTGAGTCTCTCCCATCTCTTTAATTTTATTCTTCTTTCTAAATAATCGATGATACTAGATAAGTCTTTCTTTTTCAGCTAGACATAGTAAACAAATGGAATCTTTGTAGTAATTATTTTTTAATGAACATTTTGCAAAAATATCCTATTTTGGCTTTTAAAAATATTGCTAGTATGACAAACGCACAGAAACAGTATTTTGTAAAAATTTTAAGTAGAAAATTTATGTAAATAAACTTAATAATAACGAATGATCTTAATGCTTGACAGTCTATGAAAATTCTTAAAATTCTAATAAGTCATCAAAGTTTAAATATTGACTGTAAAAAATTGTAGTTAACGATGTTCTCATCCATGACGATTAAAATTGTTTCATATGAAATAATTTCAAGTATCTAAAATTATTTCATTGATGTTTTACTTAATTTACTTTCTATGAAAATACAAAGCTTTATTGTACTTTGACTTGGCTTCTCTTTCTTTCTTTTTCTTTTTCTTTTTTATTTTTTTTAAAGAAAAATGCAATGATGAAAGTAACTAAAATAAGAAATTTAGGATCAAAAACAATCTTCTTGTGCATTTAGATAAACATTTATGTTTTTTTTCTTCTTTATTAGAATCACTTTATATTAAAAACGCAAAAGAAAAATATATTAAACTTGTATTTCAATTGCTGCCAATATGTTTTTCTACTCTTTTATTTCCTTTGCGAACTACTTACATTTAGAATGTATTTGCAGTGAAATGTTTTTGAAGTAAAAACACTTTGACTTCTGTTTGTTTGTTTTAGGGAAGACGATTACATAACTTTCAAATAAACTTTTATTAAAAATGTTATATAGACAGATATTCGTTGCAATTTTATATGTCATTAATGTGATTTTTTTCAGTTTGTGTTTTTTTTATTTGATATGTACTTTGAAAGAAGTGTTTTATCGAATAATATCCTTTGCATTTTTATTATCTAATCTTAGATGTTAGAAATTAGAGGCAACATTTGTAATCAAAAATTTTTAAATTATATATTCTCCTGGCATTAAATGGATAAATTTTTTTGCAGGAGCATAGTTGTATCTCGAAAAACACATCTTAAAGTTTATATTTTGGTTAACAGAGATTTTTATGATTAATGTACAGATCATACATCATATTATCTCTTCTTCTGTCAATTTTATGTGAAATAATAAGGACGTTACTATGCAGAGATTTTATCTGAAAATAAATTTATTTACTTAGTTTGCTTTTTAGAACTTTTCAAAATAGTTGAAGATTTTTATAAATTGAGTTTCTCTGCAGTGACATTAAACACGATACATATGTTTAAAACGTCATCAGGTGATTTTTAATTCCACTTTTTATTTATATTTTTATTAATGTTGTACAAATTTATTTGTTCTTTCGTTGCTTAAACTAAAAATTATGTTAACCTGTACCATTTAGTTATTAGTTTGGCGATTTTTATAAATTGGCGAAATGAGTCGATGAGTACTACCTTTCGAACTTAAGTGTACATTTCAACAAAAAAATACAATATGATAAGAGTTAAACCCAGTTTAACAATTTTATTTCGCCGCTTTTGAATAATTTTATTTTCCTCCTTTAAGAGCAGTTTTTATCAGAATCATATTAAACGAAATTCGGCTCAAAATGCTTAATTTGACAGCATTTTTTAAAATATATTCTGGTTCTATGGAAAAAAAATCGACCAATATGGCACATTATATAGTTCCTAAATAAGAGAAACTGTCAACTGAATTCATTTGAGAGCAAAATTCAATTTAAAAATGAGTAAGAAAATAACCAATTTGTTATTTGAATAAATTCTCAATATTCAATCACTTTCACTTTGTGAAATTCTGTTCAAACTGCCCACTTTTAATGTCATTTTTAAAAAATAAATTCTGCCCTTACAAAAATTTGACCAATACGGCACATTATACGGTTCCTAAGTAACAGAACCTGTTAATGGGACGTGTTTGAGAGCAAAAATGGATTTAAAAATGAGTCAGAAAATAAGCGCTTTGTTATTTGAATACTTTCTCATTTTTTAACCACAATCGCTTCGGAAAATTCTGTTCAAAATGTACATTTTGGCAGAATCTTTGAAATGTATTCTGCCTTTACATAAAATAAAAGGCCAATACGTCAAATCATATAGTTCCCAAATTAGAGAGCTGTCTTTTGGATGCGTTTAAAATCAAAAATGAATTTAAGAGTGAGTCAGAATTAAAGCTGTTTGGATTTGAGATATTTTCTTCAATTCCTATGTTTGTTTAATTTTTTTTTTATATAAGGATTGGTCCTATAAAAAACTTGTCAATATAAAAGTTGTAGATATTAATGAGAAGATGTAAAATAAATTCAATCAGATTTGATATCGTAAGAGTTGACGAAGTTTTGGATTTTTGTCTTTTCCCAGCCTCCCTTTTTGTTTTCGTTTTTAATTTTTTTTTTTTTTTTTTTTAAATTTTTTTACCGGTAAGATTTAGTCCTAGGTTTTGTTCTTCATTATTTCATATTTTTCATTCTATTTTCAGTTTATCACTTAGAGATCATTATTTCCTTTTTATCCATAGATGGCAGTATGGAAATTTTTCACACCACTGGTGAGTAGTATAATGATATTTAATAAATATTTGCTTTCCTATTTCAGTCACATATCTTATGCTCCTAAATTTGTAAAATCCAATTACATCTGAGCACATTCTCTATTGATAAATTAATTTTCTTGTATTTTAGATTTTTATATCATTAAAGTATTAGCTTCTCTTCCTTTATTTACCTTTTTTATATCTTCTGTGTAAGATTTGGTTCGTTTTATAATGGTTTGACATGTTTATAAGGAGCTAAAGTTTGTCATCTTAGACCTCATGCCGACAACTTTTGATGAAATAATCATATTTTCACTATGAGCCGAATCTCAAGCTTCTCTGATGATTCTATAGGTTAATCATAGTTTCTTATTATACATTTCTGGTTTCCATTGAGTATTTTTGATATCATGTTTAGAATTCTCCCCATTTGTTCTTACATTTGTTATTTCATTATTTTAGTTACAAATATATGTATAGATACATCTATATAGATAGTATATATATATATATATATATATATATATATAGATCGATGAATGGATGTATAGATGAAACGTGGAAAATTGGTGCTTTATTGCCACATCATTACAAACAACAAAAAGTATATTTGTTTCTAAATGCTTTCAGTTTTCTTTCTGAAAAGTTAATGAATATGCATTATAAATTATGTTCAATGTGTCACAACTGTGATCAGATTTTCAAGTTTTTATACAAAGATCTAAGAGACGTTTCTGTAAGAAAATATTATATAAAAGCTCTATAATTATTTAGAGATCTATATTTAATTAACGCTGTAATAAATATATATAATTAGAAGAAAAACAATCGTGAGCAACGTTAGAAAAATTCTGAACTAAGTGAAACAATATTAAATAGAATAATATTCAAATACATGAAAATGAAAACAATTTTATAGCTGAAAAGATTTGGATGAATCTTTATCAAATTATAAATTTACCTTGTACAAAAATACACCTAATTAATTGACTTTAAATTTCAATGAACCATTTACATCCCAAACAAAAATAATGTTATACATTTAAAGGTAGGACAGATATATTTATTCTGCAATCTAAATTAGGAATTGAAGGCAAACATGAACAGTTCATGCGTAATAAAATTCAAATAGCTTTAGGGAATGTATTTATATTCTGCTAGAATATTTCTTAGTTTATTCCTTTCACGATTTGTTTTAAGAAAATTCAACGCTGCTATTCAAATGCATCAGAAAAATTACCCATAATGTTTGACTAAAAATCTCTATTTTTAAAACTGTACGACAAATTTTTGGAAAGGATATTTTCTAAGCAATATTAGTGTTAAATACATAAAATCACATAAAATATGGTTTAAGCATTTAATGACAGTAATATAAGATTTCAAAGATTAAGAATATAGCTGACAGAATTTTTTCTAAGTCAAATTATACTGGAAATACTTTGGTGTTTTTATAAGATAGGAATTCTTTTAGCGGAAATTTAAAAATCTATATTTTTTTAATTAAATAAAAGATAAAGGTATTACATTTCGGTAATATATGTCTCAAAGTGGTTAAAATTAATGTTTCTATAGTTAACATTTCATTAAAATCATATTATGCAACTTTTCATTATTTTTTATGAAAACATATATTTCTGTTAAAAGCCAAATTGTCTTAAAAATTATTAATAATTTGAAGAAATCAGAAAAACACCATTTAATATGTGCCTTTGAAAAACGTACTGTGATACTTCTTATTATGTTTTGTTCCCATAAATTACGCCAAACTCAAATTTTCTGGGTTTACTTTAGATTAATATGTTTAATTGTTATCATGACGTATATTTTGTTACTGTTGTTAAATATCTTGCATTTATCGAAATGTAACAACAAAGGATAAAATAACCGATATGGACTTATTTGTGTATTACTTTAAATTGCACACGCTGAAAGGTAAAGATTAAGTAAAAGAATCTAATATATCGTTTTTCTGAGTTTTTCTGAGTTTTTCAAGACAATCAATCTCTTCAAGGGCAATTTTTTTTATTGTGAATAAAATATTTTTCTAAATGATTTATTAACTTTATATCAATAGGAATTTGAAAAAATTGACAAAAGAGGGAAAACGATAAAATTCATACACACAAAAAAAAAATCGACATGGGTGGCCACTGATAGTTAAGAGCAAGAATCTGAGAAAGTGTCACACCCAGCATTATGGGGTGATTCATGACATCTCAGATTTTCTCCAAAAAATTACCAGTTGTTACTTATCTTGCTAAAAGACCAAATCCAGAATTTTTTGCTCCAAAGTTGAGTTGTTCATTTTTTACGCCCCCCCCCCCCCCCAAAGGTCATTATGTCGTGAAAAAAAAATAAGTGTTTTTTTAAGACATGGATATTGCTATGACTCACAGCTCTTTGCGCATACAACTTGCCACGTAATTCTTTTTATATCTGGAATGTAAGAGGGTTGAACTTTATATAATAGATGTAAAACCCGTGGCAAGTTTTTGCCGCAAGGTCACAGAAGGTCACAAAAAAATTCATTTTTGCTGTTTTTTTTCATTTTTAAGACCTTATAACAGCTTGCGCGTTCCACTTGCCATAAAAAAAGAGCTGGCAATTGAAAGCCATGCATTAGCACTTTTAAAAAATGTATATATAATTGAGGCAAGTTGTATGCGCTTTTAGTTACAGAGTGCCAAAATCTGAAAAATGTCATTTTTGACCAATATTCAAACTGTTATAATTTCTTGCGGCAACAACATTTTGAAATAATTCTTTTGCCATTGTTTTATTATATTATTGCCCTTTTCAAAAAAGTAAACTCCATTGAGGCAAGTTGCTTTAAAAAAATTTAATGTTTTTTTAAAATATGGCCTTTTTCAATAGTCAGAGCTATTTTATATTTTGAAACAACTTGACTGGATAACAATATTTTATACATTTGTTTGTCTATATAAATTGATGTTCTAATATAATGTGAGATATATATGATGCTAATGGCATTTATTTAATTTTAACCCTTTCGAGTCTGATTGTTTTTTTCAGTTTTAGAAAAAAATTACTTTTACTTTAATAATATTGATACTAGCTATCCTAATAGATTAATTAGAGTTTAACGAATATTTCATTGTCTGAAACATAACAAATGTTGTTTTCTGCACTATTAAATTCATATTCATGCAACAATAGGCTAAGGAAGAGTTTTCGGAGAGGGTTTAAAAATATTATATTGCAACAAGTTAGTGACATTACAACTTTCTAATACTTTTCAGTGCTTTATTACACATAATTCTTTCAGAAAAGTAACTTTTATTTTAGGTTAAGAAGGAAATACATTTAAAATAAAATAATCTCAAACAATACAAAGAAAATTAAGCAAATATTTATTATTATTACTAAATGCCTTAACATTAATTAAGTCATATAATAAATGCACAGACAACATAATAACATTGCTACATGTAATTAGTAACAAAAGTATTTCTTAAAAATAATAATACTCGAAAGACATGTATAATTAATGGTACACCAGTTCAGAAAAGGTTAAAACGAAAATATTTGACATTTACAAATTACAACTTGTAATTAAAATGCAAATATAAATACAATCAGCCAACACTGTTAGAATTTTTACAAAGTTTTATCATTACGAGAAAACAAAATCGAAGATATAACCATTCCTTTTAAGATATCTCAAGATGTCTTTTAACCCTTATGGGATTTTTTTTTCACTTATGGGAAAAATAAATTTTCTTTAACATTAATAGCTATCCAAGTATATTAACTGAAATACCTGAATAGATTACTATAACTGTTAAAAGGTATCTTCAGATATGATACATTAAAGTTATACTTTTGATTTTCTTATCTCATACTGATAAATCAATGTAAAAATAATAACAGTGTTGGCTGATTGTATTTATATTTGCATTTTAATTACAAGTTGTAATTTGTAAATGTCAAATATTTTCGTTTTAACGTTTTCAGGGCTGGTGTACTATTAATAATACTTGTCTTTTGAGTATTATTATTTTTAGGAAATACATTTGTTACTAATTGCATGTAGCAATTTTAGTATGTATCTGTGCACTTATTATATGACTTCATTAATGTTAAGGCATTTAGTAATAATAATTAATATTTGCTTAATTTTATTAGTATTGTTTGCGATTATTTTATTTTAAATGTATTTCCCTCTTAATTTAAAATAAAAGTTAATTTCCTGAAAGAATTGTGTAATAAAGCGCTAAAAGTATTAGAAAGTTGTAATGTCACTAACTAGTTGCAATATAATATTTTTAAAACTTTCCAAAAACTCTTCCTTAGCCTATTGTTGCATGAATATGAATTTAATAGTGCAGAAAAGAACAGCATTCGTTATGTTTCAGACAATGAAATATTCGTTAAACTCTAATTAACCTATTACGATAGCTAGTGTCAATATTATTAAAGTAAAAATAATTTTTTCTAAAATTGAAAAACAAAATCAGACTCGAAAGGGTTAAAATTAAATAAATGCCATCAACATCATATATGCCTCACAATATATTAGAACATCAATTTATACAGACAAACAAATGTATAAAATATTATTATCCAGTCAAGTCGTTTCAAATAATAAAATAGCTCTCACTATTAAAAAAGGCCATATTTTAAAAAAACATTAAATTTTTTTAAAGCAACTTTCCTCAATGGAGTTTATTTTTTTGAAAAGGGCAATAATAGAATAAAACAATGGCAAAAGAATTATTTCAAAATGTTGTTGCCGCAAGAAATTATGACAGTTTGAATATTGATCAAAAATGACATTTTTCAGACTTTGGCACTCTGTAACTAAAAGCGCATACAACTTGCCTCAATTATATATACATTTTTTAAAAGTGCTAATGCATGGCTTTCAATTGCCACCTCTTTTTTCATGGCAAGTGGAATGCGCAAGCTGTTATAGGGTCTTAAGAATGAAAAAAACAGCAAAAATGAATATTTTTGTGACCTTCTGTGACCTTGTGGCAAAAACTTGCCACGGGTTTTTCTTTTTTTATAAAAAGTTCAACCTTCTTACATTCCAGATATGAAAAGAATTTCGTGGCAAGTTGTATGCGCAAAGAGCTGTGAGTCATAGCAGTATCCATGTCTTAAAAAAACGCTTATTTTTTTTCACGACATGATGACCTTTGGGGGGGGTCATAAAAAATGAACAACTCAACTTTGGAGCAAAAAATTCTGGATTTGGTCTTTTAACAAGATATGCAACAACTGGTAATTTTTTGGAGAAAATCTGAGATGTCATGAATCACGGGTGTGTCACTCTCTCAGATTCTTGCTCTTAATGGAAGTTTCCAAAAAAAATGATTTTATATATATATATATATATATAAAAAAAAAAAAAAAAAAAAACTAACATTTTTTTTTTTTTTTTTTACATTTCTACAACTAATTAAAACTTAATATATTCTATATATGAGTCATTCCGTGTCAAAACAAAGCAATTTCAGATCAAAATCTCCCTTGACTCTTCAGATTTTGCTGAAACTCTATTTATAAAGTGTTCTTACATATTTATGAAAGACACCCCTAAAATTATTATTTTTAAATTTATTTTTAATTTTATTGACAGTAAATTACACCTTTTTACATAAAAATTTGCTACATCTTGAATTACTCAAATATCATTTTCTTAAAAACTAAATGTGATGCAAACTTTCTTTACATATTATTTTAAAGCTCATTTAAGACCTTTAAATTTATATGAAGCATAATCAAATTTATTCAATTCTAATCAAATTTGAATTTATGGTTCAAATTTATGAAAAGGCGGCATTTTAAAAAAAATTCTAAAAATTCTCAAATGGACTTCACATTGCCCTTGTATACTCCTAAAATTTTAATTTCCCACTCTACTGAGTGAAAAAGACCCAGATGATAATGTTAAGTCTATAGGGGCGTTCTTTTCAAATATCTCGCTCAAATTTCATTATTTTACATGATATTATATATATATATATATATTCATAGGATAGCTGAAAACGATCTTCAACAGGGCTAGTTTTTACTCTTTGGTTATAGATTTTTATTATAGAGACTTTGGTTATAGCTTTTTAGGTAGATTTCGTATGAAATACTACCTATTGCATTCGCACCAGTATATCTATCTATCTATCTATCTATCTATCTATATATATATATATATCACTTTTTTATGGACACGATAACTTCTGTAATTCTTCACCAATCTTCACCAAACTCGTACCAAAAATCAAAGAGGATAAAATCTCGGCTAAGTTCGATAATGGGCAAAATCGGACCAAGGAGGTCAAAATAGGGGGCTTTTTTGTGAAAACAGAAAAAAGCCCATAACTTCTTACTGAAAATAGATATCGAATCAGTTTAAAGTTTATATTACTTCTAAATAATGGGCCAAAAGTTTATGCATGACAGATTTTTGATAAAGTTAAAAATAGGCTCAAGGGGCGAAAAAAATAGGGTTTTTGGGAGAAAAAAATCATAACTTTGTCAATTCTCAAGATATCAAATCCATCTAAATTTTTATAAATATTCTTAAAATTATCTAAAACTTTTGTATTTGCAAGTTTTTGATAGAACTAACTCTTACCGGTAAAAAAATTTAAAAACGAAAAAAAGGGGTTTCGAAAAAAGAAAAAAATCCACAACTTTGTCAATTCTTAAACTATCAAATCCAATTAAATTTATTTTACATCTTCTCAATTTTATCTACAACTTTTATATTGACAAGTTTTTCATAGGATCAATTCGTATAGCAAAAAATAAATTAAACAAAAATTGGAGTTGGAGAAAAACCTCGAATTCAAACTGCTTACATTTGTAATCGTTTTATAAATTCATTTTTTATTTTAAACGCATTCAAATGGCAGATCCTCTTATTTAGAAAATATATAATGTGAAACATTGGCCAGATTCTTGATAAAGACAGAATATATTTAAAAAAAGGCTGCCAAAAAGGGTATTTTGAACAGAATTTCCCGAAGTGGCAGTGATAGGAAATTCGAGGAAGTATTCAAATAACAAACTGCGTTTTCCTGACTCGTTTTTAAATCCATTTTTGCTCTCAAACGCTTCCAATTTACAGATTCTCTTATTTAGGAACTGTATAATATGACGCATGTGTCAATTTTTTTTAAAAACTCAGAATCTATTTTAAAAAAAGCTGCCAAAAAGGGTATTTTGAACAGAATTTCGAGAAGTTATCGTGATTGAGAATTTGAGAAAGCATTGAAATAACAAACTGCGTATTTTATGACTCATTTTTAAATTCAGTTTTGATTTCAAACGCATTCAATTGACAGGTTCTCTTATATAGGAGCTATATAATGTCCCGCATTGTTCAGTTTTTTGATAAAGGCGCTGAATATATTTTTTTAAAATGCTGTCAAAGTGGACACTTCTCGCAAAATTTCTCAAAGCTATCATGATTAAGAATTGAGGTTGTATTCAGAATTGTTTATTTTATAACTCGTTTTTAAGTTCAATTTTGCTCTCAGACGCATTCAATTGACAGTCTTTTGTTATTTAGGAACTATAAAATGTACCGTATTAGTCGATTTTTTAATAAAGTCTGAATTATTTCAAAATATGTTCTCAAAATGGGCATTTGAGCCGAATTTAGCTTAAGATGATTCTGATAAAACTAGTCCTTACAGAAAAATGAAATTAAAAATTTTTCAAAAGAGGACAAACAAAGTTGTTAATCTGGGTGTATCTGTAATCAAATTTATTTTTTGTTGCTGAAATGAGCACTCTTCGAAATTTACCTCCGCCTATAGGCCAAGTCGACAGGAATATTTTTTATATTAAAATAGTTCCAATTTCAGAACTGGACCAAACCCGTTTCGAAAGTTTAAGCAATTTTTTTTAAAAAAAGTAAAAATTAGCCTAGTTGTAGATCCTCCTCATGTATCCTATGCAAAAAAATCATGTAAAATTAGAAATTTGAGCGAAATATTTGAAAAGAACGCCCCATAGACTTAATATTATCATCAAGATCTTTTTTACTCGGTGGGCTCTTAACATGGAATCTCTTTGGATTAGAAGATACAGGAAATAAAAGTTCTTTGTCTTAGAGAACATTTTTACTTTTCAATATCTTTATTTTCATGTAATGACAAAGTAATGGAAAAAAATTATCTAAGTACCACAAATTAATATTTTTCGTATTTAGAAAGAAGCTTTTGATTTTTTAAATATGTTAGATTATAGACAAGGAAAACTGAAAATTTGGATATTATTATTTAATAATTCACAAATCTATATACCTTATAAACATTATAGGTTCTTTTATATTGAAAAATGAATTCTAATTTATTTTCGAAGATATAATATGAAAAATTATTTCACCTTGCGATGTATATCAGACGTAAACATATCGTATATGAACTGGTTTATTTTTAATTCAGATGGCTCCTTTTTATTAAACGAGCTTAATCTTTCTTATGTATGGCTAATAATTTATATTTGCCTAATATTTCTTCTAATATCACTTTAAAAATATAAAATATATATCATTTTTTAAATGCAATTAAAATATAAATGTACTATTTTATTTGCAATATAATTTATTTAAATAACACATGAAAATATGCAATGAAAATTTTAAGCTATATTGGCTGTTTCATTTTTACATGCATATGCCAAATGCATTTTCTGATTTATATCCAATGTTGTGCGTCCAATTCGTAAAGTAAAATAAGAATTTTTCATTTATTTATTCAAAAATAAATTAGACTTTATCGCTTATTTATTGCCACCCTCATAGCATGCATGGTGACAGTGACGTCACAATGACGTCACTGTGTGTCACTTTCGTCACATCACTTCTGTGACCAAAAAGCCACCACTCAGTGACGTCACATTGTGGCTGAGATGTGACTTTCTTAAAAATCTTTAGAAAATTACAAAAAATTCTTCAAAACATGTTATTTACATTAAAAAGCATGTTTCTAGCAATTTAAATATCGTCGCTTTTGTCACAGTTCCGTCACAATTTTAATGTCAAAGTAGTCGCAAATGACACATTTTTCACAAATTTGTCACATTGTGACCACTTTGTGACGTGGTTACAAAAGAGCTCTAAAACGGCCATAAAGACTTCACATTTCAGTCACTGTGACGTCACGTCGACGTCACATTGACGATCGTTAGTCACAGAGTCACAATGTGACTTCACAACCACGTCGCAATGATGTCACTGTGCTTTACGGGCAAAAATCTGTAAACATTTTTCCAATCTTGTTTGTTTCATCCGATAGCAGAGTATATGTACGATCAGTTGGTGTAGTACAGTATAATTTGCAACAGACATCAATTGATGAATTTCAAAGAACATCAAGTACGAAAAAATAAAAAGATAAAATGAACTGATCTGAAAGGATGAATAAAGGAAACCTTTATCTCATTTTCATCTATACATTTTTACTTAAAATGCAACATGCAT
Source organism: Maratus speculifer (assembly GCA_964019185.1). NCBI lineage: Eukaryota > Metazoa > Arthropoda > Arachnida > Araneae > Salticidae > Maratus > Maratus speculifer. The sequence continues at coordinate 183,191,992 of OZ025298.1, read as the reverse complement.
CTTTATAGTCAGAAACAATATAGCCAGTTAATTTCTAGAAGTAAAATTTTTCTCCAACATGTTTCTGAAAATAAAAGTGTTTCAATTTTCTTCCCAGTTAAAGTGATAAAAGCATGAAAATTTTTAGTACTAGGTATTGCCACAGACTGGCTGAGTCTGTGTTTGAGGTGCTTCTCAGTTTTAATATACTGCTCCCGGTTTATATAACAAAATTCTATTGCCTTAGATAACTGAAATGATAACCACTCATATAACTGAAATGGCATACGTATTTGATCTGGGTAAGGTCTTTGTGAGCCTGCTTTTTCTGTTTAACTTTTGGCCGTACCTCCTATTCTACCACAAGGTCCCTTGTAGTGTGTTGTAGCAGAAAAATGCCATCCTGCTTGAATTCCAAAATTATTTGTGTGATGGCAAAAATTTGTATTTTTTTTTTTTTACTTACCCATCATACGTAGTATAGGGTAAGTGTTGCAATCGTTTTGAAAATCGAAATTTTCTTTTGGCGGATTTACACGTTTCAGACACTGGAGATTACAAAAAAAACATATTTTTAGGAAAAAATTGCGTCCGTCCATCTGTGTGTCTATCTGTATCTGTGCCTGTAAATGCTCAATCTCCCGAACGATTTGAGGTAAACACTTGAAATTTTGTATGTACTTAGTATGTAAGAGTGGGAAGAAGCCTGTTTAATATCAGAAACTTCAATTATCAGGAACTATTTGTTTTCGACTCTCAAATAATTCGTTCTGATGAAAGGTACATAAAACCTTTCTTTATTTTAAGGAGTGGAGCAAATTTTGCATAAAGAACTAGGTTGATCGAATTTTAAGTAATTACAATTGCAATAATATTTTCTACATTCTTCGATTTTTTATGACTGTATTTCATTTAAATTTCAATTTATAGGTATACTTTAATTGGAAATGAGATGTTTAATCTAACGTAGTTAACCGTTAGTTAATATGATTATTATTTTCGAAGTTATAACGATGTTTCTTTTATGCAAATCGGTGCTACTTGAGTAATTTGGTGTTTTACGTAATCTATCGAAATTGGTTCATAAGCAATTCATTAATAGAGCATTACTATGTATATTAAAAGTATTTAAATATACGTTTAAATTTTGTTTTGGAATTACAATACATTTTATAAATAGTTTACACATGTTCTATTTTCATACATTATACTATGTATAGCCATAATGGGCAAATATTACGGTTGACCCCAACGAGTTTTCTTTTTGTACTGTTATTTGCAAAATAGTGAAATTTCTTTACTTCATTAAAATTTGATTTAAAAAAACTGATTAAGTTTTTTTTTATGAAATGTATAAACAGATATGCATTATATTCAAGACATTCTGAGATTATGACAAAACGAGAATGCTTAATTTCATTTTCTTCATTAAAATGTACTACAAATGGATGTATAGCAGCCTGAGATTTTTGTCGTGACACGATTGTTCGTCCTCCTGCAAGATTAAACTATTATTTTCTGAAATTGCAGTTCAAAATTAAATAAAAGTTACCTTTCTTCATACACCAGGTTCAGCTCAGTCATTTTTTTTACTCTTCCGTACTTGATGTTCTGTAGATTTCATCATCTGATGTCATTTGCAAAATAAACCCTACTACACCAACTAACCATACAGTTACTCTGCTACTGGATGAAAAAAAAGCAAAATTAGAAAAGTTTTAACAGATTTATTGCAATTAAGAAAAGATATAGAAAAGATATTATTTTTGAATGGATAAATTGAAATTTTATTTTACTTTTCCGTTTGAACTCACAATTTTGCATACAAAAATAAATGAGAAAATGTAACAGAAAACGCATTTGGCATATTATGAAAAAATGACATTGTCAATGTAACTTAATTTTATATATGTTATTTTAATAAATAATGATGTTTTGTGATGTTGAACATTTACATTAAAGGCAAGAAAACAATTCAGAAAAGAGTGTAACGCAAAAAAAGAAAAAAAAAAATACTGCGTAAGGAAACATTCTCGTTCTGTTATGCAGGGGCCATATATATGCTGGCATTTAAAAACCAATGAAATTTATTTATATCAAGATTTTCGTTAAAAAAACCCTCTTATTAAATAAAAAGAAATTTCATGCGTTATACCAAGATTATTTTTTCTATAAAAAATATTGATATGTGTCAAGAAAATATCCCTGAAGCGTATGACCCACGGGACATATTATGAATTCTTCTGCTTTTTTCAACGAATATGAAGATACTGAGTAGTAAGGATGTGAACATACTTATATTTACTAATAAAGATTCCCGATAAACTTCGTAAATGAGAGCTGCGCTCTCAAATGTAGCACAGGCTTGTGACACAACGGATGTTTCTCACAGATCAGCATAAATGCAGTTTTTTAGGATTTGAAAATAATTACCAAATACAAATACCATTCTACGAAAGAAATCGATTGTAGCAGACTCAAGTCGAAAAAAAATAATTTAAAAAACACGTAATAATTTGAAAAAGAATAAGATGGACAATAATACTCATCCAAAAAGAAAGAATTGTATAATGTAGACAAATAGCAAAGTAAAATAAAATGTACTTAATTTTAGATTTCTATATTAAATTTCAAAGCAGACGTCTGTACATATTTAATTCAATGGCAATCAATTTACCTGTTGAGCCACCATGATCTCAATGTATTTCTGATATTGATCTCAATGCGGCGTTTTAGACATTCCCGCAAAAAATTATACTTTAAGATTTTCGTGCAATTTACAAGCAGCAAAGCGTAATATCAAATTAGTCATTGAAGTGTCAGCTGTTGTGTGTGGCAAAGAATCACGAGATTTATTCATAAGATCAAAAACACATCCAGAGTGTCATTGCCTAAATTTGAAATCAAAAGGCGATATCTTTACGTTCTTCGAGGCAACAAAACTAAATATGAAAACAGTAATGAGATTTAAGTGCTAGATTTCTATATGTAAATATGTATATTCTTTCACATGGGGGTTCTAGCTTTATATTCCTTAAAAATATAACAGTATGGAGCTGCGTGAATATTTCAGAAATTGCATACTTTTATGATCATTATTTTTTATCCATTTTTTTTAATTTAAAAATTACTTTGTAGGAATTTCAAATTTCACACACATAATAGGTACCAGTTTTTACGCATGTAGGCTAATAACTTAGGTGGGAAATTTTGTTGTGAAAAAATAATAAATTTAAAAATGCTATCTTAATTTATATGCCAAATTGGTAGCTAGATATTACTTTGTAGGAAGCTCAAATTTAACTAGTAATACGCAACAGTTTTTCTGTACATGTGCTAATAAATTAATCAAAACTTTTTTTCAAACTTCTCAAAAATTTTTCCCGCCACCAGAGTACAACAAAAAAATTCATTTCGAAAATTTGAAACACGCAGTGTAATATCGCAGTAATATTGCATAGAAAATTTTGAGACTCATATTTGTCTTTCTATTGGTACAGTTAGTCCATAATTCCAATTAATACATTAAAGTGCTCATCCAAACTGGAGTACTGAACTGTTCCTTAATTTAATAGGAAACAATATTGAGCATATGGCATGAGCTGCTTTACATTTGGACTTAAATTCAATAGAGCAAGCCCAGGATCAATTACGCAAGTATATAACTCTTTTTGAACTGCAATTGAATTAAAAAACGAGAACTGAATCGCTCTGAAATCTTCTACACTTCCTCAACTGATTAATGTACTGAATGAACAAAAAATGATAAGAGTGAGACTGTACCCTAAAAGGTCACAGTCCATACTGACTTCATTCGTACATTTTCTTATTCTGAGAAAAAGTACTTTTTTTCGTAACTGTCGAAAACTGTCTTTTTTATTTTTTGGCATATGACAATATTTCTATCGTTTTGCATAATATCGATACAATTAGCCCATTATTAATTGCGTACTTGTATTTTTGTGAGTAATGCATTTCATTAGTTATAATACAAATTCAATCGATCATATCGCATTACCGAGTATATTTATTTAGAATCATACAGAAGGTAGAATTTCGCTCTTGCAAAAATTTATAATTGATAAATTAAGTCTAATAAATGAATAAAAATCACTTTTCATGCCTTGCAAAACTCCACTCCAGTGATTTTTCTTTGTGTTAATTTAATGCGTAGCTAATGTTCAAGCAAAGTATGTGAATGACAGTTTCTTTTAATGATTATAGATACAGGATTGTTATAACCATAGTTAGTTTGTTTGGATCTCTATCAAGTCTGCTGTGGCTGACAAATATCAGTAAAACTTAGAATATAATTTATATAGACCATGGGAGAAAAATCTGCAATAAAGTATAATATTACAAATTTCAATTACCAGGTGAGAAGGGGACCTATGAACACAAAAAATATCAAACTGGAATCTCAAAACTTATATTAATTTACAGCATTTGTTCAATGGGCATTACGTTTGTGTCCAGAATATGTTCAAAGCGTAATATAGCGTATTCAACAGTCGTACAAAGTTTTTATCGATACATGGCCAGTTGTACTTGATTTCAAATAAGGCAGATTCCATATGCTTTCTCCATACACACTATGTTTCAGTCATTCACACAACCGGAAGAAATAGTCATTCAAGGCTGGAGAACGAAAAGACCAGGTTGTCGAAAACTTCTCGAAATTACCTGATCATCTCCTAAGCGGACACGAAGTATTGCCGTCTCTGCTCTTGCTATGTGAGGTGTTGCACCATTTTGCACGAATAAGGCAGTCTCTAAACACTCTCTCACTTTTGTAAGGATGGAATTACTTACTGCTGAAGAGGGTCACAATAATGAATATTCGTAATGTAACACAAGACTCTGAAGGACTCTTTTAGGACTCTGAAAAGTGCTCTATTAAAAAAAAAAGACCAGGGAAAAAATTGGCCGTAAAACCACATCACGCAGCAATGTAGTATGAGAAGAATGTTCAAGCACAATATTAAAAAACTGCAGTATCCCACACGCGACAATTTTAAGTACTCATTGCTCCGTCTTAGGTAAAATGCGGACTGTCCTAGCTACAAAACGTTCCAAGGCCAAGCATTGTCAACATTTACTATGGTCAAAAATATTCTCACAAATTGAGTTCGTGTGTCTATGTCTGCATTGTTCAGTTCTTGTACAGTGTGAATTTTGTATGGATATCACTTTAAAATGGATCGAATAATTTTTAGCTCACAGGCTATGATAGCCTGAGAGCTTATGTGCCCGCCCGTTCTGTATGTACGTGCGTAACGATATAACTCATGATAAAAATATCCCGTCCGCCTGAAATTTTGTATACAGCTATATCCTGATAAGGCGCGTCCCTGATTAGTTTTTGGAGTTCATTCGATATGTATAACATTGGAAACGGGGGGGGGCTCATTCCCCTCCCTTAATTGATATAAATGGGTTTTTCAAGCAGAACTATCAGTTTTTGCTCAAAATTTACACATAGGATCATTCTGTTGAAGCACTTCCGTGATTGGTATTAGGTGTTCATTGGATAAATATAAACAGGGGAAATGGGGGTTCTAACGCCCCTCCCCTTAATTTATATAAATGGCTTTTCCATGCAGAATTGTCAGATTTCGTTCAAATCTCTGAATAGTTTTGGAATTTTAATGGTTAAGTATATAAAGTTTTTATTAAGAATTTTCCGATTTGCTGTAAATTTGGATATAGATTTTTTATATGATAAAGCATGTCCCTGATCAGTTTAGAGGGTTCTATGATTAAGTATAAAAAGGGGAAAGGGGGGGAGCTGATCCCCCTCCTTAATATTTTTTTTCAAACGGAATTAACCCTTGAAAATATAAGGCTGTAATGTACAATTAGTATGCGTAGCCTGTGAGCTCAATGCCATCAGTTTAACTGCGCAATATTCTATTTATTATTATGTTATATCAAGATAGAGACAAATCACGTGAAACCACTTGGACACTTATTGAAAAATATTAGAAACCGGCCGGCCACTCATTTAACCATGGCAAGAGCGATTCTACGGAAGTTTTATTTTAAATCTCTATCAGTCTAATTCTTTGGAGCACACCCGGATCTCCAGCTTACAAGAACTTAGATATCACCTATTTCAAAGCCTACCGCGACATTGGTACATTTTTTAAGTCTTTTAAGCGTCGATATTTGCACAGTGCAGTTGAAAAATTACTTTTTTTTCCAATAAAACAAATTTACCAGTACGGCTCCTTCCTTCCTTTTTAGCGGCAATGGGTAGAATGCCTGTACGGAAGTGATTACTGGTTTTACTTACCCATCATACGTAGTTTAGGGTAAGACTTGCAATCGTTTTGAAAATCGAAAAAAATTTTTTGACGGATTTACACGTTTTAGATAGTGGAGATTCCGAAAAACATATTTTTAGAAAAAAAATTTTGCCGTCCGTCTGTCTGTCTGTCTGTAAACGCTCTATCTCCCGAACAAATTGAGATAGAGACTTGAAATTTTGTATGTAGTTAGTATGTAAGAATGGGACGAACCCTATTTAATATCAGCAACCTCGATTATCCGGAACTATTTTTTTCGGACTCTCGAAAAATTCGTTCTGATGAAAGGTATATAAAAATTTTCGAATTTTTTTGTTCTAAGAAATGGACGTAAAAGGCAAAGAAATAACACACATTTTGCATATAGAACGAAGTCGATCGGATTATTAGTTGCCGAGATATTTGTAATCCTGTTTTCCACATTCTTCGATTTTTCATGACCCTGTATTTCATTCAAATTTCAATTCAGAGGTATATTTTAATTGGAAATGAGACGCTTAATCCGACGCAATTAATTGTTAGTTAATAGAATTATTATTTTTGGAGTTATAAGGATGTTTCTTTTACGCAGTTCGGTACTACTTGAGTAGTTTGGCGTTTTATATAATTTGTCTAAATTGGTACATCAGCAATTCTTTAATATAGCATTGCTATGTATATTAACAATATTTAAATTTTGTTTATGAATTGCAATGCATTGTAAAAATAGTTTTCACATGTTTTATTTGCATACACATATCCATCATGGGTAAGTATTACGGTGGCCCCCAACGACTAGTTTTACACTGCTTCATATTTGAATAAAAACATTTCTCGTAAATGAAAATCGCCCTCTATTGATTGAAATTTTACTAATTTTTTATAGCAGACTATTTTCCACATTGTCCATATAGATTATATTCAATATAATTTCATCTCTATATGTCAGCCAGAGTGGACTCTTCGAACGTTTAAACAGAGTAATTTTAATTATAACCACCGTGTGAACTAGAAAAGTTTTGAATTACGATATTTTTATCTATAGATAAAAAGTTGATTCATATTACTAAAGACGTAAACTATTAGAAATAAACAACAATATTTAATACAAAATATTAAATTTCAAATCTATGCAAGTGAAATTATTTGACTGGTTAATTCACATAAGTCTAAAATACATTTTTTTATTATAAAAAATAAAACTTTTAAATTCAAACTGCAAGTAAACAGGTGACTTATTAATTTGAAAAGTAAAAGAAACGATGTCCAGGTGATTTGTAAATATTTAAAAAATGGACTATTTAGAAGCAAATGAACTTACTCAAAATAAAAGAATAATAATTAAGGAAATTAAATGATTCTCAAGTATAAATAGAATTGTGGAGAACTTTTTATAAGAAATTCATAATCATTTGGAATATTATATAAATTAATAAGAAATAAACTATTGCAAAATGTGATGCGATATGCTGTACAGACAAAGATAGGTGATACATTGAAATATTAAAATGTAAATATATTTAAAAATAATGTTTAAATACAAGTAAAAATTTTATTTTTTTAACATATGATAAAAAAAAACATTGTTTTCTAGTTCCAGATATCCTAATAACCAAATATTCAAATCTGGTAATAAAAAATCCGTTTAATTTAAGACAAAAATTGCTAACGGCAATATTGCCAACAGTTTTTGCCGTAAAAATTGCAGTAAAATTAGGGGTAATTTTTTTATTACATCTAATTTTACTGCAATTTTTACGGCAAAAACTGCTGACGGCGGTTTTTAACGTAAATTTAACTGTTTTTTTACAGTGTAGAAATTTTTAATGCATTAAAGCAACAGAAGATAAAGAAATATATTGGTTTTCATAACATTGCCATGATAAGTTCTGTTAGCTTTTTATAATATCAAACTATTGTACTGTTTTTCTAAAACATCTGAAATATTCCCGACATAAATTTATTTTAAAATTTTAAGCTTTATTATATCTATATTAAAATATTTCAAAATATTTAAATATCAAAACTCGGAAAATTATGTTAAAAAATATTAACATATTTTTAATTTTAAATTAATGTAGTCTACAGCCTAAAAAATACACTGCTTTTTTTTTACCCTACTTTAGAAAAAAATTTGATAGCAATAGTAGTTTAATTAATATGAACAATTCTTCATCATTTCTATCGCAATTCACACAAGGGATTTTATCCGATATATTAAAATTAAATCAACATATTTGTTTAATCAAAATTTTAAAATCTATTTTTAAACACTCTTCTAGCTATAATCCCTGAAAATCCCCTGTTTATTGTATTGAGATCCTCTAAAATTAGTTTTTGCTGCAGTTATTGTATGTTGTTATACATTCCATTAAAGTAATAATAAATTATAGCTCAGCTAATGTTTGGCTTTTAACATTATATTTGATAGCAAATTTGTTATAGTTAATTAAAGGATGAGTCGGATTTCCTCTTTTTCAGCGACTAATCATCGCTTTTTATAAAAAAAATCTTTTTATTACAAGTTTAAAATATTTTTAAATGCTTGTTTTCAAATTTTAATAAAAACTATCTTATTTTTTATTTATTTTTTATTTTTTAGATAACTGAAAATTACATTTTATGTAATAATAATAGATCGAAGCACGAGAAAGTGTTTTAATGATTTAACTTTCTTAATGAAGGAAACTATTTAAAAAATGTGTTTATAGAGAATTATTAATGCATTTAAATTATTTTATGTTTTTTTAAAGCGCCAAAAACATTAAATTTTGGAAGAATTAATTTTATTTGAAATTCGTGTCATTGACTTTTGATGAAATTAAACTTAATAATCGACATCCACATGATTGATTTCTAGAAAGTAGAAATAAACAAAGTAGAAGAATATTTATTTAAATTTAGATCGTAATTTCTTTCTCATAATATCATCAACATAATATCTCATTCAAATTTGCAGAAAATAAGAATTTGGTAATAAAAAAAGAAATAAGGGAAAACAATAAGTTTAAAATTTTTGTTTTCACAGGCCGAAGATATGTACTACGATAAATTTGAAAATTTAACTATGATGGAAACTACCTGAAAAGATATTCAATACGAGAGATGGGAAATTGGTGAGTAGTGATAATTTAGAAAAAAATTTGGATTGTCATAAAAGGCCAAACATACACTAACATTTTTTACATATCTCTTTACGTATCAAAACATACTAGTTTCTCTGAATAATTTCTCTAATTTATTCCTACTGTTTCTGAATTTTGAAATCACGGGATGTCCTGGTAAGACATTCCTCTTTGGTGAATGTCACAGCGGAAAATTTCAGATCTTGTGTCCCTTCAATAGTCAAAAAGTGTATTTTCTCTACAGTAACTCTGTAATGATTCCTAATTCTTGGAGTTATAGAAATCTCTGTAGTAGAAAAGTGTCTGAATTCAATATTGCTGTTTCTTACTAAACGTAGGGACTTATAGGAACAAGAATCTTAATATTCTTGCTGTTTAAATTTCACAATGTATTTGAAATAATCATAATGTATGTAATGTCTGATGACGTATCGTGAATAAATTTTAGCAACATACCACGGCATCATAAGTATGATTTAAAAAAATGCATTTGTATTTTTGATGACAATTAAATAAATATATATATATATTTAGAAGTAAAGTACAAATTAAGAAGTTTTCGTTAGCCGGATGTTCGTGAAAAATCTCCAAATAGCTTGTGTGGTTATAACGGTTTACGAGTTATGAGAACAATGAAGTTTTAACAATGCGCCTAGCCACTATTTCAAAAATGTGCCAATTGTCTGTGAAATCGAATACTGAACTATTTTAATACTAAAAAGAAGAACTTATATTCTAAAATAAAGTTCTTTTTATAAAATACACTTTTATTCGGTGTTATATAATGTAAAAAAGAGTTGAAGCAAATATGAATTAAGTAAAAAATAAGTTTTTTTGTATAGACGCAATGTACATGTCATATTCAAATGTTTTAGTTTGTTTGACACTAGCATAGATTTAGAATAATTGGCACACTTAAAAAAATATATAAATATTATTACATGAAAACTAAATAAATAAACTCATTATCATAAAAAAACGAAAACCGAAAAAAAAATCCCTGTCAGCTTGGGCTATAGGCTGAGTTGATTTTGAAGAGTGCTCATATAAACAACAAAAAATAAAATATGATTAGAGATAAACCTAGTTTAATAACTTTATTTGGCCGCTTTTGAAAAAAAATTAGTTTTATTTTTCTGCAAGAACTGATTTTATCAGAATCATTTTAAGCGAATTCAGCTCAAATGCCCCTTTTGACAACATATTTTGAAATATATTCTGATTTTATTAAAAATCGTCCAATGCGGTACATTATATAGTTCCTAAATAAGAAAAAACTGTCAATTGAGTGCGTTTGAAAGCAAAATTGGATTTAAAAATGAGTCATAAAATAAACAATTTGTTATTTGAATACATCCTCAATTCGTTAATCTTGATCGTTACGGGAAATTTTGTGCGAAGTGCCCACTTTGACAGCTTTTTTAAAAATATATTCAGCTTTTATAAAAAAAAAAAAAAAAAAAAAAAAAAAAAAAAAAAAAAAAAACTGATCATTACGGCACATTATACAGTCCTTAAATGAGAGAACCTGTCAATTGGAAGCGTTTGAGAACAAAACTGTATTTAAAAATGGGTCAGAAAAAACGCAATTTTTATTTGAATACCTCAATTTTCCATCGCGATCGCTTCTGAAATTTTTTTGAGAAATGCCCACTTTGGCAGGCTTTTAAAAAATATATTCTTACTTTATCAAATAACTGGCCAATACGCCACATTATATAGTTCCTATCTAAGAGAATCTGTGTATTGGATGCGTTTGAGAGCAAAAATGAATTTAAAAATGAGTCATAAAAAACGCAATTTGTTATTTGAATACCTCAATATATCAATCACGATCGCTTCTGAAAATATTGTGAGAAGTGCTCATTTCGACAGCTTTTTTTCAAATATATTCTGCCTTCATAAAAAACTGGCCAATACGCCACATTATATAGTTCCTAAATAAGAGAACCTGTTAATTCGATGCATTTGAGTGCAAAATTGGATTTAAAAATGAGTCATAAAAAACGCGGTTTGTTATTTGAATCCTTCCTTAATTTTTTCAATCACGAGCACATCCTTAAATTCCCTTTCAAAATAATCTTTTTGGCTTTTTTTGAAATATATTCTGCATTTATCAAAAAACTGGCCAATACTTCACATTATACAATATGTTTCTAAATTCATGGTACAAACTTTAAGGGGTGATAGTACACATCAAGGCAAACAATATTAAATAGGAAACTAAGGGTCCCAAACGTCCTCAGAAGGCGATAGACTCCATTAAAGTTTAGGGTCCAAAAATTCAAATGATTATAAAGAACAGAAAAAATTGATCGATTCGTACGCGTTTTTCACTAAAATTATTCTTTATGTCAGTATTGTCTTGAAAATAAATTATAAAGATAAATTTCAAAAAACGCCGATAGAAAACGTTTTAGACTTTGGGGTAACGAACAACTATTTTTTACCGTTATTTTTTGCATCTCATTAAGTTTTTTTAGAAGCTTAGACATAAATTTAAATTTTGAGCTCAAAATCTAAATCGTTGGGAGTGGTTAAGTAGCGCAAACTGAACTGTGGTGGAGGTTCAAATTTCAAATGATTATAAAAAACGGAAAAATTGGTCAATTGATTTGGGATTTTCACTAAAATTATTCTTTATATCAGTATTATCTTGAAATAAAATTATAAAGATAAAATTAAAAAAAGCCGATAGAGGGCGCTTTAGACTTTGGAGTAACGTACAACTATTTTTTACCGTTATTTTTGGCATCTTATAAAATTTTTTTAGAAGCTTAGACATAAACTGAAATTTTGAGATGAAAATCTGAATCGTTGGAAGTGGTTAAGTAGCGCAAACTGAACTGTGTTCAATGGGGGTGGAGAGGTTGAAATTTCAAATGATTATAAAAAACAGAAAAATTTGTCGGTTTTCGCTAAAACTATTCTTTATGTCAATATTGCCTTGAAAATAAATTTTAAAGATATTTTTCAAAAAATTCCGCTACAGGGCGCCTTAAAATTTTGAGTAACCAACAACTATTTTTAACCGTTATTTTTCTTATCTGAAATGCTTGTAAAAATTCAAACTTAAATTTTAAGCTCAAAATCTGCATCATTGTGAGTAATTAAGTAGCGGAAAATTGAACTGTGTTCGAGGGGTGGGGAGGGTAATATTTCAACCCCCCAACACAGTTCAGTTTGCGCTTCTTAACCACTCCCATCGATTTAGAATTTGAGCTCAAAATTTAAGTTTTGCAAACACTTAATTACATACAAAAAAATAAAATAAAAAAAAGGTTAAAAATAGTTGTTGGTTATTCCAAAGTTTAAGGCGCCCTCTAACGGAATTTTTTGACATTTATCTTTAAAACTTATTTTCAAGGAAATATTGACATAAAAAATTGTTTAAACGAAAACCGACCAATTTTTCCTTTTTATATATGATTTGAAATTTGAACCTCCCCACCCCCATTAAACACAGTTCAGTTTGCGATACTTAACCACTCCCAATGATTCAGATTTTCATCTCAAAATTTAAGTTTATGTCTAAGCTTCTAAAAAATTTTTATGAGATTCCAAAAATAACGGTAAAAAATAGTTGTACTTTACTCCAGAGTCTAAAGTACCCTCTATCAGCATTTTATGAATTTTATCTTTATAATTTATTTTCAAAATAATACTGATATAAAGAATAATTTTAATGAAAATCGCAAATCAATTGACCAATTTTTCCGTTTTTTTATAATCATTTGAATTTTGAACCTTCCCCCACAGTTCAGTTTGCGTTACTTAACCACTCGAAACGATTTAGATTTTGTGCTCAACATTTAAGTTTATGTCTAAGCTTCTAAAAAATTTAATGAAATGCAAAAAATAACGGTAAAAAATAGTCGTCCATTACTCCATTGTCTAAAGTGTTCTCTATCGGCATTTTTTGAAACTTATCTTTGTAATTTATTTTCAAGACAATACTGACATAAACAATAGTTTTAGTGAAAACCGTAAACGAATCGAACAATTTTTCTGTTTTTTATAATCGTTTGAATTTTTGGGCACTAAACTGTAATGACGCCTATCTCCTTCGGAAGACGTTTGGGACCCTTAGTTTCCTATTTAATATTGTTACGAATTTTGTAAATACTTAGTGTTTGTACTATAAAAAAATGTAAATAATCTTATTAAGCTCCATTCCTTTACTAACATTAGCTTTTGTCCATGTTATCAAGCAAACTTGTCTATTATTTTCAGTGAATGTCTATGGCAGCTTGGCGAAATAATAGAGATATCGCCAAGTTGGCGTCACTTTTGACGACTAAATTTGGTCGCCAAATTTGGCGATATATCGCCAAGTTGACGACAAACTTGGCGATTGTTGGCGATGGTAACTCTTCCCTCTCTATGGTAACGCCCCTATAGATATACTGATACATTAAATGTTGTTCCGTGTATTTTTCGAGAAGGTTGTAGAAATTTCCAGCACATGCTGCGAACCTATATAAGGAGAGCAATACGAGCTGCTGTGGTTATTATTTACCAGTCAGTCATTGAGTGAGCTGCGATTGTTTAAGCAAGTTTGCTTGAGTTTTCTCTACGTTGTTTTGAATGTTATTTAGTGTTGAGATATTGTATAAAGAGTCTCTGGGACCTATATCTGTACTTGTACGATAGATTTGAACAGTTGTTTTTGAATATCTAGTAATATTTGTGAGTTTCGAAGACTTTGTTGTTCTGAAGATCTGTAAATAAATTATTTTCTACTTTTTAAGAGAAAAGAGTTTGAAGTTGTCTAACCATAAGATCGAAAGAACCCTATATACGCAAAAATTTTTGTGTCAGGAGTCGGAATCTTATTGCGAAAAAAAGAGCAATGGACGGACAACTGAAAGAACTATTAGATGCTATCAATGGCATAAAAACAGAATTGATGAATAAAATTGACAAAGGACAAGAAGAGTTGTTGGAAGAGTTGACAAACAAAATTGATAAAGGCCAGGAAGTGTTGGCGGAAAAGATGAATAAAGGCCAAGAAGAGTTGGCGGATAAAATGAATAAAAACGAAGAAAGAATGGAACAGTTGACAAATAAAATTGACAAAGGCCAAGAAGAGGTGGCTGAAGAAATGAGAAGAAGCCAAGAGAGAATGGAAGAATTAAATGAGGAACTTAATAAAAGCCAAGAAGAAACGAAGAAAACTTTGGAAGAAAAGTTCTCATCGGTAGAGAGATGAATAGATTCGGTAGAAGAGAAAATTCAGAATGAAGTTAGTAATGTTGAAGGGAAAATGGAAAGAATAATAGAGGAAGTAGAAGAGAAAATTCAGAATGAAGTTAGCAATGTTGAAAAGAAGATGGAGAGTAAAATAGAAGAAAGAATACTAGATATGGAGAAGAAACTTTCAGCGTGCAGTGGTAATTATTAAGAATTTATGAATCCGCCTGCTTCTCCTGTGCACGTTAAGCTGTCGACATATGACGGAAAGAGTTCCTGGCAAGTTTACAAGACCCAATTTACCATTGTAGCCGAAGCGAACAAATGGAGTGACGAGATGAAAGCTTGTCAACTGGCAGCATCTTTGAGAGCAGAAACCGCCGACGTGCTGCAAACATTGCCCGATATGACGCAACTCACTTTTGAGACACTAAGTTGTGCACTTGAAATGAGATTCGGAGAAAAATTCTTGAAAGATTATACGAGAATACAAATGAAGAGCCGCCATCAAAAATCGAGTGAAACCCTTCACGAGTTTGCCTCAGAAATTGAACGGCTTGCAAATTTAGCATTCATCGACTGCCCAACAAATGTACGGGAAATGCTCTCAGTGCAATACTTTGTAGACGGAATAAAAGATCCCGAAGTGCAGAGAGCGGTACGAATGGCAGATGTACAGGATTTAAAGGCTGCTTTACTGTATGCCTTACAGTTGGAAGCAGCTGCACAAGCCAGCCGATGAGATCGTCATTCAGTTCGAGGGGCAACGGTGAACAAAAGCTTAGACACTGAGATCGACGTCTTGAAAGAAATTAGGAAAATAAATCAAGAACTTGAAGCTTTAAAATACGGAAGAACAAGCTCAAGAAGACAAAATATCACGTGGCGGGGATGCGGTGATACAGGACATCTACGATGAAATTGCCCCAAAATCCATGAACGTAAGATAAATTCAAACAGTCAGCAGGGAAACTAAATTTTGGCCATCTCGCGGGGCGGAGGTTGCCAGAGAATGAAAAGCCCCACCTGAAGATCCTCCAGATATCAAAAATGAGTGGCGGTGATAATGAATTATATGTGATAGGCTTTATTAACGGAATTCAGTGCCGTATGATTAGTGATGGGCGATTCTCGAAAATTTCCTACTCGATAAAAATCGTAATCGTAAAAAAGCGCATTCGATAAAGTCATCGATTAATTTTGAGAATCTACAATCGAGATGTTTTTACAATCTATTATTAATATCTTTGTTATTACATGTTTAAAAAGCATAATTTAATAAATACATGGAAACTGAAAACAAATGAATTTAAAAAACAACAACAAACCAAAAGGATGTTATAATGGAGCCGCAATAGTAGAAAAGTCATGTAACGGCGTTCCTTGGTTTCAATAAGTTGTAAAAGTCGCGAGTAGAAAAATGGCCAAAGAAAAAATAATCAAAAGCACTCCTAGTGAAAGAACATGAACTAAAAGGATATTAAAAGTGATCAAAATCTTTTATTGATTTTTGTACATATACTGAGATGCGATCTACAATTCTCCCATTATTAGAAGACTCTCTATTGAAATTCATTAAACGGACCACTCGGGAGGGGGGGAGGCAAAGTAGTGCAGGAGCAATGAAAATGCATAATATAAGTAAATGGTCATTAGGCTTTCCAACAATACTTGGCATGATGGGTGTCGGTTAAATTTATTAAAGAGTTTCCCGCGGGGGCAAAGTGGGGCGGGATGAGCGCGCTAGGTATATAAAATAAAATGGTAATTACAGAGCTTTCTAATGATATATCACGAAAGAGGAGTCAACAAAAGATATAAAAACACTACCCTTAGAATTCCAAATATTGCAACACCCGGAATACAGCCTGTCCTCACAGTTTGTGAATTTTTCATACATTATAAATTATATATTGGAAGTCTCTATAAAAAAAAATCAGATCTGAATTCACAAAAACGAAATGATTTCAAAAAAGTTTGAAAATCGCTTCTGTAAGGAGGCCAATTTGAGGAAAAGAGAAGAAAGATTCATAATATGAAAGAGTGGTTTGAAAACTTCCGTTGATTTATCATATGACCGGTCCATAAAAAGCTTCATATTTATTCCTCACTATTCCACTATTTTTTTCTACCCTGAATACATCCGGAAATCATGCAGCCTCGCTTTTAAATGTTTATATTTAATAAAATATTTTTACCAAAGGGCTCCATCAAAAAATCACATTTAAAATGAAATTTATTTTCAAAATAGCTACGATTTAAAAAATTCACCCTCATCGCTCCCCTCCCCCCTGCGGAAATTCAACCCCAAGAGGAGAAACGTTCATAATGTGAAAAGTGATTCGAAAAACATTCCAAAAATCAATCACATGAAGGGTCCAAAAAAAGTTTGGAATTTACTCCTCACCGGCAGATTTAATTTTTCTTAAAAGAATACACCCGGAAATCACGCATCCCCTACTTTAAAATGTTTATAATTAGTAATTTGTATTAGAAGGTTCCATCAAGAAACCACTTCTAAAATGATAGTAATTATCGAAATAGCTACGATTAAAAATATTCACTCCCCGTCGCCCCCCCCTCCCCCGTCCTGAAATTAAACTGCAGGAAGAGAAAGGTCCATAATATGAAAGAGTATTCCGAAACCTTTCCTATGACATATCACATAACGGATCCAAAAAAAGTTTGAAATTTACTCCTCACCCGTGGCCGTAATGTTGCTTTTTCTTCCCAGAGTGCACCAGGAAATCACGCAGTCCCCATCTTAAACTTTTCTATTTAAAAAATAATATTTACCGGAGCGCTCCTCTGAAAACCACATCTAAAATGATATTCATTGTCGAAATAGCTAAAATTAAAGAAAAAAAAATCCCCTTCTTATCGCTTCCTTTCCCCCTCCTGAAATTAAATTCCAGGAGGAGAAATATTCGTAAAATGAAATAGAAGTTCGAAAAAATTCCGATGATATATATATATATAACATGACGGGTCCAAAAAAGAGGTTGAAATTTACATGTCACCTGTGGGTTCACTCATTTTTCCCAGAACACACCTAAAAATGACGTACCCCCCCCCCCCCACTTTAAAATCTTTATATTTAATAAGTTATATTTACCGAAGAGTTCCATAAAAGAAACCTCCCCATCTAAAATGATATTTATTGCCGAAATAGACACGGTTTAAAAAATTCACACTCTTATCGGTTTCCCCCCCTCCCCCTTCCTCCTGAAATTCAACTCCAGGCGGAGAAAGATTCGTAAAATGAGGTGCCAAAACATTCCGATGATGTACATATAACATGACGGGTTAAAAAAAAAAAAAAAAAAAGGTTTGAAATTTACATGTCACCCGTGGGTTCACTTATTTTTCCTAGACTACACCTAAAAATGATGCAGTCCGCACTTTAAAATCTTTATATTTAATAAATAATATTTACCGGAGAGTTCCATAAAAAAATCCACACCAAAAATAACATTTATTGTCGAAATAGCTAAAATTTAAAAAATTCGCCCCCTCATCGTTCCCCCCCTCCCCTCCCCTCCTCCCGCTCCTTAAAATTCAACTCCAAAAGTAGAAAGATTCATAATATGAAAGAATGATTGAAAGAGCTTTCGAATATGCCTCTCATTTCAACAAATTTCATCGTGATAAAGTCAGGCATAACGAGAAAATCATTTCATCGCGATGAAGATTAACCTCGATTGAAATAGGTTTATCGAAGGACTTTTCTAACTTCCAGATGAAATTTAAACTTGATAAAAGCGGCACTCCGAGAATCTTGTGGTTTTCTGATGAATGCCTTTTTCGATAAGGATGATTTTCGTTCTCGCTGAGAATAGAGATGACGAGCTTTATCGAGGCGTTTTGTCGATGAAGCTTTGTGAAATGAAAGTTTTATCGAAAAACGAAGTACAGAAAGAACCATGAGGATATGACAATAATGTTGTGTAAATTTTAGAGAATGTTGATTTATTTGTATTCCTTTTGCTAAATGTTTTTCTTCAATTTGTTTGATAGACGCAAAATTTTTATGGCCTAATCTTCTGTGCCACAACTCTACACAATTTTTATTGTTACAACTGTAAGTTTGATTTACATAATTTGTGTTAGCGGTTTCATTTTCTAATTGAATTTCATATAAATTATTTTTCTTTCGTGCTTCTAGGCGGGCGATTCCATTGAATGTTAAGTTACATTTATCATCTTTAAATAAAATCTCGCAGCCATTTTCTGTAGCTTTACTAACGGAGAACAAATTTGTCTCGATCTCTGGTACAAACAAAACATCTTTAAGGGTTATGTTGTGTGTTTCACCGTCTGAGGTTTTGGTTTTTATTTGTGTATTACCCGATCCATAAGAAACTAGTTTGTTACCATTCGCAATAACAACGTTAGTTTTTTCATTTGATTTTAATTCCGTAAATAAACTTTCATCATTTGTTATATGGCTGGAACTGCCACTATCAACTATCCAAGCTTTGTTATTCCGTGGTTTTATTATGAACGCACAGTGTTTGTAATCTTGATTACTTTCATACTCATTATCATTTGTATTTTGATCTGAATTTAATTCAACATCATTTCTAACATTTTTCTCATCCTTTTGGAAAACAAGAGAAGAATTGAAATTTTTCTTTTGTTTATAATATGTATTATTTGAAGGATTTGTTTGTTTGTTTTTAATATGCCAACATTCTTTAGTGGAATGGTTTTTCATTTTACAATTCGAACAGTACTTTTGATCTTTTTTATATCCTGTATTGTTAAATTTATATCCCGCATTGTTAAATTTCTTCGTAGTCTTGAACGCTTTAGCTGTATTTTCAGACGATTCATTACTATCGCTTCTGCGATTAAATTCATCAATTAGTTTATTTTTTATAAAAATGGAAGTTAATTCCTCTTCATTTCTCGATTCAAGCGCTGTGATAAGAGTGTCGTATGATGCTGGCAATGAGCACAACAAAAGGGCTGATATATGGCTATCTTTAATATTTTCTCCAATTGCGGATAATTTATCAACGATTTCTAAAATATTTGTGATATGTTTTACCATATTGCCCCCCTCATTTAATTTCGTGCTATAAAGCTTTCTAAGTAAATAAAGTTTACTTGATAGATTTGAGCGCTCGTGTATTGATTTAAGTGCATTCCAAGTGTCTCTCGCAGTTTGAATATTCTTCACGTGGACGATCTGACTGTCTTCTATACTTAGGTTAATGACAGCCCTAGCCTTCCGGTCCTTTTTGGACCAATCATTAGTAATTGGGGTCGGTGGTGTTTCGGTTATGATCTCAAAAAGATCCTCTTTTATGAGAAGCATCTCCATTTTAAATTTCCAAGAGGAATAATTTGTGGAGTTTAGCTTCTCTATAATCTGTGCATCTTTTACGGATGCCATCTTTATTTATATCACCACCTTTTACTTTTTAAATAAACCCCCTTATTAATTAAATTGTTATACACTAATATTTAATATTTAAAGAAGGCATGATACACATTTTCTCTTATTGTTCTCTAATTTTTTTATTTTTTTGTCAATATTATATATGAGCACATGATCATTCTCATAATCTTTGTTGTGTAAATTTTAGAGAATGTGTATATTTAATCAAATTGCATCAAAGTTAAATAATAGGTAAGATGTAGCTTACCTTCTTTGTCCACGATCGTCCACGTCTTTTCAGATTTACTTTTTTAAATATCCATTTGGAAAATCCATTGAGATTGATAATCCTGGAAAAGCTTGTTAAATTTTATTAATGTGTATGTGTGTTCACTGGGAAATCATCTGAGCAAGTTTTAATTAATTTATATATAAATCTTAAAGATAAAAAATTAAAAAATTACAAACTGGAGCATACATTTTTAGCTCCTTACTGCTTAAACACACAGAGAGAAGTGAAAATAATAGCAAAGAAAAATGATTACATAAAAATAAAAGTAATAAAAGTTATTATAAACATTATCATTAAGTTCTTATTATTTTTGTTTAAAATGAATAAATTTATAAAACTAGTTCTTTGTTTCTGATGAATAGATGATAAAACTATTGCTTCTTTTGACACTTAATTACAAATCAGTTCATCAAATAGATTTATGACGAGTAAATGATGTAAGAGTACTTTAGTAAAAGATTGACAGTCATCATAACAAATAATCAATGTGATTTATGGTGATTATTTTCCTGAAGTATATTAAGTTGATTTATTGTAAATGATTTTCTGAAAGATATTAAGTTTATTTATTGTAAATGATTCTCTGAAAGAGATTAATGTTACTAACAAATAACTTATGAAATGAAGACCTAATTTTCAAAGTTTCTGGTATTTTAGTCTTACCATGCTGTCACGTACGTGGTACCCCCCAATAAATATTGTTGATTAAAAAAAAAAAAAAATTCAAAGAGGGGGTTGGAGAGGGGACGAACATATGTTTAAAACAGTAGCGATTTCTACAATACTTATCAATTTAAGTGTGGTATTTTTTCATCGAATCATTCGGTAATTATTTATCAATCGTAAAAAAAATTAAATGTCTGCTGCAGGAAATTGGGGGCGAAAGGGTTGGACTGGCGGGGGTCAGGGGAAAGGGATAATTTTCACTTTTTAAGCCCGTCATATTGTATATCATCTTGAAGATCTCGAATTACTCTTTCATATTATGATGCTTTCTTACCCCCCCCTTCCGAATTTGGTTCCCACGGTGGGAGGGGGGGGGGTTGGCCTTTTTTCGAAGCTTTTTGTGTTTTTATCATTTTAGATCGAATTTTTTATTTGAAAACGTTCTTAGGCGTATTGGAAATTTTTTTGGGATGGAAAAAAACCATTGAATTAGCCACATTGTTACTGTAACCTAGGCAAATTGTTTTAAAGTTCCCTCTTTGAGGACCTCTTCCAAAGGTGAGGGGCTTGAACCCCCCCCCCCCCCAACATACACTTTAAAATATTGCTCATTTTTTTCTCTATTGGTAGAGAAAAAAATGACTTAAACTTACAAAAAGTAAAAGTTTTAACTTAAAAGTTCAAGCTATATGGCACAAGCGGGGGTATTGACCCGCCCCCCCCCCTGTTGGTTATTCACCAACATAATTTTGCTCATTTCTTCACTTCATTTCAATTTTTAAAAGGCTATAACTTTGTTTGTATGGGAGCTACAGCAGCGAGAAAAACTATAGCATAGCTAACTTTTCGTCGCCGCTCTTTTTGCAGTTTTACGGTTTTC
This sequence comes from Maratus speculifer, assembly GCA_964019185.1. Taxonomy (NCBI): domain Eukaryota; kingdom Metazoa; phylum Arthropoda; class Arachnida; order Araneae; family Salticidae; genus Maratus; species Maratus speculifer. The sequence goes on along the minus strand of OZ025298.1, from coordinate 183,170,184 downwards.
CCCATAACACCGGGGTTTTTTTTTTGGGGGGGGGAGGGGGCCAGGGCGGGGCATTTTTCATTTTTTGATGTAATATGTTTATTGAAAGCTTATGCTTCATACATTACCAATTTAGCATAAAAAAGTTTCTCCCGTCATTCTGGGTCACGTTACGGACCCATAAGGGGTTGAAATTTAAATTTCTCAAAATTCTTCGAAGTTTTCACTAAATCGGCATCTGGCAAATATCTTGCCAATGTGGTGCGTGTATGACATCTGCATCATATAAATATTGTTCACCACTGCTGGGACTCTGGCCTCCTCTCGCGTGTAGGCGTTATTTTACCGCGGTTACTTGGTCCTTGCATTTGCTGCACAATAAAATATTTCCTGACGATTAAAAAAATACACACGTAATTCTTCAAGTTTTGAATTCTATCGGCAGTTCCAAAATGTTTTTTTTTTCGGATTTTGCAATAAATAATATTTATAATATACATGGAATTTAGAAAATAAGGAAGTTGTTGTTTGGCATGTGACCACTTACTGATCTTATGCACCCGATGTTATATATTTCCCCCCAAGGTAACGTAGAGGGGGGGGGCAGTTTTCAAAATTTAACGTTCGATTCGAGCTTACGTTCGGTTGTTGGTTCAATTCGAAATTTTTTTTTCTTTCTTTTTCTTTGTTTACAAGATTTTGCTGTGCGTGCACACCGCGTTTGGTATATGATGCCATATACAATAAGGACCCAGTTCGAGATTTCATATTAAAAGATTGCGTATAAATTGGATACACCAATGAAAGGAGGGGATCACTAGCGAGTGAATCGTTCGTGTCTTTATTAACACCGACGCATTCACCTGTAGTAGACTCTTGATAAAATTGAATCCTGTATGGTATAAAAGCAATTGCAAACTGGAGTCATCGAAAAAAATTTTACACAATCGAAAGTTATCGAGATGTTCATACAATCGAGAAAATCGAGAAAAACTTCTCGTAATCGCTCATCACTACGTATGATTGTCGATACAGGAGCCAATGTGACAATAATAAGAGAAGATTTGGCTCGAAAATTGAAATCTAAACTCATCTGGACTCCACCCTGCGTTACCCTGCAAATTGTGACGGGCGACAAGATAGTCATATATGGAAAGGCCAATTTAACCATCAACTTTGGAGGAACGAAATATTATCATACGGCATATGTGGCTGACATAACAGATCCTTGCTTAATCGGGCTAGATTTTCTGAAGAAGTTTGGCTACAAACTTGATTTCAAAAATAACAAAATGCTCTCAAAATTTGAAGAAATAAGTCTCTTTGGATTAAATAACGAAACTGAATGTAAACAAATAGTAATAGCCAAAGAAGATATTAATCTAGATCCAAAAACAGAATTTTTAGTTCCAGCTGTAATTAAAAATGAAACTAATTACCGATTTGGCCATATAGATTATCCAGAAGACAATAGTACACTAGCAGGAGTATTGGTGGCTTCTTCTGTAGTAGACCTCTCGAAAAAGACCATTCCAGTCAGAATTGCTAACATCAGTGATAAGACGAGGGCTATCAAAAAAGGAGAGGTGATAGCGTCATGTGCTCCTGTGACGTGCATAAGTCAAAATTCCAGTCACTCTGAGAAATCTTCAGATAATTTAGTCAAAGATTAGTTACAAAATACGGACTTAGATCCAAAGCAGATGGACGCTGCGGAAAATTTAATTAGAGAATTCCAAAATTTATTTTCCCAAACATCTGAAGACTTTGGACGAACTAAAATGGCACAACACCGAACTGACACGGGGGATCACTCTCCTATTAAACAGCACCCTAGACGATTACCTTTTGCCAAGCAAGAAGAGGTGCAGAATTTAATTAAGGATATGGAAGAAAATGACATCATCGAACCATCGACAAGTCCATGGGCGTCTCCCATTGTATTAGTAAGAAAGAAGGATGGTTCTACAAGATTTTGTGTAGACTACCGCCGACTGAATGACGTCACTAAAAAGGATAGTTTCCCTCTACCAAGGATCGATGACACTCTCGACACACTTGCAGGCAACACTTGGTTCTCGATTCTGGATCTGAAGAGAGGTTACTGGCAGGTAGAGATCCATCCGGACGACCGCGAAAAGACTGCCTTTACAACGGGACAAGGATTATGGCAGTTCAAGGTAATGCCATTTGGTCTATGTAACGCACCTGCAACTTTCGAACGGCTTATGGAAACGGTTCTCCGGGGACTGTCATATGAAGCATGTCTTGTTTATTTAGACGATATCATAATCATAGGAAAATCTTTTATGAACATATGAACAACCTCAGGCGGGTGCTACAAAAGTTAAAGGAAGCTAATTTGAAGTTAAGCCCTTCGAAGTGCAGTTTGTTTCGTAATGAAGTCGCCTATCTTGGACACATCATTTCGGCGGAAGGAGTTACGACTGACATGCCGAGAAGATATCGGCCGTGAAAATTTTGAATCGTCCAGCAGATGTTCACCAGCTTCGAAGTTTACTAGGATAGTGCACCTATTACAGAAAATTCGTCAAAGGCTTCTCGATGATTGCAAGACCACTTCATAAATTAACAGAAGCCAATCAAAAATTTATGTGGACACAGGAATGTGACGCTGCTTTCGAAAAACTTAAGGAGGCCTTGACATCCACTCCAATTCTGTCGTATCCTCAAATCGATAAACAGTTTATACTTGATACGGATGCAAGTAACGAAAGCATTGGCGCTGTACTGTCCCAGGAACTCGACGGCCAGGAACGTGTTATCGCCTATTTCAGCAAGTGCTTGTCAAAGGCAGAGCGAAACTACTGCGTAACAAGAAAAGAGCTTCTTGCTGTAGTGAAAGCCGTAGACCACTTTCATCACTATGTGTCATCGGTCGAAAATTTACGGTCGAAAATTCCTGATCCGAACTGATCATGCTTCTCTAACTTGGCTATTGAATTTTAAGAACCCTGAAGGCCAGATAGCCAGGTGGATACAAAAGCTTCAAGGGTATGATATGGAGATACGCCATCGAAAAGGCTCATCACATGGAAATGCAGATGCTCTCTCAAGAAGACCCTGCTCAGAGAATTGTAGATACTGCGACCGGGTTGAGATGAAATTTAATGTCAAAGGTCCTATAGTAAGACAAGTTACAACTGGGTCTACATCATCGCAAGATCCGTGGAGTGACGAGAGCCTGCGCAAAGATCAACTTGCTGATCCTGAAATTAAGCCAATTCTAGAGCTGAAAGAGGAGTCCAACAGGAAGCCCAACTGGCAAGACATGGCCCATTACCATCCTACGACTAAACGCTATTGGGCTCTTTGGGATTCCCTACATTTGAAGAACGGTATCTTGTACCGAAAATGGGAGTCTGACGATGGAAAGACATGTAGATGGCAACTACTACTCCCTAAGTCGAGAATTTCTATGGTCCTTCAAGAACTGCATGGAAGTTCCACAGAAGGTCATTTTGGTGTAATGAAGACCCTGCAAAAGGTTCGAGAGCGTTTCTACTGGAATAATGTTCGCAGTGATGTGGAGAAGTGGTGTCGAACTTGTGACACCTGTGTAGTACGTAAAGGTCCAAAGAGGCGCACCCGTGGACGATTGCAACGTTATAATGTAGGATCTCCTTTCGAACGAATTTCTCTAGACATCCTGGGTCCTCTTCTTAGAACATCTGATGTCAACAAGTACATCCTCGTTGTCATGGACTACTTCACTAACTGACCTGAAGCCTACGCCATTCCTAATCAAGAGGCGGTAACCGTAGCAGACATACTAGTTCAACACTGGGTTTCCAGATACGGAGTTCCTCTTGAAATCCATTCCGATCAAGGAAGAAACTTTGATTCGGCTGTGTTTAAGGAAATGTGCGGACTACTCGGCATGGACAAAACTGAACTACACCTCTACATCCTCAATCGGACGGCATGGTGGAGCGGTTCAATCGTACCATCCTAAATAGCCTCTCCTTCCTTGTGTCTAAAGATCAATAGGACTGGGACAAGAAATTGCCTCTTTTCCTGCTTGCCTACAGGAGTGCTGCACATGAGGCCACTGGTTATTCCCCTTCTCAAATGCTCTTTGGTCGTGATCTTCGTCTGTCTGCAGATCTTTTGTTTGGCTGTCCTCCTGATGCTCCTTCATCGCCTGAGGAATACGTGGATGAACTCCAGGCACGGATTGAGGGGATTCATCGTCTAGCGAGGAACCGAATCGGACTGGCATCGGAAAAGATGAAGACACGGTACGACACAAAGTCAACTGGACATGATTTCAACGGAGGTGACAAAGTTTGGTTGTGGAATCCCATACGTCGTAAGGGACTGTCGCCAAAACTACAAAGAAACTGGGACCGTCCTTACACAGTCGTCAACAGGCTGAATGACGTCTTCGTACGCATACGAAAATCGCCACACATGAAGCCCAAAGTCGTACATTATAACCGGCTAGCCCCTTATTTTGGCCAAAGTGATTAGAAATTCAAAACTGGAATTTCAGAGCATGGTCATGAAAGTCACTTTTTGTAAATATGTAAAGAGCAATTAGTTCTTATTTATGTAAATCTTATTATTATTTATCTATTTATTTATTTATTTATTTGTTTACTTATTTTAAGTGTTTTCCTCTAATTCAAGGATTGCACTGCCCGGGACAAGCAGTCTTTGAGGAGGGGGTAGTGTTACGAATTTTGTAAATAGTTAGTGTTTGTGCTGTAAAATAATGTAAATAATCTTATTAAGCTCCATTCCTTTACTAATATTAGCTTTTGTCCCTGTTATCAAGCAAACTTGTCTATTATTTTCAGTGAATATCTATGGCAGCTTGGCGAAATAATAGAGATATCGCCAAGTTGGCGTCACTTTTGACGACTAATTTTGGTCGCCAAATTTGGCGATATATCGCCAAGTTGACGACAAACTTGGCGATTGTTGGCGATGGTAACTCTTCCCTCTCTACGGTAACCCCCCTATAGATATACTGATACATTAAATGTTGTTCCGTGGATTTTTCGAGAAGGTTGTAAAAATTTCCAGCACATGCTGCGAACCTATATAAGGAGAGCAATACGAGCTGCTGTGGTTATTATTTACCAGTCAGTCATTGAATGAGCTGCGATTGTTTAAGCAAGTTTGCTTGAGTTTTCTCTACGTTGTTTTGAATGTTATTTAGTGTTGAGACATTGTATAAAGAGTCTCTGGGACCTATATCTGTACTTGTACGATAGATTTGAACAGTTATTTTTGAATATCTAGTAATATTTGTGAGTTTCGAAGACTCTGTTGTTCTGAAGATCTGTAAATAAATTATTTTCTACTTTTTAAGAGAAAAGAGTTTGAAGTTGTCTAACTATAAGATCGAAAGAACCCTATATACGCAACAATATTGTTTGTCATGATGTGTACTAACACCCCTTAAAGTTTGTACCATGAATTTAGAAACACCCTGTATAGTTCCTAAATAAGAGGACCTGTAAATTGGAGGCATTTGAGAGCAAAAATTGATTTATATATGAGTCAGAAAAAACGCAATTTGTTATTTCAATACTTCCTCATTTTTTTCAATTACGATCACTTCGGGAAAATCTCTTCAACATACACTTTTTGGCATCATTTTTTTTTTAAATATATTTTGCCTTTATCAAAAAACTGTCCAATACGTCGCATTGTTTAATTCCTAAATAAGAGGACCTGCCATTTGGATGCATGTAAAAGCAAAAATGAATAATTTAAAAATCAGTCTTAATATAAGCAGTTTGGTTTTAATTTTTTTTCTCCAACACCTATTTTTATTTAATTTATTTTTGCCACAAGAATCTGCCCTACAAAGAACTTGTCAATATAAAAGTTGTAAATATTATTGAGTAGATGTAAAATAAATTTTATCGTAGTTGATACCTTAAAATGTTATGGATTTTTTTCTTTTTTCGCCCCCCTTTTTCTTTCCGTTTTTAATTTTTTTTCATCTATAAAATTTGGTTCTATCAAAAACTTGTAAATACAAAAATTTTAGATAATGTTTAGAACATTTATAAAAAGTTTAATTGTATTTGATATATTGAGAATTGACGAAGTTATGAATTTATTTCTTCCAAAAAAAGCCCTGTTTCTTTCACCTCTTGAGCCCATTTTTAATTTTATAAAATATCTGTCATGCATAAACTTTTTGTCCATTTTTTAGAAGTATAATAAACGTTAAGCTGATTCGATATCTATTTTAAATAAGAAGTTATGGCGTTTTTTTCTGTTTTCACAAAACCCCTCTCTGTTTCCACCCCCTTTGTCCGATTTTGTCCATTAACGAATTTGACCGAGATTTTATACCTCTTAATTTATGTATCAGTTTGGTGGAGATTGGTGCAGAATTATGAAAGTTATCGTGTCTAGAAGAAAGTGAAATATATATATATATCTATAAACTTTTTTTACTGATGGTAGTTTTGGGATCTAGAGGTTATGATCGGCGTAGATCTGAGAAATTTTTTGAGAAATTACAACATAGGAGCGACCGAAATATGTAGTTTTTCATATGAAATCTGCCTAAAATCTTCTCTGGGTATTAGCATTAGTAACATACTAAGTACCATAAAATGCTATTTAAAATGAAAAACAAATTTCAAATTTTTTTAACTACTTATAGGCATAAATGCCAACCTAGTGAAGAAATTTCCATTCCTGGAATCGAACCCGAGCCATCAGTATTGCGTACTGACGTTCTACCAACTAAACACATGAAACGACACCCAGCTTGGAACTTCTCACAATTAGATGTTAGCAGGACTACAAACGCAGCACAAGATGGAATATATTCCGTGAGCCACTGACCTTTTTGCAAACACAAAACTCAAATAATTCCAGCTTCGAATAAATATATTAATACGTGGAAATTTTTCCAGAGAGAAAATTCGTCTTAAATAGAATATTTCAAATGAAAATGAAACTTCAAATTCTTTTTATTGCTTATAGGCGCAAATGCCAACCTAGTGAAAAGTTTTATTCCGAACCCGAAGGATCACGATTGTCGGCATGGAAACTTTTTCACTAGGTTGGCATTTACGCCTATAAGCAATTAAAAGCATTTGAAATGTCATTTTCATTTGAAATATTGTATTTAAGGCGAATTTTCTCTCTGGAAAAATTTCCACGTATTAATATTTGCCATATAAAATGCATATCAACAAAATATATACACGCTTTAAACATAAAATAATGTTTCCAGTATTTTTAATGTGTTGACATCCATGCTTTATGCCATATAAGCCTCATTTAGAATGTCCAGAGGAATGAAACCGGATTCATACGAAGTGGAACTGCTCCGCTATCATTCCTGCTTTAATTTTGTACCCATTTACAAACCCAAGCGTAAAGCCAACCCCCTTTAAACATCCGGAAACAGCGTAATTTTTTCTTCTGAATTTTGATTGGTTGCTTAGTGAACTAGAATACAGCTTCCAGTGTAAACATAAACAGAACCCGTTTGCTGTGGGCGTGTTCAGGGGATACCTTTTTTGCGCGCGCGCTCAGAAGATTCTGCGTGGAGCAGAAGAAGGGAATTTTAAAGTTATTCAATTATTGCATTATTTTTATGGTTCAAAATTGGTAAATACAAATAATATATTCCTTTGCCCTTCCAAAACATGATTTTCGTAACGGAAATACATACCTGTGGTCATTCAAATAAAATAAAAAATATTCCGAAAAAGGATCACGTGACCTATTTCATCTATTTAAGCCCTATCAGCATTTAAAATATGACCACCAACCCTGGTCAAAGCTCCCGCGCGCGACCCAAAAAAACTGCTGGAATACAAACGTCTTTGTATTAAGCTAAAACGCATCATTTAATTTTTTGTGCCTAATTTATTTTTTTTTAATTTATATGGCCGCCGTTTTGAAAAAATGGCTTATATAACTGGCCAACGAACGCAACTCATAAATTGCTACATACTGTGTACATACCAAGTTACATCTAAATCGGTTCATAAATACCCATCTTATCATATGACAAAAATCAAACCATTTCAAAAGGTCAACCACACTAAAAATTCAAAGTGCTGTTACTCAGTCATTTTTTAAGATGAAGACAAAATAAAAATGCTTTGAAATCTTTGCGTCAAAGTCAATAACACAGAAGAAAAATATTTTTCAATTTCTTATATTTTTGTACATAATTTTTAATTTTAATATTAAAAAAATAAATGATTCACTGCTATTTTGAAATAAGATGGCGGATAAAACTGGCCAACGAACTCGGTTCAGACATTGGTACACACATGTACCAATGTCTTACTTAGTGTATACATGTGCAGACATGTATACACTAAGTAACATCCAAATCTGTTCATAAATCCTCGCTTTATTGCGTTACCAAAAATCAGACTGTTTCAAAATGTCAGACACACTAGAAATTCAAAATGCCGCAACTGAGCCATTTTTTAAGATAGAGACATAACAAAAAATGTTATGGAATCTTTGTATCAAAATCAAACTCACAGGTGAAAAAAGTTTTTCAATTTTGAATTTTTTTGTACTTAAGTTATAATTTTAAGTTAAAAAAATAGCCGCCTTTTTCAAATAAGATGGCAGATGAGGTTTGTCCAACGAACTCGGTCGAGACATTAGTATGTACTATGCACACCACAAGTTTCATTCATATCGGTTCATAAATACGGTAGTTGCAGCCTGACAAATGTCAGATGCATATCTATATACCTATATCTGTATCTATATACACTAGTTTGCAAAAATTAAGGAAGGAGTAGATTAATTAGAATAAAATCAAAAAGAGTAACAGAACGATATGAAACACCATCAGGAGATTGACCTGAAACAAATGCGGTAGGACATGCTCATATATGTTTAAGGATAGAAAACCAAGGATTATAAATGCACAAATAAAGTAAGAAAATTGGAGCAAACAGCTGTTTCGAATCTACTAACGAGAATCTTCTTCAGTGCAAAGACGCAGCTAGCTAGACAAAGCTAAACTGATTAACTTGCTATTTTAATGCTCATATATAGCATCTAACGTAAAAGGAGGAAGTGCTAAAGTGGATAAAGTACAGACGCGATGATCTTTCAGAAATTTGGTGAAATCCGTTTCACTGTGTAAAGTGATTTTAAAGACGCTTTTTTACTACTGTTGTGTGATAAGGCTAAGGTGCAATCCAGGCGATGTCATCTGGATGGTCTTTTACTAGGTTGACTTATTGGGAAGTTGGCAGAAGGTCGAAGTGTGAGACAGATGTTTTTTATGGCACGAGCAACAACAGATGAGGACAGTTATATTGTCCTACAGGCGAAAATAAGCAAGCAGCAGACAGCTGTAGAAATTGCAAGGCAGATAGAGCAGACTACTGGACGTCAGGTGTCAAGTTGTACCATGGTTAGAAGGCTGTACAACGGTGGTCTATATGCACAAGGAAAATTACGGTGTATACCATTTAAACCTGCTCTTCGCAGACGTCGGTTTCTGTGGTGCCAGGCACACAAGAAATGGACACAACGGGAGTGGGCCCGAGAACTCCTTACAGATGTGAGCCGATTAAGTATGACGAGCAATGCTGAACGTTTACACATCTGGAGAGAACAGTGCACACATAATTCCCCTTTGACCATAATCAATAGGGACCGTTTTTGGGGTGCCGGAGTTCTTGTTTGAAGTAGTATCCTGCTTGGTAGTCGTACGAGCCTCCACGTGTTTCAAGGAGGTTCAGTCTATGGTGCCCACTATTGCATCGAGATTCTCTTGCCTCACGTTCGTCTTTTAAGAGGTGCTGGGGACAGAACTCCACTCTTCATGGAAGACAACGGTCTTCGACATCGTAATGCGGCTGTCGAAAAGGCTCTTGAAAGTGAAGATTTTTAACGCATGGATTGGCCAGCAAGGTTTCCGGGACTAAATCATATACACTGTTAAAACTAATGGTGACACATTGCACCTTTTAGGGGTGAAAGGCTTGTCTCACTGGTGACACACCCCTAGAGGAGCTAAAATGGCACCCTTAACTAGGGTGAAAGGATGGCACCCCTAAACCAGGGTGTTTCAGGGGGTGAAAGGACGGCACCTCAGGGAAGAATAATGGTACCCCTTATCCAAAGTGTTCAATAAGGTGAAACGATGGCACCACAGGGGAGAATAATCTCACCCCTTATCCAGGGTGCCCCAGGAGGTGAAAGGATGGCATCTCAGGGGAGAGTAATGGCACCCCTTAACAAGGGTGCCCCAGGGGGTGAAAAGATGGCGCCTCAGGGGAGAGTAATGGCACCCCTTATCCAGGGAACCCCAGAGGGTGAAAGGATCGCATCTGAGGGGAGAGTAATGGCACCCCTCACCCAGGGTACCTTAAGGGGTGAAAGAATGGCATCTCAGGGGAGAATAATGATATTACTTATCCAGGGTGCCCCAGAGGGTGAACGGATGAAACACATAATCCAGTGTGCCCTGTGGCATCCTACAAGAAATAGCACTCACAATCTATGGCCCACAGTTGCAACCCCCCTCCCCCCACCCTGCTTGTCAAGAAATTGTATTGGTTTGAATCATGAAATAGAAAGTGTTTACCCATTTTTAAATTGAATTCTGCAGAGAAAATTATCATGATCAGTCAATATTTTGAGTCTTTTTTTTTCTTTTAGATTGATGGAATATTACATTTTTAAACTCATTATCAGGTGTCCAAAGAAAAATTATAGCATATTTTTGTAACTCAGAGAGGGATAATATGAACTACAAAAATAATCATACAAAGGCAGAGAATTCAAATTGTACTTTCATTTACATGGAGAGTATTTTAAGAAAAATTCATAATTTTAACTTTTATACAGTCTTTGCATTTCAAAATCACCAATCATAAGTCATCACTATTGCATTGTTAGTCATACCCAAAAGGTTTTGTTAGAATAAATCGGAAAATTTACACAACATCTACACCTATTTTCTGCCTCTAAAAATCACTGAGTTAGAGTCAAATATTGTGACTTTGTCATGCAATTTGAAGCCTGATTTTCAATTTTATGTTTTGAAGTTCTTGTAAAATGAAATAAATCATGATCTTTGACTGTCTCTAACTCATATGTTTGGATCAAACTTTTTGGGTATGTTTGAGAAAGGGCCAGTAACTATTTTTGTGATTGAGCATTTTTAGATGCAAGAACATTATAAAAATTTGATGTTTTTTGACTCCAAAATAAGAGAAAGTACAAATTGAATTATCTATCTTCATATGAATATTTTTATAATTTTCTTATAGTTTCAGAAGTAATAAGTAACCATCTTTTTTGACACATAGTATTTTGCTTGACATGTATTTTCATTATTTTATATACAGGGCAACTGAAAAGTATGGGAACACAGAAAAATGCTATATCCTGTAAAATATATGACATAATTTAATAATAAAATATAAAAGAAATAACAATATTTTAACAAATTGTTCACTGGCTTGAAATTTATTTTTTACACAAGTTTGAAAACGAAAGATCACAGAATTGACAGTCCGCTGCAGATAATTCTGATTTAAATCATTCTATGCCTTGATAATTTCGCATCACATACAATGCAAACTGGGGATTTTCTATTTCTAGCTTTTCTACAGAAGTCAAGTGAGTTAAGATCTGATTGTTCGAAGGCAATACACCTGTTATTAAATATCCACGCAGATGGTCAATGTTGTTTTTGCTCCATGTGAAGGCCCCAATACTGCTGGAAGTTCCATTAAAGGTATTTTGCTTCCATGAGGCGAATACTTCGTTGAACATATTAGTTGCTGTTCATTTTGACGGTTGTGAACTTTTCGGAGGATTAAGATTTTCATATAGTAGAAGAAATGCTACAAAATTTTAAAATAAGCATTTCTCAGATTTTAGTTGTGAAATATCAATGTCAAAAAAAGCACCAATATTTTTTCAGCTACCCTGCTGTATCTAATTAAAAAAATATAAAACCCAAATTAGAAAAGAATATGTAATAAATGCTGTGTAACTTTTAAATTAGTAAGAATACTTCATATTCTTTAAAATTCTTCCAGAAAGTTAGCCATCAAGCTATGAAATGAATTATAGAAAATAAATTCATTTTATAGTTGTGGTAAAATCACAGATGAAATTGAGTAAAAAAAAATCATTTTTACAATATATGTAGTACTTACCTTTATAGTGAACTTATGGAAATCCATATTTTATAGCATATATCCACACAGGATTAGAAATTAAGAACTGTATGTAAGGTGTCAAAATAATGCCTACAATTTTTTTTCGATGTGCCAACTGCATTTCATATTTTCTTATTTCTTTTCACAACCATGTTAATAGTAATAATATTGCATTGCATATTTAATTTTAATGTATTGAAGGGAAGTGGGGAGGAAACTTTATATATTAAACACTTTTTCTTACTAAACAAAATAAAAACTGACTTTCCATAAGTATGAAACCTGATTAAACTACAATATTTGGATTCTGGAAAAACTTATTCTTTTTATAAAGCTAATATGCATACAAAACAGATAATCAAGCAAATATGTCCACAGAGAGAAAATATGAGCTTTAGATATAACTAAGGATAAGCTAATTTTTAAAAAATCTGAGACTAACAGTACATCAGAAAATAAAAAGTTAGCAAATAAATGAATCTTTGGCTGCCAATTATGGTGGGGCATTTAAAACATTTCCAAATCACACATATTTTTTTGTTTGTTTGAGGAAGGGAATACAAAAATTTTAAAACAATTTTAGTACAGTTTCTTATTTTAGGAACATATAAGGATGCAGAAATATCTCATAATAAAAGAAAATCTTGTTTAAAGGGGTGTAATATCAAAGGACCAGTTTTATCAGTCATTGGTGAAAGTGAAGTTAACTTAGAGGTTATTGAAATGTTCAAAATTCTTAAAACACGTGCTGATGTCATGATGCAGAGGGGGGGATGTATGCTAAAATACAAATGAAAGCATTTGCTAAACAAAAATTAAAGTTAAAGAATGCTAGCTATCAAGATTTGACGACTAGGAATAATTTTTCTATAATTTAGTTTCATTTGACGACTAACGACTGCTGATTTCTAGTCCTGTATCCACATCAAAACACTTTCTGCCTAATTGTTTTTGTGTTTTGACTTATTGCATCTGAAATTTTAATCCACTGAGTAAATATAATGAAATGAATAAAAGATTGAATTAAAAAAACAACCTTTTAGTTCAAATAATCTTTTTATTGTAAACACGAAGAATGTATTAAATATTATTAAACAAAGACGTAACACTATGTGGAACTGATGCCACTGAGAAAATTTTGAAGACATAAGTATCTAATAAAAATGATAAAAATTTAAATTGGCTTTTACTATAGTTAACGTTAAACAACCAAAACAATGCATACCACAAAGTAACTAAGCTTATAAAAGTATCAGTTTTTATAATTAACTGTTTATATAAAATTACTACATAGCATGAGTAATTTAACAAGTTGCTTGAGTTGCGGAGCACAGTAACAGGTTGAAACACAGAAATTTCTGCACCTTCTTCATGATAAAGAATCGGAAACTTTTCTTGTATCAAGCATGGTAATGTAAGTACTATAAATTTAAGTTCACTATCTGAAAAAATAATAATAACACATTAAGGAAAACACACAACAAGACAGTCCAATTAAAATCTATCATCAAAGTACAGCAAAAATTGTAGATGAACAAAAAAAGAAAGAATAAAATTTAAATAAAATTTAAATTATAGCTCACAAGGCTATCAAAGCCTGACAGCTAATGTGCCCGCAGGTTCTGTATGTAACGTGATAACTCTTTATATAAATATCAGATTTGCTTCAAATTTTATATGTAGGTTCATTCTGATAAGGTTCTTCACTGATTAGCATTGGAGGTTCACTGGTTAAATATGAAGGGGGGGAGAAGAGAGTGCTACCCTCCTTAATTTATATAAATATGCAGAAATCATGCAGAATTATCACATTTTCTTCAAATTTTGTTAATAATTTCACTTTGATAAGGCACTTTCCTGATTAGTTTTAGGGGCTCATTGGTTAAGTATAAAAAGGGATGGCAGTTAATCCACTGTCCAATAACTTACAGTTAGTTGATTTCTTTTATTTTTGGAAGGTCATTATTCTTTGAAATAAGAGTATAATATACAGTTGTATGTATAGCCTGCGAGCTCAATGCCATCCGTTTAACCGGGCACTTTCTTCTTCATTGCCTATTTTCGGACAGCACGAGAAAATTACATGACCAACCCATACTTGTCATTCAGATATTCTTTTCCTGTATTATCATTAAGAGTTACAAACTATTTACATTATTAACCATATTTACAAAACATATCTTGGAACAAAGTGTCTATTCCAGATTAGCAACGAATTTCCCTAACATGTACAGGTATTCCATACCAGTAATAAAAATAAAATAATGAGGAATTTTATTCAAATTTATTAGTAAGCCCCTATTATGTATCCTATATTGACACTAATCAATGAATATATGGATACAACCCCCCGTGTTTTTCCTTCATTTTGCTAATAACGAATTTTCAACGTATTCTATTGACGATTATTTTCAAAATTTTCAAGATGTGATTTTGCAACTTTCACAAAAGTTGCTCTATACATTTGGCTAACATAATATGCAAATGAAATTTTGATATCTTTGACGCATGCGCAGTGAAAAATTATTTAGTAAACCTACTCAATATTCGAACAATTTTTATTATTTTTTAATTTTGATTACAGGGTATTGTGCGCAAGGTTGTTTGTCACATTTTCTGAAAAGAATGTTATTTTATATCAAGAACTCTTCAAATTATAAGCAAAAATCTTGGGTAAATTTGAGACTGTTTTTCGGATTCGTAGAAAACCTTAATTTTTCTACGAGTATACATGCTATCGACATAAAAATGAACACAGTTTATTACAATAAGCCACTTAATCATAATCTACAGTTTGAGCGCTTTTGCTACATTAGTTTTGACAGGGTTATCCAAAAGATATTCATTCTTTTTTAATTTATTGACGGTCCCCTATTGGAGTTTCGGAATAAAACCTTCAGGGAAATATATGACTTGTACTACACTACCTGGCCATTGATTATCGTCCACTTGCGATTTTAGACATTTTGTTTAATATCTAGAAAAATACATGAGAAATTATCCTGAAACTCTCAGTGTATACACATAATAGTACAGGTCATATATTTCCGTGAAGATTTTTTCCAGAAACCTTATAGGAGACCGTCAACAAATTAAAAAATAATGAATATCTTTTGGATAACCCTGTCAAAACTAATGCAGCAGAAGCGCTCAAACTGTAGATTGCGATTAAGTGGCTTATTGTTATAAACTGTGCTCATTTTTATGTCGATAGCATGTATACTCGTAGAGAAATTAAGGGTTTTATAAAAATACTCCCAAATTTTTCCAAGATTTCTGCTTATAATTTGCAGAGTTCTTAATATAAAATAATAATATTTTCTGAAAATCTGACAAACAACATTGCACATAATATCCTGTAATCAAAATTAAAAAATAATAAAAATTGTATGAAAGATGAGTAGGTTTACCAAATATTTTTTCACTGCGCACGCGTCAACGATATCAAAATTTCATTTGCATATTATGTTAGCTAAATGAATAGAGCAACTTTTGTGAAAGTCGCAAAACCATAGCTTGAAAATTCTAAAAATAATCGTCAATATAATAAGTGGAAAATCCATTGTTCCCAAAATGAAGCAAAAAAAATGAGGGATTGTATCCAAATGTACTAGTAAGTTCCGTATTGTGTATTCTATATTGACATTAATTAATGAATATGTGGATACAAACCTTCTTGTTTATGCTTCATTTTGGAAATAACGGATTTTTAAGTGATTCTATTGACGATTATTTTCAGAATTTTCAAGCTATGATTTTGCAACTTTCAAAAATGTTGCTCTATATATTTAGCTAACATAATATGCAAATGAATTTTTGATATCGTTCACGCATGAGCAGTGAAAAATTATTTAGTAAACCTACTCATTTTTCATACCACTTTTATTAATTTTTAATTCTGATTACAGGGTGTTATGTACAATGTTGTTTGTCACATTTTCAGAAAATATTATTATTTTATATTAAGAACTCTGCAAATTATAAACAAAAATCTTGGAAAATTTTGGGAGTATTTTTATAAAAACCTTCATTTCTCTACGAGTATACATGCTATCGACATAAAAATGAACACAGTTTATAACAATAAGCCACTTAATCACAATCTACAGTTTGAGCGCTTTTGATGCATTAGTTTTGACAGGGTTATCCAAAAGATATTCATACATTTTTTAAGTTGTTGGCGGTCCCCTATAAAGTTTCTGGAAGAAATCTTCACGGAAATAGATGACCTGTACTATATTTTTTTATACACTGAGAGTTTCAGGATAATTCCTCATGTATTTTTCTAGATATTTTGCAAAATGTCTAAAATCGCAAGTGGACGATAATCAATGGCAATATAGTGTATTATATTTATACACTAAGATTTTCAGGATAATTCTACATACATTTTTCTAGATATTTAACAAAATTTCTAAAATCGCAAGTGGACGGTCTTTTCTGGCCATATAGTGTATATCAGGAGCTTTAGGGAACTGGCTAATTCTTTATGTCTCCCTTTTGTTATATGGGGGAAAGTCGGGTGGAATGGGACTGTAGGTTTTTCTCTTTGTGCATTATTCTAAACATTTCATCGATCGCATACAAGATGAAGCAATGGTAATCCATTCTTCAGTTTACAAAAGAATATTGATATGCATAGACTTGCAAATGTTTGAAAGAAATTTTTTTTTCTAAAATCCAATTTAAATTAGATTTATTTGCTCTCAATATATTAAAGGCTTGTTTATGTATAAATGTAATAGTTTCCCTATTTATGGAACATTATACTGTATATTATCCATAATTTAAACTAAGCCTAAAGCAGTATTTTTGTTTGAACAAGAAGTTTAACACAAACAAGGAACTGGCGAGGAATGGGACATGCCAGAAAAGGGATGAATTTCACGCGTCCAGTTCCTTTTTTTAATTAATAATAATGCGAATTGCAAACATGCAAATTTTTTAGAGGATAATATATTAATTATAACATTGATAATATATGCATTTATACTTCAAAATGTAAATAAAGTGATGATTATTTAAGGCGCAACGCTAGGCACAGAAAAAGACCCGGATGATAATGCAAAGTCTATGGGGGCGTTCTTTTCAAATATTTCGCCGAAATTTTAATATTTTTACGTGATTGTTTTGCACAAAATTGCTGAGGGCGATCCGCAACCGGCGTAGTTTTTACTTTTTCAGTTTTTGTTTCAGATTTTTTTTTTTAAATTACTTTAACTTACGAAATTGGTTTGAACCGGTTCTGAAATTGAAACTATCGTTATGCAAAAAATATAAAAGCAAAATCGAAAAAATAAAAACTAGGCCGGTTATGCATCATCCTCAGCTATCTTGTTCAAAAGAATCATGTAAAAATATTAAAATTTGAGTTAGGTATTTCAAAAGAACGCTCCTATAAACTTTTACATTATCATCTTTACATTCTGAGCCTAGTGTGGGGCTTTAATGATACCTATGACAGAAAATCCTGAATTTTCATTCCAGTCATGAAGATACTGGAATTTTATATTGTGGCATATACATTATCAACTTACAACCTTTGTTTGATTGTTTATCTTACTGACACTATAGGTTATTTTGTGCCTTATAGGTTTTTTTTTATTATTGCTGTCCCATAACTCTTAATGAGTAGGTATGAGACACATTTTGAAACTTACGTTCTCTATAAAATAAAATAGTATTTGCACGTTATGTTTCTATATTGTTCAGGGGGATTAAAAAGTGTTTTACCTTGCATGCTATAAATTGAATTGTTTCTTTTTGTGTATATATAAAAAAAAATTCTTACTTTTGTAAAAAAAAAAAGGCCCACACCACCCCACTCTCCCCTATATAGATATTATATATTAATACACCAATTACATGAAAATAGAATTTTTATCACTAGTATTAAAATACAGTTTAAGGGCTAACAGTTTATTGTATATCCTTAAGTTTTTACCACCTTCTCCCCAGGTTTTTACCGGTAAAAAGCCAGCCCTGTTTATTGGTCTTGTTTCAGAACGGGTGGAATGAAAGATTGTTAAAAATTATTTCATTAGAAAAATGTTTAAGATTTATAAATGACAGTGCAAAAATCGCCTTTGAAACACGAGATCTTCATCACCTGCGGAAAATTTTCACATTTGTGTAAAATTACGATATAAGTTTTTATTCATTGTTATGTTTTTTGAACACACACTATTTCTGTAAACTATTCTGAAAGTTCAGTGGAGTAAATTCAGATTGTTTTCCTTTTATAATTTGAATGTTCATGACTACAAATTTGTCATATCGGATGATGTTGATGATTAAGAAAGGGGGGGGGGGACTGATTACGGTCTAATCAAACTTAAATTTCTATTATTGAAAAAAAATATTTTATTTTATTTAACCATAAAATTCTGCTACTAAATAAGTTTTAATGCGAAAGAATACTTTCGAAAAAAAAAAAAAAAAATGGGTGTAAATCTGCATAGCCGATAATCAGATCATAAGGTTTATTCAATGCAATACCCTAACATTTTCTCACCTTTTTGAAAAAAAAATGAAACCAAAAGTATGGAAATATGAAGAATTGGGAGTAAGAAAACATAATGGTAAACCCAAGATACCGCTAAATTCGGGTTATTAGGCATTTCCCACCAAGGTATGACTTGGCTGACTAATAACGTTTTAATATGCAAATCGAGGTTTTATCCGTGATTTTTATCCTTAAGTGAGACTAAATGATTGTCCGTGCTACCGCCTCCCGATCTAATCTTATTATGAAGATTATTTTGGAAATAATGGTGGTTAATAAGGAAAATATTAATAATGAAAACCCTGTAAATAAGTTTTGATTACTTTAAGATTTGCAAGTATTCAATTGTCTTAAATGAAAAAGTTCCCCCCCTCTCAAATAAAGACAAATCAAGTATACTGAAACAATATTAGAGAAGTTACGCGAGGCTGCAATATGGTGTGAATTAGCCTTTACAGGAGGGTTTCGGATAGCATCTATCCGACAATATATACAAAGCCGGCCAGATGCTGTCCGAGATCCCGTGTAAAGGTTAAAATTTAAACTTCGCGAATAAAATTAATTGCTTTTAACTGTATATAGACGCAAAAATATATTTTAACCTTAACTGCTCTGACAAAAATTGTTACATAACTACTGTGAGCTGTCTGTCAGACCATTTAATCTGAAGATGAATAAAA
Source organism: Maratus speculifer (assembly GCA_964019185.1). NCBI lineage: Eukaryota > Metazoa > Arthropoda > Arachnida > Araneae > Salticidae > Maratus > Maratus speculifer. Next base: position 183,150,853 of record OZ025298.1, on the reverse strand, counting down.
TGTTACATTAATTCTCAGAATACTATTTATGTATTAAACTTTATGTACAAGAATATTATAAATAAATTCAGCCATTAAAAAGCATTTAGATGTAGTAATAAGACTCCAAACTAAAAAAATTTACCAGTATCTATAGTTAAACTAAAAATTACAAGTTAAACTGTGAAACTTGAAAAACTCACGGTGTCTGAGACCACTAACAGCAGTTAAGGGTTAAATCTAAACAGCTGAGTTTAAACATAAGGTAAAATGGTCATAGAATATTCCGATTGCAACAAGATTCGTCTATAATAACTGATTTGTAATGAAAAAATATGTAAATATTTTTACAATCTTTCATTTCGCTCTTTCTAATTGTGCGCCCTTAGTATTCCCGTGGCTAGAGCAGTTTGCTCCAATTGCTCCTCGGTAGCTAAGGCCTCGATAAATCATTTTAAAATATTGACATGTAAACGAGAAATTGTAAAATAACTACCTCATAGGTTTAACATTAGCAAGCGGGTATTTTGGTGAGAGTGTAGCTTGTAGCTTCACATAATAAACTTAACAATCAATCATACTAACAAAAAAATCTAATTTACTGTTTTTTTATGACATTACTTATAGGGATGTACGATAAATTAACGTTACAATAAAATAAAATAAAATAAAGTTAAATCTTACCTTTAATCAGACTTTGCCCGGTTCACTGGTCGCGCAAACCGGATCGTTAAGTCCTCATTGTTGTTTCATTGTAACTCAGTGGTTAGTCCTCAATTAATATCGCCAATTTACACACTGCTATGTTTTGATTTGCTCACACCCGTAAACTTTACTTGCTGACACGGAAAGCAGAAAGACACGCGTCATAGCGCATGCGCAAGTTGCCAGTCACCCGATGAGGTGCTTACGAAGTGCATGGCACCTTATTTAGCTCCCATCATCCAGTAACAGATCTGTCGTCACCCCAACCGCATATTCAAGCTCCTATGACACCCTAGTGACCTATAAATGACATATAATGACATCCAAATGGCACCGCCTTTTCACCTCCGGGTCCCAAATGGCACCGGTTTGTCACCTTTATTTTTAACAGTGTAGAACACATGTGGGACTTTCTCTGGAGATACTTGGCATCGCGTGACCAGGCGTCAGCAATGATTTTGGCGCTGAAATTGGCGTTACAAGAAAAAATGAGACTCAATGCTTTAACAGCTGCTATACAGCCTCGTTCTCAGCATGGATATACGTTATAAATCCGTCATTGTAATGCGGGGTGACCTTTATTCCCTATTAGAATGTGAATTTTTTTATGCCAGGTGCCTGTAAGATGGCCGTTTCTATCTTTTTTGCATTTGTCTCTAGGTGACATGCTCAGTAAAATTCTTTTGTGTCATTTTGACTCTTTGTTCTGACGGTTTTGATTACTTGTCCTTTATTTTCATATCTTGAAGATCTTATGGTATGATTTTGGTCAATGTGAAACATTTCTGCTTGACGTCCCATTCGAATAACACTCTCGTCCTTAATTTTTGCTCATCAGTGCATATATATATATATATATCAACATTTGAACGAAGGCCTAGGGGTCATAATCGGTGAAAATATACCAAAATTTTACGGAAGTGCTTTCTTCCGAACGGCACCAATACGTAGCTTTTACTTTTTGTAATGAAAGCTACCTTAAAATATGGAAATCGCATGTATAGGAATGAAAACAGTTCAGCTTTTCTCAAACTAAAGACCTTCGTGTAAATTTTCTCCAAATTTTTAAACAATTTTTTAAACATATTAAATTATATCAAAATCTAAAATTGTACCCCCCCCTCCCCCCAAAAAAAAAAAAAATCGGAAAATAAGAAAATTGCATAAAAATGGCCTAAAATGTTTCAGTTCTGCCATCAATGGTTTTCCGATGTTACGAGATTCCTCTTTATTATATTTGAAAACTTATGAAAATCGGATATATGTATATAAAACTTGTACATGGAATGAAACATGATAAATATCTGAGGATACGGAATTAAATACAAAATATATTAAAAGAATGTGGTACTTTTTATGATATTTTAATTTATAAATGTGTCGTTTATGTAATTATGCATATGTGGATAAAAGAAAAATACTTTATATAAAATTTTTTATACATATGTTTAATAACTTTTTCAAAATTCTTTTCTTCATACAATAATAATTAGGAAATTCTTACTTTATTCATAAGCATTATACTTTTATGCATTATACTTTATATTAAGCATTATACTTTAATCCGACAATTATTCGTAAAGATCTAGCCATTTATTTACATTTTATTTTATTACTTATTTTATTATAAAACATATTTCATTATTCCATGTTTGTAATTTTCTTTGATTTAATCGTTGATATTTTCTTCATGGAATCTGGCAACATAATATTCTAAAATAACTTCGTACTTTTTATGATAGTTTATCTATAAATGTATCTTTTATGTAATTATATCTAGGAAAGTGAAAGAAAAATATTTATATAGTACTTTTGTATACATTTGTTTAAAAATTTCTTAAAAAATTATTTTCTTCATACAATAACATTCGTGGAAATTCTTACTTTATTTGATAGCATTATACTGCTATGTTAATCTGAGAATTATTCGAAAAGATCTTGTCATTTAGTTATATTACATTTTAAGACTTATTTTATAATAGAAACACATTTCATTACTTCATGTATGCCATCTACTCTGATTTAATCTTGAATACTTTCTTCATAGAATCAGGTAACATAATGATACAATGTAATTTATCTTAAAAGCTTTAGTAAGAGCAGTCCAATTTTCCCTCGAGACTTTTCCTATAACGGCTTTTCAGGGCTAGGATGTTATTAAAATTATTTTGACAAATTTTCGAAGTAAGGTTATCTAAAGATAAACATTCCATAAGGTTTATTGTTAATGCTAGCAGTTTGCATTATTTATGTTGTACCAATATGTTAAGTTTGCGATGATAATAAAATGTTTCAACATTTTGTTATTTTCTTATATTTTACAAGTTATTCTCGTAAAGTTGTTATCGAAATTCGATATTGAAGATTTATCTTACAAAAAATGCTTTAGTTAATCTCAATAAAATATTAAATGACACTTTTTTCTCGAACTTAAAACGAATGTTGTACTTTTAGCTACTTCCTATAACATTTTACGGTAAAAAATGTTGCATATAATAGATAATAACTTTTCTGTACCTAAAAAATAATTTCTCATAAGTTTCACCTAATAATTTTTTTTTCAAAAAAAAAAAAACAAACATACATGCATGCATAAAAACATACATGCATGCACAAACATACATGCATGCATAAAAAATCATACATAATGCATAATCATGTGCTGTTATTTTAAGGTTATTTTCCTTTAACCTGTAATCTGCAAGTGATATACAGGGTGATTCATAAAAGATGGGCAGAACTTTAAGGGGTTATAGTACACTTAAATACAAATATTATTAAATAGGAGACTAAGGGTCCCAGACGTATTCCCAAGGAGATAGGGGGCATTAAAGTTTAGGGTCCGAAATTTCAAATGATTATAAAAAATGGAAAAATTGGTCGATTCGTTTGCGGTTTTTGCAAAAAATTTTCTTTATGCCAGTATTTTCTTCAAATAAAATTTTAAAGTTCAATTTCAAAAAATGCTGATAGGGGGTGCTTTAGACTTTGGAGTAACAAACAACTATTTTTTAACGTTATTTTTTGTATTTCTTTAAATGATTTCGAAAGCTTAGACTTAAACTTAAATTTTGATCTAAAAATCTGAGTCCTAACGAGTAGTTAAGTAGCGTAAACTGAAATTTGAAATTTGAAACCCTTCTCCCCCCAGAACAAAAATCAGTTATTCCCGATCTTTGAGTCGTAGATTAGGCTCTAACTACTGTCGCGTTTTGCTAAACTTATTCTTTATGTCAGTATTTTCTTGAAAATAAATTTTAAAGAAAAGTTTCAAAAAATTCCGATAGAGGGCGCTTTAGACTTTGGAGTAACGAACAACTATTTTAAACCGTTATTTTTTGTGTCTCATTAAATGCTTTCTAAAGCTTAGACTTAAATTTTCAGCCCAAAATCTGAATCGTTAGACGTGGTTAAGTTTCTGGGGAGAGGGGTTTGAAATTTCTACTCCTGAGCACAGTTCAGTTTACCATGTCCACACATTGTGTGCTGTGATACGAGGTAAAAAGACACAAATTAGGATTATGTTACCAACGCATATTTATTAACATGTAATTACAATAAATGTTCAAAATTGTGACCACCAAAGGTTATGCACGCAGAACAACGGCGAAGAATGGAACGGCGAACATTCGCGAAAACATCAGGCTTTTCGAGCACTTCTCCTACAGCGGCGGAAAGTCTGGCGACCATTTCCTCGGGGGATTCAATGGGTGTCTCATACATAAGAGCCTTCAATTGTCCCCAAAAAAAGAAATCGAGGGATTAAAGATCTGGCGAGCGAGCAGGCCAAGCAACAGGACCACCTCGACCAATCCATCTGTTCGGAAATGTGATGTCCAGATAGTTGCGGACGTCTCGTACGTAATGGGCTGGCGCTCCATCGTGCTGGAACCACATGACCCGCCGGATGTGGTTTAGGAACAACGTTTAACAGGTCTGGCAGCACATGTTGCAGAAATGTGAGGTATGTTTTACCGTTGAGGCGTTCAGGAAGAAGGTACGGTCCGATTAGGTGGTCTCCGAGGATTCCTGCCCAAACATTGATGGAAAAGCGTCTCTGATGAGCATGTGGATACGTAACATGTGGATTGACATCCGCCCATACATGTGCATTGTGTGTGTTAAATGTACCTTCACGTGTGAAGGTACATTCATCGGTGAAAAGCACAGTTCGTCCAAAATGTGGATTTAGCGCGTTCTGCTGCAGAAACCAGCGGGCGAATTCAATACGATTTGGATAATCCCCTGGAGACAGTTTCTGGACTCGTTGCACATGAAACGGGAGCAAATGTTCATCCTTCAGTACCCTCCAAGTCATGGACTGTGAGGTATCCACCTGCCTAGCCACTGTTCGTGTACTTGTATTTGGCTGCGCCGCTACTACATCCAGAATGGCTTCTGCAACAACTACTGATTCGTTCTTTTTTGCACGACCTGCATTCGACCGGGAAGCGAGAAATGATCCCGTCTCACACAACTGTCTGTGCAAGCGCTCGAAAGTTTTGCGGTTAGGCAACCGCCTGTTGGGAAATCGCTTTCCGTACATTCGTTGTGCCTCTGCACCATTTCCATCTGCCGCTCCGTAAATTAAATGCATCTCAGCCTTTTCCTTATTCGTGAAGGGCACTATCTTCCGATTCATTACTACAGCGACTTACACTTGACTCACCGTTCAGTGGTTTTTATGCCTGAATCGTGTCGAAATTTTGCATACGTGTTCTTCTTCTTCCCCATTTGACATCTGCATACTTTCTGTCTCCTTCTTCACCCCGTGACTAGCGTCAGGAATGGAGCTTTAACGTTTGCATGAGCGACGTTTCCAACTGTGCCAGTGCCTTTATGAGTGAATTCCGACTATGCAGTCCTTGACGAAAGTTGTATTTTTGCCTCGTATCACAGCACAGAATCGTTGGGCATGGTTAAGTAGTGCAAACTGAACTATGTTCAGAAGTTGAAATTTGAACCCCCTCCCCTCGTTACTGAACCACGCTCAGCGATTCAGATTTTGAGCTGAAAATTTAAGTTTAAGTCTAAGCTTTAGAAAGCATTTAATGAGACACAAAAAATAACGGTATAAAATAGTTGTTCGTTACTCCAAAGTCTAAAGCGCCCTCTATCGGAATTTTTTGAAACTTTTCTTTAAAATTTATTTTCAAGAAAATACTGACATAAAGAATAATTTTAGCAAAACGCGGCAGTAGTTAGAGCCTAATCTACGACACAAAGATCGGGAATAACTGATTTTTGTTTTGGGGGGGAGAAGGGTTTCAAATTTCAAATTTCAGTTTACGCTATATAACTACTCGTTAGGACTCAGATTTTTAGATCAAAATTTAAGTTTAAGTCTAAGCTTTCGAAATCATTTAAAGAAATACAAAAAATAACGTTAAAAAATAGTTGTTTGTTACTCCAAAGTCTAAAGCGCCCCATATCGGCATTTTTTGAAATTGAACTTTAAAATTTTATTTCAAGAAAATACTGGCATAAAGAAAATTTTTTGCAAAAACCGCAAACGAATCGACCAATTTTTCCATTTTTTATAATCATTTGAAATTTCGGACCCTAAAGTTTAATGCCCCCTATCTCCTTGGGAATACGTCTGGGACCCTTAGTCTCCTATTTAATATTATTTGTCTTTAAGTGTACTATAACCCCTTAAAGTTCTGCCCATCTTTTATGAATCACCCTGTATGTTCAAGTAACCTTTATGAACTGCTAAAATAAATAAATAAATAAATAAAAATATAAAAAAATAGGGGAGCAAGCTAAAGGTGAAGAGAACAGAGCTAGACAGCCATGCATGGTTAAAAAATATACAGTGCATGCTTATCAATACGCAAAACAGAAAAAAGCAACTCTAATTATTTGAACCGGTGAATAGAACACAAAAATAAAGTTTAGGGCAACAATTTGGTTGCATATGAATGACGACAAAAATTACTTATTAGGAATGATGCAAGGTATTTAATACGTCGTGTACTACTCTCAATTAGATAAAACTGCATTACACCTATTTTGCATGGATTCGATAACAATATCAATAAGACTTTCGATGGTATTATCAATAAGGCTTTGGGGAGTAGTTTTTCACTGTTCAAGAATGGAAATCTCAATGTCCTAAACAATAATTGAGGATTTAATCTCAATGCAATGCTTCATCAGAAGGTCTAATAATTATGCTAGAGAGGATTCAGGTCTAAAGAGTATGTTGGCTACTCCACACGCTGTGTTGGTCAGATATAAGTTTGTTTTCCCCCAAGACGTGTTGTATGCGATGTGGCATTACCATACAAGGAAAAAAATTATTGCATATGTCTCAATATCTCGTCTGTATGACTTAGGTCCATGAAAGTGCTATTCAAGTTATATGTAGCTTCCATACATTCACCTTCAATTATTCCGGCAAGTCTCCTTGCCTATAACGTCAAGAAGGGATTTTCAAGAAGGGATGTGGGATTATTTTGAGTGTCCATTATTTCAATACCAAATATGTCAGATGTTACATCAAGACTGAATCCAAATTCGTTTGTAAACATCACTTCAGTCCAACCACATTGTTTCCATTATTGACATTTCGCACAGTATTCGCACAGTGGTTGGGCCGCACAGTTGCTAGCGATCAACAGTTAGTTGGTTGGTTGGTTGTAATTGTGACTGCCAATTATCAGCATGAAGGATATATTCCCTATGTGCGAGTGTCTTTCTTGAGAGTCTTTCTAAGGGAACATAAGCGGTATTTACGCAAGGATATCCAAAGTTTGAAAAAACCACAGAAAAATCCTAATGATTAGGCCGACGGTCCCGCTTGGGTTCGAACCCGTTTACCAGTTTAGAGAGCAAAACCTCTCAGCCACTGGAAACTATCGACGGAATATAGACCAATGATTTACGTGCATATAGACCAAACAGACAAATCTTGTTTTGGACTGACTGTTTGGACATCCATCATCCTGTGGGTAAGAACAATTGTGTCTTGATACATATATAATCACCTGTTCCGTTTTGATGAGCTGTTAATACATAGTTTATCAGTTTCTGTGATAGAACAGGTGATGCAATATCAGAGGAATACGGTGGGTGAGTTAGGATATCCCATTTCATGTTGTTCTGTTTACGCAACATTTGTTTCGAAACGTGTGGTCTGCCGTTGTCATGATGAAAGACTACACCCTTGCTATTTGAAAAAACTGGACGTTTTTGTTTGATTTCTTGATTCAGACTGGTTAATTGGTGAGAGTACTTTACTGAATCAATCGTTTTGCCAGCAACTTTTTTGAAAATAAATTATGCCCTTGCAATCGCTTCAAACACAGAGCATCACCTTTATCGGGTGCAAACTGGCCTTTGCCATCGCGTCATCATACTCAGATTGCTGAACATTGTTGTAAAGGACCCATTTCTCATCGCCCGTCACTAATCAATCCAAAAACGGCTCGTCTTTGAGCCGCCCGAGCAAAGAAACTTCATCAGAAATTCCTTCGATTTTGTTCCTCTCGGTCAGCAAATGGGGCACCCATATATCGAGCTTCAAATCGAATCTTACGTCTTTTAAACGCCGAAAAGTGGCTGATCGGTGAACGTTAAGTGCTGTAGCAACTTCCTCTGTTGAAATTCACGGAGTATTTTTAACTAAAGTACGCACAATATCGATATCAATGCGTGAAGGTCGACCGGATTGTGCTCCGTCTTCAAGGTTAAATTCTTCGCAACGAAATATCGCAAACCATTTTTTCAGAGTTCGTTTAGTTGGTGCTTGATCTTGATAAATCTCTTAGTCGTCTTTTACAGCTTCTGCAACTTTTATTCCTTACCGAAACTCGTAAGCATGACATGTTATAAATGCACCTTATCGACACTCATTTTGAAAGTAGATTTTCTCAAAGCAGTTTGTATCTACACAATCATTTTGTTTGAAATGAAAGCTGCACACGTCACCTTTCCAACGATCTGTCTCACGTAAATGGCAAGATTAATGACAACACTTCACACCGCTTCAAACGACATCTATTGCGCCTCCGCCCGAACTTTTGCACTCACCCAATACATTTATAATTTGTTGAAATTTCAAAGAATTCATATGATAAGAGCTCTTTAATTTATCATAACGGAACAGATTTGAAAACGAGGAAAAATTAATAGATATCAATATTTTTTTTTTACGAATGTTTATCAAGAAGTGTAAAATCGTCATATTTTGAACGGCTAAAATTATTAAAGAATTTGAACAAGCGCCTTTTGTTTAAGTTCTAAAGTAGACTATGTAAAGAAAAAAATTATACTTAAGAGCCTTTTTAGACTAATATCAAGATGTTTTGCTAGTTTTTCACAGGGTACGAAAACATTATAATATTAATTACAGCAAACTTCAAAGAGCTTGGACGAAAATGACTATCTTTTAAGCAAACAAAATACTTGAATACCTCCGCCTCTTCCTCTCTTTTTCGGCATATTTCAAAATTACTCATTGACTTCAAAAATCAAAATACACATAAAATAAAATACCAAACAGCACATACTTATTCAAATTCTAAACTCTGCAAAGTAGTATAAAAAAATACTAATATACCCTTTGATAGAAAATTGCATTCCAAGAAATCATTTGTCGTTTTGTTAGCGCAATTTGTCATAGGATTAATATTATGTACATTTTGATTAATGAAAGACACTTTATTACATGCAGTAGTTCTGAAATTAATATGTGATATTTATATAGTCATTTTTTAGATAATGTTAGAATATTATTTTGGTTCAGATATAATCAGATTTAAGGGTGAAAAGATAATTTGAGTATCAATACATATCGCACAGTTTTTCGATGTGAAAAAAATAATAATATAAAATAAATAGATATTTACAAACAATGATTTTTACACCAAATAATAATATTTTAGCACAAAAATATACATACAGTCATCAGAAACATATTTATAACTCTCCAGAAAAACTAGCACATAAGAAGGATATAATGAACATAATTTTTTAATGTCATATATAAAAAATTGAGACGTTCATACCGGACACATTTACAAGCAAAATTACCCAAATTAAAGACACTGAAAAGTGGGAAGAATTGGGCTCGGGCCGATGAAGATACCGAACAACTCCAGCCACATCTCGCTTATTTATAGTTTATTTCTAACCGACATCAAGGAGGAGGTTATGATTTCGACCTGTATGTATTTGTTGTTCACACATAACTTTCGGAAATATGAACCAATTTTGATAATTCTTTTTTTTTTTTTTTTTTTTTTTTTGTTAGAAAGTGTAAGATGCCCACATGGTCCAATTTCAATTTTATCAAATTCTTGCGATTAGAACTTTTTAAAATTAAAAACATTAAAATTCCAATTTTTTTGAAGCAGTCATCTAATTAAAAGCGTTCATTTTTCAGGTAATCGCAGGCTTTTATGTTGAGCACACAAGTCAGATGTGTGTGTACAATAAATAAATAAAATTTCAGGCTATCACTCTTATACCGATAAGAGATCTTTTTAACCGACTTCAAGGATTAGATTATGATTTCGATCTGTATGCATTTCTTGTTCACTCATAACTTCCCTAAAAATGAACCGATTTTGATAATTCTTTTTTTTTTTTTGTTCGAATGTATAAGATGCTCGCCACATTTTAATTTCATTAATTTCTGATGATTAGAATATTTTTAAATAAAAAAAGTGGGTTTGATAAAAAAAATAATGATTTGTCGCAAATAATCTTTCATTGTTGCAACCGTTTTCAAATCATAAGCAAAATAAAACTATGCATTCATAGCATTAGCGCCAAGTTGTCACGAAGCTTGATTCTTTTTTGAAGTCGGTTGCTATTTTTTAAAAAAATATATAATTATTATATAAAAGAAAACGTAATTAATTTATCAACGACACATAAATTTTTTCCAATTATGCGAATTTCATTTAATTAAAAATATTTTAGTTTTATGTATGCATACCCGTATTTATATTTTACAGTGATTTTTGTAAATGATCATTTGTTATACTAGAACTTTCTCAAAGAGTATTTGATGCTCTTCTGCAGTTTCAAACTAAACGCCTTTTTGTTACCTTTACACCTGCAGCTTTTAATGAAGACGTGAAAAGGGTCTTCAAAATTTAGTTTTATATGCATTACCTACTTCATAATCTGAAGTCACATCTTACAACAACCGTGACTGATTATTATAAACAGTGAAGTTGATAGCAATTAATAAAGAGCGTTTCATTTAAGACGATACAGCTCAAATTAATGAGTAATATTGAAAGTTCCATAGGAAGAAAAGAAATTTTTGGAATACAGATGTGCTTCGGCTCAGTTTCTGTCTAGCCAAATTTTCAGCAACATTTCACCGAAAATGACTTTTCAGCGAAGCTCAGATTTTAGGCCGAAAGCAAAAACGGTCAATATGTAATTTCAACACCTTTTACTGTTATATATAAGCTTTTTCACACAGGTAACGGAAGCGAATTTTATATAACATAGCTAAATCATTAAATATTTGGACAATTATAGGTTAATATATCTATATTTTTTTAAGAAATCGTAACGAAAGATGAAATTTTTCAACTCAAGTTCGAAGCAAACATTAAGAAAATTTTCTTTAAATTCTTTAATAAAGTTTTTTTTTTGACACGGGATACTAAAACACTTTATTTAAAATTGATAAACTTTTTAAGAACTACTTTTATAAACCGATCAAACATGGAACAAACAACAAAAAATGCTTCTTAAGAGTAATTTTACTGCTAATAACGAATATGTTTCACGATTTCATGTATTTAAAAACACGAATTTTCTCAAAATCGAGTATATTATTTACAATCGAAATTTCAAATCATACAAATTTGCAGTTATTTAAGGTTATTATAGTGCTGTCAGTCAACATTGGGCTATTCAGCTAGTTATACATATATATACAAGATATCAAAATTGTGCAACGGATATTTTTTTGAACTTAAAAATGCACTATAGTAGTAATAAAATTATTTAATTGAAAACCAATAGCTTTGTAAAATAATAAATACTTTTTGGGCATTTCAAGGAATGACGTACTTTGATTAAAGTTTATAAAATTTTAAAATTTATCAAGGTGTTACATTAAAATAGCAATCATAATTATCTAAATTTCTTCACTGAAAAGAAACATTATTAAATTCTGGTTCAAAAGTATTTTCTGTCACATGTCTAATTAGATTTTTAAAAGTTAAATTTGCCTGTGAAATGGATTGTTGTTTATGAACATTTAACAACAAACTGACAATCACATGCTAATGTCAACTATTATGAATTTACTAAGTTAATAATGATTGGAAGTTAACATTAATACAGCTAATTACCCAATTATTTTCAATAGCTATCAATATTTCTCTCAACACTGCATATTTGATAAAACAAATAATTTCTATCCTAATTTGAAAATCTTTTTAGAAATATGAAGAGATGTGAAGATATACAGAAGAATCATGTATTATCATGAATGCTATCTAGAATATAAATTTATTTTATATAATAATGAATTTGTAATTTACAGCATAATTAGTAATTATTGATAAAAAAAAATTAAAAAATATAAAATATTAATTATAAAAAAACAACACCTTGGTTGACAGCATTTAACCCTAAAATCACTTTTCTGTAATCTACCCTTGTTAAAATCAACTGAATCAATTAAAATAAGTGCAGCATTAATGTTGCTAAAAAAAGGGTAAAGCTGACAAATTAGCCACATTTAACTTGTATAAAATGAAAAAAAAAGTAAAGTTGACGAATCATCCACATTTCACTTGCATAAAACAGAAACTGCATTAACTTATATAATATGGTTTCAAATATTTTTTTTTACAAATGTTCCTGTAGAACGTGCTGTAGATTGTTTAAGAAATAGATTGAATGAGTTTCACTATTTTCAACATGAAATGGATAACCTAAATTCACTAATCAGCATTTTTTTGCCTCAAAATATTTTTGTGTTTCAAGACTCTTTTAAAAGATATTAGAAGATTTAGCTATTGGTAACTCTAAGCCCAGTTTTAAATAATATATACATGCACTACTTAAAAGCCAAATTATTAAATTAATACAGTTTCCTTTTATACACGTTAGTCGTTTATACTAGTAAGACATATACTCCAGAATTATATTTGAAGTTAGAAATGTCAAAAATCTACACAAGATAAACAATATTTGAGTTCCAACCACAGCTTTAATCTGAGATGATTCCTTTGCTTTACTTAATTTTTCTAAACATAATATTAACGCTGTATTTGATATATTAAATCCAAATGATCCATGTATGCAGTGTAACTTTGAAATGGAAATCCAACTTCGTTCAGTTCATACTTTTCTGGATGTCCTGATAAATCGTAATGACTCTGAGATTTTGTCGGCAGCTTACAGTAAAATTTTACCTGTATGTTTGCCCTCTTTTCGTACATCCAATCATTCCCCACATCAAAAATGACCTTATTTCATTACTCTTGATTTCCGAGCACGTAAAATGTGTACAAATTCTGAATTATTTAATAGTGAGATTAACTATACTAAACCAGTTGCCCTCGATCTTGGAATTTCCTTAAGTGCCATTAACTGTATGATTTCTAGCCCTCTGACAGTCTTGCAAAAGTCCAAAATTGCAATGTTGTATTAAATATTAATAAAAGGTTATCTTTTAAATACTTTAAAAAATCTTTACTACGAATATGAATGTAATCAACAAGAGTATTAATTTTTCTAAAATCCATGGAAAATGCTTTAAATCAGTAGAATTACATTATTTTAAATTATGTTTACATTGCAGCTTGTAAGTGATAGGGCTGATACTTCGACATTAACTGATTCTATTCCAGTAAATAAAGAATTTGAAATGTTACTGTCTTACCTTATTTTCAAAAATCAATACACGAATTTCCGTATTCTCAATAAGTTTAGTTGTTTTCTCTGCTATCAAAAAAGTTTCTTTCTCCGATCTCAAGGTAGAAATTGATAACATAATACTTGGTATATTTATAGAACATTTTGTGATTGCGACCTTCCTACATTATGCAGACTATGCGTACAGTTACATTTAGATTGTAAGAATACCAGAATTATGTTCAAGTCAGGAATGTCAAAAATCTATAACAGATAAACATTGTTGGAATTCCAATCACACGTCTAATTTTCTAAAAGACTAAAATAGTTCAAATGTGGAATTTAGTTTTGGATCTAGATTTTTACGAAATTTATTCTATACATAAACTTACTTTTTCTTTCTTGGTGAAAATTATGAACAGCACCCCTTTTCTCTTGCTAAAGTGGAGAGACCTGCATAATAACACTTCATTTAAAATGTTTTCCTATCGATCTTAAGTCATTTGTTTCGGATTTATAACTCTTATTTTCACCACATCAATCATCTGATTAGCCAATAATTTGAGCTATAATCGATGGTTTGTTTGAAAACATGTTAACTTTTTTAAATTTGATTCATTCGCTCTGAGAGAAAAGAAAAAAATCTTTTAAACGGCCCTATGTTTTTTTTTTTTTTTTTTTTTTTTTTTTTTGTGTGTGTGTGTGTGTGTGTGTGTGTGTGTGTGTCATGGTCTTCTATGTATTTGTGCGTTTGAAAGTTGTAAAAAGTTTTGACTCATATATTTAAATATTTATTTAACATAAGTTCTCAAAGGAATAGAAATGCATTTATTTTCTTAAATCTGCTTTGAACGATGAAGCTTCCTTTATGAATGTATGATTTCTATTAAAATTCTTAGAGAGAAAAGAAGAAACTATTCCTTAAATGATTTATTTTTACATGAATTAAAATATATTTAATCTCAGATTCGTTATGAAATAAAACAGAACTTTAATCAAATTTTATATCTCTGTTAAAAATAGAAAAGACATATTCCAATGAATATTTCAAATTGAATAACTGATTGCGATTTTGAGATAAATATGTAAATCTATGGTTTAACATATCTTGCACCATCTTTTCTCAAAATGGAATCAATTGCTATCTAAAATCTAGATTTTATTTTGCATTTTATTCATTTATTTTAAGTTATTTTTTTCTTTTACATTCTAATTTGATTTTCTTTTTAAATTCCATAATTTTATTTTCCGGTTGAAAGATTTTGCATTTGAGGTACCGCTTTATTTTACTTTTAGATACTTTTTTAAGTGCGGAATAAGAATTTTTCGAATTATTCTTCACTTACGTTATGCACAACATAAGTTATTGGAGACATTTTTAAATAAGTTGTGATTTCATTAAAAAAAATGTTTTCCATTGTATGACAAAATCAACTTTTTTTAAAAAAAAACGTTTAAAAATACGAACATCATTTTTTGGTTTTATTATGTTTATCATAAATTTTAAAATTGAAATTATAGACGAATTTTACTTCATTTTGAATAAAGATTTCCGCAAATGATCCACAAAAAATATTTTTTTAAAAGTATGTTTAAATAAATATTTTTAAATTTTCATCATGTATATCTCAAGCAGTCATATCTATTATATTCAATATTGTTTTACGTAGTATTAGTTATTTGTTCAATATAGTATTATTATTATTATTGTTATTATTAAACTGCAGATCAAGCCCTTACCTACAAGGCAATATGCTTAGCTTAACGAATTTTGTATCTGGCCTCGGATGGGAGTCGTTTGATCGGCTTATGATGAGATCTACCTGATTGTACCCTGGCTTCTGTGGTTGTATCACATTTATTTTATTATAAGTTTGCCCAATATATATCTCACCAGCAAGAAAAGCCATACAATTTGGAGAAATTGCTTTGCATTTTAATTAACTAGTACGTATGTTACAGATTCGTCTTGCTGGAGGAAAAGTTTCGTAATTGTAGTTACTCGGGATATCGTTTTATTAAAAGATGTCCATTTGTAAGTATAAAAGTTGGGAGAAGGGGATAAAATTGTGTTGGAAGGTAAAACTACTTAACACTGTAAACAAATCTATGTCTTCATTCTTATGGTGTTTTACACTTTTATGCACACTTTAATGCTGTATGCAGAAACAAGTGCTATTCTTTACAATTGCAGTGTATATCTTGGAATCATCTTCGACATCTGCTGTGAAAGTAACATTTGTCGTATTGTGCCGCTTTTCTTGCTAGTTAGTTGTACACACAGGATGTTACCGAATTCATGTTCCAAGCTGTAAGGAAAAGTAACCAAAAAGAAGCAATTTTGATGTAACAATGTGTAATAGGAAATGAAAATTGTTGACGAAACCAAGATATGCGGAGGAAATGATAAAAAGTGTCGTTTTGACATATCGATAAAAATAAACATTTACACAGAATTGGCAGACTCTATCAAATGACAGATGTACCCTTTATAAGATCCCTGATGTTTCACACAAATTTGCAGTAGCAACTGCAGGTCTTGCAAGGAAAATAATCATTAACTTCGATTACTGTATCCTAGATAGGGCATAGGCGATCTTCCAGGAGATGCGTCAATCAATTGCTATACGCTGCCAGGCCAATTTCGGTGTTGCTGATGATTCATTTAAGTACTGACTGTAATTATTACATCAGTAATATTTTAGTCACCGCCCCCTGAAGACTAGTCCTGTGCACTTAGACAAAATGGTGGCTGCCGAAGGTGGATTTATTTTTAAGGTATGTACGGTCCCATGTTTATTTAAAGCAATCATATGTATTATGTTCAGTATTGTTATTTGTTCAATATAGTATAATTATTTTTATTCAACTGCAGAAGAAGATCCTACCTACAAGGCAAATATGCTTAGTTTAAAGAGATTTATATCTGGCCGCGGGATGGAAGTCACTTGATCGGCTTGTGTGGAGATACGACATAGGACTTAGCTACACAAGGACATAAACTATCTGAATGTACCCTGGCTTACCTGATTGTACCCAAAATTTAGACACCAGTATTTTATAAAAGATTTCCTTGATTTGCATAATCTCTAAAAAAGTAAAGCGAAAAAAGCTTTTAAATGTTATTGGTACGAATATTCAAGGGACCGTACAAACGTAAAAAAAAAAAAAAAAAATCTAAGCCTTAAACATCCGCCATTTTTGTGTGAGCGCACAGGAATAGACTTCAGAGTGTGGTGCTTTAGTCATTATTACAGCCGCATTTCTTGTGTTTTGCCATCAAATTGTATTTCCGGCAAAACATACACATCTATACCGAAATTAGTTCTTTACCTGTACTTTACCTAGTCTCTGTGTACATAAATTTTATTCAGTGATAAAAAATACGACTTTTAAATTTCGAAATTAAATTTCAAAATACAGTGGATGACTGGTTCAAGAACAGTCTAATTTTTAAAATCTCTGTCAGCTTGGCGTACAAGCACGAAGTTAAGTGCTCATTTCAATAACAAATAAGAAAATATGATTAGAGATAAACCTTTAAAAAATCTATTAAATGTTTTAGATTTTTGTCACAAGATTTTAAGAAATTCACCTTTTATATATAAACATTTCAATAAACAATTTTATTTTGCTTGACAGATATGTAATGGAAAATTGAAAATAAATATTATTGACATATCCAATCTAATAATCACAATAAAATAAAAATACAAATCGTATCACAGTCAATACAGACGGCACGCGAGAATGAGATGCAAATTAAAAATCACGCGCTCTATTGTAAAAACAATAAATTAAAAATAGACCATTATCAAAATTAATTTCCAACTTGCTTCATCCTATTCAAGCTTTCACGAAGAATTTATTCATAAACTCTAAACATAACTTAGGATTAACAAAAGAAAAAATATCATTGCAAACAAAATTTTTACGCGTATGAATTTCATTAGACTCCCTTACAATGTAACAATTTGATAAGAAACATAATTTGAGATAAATGAGATAAATATGATTAGAGATAAATTTAGTTTAATAACTTTATTTGGCCGCTTTAGAAGTATTTTTAAATTCATTTTTCTGTAAGAGCTGGTTTTATCAGAATCATCTTAAGCGAAATTCGGATCAAAATGTATCATATTTTTGTTAAAATATTGTTTGATATAAGTATTGGTCCTATCAAAAACTTGTCAATATAAAAGTTGTAGATATAATTGAGAGTATGTATAATAAATTAATTGGTTATGATATATTAAGAATTGACCAATTTACGGATTTTTTAATAATCTCCACCCCATTTTTTTGTTTTATTTATTTATTTATTTTGCTATAAGAGTTGCTTGTGTCAAAAACTTGGAAATACCAAAATTATAGATACTATTAAGAAGATTTATAATAAATTTAACTAGATTTGATATCTTGAGAATTTACGAAGTTATAATTATTTTTTCTCGCGAAATCACTATTTTTTCGCCCTTTCAGGCCATTTTAAATTTTATCAAGAATCTCTGTTGCATAAATTTTGGGCCATTTTTTAGAAGTAATATAAATGGTAAACTGATTCGATGTGTATTTTAATTAAGAAGTTGAGGGATTTTTTCGGTGTTCACAAAAAGGCTCCCTATTTACACCCCTGTTTGATAAAAGGCTATTTAATTTTCTACTGACTTTGTCACCTAGCAACCAAGATATACCTAATTATTTCAAAATGTAAAAAGTTTTCTGTGCAAACGATTTTTTGTGATAAATACATTATCTGTTTTATTTCTTCAGCTTTTACCTAAGCTGTGTGAAACAATATTCTTTTTGTTTTGAGTTTGATTAGAATGTTTTTTTAATGAGTTATGTGAAAAAATGTTACGGTTTTTATTGGAGTTGTGTTTTGTGAAATTATTAATGTTCGAAAGAACCTGAGTTGAGTTTACTCATGAGAATAAACTGTTTAAAACCAGATATGAGTAATTAATTTTGCGTTGAGTAAAATATTAATAAAATAAACTTTCGAACAAATTGAATTCTTCATATGGTCCGTCGAGCCGGAGAAAAATCAGCGAGTTGTTCTACGTCAATGATTGAAGGATAACTGGTGAATATTTTGTGCTGTTTTGCTATTTCTTCGATGTTAGAACTCATCTTTTAAAGAGCCAAGAGGGGTAAGTGCACCCATTTAATTTTTATTCATTAAAAATGAGTATGAAAGAATTAAAAGCAAAAAAGAAAATTTTCAAAACAAACTTGACAAAATTAAAAGAAAAATTATCGAATACTGAGCTAGAATTAAATGAATTAATTCTCATAAAGGAGAAACGGAATAAATTAGAGAAAAACTTTTCTGAGTTATTTGAGTCTATTTATAAGATAAGTAAAGAAGATGAAATTGAGGATTTTATTAAGGAAAACGAAGAAATTAATGAAATTTTAGAAATAATGGAATTTGAACTTACAAAAAAGTTATCAAAAATGAAAGTGCAAACTGTTAATTTAGAAAACGCCACAAAGGCTGATAATAACATTAAATTGCCAAAGTTAACTCTTCCTGTATTTACGGGTAATTTGCATGAGTGGCTTTCTTTCAAAGATATATTTAAGGCTACTGTACATGAAAATTCTAATTTGTCAGGGGCAATGAAATTACAATATTTGAAGTCTTCATTGAGAGGAGATGCCTTTCGTATAATTCAATCTATTTCAATCGTGGATTCTAATTATGAAGTTGCATGGTCGCTTTTGGAAGAACGGTTTTCAAATTCGAGAGAACAAGTTTACGCGCATTTAAAACGTTTTTTAAATATTCCCCAGCAGCCCACCAGCCAGAGTTCCCAGCAGCATTATTAAATCTAATAGATATAACAAATGAATGTATTAGGTCGTTAGAGATTTTAGAACAAAAAGTTGAGGGGTTTTCTACTACTATGTTTGCTTATATTTTGGCTCAAAAATTAGATGTAAATACAAAAATGTGGTGGGAAAGACATCTTAAGCGGGATAATTTACCGAGTTTAACTGAATTGCTAGAATCCTTGAGAGACCACGCGCGTACACTAAGTGCGTCCAAACAAGTAAATACAAAGCGAAATTTTCAAAACGAAAGCCAAACAAAGCATAGCTTTTCAAAGGTAACATCCATGGTTGCGAGTTTAAATGAGAAAAATATGCGCAAATGTGTTGTATGTAACCAGGAAAATCACAGTGTTTTTAAATGTCCCAAATTTCAAAAATTTAATGTACAGGAAAGAGTAGATTTTGTGAAAAAAAAAACAATATGTGCTTTAACTGTCTTTCAGAATTCCACTGCGTCAAAAAATGTAACTCAACATTCTCGTGTTCAAAATGCCATAAACGCCACAATATAGTCGGAGATTATAGTCGGGAGTTAGATTTCCTTATCATACCAAAGATTTCGCAAATTATGCCTGTGATGTAGAATCACATATAGTTTTCTTAAATTTTACATTTTTCTAAATTACAGTTAAAACTAATTTTTAATTAAATATCTATTTTATCTTTGTGTCTTATTTCAATCCCACAATAACTTTCCGTTAAAAAGTAAAGAAAGAAATCATATGCAACATCTGCGGTATCTTTAAAACGGTTCTCAGATAAACAGATTTCCTTTAGATGAAATTTCTCCTTCAGTAAAAATAATAAAAGAAAGAATAAAGAACTCCGTTGCTTGCGGTTAGCGAAAAATCGTTTCTCTCTGCGTAATGTTGAGCCTAACTTCTTTATTACATAAAAACGTTTCATGTAAATGCTCTGTGTTGTGTCTTTTGATAAAATTCTCCCAAAACAGACATATAACGTACGATTTTGGGGCGAATTCTTTTTGGCGTATTTTTTTAGGACTGCCCATTTCTGGGTTCCCTGCATTAAATTCAAAATCATATTAATTGTTTAAAGCGTAACAGAAAATTTCATGGTTATGATATCATTCACTTTTCATATGCTCCTTTTCGCCAATTCTGGATGCCAATGTGTGAATTCTGAATGAGAAAATTCAATTGCCTCGCTCTCCCTTCACGGACTCAGACATGTAAAGAAGGTTTCTAAAAAAATGCTTACAGGCACCATCCCTAATTATTTCAGTAAGAAATGATTTAATTTTTATAACTCTACTTTAAATAAACAAAGTTCTCAAAAGGCATTTATTTTATTGATCACAGCCTACAACTCTAGCGAATGCATTTTTTTTTTAAAGAACCTGGTCACAATACTTTAAAATACAGATCTATAATACAATGCCCTCGAAATATATTAATATTTCAGAGCTAGGAATTCCAGAGTCTATTATTCTTGCTGATCCTGAATTTAATAGACCAGGGAAAATAGATCTTTTGCTAGGAGCTGAAGTATTTCTAGAATTGATAAAGGTGGGTCGTATGAAGCTACCAAATTCTAAATTAATACTGCAAAATACGGTGTTTGGTTGCATAGTAAGTGGGAGTGTTTACGATTGTAACGATCAGGAACAAATACATTGTGGGTTAATTACTGAAACAGATTTAAATTTCGAAATGAAAAAATTTTGGGAAATTGAAAGAGTAGAAGAAAGTACACCATTGAGAAATACAGAAGAATTAGCATGCGACACCCACTTTATAAACACACATCAGAGAGATATAACGGGCAAATTCATAGTACAAATACCGCTGAAAAAAGATATCCTAGTTCTTTGGGAGAATCAAAACAATTTGCGGAAAATAGAATAAATTCACTTTGGAATAGGCTAGTCAAAAATCCAAATCTTTTAGAGTTATATTGCGCATTTATGGCAGAGTATAGATAGTTAGGCCATATGGAGGAAGTAGAGAAAACAGATGAGCCAATACATGCGAATTATCTACCTCATCATGCTGTTTATCGCCCAGATAAAAGTTCTACAAAATTGAGAGTTGTCTTTAATGGTTCACATGCAACTTCATCAGGAGAATCCCTAAATTCCATACAGCTGAATGGAGGTGTCATTCAAGATGATTTGTTTAGCATAATACTTAGATTTCGTACACACCGCTATGCATTTACAGCAGATGTAAAAATGATGTATCGCATGATACTTATCGATAAAAGTCAACGTGATTTACAGCGCATAGTTTGGAAAGATTCTGTAAATGGTGAGATGAAATATTACAGACTATGTACAGTCACATATGGCACAACTAGTGCCCCTCATTTAGCCATGCGCTGCCTTAAACAGCTTGGTATAGATGGTGAATCTTAATTTCCGTATGCTTCTGGTGTGGTACAATCCGACTTTTACATGGACGATGTCCTGACTGGAGCAGCTGACCTAAAATCGGCTAAGAGACTGCAAATTGAGCTTATTCAACTATTAAATACGTGTGGCATGAACTTACATAAATGGTTTAGTAACCATCCAGAATTAATGGAGCCAGCCTTTAAAAATGAGAATTACACTTTTGAAAATATGAGTGAAACTATGGCACTAGGACTTTGCTGGAATGCCAATGATGATACTTTTACTTTTAGTGTATCATTCAGTGAGCAAACCAAGGTAACTAAAAGAAGTGTGCTGTCAAATATTGCTCGCATTTTCGACCCCTTGGGTCTACTTGGACCAGTTGTGACGAAAGCAAAAATTTTCCTACAAAGACTGTGGAGACTGCAAATTGATTGGGATGAAAATCTCCCTACAGCTGAGCTTGATGATTGGTTGCAGTTTTTAGAATCATTAAGAGCCATCAATAATATAAGTGCTGTTAGATACATTTTTCAAATAATCCAGTGCAAATTAAAATTTGTGGCTTTTCAGATGCTTCGGAGAAAGCCTACGGTGTGGCATTGTATGCTGTGTCTTCAAATTCTTCAGGAGAACAAATTTCTCAGTTGCTTTGCAGTAAAAGTCGAGTTGCACCAATCAAAACAATCACTATTCCTCGCTTGGAGCTCTGTGGTGCAGTTTTATTAGCCAAATTGATGAATAAGGTTGCCAAAACCTTAAAAGTTCCTAAAGAATCTGTTTACTATTATTCAGATAGTACTATTGTATTATGTTGGATTCGAAAACAGCCGTGTGACTTAAAAACCTTTGTGTCATCACGTGTGGCTACGATTCAGAATATTTCTGATATCAGTCATTGGGGACATGTGGCTTCTTCTGATAATCCTGCTGATCTTGTGTCACGAGGTGTAGATCCAGACAAACTTCTCCAGAGTAACTTGTGGTGGAAGGGTCCACTATTCCTAACACAACAAACTGAACCTTCTTTAAATACTGTCGAACTTGAGCAAAATGATAAGGATCTATACAGAAGTGAACTTAAAAAGACTTTTTCAGAGACTTCACTTTTAATATCAAACTGTTCATTTTTTATTGACTATTTTTTGCAATTGAGTAATAATTATGCTAAATTAATAAGAATTCTTAGCTATGTTTTCAGGTTCATTCAGAATGTCAAGAAGCCAAAAGAAAGGTATTCAGGTAAGCTAACATCTGCTGAATTGAAGAAGGCTGAGCAGTTTATCATAAAATCTGTTCAAGAAAAAGAGTTCAGTTCTGAATTCACATTGTTATCTAAGGGTAAGGAGTTACCAAAAAATAGTAGATTACTTTCATTAAATCCTTTCTTGGATAAAAATAATTTAATCAGAGTTGGAGGTCGTCTCCAAAATAGCACGGTAAATTATGCCCAAAAACACCCAATTGTACTGCCCTCTAAACACAAATGAACAGAATTAATTATCGAGTTTTATCACAAAAAATATCTACATATAGGACAACAAAATTTACTTTATTGTGTTCGAAGAGAATTTTGGCCTTTAAACAGTAGGGCTATTTGTAGAAAAATTGTACATAAATGTATTACATGCTTTAGGGCCAAACCTAAATTGTTAGAGCAAATTATGGGCGAGCTCCCAAAAGAAAGAATAAATGTAGACTTTGTTTTTAATTTTGTAGGTTTATGGGAATCGGGAGTCAAGTCCTTCAAGTATCACTTTAAACGTGTTGTGGGCAACTCTAAATTAACTTATGAAGAAATGTTAACTATAATTGTCCAAATTGAAGGTATCTTAAATTCGCGCCCGCTTACTCCCTTGAGTACAGATATTGATGACTTGGAGGTCTTGACCCCGGGACATTTTCTTATTGGTCGCCCACTTAATGCCATTGCTGAATCTGACCTGAGTAATATTGAAGATAATAGACTTAACTTATGGCAAAAGACCACTAAAATGGTTCAGACCATCTGGAAAAAGTGGAAAAATAGTTATTTAAGTACATTGCAGCAAAGGCATAAGTGGATGATATCAAAAAAACAACCTCAAAATAGGAGATATGGTTGTAATAAAGGAAGATGATCTTCCAGTGTCTAAATGGTTATTAGGGAGAATTGTAGAAGTATTTTTTGGTAATGATAATAAAATAAGATTTGTAAATATAAAAACCCCAAATGGAATATATAAAAGAGCAGTATCCAAAATTGCTGTATTACCTCTTGAAAAGTAATTCAGTTTTTATAAGAAAGTGTACATTATTGTAAAATTTCTTTATTTATTATGTATTATGTAAAATTGTTTAAATATTTGCTTAAATTTAACTTAACTGTGACTCATTTATATTGTATTTAATTGTATTGTTCTTTACATTTTTTACAATGGTTGTAATTGCAGTGTTTTAGTTTGAAACCCCCCTCAGAGGTTTCAAGAGGGGCGGTATGTTTGATAAAAGGCTATTTAATTTTCTACTGACTTTGTCACCTAGCAACCAAGATATACCTAATTATTTCAAAATGTAAAAAGTTTTCTGTGCAAACGATTTTTTGTGATAAATACATTATCTGTTTTATTTCTTCAGCTTTTACCTAAGCTGTGTGAAACAATATTCTTTTTGTTTTGAGTTTGATTAGAATGTTTTTTTAATGAGTTATGTGAAAAAATGTTACGGTTTTTATTGGAGTTGTGCTTTGTGAAATTATTAATGTTCGAAAGAACCTGAGTTGAGTTTACGCATGAGAATAAACTGTTTAAAACCAGATACGAGTAATTAATTTTGAGTTGAGTAAAATATTAATAAAATAAACTTTCGAACAAATTGAATTCTTCAACCCCATTGGTTTGATTTTGCTCATTAATGAATTTCACTGAGATTTTATGTTCCTTTATATTATGCATCAATTTATAAGAGATTTGAGCAGAATTATAGAAGTTATCGTATCCCTAAAAAAGTAATAATTATACATGTATATATATATATAGAAAGAGAGAGAGAGAGAGAGATTTACTGATGGTAGTTTTGGGATCTAGGGCCATGATCGATGCAGATCTGCAAAACATTTTCAGAAATTCGAACATAGGAACGACCGCAGTAGGTAGTATTTTACGTGTAATCTATCTAAAAGAGATGGATTGCTGAACAACATTTTAGCGAGAAATTTTTATACTGAGATAACAAAAATGGGCAGTTAACGAACACCTCACAAAACGAAGCCTAGAAGAGCTATGATGTGTTTAAGATTTTCTGTGCTGTATTTAGTTATTACATATGCTGTCGAAATAGAAAACAGTTTAATAGTTGTATACGTATGGCTGAATTAATTATGGGTTACGGGGTGTTCGTTCCTTACATTTTATGGACCACAAATTAGAATGAACTCTTTAGAAACGTTAAATTTTATACTGAGTGATGTAGTCGTAAAAGTAACGGAGGATATAAGCACTAAGCAGAGGGTATACGCACAAGGCAGAGGGTGTACCCTACCCAACAAACACACATCTTATGGGCCGCTTACGTTTACGTTAGCCTCCTCCCCAAGCGTACGATCGGAGACCACTGTCATTGGCCATGTGTCCCGCCGGCCGCAATAAGTCAGCATACTAATTGGACTTAAATAAATGAAGATGTCCACAATCACGCCACAAACTTTTAAACAGAAATGTTGTATAGCCTCAAACTGGCCACGTGGATTCTTTTAAAGGCCATTAAAAAATAAAAGCCAAACAGAAGCTCGCCGACTCTTTGCCATTTGTGTTTGCCAAGCATTAAATTAACCAAATGCTGCCCATAAATTTGCCTTTTAAGGTTATTTAATGATGTAAACCAGCTTAAAGCTAGTCCTTGACATGCCCTAAAGATTATTTAGGCATAAATCAAAATTTATTCTATAATAGCAAATAACTTTTAGAAGGTTAATTACATGATAAAATGTTTTTGTATGGAAAGAAAACTAATGTTCACTCATGCACACTTTAATTAAATAAATAAATAAATCCATACATAATCTATAAATTCACTCATTATGAACTTTATAAAAAATATCTAAAACATAATGTCTGATATAATGAATTATTTTTTAATTATATATTTCAAAAATTCATATGGAATGTCCTTTCAAATGTTTGCATGTGGTGCAAATTTTAAAAGTATATTATTGAAAAAATAATACTATATCACGTAAAATAATACTAATAATCATATAAAATAATACTAATTACAGTATCATGAACAGTGTTTTTGAAAAAAAATTATAAAGTTTAGTTTAAATGAACATATAGTTTTCCTGAAAAATGTATGTAAATGAGCATTAATGATTTTTTCCCACGCAGATCATTTCGTCTTTCTAATGAGATTCAAACAAGCACCCTTTTTTATGGAATAAATTTTGGATTTTGCATACAATCTTAAATGATCTAATATATAAGATGTATGTTATAATTTTAAATGTGTTCGGGATATACTTTTGTTTGCTGTTTTTTAAGTATTTATTTGCAAGTCTTTTACCAGTATTTTATGCTTATTCAATGAAGAAATATTTAATTATCTTATTATAGTTCCTTTTTTATGTATAATGATTTTATTCTGTAAGAAAGATTTAAAAGTTTTAATTTTGGCAAATGTAAGATAACATTTACTTTATATTGCGTGATTCACCAATATTCTAATATATTAAAACTCTATTTAACTTTCAAAATAATTAGAGTTTTTTTAATATATAAAGTTTCAGAGCACAACTTATCAGTCTAAAATAAAAAAATATATTTATACAAATTATTTTAGCTTTTCTTAAACACTCGAGAGTATTCTTTAAATAATAATTTTAAATGTCACCAATATTTTAATAAAGTTTTCTGAATTTTATTCAAAATTTTATTTCGATGTTCTAATTTTTATAAATTTTTCTTCAATTACTTTAATCAAAAATACTATTAAATTTCTCACCTAGAAAAAGAAAACAGATTTTTCTCAAGCTCTCTATTTCTCTCTTTTTTTTAATTCCACTGAAGCAAACTATTTGATAGAATCTCAATTTATACAGATAATATAAGCATTCAAAATAATGTAGATAGTCCTCAGCGAAAAGGAAATAAATCATAAAACTATTATATGTTGAATTAAATTTCACAATATTTTACACTATTTAAATTAAATTGTACAGTATTTGAAGAAATAAAATAGGGGGATAAACTATTTTTCACCTATAAGAATAAACTTTATTTAAATTAAACTATCCAAGATTTCACTATATAATCAATTACTTTGAAAAAAGCCTCAATATTTACTAATTTAAACAAAATTTTAATGTAACAGAACATCAGAAAATTATGTTATTTAACATAAATATTATTTTACGATTTTGCCAAAAAGAAACTGTTAAAATACACTTTAATCAAATACCTAAATACGCTCTATTATTCAAAATAAAATAAACATGTATAAAAAAACACAGATTAAACTAAATTTATAATTCTTTAATGAATAAACAAAAATTAATAAAGTTTACTAATAATTTAATAGTGGACGTACATGTCATACCTATTTCTTGTACAACCACTAACTTTTATAAACAGCCACCCATTCGTTCAGTAGGGTGCCAAATGAATGAAGATCCGACTTCTGCAAAATAGAAGGGGGCGTAATTGAGGGACAAACGAATTCTTAGAAATTTTCCTGCACCTCCTATGGCCTTGGCGAGATTTTTCCCTTCGGAAAGACATTTCGTTGGATTTTTTTTAAGAAGATATAACAGATATAAGCTCTTTGGTTTTTAAATTATGAAAACAGTTCTATAGATAGGTAGAAGGAGCTAACCCAGGATGACTCTTACTCGGGGACCTCTATAGCCTTTTTCAGGCCCTGATTATGAGCAAATGCTTAATTGTAATAAATAAAATACGTTATTCCTCCCTCAATAATATTGTATGCATTTATGTTTATTTAATTATACATATATATATATATATATATATATATATATATATATATATTGCAAGAGGAAAAAAATGATAAATTTTCAACAATGTGGAAGGGGCAGAAGAGTTTTCAAGTACTTTTCTCAAGAAATTTGTTGATATTGTATCTGTCTTTTTTCTTTTTTTTTTCTTTTCTTTTTTTTCACACGTTCTAATACATATGATGAACCTTTAGATTTAAGTTTTAAACAATTGTTTAAAACTTTAATCTAATAAAACAATTGTTTAAAACTTTAATCTATTAAACAATTGTTTAAACTATTGTTCAAAACTTTTATCCAATGATTCATCATATTTATAACTATAACCAATGAATCAAATACATTATTTTTGCCCTTTTCTTTCTATTTAGTAAATTTATGCACCGAAAATTAGAAATATTCATTTTTATTCCAATGTGATCACAAAAATATATTCATATAAAATATTAATGCACATATTAAAACCAAGAACATTAAGCGTTTTATTTTATTTATTGTCTTAAAAAAATCTTTTAATTAAAATAGGGAAATTTTATTTATATATTATTCAATAAAACATAAATCATGCAAAATACTAATGTTTTTAAATATGACATATATATGTCACCTATTTTAGTGTTTTAAATATATATCTCGCATTATATTTACATGTTTATTAAAATCCAGATTTAAAGTAATTAAATTTACGTTGAAAGAAATAGAGACAAAAAATCATCTCTCTAAATAAAAATGCTGATTAAACGACATTAGCCCTCTGTTTTCTAAAAGATGGGGTAAGGGCATTACGTGCTTGCCAGAAATCAACCTTTAAGATTTGGCCGGCAAAGTAAACGGAACAGTTATTTCACTGCCGATCCATTATCGGCTTGACGATAGCTGCCGCAATTAGCGGCTAGTCATTTATGACACAATATTGTTTAGTTACAAATGGCTTTAAATTCTGGCCGCAACAAAACCAGTTTGTTTCCATGCATCGTATGTTTGTTGGGTAGAGTGTATATCGTATAACTTTATTGATAACCAGAGGGTATATGGTGTTCCTTTAAAAAATCCATACCCTCTCTTATACCCTCCACTACATCCCTATTTATTCTTTAGGTCCTTTATAAATAAATATTTTTAATTGAAATTTAGATCATAAATTATTAACACTCTTGACTCTACTTGAGGTTTATCGGACTGCACAGTAAAGACGATCTTTTCGAAAATTAAGGAGATTTTGAAAGGCCAAAATGACAAATTGAGAATATTTAAAGGGGTCTTTGACTTATTTTAAAATAATTCTTATTTATTGAGTTAAAATTTTTAATATCATTTTTGTGATCGTTAGCAGCATTATTTGTAATAAAAATCACATAATAAAACTTCTCATGGATCTTTAAATAATTAATATTTTAAAATTTGTTAAAAAAGTGCGGTAATTTAAAATAGTTATAACTCGAAATATTTTTTGTAGAATTTTATTTTTTTTTATTTTTTTTTAAATAAACAGATATATATATATAAGCTTTAATTCTGATTCAGCATTTAAAAAAATAATAATTTAAATAAAAATTAACTAACGTGGTCTGGTGTAATAACGCCAGGCGGGGTAATAACGCCAAGTGCTAATATTTTGCATAATTATGAAATAATCTGGTAAATGACACCCATGTGCTCTGCGCAGAAGGGTTTTGAGTCATATAAATCGAAAAAAACAGCTTCAAATTAATTTGTTTCATTTTTAGGTCTTATTGTTTTTACAAGCAACTAAAATTAACGCTTGATAAAAATTTTACGAGATACATTTTGTGATGTGAAGACTATTTTTTTTATCCGGAAATACTTTGTTGATTACATAAATTTGTAGTACATTTCATGGATTTTCAAATTGTTGTTGAAGATTTTGGATATCTTTTCGAGATAATTTATAATTTAAAATGTACAGCGCAATAACTATAATGGGGTAATAACGCCAATCCTTGGCATTCATACCCCGGTTGTTTCTCTACAGTGGCCGAGCTACATCCTAAATATTGATTCAAAAAACACAGTTAAATCTGTGCAATGTTTCTAATAATTCTATTTAAGCGGTCCTTTTTAAGCAAAAAGAAGCTCACGGTCTGATATTCTTTTTCCTGATCCCCCCCCCCCCCACACACACACACACCATACCTTTATTTTACTCACACTTTCACAAAAAATTGAACATTTTCAATAGCTTAGAATGCAATTTGTCAATTTCTAAATTTGTAGAGTTTGTATTTTTAGAATTGGGCAATCTACATGCAATTATCCCATCTTATTTCACAGTTTTGTTTGCATGGCGTTATTACCTATATAGGTGAGTAATAACGCCAAATAGCATTGGTCAAGAAATCACGCCATTACATTTTATGAATACATATCTGTTAAATTATTTTTTTTATATAGATAGTCAATGAATTGCTGTATCAAATCATATATTTGTTTGAAAAATACAATCTAAAACTGAGCCGTGAAAATTGGTAGAACCTTAACGTGGCGTTATTACCCTAGGGTACCTTAATTACTATTCAATACTTTTGAAAAAAAAACTTAAAAAAATGATATTTTTTTCATGTCTTCTACAGAATTTTCAATCTTTTATTATTGTTTATCAAAACAAAAAATTTGCTTAATTGAACCAGAAAAATACTGGGATTAAATAATGCGAAATCTACAATAAAATTTCTTGGTGAGAATAATAAATTATGATTGGAATATAGATGCTCGTGCGTGATATGGGCAAATCAGAGAAGCGGTAAAAAAAAACACACACACACACAAATTTGTTTCAAAAAATAATATTTTCAAAAATTAATATATATATATTTTAATTTGCCGAATCAAAAATAAAGTGAAATCATTGAAAAAGGCATGTTCCAAATTTGACCCAATTGTCATTAACTGTTCTTGATTTATAACAATTATATATGCAAAATGTTGAAAAGCCCATCATGAAACTTTTACAAGAAGTCGTTTCCACGACCGTCATTGCTTGAAAGCTAAATTTTAAAAACATGCCAACACGAAAAAATTCATATATACTATGCCAATTAAGATAGAAACATGATTTAAACGTCAATTTAAACAGAAAAAAAACAAAGCTAAAAGTTTTGAATAAAAGTTATAGGCATTATTTCCATTGACAGAGAGGATAATAATACAATTAAATGCATTACATTTTAAGAATTGTGATATTTCCTTTAAAATATTTTATGTAATTTACTATGATTATTTTAGTAAATATTCTACAAAAAAGTATTATAATTACTCGCTTATTTAATCAGTTTTTCGAAAAAACATAGATAAATTTCACATTGTTATTGTTTCAAAATTCCCGTACATTATCAGGCATTAAAGAAGATAATTACTATAATACAATAATTTCTTGACAAATAATTCCATAGATAAGAGGATATTCCACAAATATTTTACGCTGTATACTTCTTTAAGTGCATGAAATCATCTAAATTATTTACAAAGTTCAATGTGCGGTTCTGTATATTTATGAAACCGGCATAAAATTTTCTAAATGAAATAAATATTATATAGACGAATATTCAAAAATAAATAAATGATCTTAAGTTTTTTTCGAGTATATCTATGTCTTGTTATTATACTACTGTCAATAAACAATGCAGGAAACGCAATTATGTAAATTCAAAATGCAAAGATTATCAAGATTCGATTAAATCTACGAAAAACGTCGAAATATTAGGTCGTCAGACTTGATAGACTTCAAACCTAGTCTCTCCAAGCTAAAGATTTGAGATCAGCATCTCTCAGTTACTGGTGGGGTGAATAAATTTAAGGGGGTCAGGTATCCTTTGAACTAAGAAAATACATGAAAAAAGGCCTCTGTAAGAATTGAAGTCATCTATATCCAATTCACTTTTAATTATAGAATTGAGAACATATGTTTAAAAAAATAACTTTAACTATATACAAAATATAATTTCGGTTTAGATAAGTTACAGCAGATTAAAAATTTCTCATTGGTATTGTACATATGCAATAAGAAAATGTTTTGCCAGGAAAAATGTAAGGGTATTTTCTATACACTTCGTAACTTCCATAAACTGCTATTGTTTAAACAAACAGTAGCAATGGGAATTTTATCAAGTATATTGTCAAATATATCTATTTTTCTTTCACATATAATTGCACACACAGAGAATGCTAAATTTGTGTACAAATTGTAGATACTTTACTTCGTACTTATGTGTTTTATACAGCTACTCAAGTTTGTCTTATAATTATAGAACTGTGAATAGTAATACTCGAATCTTCAATAAAAATGTAACATATAAGTTTAATTTAAAATAATATCAGAAACTAGCAATTTGATTTTATTGTCTCGGCTGGATCTCTCAGAAAAAGAAGCAGAATCTTTCGAGCCTAATGTCCCTCACAGCGGACTTTATAAAAAATACAGAATTTGTCCAGAGCTCAAGCCTCCAGAATCACAACAGTTAGTGGTATATATATATATGTATATATATATATATAATTTCGTATCAAGGAAGCACCTGCCAGATACAAAAGACTTCATGCGGCAGAAGGCAGGTAGGTAAATATAGGTTGATAAAATAAAATAGGATTCATTCTGCCTCGGAACAGATTCCCTATGCGACAAGGGATGGAAGAATGTGCGAAAAAACTATTTAGCGACAAGAGGCAGCTGAAACGGTTACACGTCCAACGTACGTAGTTAGAATTTACATTTGAAAAAGATGTCTATGGATGCGTTTTAGTTTGTTTAGCAGGAGGTTGCGTGTTAATATATTACATAGCCAGCCTTCTAATAAAAATGCCGGGCGTTTTACCTTTTCCGGCATACTGTGCCCAGTCCGGGATACCTTATTTTAATTGCAAACTTGCAAAGAGGACTTTAATAAAATTTTGTTTTACAACGAAAGCTTAACTTAAAGGGTTCTGAAATTTTCAAAAAGTTTTTTCGAAATTCCGATGCCAGTCGATAATTTCTCATTTTACTAAGAGAATTTGCCCGTGCTGGAAATGTTTAAGTGCCAGCGTCGCATGTGTTCACTGTGGAAGTAGGCATGGCTCAGCGTGCCATCCTCAAAGCATTCACGCTAATACACAGGTTAAGAGGTGCACTTAAATTTGTCTAGGTAATACATAAAGAGGCCAAGGCCTGTCAGAAAGCTGGCTGTGTTCGGCGTGAGGCTATGAAGTTGAAGGGAAACTTTAGGCTCGAAATTATGTGTGTGTCTACATTTTCGAGATGTGTCCCAATACTCCTGCCATGACGTCAAAATACTGAATATTAGGATTATCTTGACGTATGATTTTGGGTACAGGGAGATGTGTATTTATGGTAGGTTTTAGTGTAGCTTGTTTCGCTAGATCATCAGACAACTCGTTGCCAAAGGTACTTTTATGAGCTAAGACATGAACCAGTGAGGTACGGTGAATGAGGGAGGTACTGTTTGAGTTTTGTCTTAATTTTGTAATGCAAGAGGAACTTTAGTTCTGTGTGCTTATATAGCCTGTAGACCGGAGAGACTGACGCTGAAGATGAAAATACTTCTGCCTGGGTTTGAAACTACTCATTTTAATAAATACCATCACAGATATTAACTCGTTTTTATTCCAATTAATTGACTGAAGAAAAAAATTTAATTGCTATTATTTATGACAGCCGGCTATCTGCACAAAGGAAATATAGGGATTAAGTAGAAACGACGTTCGTGGGGTTTTTTCTAAGAGAACCTAACAAGTGTGTTTATGTAAAGATATTCAAAGTTAGAAGAAATTCAGGGAAAACTCTAAATGGTTAGGCCAGCAGACAAGATTGTTTTCGAACCTAATCCCTCCCGTCTAGAGTTTTGAGATTAGAATCTCGCAGCCACTGATGGGGTGAAGAAATTTAATATGAAAGTACTGAATTAATAATATTGAAGTATTAACATTTATAACAACATTTAAAAATATTAACATGCATGAGATCGAAGAATATTTTGGTTACATTAGTTTTCGTTCTATTTTTTTTTCATTTTTCTTCATTACAGATGTAACTTTCCCACACTCCTTACTTGTCTATCTTGTACCTTGAATTGAAAAACGCTAAGTTAGATGCTTAAATTTGCATTTAAGTTTTTATTCTTCATCCTTTCATTTGGTATTTTAAAGAATGTTTTACTTGTTCATAATATATTTTGCTATGCTAATTTTCTGCACATTAATATGAGTGTATATATTTTTTTCTTATATTTACAGGGATTGCTTGAATTCAGAAATAATTGTACTTCTAAACATTTAAATTTAACTAAATTTTTGATAGCACATCAAAACAAAGCTCAAATTTAGTTAAATGCGCAGCTTTTTTAATTTGTAACTTTCAGTGAAATCACCACTTTAAATGTGCTCAGACAATTTAAATATATGTGGTTTTCATTGAACTTCAATAAATAAATTATTTTTAAACCCGATTTCAAGACGCGTTTATCTAGATAGTTTAATTTAGCTAAATTACATATAACATATCAAAACCAAATTCAGAATTAGTAAAATGCTAAGATTTATTATATTTTAGCTTTAACTGAAAAAATGAATAGCACTCAAATTTTAAAACAGATGAAAATGTAGTGGTGAATGAAATTTTACTTCTAAAACGACATATCTAATCAAATAAGAAATAAAAAATTATTACTCTTCAAGGAGTCTACATACATAATTTATTTTAATATTTGATGTAGAGAACCTTGATCTACTTTCCAGAATTTTATTCAAAAAAAAGAAAGGAAAAGCCAGTTTTTACTAAATATCACAAAATTTCTGCGCATAGATAGCTCCAGAAATAAACGACAAAATTTTATTCACAAATGCAATATTACATAATGCACATAAAGATTTTATTTAATCAATTTTTAAATATTTTTCAGTCATATTATACCAGGATTAGTCATTTTTAAATCTATTTTAATAAAGTATTATGTAAAAAATGAACGAAAATAATATTTTCAAATTTAAAAAACATGTATTTCTATTACATTTCGTATGTTAAATATTTTCTGCTATAAATTTTCTCTATGGGAATAAATATTTTCGCTTTTTAAATGAATGACTTTAAAGTTAGTTTCCTATATAACTTTGTTGACTTCCTGCATGCCACACAAATTCCCCATATCACGAATAGGAAAGTATAAATAAAAATTTGTCTCTCCCTATTCTGACATTTTATCTGCGATGCGAAGTATAAGAATTCAAGAAAATTCGTAGGTTAAGTCGAAAATGATCGAAAAACTATAAAAAGTTTTCGATGCATATAACTGAGATATTCAAACTGATCAAACATTAGATAAGGGCATGTCTTTCATAAAATTATATATATATATATATGTTCATCAAACCAATTTTTAGACCGCAAAAATATAGTCCGAAGAAATATTCAATATTCTCAGAGGTATTTGAATGAATAGACATATGAATATTTAAGTTAAGTCTATTTGAATCATTTTATATGACTATTGAGTAAATCATGCTGTAATGATGGGTAATACATTAAACTATAAAATATTAAAAACAAAAAAATATCTGTAGCTCATTGTTTTTCAGACCTTATGTTTGCCTTTTTATATATAAAAAAAAAAACATGGGATCCAACCTGCACCTCCCAGATTACAAAATATAAGGGAAATTTTTTAAAAACCATTTGTAAAATGGTTGTTCTAGAGATTTCTGAGACATATCTGAATCTTTGTAAGATGCGCCTTTTATTCGTTTTCTGGTAGGTCCATCTTTAATGCATGGCATACATAATATATGATTCTGCCATTACATAAGGCACAGTTTTTTTGTTATTAAAAAGATTCAGTAATCTACTATTTTCGCTTTACTTTCAACAAAAATCGAATAATCTTGCTGCCACGATGACAAAAAAGTATTAAAATAATAATAATAATAATAATAATAATAATCAAATAATAATAATCAAAATAATAATAATAATAATAATAATTGTAATAATAATAATAATAATAACCTAAAAACAAATTGAGACACAGATTTCAAACAAATTGTATTTAAAAGTACATTTTCCCGCTGTACGACAGTGTAAAAATTGAAAACGTGCGATGTTTATAAGTTAAAATATTTGTAGTACTGAAAGTAGTAAAACTGAAATTTCACCTAAAACTTTTCCAAGAATATTAATGATTAATTCATGGCGTTCGTAATATGTATGACTCTATCATTACGTAACACCGTATTGATCATCATAAAAAATATGTTTAATTTTTTTATTGTTGTTTTAATGTAGAATTTATTTATAAGTCAAATATTTTAATCTTTCAAAGTATCATTTTCTAAAGACACAAAAATCATAAATGAAAGTTCGATCTTGTTCATTTGCATTAATGTATCCTTCATACGCCCACCCTCTGCAGTGAAAGCACTATATCCAACTTCCCTTAGGTTTAGATTGTTCATGTAAGCCGTTGCAAAAAATGCATTCTTCACTTTCATCTTCGTCCTCGTTTGATGTTGTTGTTCTTTTCGTATGACTTTCTTTTTTACATCAGTTTTTCTATTTTTCTTCTCTGTCATCATGGAAAGCTTCACTTCAGTGTCAAGTTCTTCTTGTCTTTTTTCCCATCTTTTCTTTTTCTTCTTGTTCGAGTTCTAATTTTTAGGGCTTGAAATAAGGATAGATGTTGCAATAGAAATAACTAAAAACAATCTTCTATATAACAACTTAATTTAAATAATAGTTTTTGTATGGTTTTTAAATATTTATAGATCGTCAAACAATGCATAAACAAGTTAATTCTGTTTCAATAACGCAAATAAATGAGTTGTCCAATTCCGGAAACTTCCTGGTTATGCCCGACCATCTGCATCCCGGTTTTGTCTGACTACGCCATTTTGATGAAATGTTGCTCTAGCGTTGTTCATATAACTCGTAGACACCGATACAAAACGTTAAAATAACGAGTAAATACTAGACTATCATACGTTATACTGACCTAATCTAAATCTTTTGGTACTTAAGATGGCTAACGTAATATTGAAAACGTCGAAATTTTAACATTTACACGTGAAATCTGGTTACTGCGAGCTGTCATATCGCTCGCCTAAAAATAATTCTAAACGTTTCGGCTAGATACACTGTAAAAAAGAATCTGTAAAGGTACTAAATATTTTCTAGGACACTGGGATTCCAAGAAATTTTCATGTAACGGTAACAGGGAAAATCCATGTAACCGATTCTAAAACTTGAGTTTTTGTTGTTACCGTTACAGGAAAAGTTCTTGGAACCCCAGTTTCCTAGATAAAGTGTAGTACCTTTACAGATTTTTTTTTACAGTGTACTGCTGCAAATAAAGCCGTTCCCTGATTTATCCACCTACCCAGTTTTATCCAACTTTCCCCTACTTGAAAAGATATATTGTCATTACAGGAATTTATTAGAGAGAAGCAAAGAACATAAACGTGATTTAAAATTTAATAGACAGTCAACAGCTTTGTCCAGATTATCACTGAAGGGAACTATATAAATTGTTAATTTTGATGATGTAAAGATTGTTTCTAACTGTTCCAATCCTCAAAAAGCTTTTATAAGAGAATTGATAGAAATTGGTTTAAGGAGGGAAGATGTCTGTAATGAAAATATATATTTTCAAGTACCTGATATTTGGTTTAATATTTTAAAAGAAGTACTTTTTTAATTTTTTACCCCATATTTTTATCATAGCTTTATAGTCTGCCAAGAGATGGCGCCTTACCCGCGATTCATTTTGATTCTTCATTTTTTGTGATTCTACGTACGATTGTTATCCGTTTCTTGTATGTCTGTATGTTGTAGTGTATGTTCTTCTCCTTTAATGTTACATAATACCTGTAAAGATGACTCATTGGATTGAGTACGAAACGTTGAGTTTTATCATATTTTAAATGTGATTAATGTTTGTTTTTAATTATATTGTACGCTGATAAGTATAAAAGTTTGCTTTTAACCAGTAAATGTTTACAGCGTAACTCTAAGATTTTATTCATTTCATCTCTAAACCTTTTATTAAATTGAATTTTTAATGGACGTATATCGATTAGGTACAAATTTTAATACTTTTTAAATGATTTATTTTACTTTTTTTGCTATACAGATTGATCATCAAAATTATCTGATAATGAGAAAAAATAAGCTCACTAAGTTATTGTTGCAACCAATGTCTAATGCGGCAATTATTTATGTTAATTAAATAGTACTGAACTCAGTAGTGTACTTCCGTGTTTGAATGTGATCAGTATTCATGACTTATGGTTCAAAGATGTAATTTACATCCAAGTCAAATGTGGTGAATAATTGGTAGAATCGAGGAAGTTTAGGCACAAATGGGCATCGCCCGAGATTTGAATATTCCTCAAAGTGTCATTCAAGAGCTTCGAGCAACCTTTTTAAATACTAGATTCGATCATAGACAGTCTGGTCGAGAGAGATATAAAACAACAACCGCATCCGTAGTACGTTTTATGTTATTGTGGCTCGATGAAACCGCGAAGAGACTACAAGAGGATTGGTTTGTGACATTCAGGCTCCCATGGAAACTTGAATTAGCCATTATACTGCTGCACGAAGGATTAAAAAGGGTAGACTGCATGCGAGAAAATCCAATAGTATGCGTCAGATTAACTCCAGATTTTAAAGATGCCCTTTAAACTGTTGCCCTCGTCATGTTCAATGAAGCCAAGAAGACTGAGTTCAAGTAATTTTACCGACGACTCCAGATATATCCTGAACATTGATTCTAGAAGTGTTTTGATCTGGAAAGAGGAAGGAACATGCAACTTGACTTCAGTTGTTTATAAAATATCTCGTTCGAGCCAGTCTTTTTCGGCTCAGTTAAACATGAGGACGGCAACGATTTAAAGAACCCCTTATGAAGCTAGAGTGAGTGGGATTCAACCTATTTATTTTCTCGTATACAGTCCACCTCGTTTAACCCCTTGGGGACGAGCGACACGTATACGTGCCGCAAATAGGCTTAAGAATCCATGTTTATCGCATCTAGTAAAATTATGCGGTAAATTTTGCCTTATTTGATCGGAGCATTTTCTCGATTTAATAAGTCACTAATTTCTGTTTTTTAAAACTGGTGACAAAACATTAAAAGTTTCGCCAAAAGCTCTCGTCGCGAAGGGGTTAATTCTTCGTGCAGCAGTGGAACGGTTAATCCGAGTTCCTCTGGCAGCCTGAAGGCCTGGAACCAAATCTCTTATAGCCACTTCACTGTTTCTTTGAGCCAATGACAGAAACTGATCTTCATTTGTAGTTGTTGCTCTTCGTATTTCTTGATCAAATTGACTATCAACGGATCAAAAGTTTAAAAAGCGATTCAAAGCTCTTGAAATAACACTTTGAGGATATTCAAACTTTGGGAGACCTCCATTTTTTGTTTAACCTCCGTGATTTTATCAATTATTCGCCACTGTTGACCTTAATTTAAATGATGTCTTTGAGCCATAACTAATTAATAATGATTACTCTCACACACCTCATTCATTTTAAACAACACTACAAATCATAATTCTAATATAAGTCCACATTGTCAATCACCTAATTTGCATATTTTCGATGCTAATTGTTAGAAGTGCAGTTTTGTATTCAATAGTATTTAATTAATATAAATTATTGCAGCACTAGGCATTAATGCAACATTAACTCGGTGAACAGAATTTTCCTTTAATTTTGATGACTAGTGATTATAAATGAACATATTTATGCATGAAAGTTTGAAAAAGTTTCTTACATATTTTAGACAGGATCGTATAGCTTTCAGAAATTCTTCATTCTAATTCAAATGCCAAAATTAAACAAACATACAATCTAAAATGTAGAATTATCCTCTTTTTGTGTAAATGAACTTGTACATTATATTTTCATTTTTTTTTATTTTTATTTTATACATTTCCAAAAACACCAAACAACAATGAAATCACATATTTTGCATCAATCATTGTATCAATTTATAGGCTTTATATCTTTGAAACTAATAACAGTGTTCCGCAGTTTTCTTATTGTAACATAATTATTTCAATAATTGAATACTTCTTCATTATTTACAGTTTTTTTTATTGAATTCCAGATCTCGCTGATAATTAATTTATTTTATAAGAAAACATATAATTAACGCATAAAAAATATCGATTATTATTTGTTACCGTATTAATGTATTGTTCATTCGCTCCTTAATTAAATTAAAATATTCCTATAATACAAAGCATCTATTTTACAAATACATTTCGCCTAGAGTTTTGAGATATAAAAATTAATAAATGTTTGTGATATTTTTTCTTTAGAATAAAAAGTATGGTCTTACTAATTATTAACATATATGTTATTTTCTCTCCCTCGGGAATTTCAAACAAAGAATTCTCAGCAGAGAATCGATTTTCTATTGGGAAATTGAAATAAAAATCAAGTTATGAAGATTAATGTATTAATGATTGTAAATTATAATTGAATATTTCAATTATATTTTTTGAAAATATATTTTGATGAATTGTCCAACAATAAACATAAACAGTGGCGGTCAAAAGTTTCCGGCCTGTTAGTTTGTTTGATTTATTTACCAGAAGGTTTCAGCGAAGAAGGAGCACAATTGTTTCAAAATTTAGGAATATGTGAAAGTCCTGTGACCATTTTATCATTTCGATTGGTAACTGAAGATAAATCCTGGAAAGGAGCCGAATTCAAATTTCGTGTGTGCAAAAGTTTTCAGCCGCCCGTAGTTTATTTGTTTTTTTTTATTGGTAAAATGCTTTTTGTTGTGTTTGCGAACGAATCAAAGTGAATACCATAGTTTAAATACAAAAATAAAAAGTTCAACAATTATTGTTCATAAATTAGTGATTAGTTTGTCGCTAAAGGGCCAATCGTCTCGAGATATAGCTGCAAAGTTGTGATATAGCTGCTGAGACCCCGGAAAATGACTGTTTCTGTGGAAGGAATTATCTGGGGAAAATCAGTTGATGAACTGCATAAAAATTCCATTGCAATATCCCGCGATTTACGAAATGGAAATATTGCTGAAATAAGTCAGTCTACCTTATCAATTTGCTGATGTGATGCAGAACTTTATGGGAGAGTCGGTGTTAAAAATTTTTCAGAGGTAAAAAAAAAACAACGTGTCCGACTGGCGTTTTACAAGGAACACAAAGTCTGATCAATTGAAAACTGGACAAAAGTTCTATTTTTCCATCAATCGAATTTCAAACTTTTTAGCGAGTGATGGCAGACACTGCGTAAGATGACCCAACAACAAAAGATATAATTCGACTTATATTTTCCCACAATGAAGCATGGAGGAGGACACGTTATAATTTGGGGAATAATTTCTTCAAAAAAGTGTTGGTCCGTTATTTGAAATCCGCGGCAAGATGAATGATGCAATGTATAAGAATGTCTTTTAAGAATATAGACTACCTTATTAGAGGTAAAATATTGGTCGCAACTATTTGTTTTATAATGATGATGGCGTAATGAATGTATGCAAACTCGAAAAGCAATGGCATTTGGACAAAAAATTTCCACTTTTGAAATGGCCAACCCAAACGCCCGAGATTAATCCAATAGTAAACCTATGGAAATAAGTTGGCAAACATGCGTGGAATTATAAATATTCAAACTCAGACGAAATTTACGAACAATTGCAAGAAGTATGGAAGAAACGTACCATAGATGATCTTGAACCGTTGATTGTATCAATGTCATGTTGCATCGCCACAGTGAATATTACCGGGTATGGTGATAAAATACTAATAGAAAATGTTGTTGATCACTGTTATTTTATATTACAACAATATTTTTTTTTCTAAACTTGCGAAAGTGGCTGGAAACTTTTGAGCTCATGTGTTTTCCATCGCAATTATTTTTGTCAGTTAAATTTATTTATAGTTATATGTTATTCCATAAATAAATTCCGAACAATTATGTCAATAAAATGTATAAGTACTACTTTGAGATTCCTCTTCATATGGGCATACTTAAAAATTAATTAAAATATTTTTACTGGCCGGAAACTTATATATATATAAATTAAACATTATCTGTTTACATACTTTAAATTATAATTTACATGAAAAATGAACGATTATTAAGGGAGTCCGAGACACAAAAATCTTCATTTTTTTAATTTACTGCATTAAAACTTATTTTTGTTTTTTTTTTCTGCTTAAAATGACGATTAAATCATGTTATATATTAATTAAAACAGAAAATGATAATTTTTACATTTTGGTTAGTTTTCAAAATGTAACTTTCAAACAATAATTGTTATGGAAAAGCTTTCTTGCGGAAATGCGTTTTTCTTCATGATGGTTTAATCTATCATTTAGCCTATTTAAATTGTTATAACTACAGAACTTAAAGAAAACTTAAGATAAAAGACTCAAGCTTGGAACATGTATTCGTTTTACTTTAATTTTAGTTCAGTAAATAAAAAGAAAATAATTACTTATAAAAGTCCAAATTTTTAATTTAAATACTTTTAATTTTTATTTAAATTAATATTTTTGAAAACGCTTAATTAAAGCTTGTGTTTTTCTGTTTTTTGACAGGAAACAAATTGTATTTCTACAAATAATTTTTGGAGTTCTAACGATTTTGTTTTACCCCACTTTTTTCAATAAATTTTATGTAATTTTTTTAATAAAATTATGTTTTTATCTTGTGATTTTGTTTGCTAATGGTATGGCTAACCATTAAAAAAAATAAAATTTTATCTCAATAAATCTAAATTATAAAAAAATGTGTACCGGACCTTAATATAATGTATAATAAATGTAATTTATTAAATTGTAATAGTTTTACCCCCAGTTACAAAGCGTCGTTAATAAGGTACCCTGGGGTAATAACGCCACGTTAAGGTTCTACCAATTTTCACGGCTAAGTTTTAGATTGTATTTTTCAAACAAATATAGGATCTGATAGAGCAACTCATTGGCTATCTACATAAAAAAAAATAATTTAACAGATATGTATTCATAAAATGTAATGGCGTTTTTTCTTGACCAATGCTATTTGGCGTTATTACCCATCTATATGGGTAATAACGCCATGCAAGCAAAACTATAAAATAAGATGGAATAATGACATGTAGATTGCCCAATTCTAAAAATGCAAACTCTACAGCTCTAGAAATTGACAAATTGCAATCTAAGCTATTGAAAATGTACAATTTTTTTGTGACTCTGAAAGAAAAAGAAAGCTGTGATGGTGGCGGGGGGAGGAGGTAAAAGAATATCAGATTCTAAGCTACGTTTTGTTTAAAAATGACCATTTAAATAGAATCATTAGAACATTAGAATGCACGGATTATTTGAATTAGTATTTATATTCCCATGTATGCATTCTATGCGATAGAAAATATTGAT
This sequence comes from Maratus speculifer, assembly GCA_964019185.1. NCBI lineage: Eukaryota > Metazoa > Arthropoda > Arachnida > Araneae > Salticidae > Maratus > Maratus speculifer. The sequence goes on along the minus strand of OZ025298.1, from coordinate 183,107,741 downwards.
TTTTTTGTGAAAGTGAAAGAAAAAGGAGTGAGGGGGAGCTTCAACAGAATATAACACCCTGTGTCTCTCTTTGCTTAAAAAGTCCCGCTTAAATATGATTATAAGAAACATTGCATGGTTTAAACCATTCATAATGTAATATTTTAATCATGTGAAGTTTTATAATAACTAGAGTTATATGTATCAAATATTTTTGTTAAACCTTAACTGCTGTTAGCGTCTCACATACCGCTTAGTTTTTCAAGTTTCAGAGTTTAACTTGCAATTTTTAGTTTAACTATAGATACCGGGAAAATTTTATTTAATTTGGAGTCCTATTACTATCTCAAGAAACTTTTGAATAGCTGAATTTTATTTATAATAGTCCTGTATATAAGGTTCAATACAAAAATAATATTCTAAAACTTAATTTAACATTTTATTCATCGTTAGATTATGCGGTCTGACAGGCCGCTCACAGTAAGTTATGCGACAATTTTTGTCACAGCAGTTAAGGGTTAATACTATTATAGTAAACTAGTAAATAGTTTTTAACCCATAACTACACACTAATGCGGATTCTCCAAACCTACAGTTAAGTTGTCGACGTTTTAAAGAGCATGCCTTAATAAATTTTTAATAAATTGAATAAAATTTTTGATTAAAAAATATTATCCCAAAGAGATATCTTATTCAATTTTATACATAAATCATATGGTTATGTATCATTATCTCTATATTAGCATCAAAATTAACCTTTAACTGCTGTTAGCAATCTGACACTGTACCCCCTCCCTCCCCCCCCCCAAAAAAAAATAGCGTTTGACTTGTATTTTCCAGTTTAACTATAATTACAACTAAAATTCTCTTTCGTTTGGAGTTCTCGTAATATTGTTAGAAATATTTGAATAGATTAAATTTAATTAGAATTAATTCTGTACAAAAAGTTTAGCGCAGGAACAGTATTCTATGATTTTTAATCATAGAAGAATTTTAACCTTTAACTAATGTTACCGGTCTCGTAGACCACTATTTTTCTTTTAATTTTTTAGTTTAACTTGTAATTTTCAGTTTAACTGCAAACACTACCGAAATTTTGTTTCATTTGGAATTTTAGTACTATTACCAGAGACTAAATAGTTGAATATTAAGTATAATACTCTTGTATAAAAAGTTTAGTACAAAAACACAATCCTATGAGTTATTCCCGCCTTTTATTCATCTTTCAATTTTGTGGTCTCACAAACCGCATCACTGTCATACGTTACAATTTCTGTCACATCAGTTAAAAGTTAAATTTATAAAGTTTTGAAAAACCGAACGCTGAGAAAGCGGACAGTTAAACTTTCGAACTCTGTTGAACAATCCAGTGGAAATTTAATAGAAACCTGATTTTGAAGATGTTCGAATTTGAATCTCGAAAACATTTTGATATAGTTTTATTTACAAGAGATAAAAATTATTTTTTACATTAGTAAAAAAAAATAATAATATAATAAAAAATAAAATAGAGAGATTATTTTTAAGTATGGGACACGCCCCCTTAATCTTACCATTTCAACAATGATGATAATGCTGTCCCATATTAATATATAAACCCCCTTCGGGTATAGTTCGGCCACTGTTGGGAATCAACCGGGGTAATAACGCCAATCCCTGGCGTTATTACCCCGGGATACTTATTGCGCAGTAAATCTTAAACTACAAATTATCTCGAGAAGATATCCAAAATCCTCTACAACAATTTTAAAGTCCATGAAATGCACTACAAATTTATGTAATAAACAAAGTATTTCTGGATAAAAAACATAGTCTTCAGATCAAAAACCTTATCTCGCAAATTTTAGATCAAACGTTAATTTTAGTTGCTTGTAAAAACAATAAGACCTAAAAATGAAAGAAATTAACTTGAAGCTGTTTTTTGCGATTTATATGACTCAAAACCCTTCTGCGCAGAGCACATGGGTGTCATTTACCTGATTATTTCATAATTATGCAAAATATAAGCACTTGGCGTTATTACCCCGCCTGGCGTTGTTACCCCAGGGTACCTTACATAAAATTTTCACTGCAATTTTTACTTGATCTTTGATATTTTTTCTTGAGAGTGTCATCATATGGTGTAAATTTTTGAGTGGGGAATGCCGTTTCAAGCACATTCTTCAATTTTGATTATTTCCATGTTTTTTTTTTTAATAGAGCGTTATAGAAATTCGATAGTAAATGACTGATTTCCAAATATTATCAAAATCGATATACATTATGTTTTCGTTATTGATCTGAAATATTGCTTAGCTCGATTTAGCTTATTCCATATTATTCTTTTGTTGACTCTTTCAGATATTTATTTGTTGGTTATATGCATTTAGGCTTCCCTTTTCTAATAGTCATAAGCCCAGAAAATCTACGAAAAAAGTCCGAGTTTAAATATTATAACAATTCAATTCAGACTGGTTATAGTAGAACATAACGTAGAACGTCGTGGCGAAATTACAGTAGGAAAAAAAACTATCAAATGTTTCGCACGAAAATACGAAAACTTCACGCGATTTGGTGAGCAGCACTTTTCCTCACCAAAAACAAACGATTTTAATACAACTATAAATTATTTGTTAATAGTTTCCTAGAAAAAATGTAAATGGTATTTAATACATTTAAACTTAAACAATGACAGAGTTTAACACACACACATACATAAATATGAGTCTACATACAGCCCAATCCAAAGTTGCGGGTGTGACATTTACACAACTTAACTTAGTCACCAGCAAAAAAATTTTTGAGCATTGATTTCAATTTGTATGAATTTCAATATAGACCACTCACACATACATTTATCCAAATCTGAAAATTGTCCGATATATCATTTATTTATAAAAAAAATAATAATTTCTGCCTGTTGAGCGTGTGACATAAAAAGGACATGCATTTTCATCTTTCAGTGCAAAAATGCAAAACTCTGTGAATTATGACAACTGAGTGAATTGATATTTTTATATATTAGACAGTAATACTTAAAAAATTATTTTATGAAAAAATTAAATTACTTACTCAAAGCTTGCTTTTGTGGAAACTATTCAAAATTTTCGTTGCGGGTGTGACGCCCTGTTGCGGGTGTGTACTCTCAATAATAGCTGTCAGATCATATATATTCAAGTTTGGAGATTTTTAGAATGTTTGTTCAGCTGTACGAGACCATGGAATGTAAAGATTTTTGCCGCAGTCTATTTTACAAAGTCATAGTGTCACTTTATTAATTAAAATAAGTATGTTAATGACAAAAATTTAATTATTTTTTGATAAAATATGAAATAGTACACTCTTAACAGTTAATATGCAAAATTTCAATCCTATTTAAAGAAATTTAAATTTTCATCCTCATGCCCATTTTTTCGTGGATTGGGCGATACATAAATATGTCTCTGTGTATAATATATGTTGTATTACAGAAGTATATTGCTTGTTACCGCAGTTATTTAATTTATAACAGAAAACAAATATTTTCATTCATTTAAGATATTCAAAAATAAAAGCCAGATGAAGAATAAAGCAGTTACATATTTCAATACCCAACAAATCGTTTCCATAGCAACAAATTTGAATCGACGATTCTCAACTCGATTCTTAATTTCTAGCATAAAACAGTTTAATTTAGATTTTTAATTTTGTTTTAAATCGTAATTCTTCATCATTACACCTCAATATAAATACACACATAAATATCGATATGAAAATATATAGTTAAAATAAACTAAATCAGACAAAACTAAAGTTATTTAAAATAAATTTAGTACAACAAGTTCAATATGAAACATTTTTTCCTTAAAATGTGACATAAAAAGTAATTTTTTAAATTGTATTCCGTCGCCAACGGATGAGAAATCGCGAAATTTTTCTTTTTTTTTCAGGGCGTTATATCGATGTTCCGCCGATTTTTTTTATAAACATTATATATATGCTCATGCAAAGAAATTTTTTTTTTTAGATTATTCGGAGTATGCCCGTAGGAAAACCTTCCCTGTGAGTAAAAAAAAATTATATATCGTCTTCATCTATAACAAATGAATAGTGTTTTTCTAAATCATTTAACTAGATATATAGATTTCCCAACTATGAAAAGAGGATAAACGACTAAGCTGAATAGATCAAATTATCTAGTACTTCTAGTCTCGTGATCCCTAGGTGACGAAACGATAATAAATCATTTCAGTAGCGAGAAATTATCTCTTGATTTCTGGAACGTTTTTTTAAATAGAATTCTAGTTCATACAACTAACTTCTTGTGTTCGCGTCGATTTTCAGCGTTTTTAAAAAATATTTTTGAGCATATGAATATAGATAATCGCTCTTGAAATCTAGTAGGAGAATCTAGAACTCTCTAAGAAAGAAAACTAAAATTTATAATGATGACATGGAACATGTCATCGAGGGCAACCGTAAAAATTATTGAATTGGGTAATAAGTGATTTTAAAATCTCTTGTTTCTAATTGGCTGCAAATTTAGAAGTTGGTTGAAAAGTTTTGGCGATTGGAAATTGTTTTAAACCTAGTGAAAAAAAAAGTTGGGAGCACTGTTTTTTGTTAACATACATAGTGTTGAAAAATTTTTTTGCAGGAAATCAGGAATCGGCTCAAATATTGTTCGAAAAGTAGAGAAATTTGATAGCAACATAACGTGTCGTCTGCAAGTAAGTAAATTTATTAATCACTTTTTTGTTAATTAAAATGGCATTATTATAATTTATAATAAAGTTTGTTGAAAAATAGATTAAGCGCGACCAACATAAGGAAGTCCAATTCATGCCGTTTAACCCTCTCATTGCGCATCTCGCGATTTCTCACGTAAAAGTAGTAAACTTTTCGCAAACCAATATTTCTGCAATCTTTTTATTATAATCTAATTATACATTAAAAAAGAACTTTTAAAAAATGCACCTATTTTACCTTTATATGTAGATTTGATGTATGAAATAAAATGAATGCACAATTTTTAATTTTATTTTAATAATAATAAAAAATCCCGCAGAAAGTGGATTGAAAAGTTGCACGGAGTGGTTCATCTTTACAGGGTGATTGGTACGCATTTTACATGAATTTTGAAAGGTCATTGTCGGGTTTTTGATGAGCAGATACTATTTGGAACTGCCTTTATATGATATTATAGTTTTACTCATATATTGTATTCATGTCGCATTCTGTGTATTTGAAGTTCAATGGAAACATTTCTTGTCTTACCTTGAAGTTAATTTGTCGTATTGTAGATCAATAATATGAGATGAACAATCCCATTGTATCAATGAATGACAGCCTTTTGCTATTCAAACACGCATAGCTCAGATAAGGTAAACAATGGAGACCCAGACTATCTTGCTGAGTAAGAAACTTGAGATAGTATCTCCTTCTTTCAGAAATATAGCACTGTTTTTTTCTTTTTTTCGGGGGGGGGGGGTAGCTAAGAGAGAGTCTTTTTAAATATGAATGCCAAGTTCCGTAGTCGCTTTTCCCCTGAGTTGATTTTTCGCACGAAAAATCTATTGAGGTGCTTACAAGGGTTTGGAGCTCTTGGCGTATATAGCCTATGCAAAAGTGAACCTACGATAAAGCTATTTAGTTCGTCAAGTATGAGAGAGACATATATATTTAAAGAACTGGACCAAGTACGAGCAGGTTTTTGCTATATTTAATTTAATGTCGGTGCAGATCATCTATATTCGAGTTATTAATTGTAAATATTGTTTTGTTGTATATAAAGTGTAAATAAATTATTCGTAATTTTTTATTGATTTACATTCTTTTGCTACATGTAAATAATGTGCAAATAAATTGTTTGTTAATTTTAATTAATTTTCTTTTTTTTTTGACAATCCTTATCACAAAGTGCCTGATATCACGTGGCTATATCGGTTCGGCAGTATACCAAACTAAAGGAACATTTATTGAAGTTGTGCTGACTTGAAGGAGCGCAACAGTCATGAACTGCTCTTGTATGTCGTTATATATAATGCATTTATGTAATGCATATTGTCGTTATATATAATGCATTTTTTTATATAATGCGATAATAACTTCGATAAAAATGTCCTGAAAATGCGACAACAATTTCAACACCGAGGAATTGAATTATATAATTACAGTTGAATTATATACTACGCTTGACAAAATAGTTCACCGTATTTTCAATACTGAATTGACATCTTAAATATTCGCAAAGCAATAACACTGCTAAAATACTAACATTTCACGAGGCATAATTACAATAATAAATTCAAAAAATTCCTAGATATCAGTTATAAATTCCGCTTTATGCATAATATTTTGTGTCATTTCCTTATATCGGAATGCATGGCATAATTTAAAATGTTCAATTTGAATTGGAAAGGAAGCTAAAATAAAGTAAATATGCAAATGAACCCTGGGATATTAAACATTTCATTCGCAGTTTATGAGAAAAATCACGTGAAGAGAGACTTCTTTAGTTTAAATGTTAAAGTTTTTCTGTAATACTTAATATTTCCCTTTAAATTTGATTCTCTATTTGCAAATACTAACACATCTTACTTTGATTTCAGAGAAAGTTTCAAATGCTTATATTAAAAGTTTGCTGTTTCATGACATAAACAACAAACAACCTTTATTGCATTGTTAAAATTATGCAAGCAGTTTTATATTCATTAACCTCATGCTGTAGAAGAGAAAACTTATTATGAATATTTGCCAGTTTTACTTGAGCTTTTCGAAATATTTTTCACCTATACTTATTTTTTTTAGTTGCATGTTTTACTGAGTAACAGTAATATCGTTTCAATAAATGTATATCTCGTACATATGTGTCATCAATAAAAAAGAATATTCATTTTAAAATGGAAATATTGTAAGAAATCTTACATATTCCAGGGATTAGTTATAAGAGAGTTCACGAATATTAATTTCTTTGTCTTTAATAAATATTTGTTGTTTATACAAAATTTAAATATTCATTATTAGACAGTTTTAAAATCAAAATTATTTTGAAAAAAATAATTAAATCTAAAAATAGAATAATAAAATTTATAAAGCAAAAATACACATACCGCGAAATTTAATCTTTAAATGTTGTGAAAAAAAATTTCATATAACTACTGTGAGCGATGTGTCAGACCACTTAAAATAAAAATAAATAAAATTATACATTAACTCAAAAAATACTATTTAGGTACTAAATTTTATGTACAGGACTATTACGATTAAAATTCAGCTGTTTAAAAGTCTGTAATAATAGTGATAACTCTTTAAAGGACACAAAATTTAACCAGTATCTACACGCGCACGGACGGACACGTTTGTATAGATAGTGTTTGAATCTTTTGGAACTTTTTATAATTGGTCCAATAGGAAAATTTCTTAAATTGCAATCGTGCAATTCTTAAACGTTGAGCCACTCTGAATTGCATACTTGTGAATGGGAAAATGGGAAATTTAGATAACAAAAAACAATGTTTTTAAGGGTCTCAGGGCTGTTTAAATTTAAAAGTTCTCATTTATTTATTTATTTATATTTTTTCAGATGTCACAGATTTAGCTTTTCTCCAGATTTTGGTATAATTGTTTCCTTCAAATTCCCATTGGAAGATAATTTCTAACTTGAATCTGGAGTTTGATGAAAAAAATTCGTGCATAAATTCTTGAGATAGAACTATTGTGGAAATGATGAAAAATGCAGCATAGCCCCGCCAACTGTCGGGTGACTTAACCAAAATCTAAACATCAATTCATGTTAATGATTAGCTGAATCTGATGTTTAGTGAAAATACGTGTATTAGTTCTGGAGATAAAGCTGTTGCGGTAATCATGAAAATAGGGCATAGCAGCGCCATCTGTTGAGCGACATACACCAAAATGTAAAGAACATTAATTTTTGTCAAGGACTAACAGAATCTTATGTTTTGAAAAAATCCGTGCAGTAGTTCTTGAGACATAGCTGTTGTGGAAGTCGTGAAAGAGGCGGCATAGCACAACCACCTTTTATGTGATTTACAATAAAAACGAATCAGCATCAGTTTATATCAGGGACTACCCGTATATAATTTCCAAGCATTCTTGTGATAGAATGCCGACAAATTTATATCACATACAGACAGACTCACAGGTAGTCATTTTGTAAAAACAAGTTTTTTGGAATCTCTGACCCCTAAAACGTGTAAATCCGTCAAAAAGCGGAATTAAAAAATCTTCACGAATCCCATACTTTCTTCTTGTGAAGATAGAAAAAAGTTAAAATATAATAACACATGTATTATTTTAACAAATTGACCATGATGAATAAAGATTAATGTACCATTGTACAGTTGTGCTCTATTAAAAATTTTCTGTGAAATTATTGAGAATTTACGGGCAATCTATTTTTTTAAGTCTTGTGCAAAATTACAGTAAAAAATACCGAGATTTTGTTAAGTAATAGAGAAGTTATTCGGTAAATTTACTATAGACTCTGTAAATTACCGCCAATAAAAATACACAAGACTATAAATTAATTTTAAATGATAATAACTTATGATAAAAAGTTAATTAAATCCAATTGATTTTTTAATCATCAGATTTCAAAATATTCACCTTTTATATAAACATTTTAATAACAATTTTAATTTTTTTTTCTTAAGAAAGGTGTTATAGTAAAAATAAAATACATTGACATGTTTCGGAACCGTCAAATAAGTTCCATAGTCATAATATAAATAAAACAAAATTTCAAAGAAGTGTTGTCCGAGAAATATTTTGAAATTTTGTTTTATTTATATTATGACTATGGAACTTATTTGACGGTTCCGAAACATGTGAATGTATTTTATTTTTACTATAACACCTTTCTTAAGAAAAATTAAAATTGTTATTAAAATGATAATAACTTAATTGAGTTCTCATAATTATTGAATCACTTATACTTCAATGAGCTTCAAAGGTTTAAAATTTTTCGAGCAAATTTGAACCGCTGTATCAATTAATTTGAACACAATTGTTTTCTTTCTGTACTGAGGTTTGAATAAACAAGTTTATTGCTTTAAATATTCGAATTATTGCTTATTCTTACACAAATTAAGGTAATTTTTCTTTCAAAACTTGATATTTTAAACATAAAAATAATAACAGCTAATTATTATTTACCTCTTATGTGGCTTTAAAAGTGAAATAAACATATTTTTATCCAAGAAAAATATTTAATAAAATGTGTGTTTGTTGTTCTGGGTTGATTTCATTTAATACGTAAATCTCGTCCAAAAAAAGTATGTATACACATATAAAACCAAAAGCTCAGCAGCTGCGACAATTCATAATCTTTCAGAAGCATAATTATAATCTCAATAATATGCTATATTTTGAATAAATAGCGAGTCAAAGAAAAAATAACACCGTTGCTTAAACTGCAAATAAATTTAATTTTTGTTTCAAACTATTATTTTACAATTAAAGATTCAACAACATGTTTATATTTTTTATGCAGTTACAGTACTTAAATCCATTAAATAAACATTTATCATTTGAAGGTTTATTTACAAGGGTAATGTAATTTTACCACTAATGGAATTGTTAACACACAATTAATCCCAATAGGATCATCTGAATAATTCCGTGAGATGAGAAGTTAATGGTGGTTTATAATTTCGTTTCAGATAATGATCATATAATTATTTAATTTAAATAACTATTAGTTTGCTGACATAATTCAATACTAGAAACTGTAATGGAATTTGACTAGTAGTTTAAAGAAAATTGTCGTTTTAGATTTTATACTAAAAAAGGTTATTCTTTCTTAAAAAATAAATGTAATAATGCAAAAAATACTATTAAGGTAAAGCTTGAAAGCATTATTTTTCTTTGTGTTTTTTAACTATATTTTTACATGATATTGAATGTGCAACCAATCTGAACTATTGTGTTACTAATCACAAATCCAATTTTCGTACAACATGAATGTAAATTTGAAAACAAGACATAAACAAAACACATATGAGGACCCCAGAAGCTAAGTGGTATAAGTGACAAAATTGAAAAAAATGAGTTAAGTGCACAGGGTATCTGGAAATATGCTTTTTTCATTTCAGCTAAAGAAATATAGGTCATTTTCTGATTATTTGGGGAGATATAGAGATAAACCACTTTTTTCAAAAAACAAACAATATTGATTAATTGTACATTTAAAGAATATTGTACTCTACTTTTTTAAAAGTTATTGAAATGAGAGTTCAAAGATTAGAATGCAACAAGCAGATGTTTCTTATTTTAATTTAGTCAATTGTTATTGATGTTCCAATTTAACATCAGTTATCTTTAAACTCAATTTACTCCAAATCGACATTTTGTCACTTGTACCCCTTGGCTTTTGGGCTCCTCATATAAAAAGTGATATGCTCTTTAAAAAATCTATCAAAACATATGTTTTACACTTCATAGACATCATTTTTAAATGACAAAATATTTTGTATGAAACTAGATATTTCGATCTCACATACATAGATATTTTATATTATTAATCATTCCTTCGCAATATTTCCTTTTATTATGCAAAATTACCGGCATATTGACCGATTTCCAATTCTTTAATAATATATCTATCATTAATCCTATAAAATTCTCCTTAAATTAAGTATATTACTAAATGTGATATATATTTTAAAACATCTGTAGTTAATTTATACTATATTTAAAAGACATTGTGATTTATTAATTTAATTTTAAGTCACTTTAACAGAACTTTTGAAAGAATTGATTTTAATAATTGTTTTATTTTTATTTTATTGAAGAACTTTATTTGTAGTTGCGCCCGTACTCGCTATGTTTTAAAATAATCCTTTTTACATCATAATTTTAATTTTATTTGTCATTTATGAAATTTCTTCACAATGGTTTTAAAAAGTTCACTGGAGGAAACAATTAAAAATACCATATTATTAAGAATGCCATTTTTATATTGCAATTAAAAATGACTTGTTTAAAACTTTTGAAAAAATGACGTCACGATACAAAATAACATTTAAATATGTTATATTTCAAAATTTATTTTCATTCAGCTGATTTTGAGATTGAGACGCCAATTTCAGAGTGCATCAGTGGGTTGAAATGATTTCACAGTTAAAATAAATGAATATTTTCTTCGAGAAATCTAAACATTTATACGAATGTGCTTAAAAATAAATGTCTGGACTTTGCAGGTACTCAGATTAGAAGATCGAGTAAAGAGTGTGAATATTTACTTGCAACATTATAACTGGTAAATGGGGAATTAAGCTTGAGATTATTTTTATTTGTAATCAATTACATGCTCAAATATTTTAAAAAAACAAATATAAATGTAAAAAGTGTGCAGCAAATTTTATGGCAATGAAAAAGATGGTATTTAAGATTTTATTTAAATCAAAAATTATTAAAAAAATTGCTTATTTGTTCCGGTTATTGTATAATATTAGCAACTTAGGCGCCAGTTTATAATTGTAAATGTAATAGTGCTAAATAGTAAAATTAGCAAATAATATACCGTAAAGAAGTGATATATTGTTTAATTCATTTATACATTTTTAAAAAAATTCAAGAGGTTACTAAAAATTTTTTAGCAAATTTGTATGCCACAGAATTTTTTAGTAACCATTACAAACGTTTTTTTGCAAGTGAAACGAACATTTTTTTTTTTTTTTTTTTTTGTAAATTGAACAAAAGAATTTTTTGTATAACTAACTTAAAACTTTTTAGTATGAGCCACCAAGCAAATTTTAGTAATAGCTCCAAAATTATTTTTCGTAACCATTACGTGTGCCCGAAGGGCAGTAACTTCCTTCGAGCTGCATCCAGTGGGTAAAAAGACAGACTTCTGAAGCGGAAGATTTTCGGCAAAGTCGCAATACATGGCAGCATCAAACATTGCTAACTGCTCTATTTTGACACGTTTCTAAAGGGGAGGGAAAGTCCAGAGATCATTACCCATGGTAACTGCTACGACAGGATTTTCATAATCCCTTTATTTAACGAGTACTTACATTGAATATATTCGGTGCTTATTTGGTGGCGTCCAGAATCGAACCAGGGTACTTTCAGCCTGGAGTTTTGTGCTATGACCACTAGGCTATCACGGCCACACCAAGTGCGTTTTAGTAATAGCTATTAAAAATGTAAAACTATTAACTCTATTCGTTGCTAGCTTTTTTTTAGTAATTCTTACAGATACCTTGTAACCGAGTAAGACTAAAAAAATTTTTTAGTAATTACAGTGATCGCTAAAAATTTTTTAGTTGATCGACCCTTTTTTTTACATTGTAGGACGTTATATTACTGTTTATTTTTATGTTATAGACTGGCACTTCAGCTTAAAATCTCTCTCTCTCTCTCTCTGTATATATATATATATATATATATATATATATATATATATATATATATATATATATATATATATATATATATATATATATATATATATATATATACAGTGCTCAGTAAAAGTTTAGACAATGATCGATTATGCTTCTATATTTAGAAGTATGTACAGAATTTTTGTAATTCATGTGTCATACATTGCTTGTGACTTATCCTTTATTCACAAACAATAAATTTTGAATTTTACCTTTTACATAACATATAATGTCAAAAAAAACGAAATTAACATTGTGGCAAAAGTGTAGACAATTTGTATATTTACCGAAAAATAACTACAAATTAAAATCGAATTGCACCCACGTTGATTGATTTGGTCCAGATTAGAGCTACACGACGGCAAGCTGTGATCAGTAGTATTTTCAGAGTTAAACGAAGTTCTTCTTTTGTATGCAATATAAATAGACTCATTATCTTGCTAAAATCCATATTTTGGACTAGCTAAAATTTCTCCAAATGACTAAAAATTAATCTCCAACGGATGTACGTACTCTTGAGTTGTTTGCCAATCATTGAATAACTCCAGAGATGCTGGAGCATTAGCAAAGTGAGGACCAAATCGCTAAAAAGTTACCTCCTTGTTTTCGACTTAAGAAAGTCCCAGGCTCTTTACGCAAGTCGTGTCAATAGTATGCTCACCTGTTTGAGCCATTCAAAATCCACTGTTTTTTCGTTGCTGACCATTTGGGTCCATATGACTTATGTTTGCAAGCTCATTGCATTCTCACCAATTTGAAGCGAGATTTTAAAGCTGATTGTTTTATCAGTTTCATGTAAATTGATTTACCTGTTTCTTTTATTCATCTACGAATCATGTCCGTTGACACAGAAAGTCCTGACTTACTTTTAATGTGATTAGCAATCATCATTTGTGTAAATGTCAGTTTATAGATCCTTTTGTCGTCTCATTTTCTGGTCACATAAGGTCTTCCGGATTTATGTTTGGTTTTGAAGGAGTTATCTTTAGACTATATTTCATAGACAGACCACTTTGGACGATGCAATGCAGCTGAAATTTCTGCAACAGTCTTCCCTTTCTATTTCAACTTTTCTACTTCAATTACCTCATCTAACTGAATATTTTTAGCTCGTGGCATCTTCACTAACTGATGCTATATCGAGGTATACTTAAATACTTCAGACATGTGACATCATAATTTAGAAATTTCCATTTTTCAATGAACAGTTGATAAAAAATCAAAAAAAGTCTAAACTTTTGCAATATGCAAATTTTAATATGCAAAAGTGTAGACAATTTGTATATTTACCGAAAAATAACTACAAATTAAAATCGAATTGCACCCACGTTGATTGATTTGGTCCAGATTAGAGCTACACGACGGCAAGCTGTGATCAGTAGTATTTTCAGAGTTAAACGAAGTTCTCCTTTTGTATGCAATATAAATAGGCTCATTATCTTGCTAAAATCCATATTTTGGACTAGCTAAAATTTCTCCAAATGACTAAAAATTAATCTCCAACGGATGTACGTACTCTTGAGTTGTTTGCCAATCATTGAATAACTCCAGAGATGCTGGAGCATTAGCAAAGTGAGGACCAAATCGCTAAAAAGTTACCTCCTTGTTTTCGACTTAAGAAAGTCCCAGGCTCTTTACGCAAGTCGTGTCAATAGTATGCTCACCTGTTTGAGCCATTCAAATTCCACTGTTTTTTCGTTACTGACCATTTGGGTCCATATGACTTATGTTTGCAAGCTCATTGCATTCTCACCAATTTGAAGCGAGATTTTAAAGCTGATTGTTTTATCAGTTTCATGTAAATTGATTTACCTGTTTCTTTTATTCATCTACGAATCATGTCCGTTGACACAGAAAGTCCTGACTTACTTTTAATGTGATTAGCAATCATCATTTGTGTAAATGTCAGTTTATGGATCCTTTTGTCGTCTCATTTTCTGGTCACATAAGGTCTTCCGGATTTATGTTTGGTTTTGAAGGAGTTATCTTTAGACTATATTTCATAGACAGACCACTTTGGACGATGCAATGCAGCTGAAATTTCTGCAACAGTCTTCCCTTTCTATTTCAACTTTTCTACTTCAATTACCTCATCTAACTGAATATTTTTAGCTCGTGGCATCTTCACTAACTGATGCTATATCGAGGTATACTTAAATACTTCAGACATGTGACATCATAATTTAGAAATTTCCATTTTTCAATGAACAGTTGATAAAAAATCAAAAAAAGTCTAAACTTTTGCAATATGCAAATTTTACTTTTTTCAGTTAAATTAAATATTATCTTATATTATAACCATTATTTTTATCCTACAGTGTTTAAAATATATTTAAAAATAAGTATAGCCATTTGTAAAACTCAAGTGTTCGTATTTTTTATTTGAAGGTTAAAAAACACCAGTGTCTAAAATTTTGCTGAGCACTGTATCTATCCTTATCTTAATAGCAAGTTTCTAACGATGTATAGGAATACACAGCTTAGTTTTTTAATAATTTGAAAAGTTGAAATTAAACTTTTGTTAGAAATTATGTTTGTTTTACGAGTTCTAGGAGATATAATATTCATTAATTGTAAATATTGTTGCTTCTTTTTATAAATTTAGTCAAACAGTTATTTTAAACATATCCATTTGTTGAATTCGACTGGTTCCAATTCGTAATTCTTGAAAAAAAAAATCTGGTTAACATTTTTTTAAATATAAATCAAGAGAAGAATAAAGCTAGTATTTATAGATCAGGAAACTGAATTTGCATCATATGAGAAACAAATATGATCTACATTGAAATGTTCAAACTTCCTTTTTTGCGACATCTATTTATGATTTTTTATATACGTTTTTATTAAATGTATGTCACAATTTTCTTAAAAGCAAATGAAATTATTCCGAAAACTTAAACTGAATGAAATTAAAATAATGAACAGTTAAAGCTTTACTAAATGAATGCTTAGTTCTTATCACAAGTGGTTAATGCCTTTAAAAAATATATATTTAAATATATTGACGAAAGTAAAAATAATTCATAGTATTACATAACACGTGCGATTACAATAATTATTGAGAGCTATTCTTATAAGTTACTATACACTATAGAAATAATGCCAATATAAGAGCTGCCAACTTCTAGACCTTTTTAAATGAAATAAACGTGTTTTTAACCAGAAAATTTATTAAATAATATGCATCATGAATTTATTTCATAATATTTAGCACTGCACATTTTCTTAACTTGTTAAACAGAATTTCTGGTTTGAATGTGTTTGTTTAGCTGTAATAATGCGTAGTAGTTGGCAGCCATACAATATAATATACACTTAACATTTATTAATCTATTAAATTTAACAAATAAGCATTCTCAATAACTTTTTGCCTCATGTAGAGCGATAATATTCACATTTATATTTACTCAAAATATCAACTGACTTAATAATAGGACTCAAAATATGAAATGATTTCAGATTATTTTAAATAAAAAATAAAAATAAAAAATCACAAATTCAAGTACTAATAGTATATTTGACATTGTTTGTAAGAATTATGAAAGCTAAAGTTAAGAATTATGAAAGCTAAAGTTTCATAAAAAGAACTGTTTAAAGAATCAAATGAAAATATGAATTTTTTTTACACAAAGGATATTTATAAAAAAAAAAATGTAATTTTAATAGTAAAATAGTTTCTTTTACATATAAAATTTAACTAATACAATATTGATATTTTATTTAGTCAGAATCTAAACTTTTTAATAAATAGAAAAATGTTAGCTTTCCGAATGGGTTTATACTAAAAAACTTCAAAGCAATTTAATTCATTGAAGAGGTCAATATGAAAGTGAAAGAAGAGAAAAATACTATGTTTCTCGAATTCAATTCATTGATCTGTAGCCAATGCTCAAAGAAACAAATTTTCTAAAATATTGATATATCTCGATGAAGTAGTTTGTATTTGATC
Organism: Maratus speculifer; assembly: GCA_964019185.1. Taxonomy (NCBI): domain Eukaryota; kingdom Metazoa; phylum Arthropoda; class Arachnida; order Araneae; family Salticidae; genus Maratus; species Maratus speculifer. The sequence goes on along the minus strand of OZ025298.1, from coordinate 183,091,439 downwards.
TTTCTGCAGTTTACTTTCTAAAATACTGTTTTTTATTAGAATAAGTTCAAAATTTTCGTATATATTTATGTATTTTTCTTTTGAAGTTGTATCAAATGATTTAAAATTTCAATATATTGGTTTCCTTTGCATATTTCATTATAACCTTCTAAGTCATGTGAGAAATATTATGAGGGACCACGAAAATTAGTTAACAATTTTAAAAAACATCTCGAAAGGTAAATTGTTCCATATATTAATGCTTATAATATGCTGACATTTATTTAAAAAGTCAAAAATTAATTTAAAAAGCTCTAGAAGGAATCGTATTAATTTAAAGGTATTCTTTTCTACAGGTGACATTATGACTTAGAGAGATAAGTAAGATTTTATAAATCCATCAGTGATGGTGAAAGATATGAATGTCGTTCATTATGTGCCCAGCTATATGCATGTATATATATATATATCACTACATAGTATAAAACAAAGTCGCTTTTTCTGTCCCTATATCCCTATGTGCGCTTAAATCTTTAAAACTACGCAACGGATTTGGATGCGGTTTTTTTTAATAGATAGAGTGATTAAAGAGGAAGGTTTATATGTATAATAACATCCATTAAATAGTGGAGAAATGTTGTTACTTTGAGATTTTTAATGTGATGTCGTAAATAGTTTCATTTTTTCCGCTTATACATTGCAAACGCAGGCTGAACAATACAAGATTTATCAAAATAATGTACTAATTATTGTACACATTATATACACATTGTATCATCACTACATATTATAAAACAAAGTCGCTTTTTCTGTCCCTATATCCCTATGTGCGCTTAAATCTTTAAAACTACGCAACGGATTTTGATGCGGTTTTTTTTAATAGATAGAGTGATTCAAGAGGAAGGTTTATATGTATAATAACATCCATTAAATAGTGGAGAAATATTGTTATTTTTGAGGTTTTTAATGTGATGTCGTAAATAATTTCATTTTTTCCGCTTATACATTGCAAACGCAGCTGAACCCTACAAGATTTATCAAAATAATGTACTAATTATTGTACACATTAAAAAGGTCTACAGAAAACCCCGCGATGGGCAAGTGTACCACTTAGTTGGGAGCTTGCTACCACTTCGACCCGATGATCACAAATTTCTTCAAATATATTTTATTGCAGATCCAGATAAACAAGCATCTACGCGGTGTTGAAGTTTTGCACAGCCAGTTGATAGAGATTTAATTAGATCTCTCCAAGATATATTATATTCTCATAATTGCTATATACAGTCTTTGAAAACTGCGATTGAGAGTATTCCAGCAGATACTCCTGACTTTAATGTCGTAATCCATGCAAATAAAGTTCCTGTTGGAGAACACAGAGGACGATATAATGCGCCGTCCACGAGTGAAGTAGCAGTGGTGATAGCTGGACAGCAATTTGACAAAAGAAATATTGTATTGCATAATAGTGATGATAATTTGCAAAAAATTTCAGAGTTACACAGATCTTATGACAGCTTACAATATCCTTTGATGCTATGTCGTGAAGAAAATGGTTATGCCATTAATATTTCTCAAGTTGACCCAATCGGTGGTACACCTCTTCGTAAAACAGTGTCATGTATGAACTACTTTTGATACCGTATAATGACAAGACGTAACAATTTCAACACTTTGCTTAGATATGGAATGTTAACAAACCAATACTTGGTAGATCAATATGCGAAAATTGAATCTGAGAGATTGGCCTACATCCGTAAGCCGAAAATTACGTTCATCTTCAGGATGCTTTACAGACGAATGAACACGACAACGGCATTGGGCAGTTGGTTATACTACCTTCATCATTCACAGGTGGACCTCGATATTTACACGAAAAATCGCAAGACGCCATGACTTACGTCAGAAATTACGGCAAACCTGATTTATTTATAACTGCAACATGTAACCTAAATTGGCCGGAAATCAAAGAAAATATTAACACCAATTTAACTCCACAAGACAAATACGATATAGTTAACAGAGTCTTCCATTTAAAAGTACAGAAACTCCTGCACCTCATTAACAAGTCTCATATATTCGGTCCCCCGCGCTGTCATATGTACACAATAGAATGGCAGAAATGTGGCTTGCCACATGTACACCTGCTGGTGTGGTTAGTGAACAAAATTAGACCAAACCAAATTGACAGGGTCTTTTCATCTGAATTACCGGATAAAGATGAAGATCCTATCCTGTACGAAATCGTAAAGAATCATATGGTACACGGCCCTTGCGGAACTTTAAACCCGAATTCTCCATGTATGAGAGATTCTAAATGCAGCAAAAAATTTCCGAAGTCGTTCCAAACTCAAACAATTACTAGCGATGACGGATATCCCAAATATCGTCGACGATCGCCAGAACAGGGTGGGCAAAATGCTACCGTCCGAAACCATGATATTGATAACCGATGGATCGTTCCCTATAATCCGCTCCTATTGAAAATTTTTGATGCCCAAATCAACGTAGAGTTGTGCAATTCGATAAAGTCAATCCAATATGTTACTAAGTACATCAATAAAGGTAGTGATCAAGCCACTTTCAGCATACAATCACCAAATGAAGTGGAAGGACGTTACATCTGCAGCTCTGAAGCTGTATGGAGGATTTAATCATTCGAAGTGCACGACCGGGCTCCCACAATTGTCCACCTTGCAGTTCATTTAGAAAATAGACAAATAGTATATTTCATGGAGAACAATATACAAGAAGTTGTTAATAACCCGCGGGATACAACATTGACAGCATTCTTCAAGTTATGTGCTCAAGATGATTTCGCGAAAACACTGACATATGACAGAGTTCCAAGTTACTATACATGGAACCAGAGTTCTAAAACTTTTCAACGGAGAAAACAAGGTACTGCGGTTGATAGTTTCCCCGGAGTAAAAAAAAACGGATGCTCTTGGCAGAGTCTACGTGATTCATCCCAGCAACAGCTAATGCTTTTATCTGAGAATGTTACTGCATATTGTAAAAGGCCCGACATCCTTTGCGCACCTAAGAACTGTACAAGGTGTTGTTTACAATACTTATCAAGCAGCATTCAAAAGTATGGGGCTCTTGGAAGACGATTCTCACTGGGAAAACACATTATCAGAAGCAGCTGTTTGTAGTTCAGCTACATCATTAAGATATTTATTTGTCGTCATAGTAGCGTTTTGTCAAGTAACTGATTCTGTTAATCTATGGAATAAATTTCAACAAAACATGGCCAGTGATATTCTGAATCGGCGACGGCGAGAGTTAAACTCGGATGATATACAATATGATCAAAACATATTTGACGAAGCATTATTTGAATTGAATAAAGTACTGCAATTACTTTCTTGTAAATCAATCAAGGATTTTGGGCTGCCGATGCCAGCTAATACTACTAACTCAGATTTAACTAACAGTGCCGAATACACAAGAGAAACATCATATGATCAAATGAGACTTTTACAAAATATAGCTCAAGATGAGCCACGATAAAACATCGATCAGAAAAAAGTATTCACTGCATTACTATCAAAAATTGATAACAATGAAGGGAAATTGTTTTTCCTTGATGCCCCAGGAGGTGCGGGAAAAACATTTCTAATCAATCTGCTTTTAAAAAAAGTGAGATCTACCGGAAAAATTGCGTTAGCTGTTGCGTCATCCGGCATTGCCGCTACGCTTTTAGAAGGAGGTCGAACCGCACACTCTACATTCAAGTTCCCGCTGAAAATCGCCACCGATGACAATAACAGCGTCTGTAATTTTTCTAACCAGAGCAATACAGGAAAATTGATGCGTGACTGCTCATTAATAGTCTGAGACGAAGCTACCATGTCACACAAGATGTCTGTGGAACACTGGATAGGACAATGCGCGATATGCGCAACAAAAATTCACCTATGGGTGGATGTACAATTCTGTTCTCTGGAGATTTTCGTCAAATCCTACCAGTTGTGACTCGAGGAACACGTGCTGACGAAATAAATGCTTCCTTAAAAAGATCCAACCTTTGGCCACATGTCAATAAATTAGAGCTTAAAACTAATATGAGGGTTTCGTCATCTTCACGTGAGAACAGGCTATTTTCAGAGATGCTGCTAAAAGTTGGCAATGGAGAATTAACACAAAGTGAGGGAAGGATTAACCTTGAAAACCTTTGTGTTTTGATAGACAACATTCAAGAGTTAGTCAACAATGTCTATCCTGACATTGATAATATAAGTTATAAGACAATATCTTAGTTTAAAGAACGAGCAATTCTGTCACCAACTAACGAACAAGTAGATAAGGTAAATAACTTGATTCTTTCAAAGATTGATGCGCCGACGAAAATATACTACTCGGTCGATACTGTTCTCGATTTGGAAGAAGCTGTTCATTTTCCTACAGAATTTCTAAACTCTTTGAACCCGTCTGGACTTCCTCCTCACAAAATGGTGTTGAAAGTAGGTTGTCCTGTTATTTTATTAAGAAACCTGAATCCACCTAAACTTTGCAATGGCACGCGTTTGCTGGTAAAATAACTGAAAACTTTCATAATAGAGTGCACAATACTCACAGGATGTGGTACCGGAGAAGATGTATTGATTCCCCGAATCCCTCTGATACCATCGGATTTACCCTTCCAATTTAAACGTTTACAGTTTCCGGTAAAAACATCTTTTGCAATGACCATTAATAAATCGCAGGGTCAAACCTTCAACGTTGCAGGCTTAGATTTGAGCGTTGACTGTTTTTCACATGGACAACTGTATGTCGCTCTTTCAAGAGTAACCTCTAGAGAAAACATGTTTGTATTGTCTAATGACAAGAAAGCTGTGAACGTTGTGTATAAAGACATCCTGTAATTGTTGTAAAAATAAAATAAATAGGTTAATAAGTAAAAAGTAAATAAGTAAAAATGTAGTGTATGAATTACAAATAAATAAAAAATAATACTAATATCCGAGTTTTCTTTTATAAGTTTACACTTTTTTAATAACTCCACCCACAAAGAAGAGAGTATGAGTATGTGTGTAAAAATTTATAACTTGAATTTTTTTTAATACCTGTACAAACCCTGGGCGGGCTGCTATAATCTATATCCATAAAACAAAGTCGTGTTAGTTACACCATCTATAACTTAAGAACGGATGGATCGATTTTTATGAAACTTTGTATGGAGTTATCTGGCACCTTAGATTAACATACAAGCTACTTTTTACCCGACTACTTAAAAGGTGAGTAATGGTTTTAGTAGTTGAATTTAATGGGATGAAGTGGTAGTAACAATTTGCGGTGTCAGTAGTGACACGGGACTACCCGAAGCAAAGCGAGGGCTGGCCGCTAGTTTATATATATACAGGGAAATCAATCTTAAAGAGTACCCGCTGGTTTTTCTTACTATCCTTAATTCTGGTGCCAACCCACTCGAATGATCTGGATCCGACCACTTTGGTGGGGGAGGAGACATGGAAAATATCAGAGTTCGTTGTACACGAATGTGAGGAGGCAGATTGAGAACGAATCGCCGCCTTTATGAATGGTTCATTTATGAGTCCAGCGGCCATGAATAACCACCATTGTGAATGGATGTTGTAGCCCACCTCGTCGTGCACTTGAGGTAAGATTCTACGGGCACCTCGGTTTTTGAGTAAAGTCGGACCATAGGATGATCCCAGAGCCACCATAGGGACTGGATAGTGACTCTGCGCAAAGGTTAGTTAAGGATCTTAACCACATGGACTAGAAGGGAGTCTATAAAAAGTCGACCCTGAAAGCAAGAGACAAGGACTCTTTAGTGTTAAAGAGATTGGCAGTATTGGCATGCCGCATAGCCTGGGGTTACTTTTCGGAGAGGTCTTGGAAAGCACCCGCGTACATTCATCGCTAGATAGCTTATCACCTTATGTCAACTACAGCCTGCCAGTTGTGAGCCCCCCTTAGGCGGATGGTAATTGCAGGTGCTTCTATCGACCAGAGGGAAGTTGTGCTAAGAAACGAGAGTAGTGGTGGTTGACTGACCTGATGACGTTTTCTCAGGTAGTGGTCCTTCGAGAGGTCGCTTCCAGGTTTCTCCCCTCAGGAAACACGACCTCATCGAGTTCATCGGCTAATGCGGTGACATCTCGAACCTCGAGCAAACGATCGGTCCGATCCAGAGTGCGGGTCTTATGTATCTGTGCACTAGTGAAGTTTCCTGCGCCCAGTGATGAAGATTTAGTAATTTCCATATTTCAGAGCCTGGAGTCGCTTTCGGTTCTTTTGGTGGTGGGTTCGTCTTCTTCCAGTGACGAAAAAAGGTAGTTTCTTACTGTGGTAACAGTCTTTATAGTACGAGGAACCACATGGTGCTCACTCCGGAGTCGTGATTAAGGTAGCGGAGCTTGGTGCGGGTTCACCGTCTAAATTTGGAGTATAGTTGTGTGGAACCGGAGACTCCGGACCTTCCATTCCGCTAGCGATACTTGGTCTATCTCGTCTAAGAAGATATTTCTATGGCCTTCTGGGTTTGTTTAAGGAATAAATAATAGAAGTGACTAGATATTTTGAAACTTCATATATCTGTCTTATGCCTATAATCTAGTTGTCTTCAGTGGCTGCTTATGAGAGGCACCTAAGGTGCCTTGATCAAGAAGTTGGCTCACTCGTCAACAATCGCATACCGCACTTACAATTGGTTACACCCCCAGAAATATTCTTGTTATAAAATGATTAATTTCTAGGAAACTTACAGTAAGAATTGCATGAACTTTTTTTTAAAGCTGATAGGTGTAGAGTTCATTTATGATGTGAGAATTGAGTACCGCTATTGAATAAACAAAATTAGAATTTATTTTAATATGTATATGGCCTCCTAAGCAAATATCATATAAATCATTTAAAAGAATACATTATTTCCAGTCGTTCTGTTCCAATAAATTTCTTCTACGATAGTTAGTTGAAGAGTTATATAGTGCGTTTAATTTTTTATTTTTCACGACACTTCTTTACTAGCTTAGTAAATTTAATAAATAAAAAATAAAACTTTAAATAACTATTTTCAAAGTAACAGGAAATGTAAAATGAAAATGCATTTCAAAATGAAATAGTTTCTAAGTCTATGTTATAAACTATTTTATGAAATAAAGTATTTTAACATATTTTCATATAGCAGACGCTACAATATTTGTCTTATTTGAGTTACTAGAGCTAATGGAAAACTTTATTATTGTTTTTCTAATCTAAGCTTTGGAAGCCAATGTGCATGGATAAACAAATTTAAGTAACTGCAAAGCTGGAAAAATATTTAAACGTAAATAAATACTATTGAAAAAATAACATACGTATAATATTATGAATATTTCATACAAAAGAGTATGAATTTGTTACTTTCGTTTACATTTATATAATCTAATAATAGTACTTCGTTTTATTGCTCACTTCCAAAATTTTGTTAATATAATTCACGTTTGAAATCTCTTAAATTTTGCTAATACGTATTTAATATTAAAAATAAAAATGCACATTTAGATAATCTACATGGATATGAACATGTTTTACGATTTAAATGGTATGTATATTAAAATAAAATATAATCTATATATAAAGATATATTTTTTGATTGGTAAATTTTCAAGAATTACTCATCAATAACCATATGTCGTCAGTAGTTTTAGGTAGAAGCCTGACATTCAAGATAACAGGCCTTTAAAAATATATACATCTATTTCAGCGATTTTAGAAATCCTCTCCTTCTAAAATAATTAACGGAAAGTAAGATATCTTTACATCATTCGGCCATACCCCATCAGTAGTTTCGGATAGAGGCATGAACTTGAAAATAACTAATTTACTAAAACAAATTGTATCTATTTTAGTAATTAGAGGGTTTAATGGGATTGTAGACTTATAGGAAATCTCGCTAGAACGCTGCAGCAGTTTTAGGTAGAAGTGGGCACTTCAAGACAACAAAACTTTGGTACACAGATTTCTGCTCACCATTTATCAAGTGGCGACTGACGAATTTCACTTGCTAATCTCAGTTAAAATCAGACGAAAAACTGCAATAGAATGATTTTGCATTGATTTTTAATAAAATTGCTTTAATATAAAAAATCAACGATACGTAAGCATATGTTGAACGACACTGGCCCAATTGTTAAACTGCACGAATTTTTCTAGTTTTATGGGAAAAAATTGAAAGCTATAAATCGGTTTTATAATGAGAAAAATCGTAAAAAAAATAAATTTCAAATTTTCAGGTATAATTTGATATTTTATCCTACGTGTCATCTGTACACAATTAGGGATTTTAAACATTGTATTGCTATATTTTGAAATTAAATAAGCTTAAACTAATTAATTTTAACTACTTAACACTCTGCAATTTTCTTATATTAATATTTTTAAATATTCAGGGGAAAAAATCTTATTTTAATAACATGATTGAAATTCCTTTTATTTCCGAAAACAAATTCCATTTTAACCCTTTCAGGGGCAAGGTATTTCTGCTCCGAAAATGTTCAAATAATTGATTCACACCACAATTTAAGAACAGATTTATTTGAAAATAATTAAGAGCTGTTTTTCGCGAATATTATAAAATCGAAATTGTACTAAAATTATACTGGTGCCAGTTCGAAATTGGAACAGTAATATTATGTGTTTGCAGACTGCAAACACCGCCCCTGAAAGGGTTAAGGTGCCTTCGAAAATATTTAATTACGTAGAATGTAAAGTCGTCGTTCAGTCCGTCCGTCTGTCAGCATATAACAGAACAAAAATTACCCATCCGAATGGTTTGAAATTTAAAATATATAATTGTTGCATATTGTCCAGTTGTTTCAGATTTTATGAAATTCAGATTCATAGTTCAATTACAGGGTCAATCAAAAGTATTCCGTTACATTACGGCCAATGGGAAAAATAGATTCAAGTGCATTTAATGGTGTTACACTATTTCAAATAAAATTGATAAGCATCTATGAAGCAAATACTAAAATATACATTCTGCACCATCTAAGGTGTAAAGAATATTTGTTATTAATTTACAAGGTTACACAAAATTACTCCATTGCATAATTGTATACGGAAAATCATTGTTTTGGGCTCATTTTAATAATATTAACTATTTCACATTTTATGAAATTAATATACGTTGCTCAGGTTTATTATAACTTATTTCCTGTTAATACATAATATAATAGAAAGCATTTAGTATTTACAGGGACATACAAAAGATTTCGGATACTCTATTCCAAACATACTCTATAATGTATACTGTATCCGAAGTACTGTATATTTTGTGAGGTACTGCGTTACAATCGCGGTGCAAAGAATATTTGTTATTGATTTACAGGGCCACGCAGAAGTATTCCATTCAGGACTGTAGTCGCAAAAATAACAGTGGATATACGCTTTAAGCAGAGGTTACACGCTCTAGGCAGAGGGTATATCCGAGAGTGTCTACACTGTAGCTTTTTTGAGAAACAGAGGGTATATGATGTCCCTTTAAAAAATCCAGAAGGTATAAGGCGTATATCCCCGTATACTCTCCACTACATTCCTGATTTCATTACACATAGGTATAGGGGGTAATATTGATTGAGGCGCGTTTTAATTATATCAAACTATTTCATATTTTATTAAAATGATATACGTTGTTAAGATACATCACAAGTTACTTTCTGTATAACAGAAAGTAGATAATAATTACAGGGATACACAGAAAATTTCGGATACTCTATTTGCCCAAAATACTGCATACTATTAAACAAAGATCTAAATATATTTAAAGCTTCCTTACAATACGAAAGCACCCCATTTTCTACGCTTAACGTGAAAATTTCAGCTTGTTTTATCTAGTGAATGTATTTGACAGAGACAAAATAAGTGCTATTTCATTCTTTGGATTATTCCTGCTCGAGAACAGAGATCATATTGGCCAAATCCATGGCACAATATGAGATTTATAATATTTTTAGGTTATTTCCACAAATAACACGTGTTGTAGTGAGTAGTGAAGCATTATTAAATATTTTCAATGGAATAGTAATATATTTTATTCTTATTAAATAGCAAACTTTTAATTGAAAATGTGAGATATATGTTTACTTTTTTTTCTTAAAATGGGACAAACAAATAGTTTATTGAAAAAGTGAACAATGAATGAACAATAAATCCTTTGACAAACATCAAGTGATTTATTTTTCATAAAATTCTATAAGTTAAATTTCAATTTCTTCGTGAAATAAAACAGAACTTTGATGAAATCTAAAATTTATGATGAAACGAGTACGACCGATTCAAACCGATATTTCAGAATGAAGATGTTTTCATAAAATCGATAATAATTTCGATAAAATAAATTTGATAAACATCTGCCATGGGAAAAATAATGATTTTCTATTCCTTACCACATTTTGATTTCAATCAAATTATTGAACGAAATCAGCGTACTTTTCCCTTTTATTAATTCATTTTTTAATCTTTCGTTCTTTCGTTTCATATTCATAGATCTTTCGTTTCATATTTAGAATTTTTTAAATATTTAATGTCGTTTTTCTAATTTTATGAATGGATTTGGATTAACTGCATTATTTCATTGTGGTTCTTTTATATTTTACTTACTATTATGTATAAAGTATTAACTTTTTAATGCATATTTCCTTAAATACGTGAAATATGTCACCTCATGCATTCATAAATAAAATATATTTTTTCATTTAAAAAACGTTCTCGCATATATTACTTTAAATCTATTACTTAAAAGGAAAAAAGTTTATTTAACGTTTGAACCGCCGGAAAATTTATGCAAGAGTTATAAAAAGATTTTACACCAGAATTTTTATCTAAACTAATTAACTCTAAACTAGCTAATTATCTAAACTAATTAATTCTCCGTGGTACACTTTAAAATTATTTCTCCGGGGAACAGTTTTAACTTATTTTAGAAACAAAATTTTGCCTCGAATCGAAATATTTTCATTTTATACCTATCAAAATGACCGTTGCGGTAGTTCTAGTGTTAAGAAAATAACCACATTCTTGTGTTTGTTATGTTAATTTACATAGGTATTGCTGGGCAGATCCAAACTCCTAAAACGGAACCAATTAACTTTAAATCCCCGCGTACTAAGTTGGAAGGTGGGGTTTAATTAAAAGGATGAAATGGTGTACAAAATCAAAACAAACAATGAATAAGGAAGAGTCCGCATAAAGACAGGAGGAGACTCAGCATCCATAGTACCCCAATTACCTCGGAATTAATTAGGTAAGCTACTTCTAATCACTCAGCCTGGAATATTCCTACTGTTAAATATAAAATCCAATAATTCTTATCATAATGAATGTGATCGCTAAAGAGTTCTGGTTAATTCATGAGATATTGGCTTTCCCAATCATCCCAAAATCAGGAGGGAGGCATCAGTTTCAGCACTACCCCAATGCGTTGTGATTATTTATTGAAGGAGAAATTAACTTTTAAACCGTGCAAAACTCAACTAAAGTACTATAAAACTTTATATTCTTTTATAATCGTAATTGATCTGTGATAAAATTCAATGATAATTAAACAAATGAAAAGACTCATGGTTGCAATAAAATATTCAAGGTTAACAATTAACAAATTTGTTACTATAAAACTTTATATTCCTTTATAATCGTAATTGATCTGTGATAAAATTCAATGATAATTTAAAAAATGAAAAGACTCATGGTTGCAATAAAATATTCAAGGTTAACAATTAACAAATTTGTTTACAGTTATATTTGCAATTGCACGATGTGTCATACGACACGCTTAATTTAAGTAAAAAAAAAAAAAAAAAAAAAAAAAACAATTAGACATTTTAGCATTACAATTACTTTTGAGACTCTTGATTATAGAATAAATTCGACACATTGTTAGCCAATTGAGCATACAATGTCCTACTTCAATCATACATGTACAATCTAATGAAACTGGAAACAAAATATAAAAATGTGAATACCTTCTGATATTGGACCGTAGTAATTACCCGAAGCTCTTAACTTGGTTCAGGCACCTTCTTGAATATACAGAAAATAAATGTTCACACCACAGTACTATCGGTATTCCGGGGGCAGTATTCAATCAAGCTCTCCCCGAGCTACACTAAGTTGTCTAGCAAAATCTCTAGGGCCAATTGATATTTTGTGATCTATATCGATCAAAACGTTTTTTCACTCATGATCTCTGAGTCTGTAAAAAACTACTCTCACTGAGAGTTTAAGGCGACTTCTCACCTCCAAGATGTAAAACTGAAAAACTATATTACGGCTTCTGCATCTGAGAGAATACTGGCTTCTATCTGACTTCCCTAACTTATCACTGTGCAATTTTTTTTTTATTTACAATAGAGTAAAGGCTTCTCCTTCCCCCCTTAGTTCAATCAGAACTCGGAAGACACCGACTCCTTTAAAACGACCTCCTCTCAACACCATCTGTTTGTTACAGCTTTTCTGAGGAGATGAGCTCAATTATATTGTTACGAATTTTGTAAATAGTTAGTGTTTGTACTGTAAAATAATGTAAATAATTTTATTAAGCTCCATTTCTTTACTAATATTAGTTTTTGTTACATTGTCTCTGTTATCAAGCAAACTTGTCTATTATTTTCAGTGAATGTCTATGGCAGCTTTGCGAAATATTAGAGATATCGCCAAGTTGGCGTCACTTTTGGCGACTTATTTTGGTCGCCAAATTTGGCGATATATCGCCAAGTTGGCGACAAACTTGGCGATTGTTGGCGATGGTAACCCTTCCCTACTCTATGGTAACCCCCCTATTGATATACTGATACATTGAATGTTGTTTCGTGGATTTTTCGAGATGGTTCTAGAAATTTCCAGCACCTGCTGCGAGCCTATATAAGGAGAGCGATACGAGCTGTTGTGGTTATTATTTACCAGTCAGTCATTGAGTGAACAAGGCGTTTGTTAGCAAGTTTGCTTGAGTTGTTGTTTGTATGTTGTTTTGAATGTTATTAAGTGTTGAGACGTTGTATAAAGAGTCTCTAGGACCTAAAGCTATACTTGTACGATAGATTTGAGCAGTTATTTTTGAATATCCAGTAATATTTGTGAGTTTCGAAGACTCTGTTGTTCTGAAGATCTATAAATAAATTATTTTCTACTTTTCTAAGAGACAAGAGTTTGAAGTTCTCTAACCATAAGATCGAAAGAACCCCACATACGCTGCAACAATATCTATTAACTGCCACTTATTGGATCCATGATGCTAAAAACAACACGTGATCACTAAGCGTGGGATCTAATTTTATCCCCAGCTTCCCAGGAGGTTCCCACCTGATACAAATTTTAAAATATCACATTTCTAGCGGCATATATGTATAAGTTTATCTCATCCAACAGAATGGCAGCTTTTTACGTATTTATACGCATAAAAAATATCTGTAAAATTACCGAATTTTTTCTAGGAAACTAGGATTCTTTGAACTTTTTATGTAAGTGGCAGCAACAAAAAATTATGTAAGGGGTCGAACAGCATTTTAAAAAAATTTAAAGTAGGTAGTATCGACATCCGGAAAACAAAGCATACTTACTAATAATTAGATATATGACTATGGAATGCAAACGACTAGCCGATTTATAACGAACATAAAAACCGGATTATGCAAATTATTGTAGCACTACAGCACCACACGCTCTGAATAAAACACGAGCCATCTAGCAGTTGACATGCTAATCAGCGCTGAGATCGTGATGGCAGACTACACGTGCACGCAATATGCCGAAATAATATTTATTGTGAATATCAAAAGAATTCCAAAACGGCTTCAAGGATTTATTGAGAACGTTTCCCTAGGGATCACGTCCGACGCATTAATTTATAACTGACTAGCGGACCGCCTTCGCTTTACTTCGGGTATTCCCGTGTCAATACTGACACCGCAAATTATTACTACCACTTCATCCTATTAAATTCAACTGCTAAAACAATTACTCTCCTTTTAAGTAGTCGGGTAAAAAGTAGCCTGTATGTTAATCTAAGGTGCCAGATAACTCCATACAAAGTTTCATAAAAATCGATCCATCCGTTATTACGTTATAGATGGTGTAACTAACACGACTTTGTTTTATGAATATAGATTGTAGCAGTCCTCCCAGGCTTTGTACGGGTATTTAAAAAAAATTCAAGTTATAAATTTTTACACACATGCTCATACTCTCTTCTTTGTGGATGGAGTTATTAAAAAAGTGTAAACTTATAAAAGAAAATTCGGATATTAGTATTATTTTTTATTTATTTGTAATTCACACACTACATTTTTACTTATTTACTTTTTACATTTTTACCTATTTATTTTATTTTTACAACAATTACAGGATGTCTTTATACACAATAAATCTTGTAGGTTTCAGCCTGCGTTTGCAATGTATAAGCAGAAAAAATGAAATTATTTACGACATCACATTAAAAACCTCAAAAATAACAGTATTTCTCCACTATTTAATGGATGTTATTATACATATAAACCTTCCTCTTGAATCATTCTATCTATTAAAAAAAACCGCATCAAAATCCGTTGGGTAGTTTTAAAGATTTAAGCGAACATAGGGATATAGGGACAGAAAAAGCGACTTTGTTTTATACTATGTAAAAAGATCCAACCTTTGGCCACATGTCAATAAATTAGAGCTTAAAACTAATATGAGGGTTTCGTCATCTTCACGTGAGAACAGGCTATTTTCAGAGATGCTGCTAAAAGTTGGCAATGGAGAATTAACACAAAGTGAGGGAAGGATTAACCTTGAAAACCTTTGTGTTTTGATAGACAACATTCAAGAGTTAGTCAACAATGTCTATCCTGACATTGATAATATAAGTTATAAGACAATATCTTAGTTTAAAGAACGAGCAATTCTGTCACCAACTAACGAACAAGTAGATAAGGTAAATAACTTGATTCTTTCAAAGATTGATGCGCCGACGAAAATATACTACTCGGTCGATACTGTTCTCGATTTGGAAGAAGCTGTTCATTTTCCTACAGAATTTCTAAACTCTTTGAACCCGTCTGGACTTCCTCCTCACAAAATGGTGTTGAAAGTAGGTTGTCCTGTTATTTTATTAAGAAACCTGAATCCACCTAAACTTTGCAATGGCACGCGTTTGCTGGTAAAATAACTGAAAACTTTCATAATAGAGTGCACAATACTCACAGGATGTGGTACCGGAGAAGATGTATTGATTCCCCGAATCCCTCTGATACCATCGGATTTACCCTTCCAATTTAAACGTTTACAGTTTCCGGTAAAAACATCTTTTGCAATGACCATTAATAAATCGCAGGGTCAAACCTTCAACGTTGCAGGCTTAGATTTGAGCGTTGACTGTTTTTCACATGGACAACTGTATGTCGCTCTTTCAAGAGTAACCTCTAGAGAAAACATGTTTGTATTGTCTAATGACAAGAAAGCTGTGAACGTTGTGTATAAAGACATCCTGTAATTGTTGTAAAAATAAAATAAATAGGTTAATAAGTAAAAAGTAAATAAGTAAAAATGTAGTGTATGAATTACAAATAAATAAAAAATAATACTAATATCCGAGTTTTCTTTTATAAGTTTACACTTTTTTAATAACTCCACCCACAAAGAAGAGAGTATGAGTATGTGTGTAAAAATTTATAACTTGAATTTTTTTTAATACCTGTACAAACCCTGGGCGGGCTGCTATAATCTATATCCATAAAACAAAGTCGTGTTAGTTACACCATCTATAACTTAAGAACGGATGGATCGATTTTTATGAAACTTTGTATGGAGTTATCTGGCACCTTAGATTAACATACAAGCTACTTTTTACCCGACTACTTAAAAGGTGAGTAATGGTTTTAGTAGTTGAATTTAATGGGATGAAGTGGTAGTAACAATTTGCGGTGTCAGTAGTGACACGGGACTACCCGAAGCAAAGCGAGGGCTGGCCGCTAGTTTATATATATACAGGGAAATCAATCTTAAAGAGTACCCGCTGGTTTTTCTTACTATCCTTAATTCTGGTGCCAACCCACTCGAATGATCTGGATCCGACCACTTTGGTGGGGGAGGAGACATGGAAAATATCAGAGTTCGTTGTACACGAATGTGAGGAGGCAGATTGAGAACGAATCGCCGCCTTTATGAATGGTTCATTTATGAGTCCAGCGGCCATGAATAACCACCATTGTGAATGGATGTTGTAGCCCACCTCGTCGTGCACTTGAGGTAAGATTCTACGGGCACCTCGGTTTTTGAGTAAAGTCGGACCATAGGATGATCCCAGAGCCACCATAGGGACTGGATAGTGACTCTGCGCAAAGGTTAGTTAAGGATCTTAACCACATGGACTAGAAGGGAGTCTATAAAAAGTCGACCCTGAAAGCAAGAGACAAGGACTCTTTAGTGTTAAAGAGATTGGCAGTATTGGCATGCCGCATAGCCTGGGGTTACTTTTCGGAGAGGTCTTGGAAAGCACCCGCGTACATTCATCGCTAGATAGCTTATCACCTTATGTCAACTACAGCCTGCCAGTTGTGAGCCCCCCTTAGGCGGATGGTAATTGCAGGTGCTTCTATCGACCAGAGGGAAGTTGTGCTAAGAAACGAGAGTAGTGGTGGTTGACTGACCTGATGACGTTTTCTCAGGTAGTGGTCCTTCGAGAGGTCGCTTCCAGGTTTCTCCCCTCAGGAAACACGACCTCATCGAGTTCATCGGCTAATGCGGTGACATCTCGAACCTCGAGCAAACGATCGGTCCGATCCAGAGTGCGGGTCTTATGTATCTGTGCACTAGTGAAGTTTCCTGCGCCCAGTGATGAAGATTTAGTAATTTCCATATTTCAGAGCCTGGAGTCGCTTTCGGTTCTTTTGGTGGTGGGTTCGTCTTCTTCCAGTGACGAAAAAAGGTAGTTTCTTACTGTGGTAACAGTCTTTATAGTACGAGGAACCACATGGTGCTCACTCCGGAGTCGTGATTAAGGTAGCGGAGCTTGGTGCGGGTTCACCGTCTAAATTTGGAGTATAGTTGTGTGGAACCGGAGACTCCGGACCTTCCATTCCGCTAGCGATACTTGGTCTATCTCGTCTAAGAAGATATTTCTATGGCCTTCTGGGTTTGTTTAAGGAATAAATAATAGAAGTGACTAGATATTTTGAAACTTCATATATCTGTCTTATGCCTATAATCTAGTTGTCTTCAGTGGCTGCTTATGAGAGGCACCTAAGGTGCCTTGATCAAGAAGTTGGCTCACTCGTCAACAATCGCATACCGCACTTACAATTGGTTACACCCCCAGAAATATTCTTGTTATAAAATGATTAATTTCTAGGAAACTTACAGTAAGAATTGCATGAACTTTTTTTTAAAGCTGATAGGTGTAGAGTTCATTTATGATGTGAGAATTGAGTACCGCTATTGAATAAACAAAATTAGAATTTATTTTAATATGTATATGGCCTCCTAAGCAAATATCATATAAATCATTTAAAAGAATACATTATTTCCAGTCGTTCTGTTCCAATAAATTTCTTCTACGATAGTTAGTTGAAGAGTTATATAGTGCGTTTAATTTTTTATTTTTCACGACACTTCTTTACTAGCTTAGTAAATTTAATAAATAAAAAATAAAACTTTAAATAACTATTTTCAAAGTAACAGGAAATGTAAAATGAAAATGCATTTCAAAATGAAATAGTTTCTAAGTCTATGTTATAAACTATTTTATGAAATAAAGTATTTTAACATATTTTCATATAGCAGACGCTACAATATTTGTCTTATTTGAGTTACTAGAGCTAATGGAAAACTTTATTATTGTTTTTCTAATCTAAGCTTTGGAAGCCAATGTGCATGGATAAACAAATTTAAGTAACTGCAAAGCTGGAAAAATATTTAAACGTAAATAAATACTATTGAAAAAATAACATACGTATAATATTATGAATATTTCATACAAAAGAGTATGAATTTGTTACTTTCGTTTACATTTATATAATCTAATAATAGTACTTCGTTTTATTGCTCACTTCCAAAATTTTGTTAATATAATTCACGTTTGAAATCTCTTAAATTTTGCTAATACGTATTTAATATTAAAAATAAAAATGCACATTTAGATAATCTACATGGATATGAACATGTTTTACGATTTAAATGGTATGTATATTAAAATAAAATATAATCTATATATAAAGATATATTTTTTGATTGGTAAATTTTCAAGAATTACTCATCAATAACCATATGTCGTCAGTAGTTTTAGGTAGAAGCCTGACATTCAAGATAACAGGCCTTTAAAAATATATACATCTATTTCAGCGATTTTAGAAATCCTCTCCTTCTAAAATAATTAACGGAAAGTAAGATATCTTTACATCATTCGGCCATACCCCATCAGTAGTTTCGGATAGAGGCATGAACTTGAAAATAACTAATTTACTAAAACAAATTGTATCTATTTTAGTAATTAGAGGGTTTAATGGGATTGTAGACTTATAGGAAATCTCGCTAGAACGCTGCAGCAGTTTTAGGTAGAAGTGGGCACTTCAAGACAACAAAACTTTGGTACACAGATTTCTGCTCACCATTTATCAAGTGGCGACTGACGAATTTCACTTGCTAATCTCAGTTAAAATCAGACGAAAAACTGCAATAGAATGATTTTGCATTGATTTTTAATAAAATTGCTTTAATATAAAAAATCAACGATACGTAAGCATATGTTGAACGACACTGGCCCAATTGTTAAACTGCACGAATTTTTCTAGTTTTATGGGAAAAAATTGAAAGCTATAAATCGGTTTTATAATGAGAAAAATCGTAAAAAAAATAAATTTCAAATTTTCAGGTATAATTTGATATTTTATCCTACGTGTCATCTGTACACAATTAGGGATTTTAAACATTGTATTGCTATATTTTGAAATTAAATAAGCTTAAACTAATTAATTTTAACTACTTAACACTCTGCAATTTTCTTATATTAATATTTTTAAATATTCAGGGGAAAAAATCTTATTTTAATAACATGATTGAAATTCCTTTTATTTCCGAAAACAAATTCCATTTTAACCCTTTCAGGGGCAAGGTATTTCTGCTCCGAAAATGTTCAAATAATTGATTCACACCACAATTTAAGAACAGATTTATTTGAAAATAATTAAGAGCTGTTTTTCGCGAATATTATAAAATCGAAATTGTACTAAAATTATACTGGTGCCAGTTCGAAATTGGAACAGTAATATTATGTGTTTGCAGACTGCAAACACCGCCCCTGAAAGGGTTAAGGTGCCTTCGAAAATATTTAATTACGTAGAATGTAAAGTCGTCGTTCAGTCCGTCCGTCTGTCAGCATATAACAGAACAAAAATTACCCATCCGAATGGTTTGAAATTTAAAATATATAATTGTTGCATATTGTCCAGTTGTTTCAGATTTTATGAAATTCAGATTCATAGTTCAATTACAGGGTCAATCAAAAGTATTCCGTTACATTACGGCCAATGGGAAAAATAGATTCAAGTGCATTTAATGGTGTTACACTATTTCAAATAAAATTGATAAGCATCTATGAAGCAAATACTAAAATATACATTCTGCACCATCTAAGGTGTAAAGAATATTTGTTATTAATTTACAAGGTTACACAAAATTACTCCATTGCATAATTGTATACGGAAAATCATTGTTTTGGGCTCATTTTAATAATATTAACTATTTCACATTTTATGAAATTAATATACGTTGCTCAGGTTTATTATAACTTATTTCCTGTTAATACATAATATAATAGAAAGCATTTAGTATTTACAGGGACATACAAAAGATTTCGGATACTCTATTCCAAACATACTCTATAATGTATACTGTATCCGAAGTACTGTATATTTTGTGAGGTACTGCGTTACAATCGCGGTGCAAAGAATATTTGTTATTGATTTACAGGGCCACGCAGAAGTATTCCATTCAGGACTGTAGTCGCAAAAATAACAGTGGATATACGCTTTAAGCAGAGGTTACACGCTCTAGGCAGAGGGTATATCCGAGAGTGTCTACACTGTAGCTTTTTTGAGAAACAGAGGGTATATGATGTCCCTTTAAAAAATCCAGAAGGTATAAGGCGTATATCCCCGTATACTCTCCACTACATTCCTGATTTCATTACACATAGGTATAGGGGGTAATATTGATTGAGGCGCGTTTTAATTATATCAAACTATTTCATATTTTATTAAAATGATATACGTTGTTAAGATACATCACAAGTTACTTTCTGTATAACAGAAAGTAGATAATAATTACAGGGATACACAGAAAATTTCGGATACTCTATTTGCCCAAAATACTGCATACTATTAAACAAAGATCTAAATATATTTAAAGCTTCCTTACAATACGAAAGCACCCCATTTTCTACGCTTAACGTGAAAATTTCAGCTTGTTTTATCTAGTGAATGTATTTGACAGAGACAAAATAAGTGCTATTTCATTCTTTGGATTATTCCTGCTCGAGAACAGAGATCATATTGGCCAAATCCATGGCACAATATGAGATTTATAATATTTTTAGGTTATTTCCACAAATAACACGTGTTGTAGTGAGTAGTGAAGCATTATTAAATATTTTCAATGGAATAGTAATATATTTTATTCTTATTAAATAGCAAACTTTTAATTGAAAATGTGAGATATATGTTTACTTTTTTTTCTTAAAATGGGACAAACAAATAGTTTATTGAAAAAGTGAACAATGAATGAACAATAAATCCTTTGACAAACATCAAGTGATTTATTTTTCATAAAATTCTATAAGTTAAATTTCAATTTCTTCGTGAAATAAAACAGAACTTTGATGAAATCTAAAATTTATGATGAAACGAGTACGACCGATTCAAACCGATATTTCAGAATGAAGATGTTTTCATAAAATCGATAATAATTTCGATAAAATAAATTTGATAAACATCTGCCATGGGAAAAATAATGATTTTCTATTCCTTACCACATTTTGATTTCAATCAAATTATTGAACGAAATCAGCGTACTTTTCCCTTTTATTAATTCATTTTTTAATCTTTCGTTCTTTCGTTTCATATTCATAGATCTTTCGTTTCATATTTAGAATTTTTTAAATATTTAATGTCGTTTTTCTAATTTTATGAATGGATTTGGATTAACTGCATTATTTCATTGTGGTTCTTTTATATTTTACTTACTATTATGTATAAAGTATTAACTTTTTAATGCATATTTCCTTAAATACGTGAAATATGTCACCTCATGCATTCATAAATAAAATATATTTTTTCATTTAAAAAACGTTCTCGCATATATTACTTTAAATCTATTACTTAAAAGGAAAAAAGTTTATTTAACGTTTGAACCGCCGGAAAATTTATGCAAGAGTTATAAAAAGATTTTACACCAGAATTTTTATCTAAACTAATTAACTCTAAACTAGCTAATTATCTAAACTAATTAATTCTCCGTGGTACACTTTAAAATTATTTCTCCGGGGAACAGTTTTAACTTATTTTAGAAACAAAATTTTGCCTCGAATCGAAATATTTTCATTTTATACCTATCAAAATGACCGTTGCGGTAGTTCTAGTGTTAAGAAAATAACCACATTCTTGTGTTTGTTATGTTAATTTACATAGGTATTGCTGGGCAGATCCAAACTCCTAAAACGGAACCAATTAACTTTAAATCCCCGCGTACTAAGTTGGAAGGTGGGGTTTAATTAAAAGGATGAAATGGTGTACAAAATCAAAACAAACAATGAATAAGGAAGAGTCCGCATAAAGACAGGAGGAGACTCAGCATCCATAGTACCCCAATTACCTCGG
Organism: Maratus speculifer; assembly: GCA_964019185.1. Classification (NCBI taxonomy): domain Eukaryota; kingdom Metazoa; phylum Arthropoda; class Arachnida; order Araneae; family Salticidae; genus Maratus; species Maratus speculifer. The sequence continues at coordinate 183,069,606 of OZ025298.1, read as the reverse complement.
AATTAATTAGGTAAGCTACTTCTAATCACTCAGCCTGGAATATTCCTACTGTTAAATATAAAATCCAATAATTCTTATCATAATGAATGTGATCGCTAAAGAGTTCTGGTTAATTCATGAGATATTGGCTTTCCCAATCATCCCAAAATCAGGAGGGAGGCATCAGTTTCAGCACTACCCCAATGCGTTGTGATTATTTATTGAAGGAGAAATTAACTTTTAAACCGTGCAAAACTCAACTAAAGTACTATAAAACTTTATATTCTTTTATAATCGTAATTGATCTGTGATAAAATTCAATGATAATTAAACAAATGAAAAGACTCATGGTTGCAATAAAATATTCAAGGTTAACAATTAACAAATTTGTTACTATAAAACTTTATATTCCTTTATAATCGTAATTGATCTGTGATAAAATTCAATGATAATTTAAAAAATGAAAAGACTCATGGTTGCAATAAAATATTCAAGGTTAACAATTAACAAATTTGTTTACAGTTATATTTGCAATTGCACGATGTGTCATACGACACGCTTAATTTAAGTAAAAAAAAAAAAAAAAAAAAAAAAAAACAATTAGACATTTTAGCATTACAATTACTTTTGAGACTCTTGATTATAGAATAAATTCGACACATTGTTAGCCAATTGAGCATACAATGTCCTACTTCAATCATACATGTACAATCTAATGAAACTGGAAACAAAATATAAAAATGTGAATACCTTCTGATATTGGACCGTAGTAATTACCCGAAGCTCTTAACTTGGTTCAGGCACCTTCTTGAATATACAGAAAATAAATGTTCACACCACAGTACTATCGGTATTCCGGGGGCAGTATTCAATCAAGCTCTCCCCGAGCTACACTAAGTTGTCTAGCAAAATCTCTAGGGCCAATTGATATTTTGTGATCTATATCGATCAAAACGTTTTTTCACTCATGATCTCTGAGTCTGTAAAAAACTACTCTCACTGAGAGTTTAAGGCGACTTCTCACCTCCAAGATGTAAAACTGAAAAACTATATTACGGCTTCTGCATCTGAGAGAATACTGGCTTCTATCTGACTTCCCTAACTTATCACTGTGCAATTTTTTTTTTATTTACAATAGAGTAAAGGCTTCTCCTTCCCCCCTTAGTTCAATCAGAACTCGGAAGACACCGACTCCTTTAAAACGACCTCCTCTCAACACCATCTGTTTGTTACAGCTTTTCTGAGGAGATGAGCTCAATTATATTGTTACGAATTTTGTAAATAGTTAGTGTTTGTACTGTAAAATAATGTAAATAATTTTATTAAGCTCCATTTCTTTACTAATATTAGTTTTTGTTACATTGTCTCTGTTATCAAGCAAACTTGTCTATTATTTTCAGTGAATGTCTATGGCAGCTTTGCGAAATATTAGAGATATCGCCAAGTTGGCGTCACTTTTGGCGACTTATTTTGGTCGCCAAATTTGGCGATATATCGCCAAGTTGGCGACAAACTTGGCGATTGTTGGCGATGGTAACCCTTCCCTACTCTATGGTAACCCCCCTATTGATATACTGATACATTGAATGTTGTTTCGTGGATTTTTCGAGATGGTTCTAGAAATTTCCAGCACCTGCTGCGAGCCTATATAAGGAGAGCGATACGAGCTGTTGTGGTTATTATTTACCAGTCAGTCATTGAGTGAACAAGGCGTTTGTTAGCAAGTTTGCTTGAGTTGTTGTTTGTATGTTGTTTTGAATGTTATTAAGTGTTGAGACGTTGTATAAAGAGTCTCTAGGACCTAAAGCTATACTTGTACGATAGATTTGAGCAGTTATTTTTGAATATCCAGTAATATTTGTGAGTTTCGAAGACTCTGTTGTTCTGAAGATCTATAAATAAATTATTTTCTACTTTTCTAAGAGACAAGAGTTTGAAGTTCTCTAACCATAAGATCGAAAGAACCCCACATACGCTGCAACAATATCTATTAACTGCCACTTATTGGATCCATGATGCTAAAAACAACACGTGATCACTAAGCGTGGGATCTAATTTTATCCCCAGCTTCCCAGGAGGTTCCCACCTGATACAAATTTTAAAATATCACATTTCTAGCGGCATATATGTATAAGTTTATCTCATCCAACAGAATGGCAGCTTTTTACGTATTTATACGCATAAAAAATATCTGTAAAATTACCGAATTTTTTCTAGGAAACTAGGATTCTTTGAACTTTTTATGTAAGTGGCAGCAACAAAAAATTATGTAAGGGGTCGAACAGCATTTTAAAAAAATTTAAAGTAGGTAGTATCGACATCCGGAAAACAAAGCATACTTACTAATAATTAGATATATGACTATGGAATGCAAACGACTAGCCGATTTATAACGAACATAAAAACCGGATTATGCAAATTATTGTAGCACTACAGCACCACACGCTCTGAATAAAACACGAGCCATCTAGCAGTTGACATGCTAATCAGCGCTGAGATCGTGATGGCAGACTACACGTGCACGCAATATGCCGAAATAATATTTATTGTGAATATCAAAAGAATTCCAAAACGGCTTCAAGGATTTATTGAGAACGTTTCCCTAGGGATCACGTCCGACGCATTAATTTATAACTGACTAGCGGACCGCCTTCGCTTTACTTCGGGTATTCCCGTGTCAATACTGACACCGCAAATTATTACTACCACTTCATCCTATTAAATTCAACTGCTAAAACAATTACTCTCCTTTTAAGTAGTCGGGTAAAAAGTAGCCTGTATGTTAATCTAAGGTGCCAGATAACTCCATACAAAGTTTCATAAAAATCGATCCATCCGTTATTACGTTATAGATGGTGTAACTAACACGACTTTGTTTTATGAATATAGATTGTAGCAGTCCTCCCAGGCTTTGTACGGGTATTTAAAAAAAATTCAAGTTATAAATTTTTACACACATGCTCATACTCTCTTCTTTGTGGATGGAGTTATTAAAAAAGTGTAAACTTATAAAAGAAAATTCGGATATTAGTATTATTTTTTATTTATTTGTAATTCACACACTACATTTTTACTTATTTACTTTTTACATTTTTACCTATTTATTTTATTTTTACAACAATTACAGGATGTCTTTATACACAATAAATCTTGTAGGTTTCAGCCTGCGTTTGCAATGTATAAGCAGAAAAAATGAAATTATTTACGACATCACATTAAAAACCTCAAAAATAACAGTATTTCTCCACTATTTAATGGATGTTATTATACATATAAACCTTCCTCTTGAATCATTCTATCTATTAAAAAAAACCGCATCAAAATCCGTTGGGTAGTTTTAAAGATTTAAGCGAACATAGGGATATAGGGACAGAAAAAGCGACTTTGTTTTATACTATGTAAGCCGATTTATAACGAACATAAAAATCCGGATTATGCAAATTATTGTAGCACTACAGCACCACACGCTCTGAATAAAACACGAGCCATCTAGCAGTTGACATGCTAATCAGCGCTGAGATCGTGATGGCAGACTACACGTGCACGCAATATGCCGAAATAATATTTATTGTGAATATCAAAAGAATTCCAAAACGGCTTCAAGGATTTATTGAGAACGTTTCCCTAGGGATCACGTCCGACGCATTAATTTATAACTGACTAGCGGCCCGCCCTCGCTTTACTTCGGGTATTCCCGTGTCAATACTGACACCGCAAGTTGTTACTACCACTTCATCCTATTAAATTCAACTACTAAAACAATTACTCTCCTTTTAAGTAGTCGGGTAAAAAGTAGCCTGTATGTTAATCTAAGGTGCCAGATAACTCCATACAAAGTTTCATAAAAATCGATCCATCCGTTATTACGTTATAGATGGTGTAACTAACACGACTTTGTTTTATGAATATAGATTGTAGCAGTCCTCCCAGGCTTTGTCAACACCCCCTATAGTCAAGGCCTTCACACCGTTTCAAAATGGCCGATCGCGATGTCCGACTTCCCACGTCCATAATATGAATTTACACAAGCTCACACAAAGTTGCATTTCTTGTAATTTTCAAAATTTTTAGCAATAGTGTTTACTTTTTCAGTTAATTGAATGTGTAATCAAGTAAATAATTGTCATTTCCTATAAATATAAGTTGTAATTTAAGAGGGTTACTTATTGTTTAAAAAATATACTAAAAAGGACTTAAAATACAAATTTTTATAAGAGGCAAAACTGCATTAGATTTGAGCTTTGGATTTTTAAATAGATGTGATTTAATTTAGAAATAGAATATTTCTTTTACATTATCAATATCACACTATTTTAAATAAGTAGGATAAAAAAAAAAAAAAAAATCTATATTAAAACATCAAATGAACTTATACATTGAAGAAAAGAAAGAATGAAAATAATAGAAAGAAAAGAGAAAAAAAACTCAGCAAAAAAACTTAAGGTTAAAATTATAACAGTACATCATTTTTTCTAAAAAATATATTAAAATTTATATTTTAAATTAGCTTCATAATCCTGAAGCTAAATTCGTTTACATGACTGTAATTTGATGACTTGATTAAAAAAAAAAAAAAAGATTTGGGGAAAAAAATGTATTAAATAATATGTTGTGTGAGAAGAGTTTTTTCATTTCAAATACACCCCCCCCCCCACACACACACACTTTTCACACTCACTCCCATGTGTCTTATTTGTTTACTTTTTTCTTATTTGATGAGAATTATTTAAAGACAGAATGCTAAGTGTTATCTCATTTACTTATGTCATTGTCTTAATATCATTATTATGTACTAATTTCTGTTATAGATATGTAAGATATAAAATGTTTTTTTATGATTTCAAAGCAAAATAATAATAAATAAATAAGGTATATTTTATTTGCTTTCTAGCTTTAACTTTTTTATTATTCAGTATTTCCTTATAAGATTGTTTAATCTTATAAATTAATATTAAATATAATATCAAGTGGCATTGGAACAAAGAAAAAAAAAGATGCAACAACTTATCAATTTATAAATTATTTTTAAATTAATATTACTATTCTAAATTATTATTATTATTAAAGAAAGCATCTGTTCCTTATTAATTTATAAATTATTTTTAAATTACAATTATTATTATAAATTATTATTATTAATATTATTGAAAAAAATTTGTCAATTGCCAATCTATACATTATTAAAGTATAAATTTTAAAGTATTATTATTATTAAGGGAAAAAATGTGTTCAGTATCAATCTATAAATTATTTTAAAATTATAATTATTATAAATTATTGTTAAAGAAAAAAAAATCTATTCCTTATCAATCTATAAATTATCTTTAAATTGCTATTATCATTATACATTATTATTATTATTAAAGAAAGCATCTGTTCCTTATTAATTTATAATTTATTTTTAAATTACAATTATTATTATAAATTATTATTGAAAAAAATCTGTCAATTGCCAATCTATAAGTTATTAAAGTATAAATTTTAAAGTATTATTATTGTCAAGGAAAAAATGTGTTCAGTATAAATCTATAAATTATTTTAGATTTATTATTATAAATTATTATTAAAGAAAAAAAATCTATTCCTTATCAATCTATAAATTATCTTTAAATTGCTATTGTTATTATACATTACTATTATTATTATTATTAAAGAAAGCATCTGTTCCTTATTAATTTATAAATTATTTTTAAATTACAATTATTATTATAAATTATTATTGAAAAAAATCTGTCAATTGCCAAGCTATAAATTATTAAAGTATACATTTTAAAGAATTATTATTATTAAGGAAAAAAATGTGTTTAGTATCAATCTATAAATTATTTTAAAATTATTATTATTATAAATTATTATTAAAGAACAAAAATCTATTCCTTATCAATCTATAAATTATCTTTGAATTGCTATTATTATTATACTTTACTATTCTTATTATTATTAAAGAAAGTGTCTGTTCTTTATCAATTTATAAATTAGTTTTAAATTACTATTATTATTATTACTATTACTAAAAAATATCTACTAATATTAAAGAAAAAAATATCTGTTTCCATAAAAATAACTTTCAAATTAAGAGTATAGAAAAGTATAGTAGAAAGAAGGAAAAGATAATTGTCAAAATATCAAAAGCAATTTAACAGCTGAAGCTAATTAATATGCTAATGAAAGCCGTAATAGCAATAAACAAACTCTTTGAATATTTTATGAATTAATTTAAACAGCGCACCCAGATTACTTATAGTAAACTATTTTTAAACTGATAGCGAGAAAAATTATATAATTTAATAAGTAAATTCGGATTCAAACTAATAAACTGGAATTTAGAAAAATACTTAATAAACAAAGAAATAAACAATTGCTAAAGGGCAGTAATTTTCTGATAAAGATATATTACATATAAATAATAACAAAATCTCGTGAGGAAATACTGAAAGTTAAAATCAACAGGATAAAAATTCAGATAAGAAGCAAAATTATATATTTTTTTATAATTATTTAAAACAAAATACTAATTCACCATAGATGTAAATGATTTGAAAACCACTGTTGCAATACATATAGCTTGAAAACTAAATCGGTAATCACTAATCTTACAAGTGTGTTTAACAGAAATTATCTTTAAAGCTTTGTTAAAACAATGATATAAGGAAAAAGAGATAACACTTACTTTTAGTCTTTATAATATCCAAATTTTGTACAACGCAAAACAAAATAGAAAATGGCGAAACGTCAGATTGAAACATGCCGTACTAGGCACTGGACTGACGCACACTGACTAAGGTCACCGGTAAAAAAGGAGTCGGACCTTCGGACTGTAGGGGCAGTCATATTGAAACTTCTGGAATTCGCTGCGGAGGCCTTGACTATAGGGGGTGTTGGCTTTGTACGGGTATTTAAAAAAAATTCAAGTTATAAATTTTTACACACATGCTCATACTCTCTTCTTTGTGGATGGAGTTATTAAAAAAGTGTAAACTTATAAAAGAAAATTCGGATATTAGTATTATTTTTTATTTATTTGTAATTCACACACTACATTTTTACTTATTTACTTTTTACATTTTTACCTATTTATTTTATTTTTACAACAATTACAGGATGTCTTTATACACAATAAATCTTGTAGGTTTCAGCCTGCGTTTGCAATGTATAAGCAGAAAAAATGAAATTATTTACGACATCACATTAAAAACCTCAAAAATAACAGTATTTCTCCACTATTTAATGGATGTTATTATACATATAAACCTTCCTCTTGAATCATTCTATCTATTAAAAAAAACCGCATCAAAATCCGTTGGGTAGTTTTAAAGATCTAAGCGAACATAGGGATATAGGGACAGAAAAAGCGACTTTGTTTTATACTATGTAGTGATGTCTTTATGCACAATAAATCTTGTAGGGTTCAGCCTCGTTTGCAATGTATAAGTGGAAAAAAGGAAATTATTTACGACATCACATTAAAAACCTCAAAAATAACAGTATTTCTCCACTATTTAATGGATGTTATTATACATATAAACCTTCCTCTTGAATCATTCTATCTATTAAAAAAACCGCATCAAAATCCGTTGGGTAGTTTTAAAGATTTAAGCGTACATAGGGATATCGGGACAGAAAAAGCGACTTTGTTTTATACTATGTAGTGATGTCTTTATACACAATAAATCTTATAGGGTTCAGCCTGCGTTTGCAATGTATAAGTGGAAAAAATGAAATTATTTACGACATCACATTAAAAACCTCAAAAATAACAGTATTTCTCCACTATTTAATGGATGTTATTATACATATAAACCTTCCTCTTGAATCATTCTATCTATTAAAAAAAAAACGCATCAAAATTCGTTGGGTAGTTTTAAAGATTTAAGCGAACATAGGGATATAGGGACAGAAAAAGCGACTTTGTTTTATACTATGTAGTGATACATTGCCCAGCGTTGCAGAGATAAGATCTCTTGCACCACGACCCGGTACAAGTTGACGGGCAAGATGTAATGCTCGAATGACAGCGGAAGAGGTGCTGCAGTCGCTCTTTAAAATCCACAACTTAGTACAAGACAAGAAGCGAAACATATACATTCACGCGTCAGCATGTCTGGCATTTGTTACATGAAAATGGTAGCATCCATTCCATTCGACACTGGTGCACGCATGTGATGCTGGTTGACCATGCATGACGATTTAATTATTGTAATAATTATTTTATGCTCAACACCTTAAAGAAAAATCCTTTTGCCCTTTTGTGACATTGTAGACAGATAAGTCAATGGTCAACGCTTATACGGGGTGCCATTGTGAACGTGCAGAATATGCATAACTGGTCTCCGGAATACCGTCGCATTCCCCGTATAGTAGTACACGTGATTAGTCCAGTCATTTAAGCTTAAATTAGGTAAGAATCTCGGAATTCGAGATACCCAGCTGTAAGTCTGTAAATACTTGTATATTGACACCCTAAAAGGTGTCTCAAAACCTACATATGGTAGGGTGTACGCAACTATTAAATTCCAAGGTCAAAGGTCACAAAAATCGGTTTTTTGCGCTTTTTTTGTAAATATCTCATTTCCTATAGGTTTTTGCTATTTGTATTTATTAATATTGTAGAATACAAAATTCTCTACAAATTTTGTTTGAAAACATTTTTCATACGTCGAACCGTTTTCGAGATAGAAAGCGGAGAGCGCGCGGCCACAGCATCACTTCAGGTCAAACGGTGCCTCCGGTCGAAAACGCGCCATATATAGTTGATGAACTATCGATAAATCAATGATTATAAATATTTATCAATTTTTATTAACTATTATATTATATTTTATCTTTTTCTTTATGCATTGTATAGTATAGTTACGACCGTCTTCTTTTTATTTCAGGTATCTGTTCTTGGTAACTACGGACGTACAATTTCAAGAAATATGGCTGATTTGTGTTTTCTATGTAATAAGTCAGATTCGGGAGGTGAATCGCTTATTGAAGTAGTGCGCGGTATGAAAACTCTACGAACTGCAAGTGTCGAACGAAACGACAGAAAAATTGATTATTTAAAATCAGTAACCTCTGTTAAAGTGCATGAAAAGGGCCGAAGTGTTTACATTAGTAAAAACTGTATCCAAGCAGCAAAACGGAAACAAGAAGAAGTAGAAACTATAACTTCTTCATTAGTACTCCCTAAAAAACGAGGTGCAGTGTTTGATTTTAAGAATCAATGTTTATTTTGTGGCGAAGTTGCTGATGAGGCTGCAGAGAAAAAGAAAAAGAGAAAAATACAGGCGGAAGATAAAAAATGTGAGTACTCTTGAGTTCAAAGATAATGTTATCAAAAAAGCAGAAGAACGTGCAGATGATTTCGGAGAATTGGTTAAAAGTCGTATAATTTTACAGTATGATTTGGTCGCTGCTGATGCGAAGTACCATGCTGCTTGCTTTACAAACTTTTCAAATAAATCATCATCATCATCACCTCTTGAGAAACCTCGTCAAGATAATCAAGTTACAGAAGCTATGTTAGAGATTTTCAATTACATCGAAAATAATATTGATTCTCAATTCACACTAAAAGAGCTTAAAGATGTCTTGACAGGGTATGTGCCAGATGATAAAATTATCATTACAAGACTACAACAGAAATATTTAACCGATATCGTAATTACGAAGAAAGTTGGAGCTTTCACAATCATTTCTTTCCGTGATGCACAAGCTGATATTCTATCAAAAGCTTAATACGAAAGTAAAAAAAACAGATCCTGAAGCAGAAAGGCTAAGAATTGTAGAAGCTGCAGCAGCAATTATTAGAGAAGATATCCGAACATCTATAGTTGAAACTAAATCTTATCCACCTCCTAATAAAATGTTGGATAATGTTAATCAAGAAATTCCAAAAACTTTATTACTTTTCTTAGAAGAAGTCATCGTCAAAAACAGGAAAGGATAAATTGATCATTTAAAAACAAAATGTACTTCAATAAGCACAAAAACATAAATTACAGTTTTTGTACCCTTTATTCCATTTTTTTTTTTTTAATGAAACTAAATGTATTGAATAGTATTTTTTAATAAAGCGATTAATTCATAATTTATTTTTTATTTTTTTTCATCATGTAAGAAATTATTAATATTATATTAACTAGGTTAAAATTCAAATATAATTCCTATATTTTCATTAACAATTCTGCAATTACATGGACAGGTAAGTGTTGTTAAATAAATTAATACTGAATAAAAAGTGGATAGGTTAGGAAAAAAATGATATATGGCACGTTTTCGACCGGAGGAACCGTTTGACCTGAAGTGATGCTGTGACCGCACGCTCTCCGCCCTCTATCTCGAAAACGGTTCGACGTATGAAAAATGCTTTCAAACAAAATTTGTAGAGAATTTTGTGTTCTACAATATTGATAATAAATACAAATAGCAAAAAACCTATAGGAAATGAGATATTTACAAAAAAGCGCAAAAAACCTATTTTTGTGTCCTTTGACCTTGGAATTTAATAGTTGCGTACACCCTACCATATGTAGGTTTTGAGACAACTTTTAGGGTGTCAATATACAAGTATTTACAGACTTACAGCTTGGTATCTCGAATTCCGAGGTGAACTTACTATAATGATTGGACTAGATACGCTGATAAACGAACGTGTCGTTTGGTATATGGAGAACCCAAATTAGTTGGACTCATCTTCTTTGATGTTTCCAATTGTTCACTATTACCAATGGAGAATACTTTAAGAAGTATTGGTTGTAGATTCCTTCATTTGAAGTATTAATTTTTATACTATTTTATCGTTTTCTGATATAATAATAAAATGTTTTTTTTTCTCTGTAATTTCAGTGTTTCATTTCTCTCTTTGCATACAGCCCCTAAAAGTCAGCAATTTTTTTTTCTTTCAATGAAACAACCCTCGTTAGTAATACCCTGATTCGGCGATTCCAACTAAAGGTGATTTTGTAGTTTAAGGACATTGCATTTGTATATAGACCTCCGATTACTTTAATTCATTTGTTAAGTGATCCCTTAATGAAAGACATCTGTTATGATATGTATAAACTTTTAATAAATATAACTATAGAGACTGGGGAACCATATAAAAAGTTAGATTTTATAATTAAAAAAAACCCTTTTTTATTTTAAACAACGCCAAATATAAATTTTTCCCTCATTTCAAATGTTTTTGTAACTGGAACAATGTGTCTACGACCAACGGTTCAGAAATTAACGATCGACGATAAGTCACAGGATGCATCCTGTATAATACATCACATGCAGAATGGTGACAAATGCCTTTTGTTGCAAGCATTGGAAATGACACAAGAAAAATGTTTGATTATGTTTGTAAAAAAATATATATATATATATAAATATTTCATTTGTTTAAATTCAGAATGAATGTATAATTTTTTTAAAACTAATCGTGCAATTAATTGATCATAAAATATTCAAAACATTTAACAATTAATAGTAGCAATTTTAGTATTATTAAAATATTATTTTCTTCTCAAGTATAACATAAAATGATGATTTTTTAAATTGAAACACATTTAAGCCTTCTAAATTGTTACATTTTAACGCAAACAAAGTCTAATCAGAAAATGAAAATTTAACGCAATTTTTTTATTTAGTTGTAAATAGAACAATTTTATTCATTACGTGATTTAGTTTTATCGTACTTTTGATGAACTTTAAAAAGAATTTAATATTTTAACCTATTTATCAGCAATAAATATTTTTGTAACATTTTCATTAATTGTTTATTGGGCAGATATTAAAAAACAACAGCGACAACAAAAATACCTGAATAAATATTTAAAAGAAAAAAAATGTATGACAAGATTTTAATTACATTAATAAAATATCTTATTATGTGTTTTTTAATTTATCGGCAATACGTAAATTTCGATTCATAAATTTACCGTAGATTTAAAAGTAAATGTTAAACAAATAATAAAATTTGGTATGTTTATTTGGAAATTTAAATTATAAAAATCATAGTTAATATAGGTTTATTTTTATTAATAAATGTCAAAAGGCATTTAAAATGTCATCTATTTATCTGTAATTAAAAAAAAAACAATTTAAATAATTGTATATCTAACACATACTATAGGAAAAAAAAAACCTGAACAAATGTTTAAAAGAGAATAAATGTAAAACCAGATCTGAGATCTATACTGATAACATGTATTATTATGTATTTTTTAATAAATTGGAAATGCTTAAATTTCGATGTTGAAAATTACAGTGCGTATTTAAAAAAAATATTAAACAATATTGATTTATTATTTGATTGATTATTATTTATTTGATATATTTATTCACAAATGGAAATAAAAAAATCATTCTTAATACTGAAAGCAGCTTTACGTTTACCCACAAGCTTTACAAAAGAAGTATAAATAATGTTACATTTTTTAAGGTATGAAAGACAGTAAAAAGCATCATAAATTTCTTATTTTTGAAACATCAAGAATTTTTACTATGCCACAAAATGTTTATCACTGTTTTGCATGACTATAAATAATAAATATTTTTTATGTTTCTAAGAAGATTTATTAATATTAAATCTGATAAGTATAAAATAAATACATTTTGTTTTTAAGTAAGCCGGATACATTTTAAACTTCTGCAAAACAATATACGGTCTTATTACATGCTTAATTGTTTACATTTATGTTTAATTGTTCAAAACTTATTAACCATTTGGAAAATGGTTGTTTGTGTCTGTTGAAACTACAGATATCTGAGGCATATCTGAATGAATATGATGTCTGAATGTTATTCATTTTTTGATTGGTCCATGTTTAATGTCCAAATATGAAATACTTCTGATGTCACGATGACGAACAAAGGACAAAAAAAAAAAAAAAAAAAAAAAAAAAAAAAAAAAAAACCTACAAAATAATTAGTAAGTCAAAAACAAAATGAGATATAGCTTTAAAAAAATACATTTAAAAATATTTTTTTACTTATACGACGGGGTAAAAATTTAAAATATGCGATGTTTAAAAGTTGTAAAATTTGCAGTTTCGAAAATTGCAAATCTGAAATTTCATTTAAAATTTGTTTATGATTGATCCAGGAATACATGGTCTATGCAATATATGACTCTATTATTAAGTAAGCTATGTTTTGATCATCATAAAAATGATGTTATTATATTTTTTTAAGTATAGAATTTATTTATTAGTCTAAAATTTTAATATTTGGATATAACATTTTTTAAAATGATCGTTGTAATTTGATAAATTACATTTTTTTTTCTTTTACCGTTTGGGAAAAGTTTGCCCCTTTCGGTTGAGAATAGAGATATATTTGAGGCATATCTGAATGCTTTTAATGACGGGATTTTATTTTATTTGTTTATTTACTTTTTTTCAACTCATTCATTTATTCCACGTTTTCTTCGAAATTCTCATTCTTTATTATCATAGTCGGATATTTTACCCTTTGAAAGACGGTGAGATACAGAATTCGTCCCAGAATTCTTAAATAAATTTTTGTTTTTGTAATTTTTGTGATTATATGATATAAAAATGTACTTATTTAATTTGAAATGATTTTTTGATTTAATTCAAGTGTGAATATAGCATTGGAGAATATGAATAAACTGGTAATCAAAAGGTTAAGAATGATATACGAAATTATTATATATTTTTATGAATTAAACTAGGAGGTTTTACACCGCCGGATATCTATTTTCGTCAATCTTCATCCTGGCTTCGTAGTCTCTTAAAATATGGTAATCTATCATGTTTTAAAAAGACAACTTTGTTAAGGTTTATTGACTGGTGTTATGAGGAAAGAATGACAACTATTTCCCATTATATTATTAACATGCTCTGTTTTAATGAGGCATTTTTATGTTACAACGACCTGACGCGACAGCTGACGGAACCGGTTCCGAAAGTGAAAGTAATTTTATAGAAAATATCTGCCGCCAAAATCGAAATAGTAGTCAAAGAGCGATCTTAAGAGGAACCCAGCTATCCAATGCAAAAAAAAAAAAAAAAAAAAAAAAAAAAAAAAAAAAAAAGAAAAAAAAAGAAAAAAAAGAAAGAAAGAAAGAAAGAAAGAAATGAAAATGTCAAAATACGAAAGAGTTATTAGAAAAATACCTCCCCATAGGAATAGCTTTAGCTTGCGAGTGTCTTCGCGGGCAGGAACAAGGGCTTTAAGTATGTGGCCGTTTGATGCATTTTTATGTTTAAAATATCTCCTCGGAAAATCAATATTTTTAACTTCTTTTTTGTGTGTTTTCTCCTTAAAGGATGTCACTTTTTTTAATTTCCAAAATATTTCTAAAATTTATGCTAAATTTAATATTTTATGTTTTAAAAATTGTCGAACTGGAATTAAAAATTTAACTCTTCATGTAAAATTATCCAATTATTTTATGAATATTCTGAAATACTAAGAAAAAGGGAGACGTCTTTAAAGAAGAGAATACTGAAAAAAGAAGTTAAAAATATTAATTACTCCAGGAGATATTTCTAATATAAAAATGCATCAAACGCCCATAGACTTAACATTATGGAGGGAAATACGGTCACTGAGTGATTAGCACCCTTTACGAATTATATAAATAGTAAATATATGATATTCGTCTGTAGCAATATGTGTATCTTAATAATAATAATAATTACTATTATTATTATTTTGCTTTATTGTTCACGTACATGACTACTTATAACTGAAAAAAGTTCCATGAAATTAAAAAAAAATCTGTAGTGCTATACAAATGCTTTTATCTCACACATACTTAAACATTTCATAATGTACAATGTAGAGATAAAATGATAGATTTTTATTTCCATAATCTTCAACCCTTCGCTTATCAGGCGAGTCTAGTGGACCAACAATTACATTCAAAATGTAAAAAATGACGCAAAACTTTATTAACTTTTACACATTTACATAAATAGTCAAATATTTGTAATTGTCACGTGTTTTCAAAACATTCAATTTTTTAAAAAGCTTTCTGACTACTGCGAACTGATATATCCGTTCACTAAGTTGTTGCTTTCGCTGTTACATAAGCAACATTTAAATTAATATATTTCCACAAATAAAAGCCAGTTTTATAAAATTAAGTTATGATTAGATATTAGATTTTAAATTATAAAAATCATAGTTAATATAGGTTTATTTTTATTAATAAATGTCAAAAGGCATTTAAAATGTCATCTATTTATCTGTAATTAAAAAAAAAACAATTTAAATAATTGTATATCTAACACATACTATAGGAAAAAAAACCTGAACAAATGTTTAAAAGAGAATAAATGTAAAACCAGATCTGAGATCTATACTGATAACATGTATTATTATGTATTTTTTAATAAATTGGAAATGCTTAAATTTCGATGTTGAAAATTACAGTGCGTATTTAAAAAAAAAAATATTAAACAATATTGATTTATTATTTGATTGATTATTATTTATTTGATATATTTATTCACAAATGGAAATAAAAAAATCATTCTTAATACTGAAAGCAGCTTTACGTTTACCCACAAGCTTTACAAAAGAAGTATAAATAATGTTACATTTTTTAAGGTATGAAAGACAGTAAAAAGCATCATAAATTTCTTATTTTTGAAACATCAAGAATTTTTACTATGCCACAAAATGTTTATCACTGTTTTGCATGACTATAAATAATAAATATTTTTTATGTTTCTAAGAAGATTTATTAATATTAAATCTGATAAGTATAAAATAAATACATTTTGTTTTTAAGTAAGCCGGATACATTTTAAACTTCTGCAAAACAATATACGGTCTTATTACATGCTTAATTGTTTACATTTATGTTTAATTGTTCAAAACTTATTAACCATTTGGAAAATGGTTGTTTCTGTCTGTTGAAACTACAGATATCTGAGGCATATCTGAATGAATATGATGTCTGAATGTTATTCATTTTTTGATTGGTCCATGTTTAATGTCCAAATATGAAATACTTCTGATGTCACAATGACGAACAAAGGACAAAAAAAAAAAAAAAAAAAAAAAAAAAAAAAAAAAAAAAAACCCTACAAAATAATTAGTAAGTCAAAAACAAAATGAGATATAGCTTTAAAAAAATACATTTAAAAATATTTTTTTACTTATACGACGGGGTAAAAATTTAAAATATGCGATGTTTAAAAGTTGTAAAATTTGCAGTTTCGAAAATTGCAAATCTGAAATTTCATTTAAAATTTGTTTATGATTGATCCAGGAATACATGGTCTATGCAATATATGACTCTATTATTAAGTAAGCTATGTTTTGATCATCATAAAAATGATGTTATTATATTTTTTTAAGTATAGAATTTATTTATGAGTCTAAAATTTTAATATTTGGATATAACATTTTTTAAAATGATCGTTGTAATTTAATAAATTACATTTTTTTTTCTTTTACCGTTTGGGAAAAGTTTGCCCCTTTCGGTTGAGAATAGAGATATATTTGAGGCATATCTGAATGCTTTTAATGACGGGATTTTATTTTATTTGTTTATTTACTTTTTTTCAACTCATTCATTTATTCCACGTTTTCTTCGAAATTCTCATTCTTTATTATCATAGTCGGATATTTTACCCTTTGAAAGACGGTGAGATACAGAATTCGTCCCAGAATTCTTAAATAAATTTTTGTTTTTGTAATTTTTGTGATTATATGATATAAAAATGTACTTATTTAATTTGAAATGATTTTTTGATTTAATTCAAGTGTGAATATAGCATTGGAGAATATGAATAAACTGGTAATCAAAAGGTTAACAATGATATACGAAATTATTATATATTTTTATGAATTAAACTAGGAGGTTTTACACCGCCGGATATCTATTTTCGTCAATCTTCATCCTGGCTTCGTAGTCTCTTAAAATATGGTAATCTATCATGTTTTAAAAAGACAACTTTGTTAAGGTTTATTGACTGGTGTTATGAGGAAAGAATGACAACTATTTCCCATTATATTATTAACATGCTCTGTTTTAATGAGGCATTTTTATGTTACAACGACCTGACGCGACAGCTGACGGAACCGGTTCCGAAAGTGAAAGTAATTTTATAGAAAATATCTGCCGCCAAAATCGAAATAGTAGTCAAAGAGCGATCTTAAGAGGAACCCAGCTATCCAATGCAAAAAAAAAAAAAAAAAAAAAAAAAAAAAAAAAAAAAAAAAGAAAAAAAAAGAAAAAAAAGAAAGAAAGAAAGAAAGAAAGAAATGAAAATGTCAAAATACGAAAGAGTTATTAGAAAAATACCTCCCCATAGGAATAGCTTTAGCTTGCGAGTGTCTTCGCGGGCAGGAACAAGGGCTTTAAGTATGTGGCCGTTTGATGCATTTTTATGTTTAAAATATCTCCTCGGAAAATCAATATTTTTAACTTCTTTTTTGTGTGTTTTCTCCTTAAAGGATGTCACTTTTTTTAATTTCCAAAATATTTCTAAAATTTATGCTAAATTTAATATTTTATGTTTTAAAAATTGTCGAACTGGAATTAAAAATTTAACTCTTCATGTAAAATTATCCAATTATTTTATGAATATTCTGAAATACTAAGAAAAAGGGAGACGTCTTTAAAGAAGAGAATACTGAAAAAAGAAGTTAAAAATATTAATTACTCCAGGAGATATTTCTAATATAAAAATGCATCAAACGCCCATAGACTTAACATTATGGAGGGAAATACGGTCACTGAGTGATTAGCACCCTTTACGAATTATATAAATAGTAAATATATGATATTCGTCTGTAGCAATATGTGTATCTTAATAATAATAATAATAATTACTATTATTATTATTTTGCTTTATTGTTCACGTACATGACTACTTATAACTGAAAAAAGTTCCATGAAATTAAAAAAAAATCTGTAGTGCTATACAAATGCTTTTATCTCACACATACTTAAACATTTCATAATGTACAATGTAGAGATAAAATGATAGATTTTTATTTCCATAATCTTCAACCCTTCGCTTATCAGGCGAGTCTAGTGGACCAACAATTACATTCAAAATGTAAAAAATGACGCAAAACTTTATTAACTTTTACACATTTACATAAATAGTCAAATATTTGTAATTGTCACGTGTTTTCAAAACATTCAATTTTTTAAAAAGCTTTCTGACTACTGCGAACTGATATATCCGTTCACTAAGTTGTTGCTTTCGCTGTTACATAAGCAACATTTAAATTAATATATTTCCACAAATAAAAGCCAGTTTTATAAAATTAAGTTATGATTAGATATTAGATTTTAAATTATAAAAATCATAGTTAATATAGGTTTATTTTTATTAATAAATGTCAAAAGGCATTTAAAATGTCATCTATTTATCTGTAATTAAAAAAAAACAATTTAAATAATTGTATATCTAACACATACTATAGGAAAAAAAAACCTGAACAAATGTTTAAAAGAGAATAAATGTAAAACCAGATCTGAGATCTATACTGATAACATGTATTATTATGTATTTTTTAATAAATTGGAAATGCTTAAATTTCGATGTTGAAAATTACAGTGCGTATTTAAAAAAAAAATATTAAACAATATTGATTTATTATTTGATTGATTATTATTTATTTGATATATTTATTCACAAATGGAAATAAAAAAATCATTCTTAATACTGAAAGCAGCTTTACGTTTACCCACAAGCTTTACAAAAGAAGTATAAATAATGTTACATTTTTTAAGGTATGAAAGACAGTAAAAAGCATCATAAATTTCTTATTTTTGAAACATCAAGAATTTTTACTATGCCACAAAATGTTTATCACTGTTTTGCATGACTATAAATAATAAATATTTTTTATGTTTCTAAGAAGATTTATTAATATTAAATCTGATAAGTATAAAATAAATACATTTTGTTTTTAAGTAAGCCGGATACATTTTAAACTTCTGCAAAACAATATACGGTCTTATTACATGCTTAATTGTTTACATTTATGTTTAATTGTTCAAAACTTATTAACCATTTGGAAAATGGTTGTTTCTGTCTGTTGAAACTACAGATATCTGAGGCATATCTGAATGAATATGATGTCTGAATGTTATTCATTTTTTGATTGGTCCATGTTTAATGTCCAAATATGAAATACTTCTGATGTCACGATGACGAACAAAGGAAAAAAAAAAAAAAAAAAAAAAACCTACAAAATAATTAATAAGTCAAAAACAAAATGAGATATAGCTTTAAAAAAATACATTTAAAAATACTTTTTTACTTATACGACGGGGTAAAAATTTAAAATATGCGATGTTTAAAAGTTGTAAAATTTGCAGTTTCGAAAATTGCAAATCTGAAATTTCATTTAAAATTTGTTTATGATTGATCCAGGAATACATGGTCTATGCAATATATGACTCTATTATTAAGTAAGCTATGTTTTGATCATCATAAAAATGATGTTATTATATTTTTTTAAGTATACAATTTATTTCTGAGTCTAAAATTTTAATATTTGGATATAACATTTTTTAAAATGATCGTTGTAATTTGATAAATTACATTTTTTTTTCTTTTACCGTTTGGGAAAAGTTTGCCCCTTTCGGTTGAGAATAGAGATATATTTGAGGCATATCTGAATGCTTTTAATGACGGGATTTTATTTTATTTGTTTATTTACTTTTTTTCAACTCATTCATTTATTCCACGTTTTCTTCGAAATTCTCATTCTTTATTATCATAGTCGGATATTTTACCCTTTGAAAGACGGTGAGATACAGAATTCGTCCCAGAATTCTTAAATAAATTTTTGTTTTTGTAATTTTTGTGATTATATGATATAAAAATGTACTTATTTAATTTGAAATGATTTTTTGATTTAATTCAAGTGTGAATATAGCATTGGAGAATATGAATAAACTGGTAATCAAAAGGTTAACAATGATATACGAAATTATTATATATTTTTATGAATTAAACTAGGAGGTTTTACACCGCCGGATATCTATTTTCGTCAATCTTCATCCTGGCTTCGTAGTCTCTTAAAATATGGTAATCTATCATGTTTTAAAAAGACAACTTTGTTAAGGTTTATTGACTGGTGTTATGAGGAAAGAATGACAACTATTTCCCATTATATTATTAACATGCTCTGTTTTAATGAGGCATTTTTATGTTACAACGACCTGACGCGACAGCTGACGGAACCGGTTCCGAAAGTGAAAGTAATTTTATAGAAAATATCTGCCGCCAAAATCGAAATAGTAGTCAAAGAGCGATCTTAAGAGGAACCCAGCTATCCAATGCAAAAAAAAAAAAAAAAAAAAAAAAAAAAAAAAGAAAAAAAAAAGAAAAAAAAAAGAAAGAAAGAAAGAAAGAAAGAAAGAAAGAAATGAAAATGTCAAAATACGAAAGAGTTATTAGAAAAATACCTCCCCATAGGAATAGCTTTAGCTTGCGAGTGTCTTCGCGGGCAGGAACAAGGGCTTTAAGTATGTGGCCGTTTGATGCATTTTTATGTTCAAAATATCTCCTCGGAAAATCAATATTTTTAACTTCTTTTTTGTGTGTTTTCGCCTTAAAGGATGTCACTTTTTTTAATTTCCAAAATATTTCTAAAATTTATGCTAAATTTAATATTTTATGTTTTAAAAATTGTCGAACTGGAATTAAAAATTTAACTCTTCATGTAAAACTATCCAATTATTTTATGAATATTCTGAAATACTAAGAAAAAGGGGAGACGTCTTTAAAGAAGAGAATACTGAAAAAAGAAGTTAAAAATATTAATTACTCCAGGAGATATTTCTAATATAAAAATGCATCAAACGCCCATAGACTTAACATTATGGAGGGAAATACGGTCACTGAGTGATTAGCACCCTTTACGAATTATATAAATAGTAAATATATGATATTCGTCTGTAGCAATATGTGTATCTTAATAATAATAATTATTACTATTATTATTATTTTGCTTTATTGTTCACGTACATGACTACTTATAACTGAAAAAAGTTTCATGAAATTAAAAAAAAATCTGTAGTGCTATACAAATGCTTTTATCTCACACATACTTAAACATTTCATAATGTACAATGTAGAGATAAAATGATAGATTTTTATTTCCATAATCTTCAACCCTTCGCTTATCAGGCGAGTCTAGTGGACCAACAATTACATTCAAAATGTAAAAAATGACGCAAAACTTTATTAACTTTTCCACATTTACATAAATAGTCAAATATTTGTAATTGTCACGTGTTTTCAAAACATTCAATTTTTTAAAAAGCTTTCTGACTACTGCGAACTGATATATCCGTTCACTAAGTTGTTGCTTTCGCTGTTACATAAGCAACATTTAAATTAATATATTTCCACAAATAAAAGCCAGTTTTATAAAATTAAGTTATGATTAGATATCTGAAAGCTTATACACCTGTATGTAATAAAATACTTTGTATTATGTTGAAACAACTTATTTTTTTAACATGTTTAATAACTTAACGAGAAATCAGCATTGAGATTTTGCCCTTTTGCTCGGCGGTCAGGGGGAGTAACGGTAAGATTTAAGGAACGCGGCTTGCAGGCAGATAGAAAATTAATTGAAAAATAGTTTGACAGTTATTTATCTTACATTTTATTTGTTGATTATTTTTTATTTAAAATGTCTCATCTAGGAGAACGTTAACATATTCTATAAACTGCGACATTTTAAAAAACGCCTCATTGTATTTTTTCATATTTCTCTAGATCAAACAAACAACATAAATAAATAATAAATTATCTTTACTTCTGCGTCCAGCATTTTCCCACGTGAAGTATAATATTTGAAGAAAATGGAAATTTTAAATCAACAGAGATAAAAATATTCCTGTCGAAAGTTTTTCACTGAATCCAGATGGAATATTTAAACACACCAAGTATCCGACGAATTCAAGTCTTCCATAAAAGTCTATTTATTTTTCTGTTTGGGACATATAGCTTCTAGAATAAACCGCAGAAATAGATTACGTGAAAATTTTTCAATTTTGCGAGAAGTTATTTGAATGCACTCATACTTGAGAGAGATAAGTTGAAATGATTTGAAGTATGTTAATGTGAATTTCTAATATACTTCTGAATGTGTAAGCAGTTAAAGTCACATATATTTAAATGCAAAAATGTATCTTTTCGAAATTTGAGTTCTTGTGCTATATATTGCCTTTTAAAAAGGAAAAAAACTTAAAATAGAATAAAGAAGATTTTTAAAGTGATTTTTATTTCAACCATTGAAAAAATTAGCGGACATTTTCAAATTACGTTTGTAAATGTGAAGTACAAAAACAATTTATAGTTATAAATATTTAATGTATTTTAAAAAGTGGGATTATTTTTCATTTGGAAATAAGTGAATATGTCAATCTTTGGATAATTTCGAATAAATCCTTTAAGATTCACTACCTGACTAATTAAATGCATGCTTATGAGCTCCTATACTTTATATCATTTAATTTAAGAAATATATAAGTATATGTATTAATGTAAACATAAATATAAATATAACAAGATTTATTACATAATATTATTTTTAATTTATTAATAGAACTCTTTCGATCTTTTATTATATTTAGATTCAATTAATTCATTCAGCTCCCTGAGCCTCGGTAAATTTCAGCGTATAAGGTTTGTAACATATTTAGCACGAGAAATTTTATTTAAATAATGAACCGATATAGGAAAATCTTTACCGTTTTCTGAGATTATTTAAAACTATGTCTCACATCCAAAAATATACAACATAAGTTACTACAGTTGGTGCTAAAAGATAATCTTAGACACCAAATTTTCAGAGAGAATATCTGCTGGAATTTAAATTTTTCTGAAGAAATTAATCGTTTTGATAAGCTTTTAAAAATTTGTACACATTCAAAATGTTATTATATTCTAATTTTTATTTTAAACTGTTACAGAAACTCTGCTCCAAAAAATTATAATAATTTAGTTTAATGGGAAAACTGTGAAACATATACTGCTTAAGCATCCAGTATTTTTTTTTTTTTTTTTTTTTGAAGTATAAGATTTGGAGAAAATGTAAATCTTAAATAAACAGAGATAACAATATTTCCGTCGGACGTTTTTCAGTGGAAAATTTAAATACACCAAGTATCTGACAAATGCAAGTGTTTCATATAAATCTATTTATTTTCTGTATTTAGATATATACCTCCTTGAATAAACCTCAGAAATAGATTCCGTGGCAATTTTTCAATTTTGCGAGGAGTTATTTGAAATCACTCCTACTTGAGTAAGTTAAGTTAAAATGATTTGAAATATATTAATGAGAATTTCAAATGTACCTTTTACTGAGTAACTAGTTAATGTTGCATGCATTTAAATGCAGAAATTTATCTTTTCGAAAGATTAAGCTGTTCTGGTGTAATAACGCCAAGTAGTTATATTACTCATAATTATGAAATAATCCGATAAATAGTACCTATGGTCTCTGCGCAGAAGGACTCTGAGTTATATAAAATACAAACAACAGCTTAAAGTTAATTTGTTTTATTTATAGGCCTTATCGCTTTTAGAAGCAACTAAAATTAATGCTTGATCAAAAATTTGCGAGGTAAGTTCTGTGATGTGAAGACTATATATTAATCAAGAAATACTTACTTCTTACATAAATTTATAGTGCATTTCATGTACTTTCAAAATGTCGGAGAATATTTTCGATATGCTCGCGAGATAGTTTGTAATTTAAAATGTACTACGCAATAAGTATACCGGGGTAATAACACCATTCCTTGACGTTATTACCTCGGTTGATTCCTTACAGTGACGGAACTACATCCGAAGGGTTTTTTATTTTACTTTATGTATGATACAACATTATTGTGATTGTTGAAATGGTTAGATTAAAAGGGATTGGGGGGGATCCAATACCCAAAAACTGGTCTTTAAAAAATACTAATTTAAAAACAATTTTAAACTGTTACAAATAACACGATATCAAAATGGTTTCGTATTCTATGTAATTCCAACATTTTCAAAATCAGATATCAATTAAATTTCCACTTGATTGTTCAGTTGAGTTCTAAGTTTTAACTGGCTGCTTTTTCAGCATTTTGTTTTACAAAATTTTAAAAATTTAACCTTTAACTGGTGTGACAAAATTATAACGTAACTAGTGCGATGCGATCCGTGAAACCGCAAGATCGAAAAGCGTGAATAACTGATAGGATGGTGTTTTTGTACAAGACTGTTATAATTGACATTTACCTATTAAAACTCTCCGGTGATAGTACTACAGTTCCAAATGAAACAAAATTTTGGTAGTGTTTGTAGTTAGATTGAAAATAAGAACATAAACTATAAAAAATTATTAAAAACAGCAGTGATCTGTGAGACCGGTAACATTAGTTAAAGGTTAAAAGGTGATCAATGATTAAAATTCCAGGATTAATTCTAAATAATTTAATCTATTAAAAAATTTCTAACAATAGTACGAGGACTCCAAACGAAAGAGAATTTGAGTTTTAGTTAAAGGTTAAAATGTGATCAATGATTAAATGTCCAGGATTAATTCTAATTAAATTTAATCTCTTTAAAAATTTCTTTCAATAGGACTCCAAACGAAAGAGAATTTGAGTTGTAGCTATAGTTAAACTGTAAATTACAATTTAAACTCAAAATTTGAAAAAAAAGAGTTTAGTGAAATTTCTAAAAGCAATTAAAGGTTAATTTTGTTTCTAATATAGATAATGAAATATAACCACATGAATCATGTATGAAATGTAATAAGAGTTCTCACAGGGATATTATTTTTTTTATCGAAAATCTTACATAATTAACTAAAAATGCAAATTTATTAAAGCATATAACGCCGACATTTTAACTTTAGAATTGCGTTAATCTGCATTAGTGGAGAGTTTATGGGTTAAAAAGTACTTGCAAGATTTTTATAACAGTGTTAACAAAATTATTTATTACACATAATTCTAGTTATTATAATGTTTCCCATAATAAAAATATTACATAAAAAATGGTTTAAACCGTTCAATGATTTTTATAATTCTATTTAAGCAGGATTTTTTAAGCAAAGGGAATCTCATGGAATTATAGTCCCTTTAACCCCCTCTCTCTTTTTTCTTCCACTTTCACAAAAATTTGAATATTTTCTATCGCACAGAATGCATGTATGGAAAAATAAATACTCATTTAGATAAACACAATTACAATGGTGCAATGTTTCTAATTATTCTATTCAAGCGGCCTTTTTTAAGAAAAAGAAGCTCAGGGTCTGATATTCTTTTGCTCCCCCCCTCCTCCAAAAAAAAAAAAAAAAAAAAAAATCCTTCTTTTTTTTACACTGTCACATAAAACTGAACATTTTCTAACTCTTTGAACGCAATTTGTCAATTTTTAAGGCTGCAGAGTTTATATTTTTAGAATTAGGAAATCTACATAGGATTATTCCATCTTATTTTATAGATTTGTTTGCATGGCGTTATTACCCACAAAGGTGGGTAATAACGCCAAATAGCATTGGTCAAGAAATCATGCCATTACATTTTATGAATACATATTTGTTAAATATTTTTATATATATAGATAGTCAATGAGTTACTGTATCAAATGCTATATTTGTTTTAAAAATACAATCTAAAACTAAGCCGTGAAACTTGGTAGAGCCTTAACTTGGACTTATTACGCCAGGATACCTTATTTAAATTTGAGTTTTTATGCTATATATTATTTTAAAAGAAGTGAAACAACTTAAGACAGAATGAAAAAGATTTTTTAAATTACTTTTATTTCAAACATTGAAAAATTGAGCGGACATTTTTAAATTTATATTTGCATATGAGAAATAGAAACAAAATTTGTAGTTATAAATATTTAATATATTTACAAAGTGTGATAGTTTTTCATTTGAAAATAAGTGAAAATGTTTATTTTTAGAAAACCTCAAGTAAGTTCATTAAGATTTACTTTCTGACTAATTAAATTACTCATAAACTCGTATACTTTATATCATTTAACTTAAAAAAATATATAAATATATATATAAATGTAAATATAAAGAGATTTATTCAATAATTCTTTCAGGTTATTAGTAGAACTCATTTGATCTTTTATGTATGGGTGATTCTGCTATAAGAGGTAATTTGTACGGCAATCCGTTTAAAACAGACTTTTTACTTTATATGTTGCTATTTTTTGCAATGAATCGCATCATCTTAATATACTTTATTAAATAACATCACGATTGAATGCCTAATTTAAACACATTTTTCTGAAATTTCTTACAAAGTCTAAAAATGTCTCTCCCCTGGCATGTCTCCTTGCCGATTTCAATTTAACTTTCAAACAATACATATATTTTTTTCCGTCAGATGTTTAGCTAAAGTATGTTTAATTGGAATTTAAGTAATTATACGTACGTATTATAAAATAAAAAATAAAATAATTTTGTTAATTTTAAATAATTTTTAAAATTAACTTTTGTCCCACTTTTTTGTATATCTACCCTTTCAAATTTCGTTCCGCTGAAACAAATATAAATTCAAGGATAGCTATATCGGAAGTAGCGCTTAAGGACATCTATTGGCTTGAAGTTAGCAATATTAAACGAGCAAGCCATATAAGCTTCGCCATTTTTAGTTGTTGCGACGCGACCGTGCGGTGTAGTGGTTTCGCGAGGTGATGGTGTATCTCCCCTGGTAAGTCATAAAACTTATAATATTCATTTAATTCAATTGCATTTACTGTTCTAATTAAGCAATACGGTAATAATTAAAGTGAAATACACAATCAACCCAAAAACTAATTCAATCAGTTAAAAAATTTGAATTTACATGAAAATGTCTCTCTCCTGCCGTATTTCCCCTGGTAAAATAACTGCCAGGGGAGCGAGTCACTGACCAGAAAAAGTCATAAAATATGTATAAAGTGACTTGCCCTTAGATGAAAAAGTAAATAAATGGGGCAAAAATCATAATTTAAAGGTTTTTGATCAAACTCAAACTTTTCTTTTTGGCCGAATTCTTGATGTTTTTGAACCTCTTATTGTAAAATCACCCATATATACAGTAGAACCGTTGTTTCCATAATCCCGTTTATCGGAAAATAGGCTTAAACGAAAGGCCTTAAAATTTCTTAAAGTCCTTTTAAAATGTGAAAAGTTTTATTTTCAACACTATTTTTAGTGACATCAAATGACAGCTCTCAACATTATTTTGATTTATGCTACTATTTTATTCGTATGTTTTAGATCAAAACAATTCCTAATCATTTTTAATAAATTGAAGTGCTGTTTTAATCTTACTAACTTTAAAGATTAGAAGCAAAATAAGTAAAAATGAAAACTTTAGAAGGTGTAATACTTGTAAAAATATTTTTTAAAAGGCATCTTCTTTATGATATAAATAAATAGTCAGCTTACTTTTTTATAGTCTTTAGGATTGGTATTATTTCATTCCCGTCTGCGATGTCCATTTTTTAAAAACCGTTGCACGTATTATTTCAATAATTACTTATAAAATTTACCATTTATATTTGCTTTCTGTGACTCTGTGTTGTGTGCGCATTTCTCTCCTCGGCACAGAAAATTGTCTCTTCTCATGTTAAACGAACTCCTGTTACGTCACTTTCACCGTTAACCTTGGATTTTAACCAGTAAGTTATCGCCTTACTGTTGAGGTGACTTGTAATTTTGGTTTGTCAATCAGGCTGCTTTGAATACGTTACCAGAACATTTTTTATTACAACGACGTTCTAAATTACAATCGCCCTTTTCACCAAACAAGTTTTCATCATAAGCCTCTTACCTATTCGAAAACTCCTATGGAACCCCGATTATCCGAATATTCCTATGGAACCCCGGTTAACCGAAAATTCCTCTGGCATTCCAGTTAACCTAAAATGCTTTAGTCCTATGCTTTTCGGATAACTGGGATTTTACTTATTTTAGATTATATATAGATTTAATTGAATAATTCACATATTTCCCTGAACATTTAACCATGGTACATATCAGCGTATAAGGTTTGAAACCTATTTATCGCTAATTTTATTTTTATTATTATTAACCGTGATAGGAAAACCTTCACCGTTTTCTGAGATTAATTATAAATATATATTGCATCCGAAAATCTATAACCTAAGTTACTAAAAAGAAAGAAAGAAAGAAAAAACTAAAGAATAAGAAAAAAGAGAAAAAAAAAACCCTGAAAACTTCTACTGGTATAAAGTTGCATAGCATAATTATTTATCTTTACAAAAAATCCTCCACAATAGCTACACGTTTCCCAAAAGTTGGTGATAAAATCTTAAACATAAAATTTTCAGAGAATATATCTGTCGGAATTCAATTTTTTCTTGCGAAATTTATTATTTTGTAAAGCTTTAAAAAATTACACAAATTCTTATTATTAATTTCTTATAATTTTTATTTTAAGCTATTCCCGAATGTCTACTTTCAAATAAATCTATAAATAATTTGGTTTAATGGATAAAGTATGAAACGTATACTGTTTAACAACAACAAAAAAAAACATATTTCTCTTGTTTTGTAAAATGAGTACAGTCAATCAGGTTAACTTTGTGCCAAATCAGAGTAACTTTACGTTACCTTTACGAAATTTCGATCCATTCTGCCATGGTGGAATATTGATGAATTATTTCGAATGAGCTGCCAAACAGACACTAATGACGCCATCTATATTTTGAGATCAAAATTTTGCCGTTAACTCAAATGATGTAGCAAATTTAATCTTTTTTTCTCTCTTAGCCCAAAGTTATTCTGATTTGTCAAATTTACCCTGATTGACTATATTTAACAGGATCTTTCTGTTTATCAAAAAGATTAAAAGCATTGACTTTTTTTAAAGTACTAAAACGCAAATAATATAACACTAAGATTTTTTTTGCCTAAATTATATAAAGTTAATATTATTATCCAAGTACAGAAAGGTTGTAAAAATAAAATTTATATTTAAATTTTAAATTAAGAAAAAATCATCTCAGTAATGCGTGAGTTTAAATCATTAAGTGCTACGTGCATGATAAAATTGTGAATTAAAAAATGAACAAAATAGAATAATATCACATTTATAACACTTAACATAGATATACATTTATTTAAAAGAATTGCCTTTTTTAACCTCTTGTGGACACTAATGATTCAAAATAGCAATATCTCCCTACGGAGACTATCACTTCGCATGCGCTATCTCAATTTCGTTTAGAATTTCGGATGGCAAACTTTTGGCGAGCTTTTTAGATAAAGCAACCTTTGAATTTCAGGACATTTGAACATTTCGGGGATAAATGAAAGGTGAGCTCGTTGGCCGAACGGTTAGAGCGCAAAACTTGCAATCAGACATTGTGGATTCGAATCCTTCGCGGATCAAAAGGTCGGTTCATGATTTATTTTTATTAATAAATAAGACATTTTTATTAAAGATAAATTTTATATTAATAATACAGAAGCACATGTACTTCTATAATAATAGTAAAAACTTATTTATATACGAGAAAATGATATGTTTTACGGAGAAAGTTTTATATTTGAACCCTTTTAATATTCTAAATATCCTTCCAAAGTGATTTATATACATATTAAGCAAATAAATAAAAAGTATTCTGCGAAAATATCCGTATATGCGTAAAATAATTTCTTAAAGTTTTTCTTTTTCTTTTTCTTCTTTTTTTCTTTTTTTTTCTTTTTTTTTTTTCTTTTTTTTTTTGAAAATTTTAGAAGTCAGTTTCGGGAGATAAAAATATTTGTATAAATCGAAAAATCCGGAGCTAAAAAAATCTTCATAAATTGAAAAATCCGGAACTAAAAATTTTGAATAAATCGAAAAGTCCGCAGCTAAAAATGTTATATAAGTCGAAAAATCGGGAGCTAAAAATGTTATATAAATCGACACTCGATTTGCCTGTGTACTTGGCAATTCTTTTTAACGTTGTACTGCCAATCCTGGTTACCACTTCAGCACTAAATGAGCATGCGCAGTAAATCTCCATAGGAAGATGTTGCTATTTCGATCCGTCTGTCTTGGGGATGAGCGTCACGTATACGTGCCGCAAAAAGGCTGAAGAATCCTTGTTTATCCCCATTAATAAAAATTTTCTGTAAATAAAATTTCTGTTTTTAAAAATCAGTGACAAAACAGTAAAAATTTCGCAAAAGGCTCCCGTCGCGAAGGGGTTAAAGTACCAAAACACAAATAACGTGAAATTAAGATCTTTTTATTTCTTTCTAAACATAAAATTATATAAAGTTAACATCATTATCCAGGTTATAAATGTTAACAAGATAAAATTTATATTTAAATTTTAAATTAAAAATGTCATCTCAGTAATGCGAGAGTTGAAAATATTAAATTTATATGCATGAAAAAATTGTAAATTGTGAAACAAAATAGAATTATATCCTCTAAATTGAAAAATTTATCTATACACAAAAAGCTTTATTTAAAATATAATTTTAGGACAAAATATAAAAATAATTTAAAGTTTCAAACAATATTAAAAATTTTTCAAATGCAAAAATATAATTAACCATTTTTTTGGGGTGTGTGGTTTTAGTATATATGTTTTAAAAATGGCATATTTGGTTATTTACAAATCTGTAGTTTACATAGTTCGAAAGTCACAGCGCGAAAATTCCAAATTTACAAATATGAAAACGCCTTTTAAATGTCCAATATTTTCGGACTTTTATTCGTACTCACCGTCTATAGATTGGTTATAACTTAAGAAATTGTGCAGATTTTTGTATTTATTTTTATTTTTATTTTACTGTATTTCTTTTATCTTATTTTACTGTATTTCATTTTGCATATTTTTGAGAAAAAATTCCGAATAAACAAAAACTAAAAACTGCTTTTTTTAAAAAAAAGTTTAAAGGTCATTTGCAACCTTGATAATTTTTTTTTTATAAAAGGTCTAGACAAATATTGAAATGGGTATAAGGATTTGTGAGTGGCTCGTAAAACGCCACGTTAATTCTCATAAAAAAATGTAAATTTAAGAAAATATATAACGGGAACTTTAAAGGAAGTTCACAGTTTTATTTTAAAATCGATTAACCTTTTAACGATATTGTTTTCGCCACGAAACCACAAAATTTTAATTCCTATACGCAACACTGACACCGGTATTTTTATCTAAAAATATCCCTTTTATTTTGTATGTGAAAAATCACGTTTTCCTATTTAGAAATATATTTGTTCTTAATTACCGGTGTCATTCATTTATTTCGACATCTTAGCAATAAAATGCTATGATCGTTAAAGGGTTAAAATAGTCAAAGAGACGTTAATATTTAATTTTATTCAAAATATTTTAGTACTTTCAAGCCTTATCCTGGCTCTTCATCAGAGAAAACATTTATAGTTATAATATACACCTATTTTGTAGAATCTTGTATTTTACAATGATTAAAAATGAGTTTTATTAGTAAGAGTTCAAAAATTGAAATCTGCATAATTCCTAAATTAATTCATTGCAGGAGAATTCAATCGGTATTCAAAAGTGAAATGTAACTGTAAATCCTATTGTGTGGGGAAAAAAATACAGGAATCTTAATCCAGTTTAGTTTCCATGTGCAGACGATCGCTTGCTTAAACAAAATTTACGTATAACACAATAGATTCAAATTATAATTTTATTAATTATTTCAAACTTCATAAAATAAATACGTATTTCTGAGATGCATTAAAATATGCTTCTTGTAGACTACGCAGTGTAAATCGTTTATTACATTTTTACAGAGTCCAATAAAAGTGTTCAGTTACATAATGATTTTCAGAAGAAAATTGCATTTAAGATATTTTAACAGTGTTACACGATTTCAAGCATATTAAAATTTATCTATGATCTTGAGGTAGAATAATCGATGCTTACAGTATAACATGACTTTCATAACAATTATTTTGAATTTACCTAGACACACAAAATATTTTGGTTGTATTGCAGTAGATGAAATATAAAATTTAGCATAAATGTGTTTGCAGCTGTGACATACTTTTTTAAATTCAAGTTTTTGCATACACCGTGATGTTTATAAGTTTATCGGTTATATGCAAGGCTCTAGAAAATTTTCATAAGTATTACTGTGCATGAGTGTGTTTTACAAATAATTTTTTCTATGATAATCATCCAGTAAGAAATATTTTATAAATATTTATATAAATTTATGATATAAATTTATATGAATTTATATTATATATAAATAAAAATAGGTTATTTCCCAATCTTCCAAACAAAGCAAAAAGCACATTGTAGCAATAATATTTTATAATATTTGTTTATATTTGTTATAAATAATGTTTTATAATATTTTCAATATGTATTTCACTGGCATCATTTTTCATTAAGCATAGTATTTTAGAAAATTAAATTGGGTATGATTCCTAAAAGCAACATACGAGATTTGGGATTTAATTTTACTTCATTATTGATGTTTTAATTTAAACACTATTATACAGGCTTTATACACTGTTAAAAAAATGAGCTTTCAAGAAAATTTCTGTAATAATTTCTATTGAAATGTTGATTACATGTTTGTGTAAAACTGTTCCAAAGTTATCTCACTGTTCATTTCGTGTTGTAGTTAGCAAATGGAAGTCAAAAATATTTTGTTATCCGAAAACTTTTTAAATCAATGATTTTTTTAAAATAGCACACCAACATTTATTCACAAACATTTAAATTATTTTTTAATTAATTTATATACAATTAATTTATTGCGTTCAAAGTAATTTAATTGTTTCATAATTTTATTTAATAATTCTATATTACATTTAAAGCGCTATTTCAAATGCCTCTTCTTTAGTACAAACTATCATTCATGCTGCAGAAATAATTTAAAAGATTAAAGGTGAACAGTAAAGAAAGTTACAACAAAATAAATGTAAAAGTTAATCTTTAATGAATAAATCCCGGATCCGGTGTTTAAGATAAAATCAACTGAAGCAAAGAGAAAACTTCCTTAATTTAGGTTTTATGAAGTGTTCCCAGAGAATTCAGAGTTTCCTTTTATTTTTAGTACTTTGTTTAGACATAGGAAATCAATTAATATTGATTAGTATGAAAGCTTCGAATTTTAGCAACTTGCTGTTTCGGCACTTAAATAACAATCATAGCCTTTGTTTTTAAAAATGAGAATAGTGTTTTATTTTCTCTCTGCTTTTAAAATGGTGACTGTAAATTAGGTATGCTTGTCAATTTGTGTAAAATATTGAAAAGCTCAAATTATCTAAAACAATTTAGAGGCAAGTATAACTCATTGAATTAGAGACACTTATCTTTACAAAAAATAGCAATGTTATCAAAGTTTGCATTATTCGAAAAATATCGCTTAAAAAATTAGAAATAATGTACTATTCAATTTATTAAGAAAACTGTCATTGATATTAAATGAATATTTTATCGCTAGAAAAAAAAAAAAAAAAAAAAAAAAAAAAAAAAAAAAAAATTTGCATTACAGACAAATTCCGTTAAAAAAATAGAAAAATATACAGCTACATCAATCATTAATGTTAAAAAATATTGCAATTTTAGGGTTGTGTAACACCAAAATTTTCCAAAAAAGGTATCGTTATTCGGTAAGAAAATATTTTGAAAAATTATATTTCATGGAATTTAAATTTTGCATTGGATCTAATTAAAAAATCCCTTTCGGCATGG
The DNA here is from genome assembly GCA_964019185.1 of Maratus speculifer. Classification (NCBI taxonomy): domain Eukaryota; kingdom Metazoa; phylum Arthropoda; class Arachnida; order Araneae; family Salticidae; genus Maratus; species Maratus speculifer. Next base: position 183,035,986 of record OZ025298.1, on the reverse strand, counting down.
CCTATAGGCGGAGGTAGATTTCGAAAAGTTTTCATCTCAAAAAAAATAAATAAATAAATAAATAAATAAATGATTAGAGATAAACCCAGTTTAACTACTTTATTCAACCGCTTTTAAAAATTTTTTAATTTCATTTTTCTGTAAGAACTGGTTTTATCGAAATCCTCTTAAATGAAATTCTACTCAAATGCCCATTTTGGCAACATATTTTGAATTATATTCTTACTTTATTAAAAAAATTGACCAATATGCTCATTATGTAGTTCCTAAATAACAAAAAACTGTTAATTAAATTCGTTTGACAACAAAATTGAATTTAAAAATGAGTAATAAAATTACCAATTTATTATTTTAATACATCCACAATTCTTTAATCAAGATTGCTTTGAGAAATTTTGTACGAAGTGCCCACTTTGACAGATTTTTTTAAATATATATTTAGCCTTTATCAAAAATCTGACCAATACGGCACATTACACAGTTCCTAAATAACGAAAAACTGTCAATTGAATGCGTTTGAGAGCAAAACTGAATTTAAAAATGAGTCATAAAATAAACAATTTGTTATTTGAATACAACCTCAATTCTTTTATCATGGTCGCTTTGGGAAATTTTTTTGCGAAGTGCTTACTTTGACAGCTTTTAAAAATATGTATATTCACCCTTTATCAAAAAATCAAAGAATACGCACATTATATAGTTCCTAAGTAACAAAAAACTGTCATTTGAATGCGTTTCAGAGCAAAATTGGATTTAAAAATGAGTCATAAAATAAACAATTTGTTATTTGAATACCCACAGTTCATTAATCATGATCGCTTTGGGAAATTTTGTGCGAAGTGCCCATTTTGGCAGCCTTTTTTTGAATTATATTCTGCCTTTATAAAAAAACTGGCCACTCCGTCACATAATATAGTTCCTAAATAAGAGAACCTGTAAATTGGATGCGTTTGAGAACAAAAAAAGATTTAAAAATGACTCGGTAAAAACGCAATTTTTTTAATTTCCTCAAATTTCAATCATGATAATTTCGTGAAATTCTGTTCAAAATACCCTATTTGGCAGCCTTTTAAAAAATATATTCTGCCTTTATCAAAAAACTGGCCAATACGTCGCATTATATAGTTCCTAAATAATAGGACCTGTAAATTGGATGGGTTTGAGAACAAAAATGAATTTAAAAATGACTCAGAAAAAACGCAATTTGTTATACTTAATCAATTTTTAATGACGATAATTTCGGGAAATCTGTTCAAAATACCTTTTTTGGCAGCCTTTTTAAAAATATATTATGCCTTTATCAAAAAATTGGCCAAAGCGTCGCATTATATAGTTCCTAAATAAGAGGATCTGTCATTTGGATGCGTTTAAAATCAAAAATTAATTTTAAAATGAGTCAGAATATAAGCAGTTTGGATTTAAGGTTTTTACTCCAACTCCTATTTTTGTTTAATTTATTTTTGCTATAAGAATGGGTTCTATGAAAAACTTGTCAATATAAAAGTTGTAGATCTTATTGTGAAGATGTAAAATAAATTTAATTAGATTTGATTGCTTAAGAATTGAGTAAGTTATGGGTTTTTTTCTTTTTCCTCCCCCCTTTTTCTTTTGGTTTTTAATTTTTTTCCTCGATAAAAATTGGTCCTATCAAAAACTTGTAAATACAAAAGTTTTAGATAATATTGAGTACATTTATATAAAATTTAGTTGGATTTAATATCTTGAGAATTGACGAAGTTATGAATTTTTTTCTCCCAAAAACCATGTTTTTTTCGTCCCTTGAGCCCATTTTTAACTTTATCAAAAATCTGTCATGCATAAACTTTTTGCCCATTTCTTAGAAGTAATATAAACTTTAAACTGATTCGATATCTATTTTAATTAAGAAGTTATCGCGTTTTTTCTGTTTTCACAAAAACCCTCCCTATTTCAACCCCCTTGGTCCGATTTTGCCCATTAACGAACTCGACCGAGATTTTAGGCTCCTTGATTTTATGTAAAAGTTTGAAGAAGATCTGAGCATAATTATGGAAGTTATCGTGTCTAGAAGAAAGTGATATACACCGATAGATAGATAGATAGATAGATAGATAGATAGATAGATAGATATATATATAAACTTTTTTACTGATGGTGGTTTTGGGGTCTAGGAGTCATGATTCGTGTAGATCCGCAAAAATTTTTCAGAAATTCCAACATGGGAGACAATGCAATAGGTAGTATTTCATACGAAATCTACCTAATATTTCATACGAAATCTACCTAAAAGTTGAAAACTTTGTCACTTTAAACCAGGGTTGGCAAAAATCCGGGTTTTTGTGGGGTTTTCTGGGTATTTGGGTTTTTGTGGGTTTTAGTTACTTTTCTGTATATTTCTATAATATGTGTGTACTCATTTAAAAATGAGTAACTCATTATAAATTAACTCAAATAACTCGTTTTTTAATAATACTATTAGTAACAGTACTATTATAATTAACTTAATACTATTTTAAATGATAAAAGTGTGTACTTATCACTTTTAAATACATTTTAATTGTCACAATGAATAATTAATTTTATTTTTGAAGTAAATATAAATTATTGAATTTGCTATAATAATTAGTAACTATAATAATTAAATTAGCTGGCTTTGCTTGCTAGGAAGCCTGTTCCTTTTATATGTAAATCTCAAAAAAAGGTTTTTTTTTTTTTTTTTTTTTTTTTTTTTTTTTTTTTTTTTTTTTTCAATTTTTATGTGAATCTCGAAGCAAATAAATCTTTAACCGGAACCCCGCTGCCTATGGCACCACATAACATGCCAATAGCACTCACTATTTGGCCCCTCCTTTTAAAACAGATCTCTAATTTAGATGCACATCTCAAACCGTATCCCCGCTGCCTACAGCACTATGTAGCACGTGTGCTGCGCACGCACAGAGGTCCTTCCTTGCAAACGAATCTGTAATTTATAAGAAAATGTCGTGCCGAATGTACCTCAAAACGGGTTCCCACTGCCTATTTCACCATATAGAAGGCATGCTGCGCACACACTACCAGGTAGCGCACTATATTTTTAATAGAAATGTATTTGAATGAAACTCCGTTAAACAAGCAATCTTAGATATGTAGGTCAGTCAAGGTAGTGGAATTTTAAAGCAAGAATTTTTATCATATGTTATAAGCTAAGCTATTTTAAAGTTTGAAACAGATCAAGCAAGAAATTGAGATTTTTACAAAAATTAATATATACACTGGTGTGCAAAATTTAAGAACGAGTCCCAAAATGCCAAATTTCAAGGGATTTTCAAGCAATAATTTTTACGCGAATATTCAAAAGGAAGTAAACAAATTTGAATAATTACTGTCCCTGCATAACAGCTAGTCCATATAACATCTCATTCAGATCACACATGGTCACAAGAGTCACAATCACGACGGCGAAACAAAAAATAGGAAATTCCATACGTCTCTTTTATGAATCTCAAATTACTTCTATGTGTGACTCCACTGACAAGTCCGTGTGACTGCGCTTTGTGGCGCGTCACCAGGTGACTTTACAATGTCGTTTCATTAAAACTCTCGTGTGACCTCTCATCTGGAGACACAATTTCAAAGTCATTGTAAGCGTTGCATTATGATAAATTGCCAAACAGTGCCCCATTAAAGTCACATGGCGACTTTTCACCACTTTTCAAAGCGGTTAATTGATAATAGGGTCTCTGTCACTATTTGACAAAGTCTTGTGACACTAAGTCACCATGTGACTTTAATGTGACATTATTTGGTGATTTATCATAATGCAACATTCACAATGAATTTGAAAATGATTCTTCATATGACAGTCACATGAGTCTCAATAAAACGACATTGTAAAGTCACATTGTGACTCAACACAAAGCAGCAATTGCAGTGACTTGTCAGTGGAGTAACATATAGTAGTAATTTGAGACTCATAAAAAAGACATATGGAATTTCCTATTTTTGTGAATTTTTGTGACATTTCATTCAGGTCACACATGGTCAAAATTTCATTTGCATATTATGTTAGTTAAATGTATAAAGCAACTTTTGTGAAAGTCACAAAATCATAACTTGAAAATTCTGAAAATAATCGTCAATTGAATTAGTTGAAAATCCGTTATTCTCAAAATGAAGCAAAAACAAGAGGGGTTGTATCCATATATTCATTGATTAGTGTCAATATAGAATACACAATACGGGATGTACTACTACATTTGGATAAAATCCCTCATTTTTTTGCTTCATTTTGGAAACAACGGATTTTCTCCTTTTTCTATAGACGATTACTTTCAGAATTTTCAAGCTATGATTTTGAGACTTTTAAAAATGTTGCTCTACACATTTAGCTAACATAATATGCAAATGAAATTTTGATAACTTTGACGCATGCGCAGTAAAAAATTATTTAGTAAACCTACTCATTTTGTACACAATTTTTATTATTTTTTAATTCTGATTACAAGGTACTGTGTGCAATGATGTTTGTCATATTTTCTGAAAAAAATATTATTTTATATTAAGAACTCTGAAAATTATAAGGGAAAAACTTAGAAAAATTTGGGGCCATTTTTATAAAAACTTTAATTACTCTGCGAGTATGCATGCTATTTGCATAAAAATGAACACAGTGTATTAAAATAAGGCATTCAACCATAATCTAGAGTTTGAGCGCTTTTGCTACATTAGTCTTGACAGGGTTATTCAAAAGATATTCATTCTTTTTTAATTTGTTGACGGTCCCCTATGGAGTTTCGGTAAAAAATCTTCACGGAGATGTATGATGTATATTATTATGTTTACACACTAAGAGTTTCGAGATGATTCCTCATGTATTTTTCTAGATATTTAGTAAAATGTCTAAAATCGCAAGTGTCCAATAATCAATGGCAATATAGTGTATATAGGCACCAGTTGGCTTAAAAACGTACGTAACGTTGTCGAGAGTGAAAATCCTTCAAAATTAAGCATTCAATAGCAAATTTTCCTTACGAAAAATTCTACAATATCAAAAATTCTGATACGCTAACATGTATAAAAACGAAGAAATTAGAAAAAAAAAAGTTTTACAGTTAAAAATTCATAGTATCAACGAGAGCAGATTTCAAATGTTTTTCCAGAAAATAGGATTTTGACGAAGTGACTTTCTTCAAGCTCTCTTCAAATATATTATTCTAAAATAGCTATCAAAGATTATTTTATGTTAATTACAAAGATTGGAAGCATGCATATTTCAAACAACTTTAAAAAACACCAGTGGTTACTGGAAATTGTAAAAACATCTTTAAAAGAGCTTTTAGTTGAAAATTTAAAAATATTTTGTAAAAGTTTGCTTCGAAAATATTTTATTATGCCAGTCTTACATCATAAATAAAAAATTAAAACGCGCCAAAACATAAAATAACGTTTTCGTTTAATAAAGATGCAAAAATAATATTAAAAAATATTTTTATTTTCAAATATCTGTTTTATAAAATAATGCTTCGCGAATCGAAACAAAGCATGACTTTTGCTAGTATTTATAAAAAGTTGCTGTAATCACCAGTAATTGGCACTTAGATTTTAACACAATTAAAGTAACCCTTTTCAACTAAACAAAACTGTTGTCAATTAAAATTTAAAATATACTATAAATAAGATAATAATAAATTAAAATAGATATCTTTCTTGAGCCAGAAAAGAAGCATTTGCAACAAAAACGGCTAATTTGAAACAAGCCATAATTGTTTCTCTTTCTTAGGCACTATTGTCATTTAGTAGCACAAATTAAAGTTATAATCTGTAAAGTAGATGAGCATTTAACTGGTATATGGTCTTGCATTTTTAAAAGACTGGATATAAATCTTATTTTAGGACATTTTGTGAGATGTGCCAATCACTGGTTCCTGCCAATTACTGGGGATGTTACTCTATGTAAAAACAAATATTTTTATACACGATTTTAGAACATCTCCAATGTAGATTCCCGGATGTAATCGATAACTGCTTTGTATCGATTGTGTATTTTATGATGACAATTTTTCTCGATTGGAAAATTTTGGAAATCGCCCATCACTACCCAAACCACAGCAGCAACTTTAGATAGAAACATGAATTTGTGGACAATTAATCTATTAAAACAAACTTAAGTATACATTTTATTTATTTTAGAAAATCGTACCTTAAAGGGTTTAATGGGGTGACCGTGCTTTTAGGACATATCGCTATATCTCTGCAGTAGTTTTAGGTTAAAGCGTGAAATTCAAGATAGCAAATCAATTAAAAAATTGTTAATCATGGTGATTTTAGAGATATCTTGTCTATTACGTCTTCAATATCGATTTTGAACTAAATGATGTCCGATTAAACGAATAAAACAACAATTATGGTTATATGATTAGATATCATTTTTTTTATAAATTTTTACTTGATGCATTTCGTTTGATTTAAAATTCATTTAAAGAAATCCACCAGCGTAATCGGTGAAGGCTGCTAATTTTTGTCACTTTGTCTCATGTCACGTAATTATCTGCACCATAAATTTTCAATTTTTTTCTGTCTCACTTAAGAAATTTGGTTTGATACCCCCAATGTGGTTTTTTTAATTTCATTCTGTAACTTTAATAAGATATGATATAATGCTCTTTATTGTAAGCAAAAATAAAAAAATGTAGATATTAATTTCCCATAGTAAGAGAAACTCGGAGAGAAAGAGAGAAGAGAAAAATTATTTATAATTGTCAAAGTAACTGGATTCAACGTGGTTCATTTAGTCCTAATACGTGTCCCAGTTACCTCACTCTTTAAATAGTTATTGGGTAACTGAAACATGAACCTTACATTTGAAACATGAACTAAATCTAGATAGATAGATACCTAATTAAATGTACTGTAAATGACTGAAAAAAAGCCCTTAAATGCTTTTATTATCCTTCACAATGTTAAGAAACAAACTTAGAAATTACATTCAAATAACAACAACTACAACAGCATAAGTTTTATCTTTCATTTGGAAAAAATAAATTCATCAACTGCAAATTTTTAAAACGGTAAAATCGGAATAATTTGACTCACTTCGATAGGAAATTAGGTTTACCAGCTTTAATATTTTAGGACTCCCCCCCTCTTATCAGATATTCATTTTCTAGAACTCAAGTATCCGGGCATTTGAATTATATCGACAATCAGAATTTTGAAACATGCCACTTAACACATTTATTCGATAACTTTCATTATTAGAAAACTGTCATAGAAAACATATATTTCCTACAAATTATGTACTATAACTAAACTATGCAATTAAGAATTCCTTACTATGTTTATTATTTTTTTTTCAATTAATTAAAAAAATATTTTTGGAAAATCATTAAGCAACGTGATTAAGAAAGGTAATATTTTCTTCTGGTGACTGATATTTGCTACGTCTTACTTATAATAAGGTTCGTATAAAAACATAAGTAGCATAGTTTTGTTAAGCTACTGAATGATATTTTCAAATATATGTTGCAAATACGTTTTTATAATATGATTATGAAACAAAAATATTATGATTCATTAAAGAAATATTTATCAATTGAAGATTTATTTAATCTATAATGTAATTTTGTCCCTAATGAGATTGTTAACGGGAAATGAATCCCATTAAAATTGTCTGAATTAATTCATGAGATGAGAATCTAATGGTGTTTTGAAATTTCTGTTAGATAATGATCTTATAATTATTTAATTTAAATAACAAGTAGTTTACAAACACAAATGAATCAATATGAATGATGTGAAAGATGTTGACTAATGAGTAAATGATAATTACCGTATTTACTCCTACAATTTACATAACCTTGTATTTTATAAACCCCATAACTTTAAAGGGGTGAAAAAGATAGGCAACATATTTGGACACTCTTAAAGTTATTAGATAATTTAAAATAATAAATTCATTTGCATTCTCATTGTTACAATTTTAATATTTACTTTTTTTATTCTTTAGGAAAAAAAACTGATTTTTTCCTTATATTTTCTTTAATTCAACTACAGCATAACTGTGTACATATCGTATTACGATAAATCAGGCATTATCACATACTATCAAGACAATATATACACGAATGCAAAATTATCATTATATATAGATAAACATATTACTATGAAAACATATACACTAATGCAATACACTGTTAAAAATCTTGTCCTAGTTTGAACCAAATTTTGGTACTCAATAGTTACCACTGTAAGATGGTGAAATCTTGAACCAATATTTAGATTTCCTTCTGAAGCATAGTTCCAATAGTTGGAACGAGGTTGAAATAGGAAGCTCCAAATGTTGGTACGAGATTTCACCATCTTAAGGTGGCCGCTACTGAGCTCCAAAAATTGTTTCAAACAAGTACAACATTTTTAACAATGTACCACTAATCATACACATAAGTGCTTATTCCTTTGCAATGAAATTTAATTCTTCACGGCGAAGTGTTTGTTTAAACACTTTCAAAACTACTTTAATCAATTCACGGAAAATTTCATTACAGCCGTGGTACGAGAATTTTTCTGTTAATAGACAAATATTCAACTATATAGAGGTAAAATAAAAATCAATTGAAGAAAATGCAAATAAAATGAAAGGTGCTGACTTTCCAGTCGAATCAACTACCCTAGTGTGACCAGACCATATCAATACTTTAGCCATTTGGTTACAATTGTACAGAAACGAAACAGTATGAAGTAAATGTGTCTGCCTAAAGTGGATATGGTATAATCAATTTCCTTAAAAAGCTTTGAAAATTTAAATTTATTGTGTGAAGCTTTCGTTTTTAATTAGATTTTGGCTGGCGTTTTAATATTAAAATAGGATAAAATTATAAAACTATATTTAATTTTTTGTAGACTGTTAGATGTAAAATATGAATATTATATTTTTATGCAACATTTTTTAAAAAGTGAACTTGTTTTTTTTAATTAATATTTTATTTAAAATATCAATTAGAAATATATTTATTTGAAATTTATTTTAAAAGCGGACATTTATTATCACTTGAAAAAATAAATTTTGAATACTTTTTAAACGAATAATAAAACCAATTTTTACTTAAGTTTTATTTCGAAAAAGTTTATTTTTTGTTGCTGTTGTTTTATTTTTTTTAATTAATATTATTATTAAATTAGAAGCTTTAATTTATAGAACTTTTGAATTTTCGTATTTAAAATGAAAGTGGTAAAAAATGAAAAAGTTCTAGCAATGAGCGTGGTTTCTTCACATTTCTAGGGTTTCATACATCTAACTAAATCCTATTTGTCTCAGTCCTCTGTGTGTCTCTCTGTCACAGAATCCGTACACAAAAGCTATATAAGTCAGATTGTGTGTACTTACGGCTGATTACCTTGTGTCATACGACAAATCATAACATTTAGAGAAAGTCTATTATTTTAATTAAATAAATTTTTTCAATGCCATTCGTTCATTGTTGCGATTTAAATTTCAAAAAAGAAACTTAATTTCAACGTTTTTAGTGTAGGGCATTTCCATGCGAACCTGTTTGTCTGTTACGCACTACGATTTTTAGCTACCAGTATTTTAAAATAAGAAAATGTGACTTAGTTTATCGAAGATATATCATCAATTGAATAAGGCGAAGCAAACTTTTCGAAAATAACGGTGGCCAACAAGCATAGCGATTTTCAGTTGTGTAACAGACTAACAAATTCGCATGGAAATGCCCTGTAGGCATCATAGCTTGGAGTTAAAGTACCTTGATAGTAAACAGAAATTTCTTAGTTCGATCCCTGATGCTGGACCTTCAAATTTTCATCCTAAGAGGGATTTAATAAGAAGAAATTTCGAATTATGGATAATTAAAGGACTTATATTATTAAGTTTCGTTCATCTGATATTCATATTATTTTTTAAAATTCAATTTTATTTCAATTTAATTTTTTTTCCTATTTATTAAAAATTCAGAAATTTAAATTTAATTTTAAGTATTTTTTTTTAGAAATTTAAAATTTTATTTATATTTCCGCTAATTTTTTTATTATTCTAGATTTAAAAAAAAAAAAAAAAAAAAAATAGAATTCTGGATTATTATTTAAATTTATTGTTTTCAACAATTTAAATTAAATTAAAATAAACAACTTCCTTTTATAATTAATTTAAAAATAATTTTATCGGTGCTACCATCTATGTAAAAATTTAATAATTATAGATTTACAATTTGGATTTATTAATTAAAGGATATGTTTTTTTAAAGAAATATTAAACGAAACCCTCTGTAAGACCTGCGATCACACTTACCCACTTGTTTCAGACTTTTGGGAAGAATTCACATGTAAAGCATATTAGCTGGAACTGCAGAAATTCTTTGCTAAAAAAGGAAAAATAATTTAATGTATATAGTGGAATTTTTCTGTCAAAGAATAATGCACCGAAATTGGGGAGATGGAGAAGAATTCGAAGTCAATGAAACACTTGATAGACAATAAAGTATACGCAAATTTATGTCAATAAAAATATTTAAACATTATTTTTTTGGGTAGAAATTTGGGAAACTCTCATAAAATATATTAAGTCATTTTCGTGTTTCAAAATGCAAAAGATACTTTTTTTGTTGATAGTGCCAGAATTTAAATATATATATATTTAATTGTTATACATTTTATTTAATCGTAGTTATTCAATTATTAAAATGTCAGGAACGTCTTATAAAAGGCCACTAATTTTCTTATTCTAAGTTGCAATTTGAATAAAATCAATGCTGTAAAAATTTAGCTTTTTTTTCCAACCTTTTTTTTTTTTTTTTTTTTTTTTTTTTTTTTTTTTTTTTTTTTACTTTTGAAATCTAAGAAGTATTGAATAAAATGATAAAATACGCGAGTAAATAAGGCATTATTTCAATGTAACTCTTTTTAACCATTTTGAAAATGGTTGTTATTTTTTCTGTCGAGAATAGACCTAGTGATATCCGTATTGTACTTATTTTTTTAATTTATTTCTCCGATAGAATCTATTCCCTAACAAAAACTTCTGAATGTGTGATTGGCCTGAGCTTTACTTCTTAACAAACTCATAGACGCTTTCAATCGGAACGTCAGTCATGCTGCTTTGCTTGGAAAGTGACTCAAAACAAACGGTTGCTATGCTACATGTCTTATTTAATACAGATCGTAGAATCACCATAGCTTATAAAGAATTAGAACAAATAGGTTTGATATATAACTAAAAATTATCACTGTAACATACAAACAAACAAAAAAAGAAAAAAAATTATAACGTAGGAACCGTCTGTTTGGAGTCAGTTTCAAAGCAATATGTAATGACTGACGTCACACTGAAAACAAATGATGAAATAATGAAATAATCAGGTTATTTTTTGGACGAGAATAGATACAGTAAATAAATATTAATAATTTTTTTGGTATATTTTGTTGCTGCTGTTGTTGTTGTGTTTCTCAATTTTTTCAAATATATACTGCACATTAATCAAAAATAATTCTTTATTCTTTGTTTGCATTAAAAATAAAAATATCCCATATTTGTTTTGAGCAATACAAAATGCGATACCTCTATTTACATAAATCATGGAAACTTGGATTTACAAATATTTCATTTCTATGTTATATTCAAAATTAAATGCGCCCTAATTGTTTTCGCTCGCATATAGGTTATATTTATTTAGAAGACTTTTAAAATCGTATTTACAAATATATAATCAAAGCAAATAAGTAAAATGCAATTAAAAATTTTTCGCAACAATTTTTCAAAGAGAAATATAAAAACTATGCAACCAAAATTTATTTCATATATTCTACCGCAATAGTCCATTTCAGGCAGCGAACAAAATTTAAATATCAAGCATGATTTCTTTTCTTTGCATGATATGATTAGTTACAGAACAACATTCCTTTGAAAATTTAATCGAAATAAATGCACAGCATTCGAGGAAATTATTTTTATTTACATCATTTATTACATTTCTGTTAAGCATGAAAGGATTTTTCTTTTGAATATATGTTGAATAAACCATTCATAAATTTTGTATTTCTAAATTTATTACAAGTTTAGCTTCTGTTTAAAAAAAGAACTATGTTTTTTTTTTGTATAAATTAAATTTTTTAAGATTTAAATATAAATTACATATTTTATATGTTTGAATATTTTTTAATAAATATTCTTTATGTATTTGTTGACTTCTGTGGAATTTATAATTATTAATAATAGTTTTACCAAGTTAAAAAATATTTTTAGGATACTGCCACAGAATTACACCTTATTTATAATTTGTTAATTGATCCGCTTACATTAAAACATCAATTTCGATGAAAATCCTTAATTATTTTTTATTTGATTTTCTATTTTTGTTATAGAATGAACATTTCTGTTTGTAAATCTGCTTTTATTTTTCTCGTACGCCTGTTAGAAATTAAATTAAAACTCTTAAAAAAAGAAGAAAAAACCGACGTTAATTAAAACCGAAGTTGAAAAAACATACACAAAAATAATTGATTCAGTTCTATGCATAACTTCATACAGGATTAGTAAATTCATAGATACCATTTCAATCGGTCCAGCACTGGTCACTTGACTATTCTTTTAAAAATATGCATTTTTTTGTACAGCAAACCTAACATAATGGAAGTTTAAAATGACTATTATATTTTATTTTTATTAATTTTTGTTTGTGCGTGGCAGCCATCTTTGTTTCATCGGGTGGAGCAATTTTCTCACATACTTGGGTATACGAAATTGTAAATATCTCGTCTTTTATTTTTTTCAATTCAGATGGGATTTAAGCAATGTGTTCAGAATAAAATAAACTAGGCTAATAACTAGTATTGCAATAGAACAGTTTTAAAAAATAATTTTTTACTGGCGAAATTTCGGCATGAATTTTAAGATTTTTTTTAAAATCTCTCCGTTTACAAGAGGAAATTTTTCATGCAAGGAAAACTGTCAACATAATACAATTTTTTTTACAAATAGGTCAAAAGTACGTGTACTGACACACCAAGTTCTAGATCTGGGAGTTGATTTCTTTTTGAAAAAAAAAATGAAAATTTTTCAAGAATTTCAAAAATCGCACTTTTTAGGCTTTGATTCTGAGCTTTAGTTCTGGTGGGGCTTAAGATTAAAATCTGAAATTTTACAGGAAAACCATGTGTTTTGAAGAAACATCACTAGATATGTTAAAAATAATCAATATTTCTTAAGCACAAGAAAGAAAATCTTCTGTATTCAGAATACATTGTAGTGGATGAATTTTCTGAAAATTTTACCTTTGCCACTTTAGAAAAAATGCAAAATTTTCACTGGGTGGAGAAACAGTCCACTGTCCATCCCTTTGTACATTATTATGGAGATACTAATCTTTTGATAAATGCAAGTGTAAAACTTTTATTGCTCTAAGTGATCATTTTACACATTATGCATTTTCAGTCCACACATTCCAAATACGTATGATTAATGGTATAAAATCTGTTGCCCCATCAGTATCAAAGATCTTTTATTTTAGTGATAGGGCTCTTAGCCAGCAAAAATAAAAAGAATTTTGCAATTTTTTGTCACTATGAAAAAGACTTTGGCCTTCAAGCAGAATGGTACATATTGCGATTAGTCATGGGAGAAATGCTTTTTATAGGCTAGAAGGAACTACAAAGAAAGAAATAATTAAGAGGTGCCTACAGATGACAGCTAAAAGTAAGATCCTATCTCCAGAAGAAATACATCATTTCTATAACAAAAATCTTTCCTGCATTACGTTTATGTACGTTTCAAGTGTAGAAATAACCAACCAAGCCAATGAATTACATAATTAATTTCATGATGCTTGTCAATCCATGAAACTCGTTCCTTCCATAAGTATGTTCCTGTAAATGAAACATTTACACGGTGTTAACATAGATCAACCTAAAGTGTTTTTCAGCAAATAAAGACATCCAACGGCCTTTAAAGTATATACTTTAGAAAAATGACATTGTTGCTTGTGTGTATGATACGAAGTGGTATCTTGAAGTTATTAATGACGTGAGACTTGAAAATAACGATTTCAAAACTCATTTCTATGGGCCATTAGGACCAAGAACTTCATTCAAGTTATCAAGAGGTGAATATCAAGTCCTGGTTAGCTTCAAATAATTTTTTAGAAAGATTAATTCTATGAAATTGACAACAGTAACTAGTTGAACGACATCTTTCGTAAATAGTATGGAGATATTTCACAGTTCTTTGTTGAGAAAATATAGTATCTTACTAAATTAAACGTTTGTTATTAAACTGGTTTCAACAAACGATATTTTCTGTGTAAATATTCTAATAAAAGAGATAAATCTCATTTGTAAAGGTACTCGTAAAAGCATTTTTAACATTTTGTTCTTATCGTATTTCAGCTTCTAGATAAACTTCCTTCTTGAATTTTTTTTCTGCAAAAGACTGGTGTAAAATACTAACAAAGGCCAAAATTTCAGATTTTTATCTAGTGCCCTACCAGAGACACCAGAGCCTAAAAAGTGCGATTTTTGAAAGTTTTCATAAATTTTGCATTATTATATAAAATTTGCATTTGCATTTTTCAGTCCCAGATCTGGAACTTAGTGTGCGCATACAAGTACTTCCAATCTATTTGCAAAATAAATTGTGTCATGCTGACAGTTTTATTTTCATAAACAATTTTCTCTTGTAAATGAACAGATTTTAGAAATAATCTTAAAAGTCATGCTAAAATCTTATCAGTAAGGATTTATTTCTTGCTTTCAATGTAAACTGTAATTTGAAATAGACATCTGTTTCAATATACTTAAAATTTTATTTTAAATTCATTCAAAATAAAAGATTTTTCCGAATTTTCCTAAAATCTAACATTTGCGATAAAAATTAAGTATCATGCTGTATTTTTGTTTTACAATACTTAATTAAAACAATATTTTAAGAACAAATTGTAAATACCTAATGTATACATGTAGGAATCTATTGAACTTGTAATATTTTAAAGAATATAAGCATTCTGTATGAAACGAGAAATTTCCCTTTGCATTTTATTCGTTTATTTTCCTGCACAATAGTTTGTTTTATTATATATGCTAAATTTACTTTGCATTATCTACATTTATTTTTCAAATGAATGGGCTGGAATTTAAATTAACTATGTTTGTTGTTTTTCTTTATTCCTTTTATTTATATGTAAAGAAAATTAGAATACTTTGAATGCTTATTTATTTAAATATATGTAAAACATGTCACAGCATAAATTTAAAAAGACATAATATTTAAATAAAATTCTTATCCATTTATTAGAATAACCAGTTATTTGAAACAAGAGAGATATCTGAACGAAAAGAGCATTTTTACTTGCCTTTAATATTTTTATTTCAAAAGATAAACACAAATCTTTGTACAAATTATACTTTTTTTACCATATGATAAATAATACATTTAAAAAGAAACATTTGTCTTATTTTTATAAATTGTTCATTTTATTTTTTCATACCTTCGTTGCATTTTTAATGCTTAGAAAGTGCCCTCTTAAACACGTTCAAAACATTGTAATATTTTAAATGTTTAAACCACATTTTCTAGTTCTTTTATTTCAGTTAGAAGGCTGTCAGATACCTATTAAAAATGAAAGAGTTGTTATCGGCTGTGAAATTGAACTCCGTTATATAAAAAATTTATCAGATAAATTTAATTGTTCGTTTAAAATATTTAAAAATTAATCCTGTGTAAACTGATGTTCTAATAGTAGTCCAAAGAAAGTCATAGTCACTTATTTTTAAAAGACCATTAAAAACTGTGGACATAGTGTAAAATCTATTACACCAATTACATATGAATGAATTTATAAAAAAGTCTATCGTTTGAATGTGAAAATTCCAGTATATACTGTAAAAAATTGCAGTTATGTAAGAGAGATCTATTTAACATTTTTATAGAAAATGGTTTTATAACCACAATTTAACTGTATTCTGACCTATATTATTCTCAGAATACAGTTAATTTATTATTATGTACCCTCTTTCAATAAAATTGGTCGATATGGGATAAAATGGGACTTTGCTGCAATTTTTTACAGGTAAATACGTAGCCAATATTATATACATATATATACAGTGGCGGTCAAAAGTTTCCCTCCAGCAAGATTTTTTAAATTTACTTTTAAGTATACCCATATGAAGAGGATTTTCTGAGTGATACTTATACATTTTATTGACATAATAGTTAGGAACGTATTTATGGAATAACATATAAATATCAATAAACTTAATTGACAAAATTAAGTGTAAAGGAAAACGCATGCGCTCAAAAGTTTCCGGCCTACGTTTTTTCCCCACATCTTGCAATTTCTTGGAAATTGCAGCTGAGTTGGAATATTTAGAGTTCCACAAACGTTTTCTAATGAATTTTAATAGATTTTCTATTGAATTAATCTAGGGCGTTTGGGCCATTTCAAAAGCGATTTTTTTTGTACAAATACCATTGCTTGTAGAGCTGACATACATGGACATACATGAAGTCGTAACCATGTTAAAACAAATAGTTGCGACCACAATTTTTATTCTAATAAGGCAGCAAATATTCCTTAGACATTGCATTATTCATCTTGCTGCTGATTTCAAATAACGGACCAGCGCTTTTGAAGAAAATACACCTTATATTATAAAATGACCTCCGCCAAACTTGATTGTCGGTATACATATGTTGAATCATTTCCTTTGTTGTTAGGTCATTGGACTGCAATCACTATGAAAAAAGTTTGAAATTTGATTGAAGAAAAAATAGAACTTTTGTCCAGTTTTCACTTGACCAGATATTGTGTTCCTTAGAAAACGTCAGTTGTGTAGGTTGATATTTTTTTTACCTCTGAAATTTTTTTAACATCGACTCTTCCATACAATTCTGCAATCCATCAGCATTTTGATATGGTAGACTGATTTATTTCAGGAATATTTTCATTTCGTTAATCGCGGAGCATTGCAATGGCATTTTCATGCGGGTCACCAACTGTTTTTCCCCTGATAATTCCCTCCACAAAAATAAACATTTTACCGGGTCTCCCGGACGTAAGAAAGTCCTATAGCCATCTTTATATATTTTTTAAATATCGTTTACATTCGGTTTTCTCGATCGATAACTTTGCCGCAATACCTCGAGACGATTGGCCTTTTATCAACAATCTAATCACTCATTTACGAACAATAATTCTTGAATTTTTCATTTTTGTACTTAAAATACGTTATTCACTTTGATTCATTCACAAACACGACCAAAAAACACTTTACCGATAGAAAAATACTATGGAATGTTGAGTGGCAGGAAACTTTGGAACACACGAATTTCGAATTCTGCCCCTTTTCATGAAGTGTTTTCAATATCCAATCAAAATGATCACATGGTCAGAGGACATTCATATATTCCTAACTTCTGAAGCAATTGTACTTTTTCTTCGCTGAAAGCTTCTGGTAAATAAATTAAAGAAACTAATTGACCGGATATATATATATATGTATGAATACACATAGTGAAATCCATTAGTGTAGAATCTGTCGCTTACCTACAACACTACACTGTTACAAATTTAAAACTTTTGTTGGATCGTCACTCCATTGCTTTTATAGAATATCTCTATTTTGATCAATTAAAATGTTGCATAACACTGTGAAGCAATTGTTTTCTATAAAAGTGGTAGAGTGACTGTGCAGCAAAAGTTTCAAATTTTTAATACATTAGTCTTATCCAGTTTGACACCGGGCTGCGGGCTAAATAAGTTTCACTCAAATATTCATTCCTTCGGGATCTATATGTTGAATATCAAGCTTGCTAGGAAATAAACACTAAAATTAACGCATTACGCTAACCATGAGGCTGGAACATATGATAGATAACTTTTAAAAATTCTTTCTGCATTTCAGGGTTTTTTTTTCTGGAAACAATGCAAAGAGGAGTTTTACCCTTAATTAACAACTATCCATTTATTTTTTTCGTCATGGAATGTAAAATATTTGTCATTTTAAAAAAATTGGGAAAAAATAAAAATTGCTGACATTGGAGTTGAATAAGCTATCTTAATGTTGCAAGACGAGTAGGTTAGTGATGTGATACATATACACTGTATTAAAACACTTTGAAGTGAAAATGTTTGCTTCACATGGCTATGGTTTGATTAATTTCTTTAAATACATTACAGACAGCAGGTATTGGGAAGTGGTATTTTACCCACCAACGTATCTCGAGACAAACATTAGTGTCTAAAAAGCTTTTAAGTTTAAAGTAATTTTCTGGAAGATTTCAAATTTAATGAGATTATGACTGGAGTTTTAATATTTCAGCCAAAGTAAATGATAAAAACATAAAATACATTTTTTTAAAATATGTAAAATAAGAAAATTAATTTTTATTCGATAAGAATATTTTTTTTCTTTTTTGAATAAAATCGATTTTTTTTTTCATTTAATATTGAAATTACACTTATTCTCAAATTTAAAGGATAATGGAAAAAGTGTGCTCACTATGTAAATGTAACAACTATTGTTCAAATTTGCAATTATCCGAAAATTCGGTTATATTTTCTTTACTTTCTACAGAAATTGATTACTTTAGTTGCCAACATTAAATAAATGACGCTAAAAACTATAAAAATTAATGCATCAAAAATAAATTCACATGTAGTTTTCAATAAAATTGCTTTCAAATTTACTTATTTTTCCTCGGTACTCGATTGTTGAACGACATAGTCCTCCCCGCCCCGTTTTTATCAGTACATCTTAAGCGACACTGAAGCAGTCACTGAATACTGATAGCTTGCAGGATAGCATAAGAATTTTCAAAATACCCACCTACTTATTTCGTATACAGCACCTTAAAACATTATTTTGCCATTTTGAAATTTAATTTGAAACCTATTTAGAAGAAAATTTAAAATTTTGGATTTTATATAAAGTAAAACATAAATTCATCAAAAAAATAGTATGTTGCATCTCATAACTTTTTCGAATTTTTATTTCATAATTCATAATTTATATGATAAATTTTAAAAATTGCAAATTCAACGTATTTATGTTTGGGTATTTTAGCATTATTCTTCACGAATAATTAGCATATTGGGCATATAATTTCAGGAGATGAAAACATAATTTAAGATTAGAAGCACTAATTTTTGAATGTTTATAATTAAAAAACTTATTATTCAAATGACGTGGAATTAGATGTCTAGGCATAGTTTGAACCGATTGCATGAAATATCTTATTGAAATTGATTATTGCTTTTAAAAAATATAAAGTTTGAATTCGTTTTATTATGTATATGACCCCTAACAACATTGATATGTATCGTTTAAAAGTCAACTTTATTTTTACTCATTCGGTGCCAGTAACTTTCTTTTACGATTTTTGTTGAGGAGTTAGTAGGTAGTGTTTATTTTTTCCACTACTATACATATGCTTTTTATTACGGCTATATATTATTTTTTAGAGATGACACCTTAATTGCTGACAGAAAATAATAGCATACTGGGGTTAAAAAGGTAATTCACAGATTTAAATAAAAAATTAAGCATATTACGAGGTTTATTTATCTGCTTGAATAATCTGTGATTCGGGTTTAAAGTTACAATGATTATTTAAAAGTAAATTTTAAAAATTAAAAGAAAATTTATGTTTATCTACTCACAAAATAACAAAGAAAAAGGATTAACTTTTGATATGAACTTTGTGTTCCACCCATAAAATTTAAGAATACAAGATAAATTTCAACAACACTATTTATAGCATGAAAGTGTAATAAAACTTTATCACCATCATAAAACTTTTATCTTTGAAATGTGCTGCGATTTTAGTACATCTGAAAATGCATCTAACCAATTGCAAATTGCTCAAAAATTATAAATACTACATTAATTTTACTTTTGTATCTTTTTTAAAATCTCATTGGTATTCAATTAAAAATGATCGTGTAAATTTATAAAAATAATAGCATCTATAGCTTTACAGAAAATTAAGAGACAGATTTTAAAATTTACAATAAAAAAGCATTTAAAGTATAAGTGTGTCATAAAAATAAATCAGAATAAATACTACTGTATAAAACTTGGAAAAACATAAAAAACTTGAACTAAATATTATTTACAATTAATTTATATTCGATTTGTCTTATCTAATGCGAATTCATTACGCATGCGCGCACACTTACGAAGCTCAAATTTGATCTCAAATAGGAAAACTGGAATATATATGACCATTTTTGCAAATTTGGACCGTTTACTCTCAAAATGTTCGTTGTTTGTGTTAAAAAATGCATGCATATTAATTATGTATTTCGGTCTAAGCTAGATCCACACAAAACTAATAATTATGCATACATTTTTAAATAATATTTTTTAAATAGCAAATGCATCTTTAAACCCCAAGACCGTGATACAATGGTCCATATCATGAGGCTCTGTGGACTACAAATACATTTGAAAAGTACGTTTATGCATTGCATTCTTTAATAGCATAAGATATAGAACGAATTATAATTTTTGTTGTAAAAAAAAGACAAATGTTCCTTATTAAAAAGATGTACTAAAATCGAAAACGAAATTTATAAAAATATAAATTTATAAAAATAAATTTATGATTTTTATGATTTATAAAGAAAATTATATTTTTATGAATTTATAAAAATAAATTTTTAGTAACTGTCCAAAATTTTCGGTAACATTTCAGAGTAGCTTTAACAGTGCTATAATTAGTTAAATCGGAATATCATTTTTCGGAGGCCGTCAATTCTCAGATTTGTATTTTGCTATCCAAAAAAATGTTTAACTCTCAAACATACAGTATTAAGGCCCCACACTAGGCACAAAATAAGACCCGGATGATAATGTAAAGTCTATGGGAGCGTTCTTTCCAAATATCTCGCTCAAATTTTAATATTTTTACATGATATTTTTGCACAAGATAGCTGAGGACGACCCACAAGTGGCCTAGATTTTACTTTTTCGATTTTGCTTATATATTTTTCATATTACGATAGTTTCAATTTCAGAACCGATTTAAGCCGGTTTCGAAAGTTAAAATTTTTTTAAAAAGAATATGAAACTAAAACTGAAAAAGAAAAAGACAGGTTGTTTGTAGATCGTTCTCAGCTATCTTGTGCAAAAAAATCCTGTAAAACTATTAAAATTTGGGCGAATTATTTGAAAAGAACGCTTCCCATAGACATTACATTATCATCCGTGTCTTTTTGTGTGCCCATGGTTGAATCTTAACAGGAACATGATTAAAACAATACAATATAACATTAATAGGAAAATTAAAAATCTTTTGTTACAATTGCATGCACAAATACACTTATGCAGCTGAGAATGCTTTTTTTCTTGTAGAATTGACAGAATCTTAAAAACCGGTTTTCCAGAACAGAAAACTGAGTAATGCAGTATAAAACCTACTCAAGAAAACGCGCCCAAAAATTACGGCAGTTATTAATAATTTATTTTTGTAAATTCTTCTTTAAATTTTCAAAATAATTAGTTTCCGAGGCTTTAAAAAATAAAAGATTTTTTTTCAAATCTCGGGTAATACGGTATAGGTTATTATATATTTGCGATTTCGTTTCTCATTCTGCCTGATTTCATGTCACGTGAACCCGTCTCTCTGAATATTATGATTACCTTCTTCAGATTGACTTCAGTTATCCGGACATAACCGCTTCTTAGATCCTTCAATATTGGAATTTCTTTAATGTAATTGCCACACAGAAACCATTTCTTTATGACAGTTTTGCTATCCCGAGCTTGACAGTAGAACGTGATTTTCACTGAGAGAGTCTTGGCTATCTTCTTAGATTTCATTTCAGAAGCAAACGTATATACAAATGTTATCGCATTTCCAAGCTATTCAGGCTGGTTATCACATTTTCAGTCGCTATTATCAGATCACTAACGATGATTTATTTCAGTATTTGAGGAAAGAGAGGGAAATATCCTTCTTTAGGAATAAATCTCAAGTTTCAAGCTTTGCAGATTTTAATCAAAGCCCTACCTTTGGAATCCTAAGGAATCTGTATATCTTTGGAATCCTGTTGTTAGGCGCTAGTTGCATGTTCCCCGCCTTTATATTACAACCTAATCTGTGTTGCACATGTGACGTCTTTTAATAAGCATCTTATGACGAGTGCAGAGCCATCTGTTGGTGAACCTTTGAATTTTCTTTTCTTTCGCAAAACAAATTCGCATTGTTTCACATATACGAACATGAAACATCCGGTCATTGGTCATTCTAACGAGTGAATCCTTTTCTACAGACTTTAGAAAATGCAATTTTAATCATAATCACCCTGTAAACTTGCTTTTATTATCATTTTGCATATGATATATATACAAATATATTTATATTGACAAAAACATAATTCATAAAACTATTTCTCTCAAGATTCTGATCCCTTTTCATCTATACGAAATATAAGAATGCGATAAAATGTAAATCTTCAAAAAACTTTTTCGATATGTAGCGATCCGTGTACCGAAAACTATAAACGGATAGATTATGATTTTTTTCAAAAAAATCTATTTGAATTTTAAAACGAATAAATCTCTGTTTGGATATGTCTTACAAATATTTTTCATTGAAACATTTTTTTTATATAAAATATCACTTGAATTCATAGCTGTCTTTAAGTAAAAAGATTTAAAATATTTTATTCTGAATCTGCAGCTGATTCAAGTGTACGGTAATACATAAATATCTTACGAGATGAAAATAAAGAATTCAGCATTTTATTAATATTGAAGACATTTTCTGTTGAAAAATATCAGAACAAATAAAAAATCACAATTTGAAATGATTATTTTAACACTTGAAAACAAAATAATTTTAAATTAGAGTAAATGAAAGAATAAAATAAAAATTGCAGAAACATACTTAAAACGATTTTATTTCAATTTAATAGAATATTATACATATAAAAACATTTATCTTTGACATTTCGTAGTTTATGAAAGATTTCTGACTTATCGTAAACTATGATTTATTTAGAGTTTTCATATCATTAAATTTATTTTTAACTAAAAAAAAAATATATATATTGACAGAAAATAAGTATAAAAATATTGGAATGTTATGTAAAATAGAACCAGAGTTATGGGAACGTTCCATTTGTGGAACATTGGCGGTACGAATAACATTTGAAAAGTTTAGCGATTTTTTCTTTTTAAATCATACGAGCACTACACACATATAAAAACAAAGGAAACAAAGTAAAATATGTTTTCTATTTTAACATGATATTTTCTATTATTAACATGATAACTTGTCATTAACAGCAAAATACATATGAAAGGCCTTAATTTTTTTTTCTTGCACACGTTTTCCAGAATAATCACAACATTCCTCAATGTTTTTCTGTCAAATTGAGCATCTTCTTTGAGTGATAACAAAGAATAGCTAAAAGACGAATTGATCATGTCCATACTGGAGCAGTAGAACCTCATATTCTTTTTCGCCAAACATCAAATCGAACTTTCCTATCAACAGTTGCAATATCACGATGAAGTCTTACATTGTTTATGTTTTTTTTAGCCTAGTACATAACAATCGAGTATTAAATCAGCAACAAAAATCATACTTGGTTCATTTGCAAACAGATTTTATGATCGTTTCATTTTATCTAAGTACTGTACGATATGTTTCAGACAAAAAATCCAAAACTTCTACATCCCCGCTAATCTGATTATACGATATAATAAATAGACACATTTGAGAGAATTCTCTCATCTCAGTTTTCGATATTATTATGTTACACTTTAAGTTAGCAATGTTTTTTTCAATTCTATATTACAATAAAGACACTGCCATCATTCCATCACACAAACAACATTATCATCTTTGTAATAGTCACAATTTCCTCGTTCTTGCTTGAGTCTTTCTTTTAAAGATTTTATTAGCCATTTTGGTTCAAAGATATTTCATAGACACTCTGACAACATGTGCAAGAATCATATATCATAAATCTTATTCTTTAATAATATTGATACGAAAATATTATTAAAAAAATTGCCCGTAATAGCCCAGTAAAAAAGATCAAAATCTTAAAAAATGGAACAATAAGATAATTTTCTATTCTGAACGTCCGATGTTCTGCAAGTGGAAAATTTACATTCAAATGGTCATAAAAAATTCAATGAATCCTTCATTTATGCTTACAATTTTAGAAACAACAGAATATTCATTATCACAACACTCGCATCTGAATTCTAAAATTAAACATGGAAAAAATACACAGCCTTAAAAATTTGAATTTTGTTGAATTTCAATTAGCTTCAAGATTGAGACTACAAAAAATATTAAAATAAAATTAAAAATCCGTTAAAAAATATCTTTAAAAAGTTAAATAGTAAATTTAAAACAGTTTGAACAAACACTTACAAAGATAAATCATCACATAATTCGAAAGTGTCACAACTCAAAATTTGGGCTTTTTGAGTTATGAATGGCTTTCTAAGGAGGTTTTTATTCATATACCAATCTCCTAAAACGTAATATGGTGCATTGAAAATATAGTCATGAGATAGCAACTGTATTTGCAACATATCATTGACACCTTACACAGAATGAAACAATTATTCGCATTTAATGAAAAGTGGAATTTTTTTAGTTATGACATTTTTGAATCAAAGGGGCGAGATATAGGGGAGACTAGAGAAGATTTGCTCATTTTTTCAATATTTTTTTTTAAATTTAAGTCTTAGGTATTGAACCTAGAATAAAGTGTCATAATATTTTATTTGTCACACAATTAGTTTTCAAAATAAAATTGCGATGTAAGTGTAATAAAAAAGAAATTTCAAAATTGCTTGATTTTAAATCATGAAAAAGTAATGGGTCAAGGTTCCCCACATATGGGCAAACCCACTTTAATTTTAACTTAGAATATTTGTTAATGGAAATGAAATCAGGTTTAAAAAAAACAGACTAATTTTATGTTACAACGTTTAATGATTATTGAAAATTATTTGGAAAAATGCAATTGGTAAACAAAACTAATTAAACGGAATTAAAGACATTAGAATAAAAACTAGCCAAGTAAAAAGAGTCGCTCGTAAAAATAGTCGTTTAAAACAATTAGTTTGACTTGACCCGTAATGACCCAAAATGACCAACTCTTCGAATTTTCTCAAACATCGGATTTAGCTCAATAGTCTTCTCAAGGCTAAAAATTATAAAATAAAAAAAATAACCAAAATCATTATTATTGATTTACAGAATTTGCTTGACGTACAAGACAAAAAAAAAAAAAAAAAAACAGAATTTTTGAAACATGTGACTTAGTTTAATAGACTTCTCGTAATCAAAAATTGCAAAATATGAAATTTAGCCAAAACCATTAGATCCGTTTTTTAGGTAGAATTAGTTTGACTCACAGTGATCTATAAATGGTCCACTAATCAAAATTACTCGAACATTTAACCTACTCCAATGGTCTTCTCGTGCTCGAAAGCGTCTAGATACAAAATTTAGCGAAAATCTATAGACCTGTTTTTCAGAAACAAATAGCTGACCCATAACCCTGACCCATAATGACTCAAAATGATCAACTAATCGAATTTTCTCTACCATGTGATCTAATCCATTGGACTTCTCGTATCAGAAATATTAGAATAGAAAATTTAGTCAAAATCATTTGAGCCATTTTTTTCAATAATTACCTTTACCCACGTCGGTCCAAAATTGTCCCACTAATCGAATTTTCTCGAACATATGATTTAGCATAATAGTTTTCTCGTAATAGAAAACGGCGAATTACAAAATGAAGTTAACATCGTCAGAGTCGTTTCCTGGAAAGAATTAGCTTGATCCACTATGACACCAAAATGACACACTGATTGGAATTTCTCGAAAATTTGGTCTGGCGCGATAGCCTTCTCCAGCCGAAAAGCGGTAGATACATTTTTTTTTTTCAAAATAGATAGAGCCATTTCTCACATATAAAAAGCTTCACTCTGACCCATAATGACTAAAAATTATCCACGTATTGAAATTTCTCGAATATGTGACCAAATCCATTGGTTTTTTTGGGCCCGAAAGCATTAGAATACAAAATTTATCAAAATCGTTAAAGCCGTTTTTAAGGTAAAATTTACGCACACACAGTTTTTGCTTGTAATAAAGTATAAGATTTTTGATACATCAGTCCTAGAGTTATAAAATATTAAAAATTGCAAAAAATAAAGAAATAATAATAAAAAATAAATAAATAAACATACCGGTTACGAAATGGAACATTTATTATTTTATATATATTTTCAAATTATAACTCAAATTGAATTTTGGAAAATTATCAATCTCAGATTTTTATGTAAATAGTATTCCTTCAGTAATTTTAATATCTTCATATTAATTATAAAGAAAAATTATGATATTCACATATTTTGCCTTTTTAAAACTCTAAAATAAAGTGGAATATCATTTATGTTTCCATTTAAAAAAATAATAATTCAGATTGTTTTAAGACCAAGTGAAAAAAAAAATATATTTTATCTAAATTCACTCTTACGAAAGTTTCAAGAATTTTCTTTCGAAAATGGAACCCTTTTCCATGCTTTATATGGACAATATTATCTTTCTATTATTTTTAACATTTTTCAGAGCCATATACAGTGAAACCTCCAAATAAGGGACACCCATGGGACCGCAACTTTTGTCCCTTAAATAGAGTTGTCCCTTATTCGGAGTTCCTTACATAGTGAAACCTCCAAATAAGGGACATCTTTGGGACCACAACTTTTGTCCCTTAAATAGAGGTGTCCCTTATTCGGAGTGTCCCTTATTTGGAGGTTTCACTGTATATATGTTGAGAATATGAATGACATATCCTTGAAATTACAGTGAAACCTCCAAATAAGGGACACCCATGGGACCGCAACTTTTGTCCCTCAAATAGAGTTGTCCCTTATTCGGAGTTCCTTACATAGTGAAACCTCCAAATAAGGGACATCTTTGGGACCACAACTTTTGTCCCTTAAATAGAGGTGTCCCTTATTCGGAGTGTCCCTTATTTGGAGGTTTCACTGTATATATGTTGAGAATATGAATGACATATCCTTGAAATTACAGTGAAACCTCCAAATAAGGGACACCCATGGGACCGCAACTTTTGTCCCTCAAATAGAGTTGTCCCTTATTCGGAGTTCCTTACATAGTGAAACCTCCAAATAAGGGACATCTTTGGGACCACAACTTTTGTCCCTTAAATAAAGGTGTCCCTTATTCGGAGTGTCCCTTATTTGGAGGTTTCACTGTATAAACTTTTATCTCCTGAGAAACGCTTACAAAAAATATATTTAACATTTGAAGAAAAAATCTTTATTTAAATTAATGATAGTGATTTCATTTTCAAATTTTTCATATATACATTTTACAGAAAAAATAAAAAATAATAATTTGTGTTTTTTTTTATTAAAATCTTCACTATAGGAATAATATTAATGAAAAAGTGTTAAGGATTTTAGATTTCGAACATTTCCTTTTAAGTTTCAAATTAATCAAGAATATTTTATGACTTTATTTTAGTTCAGCAGGCTAATACCAAAAATAAAATTAACGATATACTATTTTAATAAAACAGAAATATTCGATAGAATACTTTAAAAATATGATAGTCCATATCAAAAAAAAAAAAAAAAAACATTTGTATCATTTGGTTTAATTTATGGTAACGATTTTTCCCAACAGTTTTATGACAGTTTATTTTTTTAGAATGAGAATTTTTTTTTTATATAAAATTATATTTTTTATAAGGAAATTGAACTCGACGAATTGATTTTAATATTAAATTGAATCAGGGTTTACCGAATATTGATCAGATATGTATTTTCGCCAATCCTCGACCTTGACACAATAAGATCTTATGGAATAAAACAATGAGTGCAACATTTTTTGCGTGATCAAACATAATCAAAAGAGCGGATCATACTGAATAAGCATAGAAATGGCAACAACTTATTTCTTTGGGCATTACTTTCGAAAGGATATTTTCATCGATATTATGCTAAAAATCTAGGTAGCACTTTAGAAAGAAATTAACGATTAAGTATACAACATATACTTGCATACCAATAAAAACAAAATAAAATATTAGAATTGAATTATTTCAATAATAAAACTTTCACGTAATTAATTAATTTTGATGTTTATATAAATACGTATTATATTTGTATAAAAGTGTATTTGTACTATACATATATACATATACATATATATTGAAATTATACAAGAATATATATTAATAGAAATTGAAAAAATTAATTAAAAGGAATATTCGAAACATGCAGAACCATGGAAGATTCATCAGACTGCATATATATACATAAACTATTAAATTTAATTACAACATTTAAACATGGAAAAAATAAATTAAAATGAATATAATTGAGATTCGTAGAACTAAACTACAAATAAAGTGCGTGGTTTTATCTTCGTACTAACCAAGAAAAAGCAAATACATACATACATACACACACACACACACACACACACACACATATATATATATATATATATTCATTTAATCCAACAGCACTACCGAATATTCAGTAAACAGTTTTGTATATTAGCTGTAGGGAAAGAATGAAGGAGCCATAATTTATACGGCTCAAATATGCAGCAGTGATATTCCAACATAAAAGTAGCATTGATAGACTCAAGTCTTATATGCTTCATATAAATATGCATCTCACGGTGATCAACTAAGATTCAGACCATTAAGGTCCAAGGTTCTACGATTTAGAAACTCAAAGTAAAAATAACTGTCAGAAAAAGAAAAAATTGCATAAATGTTACTAAATTTATTGCAATTGCAAACTTATTAAAATTGCAATTTTCTGAGATGAAAACAATCTAAAAGAATCGTGTCTGACAAGGAGACAGAAACCCAGAAGTTTATATAAATATACAAGATGCATTCGCATATGATTTTTAATTTTAAGTATCTGAATAATAAATTTTATTTTAGTAAGTGTTTGATTGAAGAATTAAAAAAAATTAATATCTTCTTCAATGCACAAGTTATCAAATCTTCTTAGAGTTATAATAAATATTCTTGATATTATCTACAACTTTTATATTGAGAAATGTTTTCACTAGGACCAACTCGTACAAAAAATTACACAACAACCGCAATAAAAGGTTTGAGTAAAAACTATCGTATTAACATTATTCTGGTAAAAAAACAACTCTTACCGAAATATTAAATTAAAAACTCGTGAAAATCAACCTGATAGAATTGTTAAATTGAATTCAAATTTTCCCACTGTTGTGTCGAAAAAATGCACTTTTAAATAAAATTTCAAATAATTCAATCTTTATCATATTTTTTTCAAATTATTATTATTATTATTATTTTAAGTTTCTATTACATTTTTTGTCATCGTGGTAACATTCAGTAAACGAAAAATAAGTTGCGAAATTCAAACAATAAAGAAACAACAACTATTCTCTAAATAGTTAAAAAGAAAATCAGTACGGTAAGTTACTAAGCCAATGTAAAAAAAAAAGTTTGCCATCATACTTTTAATTGGTGACGTAATAGATTTTTTTTAATTTCTTTCTAATACCGATGATTATATTCACTTAAACTAACTAGATAAATATTTTATACACAAGGTGGAAGTTTATTCCAACAACTTTACTACTAATTAAAACTAGAACTTTGCTTGAAATTCTTCATTAAATTGATTGCCTCAAGAAATTGTTATTCCAGAACGCAATCTTCAATTCCATTAAATAGGATTTACATTTTAAATAATTATTTACATAATACTAAACTAGACATATTTAAAACTCAATTCATTGCTCAAACCTATTCAATTGTATGGAAATTTAATTACTTAGAGAACTGAAAAGCGGTAAAATTAATGATTATTTGCTTTAAAATTTTTATTTACATTATTATTATTATTATTATTATTTTATAGTTTCTGATACACTTTTGCCGAATAATAATAAATGAAGTATAAGTAGTTATTTTTCAAATTAAATAATTTTCACTAATTGAAATAGTGTTTTGTATTTAGTTAGATTTTAAATATTTTTTTTTTTTGTTACTTTAGCTAGTCGTAGTAGTCGTAGTCTTTTACATTAGTTTTCTTAAATTTGTTGCTTTGTGTAGGTTCTGATTTTTTTTTTTTTAAATGATTGATTCTGATATTTTTTCCAGTATATCTAACGAATATTTCAACATGTTTCGTTTATTGTGTATGGGCGTTTCTTAGCTTGAAACAAATCTTTATTTCTAATCTTTAAGAAATAGGCAAAAATACAAAATTTTACATAACAGTCTCCTTCCGAAAATTTGTTAATATGGTAGCTATGGTTCTCAAATTGAAGATATAGGCATCAAAGGCATTAATTAGGCTTCACTATTCTATATCAACTATCTCAGTACAAATATTTTATACATACTAAGGGGAATAATTGTTGAACAATAGACGTATTGTATATTTCATTATAACTTCTGTCTATTTTTAAATAAGTAACTTTAATATATTTATTATTTAATTATTCTTAATTTTTATTTTAAATTTATCATCAATTTTGCGTTTTATGGTTTAATTGCCTAAAATATATTTTCATCCAAAAATTTGATTATTATTTTAATAAGATTGAAGGCAGTATGATATCGTAAGGATATACACATATGTAATATTAAGTAGATATATCGAACATATTTTTTTATGATATGCGCGGAATACATGTATGTAAATGAAACTCTTTAATTAGTGTGTCTTATTTAAAATAAATCGTTTATATATCCTTAAAACTTATTGAAGGAATACGAAAATAAAGTTTTGTACAATTTATTCCAAAAAATGTTGAATTTAAAGAAAGATTTGCTTATTCATTTTTTTTTCTAAATGTTGTACACTGAGGAAAAAACTGTAAAGTTATTTTTTTTCTAGGATTCCTAGAACATTTTATATAACGACAACAACAAAAAATCATGTAAAAAATACGTGTCTGCACTCTAAATTAAAAAATCTGTAAGGTTACCAAAAGTTATTTAGAGAGCTGGGATGCCTAGAAATTTTTATGCAACGGCAACCCATTGTTTCACATTTCTGTACAGATGTAAAGTTACGGAAAATTGTATGGTTGTTAAATTTTTTTCTGTACAGTGTACAAAAAAGATGTAAATCTACAAAACTAGTTTGTGTAAAGCTTCACATTTCTGTAGCTTTACAAAAGTAACTACTAAATTTACAGTAATCTTACAAAACTTTTACAGTTAACCTGAGATGAAGTTACATAAAATGTTCTAGGCATCCCAGTTTTCTAATAAATTCTAAGTAACTTTACAGATTTTTTAATTTTCGGAACAAATGTGTATCTGTTATATCGATTTTTGTTGTTGCCATTACATAACAAGTTCTAAGAATCCCAGTGTCCAAGAAAAACGTTAATAACTTTGCAGTTATATATATACCGGGTGTCCCAAAAATGACTGATCGATTTTAAAATTCAATAACTTGAAAACTATTTAAAATTTTTTTGCAGGAGGGTTATGTATAATGTCAGGAGTTTTTTTTTTACCTTAGTTTTTTATTTTAGTTCGCATATCAAACAATAGGTGGCTCTGGCGGCGATTGAAGGCCAGGTGATCAGTGCTGAGTAAAATGTCGACCTGGCCTTCAATCACCGTCAGCGCCACATATTGTTTGATATGCGAACTAAAATAAAAAATTACAGTAAAAAAACTCCTGACATTATACATAATTTTTCTGCAAAATTTTTTTAAATAGCTGTCACCGTTTGCAAGTTATTGAATTTTAAAATCCATCTGTCATCTTTGGGACACCCAGTATACATATATATATATATATATATATATATATATATATATATATATATATATATATATATATATATATATATATATATATATATATATATATATATATATATATATATATATATATATATATATATATATATATATATAGTTCTGTAGATATTATTATTCCGCATTTTGTTTCACAGTTTTCTATTACCGTGTACTTTAAAAAGATAATCTTGCTAGTTTATCAAAATAATGAAAATAAATTGAAAATCTTTAATCGTTTATGAAAATGCAAGATAAAATATAGGACGAAAAAATTCAATTTGTTTCATAATGATTTTGATGGAAAATATCATACCATATTTATTCTTTTGAGCAATTCTTTTGAAAAAAAAATACAATATATTTAAGATTTCGCAAGACACATAATTCATAAATCCACTTTAAATTGCATATTTAAATCGAATTACAATGATGAAAAAACCCCATAAATTAAATTAAATAATGAGATAAAAAGCCTTTAAAAGTTTAGTTATAATCTAGTCATGTCTTTTAAAGAAAAATTTCACTCTAAGATAAAAAGAAATACGTATTTTTTTTCATAATCCAAACATATTTTAAAATTGTTTCTTATATTGGATGTAAGAGAAAAAAATAATCATTTGTATGGTATGTAGGCGCAGTATGTAGAATGATTAACTTAAAAAAACTTGTAAAATAACATTAATTACTATATTTAAAGTTATTTTAAAAAAAACTGTTTTCTATAACTTATATACAAGTAACACTGGAAAAAGATAAATATTTAATTATTTACTTCAAGATAGTTCGTTTTTTATATTTTAGACAAAATGTGTGCAAATGAAAGAATGTTTTAAGTAAGTTAAATAAAGACACTTATAAATATTGCATAATTATGCTTTACATTATTTATTTAATTTTTTTATTAATCTATTAATTTATTCTAGTAACTAAAAAATAGTTTTTAAATTTTTAAAAAATTCATTCTGTTGAATCGTTTAAAATTGTAACCTATAATTTACTAGGGTTTAATACTTAATAAATCACATTTAAAAATAAAAATAACTAATGTATTTTTCAATATAATATTTTATAATTTGATTTTGATATCGCGTACTATGTGAAGGAGACAATATAAGAGCAAAAAAAAAAATATTTTTTTGATATGAAAAAAATATCATGAAATGATTATTATAATAACACAATTGAAATAAAATTTATTACTATAATAATATTTTACGGAAATTGCTTTTTTGGTTCTCATCAGAAAAAAGTGATACACATACATATGTATGCGAAATATGGAGCATAGTGTATAGCATAAGGATTAACCTACCAAAAAAAATTTACAAAATAACATTAATTACTATGTGTAATATTATTTTAATATTTCGCCAAAACTGCTTTTTATTAATCGACAGACAATCAATACCATACCTGTAGGATTTTATCTTTTATTTTCTTAAAATTTCACTTATAACTACAGATATATCAATCGGCTTTTAAATTTTATACAACATCTATTATTCATTTATAATGTAATTAATTTTTCAATTAATTTTCAGGTATACGCTTAAAATTATTGAATATTTAATAAGTAATTTATCGTATTTCTAACTAAGCGTAGATTCAACAGAGAGAAAAATGTCCGAGCATGTGATCGAACCCGGAACCATTGGAATAACACTCAAAGTTTTATACCATTTAAGCTAGGAGAACGATATCAGATTAGTATCTCTCAATCACATATCTTGGTAAGGTTGTAACTTCAGCACAAGGTGGAAATGTCTACATGAACACACACACTTGTGACGTAACAAGAGACATAAACAAATTCAGCGTCGGTGAAGACATATTACATGTTATTCCACAGGTTTGTGTGTTCTTGTAGACGATTCCATCTTAAGTTGCAGTTGCAGCCTTACCAACATATCTGAGTGAGAGATTCTGAGCTGAGCATCGTCCTCGTTGCTTAAATGATAGAGCATTTGGAGTGCTATTCCAAGAGATCCTTGTCCAATTCTCGACTTGAACATTTTTTAGTCTGCTGGTTCTTTGCTTAGTTAGCGATGTGATAAATCACTTATTAAATATCTATTATTCCCCCCAAAAATAATAGGCTTAATAGATCAACCTCAGCGGTATTATTTTACACTTGTAAAATAAGATTAATATTGCTGCCCATCTAGAATTCTTACTCAAATCCTTTATTTGCCAACGGATCATTAACCTGCATGATGAGATAAGAACTATTCAACCACACTGTAATAATAATAATAATAATAATAATAATTCTACATATGTAACATTACAGAAATCTGTATGCTTACAAAAATTTTATCTGAGCACAGAATAATAATAATAAAAATAATATATTAATAATAAAACTTAATAGTAATTTAACAAATTACAATGACTATTTGAAAAATGATATTTTCAAAGATTAAAATTTTAAAGATTTATAAAAAATTTCTATACCTAAACATTATTTTTATGATGATCATAACGAGTCTTATATTGCATACCGAAATGCATTAAACAATAATATTCCTAGACCAATTATAAAAAAAACAGTAGTTTATAGATATACTATTTCACCTGCTTAAAATGTGCATTTTTATTGGATGGAGTTAAACTCTTTTCTCTTGTGTCCAAATTTATAAAGAGGCAAACTTTGCACTTTAACATTAGAGATGCGTCTGAGATTTAATATACAGCACTATCGGGCTGTATGATAAAAATGCTACACATATATTTTGAAAAAGAATAGACTTTATTCAACTAGATTTAAATATAAAATATTTCAATTGAAACAGAATTAAATGAAAATAAACGTATATATAAGTTTACACTTTTAGAAACAAAAGGTGAATTTAACTGCTTCATAAACAAGGATAAAAATAAAATCATACGTATATTATCACGTTAAATAATTCTAAATTTTAATGTAATATAATATTTTTGTGGAGAGTGATAGCTGAGCGAAAATATTTATGATTATTAGTATAATAAAGTTATTTTAAAAATGAAAAAGAAGGAAATGTTTTTCCCGACTGTTTTCTTTCAATTAAAAAAAGCAATAGCGTAAATGGTGATTAATATTAATTTTAAATCTTAGATATAAATGAATAATTCTTAAATGGAAACTCATTAAAGTATAGAGGTAAGTGAGGTGGAGGGGGAAAGTGGGAGAAATGTGACAGATGGGACAGTTGGTTTTTCAGTTTATGTAACACAGTAATTTCTAAACATTTCATCAATCACACACAAGATGAAGCAATGGCTTTCCAATCTTCAGTTGAAAAAAATTCTTGATATATATAAGCTTTCCTTTTTATTAAGGAAATGATTATTTCAAGAATCAAAAGTAAATTTGCTTCATATCATACAGTATGATAGTGCTGTATAGTAGAGCTCAGACGCATCTCTAATGTTAAAATACAAAGTTTGCCTCTTAATAACTTTGCAACCAATCATCGGATCGCGACGAAATTGAGAAAGTAAAGTGTCCTAATCTAGGCCTCAAAATTTACCAAAATTCATGAGATCCAACAATTAAATATAGAGGTTCAGAACCCCTGTTTTGTCCTTTTTTTACATGAAACATGATAAAAGGACAATATAACCCAATTATAACCCAAACAAGGAAACATTCAACGACGTGTAATAAATAGCTTGTTCGAAAGCTTTTAATATAGTTATGTGCCTTTCGAAGGTCCTGCCAAAAAGTATCCAATATTAAGTAAATGACAACAATTTAAAATCTACAGCACTATACCATTCATAATTTAATATTATAGAAATCTTTCCTTTTTAATTGCAGATTTAATAATTTATTTCGAGTTGCCACCAACTAAAACTCAGCACAATAATTAAAAAAAGAAATGATAACACATGTTCTACTTTTGTAAGTCAATAAAAATTAAGATTCTCCTGATAGATTTTTATATTTTTGAATTTGACGTCATTTGAAACAGAAAATGCTTATTTTTTATAAAGTTCTATATAAACTTTAACTAAATATATGTTAGAACAACATCACACCTTTGTTTGAATGTTTTCGAATCAAAACAGCTACTATAGTGCAGATATTTCAATTACAAACGGATAGACTAGAAAAAATCCTTCCAAGCATAAAAATATAATTATTTGGAACGGAGCAAGGAAAATCTGTGTAGATACCAATAGACAAATGAAAATCTGTATAGATACCGCGAAATGACGCCAAATGTCGCCAGTTTTGACGCCAACTTGACGATATATCGCCAAATCTAGCGATCAATATTACTTGTCAAAAGCGACGCTAATTTGTAACTATTACCGGTATTTTTCCAAACTAATATGTCTACTAATAACTTTAAACTAATATTAATATTAATTCAAATTAGTTAGTTTAAGTTGGTTGATCAAGTTCCTGAAAGGATCAGAAAATTGTGTGAAATCATATAAAAATCTGGTGGAGCCAGAGAGAAAAGTAGAGCTCGATCTAAAAAGTATACAGTAAATATTGGCAAATACTTTTCAATATGAAAAAGTGCGTAGAAAAGAAATGTAATATGATTATCTGTAAAGCTTATGAAATTATCTAAATTTTTGTTAGCTGAAAAGGTGGGTTGAGCTTTACTAGTGTCTTATGTTCAGAATCATATTTCTATGCACTCAAAATGATTACTGGGAAGAGTAGTTAACAGAATTTATAGTTATATTTTCTCAAATCAGCTAAACTTCATAACGCTAAACGAATATAGACCATGAAATAATAATTGAAGTATAACATTACATTACTTATAGTGAGTTGTTAAAGAGACTGATAAAGAATTGGTATATAAATATTTCTGAACACAAATATTTAGTATACGGTTGAATCATTTATGTTTAAGATTTTGGGTTTACTTCGAGCTTTGATCTTCCACTAATCAAAAACCCCTGGAATGGAATTTTTTCTTCACTTTGTACTGAATGGAATGTTTGCGTTGTTTATTACATCATCTTATATCAAAAGGTTGTAGTTATGAATTAAAATTTTTAAACAGGTTATCGATTATTCGGATATGGAATGCCTATTTTTCCCCGACTGATTTTAAGGCACCATTAAAACTCAGGCCACATTTTCTGCTAACAAAAATCTGGGTAATTTCATGAGCTTTACAGATAATCTGATTCCATTTCTTTTATACTCCCTTTTTTAGATTGAAAATGTTTGCCAATTTTTACTGTAACATTTTATACATCAAGAACTACTTTTCTGTCTGGTTCCACTAGTCTTTTTTATATGATATTTTTATGCTTTATGCATATTAATGACTTGTTTATGCATAGATATAATAGTTTCACTATTTATGGAACATTATACTGTATATGATGCATAATTTAAACAAAACCTAAAAGCAGCATTTTTTCATACAAGAAATTTTACACAAATAAAGGATGTTTGGAGAAATGGGACATGTCCAATTCCTTTTACGCAAAATGATAATTCAGATATTAAGAACACTGTACACTCCGAGACCAAAATTTTACAGTAGGTTGCCAAAAATCGCACGGGAATGAAATAAGAATATTAAGATTCATTAAAATTTAATAGGAACAAAGTTGATACACAGAAATAATTTTACCTGTTGCTAACATTTAGTGATTGCTGATTGCGGGGCAATGGAAATTCAGGATAGATATCTATGACTAGGAAAATATTATACAGAAATTAAAAAAAAAAACATGCGAATGAAATAATAATACATTGCTAGGCAAATCAGACATATTTTCTTTTAAAATGCCACTGCTTTTAGAGAACTACAGAAAAGGAACTAAAATCTAAAGTTTATATTTATAAAAGGAAAATACTTTTACTAATTAAATTAAAGCTAGATAACGACTGGCATTTAAAATTAAGAATTCTGCCAAAAGGTCTTAAGGATTTTTATCTTAAGGATTGGGGGGGGGGGTGGAACAAAAGAGAAATATTCTTAAAAATGATTATGTGAAGATAACCACCTACACATATATCTTTTCCACATTGTTTTATTTAAGTGACTGCGACAGAAGGAGATTCATTTACAGTCATCTACAAGGCGACAAATGTTCTACTTTTTTAAAAATAATTAAACAAAATTTTAAAGAATTTATGATTGTTATTTGTTTTACAAATAACGACAAATAAAAAATAAAGCCAGTAGAAAAATGTTAAGGTCGACTCCACGTACTCTTTGAAACAATTTTTATCTCCCAATGATTAAATATAAAGTAAAATCTTTTATTTAGAATGTCATCAAACAATACAAATAGATCAAGTAAAAGGAAGGAAGTGTATGTCCAAATCCACAAATGAATTCCTGAAAAAATTACACCAGTAAACTGTAACAAAAGAAAAAAAATCTCTTTACTAAAATTACTTTCAAATCTGTTGATACGTCAACCATGGATTTTGGATCTTTCAGGCATGAAATTTTTTTTATCCAATATGGATTATATCCTTCTATAAACTTCGGAATATCGTTTAAAGTAACTGGGGAAAATAACCCTTTCTGATGTAAATATCTTCATAAAAATTACGGTGTAAAAGAGTAGGGTCAAATCATTGTATTAGTAACAGTGTCTTGATGGAATTTTACACCTTGTTATTAATCTTAAAATACACAAATAAATACTTAAAAGGTGTTGCAAAAATAGATATTATTTATTATTACCTTTGGTCTTTCGGATGCTTTCTCATCCATTTGTCCCTCGCATCCTCGCATCGATACAGCCTTATCTAGACTGCAACAAAAAGAAAATATTTTGATAAATTTCGCCAAATCTAAAATAATCTTTTCAATATCTAACCTTTACTCTTTAGTTATCCTTGAATCCATTGAAATTTTGCTTAGGAATGACACTGTTTTTAATTACGTCATTTCTTACAATATTCCCGCACTCTGGTACAATATCCTTAGTGTTTCGATGCATTCATGGTAACTTTGCTTGTACACGCGGACTGTTTTTGTTTTGTTTTTATGTTTTCTATTTCTAATTAATTATCTCATTTTATATTCCTTTGAAAATGGATGCGAATACATCCGAAAGATCTAACAAGGAAGGTCTCCATTGGGGGCATACTTAGAATTTTTTGAAAAAAATACGAATTAAACTACTCATGTAGGTAATAAAGGATCAGTGAAAATTAGCGGCGGAATTACATTATTAGATATGTAAAAAAATAAAATATTTTGGAACAATTGGCGTGAAAAGCTGAAAGCGACGCGGGATTTGGCGAGCAGTGCATTTCCTCGCCAAAAGCAGATGATTTTAACGAATCTGAAAATTGATTTTAATTAACTTCACTGTTAAAAATCTGCAGCATTTACTGCAACGTCACTCCACTACTTTTATAGAATATCTAGAATGCTCCATAGCAAGGTGAATTGACCGTTCTCTATAAAAGCGGTGGAGTGACGCTGCAGAAAATGGTACAGATTTTTAGCGGTGTTGTAGCTTGTGCAACACTGTTAAAAATCTGCTAAATTTTGCTGCAACGCACTCCACCGCTTGTATATAATATCTCTATTCCAACCAATGAGAAAGCTCCATTTCAGGGCCAAGTAACCGTTTTCTATACAAGCAAGAGAGTGCGTTGCAACAAAATGCAACAGATTTTTAACAATGTATTTTTCAATTTGGAACAATTTTAATCAATTTAAATTGCATTTTAAATGATAAAATATATTAATTTCATTTTGTTATAAGTACATATAAACGTATATGACAAAATTACACTTAAAGTAAAGTAAAAATGCAAAACTAAAATTACTTAAACTAAACTATTTAAATAAATTGAAGATAGAATGTTTTTTCAAAATTTCGTTTTTTCGCCAACCGGAGATAAATCGCCAAATAAACGAAATTATTATTATTTTTTTATGGACGTTATAAGGAGTTTCCGCCGAAATTTTTTTATAAACATATATAACTATATGAGAAGAGCATTCTGTAATTTTTTCAGATTTTTCTGAGTATGCCCGTATGGAGACCTTCCTTGTAAAGTAAATAATAAATGAATAATATCTATTTTTGCAACACCTTTTAAATATTTCTTTGTATAATTTAAGATTAGGATAAAAGAGTAAATTATAATAAGAGTTATCAAAGTGGACATATAGAACGCAGAGAAAAATTTCAAGTAGTTTGATAAATACCAAAAAAATGTGTCTCTAGCGAACCATTTACAGATGCGATTTTTTTGTATATTTCTAAATATGTGAATCTCATATATTATGAATACATTTGACTTTAAAAATGAAATTCTGCTTCTACAATCATTCATTAAAGAGAATGGTAAGAAATAAATTGAGCTATCTGCCTGACTTTATTTTCAATACACGTATACCTGCTTAAAAAATTGCGCTTGTAAAACAATATTATCGCAATTTTCATTATATAGTGTATATTC
Organism: Maratus speculifer; assembly: GCA_964019185.1. NCBI lineage: Eukaryota > Metazoa > Arthropoda > Arachnida > Araneae > Salticidae > Maratus > Maratus speculifer. The sequence goes on along the minus strand of OZ025298.1, from coordinate 182,995,774 downwards.
ATATAATAACAATTATTATTATCTCAATTCTCAGTTAGTGTTTAAAGTTCATTATGAATTAGAAGCCTATTAAATTGTACCTAACTTTGATTGTATCATATCAATCATCCTATTAAATATTGGTATACTTATTTGATACATTTTTCTTCTCTCAAAAATATTCTTGTGTGTTAGAACATATACTTTTAACGTGCAATTCTGTAACTATTTTGGATAATGGTGTTGTCGGGACATGGCTTCTTTGATATTTTGGTTCTTCCATATATTTGTCGAATACATAATTTCACACATTATGACCTTATGCATATAAGACCAAAAATTGCACAATAAACAAATTTGTAAAATGATTTTTGGATACATATAAACTAGAAAAATATTTTATGAAAAAATATGAATATAATATTAAAAGTATGAATATAATATTAAAAGTCATAAAAATTAAAAATTAAACTAAACAGGTAAGGTATTTCATTTAAATTTTAAATACGGAAATAATTTTATTTACATGAAAAAATTTTTACAGGCGTATACATAAATGTTTCATTTAAAATAAACTAAATTTTTCAATGAATAAGAAAAACATGGATTTCAGAAATGATTTTATTCATAAATTCAAAAAGAATAAATCCATTGGAGAGTTCAAAATTAAAATGTAAATATTGATAAAAAAAAAAGAAAATTCTTTCCCTGAATATAAATGATTGATTTCTATGATATGTTTAAAGGGAAGTATTTTTCTACTGTATTCACACGTCTCATTGAACTATTTCGTGTTTGATATTTAAATTCAGTTTACATTCTGAAGTAGTACTCTCCAGAATTTTTTAAATAGCTGCGTAAATTTCACGATTCTATTGTTAGATTACAATGTATTATTGAAAATTTCTACCATTAATTCTTGCTCACCCACTTATTCCTGTACACGATTTCGGTTATTCTGAAGAAAGCATAGCATCAGTCCATGCTATATGCCAAAGGTCACTGGTCATTTGACTGTTTTTTCGTATGTCTTGATACATAATTGTTATTTTCGAACTTTAAAGGTACTTAAAAATGTTTCACCTCATATGTTTCAGCGAAGATTTAGTCAGGACAACAATTAGTTCACTAATAAAAATTGAATAAGTAAAAATATATTTGCGGCTGTGTAATGAAAATGTCTTGGGTAATTACGGTATCTTGCAGATTTAATATCGACTATTACAAGTTATCATCAATGCCGTGAAAAGTAGATCGATAAAAAGATAAATATGCAGCCAGGTTCTTTAAAGTAAAGTTTTATTTTCACCCTTTCGAGAGAGTAGGACGCTCAACTTAAACTATTGGTGGTTACAGCAGAGCCGGGCCAAGAGAAAAAGTGAAAAAGTGCCCCATTCTTTTAGTCAGAACCAAGATAACATCAGTTGTCAGATATCGCCAAAGGTTACAATGTTTGGCATGTATATGATATTTGGCCAAAATATACGTGCAATATTTTTCTTCTGAGAGAGAGATTTTTGTACTTAGCATATTAACAAGATAATCGCTAATTGGCGAAAAAAGAGTTTAAACCTTGATATTGGAATTTGAAAAAGCAAAGGAATTTTGTGGGATAGGCTTTGGGGCTCATGAAGCGGTCTAACATTTGCGAATGTATACCATATAAGGAGCGGTATCATGAGAAGGAGATATATTGGAATATGTACGACGCGCAAAACATCTTATGCAGCATTTTTATTGTAGAGCAGCTGGAATAAGAAAACCACATTCGGTTTTTTATGACCATATAAGGTATGGACAAAGTGAAATACATGTGCTGGGATTTCGGTGACCGTTACATTAAGGGATTGGTTTAAGTATTACTTAAATGAGAAAAGGGGCGATATATTTGTAACTTCAATTGTAATGTAGATCCTGTTGTGATCATAATTTTAGTTACTTTAAAAGAAAGGATTTTTTTTTTCTTTCTTTTTTTTTTTTAAACTGGAGAACCAGATAAGTTTATCAATTTGTTACCTAACATCGTCATATTCAATGATATATGATATATTGATATCATATATCTCCCCCGCTGGTTTGGGTTTGAAAAATTTTGGACCCGGTACGAAAATGTCTCTCTCAGAATTACATACAAAAGTGTAGGATTATGCTGGTTAAATATTATGAATATATATATTTGAATTTATGCAGTTACACATTATGTCGACATATGATTATATATCTTCAGAGACTCTCTCTTTTATTTTTATTATTTTTTTTTTTCAATGTTCATTTATTTTGATGTTGTTGTCGTTCCGGAACACATTGGCCTTTTATTGCTTAGAGTTCAGGCCTTATTTGTGCTTTTTCTAGCACTTTGCACACAACAAGACATTCTTCCTGTTTTTTTTTTCTAGGTATACCATATATTGTTCCTTTATAAAGGTTATCTTTTTTTTAATCAAAGATAAGGCGCCAAATGCAAGGAAGATGTTTAATATGTAAAATAGTCATGAAGTTCGTACCATCAATTGTTTATAATATATATACTTATGAAGAATGTTAGCTATAGGTCACGAATAATATAAAAACATAGGTTATGGATAAAATGAAATCTCGAATAAAATATGAAGAATATGAAGTATATAATAAAAGTATGAATTATGTGGTACAAATATGAAAATCTATACTAAAAGAATACGAAATGGATAGTAAAAATATGAAGTGTAGGTTAAAAATATGAAATGGAGGTTAAAAATATGAAATGGAGGTTAAAAATATGAAATGGAGGTTAAAAATATGAAATGGAGGTTGCAACCATGTAATAATATGAAAAATAATGAAATGTTATGGATGAAGTGTATTTTGTGACAATTGAGTATGTTTAAAAAAATAAGAAAAAAAAAACAAAAAAATTCGTGTATCCACACAGGACAAGCAAAAAAAGGAAAGCGACACGCGATCCATAAAAAAGGTGCTGCCCTAAATCTTGTCAAATGACAAGGTGATGGCATCGGCTTATGGCCTAGCCCTATGGGAAGTGGGAATATTGGCGAGAGCCCACATTACATGGACCCTCTGCTCCTCCCGAAATCTTTTGCTTTCTCAGAGGAGCGCACGTCGCATTACATAGAAAAACAGGGAGTTTAAGTAAAATTGGTGTGAACTGCACCAATCCGAAATTTGTTTCTCACCACAATGAAGTTACAGGTCCTTTGGGCGACTTTTGAACGGGCCTTCACTTCGAAGGGGCATAATTAAAAATAAAAAAAATTCTGATACATATGGTATTTATATATATCTGAAAGGGAATGTCAATCCTAGAGTAGTGAGAAACAGCTTTGTCATAATCGGTTAGAGATTTATTGTGCATCATGATTATGTTTGATATGACTAAAATTTAATGTATGTGCAATGTGATATGTTATTTTTATTATTACTATTATTATTATTATTATGTATGAACAATAAAACTACTGAAAGGGAAAAGTAAAAAATCTTGGCGACAACCCAGCAAATAAGAGACAACTGCTATGTGGAAGCCCCCTGTGATGGAGAACGTGGACCAGCCATGAACTCCGTCAAAGGAAACTCCAACACAACATGTGTATCAGAGTGATGTACTGCATTTACTGTAAATCTATGTTAACCTAATATTGTGATGGGCTGTGTTAAAAACGAGATCTTAGGTTGTATTTTATGGAGCTGTTTCCTGGGTGACTTATATTTTCCTCATGACGCACAAATAAATGATCATTTCTAGGGGGGGCTATAATTAGCCTGTCAATGTGTACTCTGAATGCCGATTCATCGGGTGAGTGTAAACGCTTAATGGAAACAGAAACTGGCGAATATTTATGTACCACAATAAAAGGTCCGGTGTATTTTGGTTTAAACTTATCAACGGATTTGAGGTACACTATATCCTTTTCTAAGATTACTCTTAGTTTCGCTCGTTTCTGGAAGTGTTGATTTCTCTTTTCTTGTGAATTTTTGATGTTAGTGTATGCTTTTTTGTAAATTGAATTCAAATCATTTAGCAACTGGTAAGTTTCTATCCCCTTATCAAGGATTGGCTGATTAATAGTTTGATCAAAAGTATCAAATAATAAAGATAGTTCTCTTCCAAAGTGTAATAAGTTGGGGGAATATTTAGTGGAAGAATGTGTGGAACCATTGTATAGTGATTTATGTATACGTAGTGCATTTTCAAAAGAATGGCCTTCTTCAAGTAAAGTGGTAATTGAATATTTTATTGATTTATTTACTCTCTCTGAAATTGCATTACTTTGGGGGTGACCTACTGAGGAATGGAGTATTTTTATGCCCAATGTATCGTTGAATCTGTTGTACATGTCAGAAGTCAGTTGCTTACCTAAATCGCTGAGAATAGTGGCAGGTCTGCCAAAGGTAGTTATGTAATCAAATAAACATTTAGCAATTTTGTCAGTTGTTGTTGTATGCAAAGCAAATAGTTCGAGGTGCCGTGAAAAATGATCTGTTACCGTTAAAACTGATTGTCCGTTTTTAAATGGTCCTAGTAAGTCAATCCCAATGGTATGTCCTGGGTGGGTTGGTGTGTAAGTGGGCTGAAGTGGAGCAGGTGGTGTTATGTGATGTTTTGTTTGAATACACTTAGTACAAGATGCTACAAAATTTAACGTGTCGGTATACATTCCTTTCCAAAAATATCTAGCTATTACAAATGCATATGTTTTAGTTAACCCAAAGTGTGACAGATGACAAATTGTTAAAACTTTAGCCTTAAGTGAGTCTGGTACAATAATATGGTACGAAAATGTGTTATTATATATGTTTTCTTTTTTTGTCATGAGCACCTTACTGTCAGGATGTATGAAGTACATCGGAAATTTTTTTGATGATCCATTTCTTAAAATCTCATTGTAAACTTCGGCCAAATTTGGGTCCTTTCTTTGCTCACTGACAAATGTGTCGTTTGATATTTCAAGTAATGGATCCTTGTTTGTATCTCTGCCTGAAATTAAATAATTTACTGAGTTGGGTTTGTTGTTAATGGATTCTTCGATATTGTACGAAATATCATTATCTACAATTGGTAAAGCATGAGGGTCATTAAGGAGTTCAGGATTTGATTTAAGATCTTGGGTGTTGTTTTCAAATGTACACCTTGATAGATAATCAGCAAGTACATTGGATGATCCCGGTACATGTTCGAAGGAAAAGGTGTATTCAGAAAGTTCAGTTAGCCAACGTGTAGTTAAATCCGCAGGGTTACATGTATTCTTGTATTTTTTTAAGGGAGCACTATCTGACAAAATTACAAATTTCCTGTTGTATAAATAGTACTTAAATGCGATTACTGATTTATAAATGGCCATTAATTCAAGTTTTAAAGCTGGGTAACGTTTTTCTGCATGTTTAAGAGATTTAGAAAAATATGCAATAGGAAGTAATTGTCCTTCATGTTCCTGTAATAATGCACCAGCTATCGCTACCTTAGATGCGTCAGTGTTAACGTAAAAGGTTTTTGACCAATCTGGTAAGCGAACCATAGGTGAACTAAAGAACACTTGTTGCATTTTTTTGAATAATTCTTGGTGTTTTTGTGTCCATTTAAATGTAGCTTTAGGAGTAGTCAAATCAATGAGAGGTTGAATAATTTCCGAAAATGATGGCACCAATGATTTATAAAATGTTACTAAACCAATAAATTTTTTTAATTGTCTCTTAGTTTTTGGTGTGGGAAACGAGTTAATTTTAACAATGTTTGCCTGAATCGGTGCAATAGAGTGGTTTTCAATATGGAACCCTAAGTAGTCAACTGCTGATGTATGAAATGTACATTTGTTTGGAGTCAATGTTAAATTATACTTAGTTAAGATTTTAAGTATTTTATCTAACTTTGAACAAGTTTCCTCAAATGAGTTTGACCCAAATATTAGATCATCTTGATATGAATATACTCCATCAATTTGCAATTCATCAATTAAAGAATCCATTAAATGTTGGAAGAATCCACTTGATGACTTTAGACCAAATACTAGGCGTTTATATTTAAAAGTCCCATAGATACATGTAAAGGTTAGTGGGTCTTGAAATTGTTCCGGAAGGTCTATTTGATGATACGCCATTTTGAAGTCTAATGAAGTGAAAAATTTGTATGCGGATAAATTTGAAATTATGGTTTGTATTTTTGGTAGGGGGTATGATGAGCCTTGTAACACGGAATTTAACATACGTAAGTCTAGAGCGAGTCTGTATTTCTGTTTTCCAGACTGATCAGTCTTCTTTTTTACAAGCAAAATGGGACATGCCCACTCAGAACAATTTCGTTCTATAATATCTGCTTCAAGAAGTTGATGAATTTGCTCTTTCATTTCGTTATGTAATGATTGTGGGAGGGGAAACGGTAATGTTTTTATGGGATAGTCATTTATAAACTTTAAATTTGGGACTACCTTGTCTGTGTGGCCTAGTGTTTTTATGGATTTGGAAAATGATGCATAATTATCAAGCAATAATTTTCCTAACCTTTTTGCATTCTCTTCCTGTAAATGATTTAAATTAAAGTCACTAATTTTTAGTTCTTCTTTACGTTGATTTAATGTTTCATTTGATGCCTGAATATAATTACAAATGTAATCCTTTAAGTTATCCTGAGATTTAAGATTAAAATTCGAAACATTTTCACATGAATTCATAATTTGATGAAAATTTGTGTTTTGTGACGGGTCCATAATGTCCATTGTTTCAAATAAAGTTCCTATTCGTGCATTTTTGTTTATGTGTACAGGTTTAGTAGATGAATTTTGTATAAAAACATAAAACTGGAATTTTTGTGGGGATCTAGTTGTGTTTTCAGTTCCTACCTTATCTGATTCATAATTCTGACCACCTACAATACTATCGTAAGAAATTATATTCTTTTTTGTTTCACATTGAAAATAGTAATGTTTTCTTGGGTCAATTGAATCAGTTTTTATGGAGATCCACCTCTTTTCCTGTGGTTCTAGTTTAAGTTTATTCTCCAATCGAATTTCTTTTGGGAATTTTTCCGATTGATGTATTTCATGTGTTTCATTCTCACATAAGGCAGAATCAAGTAGTGGTATGCTAAATTCATTTGTTGACATTTTATTCTTATGAATATCTATCACAATTCTATTTTTGTGAATAAAATCAAAGCCTAAAATTCCCTGGAAGTTAGCGGAATTCGATATGTCAACAATGTAGAAATTATGCGAGAATGACTTTTGGTGTATGCGAATAGAAGTTTTAATGCATGCAGTGAACTGAACATCTGAATTAACTGTTTTAATAGTGACGCCTGTTCCTAATCTTTTATATTTTAGTTTGTCTTTAATTTTTTCAAACAAATCTTGTGATATAATTGAAATGGATGAACCAGTATCGAGCAAAAAGTTAGTTTTATGTCTTGCAATGGAGGCCTTTATGAGGGGGAGTGTTGGGGATGAATTATTTACATTGCAAATAACTGCAACTTTGTCATCACATATGTTAACAGTTTGTGAAGCTACTTCATTATTGTTTTCGACTGTTTGTGATGCAGAATTTTTGGACCATTTAACTTCACATTTTGTTTGCGAAGCAACGGATTTAACCCTTCTGTCTGGACAGAGTGTAGGCAGTGTTGGGTCATGAGTCCATGGAAATTCGTCTGAAGTTGCTGATGTGTTAGACTTCTTTTGAGATGTAAAGCCATCAGCTGAAGTACACCTCATTAGTAGTTTAAATTACCATTTCTGTTATCATTTCTTCTATAGTTATTGTCGTATTTATAACTATGTTTATTTCTATTTGAATTTGCTCTACGCCATTTAAAACAATGTTTTGCTGTGTGGCCACGCTTCGCACATAGCTGGCAAGCGGGTGGTGATGTAGATTTATTTTTACGTGTGTTATGTTTAGGTGAAACCGTATGCTTCCTTTTAAAGTCCTTGTTCGCATATTGTTCACGCTGTTTTGAATTTTGTGGGGTTATACTGTGAATTGCGTCTATGTTTTGTTCATTTGGAATGCTTGTTAGTGTTAATGCATTGACTCTTTCAGTTAAAATTTTTAACTGATTAGCAATAGAGTCTGCTACAGGATTTGTTGTGTTACATGTTTGTAGCACATTCTCATTTTGCATTATATCCTGCAACATCTGTGCCCTATCAACAGCAGTGTCATAATCAAGAATGTTTTCCTCTTGCAATTTAATTCTCAGTGGGGGTGGGATGCACGAGATTAGTTTTGTGTATTTAATGTTGTCTAAGGCTTCTTTATCTTTTATGTTATCATGTACTCGAGTAGTTAGAATATTTATTCGGTGTGCAAGGTTTCTAATCGTTTCTTGAGGTAGCATTATTAAATTGTTAAATTCTACGAGCGCTGTTGTTTTACTAGGGGGGGCAAAGAATTTTTTGAATTCTTTTTCTACAAATTTTAATTTGTCAGCTTTATAAATAGATGGGTTCTGAGTAAAGAAAGTAAGCGCAGGTCCGGATAACTTACTACCTAGAAACTGGATGGTGTCCTGATCCTTCCATCCGTGCGCTTTGGCTAATGTTTTGATTTGGTTGAAGAAAAAGTCAACCAAATTAGCATCGCCATCAAAAGTGATGGTTTTGAAAGTAATCTTAGAATTAGCCATATCAGTTAAATATGTAGCTGATCTAATGCAACAAATACTAAAAAAAAAGGTTTAAAACTATTTGTAAATGTTAATTGGTAGGTGTAGGGCTACTATTTAATTGCACCCGTATTCCTTTGACTACATTCTAAAGATTTCAAAGGTACTCACAATCATTTAAAGTCAAATAAAATAATAATAAAAACACAAAATATCACTTAAATAATAAAAATAGATACCATAATAAAAATTGTTAAAGCACTTAGTTAAAAATATCTAGCTCGTAAATGAGATAGTATTAGAAATGTCTTACTCTTATATATTTTTTTTTTATCTATTACTGAAAACATCTATTTGTTCTCTCATGACTCTGAACAAAATATCACATTGAAAATTATTTACTTTGTATCAAAAAAAAATTTTATGAAAAAAAAATCACCTTTTTTTTTAGATTAAAGAGTAAGAAAATGTATGTATGCATAATAAAAATATAAAGGGTATCTTATTAATGCTTGGATACAGGATTATAATTGAGATGTTTTAATACCGTAAGATAAAGTTTAATCAAATAAGTATTAAAAAGCATTATTACTATTTTTTTTTGAAATGCTCTGAACAAAAAATGTTATTTAAATAATCATGTATCCAAATAAAACAATAACAATAATAATAGTAAAACATAAATCTAAGTATTGTGGCATTATTGATGTAATAAAATTTCGCTTGAGCACAAATTTAATTTTGATTTTTTTGTGTGTGTGTATGTTTTAGCACCCCTGTCAACAGGGATCAGACGCATATTTCACATTCAAAACTTGTGTGCGTACCATTGATAGATAATTGGCACACACTTTTTTTTTTTAATATTTTGCGTATTTCTCAATGAAAAATTCTGTATGAGAGATTGATGACTTATTTATCACAAACACTTGATTGCATATTTCACTCTTTTTGTGCTCGACTTGTTGCCACATTAATCGCCACTACTTTTTTGGATTTGTTATTTTTTTGTGTATGTTGAAAATTCTGCTGAGACAATAACAATAAAAATACTTTCGTTTTTATCACATATTTGGATGTCTTCACACATTTATAACACGCATTGCAGCTGATACACGCCACTGAAAGCACGGAGATGAACGGAGCATATATCACACATGATGAATTCGCAAACAATTATGACGAGCACTGCAGTCGAAATTGAAAAGAAAAAAAACTGCCGAAGACACTGAGTTGACCGCAGCACGTCGAGATACGAACGCGATGATGAATGTTGACAACGGACGGAGCCACGCAGGTCAATCAATCAGGGTCGAAGAAAAAAAACTTTTGATTTTGACATCACTTTTCCAGCTGGCTAAGGCTTGAGTAACTGTCATACTGGGAGGGACGAGCCTCTTTTGCCGCATCCAACACCCTGCGACCCATAGAAGAAGGAATACGTCTCGAATCGTGTGATGCACAGACGGAGCAATAAATCTTGAGTTGTTCGAAAACACCGCATGCCATGCATAGAAGATGCGAAACCGCTATAGACAGCAGCGATTTCTCCGGATTCTATGAGCGTCCATACTCCTCTAGTCGGGTTAAGTACGGTCTTATAGCACCAAAGTTTGTAATGAAAATGTCTTGGGTAATTACGGTATCTTGCAGATTTAATATCGACTATTACAAGTTATCATCAATGCCGTGAAAAGTAGATCGATAAAAAGATAAATATGCAGCCAGGTTCTTTAAAGTAAAGTTTTATTTTCACCCTTTCGAGAGAGTAGGACGCTCAACTTAAACTATTGGTGGTTACAGCAGAGCCGGGCCAAGAGAAAAAGTGAAAAAGTGCCCCATTCTTTTAGTCAGAACCAAGATAACATCAGTTGTCAGATATCGCCAAAGGTTACAATGTTTGGCATGTATATGATATTTGGCCAAAATATACGTGCAATATTTTTCTTCTGAGAGAGAGATTTTTGTACTTAGCATATTAACAAGATAATCGCTAATTGGCGAAAAAAGAGTTTAAACCTTGATATTGGAATTTGAAAAAGCAAAGGAATTTTGTGGGATAGGCTTTGGGGCTCATGAAGCGGTCTAACATTTGCGAATGTATACCATATAAGGAGCGGTATCATGAGAAGGAGATATATTGGAATATGTACGACGCGCAAAACATCTTATGCAGCATTTTTATTGTAGAGCAGCTGGAATAAGAAAACCACATTCGGTTTTTTATGACCATATAAGGTATGGACAAAGTGAAATACATGTGCTGGGATTTCGGTGACCGTTACATTAAGGGATTGGTTTAAGTATTACTTAAATGAGAAAAGGGGCGATATATTTGTAACTTCAATTGTAATGTAGATCCTGTTGTGATCATAATTTTAGTTACTTTAAAAGAAAGGATTTTTTTTTTCTTTCTTTTTTTTTTTTTAACTGGAGAACCAGATAAGTTTATCAATTTGTTACCTAACATCGTCATATTCAATGATATATGATATATTGATATCATAGGCTGCCTTATTTCTGTTTTTAATTTATTTTCTAAATGTTGCACATGCTAAAAAGAGGCTCTTTTTAAATTTGAAAAATCGGCCGAGCATTGTCATTGTTAGTTTGTGACGTGTACCGTCATCAAAAACCGTGTATCAAAAACTCACTCACCTCCAGCTATTTCCTAGTTCATGTACTAGGATAACGATAGCGTCATGATTCTCTTCAGGTATTTATTAGAAATCTGCCTTATTTTTAGTCGATATTTTGCTATATTGCAGTGATCACCTGGAGTCGTTGCAAAAGTCAATGGAAATGACAGCGAAAAGGGCATTCGTAACTGGCTCCAGGGTATCGGTGAATAACACAAAGAAAGAAAAAGTTTTTGGGAGAGTCACTTATTCCAGACAGATTCTCTATCATTGATAAGACGAGTGTTAAGTTTTGACCTGATATCCAGTGTTCTCGCAGAAAAAGACACCAAAATGCCTACGACATGCGCAAAAGTCAATTTTCTGATAAAATTATATCGACCGTGACTAAAATTGACTAATTTAATTTTCTATAACATGTAACCCAGCCCAATAGTCTTTTCTTACTCGAAAACAGTTGTTTGCGGAATTTAGTCAGAATCATCACAGGTTTTTTAAAAGATAAAATTAGCTTGACACTGATTCCTAGTGAATCAAAATGACCCACTAATAGAATGTTGCTGAACATATGACTGGCTGGTTTCTCGTAATCAAAAATGATAGAATACAAAATTTAATCAAAACCATTCGAACTGTTTTTTAGATGAAATAAGCTTGATCTGTTGTCATACAGAAATTATCTGTCAACCGAACTCTTTTCAGTTGCAAGACTCCTTTGGTTGCAGAGATTCCTTTCAATTCTTCTCTACCTAAAAAATGACAGATAATAGTTATTTAAGAACCCAGACTCGAAGAAGCCATTTTCGCCCGGAGAAAACTGATTGCTTCCCAGTCATTCCCTTAGGTGAAGGCTGCAAACATCAAAGACTCAAGACTTGCGCTCTTGAGTAACCTTGGTGCGTAAAATATGTTTTAAAACTGTGAAAAGAACAATAAGTAAGTAAATAATGATTTATGCAAACATTTATCATAACGTAAGCCTACCATTTTACAACTCAGATCATGCATCGATTACCTTTGAACCTAAATTCAAGGAATACAAGAAACTTTTATACTATATTTCGCAGCTTTAAAAAAAAACATTAATCACTTAAATCTAATGCTTTGAAAATTGAATAGTTAATACAGCATTAGGTTAACATATTTTAAATGTAGACATAAAAATGTCAGGGAAAAGACTAAAGGTAAAATGGAATTATTTATGCATATAATTATTTTCATGCATTTCAGGGAGTTTGGGGTCATCATCGTTTTCTTCGTTTTCAATAAGACAGTTGTCATAGCAAGTGCTTTTGCAATTTACACACATTGGCAGAGCTCTATTTCTACTTTTTTACATACAGAGATTTCTAACAGATCTTCTTGCGTGTGAAAAAAATAAGTTTCAAAACGAATTGTACTGCTAATGGCTATAGCGTGACTTTTGAGTCTAGACTTTCTTTGTTTTACTAACCCATCATACGTAGTATAGGGTGAGTCTTACAATCATTTTGAAAATCGGAAAGCAAAATTTGACGGATTTACACGTTTTAGATACTGGAGATTCCGAAAAACATATTTTTAGAAAAATTATTTTTCCGTCCGTCCGTCTGTGTGTGGGTTTGTCTGTGTGTCTGTCTGTGAGTCTGTAAACGATCTATCTCCCGAACAAATTGAGATAAATACTTGAAATTTTTCATGTACTTAGTATGTAAGAATGAACCGAAGCCTATTTAATATCAGTAAACATGATTCTTTGGAACTTTTTTTTGGACTCCCTAAAAATGCGTTCTTATGAAAGGTATATAAAATGCTTCGTAATTTTTATTCTAAAGAGTAGACGTAAAAGACAATACAATAACCCAAATTTTGCATAAAAAACGAAGTTAATCGGGTTGTTAATTGCAAGATATTTGTAATCCTCTTTTCCATACTCTTCGATTTTTCATGACCCTGTATTTCATTCAAATTTCAATTCAAACATACATTTTAATTGGAAATGAGACGCTTAATCCCACGCAGGAAACTGTTAGTTAATATGACTATTATTTTGGAAGTTATAAGGATGTTTCTTTTACGCAATTCAATACTACTTGAGTAGTTTTGCGTTTAATATAATTTGTCAAATTGGGTTCATCTGAAATTCGTCAATAGAGCATTACTATATATATTAAAAATATTTGAATATGCGTTTATATTTTGCTTTGAAATTGCAATGCAATTTATAGATAGTTTACGTATGTTTTATTTTCATATGTTATATTATGCATATCCATGATGGATAAGTATTACGGTGGCCCCCAACGACTAATTTTCAAATTCCATCCTTTAGGATCGTTTTCCATTGCTTCGCAATAATTGAACTTCAAATAACTCGTTGAAAGTACTGTGCTATGCTGCAGGCGCAGTAGGAGCTAACAACGCAAAATGGATGGATGTCTTGCACGGAAACCCAAGTTAACATAAATATCTCAATTTGGTTAATGGCGTGGATTCCGTGTAAGCCAGGCTTTATAATCCATCTAAAAAAAAAAAAAAAAAAAAAAAAAAAAAAAGATTGTCAGCATTAGCCACAGGACTCAGTTCCGTACGATGGTGCTTAGACTCATTTCCGTCACTCGTGCTAAATTCGTAGTAAAACGTAACGCCGATGAAAAGCGCGCGAAAACTAAGAAATTAAAAAAAAATGGTAAAAGAATACTCGAAATGATCTGACGTCTCCGTTTTAGCATTGGGAAACTTAATAGCTTTAAGAAAAAAAATTAGAAAAGGAAAATGCTTTTCAAATTAGAAATTGGAAGAAGATGACAATTAAAATATGAAATGAAATGAATTTAAATAGAAACAATAAATAATATATATTATTAAGAAACAAGGAAGTAGTGAATGTAAGAGAAAATAATTTAAAAGAGTGTTCGAATATTTTTTTTCTAATATACATTTACAACTAATGGTTTTATATTAGCATTCAAATTATTATGCTGCTTTGCGCAAGTAATTATGAATGTAAGTATGTTTTGATATTTCATATATTGGTATCTTTTCATTTTGAAATATTTTCTTTTTAATGGTATCTTACATATTTTTAATATATTTCAAAATTAGCTAATTTCTTTAGCAATTTTATAAATACTATGCGCTAAGGTAATTGCTGCAATGCTCATAACCTCAGCGTTTTATCATTGTCATACCTACTTGTAGCTATCTGATACCTCGTCAAAAGAAATTCCTTTATAAGTTGCAATATTGTCTTACAACTATATCATAAAATTATATAATAAATAACTTATGGCTAATATTAATGGTTTAATGGTATAATAATTATTTTGTATGTTAGTTTCGATGTCTTATTTACTTGTATATTTTTTACTACATTTTATATACATTAAAATATTAAAAAGTTTTATAATAATTAGAATTATGCTTATCATGCTTTTATAGAATGTTAGAATTTAAGAACATTGTACTGAGAAGTCTATTGGAATAATAGTATAGTAGTTAATGCAGGGATATTAGATTACTTGTTTGGATTAGAGTTGTGAGTTATATTGATTTTTCGCACTAATTAGTACTATGAGTACTTACTATGTAGTATATAATGTGAGGATTAATATTATTATGGTTATGGATTTATTTTTGGAGGTTTGAGCACTGCTTTTTCATTATGTACATATTGTATATAGTTACATTTATATTTAATATTAAAGATCTCCTTTTTTACAGTAAATTATGTTAATCAAGAATTAATATGTTTAATAATAATTTTTCTTTATTTTTTACTATTTTTTCAAATATATTATTGCATTTTTGTTGTTTAAAAATTATATTATGGCAGTTCTTAGCCAAAAAAAAATAAATAAATAAAATAAAATAAAATAAAATAAAATAAAATAAAAATCGATTCATGCAAGATACACAATGCATCTTTGCAGTGTAGTGCCCGATACAGGAAAAATAGTAGGGTTGTTCCCTTATCGTCATCCATTTACTATTCCTATGCTCCTCCTCCTCATTATTTTTCTAGAAATTTTTAGATGCTAGATGCAAGACTTTTTAATATTCTTCTCTGTCACAAATTGTATCAAAACCTCATATTTCTACTTTTTGTAAAGTCTTTAATGTAATTTATTTTATGAAGTGTAACATATGCAATATTACATACATATGTGAACCATCTTGTCCATTACACAAGCGCATTAATTAATATTGATTTGATTCTAATAAAAATAAAGCAAAAATATATACAGTCTACATCTGAAATTCAGTGTTTTCATAAACATAATTTGAAATATACCACAAATGAAATAATACAAAAAAAAAAAAAAAAAAAATCGGAACATCTATATATGGAGTTATCGTGTTAGAAATATTATAATACAATTTATCCATATGGACTTAATAGTGAAATATTCAAAAGATCAGTTATTTTCCTCTATAAACAATCCTACTGATTTTTTTCCCATTTTATCCTACTTTAAATCATCAAATGAATCGTAAAACTACACAAAACAAGAGAAGTAGATATTTATCATCTTTCATAGCCTTTTAAAAAACTATAACTAAAAAAATAAATAATATGCATAATAATTATATAAAAAATTACAATTTGTTATTAATACGAAAATACATCTTTGCAATTAAAAAGAAACAAATTATGCAATATTTAAATATATTTCTTAGAAAAACTTACTCTAACCATTTCTCTGATATTTTTTATAATTTCTTTATGACTAGAGCTGATCTTTTCAATTTGTATTTACTAAAAAAAAAAACATAAAACTCAAGCTACTAATATTCAAATTTTAATATTTTTTTCTAATCAAATATCAAATAAAATGCAATTTTCCTATAAATAATATTCTAATTTCAAAAACTTTTAAATATCCAATTATTCCAGGAAGAAAGATATTTAATTATAATTAAATCTCAAAAAATATTTCTGCTGCTAGTACTTTCCCTTATAGATGCAATGATCCCTTTTTACAAAAATACATAAATAATGAT
This sequence comes from Maratus speculifer, assembly GCA_964019185.1. NCBI lineage: Eukaryota > Metazoa > Arthropoda > Arachnida > Araneae > Salticidae > Maratus > Maratus speculifer. Next base: position 182,979,577 of record OZ025298.1, on the reverse strand, counting down.
CTTGGATATATAATTACTAGAAATCTAAACATTGTAGATGATTTTAAACTGAGAATATTAATGGGTTACAAAGTATAGAATCCCTTCCAAATTAAACATTAATTCTACAATAAAACAGTTTACTTAATGATGTAGATATGTTTATTTATAAAATTGCAATATATTATAATAAACCTATTGAATATTTTAATCAATGGAAAATTTAAGTCATTGATAAATTGACTAAAGCTTTAAAATATAATAATTCACATACAATTTAATACAAAGCATCTTTTCCAGTTAATTACTAAATTGCAACAAAACTTTGTCATCACTTATGTTGACAAATCTCCTAATAACTATACAGTTATATGTAAATCCCATTATCATCAACTGTTTAAATCCAGTATTTCTTCTAATAACTCTTTCCAAAAACTAATGATGACATAATTGTAAACAATCGTAAAATTAGACTTTTTAAAAATTATTAGGCATTAACTCTACAAACTTTAATTACCCCTATCTAGTTCTTATAACCAAATTTCATAAGTATCCAATTAAATGTAGAAGTCTCACAATTGGTTACAATGCATATAATAATACAGCTAATAAACTTCTATTAAAAATTCTTAATCAAATATATACACTTACAAAAGCAATTGATAACAAACATTGTAAGGTGGTCTGGTGTAATAACGCCAGGAGGGTAATAACGCCAAGTGCTAATATTTTGCATAATTATGAAATAATCTCGTAAATGACACACATGTGCTCTCCACAGAAGGGTTTTGAGTTACATAAATCGCAAAAAACAGCTTCAAGTTAATTTGTTTCATTTTTAGGCTTATTGTTTTTACAAGCAACTAAAATTAACGCTTGGTCTAAAATTTGCGAGATACGATTTGTGATGTGAAGACCATTTTTTTTATCCGGAAATACTTTGTTAATTACATAAACTTGTAGTGCATTTCATGGACTTTCAAATTATTGTTGAAGATTTTGGATATCTTCTCGAGATAATTTGTAATTTAAAATGTATAGCGCAATAACTATAACGGGGTAATAACGCCAATCCTTGGCATTAATAACCCTGTTGATTCCTTACAGTGGCCGAGCTACATCCTAAATACTGATTCAAATAAACACAGTTAAAACTGTGCAATGTTTCTAATAATTCTATTTAAGCGGTCCTTTTTAAGCAAAAAGAAGCTCACGGTCTGATATTCTTTTGCCTCATCATCCTTCCCCCCACACACACCACACCTTTATTTTTCTTACACTTTCACAAAAGATTGAACATTTTCAATAGCTTAGAATGCAATTTGTCAATTTCTAAGTTTGTAGAGTTTATATTTTTAGAATTGGGCAATCTATATGCAATTATTCCATCTTATTTCATAGTTTTGTTTGCATGGCGTTATTACCCATATAGGTGGGTAATAACGCCAAAAAGCATTGGTCAAGAAATCACGCTATTACATTTTATGAATACATATCTGTTAAATTATTTTTTTATATAGATAGTCAATGAGCTGCTGTATCAAATCATATATTTGTTTGAAAAATACAAACTAAAACTGAGCCGTGAAAATTGGTAGAACCTTAAAGTGGCGTTATTACCCCAGGGTACCTTATAAAGAATAGCTATCATCCGGTCAATATTATGAATAATCTTAAATGTATAAACAATATAACAACATATGATTTCAAAGACCTTTTTAATAATATAAATTTATTAGATCTACATAATATAATAAATGCTTTATTAAAAAAAATATCAGCAAGATTTGAATTTATCAACGTATATCGATACAGATTTTTTTGATATTTTAAAGAATTTCATTATCTATACTAAGATAACACAATAAAATAACACAATACATCTAGAAATAGTCAGTATACCACAAGGTGTTTATACATATAGTTTATTATCAGATTTATACTTATATCAGTATGAACGTAAATATATTAATAATAAAATACATTTATATCAATATATTGATGATACAATATTAATTGCCATTGAAAATACCGATAATTATCAATTCCCAGTAGATTGTCAAGCTCATTTAGAATTAATGTAAAACCTGCTTTCTAACAATACTACTAACTTTTTAAATCTTAAAATTATATTAAACGAAAAACAAATTAATAACTGATATATATAGGAAACTCAATGAATTAAATTTCAAAGTTAATATATTTACTGATTTTAAATCCTGTTTTCATAATTCTGTATGTCATAATATATTTCTTAATCATTTATATAGAATAAAACATTTATTTTCTTCTCATCTTATCAAAGCAAATATTGAAAAGCTTGTTTATGATGCATTAAATAATGGTTTTCCTAAAAAATTCATATAATCTTTAATATACAATTGGTAATTACACGACTTAAAAAATATTTAAGGTATTGCGTAAAAAAAGTCATTAAAACACAAAAATAATAATAAAGAATTAAAAATGAAAAACAAATGCTCTTATAATAGAATGGATAGGTGGCTAGATGTTAGAGTACGGTGGAGAGAGGTGTTGTCTGGGAAATACGCAATGGTTGATTATTATTATTAAAGAAAACTGGCGGTGTAAGGCATTTGCTAAATTGCAATTATACATTTTATACTGGATGTTGAATTACCATATATGTACCAATAATTATATAGTTATATTAACCCCTTAACGCGCAGTGTTGCTGGGTCGGCAACACCTAAAGTTCCCCCTGTTTAGAGACACAAAAACTCCGTGAATATTTCAAAAACTACTCTAATGGCTACTTTAAATCTTTCTTATGAGTTCTAGATGGCAGCACCACAGAGATCAAACTCTACTGTTTTTAAACAATAGGTAAAATGTTTTACTGTAATACGCGCTTCACAGGAATGCTCTTCTCACTGCGCTTATCAATGCTTTACTTATGGGAGGTTACCACTTCGGCAACAGCTGTATAATTAAAATGGTTAGTGCAATCTTCACAAAACAATACCTGTGCACTCCTCTAGGCCTAAATAGATTGCCTAATATTTTTCTTCTTTAAATTCAAACTTTAAAGAGTAGTGCGCCGAAAAGGGTTAATTGTATAAATATATCTATTAATAAATATATCCAAAAAATATATAAATATATTTATTAATATAAAAAATATATTAATTTAATTTAATAAATAATGTTAAATATTAACTTGAATCTAACTTTCAACAATTTGGACAATACCTAAAATATTATTTCTAAGTGCATAAAATGCATCTATAAATTATCTATTTTATTCCTACTTTTATCTTACATTAAGATATTTAGTTTGGAGCAGTATTGTCAAATCAGATTAAATTAATTTCTTATATTATTTTTATTGTTATTTTTTCCTACTGTTTACATATTTATCATCATTTTCATCAGTTTTGGTACATTTTTCCCTTATCTATTCATTTCAATAATGTTATTATGATTTATTTTTAATGTTTTTTGTCCATTTTAATATGGTTTTATGTGTGTTGGTAACCCCAATATATAATTTTACTTTTCATGGCTAATGCGAAGATGAATCTACACACTCTATTTGTAGTTCTATAATATTTAGGGTCTGATGAGTCTAATATAGCTCTGCAAATTCCAAATATTCCTTGTAGTTCATTTTTCATTTTTGTTGATACATATTGTTTTGCAATTAATGATTTTATATACAAATAAATATACGCATATGTAAATATTTCTTGAACGTACAGTATTTATAAATCTTCGATGTAATATTTTGAAATCTTTTGGAAAATATGTAAAAAATATTACTTCAAAATGATTGATTTTCTTAACGTTTCAAAATAAACGAAATATTATCGATAGTTTTACAATTTTAGATCTTTAGCAGCATTATGCTTTGATATAAATATCTCAGAGATTTTCAAATGTTATTACAAATATCCCACAACCTTTTTGCAATCAAAGTGTTTTATGAATATTTGTATAAACAAGTTAAAAATATTTGATTTGAACATATTTCACATTTATATAATGTTTAATATTTAAACAAAAATGTCAATGACTCAATTTCCCTGAAAATGTAAATCGAAAGTAAAGTCATTATTTCCATTTTAAAGGAAAATTTCTACTTTAATTTGAATAACAAAGAATAGCTTCTCTGTTTCATCCATTCATTTGTATTTAATCTGGAAACACAAAAGGAAATATTTATCTAATATGAAAGTCTGTAAATAAGAAATATTTTGTTAAAAAGGAACTACTTATGGATAGAACTAGCATAGATAAAGCAGAATGTAAGGTAAATGGTTTTAATTTTTTTAGACCAATAATATAGTCTTATAATAGGTGATAAATAGAAAGACAATTTATTTTAAAATCATTGTTTCACAAATTATCACAGCTTATTGTATTATGGAAAATTTTAACACCATATTTTTGAAAAGGAATTAAATATTGAGATTTTTGGAATTATGAACACGTTCATATAATTTAGTAAACATTCGTATAAACATAAAAGAATTTTAGTAATAAAATTAAAATTAAAATTAAAAAATTTCACATGCATAAATAAGCACAAAAAATGTTAGTTTGCTATGGAAATGTGTATCTGATCTGAAAATGTGTATACTATCAGAAACTTTATGAATAGTAACTCGTAAAATAATAAGGAAAACAATATGGGAAAACAGTTTCACATGGTATGCGCTATGGTTATCAAAAAAATAATTAAGAACCAACCAGAACGTAATTTTAGGAATTATAAAAGGCTCTTTATCAGATGGAGAAAATGACAAGATCCATGTTTTAAAGAAGACGAAACGATAATTCTTGCGTATCTTCAAAATAATAATGATATGATTTTCTTATCAACCAAGTAAGAAAAAACATACGCTTTGGATTAGCAAAATGACTGGATTTTAACAATAATTTCAAAGTTCTAAAATGCAATGCTTTCAAAAATTAAGGTCATAAACACATTTTGAACATTAATTCAAAATAGGTATCAGTAAATATTTTAAAATTTGTACTGAATATATTATAAGAACGAGTAACATAATGCATCGAAATTAAAATAAATGGTAAATAGCAGTAGTTTTATAACAGATCATGAAATTTAACCCTTTAAGCATCATTTAAGTGCTATGGTAAATTTTCAACTTCAGAGTTTTGATTATTACATAAAAATTTTAAGCTTGCAGTGCGGATGTCTTCTTACAATCGCTGAAGTGGGTCCGGCACAAAAATCTTCAAATTTTCTAAAAATCAATTATAGCATTAAATTTTTCTCTATTGTTTTCAGCTTAAAATGACGTTCAAATTGTATTTCTATATTAATTAGCACAGGAAATATTATTATTTTTATTTTCGTTTGTTTTCTAAATTCAGCTTTCAAGAATATGTGTCATGGATGCAGCTTCTTGTAAAAATAGATTTTTTTTATAATGGTTTTTTTTCACCTTTTAACGGATTTAAATTGTTATAACTCAAGAACCATTAAAAATAAATGCTTCAAACTTGCAACATGTAGTTTTTGAATACTGTATTTAAATTTTGATACAGTGAATTTTAAAAAAAATATTTACTTTTGAAAATATGATTTTTTTAATAAAAGTAAATTTTTTTAACTTTAAATACTTTAAATATTTTTAAAAATGAATATTTTTAAAAATGTTCAATCAAAATTAAATCTGAGGCCACAGTAAGTTCACATTGTTAATAATTTTATGGAAGATGAGGATAACTTCGTATCAATAGGCCCGAAAATCCTTCGAACCTTAGTCAATCGAAATAGTATTCTACATTAGACGAACCATTCTCATGGTATAATACATCATGTTTTTACAGTTTTTTGCATAATCTGTAACTATATAGTTACTCTCCTTTTCCATATCCGTATGTTGTCACATTCTTTCTCATAGTAATACGTCTATGTATGAAGTTTTCTTAAAATAAATCCGTAATATTTCTCCAGTAATTAGAGGTTTTATGTTCGTAAATTGAATTCTGGACATCAGTGTACATTTAAACTGAAAGTAACATAGATTTAATCTTTGTAAAATATTAACACTTGAGATCATTTTTAGGGTTTCGTTCACTTGACGAAACCATATTCGTCTCCGTCTTATGTCTTTCCCTTCGTCACAGTGTCCGTACACAAACACTATGTAAGTCAGAGATTTTAAAATTTTGTATACTTACAGCTAACCACTTCGTGTCACATGACAAACCATAGAATTTTGAAAAATTCTATTATTACAACTAAATCAATTCTATCTATGCACTGTAAAAAAAAAGGGTCGATCTACTAAAAAAACTTTAGTAATCCTTGTAATTACTAAAAAATGTTTATAATCTTAGTCGTTTACTAGAAAATCTGTAAGAATTACTAGAAAAAAGTTAGCAACGAATAGAGTTAATAGTTTTATATTTTTAATAGCTATTACTAAAACTCACTTGGCGTGGCCTCGATAGCATAGTGGTTATAGTAACGGACTCCAGGCTAAAAGGTCCCGGGTTCAATACTGGACAGCACCAAGTACGCCCCGAATGTATGTAGTGTAAGTACTCTATAATAAAGGGGTTATGAATTTCCTGTTGGAGCTGGTCGCAATGTTTGGTGCTGCCATCTATTGCGTTTTTGCCGTAAATCTATCGCTTCAGAAGTCTGGATGCAGCTCAAAGGAAGCTCCTGCCCTTCGGACGCACGTAATGGTTATTAAAAATAATTTTGGAGCTATTACTAAAATTTGCTTGGTGGCTCATACTAAAAAATTTTAAGTTAGTTATACAAAATATTCTTTTGTTCAGTTTTCAAAAGAAATGCTTGTTTCACTTGCAAAAAAATGTTTGTAATGGTTACTAAAAAATTCTGTGGAATACAAATTTACTAAAAAAATTTTAGTAACCTCTTGAATTTTTTTTACAGTGTGTCATCCGTTCATTTTTGTGATTTAAATTGCAAAAAGGGAACCTTAATTTCAGCGTTTTTCATGTAAACATCATAGTTTCGAGGCAAAATATCTCGCGAGTAAAGAGGAGGTTCTTAGTTCGAGAACTTTTAGTTTTGATACTAAGATGGATTCAATTTAAAAAAGGATTTGCATTTTTAGCCTACCGAAGGATTTTGTGTTATTCTTTTTATCACTGACATTTATAATATTTTTTTTAAATTCAATATTCTTTCTATTTTAAAAACGATTGCGATTTATTAATGATTCAACATTTTAAATTCAGTTTATTTATTTATTTATTTATTTATTATTTATTTTTTTGTTTATAGAAGTTTAAAAAAAAAATTATAGCTCTCTTTTTTTAAGTTCAGATTTTCAATAAATAAATAAATAAATAAAAATAAATTGGAATTTTGGATTTAACTTATTTTATTAAATTAAATAACTTCCTTTTATAATTATTTAAACAATTTTCTTTTTGTTTTACCTTCTGTGTTAGAATTTAATAACTTGTTAAATTAATATTTTGAATTTATTAATTAAATGTTAAGTTGCTTTGAAGAAAATATTATACGAAACACTCTGTGGGATCTGAGATGACATTTAAACATTTTTTTAGGGGGGAGAGAATTTATCGTTTAATAAAACACACTTTTAAATGAGTTGAATCAACTGTGATTACCAAAGAGCAGGGGGATTTGGTGTTATTTGTTAACAAACATTTCGCATAGATATACACAAACTAATATCTTGGGCAATAAAAATAGAAATAAAACATGTCATTTATATAAAACTGTGACTTATTATCAATTAGACATTGGATAAATCGGAGATTCCAAAACATTCCATTAAATTTTAGTTTTATCAATATTTTTTTTTACAACGCATAAGTGTTTAAATAAATCAATTACATTACAATTTGTTTTAAAATTATTAGTGACAGTCATATTTTTTGCAAATTATATACTTTGTGTGCATTTAACTGCAGCTCTAAGGGTTTAGTGTTGCAGGAATATATTTTACTGTTGTCAAATGTCTATATTCAACTTTTAATTATTTTTCGTATGTTAAAATGTTTGTTTGCTTTCTATAAATATTTTAATAACGGGAAAGACGCTGAGTCTTTTACACACGCAATAGTGGAAGATGCTGTTCTTAAATTTAAACAATTTTTTTTTAAAGTTAAGAGTTATATGTGAGTTTTATCTTTCTTTTATTGATTAAATGTTTGTGTTTTTTAAAAATATTTCCAATTTTAATTTATTTTTTGTTTTTATTGATTTGAGAATGGGTCGAGGGGTTGATTTGTCCCCTAGGGAAAAATCTGAGGTAAAAACTTTTCCTCTGCATACGAGTCATTCACAAAGGAAGATAGCAGTACTTGCAGGAGTTTCCACATCAAAACAACAGGATAAAAATAAGTATGGACAAAAATCCAGCCACTTTCACCCAAACAAAAAGACAAAAGTGGAAGAAAACGCACAACTCCACGTACTGATAGGAAAATTCGGAATATCTGTTTAAAAAACAGAAATAAAAGTGTGGAACTCCTTACGCAGATCGTTCAAAAATCTGGAATACCAGTTTTAAAGAGAACTGTGCAGCGAAAAGTAGCGGAGGAAGGATTTACATGTCATTGTGAAACCAAGAAATCCCGGTTGACAGAAGCGATGAAGAAGAAGCGCTTTGCCTGGGCTCGTGAACATTACGAGAAGACAGCTGACGAATGGAGTAAGATCAGTTGTTAAGATAATTATTATTTATGTCTCTTAAAATCATTTATTTCTAAATTATTAACATATTTAAATTTTTTCAGATGTATTTCTAAGAGGAATCAACTTTTGAGATTTTAGCCAATGATAGCAGCTGTGTTAGGCGACGCCCAGGCGAATATATTATCCTGACTGCATGTAGAGAGTGATAAACACCCTGATAAGGTAATGTTGTGTTCTGTCATAAGCGCTAAAGAGGTTGGACGCCTCTACTATGTCCAGAAATCCATGAGACAAGACCAGTACAGGTAAGTTCTGTAAAATCGGCTGCTGCCATAAATTGAAGAATGATTCACAGGTAGTAAAGTATTCATATATATGCATGATTCAGCGCCTGGTCATATAGCTAGAAATGTTACAAAATTTTTGGCAATTCACGATATCCCAGTTTTACGTTGGCCTGGCAATTTTCCTAACATGAACCCCTTAGAAAACGTATGGAAGATCATCAAGGGGGCATCGCTAAAGATATAATTACAATCAATGTACAACTAATCAAAACACTAATAAATGTATGGCAAAACAACTCTAAAATAAAAGAAAGTTTCAGAAATTGCATAGAAAGCATGCCGAGATTCATCAAAGCACTCCTCGAAGACAAAGGAAATGTCAACAAACATTAATATTCTGTACTCAACATTGGTAAATTGAATGTATTACATATTTGTTTTTCATGTAATAATATAAAATACGTAATAATAGCGTAAGTACTTAGACTATAACAGTAAAGCTTTATAAGCTTAAAAAAAGGTATTTATTTTCTAATTATATCCTAATATTGTTCAAAAAACAATTGCTTCATGATTGTCCCTAATAATTTGGAAACCCACTGGAAGTAAAAGATTTTTTTCTAAATCGTTAGTCAAGTGTCATCAAAAAAGAAGAGGAATTGTTTCTAAAATATGTTTTATTCTAGGAGATAAATGCACTGAATGGTATTATGGTATTAAACAGAAGGATGAATTTTTATTCCTAATACGTAAATCACTTAAAAAAATATCAATGTCTTTTCTTTTTTTATTCATTTGTGGAAAGTAGGAGCATATATTTAAAAAAAAATTCGAGGATTTATTTATAAAAGTTTGCATTGTTTTATATTCTTGCAAAAGAGATGATATTCTGTTAAAAGTTTAGATATATGAGATGAAAAAACATATGATTATTAATGAAGACAGAGAACTTTTAGTGCAAAAAAATACATCATGCTGTAGACAAAAATATACTTTTAAAATGACAATTTTCTCATTTATCCCTATCATGATGCCTTTATTACAATATTTTTTTAGAAATATCTTTAGATCCGATTCTGAAAAGTCTAAAGTCTTTATTTTTTTCTGAGAATTGTCAATAAATTCTGTTACAACTAATAAATAATCATCTTTCCTTCTGACACCAGAATATACTTTGAGTAAATAAATGAGATTTACTTCAAAATCTCTACTAATAATAGGTCATTAATGATTGCCAATTAGATTTACATACAAGATCTAAAAAAGCAAAGAAAGTTCATGCCAACAACTGAACATCACATTATCTGATTTATAGATTCTGTAAATCTCTTTAATTAATAAAAACTAGCAAGATATGGTAATAAAAAACTTTCATCCATCTCATGCACTTTAATACATTAATACTTCCAGAAAAATGAAACATGGAAGAGTCACTAGTTAGCTAATTTAAACCAAAATTTAATCTGTAACAGTTTGTTTCAACTTTCAACTAAAATTAAAGCTTAATGAAAATCTGTGTAATAGTATTTGAGATAGAATCATTGCAAAAATCTTTTAAAAAAACAAGACAGAAGCTCCACATGTTGAGTGCTTTACACCAAAAACTAAAGAATATTAATTTATATCAGGGAATAACTAAATTTGAAGTTTGATGAAAAATCGTGCATTAGCTCCTGAGATAGAACTATTATGATAATAATCAGTAATGTCCCATAACAGCGCAACCTGTTGGACGTTTTACTCCAAAAACTAAAGAATACTAATTAATATCAGGAACTAATTGAATCTAGAGTTTGATGAAAATTCGTGTTTTAGTTCCTCAGATAGTGTTAGTGCAAATTGCGAAAAATGCCGCATAGCAGCGCCAACTTTTGAACTATTTACTCCAAAACCTAAAGAATACTACTTCGTATCAAGAACTAACTGAAACTGAAATTTGATGAAAATTCGTGCATTAGTTCTTAAAATACAATTATTATGATAATCATGAATAGTGCCACATAGTAGCGCCACCTGTTGGCAATATAAGTCAAAACATAATCAAAACCAATAATACATGAAGGAGTAACGGAATATGAAGTTTCCTGAAATTCCGTCCATTAAGTTTTGAGATATAGCTATTGTGAAAATCGTGAAATAGGCAGCATAGCAGAGCCATCTGTAGAACAATATACACCGAAAACTTATCAGATCGAGTTTATATCGAAGTCACATTGAATTTAATTTCTTTTTGAAATTCCGTGCATTAGGTCTTGAGCTAGAATGCCTACAAATTTTATGTCACATACAGATATATTGACAGACAGACTGACAGACGGACACACTCACAGACAGACATTTTCTAAAAATATGTTTTTTTATTCTCTGACCCTTAAAACGTGTAAATCCGTCGAAAACTGGAATTCGAAATTTTTTACGAATCCAATACTTTTTTCCCTGTAAAGACAGAAGACTGTAAAAATTAGTCAGGAGTGCCAATCCCAAAACTTTCTTCTATCTAATGCATGTTAACACCTCCTGAAAAATGCAGCATATTAGCGGCACTGTTTAGGTAGTTTAAACCAAAATCTAGTCAGCAACAACTTATGTTAATTTATTACTGAATCTGAAGTTTGATGAAAATGCATGCATTAGTTTTTTAGACAGAGCTTTTACAAAATCTGCATAATAGCGCCTGTGATATGAAATCACTTACAGTTTTCTTAAATTATGCATTTTTTCTTAATTTCAGTTAAAAATAATCTTTAATTACTTATCCAGTTTCTGTTTATTTCGTTTCCACAATAATTTTCCTGCAAAATAAAAGAAAGAAAACATATTTAACATCTGTTTTTTGCACTAAAGTGGCTCTCAGATTAACAGAATTCATTTAGGTAATTATTCACGCTCGCTAGAAATAATAATAATAAAAAAAGAATAACTTTGCTTGCAGTCAGTAAAAGTATCTCTTTTCTTTTCTTAATTTTTGAGTTTACTTCCTCGTTATATAATAATCTTTTTATGTACAGGTTTTGTCTTTCATAGTATGTGTTGAAAGCATTACTCTTAATATACGATTTGGCAGTCGAATTCTTTTTGGCTTAATTTTTAGGATTGCTATTTCCGGATTTTCCTGCCATTAAATTCAAAATCCTTTTAATTATTTAAGGCGTAATAGTAAATTTTCGAAAGTATGAAATCATTCATTTTTCATGTGCTCTTTGTCGTCAATTGTGTGGTGCCAATATGTGAATTATGGAATGCTTAATTTAATTGCCTCGCCGTAGCTCACGATGTTAGTCAATTCTCTTAAAAATTCTCTTAAAAAAGCTTTTAGGCACCATCCCTACTCATATCTGTATGAAATGTTTTTATTTTATTTATACTCCAAATAAATTGTTTTTTGAAGCATTTATGCATTTGATCACAGCCTACAACCATATAGCGAGAGCATTTTTAAAATGAACCTGGTCATCATTCGTCAATAAATATATTAAGTACAGAACTATAATACAATGTTGTATGATGTGCACCTAAAACTATTCAGAATCAACTTTTTAACAGGTGCTAACTGAATCTGAAGTTTGATAAGAATCCATGCATTAGTTCTTAAGATACATTTATTGAGAAATAGTATCTATTATCTAAAATGCAAAATAGCAGCGCTACTTGTCAGGTGGTTTACATCAAACACTAAATAACTCTAATCTATAACAATAACTAAGTGAATCTGAACTTTTAGAAAAATTCTTGCATTAGTTCTTGAGATAGATCTTTTGTGATAATCAAGAATAATGCACCATAACAGCACCACCTGTTGAGTGATTTGAAACAAAACGCTATGAGCCTCACGTTATATTAAGTAGTGACTAAATATAAAGTTTATGAAAATTAATGCTCTAGTTCTTGAGATATGGCTATTGGGGAAAATATAAATAATGCAGCATAGCAGCGACACCGGTTTAGCAATATAAACCAAAAACTAATCAGATGTAGTTTATATGAAAGTATCACAGAATCTAAAGTTTTACGAAATTCTGTGCATTAGTTCTTGAGATAGAGCGCGCTCAATTTTTTGTCACATACAGACTGACAGACGACTCGCAGACAGTCATTTTGTAAAAACGTGTTTTTCGGATTCTCTGTCTCTGAAAACGTGTAAATCAGCCGAAAACTGGATTTCGAAGATTTTTACGAATCCAATATCTACTTCTTGTAAACATAGAAGAAAGTGGGAAATGTATTTAAACAAAATGATTGAGATGAACGAAACGAAACGAAACGTTCCTATATTTAACATTGCTAAACTTACGAACGCAAACCTGAGTTCGATTTGTAAATGACAAATTATATATTAGAGAATGAGTATTTAATTTTTCCATTAAAACGCATTTCAATTTCAGAAAAGATGGAAGATCGAAATGATACGTTTATCCTTTTGTTTACCAAATTATGAACTCATGAAAATTTTATATTCTAAAGCATTTTACGTAAGTTGTTGAAACTAAATTAAAAGATTTACATAATAATTTAATAAATTTCTGAAGGATTCTAGAGGGATTGAAGGATTTAGAAGGATTAATTAAATTTCCCTTTACAGTATTTTGAGCAATATATATAACCCCACTCAAATCTTTTATTTTAAATTACTTTCTTGGTATTTTGTAGAATTATAAAATGTACAAATATGATGTTCTTACAGCATAAATATAGAAATATTTCCGAATTAAAAAATCCTCATCCCCCTTCCCTCAGCGCCAAGAAAGCTAAAAAATACAAAGGCAAAAGAAGTCATCCTTTTAAAAATATTTTTGTTTTTTGTAACCAATAATTCTTTTGGAGCAAAATATAGTAATGTATCTGTAACTTATTCTACACAGTATTACAACTAATTGACGTATTAAAATAATTTTATAATAACTAATTTTAATGGTGCTTATAAGTACCTCGGTAGATAAAGGATTAATATAAATAATAAGAATATGATGCAAAATGTTAAGCTATGTATAAATATTTCATAAATTCTTTTAGAAATATGTTTTTAGAAATACCTCATTTGGGAGAAGATGTATTTAAATCCTTTTCACTTGAAAAATGTTTAAATATGTTTTCTTTTGACTTTTTCTGTTTAATACTGACTGCAAACATGAAAGTAAAATTCATAGCCATATAAACGAAAGAAGACAATCTTTAAGTAAAGATTTGTTTTTCTTTTCTTTACGAAAGATATGTCTCTAAGGTATCTCTGAAAAGATTCTCATTTAGAAGAATATTTGAGCGTTGACAGAACTAAAATGAAGTTTAGTTGTAAAAAAGTGATTGGATGCGGGAAATTAAATGAAGTTGCAATGATTTCATCTTTTCATCAAATAAAAAGTTGAAATAGGAAGAAAAAAGTTGATATATTTTGTTCAAAATAATAGTGAAAAATTTTGTCCGTTGGTCACGAATTTTCTACATCGGTTTCGAAAAAACATCAATTTCGTCAGTCCATTTAAAAAATTGCAAATTTCGTCAAAAGTGCCCAGAATAAAACACAAATTTTTCCAAATGATCAAAAGAAAAAAAAAAATCTTAATTAAGTGACAGAAATCGGTTCGGGTTAGATAAACCAATTTTCCCACGGTTTTTATTTCATAATTAATTATTTTGTCATTTAGTTTTAATTTATAATTATTTTAGTTTTAAGTTAATTATTTTAGTTTTAAGTATTAATCTCAATTTATAATTATACTTGAACTGAGTAAGAATACTTAAAAATAGTGTACTGCAATGGGTTTAGAAATTAGATTTTAACGAGTGACATTTTTATGGGGGTGGAAGAAAGTACTTTTTAAAAAAATGTAACAGCATTTGCAGTGTTGTTCAGATGATTTTGTTACCAAACTTTTTGTCAGCATTATTTACTCTGTGTCTTCTTCAATGTTCGCTTTTATGCCTCGTGAAGCTGTTTTATTCTCCCCCATAATCCACTTCTCCACCGTTTTTTTTTTTTTTTTTTTTTTTTTTTACTTTCTTTCTCTCTCTTCCCGTACCATTTTTTTAGATGTGCTACATTTTTTTTCTTAATAGGAATAAACTGTAGTATCATAAATACAACATACAAAATGCATTTTTTGTAATGAATGAATGCATATGGTGTAATATTTAATTGTTTACAATAATCTTAAAGCCATATTATTGATAATAATGCATGTAAAATAAAATCTTGTGTTCAACCGACATTTCAAATAGAAAATAATCGGATTCAATATGTCTTTGAAAAAGGTATCAAATGTAAATAGCTATCAATAGCTATTAATAAGTATCGATAGTGAATATATAATTACGATATATATACGATATTTCAGTATATGGGTAAAAAATAGTTTAGACTATGACTTTTTTTGGATTGTATTATAATAAATAGCCATATGGAAGGATCTTAAATGGAAAATGTACATGAAATCGCGTTATGTTGAAAGAAATATTGAAGACTTTAGTTTTAAATATACCCTTAAAAATCTTTATTATTTATTTTTAATTTATTTTTAATTTATTTTTTTAATGTATTTGTTTTTTTTTATTTAGTGTCATTTGCAAAATTCTTTAATTTAAAATTAGGAGTTGCAATATTGCAAGACACGTCTTACGTGACATACTATATTTCTAAACATCATTTTTCATTGCTATAAAAAAATGAAAATGCTATAAAGAAATGAAAATGCAGAAAAATATACAAATTTTACACAAAAAAGTTTAATCTTCTTTAAAATTAACATTTTTATTAATAATTTTAATTATCTTTGCTTAATAAGAAAATGTATTGATATTCCCGAAATAAAGATAAAACTGTTTATTATTTTTTATAAAATTAAAAATAAAACTTTCGACATAGAACAAATAAACAGAACACTAAATATATATGCTAAGAAAATATGCTTCATAGTAAAGGTATTAAAATTTCACGAAATAAAAAAAAAATTCTTAAAATCCATGTAAAATAAATAAATTCATTTGCAAATGTATTTCACGCATGAAAAAAATTGCTACTTTCAAACAATTTATTATTTATATTTCTAAATATCACTTATTATTTCTCCATGGAAAATACCCTTTTTGATGCTCAGAATCATTTACTTAATCTTATTAATGGATATTCTTGAAATAGTTTGTTTTAAAGGAAAACAAATTGTAATTTATTCGGAAATGAGCATTTTTATTAAAATTTCATATAAGGAGTATCAAAGAACTCACAAAAGCAGTTGCAACATATTTGTTTACTTTTTGAAATAAGTGTTTCGAATATTTTAATTGGAAGAAGGATTGTTGTTTTTTCTGCATGGCTTTTGATGCATATATTTTTTTTTCTGTCTTTCTTCTTTTTAATTTTTACTTTAATGCAAAGGAAAAATATTAAATAAAATAAAACATCTTACTTTTAGTCAGTATATATTTTGGAAAATAAGTCAACATCCTATTTAAATAACATCTTTTTTAATCAGATGAAATATTTCGCTATTACTTCGACGTATAAGGTTTTTAAGAAAATTTGTGCAGTTTTCATCACACAGAAAAAGTCTCACAAAACTTTTAAATATGTTCAAAGGAGGCATAAACTTATAAAAACTCTTTTTACTTTTTTTTTTTTTTTTTTTTTTTTGAGCCAAAAAAATGTGTAATAGCCTTTGTGACAACACCTCGATTTTGGAACTGCTGTTCCCACACTTTGTTATCCGTAGCCCGAAACAAGTAATATTTCGACTTAAAGACATCCGGGGAGTAAGAGATCGCCCATAAATGATGTCACGCTTGTGTCGAGGGGGGTGGGGGTGGGAGGGGATAAGAAGAACTGCGACATTACACACTTTAATTACAATCAAAGCATTAATGTTCGGCATTTAAAATTAAATTACGAAATATGAAGTTATTTTAAAATGAAAATATTTTGTGTTCATAAAGATAAGTTTTAAAGCGAAATATGTTAAATTGTATTTCAAAATTTACATACTATTGTTCTTAATTTCGCTTTCATATTAATATTTTATTACTATTCTCATTACTATTCTAATAATTTTTTGTCGTAAATCTTTTGTAGTAAACCTTATTTCATACAAAATAAGTACACAAATCAATTTTATTGTTCAGCTCACAAATGTCATTAAAACACATAGTTAAAGTTTAAATATAAAATTTGAAATAGGATCTAAAAGGTAATGCTTTGTTTCTGAACTACAAGTATAAATAATGTAATACAGTGAGACATTTGACAAGAGGGGCAGAGGGGATAAAGGGAAGTGTGACACTTTGTGACAAAGGGGGTGAGGGATGTCAAATATATGGAAAAAAATGCGTGACATCCTTTATGGATGGTCCCTAAAGTATATGAAACAAAACTTACCAACCCAGTGCTTTTTGATGTAGTCAGATGTCGTGTTCGGTATATAACGGCGGGAATTATCGTGGAGAAGGCGAACTCCTCTCCTGTAGACCAGTGCGGACTGCTTTTGGATCGCAGCAGTATAAATATTTTGGGAGGGTGACGAGTAGCCATCGGCTGTGAGGATTTTCTAAGAATTCATAGTGAAGAGAATTTATAGTGAAAAATTTATAGTGAATTATACCAGCTCTGGTATATCAAACACACAGGAGTAGCTTTGTTTGAAGAATGAAACGGATGCGATCAATGAAACGGAGCCAAAACTTAGGAAATGTTTCTTTATCTTATAGCTGTCATATATGTCCCATTTTTCGTCACACTCCAATGTTTGGTCCAGAATCGTGGCGTGACAGCAATTATAATTAGATGTTCAAATAGCATACCTTGTTTTTCCTGGACTTAACATGAGAAATCCACTTTCTGAGTTTCTACGTCATTCCAAGGTCATGCAAATGCAATTTGATGATTTCGTCATATATTTCAAGACTGTGTAAAAGATCTTGGCCAGTTTTATATAGATTCTGTTTGATTTCTTCATCCAGCCTGACTTTATCTAAGGATATGGACGACCAACACCTAAATAATCTTCAAAATTCATGCTAAATTAGCCTTAACCGTTTTTATTAACCCTCTCACTGACAAGCCCGTCTACAGACGTTCCCTAAGCTCCAGATTTCACTGCAATGCAAGCAATAATTAAAATGATATAACTCAGTTGATTTAATGGATTTTTAATACATTGTGCAATGATTAACACACTCAAGGATAACATTCATAATCGTAAATAAAATTTTTCTATAATTTTGAAAGAATCATATTTTTTTAGCAATTAAAACAAACTGCTGAGAAAACAATATTACAATTTTGCCCTTTTGCAAGACTGTCAGAGGGTTTTAACCGAACGTCTTATAAATGTTGAGCACATTCTTCTAGTGGTATGTGTTGCTGTAATTTGTTACAAATTTGAACTCGTAGAGAAAAATACATGTCAAAATGTCTTTTTACAACGACATGTTTTTGAAAGATTACACTTCCCACAAAACTGATAGAGAAATGGGTGATGCGTTAAATAATTTTTAAGTGGATGAAGCTTCAACGAAATTTAGAGATATGACGTCATCAGAAACTATTTGATCTCAGTTATGCGAGAAATGTCACTACTCTCAAAAGTCACACGAATTTTCTTGGTTACCTGGTAAATGACTCCTTCATATTTGATGCAGTTTATTTCTTATCCGCAAAAGTAAAAGCATAAATAATAAAATTAAGAAAAAATAATAATTTAAATGGAAATTAAATTTCCACTATTATTACAGATAGAACAAACTAGAGGGTTGATTGGATTAGTTTGGTGGAAATAAAAGTAGCAATTATTAACATTTGCAGAGGGCGTGTACATTATATCTAGAAAGATTTTTTAACAAAAATATAAAAATCCTTTATTTTTAAATGTATAATAGTAATGTAATCATTGTAATAAGTCTTATAATTTTTCTTTCTATTACATTTTAAATATGCACCGTGAAAAATATTCCACATACATATCCTATTAATTTTATTATTTTATTTTAGCGCGTGCTCAAAATTTAAGAACAAGCTGTACATCAAAATTATTACTTGTTAAAGTCGTCAAAAATTAAATTTTTATACAACTTCTGGTAGCGAATGAGTTCATTTTCAAAATATCGAATGATTTCAATTAAATCAGTTAGATACTTTTATTTGTTGAACTTTTCGCATTTCTTACTACTAAAATTTTATACACGTTCTTTCAGTACCTTAAGTCTGCAGAATTTTCTAAAATGCATCGTAATCTTCCTTGAATATTTTTCTTGTTTAAAGAGAAAAAAATATGTTTTATTTTCAAAACCTATAAAATTATTTTAAATATATAGCATAAAATCCAGAAGCGGAGCCGTATGAACTTGTAATTTAGAAAATTACCATTAAATTAATTACATTTGTAAAATTAATGATTTTAGAATAAGTTATTGATTATGGATAAGAAAGGTTACCATGTACAGCGCGTGTAAAAATTATAACGACAACAAATAATTATAACGACAGCAAGCTTTTTATCTTATAAAATGTATTATAAAGCCATAATCTAATAAAAAGTAAAAAAATAACTGTGAGTATCTTATTATGAAAAGAAAGTAATTGTAGAAAAAACACTGTTTTTGTTTATGTAAAAACTTTAAGAATACCAAAATAAATTCAATATAGTAACCGAAGAAACAAATACTTAATGTATTATATATCCAAACTATGAGTTTAATGATTGCAAATATTCCATCAGACCTCGACATCATTAATTTTTGGCACAGCTCCGGATTGTTTTTGTACTATTCATATTCAATTTTAGATCAGACTTCCGATTCTGAAGAAAAATGCATTCTATTTTTATAAACTCATCTTACTAGATCTCTCTATAAGTTATCGATAAGATTTAAACTAGGATTTATGAGTGACCATTGTAAAACTTCGATGTTTTTCTTATAGAGCTAAAGAGTTTTCTCACGATTTGCGCGGATAAGCGCATTATCTCGCTGTTATATCCTTTTTTTTGGACAGAAGTGTTGCAACAAATCAAAAATAGTCAGAAAGAGTTTATATATATATCTTTAAATTAAATTTTCCTAAAAGATGTGACACCTCGTCGTTGAATGGAAAGCAGCCTCATGTTGCAATATATCCGTTGCCTAAAGCTTCAATAAAATTTCTTTTTCCTTTTTTAAATCATTCCAATAAAATTTCCAATCATCAGGATCGTTTAAGTTTAATTACTTTTAATAGAAGAAAATTTATTCAATTGATTTAAAAAAGAAAACGAGATTTTATTAAAATATCAGTTAGATGGCAGATTCATTGCAACATGAGGCTGCTTTTCTTAAAACGACATGTTGTCACATATACCTTTCAGAAAAACTTCGTTCAAAGACAAATATACAATCGCTTTTTGACCATCTTTTATTTGTTGACACTCCGCTATTTCAGAGGCTTACACTAATTGCTATATATTTCGATTGTCACTTAGTAGCGATATAGTACCACTTTTGAGGTTGCCGCTGGTTCGCTTCGTGTGAGGCCGGAGGTGAAGGGTGTTGAGGAACACTGGTCAGAGCCGTAACTATAAGTATATAATAAGGAGGAGTGTTTCAAGAAAATGTAACGGGACTCATACTTTGCCCCTCTCTTTGTCTGCCGCAGAAAGATAAATTAGTGCTTTGCAACTGAAAGATAAATTAGTGCATATTCACAATGTAGTACATTCACATTGTAGATATTATTTTTCTTATTAAATTGTTGTAAAAATTTCATTTTATGCTAGGAAAAGAATGTGGGGATGAAAAATTCGCGTGCAGAATTAAAGATCATGTTAGCTAACATATGTGCAAATAGGATGAACGAGCGTTGGAAACACTTATTTTAGTTAGAATTTAGTATTACTCCAAAAATGTGAAAGAGAATCAAGACTAATTTAGATTTTTGAACATAATTTCATTTGGATTTTCGGAATGGAAATACATTTAATATTGTTGGAATCTTTTCCAGGGGAGGGTCAAAATATTTTTGGAGGGCCTGAGCCTCCACTAGGACCCTTGGCTACGGTTCTGGGACTGGTTACAAAGTAATGTCCCATTGCAATGAAATATAACTGAAATACAGTGAAAAATGTATAATTATAGATAAATAACTTTAGCTATCATATGAAAGCGGTTGCAGCGCCCACTAGTGGATAAATGCAAAAAAATTTCAAACATATCACACACACACACACATACATAGAAAAAAGAGAGAGAGAGAGAGAGAAAGAAAGAGAAAAAAAAGCGATGAAATGGCGACACCAAAAGAAAATAGAATCATTGGTTTCGTATGAAATACCGTATTGTATCTAAAAAATATTTTATTATAAGATCGGGAAACATGCGAGTGATTAGAAGCATGTTTAAGCAGGTGGCAGGCAAAAAACAAATATATATATATTTTTGTTTTTTTACGTGCATATATTGTATTTGAGATTTTTGTATTTTTTTAAGTAAATATTTTAACATAGTATGTGCATTTTTGTTTTCGATTTTCTTTCATACAATAAATGTATTTAATGTACTTGCTTAAACGTCAACAGAGGAATTTCAGAGGAAAATATTTCGTATACCCGTTTTCAATATTATCCCCCTTATTAAAACACAAAAATAAATGTGATTTATAAAGTAATGATTTGAGAACGTTTTTATTTAAAATAAAAAGACACAAGTAAAATCTTTTTTTTTATCAGAAAAATCTTTAATGTATTTTTTAACATATATCTCCAAGGAACATATAAATTATGTGAAAATAACTAGATATAAAACATCAAAAAAATGTAGCAAAAAATCTATTTCTTTAAAAGATATCAAGAAAAATATTCAGCACATTTTATTACCTCTTATTTGGAAATGCTAACAGGAAGCACAAATATTTATTTATTATTCAAATGTTATTGTACAAATATTTATGCTTCCTAATTAATGGCGTCTTATTTGTTTACAGTATTCGTAATTATATACATTTTTCCTAAAAATAATTAGATAAACGAAAATATTAGTATAATTTGAAAAAAAGAGAGAATCGATATCGTATTTCAATAGCTGAAGTAAATTAATTACTTATCTTGTCCCTAATAAAGCTTTTATTTTATTTTAATTAAAAAATCTAAATTTGATTAGCCATTACAAATCCTTAGACAAGTAATTCTGTTATGACATAGCAAGGTTAAGCAATGACTAATACATTCATTTGCACATTTTCTGAATTATTTACTTTCACCTCAAAAACAGAATAAAAAACAGTATGAAAAAAGTAAGTTTATCTCAAGCATAAAAAATTAACATTTCTGAATTTTTTAAGAATAGTATTATATAAAATATTGATGAAAACAAAACATGTTTATCAAAGAAAAAAATATTTATTTTTGTGATCTTTAGACTTAAAAATCACGAACACAAAAAAACCTCGCCAATGCAGAAATGAGTTATTTTCCCTTTTTTTATTAAGTTCTTTTCTAATGTGCAGTGCTTATAAACATATATGATATTTATTTGCTAATACTGTAGCTTCAATGCCATCTTGAACTATTACATACATTTTTTTTCAAATTTATTCTGTTTTTGAATATGATGTTATAAATATTTATAGCGGCATTAGGAGTACAGAATTTCTTCAGAAACATTCCTCTCAAATATATTTCCTTTTATTTAAAAAGCAAATCGGAAAAAATAGAATTCAGTAGTTTTTTTTACGAGACCAATACGATCGTTGCTTCTTTTGTCTTCTCTAATAAGAAGGCTATCTATAAACTTTGTAAAAAAAAGAAATATTAAAGAAAATGAATATAAATCTAAAACTTTCTTTCAAGTTTATTTCATTTCATTTAAATGCTAAATCAGAAAAAAATGGTATTAAGTATTCTTTTTAACTAAAACAATACGATTTTCGTTTCTTCTCTCTTCTCTAAGGAATTGGATATCTATAAACTTTCAAATAAAAAATATAGAATAGGTTTGTACATTAAACATGAAACTATATCAACAATAACTGGAAATATAAAAGCAAATGAATACAAATTTATTGAAATTGTCTTCCACAGTATTAAACATAATTCACCTACTTTTTTATTTCATTAATTCGATATTAATTTACTAGTACAAAGATTCGCTGAAACATATTGGTCTTACATTAATATTGTCTCTACAAAGACTACGACTGTTTATACAAAGTCATATTGTACATGCGTAAAAATGTTGTATTTATTGATTTACAACTATTTGTTGTTTGTTAATATGATCATTAAAACATTATATACGTGGATTTTAATTTATAAATTTATAATATTTTACAACTTCGTCAAAACTATATCATTTCACGTTATTTGATGTCAGCGTAAACAAAAGTTACTAGGACAATGAGATATTGAGATACTTGGATTTGTAACAAAATTTTAAAATCCTGGTTCTACTATGTTAAGAGTATCTATATTATAAATAAAAAAATATGTCTGCAATTATCGCAGGCGTCATAAAAATAGTGGCATTCCTTTACCAATATTTTTTTTAATCTTACTGTTTTTTTTTTTTTTTTTTTTTTTTTTCTTTTGAATTTTTAAACGTTAAACCTTTTCAATTTTAATACCATCGAACGGGGAAAAATAGTTTCCCAATGCAGTTTCTTTGAACACTATTTAACAATTTGCTGATATTTATACTTTTTAAAAATAATTTTCAAGCATATTTAATGTATAATAATGAAGATTTATCAATAATTTCTAACGTGAAGATTTATCATTACTTTCCAACAAAGTTGGAAAGTGTTTATGACTTCGTTTTGCCTTTCCGCGCTCTATCTCTCTTAAATATACTTTGATTGCCCTGAAATTTTTACAAATCATAGACGTTTACATTAGCACGAACCCTCAATTCTAAATGAATCTTCTAATTTATATCATAACTATTTTATTTATAGCGACAGTCAAAAATATTCCGTTACATTACGGCCTATCGAAAAAAATTATTTTAAATAAACTTTAAAAATGATACAGCCTCTCAGACGTATTAAAAATAATATGAATTTACGAAGTACATTAAAATATGCGAGTTGTAAAATACCAGGTTGGAACTAAGGTATGTGATAGAATTCAACAATAATCAGCTGATCACTTTTATATTTTCAAAACACTAGATCCAAAACTAATTTTAATCGTATTTCTATAAATAATGGCTGCATAAACCAACAAGACCCAATAAGTCTTAACTTAAGGTATGTTTTCTTTCGTTTCTTACAGTTACACATTAAAATATTTTAGTTAAACAAATTTTTATTAACAAATATTACTTGTTAATAATATTAATTATTTATATTTTTTAAATTAAGTATGTTTTTCTCTGCAAGTAAATAAAAATGTGACGTTAAATTTAATTCGCATATTTTGACCTTTGATATTGTAGTTGTTTTAGTTAATAGCATTTTTTTCATATATTATTCCTGAATCTGATTACTTAAATACTAATATAAACTTCCAACATGCACAAAACATATTGAACATTAAGATAAACGCACCAGTAGTGGGCCACTTAAGGGCATTTGTCTATTTATTATTAATGTATTAGTGAATTCCAAAAAATATATATCTTTTAAGCCTAGTCCTTAACTTCATGTATCAAAATAAACATTCAAATTTTAAAAATGTATTCGTTAGAAAAAATGAAAAATAAAAAAATTACCTTCCTCTATGCTCCAGTAGTGCCTCCTCTCCTCCCCAGAAGTGGTCCACTCCATTCTTGAGTTTAATGTGTACTGTACAGAGGTTACATATTTTTAAACATTTCTGCACTTAAATATACACAATTATGAAATCGTATTTAGAAGTTTTGATGATTACGAAAAATAATTTCAGCTTCTCTTAAGTTTTTTCGAACAGTCTGTAACATTTTTTAACTTACATATATCTGCCCTATTTGTTACTTTGCAGTAGTGATAAATAATAAGATATACATAATAAAAAGGGTAATTAAATGCTGAAATGATTGCTAAACTATATTACATATATTAAAAAAACAAAAAGGAAAAAAAAAACAATATGAGTGGGATTTAAATTTACCTGCATTTATTTTTTTATTACAACCATTTTTTTTTTCAAAAAGAATACAAAAGTTGACGATCTGTTTGTCTGAATTCTGGTTGCGGTACCACTCCAGCTAAAGTAAATGCACCAGTAGTGGGCCACTTAAGGACATTTATCAAATTATGATTGAAGTATTAATGAATTAAAAAATGTATATATTTTAACCTAGTCCTTACCTTTATGTATAAGAATAAACATTCAAGATTTTTAAATATACACTCTAG
Organism: Maratus speculifer; assembly: GCA_964019185.1. Taxonomy (NCBI): domain Eukaryota; kingdom Metazoa; phylum Arthropoda; class Arachnida; order Araneae; family Salticidae; genus Maratus; species Maratus speculifer. Next base: position 182,954,388 of record OZ025298.1, on the reverse strand, counting down.
AAAAAATGAAAAATAACAAATGTTACCTTCCTTTATGCTCCAATAGTGGACTTAATAACTTTCTGATGCTCCAATAGGGCCCCCCTAAAAGTGGGCCATTTCATTCTTGAGTATAATACATACTGTACAGAAGTCATAATTTTTTTTTTCATTTCTACACCTAAATATACACAAAAATGAAATGACATTTATAAGTTTTGATGATTACGTAAAATTATTTCAGCTTCCCTTTAGTTTTTTCGTAGAGTCTGTAAAAACATCATTCCAGCTCAAAAACTATGAGATAACTGAAGTTGTCCCTTTGCCTGATAACAGATAAGGGTTCCAGCCAGTCAGCGATTAGTTTGTTATATGACAGGGGTGATTAGAAAACTTGTTTTTCAACTTTGAAAACTGTTGGCCCACTATTGGTACGTGACCACTACTGGTACACTTAGCCTATATCGGAAAAGTTTATGCTAAAGACATCATTTTTCTTAATGACATGTCTTTTTTATTTCCAGTTGACTTCAATCTTTGAACAGATATTATTGTTTCTTTAATTTCTTGAACTACACACAAATATACATATTTTTCTGTATTTCTTTTTCCTCCGATTATTGAGCCTTTTCCAGATTATCTGGTAAAGATCGGTAAAGCTGCCTCGGGCTACTGCACATGTGGAAAACGAGGTACCTCACTGCACTATGTAACGGAATGTACATGAACTTCCATATACCACATCAGAATCTCCAGAATGATAAGTTTCTCTTCATGGTTTAAAATAATAAGATAACAATCAGCACTTTTACCTTCGGATTTCCCACAGATTTTGGGCCAAAAAGCTATAGATTTTCTCCAGATTTCTTTTAGTGGGGCTGTTTCTGGTTTTTCGCTAATGAATGAAAATTATGATTCATCAATTCAATTATTGAAAAGTAGATTTGGGAGATTGGATTTAATAATTAGCTCCCATATGAACAAGCTTTTGCTTACGGAACCAGTGAGGAATTCTTCAAATGTAGTAGGGTTAAGGAAAATGTATGACGCTATTGAAATACAGATCCGATCACTGCAATCGCTTAATGTTGCAACTGAAACATACAGTAACTTGTTATGTCCGGTAATTTTACAGAAAATTCCCGAAGATTTAAGTTTGAGTTATAATAGGAATCGAGAAACGAGTGAATTATTTGATATTAAGAATTTAATGGAATTTTTGAGAAAGGAGGTAGAATGTCGGGAAACATCGTTGTTGTTAGCTAACTCTAAAGGTGGGAATGTGAATGAATCAACATTCCGTAATAACGAAATAAATCAAAACAGTAAAAATAAATATTATTTGAATCAAAAAAGTAATGATAACACAAGGCACTCAGTGCAATCGCCGCTGTCTTAACGACTGCTACAAATGAAACTTACATTTTTTTTGTCTTGATAAGAATCACGCAAGTATGAACTGTCCTCTGAAAATAAATGAAAGAAAAAATTCTCTTAAAAGTAATGGTCGTTTTTTCATTTGCCTTAAATGAAAACACATCGCTAAATTTTATTTTAAAAGGAATCAGTTATGTAAACCCAGCTAAAAATGAACTGCAGTTTTTTTGTAGAAGTGAAGTGTTTTTGAGGTTTTTTTAAAATTTCTCTAGTCTTTCTGTAGTGCAATATCAACTATAAAATCACTTCAGTTATTTTGTAGTTAATTAAAGGTGATTTTGCAGTAGTTTATTTTAAACATTCTGTGCGCTATTAACTTTGGAAACACTGTAGTTTTTATAAAGTCATTTTATAATCAAAAATTAAAAAATATATAAGACTTTATAACCGTAGAATCACTGCAGTGAATTTGAAGTTATTTTCCAACCATTAATTTAGAAGTACATTTCCGATGCATCTCTCGTATAACTGTAGTTAATGTCCGATAAATTCACAGAATTTAATCGGAGAAAAATAATTTCAAATATGCTTCAAAATCGAAATAGGGATTTCTTATCCCATCGAACCACTTCCGTAGTAAAAAAATTATTAGTTCCTACTTTGTTTTGTTACTTGGAAATTACAAGTTTTAATACATTAAAATCAATTTTCTTCAGAATAAATTCCAAATTCAGACATATGGGCGTCCCTATCTATGCTTCCTTCCCCCTAACTTAAAATTCTTAGTTCCTTTATTATTTTAAGCTAAGAGAAAAAAAAAATTAATTTCACTAAATTACATTTCGAAATCCAGTGAGGGGTAGCGACTACCTGTGCCCCCTGCATACAACGGAAATTTCTTAGTTCCTTTATTTTAAGTTACTCTAAAGGAATAAATTTTGCGAGGTTTATCAAAATCAGAGAAAAAATATATTAAGTTTCAAAAGTTATGAGGGACAATGGGCCTTTCACTCACCAGCCCCTTAATGCGAAATTTCTTCTTACTTTTTATTCTAAATTTCTTGAAAATTATACATTTTACCATGCTTTTGAAAATAGAATATCAGAAAAGAAAAATTTTGTTAATGTATATATATATATATTTTTAATTTAGGAAGGGGCAAATACTTTCCTCTACCTTCCTCTCTCTCACAGAAAATTCTTTGTTCTTATATTTTAAGCTAAAGAAAAAGATTGAATTTTAGTATTTTTTCAAAAATCGGAGAAAAAAATTAGTTAAATTTCAAACTCGAGTGAGGGAAAATGGCTCATCTATTCCCCCACCCCTCACGAAAAATTCTTTTCTTTATTTAAATCATACTAAAAGAATAAATTTTATTACGCTTTTGTAAACTGGAGGAAAAATTGCTAATTAAATTTCAAAATCCAGGGAGGAGCAATGAGTCTACAACACCCTCCTTAATTGAAAATTTATTTTTCTTTCTTTCTAAGTTACTCGAAAAATTTATATTAGGTTTTTGAATTAAAGAAAAAAAAAGAGGAAATTTTATTTAATTAAATTTTAAAATCCAACGAGCTCCTCTGCTTCCTGCCCACATACATCTCCATCTTTCTAACTGAAAATTACTTGCAATTAATTTACTATTACTTCATTTTGAAATCGACATACAAATATTTGAATCATCAAATAATTTTTTAAATCGCTCTTTAAAATTATTATTCGATCTAAAGTTAATGAATCGTAAAAAGAAAAAAGAAATACTTCATTAGTTAATTGAAGTGTATTTTATAATTATGTATTCATTTTAAAAGCACATCAAAGTTTCTTATTTCATGCAAATATTAAATTATTAAAAGTGTTTAAAATTATTTTACAAGTCATAAATATATTGAAAAATCTAGTCATTTTTTATATTAAAATTTAAAAAAAATCAGAAATTTCCCTTTGTAAAAAATGATTTACCAAAGAAAAAAAAAAGAAGAAAATTAAATTAATGTCCCTATTTTATTTTTAGGTAAAAATTTAGATAAGTTAACAATCAAATATATCTACATAATTATTAAAAACATATGCTACATTAAAAAATAAAAATGACATAATATGAGTCTTTATTCTAATTCAAAGTTAATTATGAACTTCTTATTTTATAAAAATAATTTTTTTCTTTTTACAAATATATATTTCTTAAATTAACACATTTAATTACATTAATTCTTAAAAAAATTATATTATCAGAAAAACCTCTAAAATTCGTTTTTTTTTTTTTTTTTTTTTTTTTTTTTTTTTTTTTTTTTTTAATTTGCAAGAAAAATTCAGAAATATTCCCCATTTAAAAAACTCACTACAAAAAAAAATATATATATATTATTTTTATTTAATTTTTAAATTAAAAAAAGTTTATAAATAACAAATTATTTTTCTAACACAATATTATATTCTTATTTTATAAAATTAATTTATCCTTTTTACAAATATATATTTCTTAAATTAACACATTTAATTACATTATAATTCCTAAAAAAATTATATTATCAGAAAAACTTCTAAAATTCGTTTATTTTTTTAATTTGCAAGAAAGATTCAGAAATATTCCCCATTTAAAAAACTCACTACCAAATATATATATATATATATATATTAGTTTTATTTAATTTTTAAATTAAAAAATGTTTATAAATAACAAATTATTATTCTAACACAATATTATATTCTTATTTTATAAAATTAATTTTTCCTTTTTACAAATATATATTTCTTAAATTAACACATTTAATTACATTATAATTAATAAAAAAAAATTATATTGTCAGAAAAACCTCTAAAATTCGTTTATTATTATTATTTTTTTTTTAATTTGCAAGAAAGATTCAGAAATATTCCCCATTTAAAAAACTCACTACAAATATATATATATATATATTTAATTTTTAAATTAAAAAAGTTTATAAATAACAAATTATTATTCTAACACAATAATAAAAAATATGTTTTACCGTACCATTAAACGACATAAAATAAATTTTTATTCTAAGTAAAAAATATTAATTACCGACCCATAATTTATTAAAGTAAGTACTTCCATGTCAAAAATATATATTTTATAAAATTAACACAACGCATGTAATTGCATTATAATTCATAATAAAAAAATTATTATTTTCGCAATTAGCCCAAAAAATAAAATTATTTTATTAAATATTTACTGATTTTTAAATTCAGAAGAAAAACCAATTCATTTGCTTTAGCTAATTCGCTAAAGTATTTGTTTAATTCATTTAATATTAAATTGTTTTTAAAATACACGCCCACATAAACGAATTACAATAAATAAATAAATAATAAAATAAAAGCACTTTAAAACATCCAATTTTTCTGCCTGCCATTCAGCTTTTGCAACAAATAACCTTTAATTGAAATGCCTCCCCTTCATACCTCGCACAACACTAACCCCACAAGTCTCAACGGGCAAGTGGTCAAAGCGTGTCACTCCTGTACCTGGGATCGTCAGTTCGAGTACAACTGTTTCCACAGTCAAAATCTGCCTTTGAAATGTTAAAAAGGAAGCTTACCAGTATGGTCAATAGATGGCGCCAGCAGTGCCAATTTTTTGGGTGGGAGGGGCATTTAACTTCAAATTCACTGTAGAAAATGTGTAGTTATGAACTACACATTCACTGTAGTGATTTTGTAGTTGTTGACTTCGAAAAAACTGCAATGATTTGTGCCAAATCACCACAGTTTCGCAACTGCATTTTCTTTGCAGTTTCACTAGAGTTCATTTTTAGCTGGGAAATTTGTAAATTGCGTCACAATAAATTAATTTGCGACAAATCGCTGACCTCCGTTAAAATTACTGTTAAAAACTCTGACTCGATGCCAGATATTGTGACGTCATTAGCTTCCAACAGTTGTTTCAAAAATAAAAGGGACAGAAAATAATGTTCTCCTGTTTTGTTGCAGACACTCAGTGCAATAGCAAAGGGAAGCAAAAAATCTAAAATCGTTCTTGTTTTGTTAGATGGGGGATCGAATCAGACTTTTGTGGAAAAACGGATTGTGGATTCGTTAGGTTTAAAGATCATAAAAAGAGAAGCATTTCGAATTCATTCCTTTGCGGATGAGCAAACTAAATCAATTCAGTGTTATGATATAGTGTAACTTGAATTGGAAAATACAACACATCCTCATAAATGCATCAAAATACAAGCCGTAGTGATTGATAAGATTACGCATGGAAAAATTGAAATTCCTTCTCAATGGGTTAAGAATCTTGCACTACGTCAAGGAATTGAATTATCTGATAATGCAACTGGTAAAGATATAAACATTTTGATCGGTTCAGACTATATATGGGGAGTTTTGTGTTATAAAATTGTAAGATTAAGTAGATGTTTAGTTGCAACAGAGAGTTTGTTCGGATTTGTAGTTCAAGGGAGGGAAGAAAATTCGGAATCTAGGGATATTTTGGTAAATCATGCGAATGTTATGAGGGAAAAGTTAGAATATGAGAGAGTTAAAAATTTATGGGAATTGGAGGCAATAGGAATAAAACCAGATAAGGAAATGTCGCAATCAGGTTTAGACATTATAAATAAATTTGAATAAAATATCTTATATAAAAATAACAGATATGAAACTAGGCTGTTGTGGAAGGAAAATTTTAAGGAGCTTAAAAGTACTTATGAGATCGCAGAACGGCATTTGATGAGCCTATGCAATAAATTTCGTCGCGATCCTGATTTGTGCATTAAGTATAAGGAAATTATTGAGGAGCAGATAAAAGAGGGTATAATTAAACAAGTTGAATGTCAATCTGAACTTGATAAAGATAAGGGATATTTTATGCCTCACCATGCAGTAGTGCGCGAATCTAAAGAAAGTACTAAAGTTAGGATTGTATACGACGCGTCTTCCAAGGATAAACATGAACAATCTCTTAACGATTGTTTAAATAGTGGTCCCAATCTTAATCCAGATTTACTTAACATTATTTTAAAATATCGCTATCATCGAACTGCTTTTTGCTCGCACATACAAAAAGCCTTTTTTGAGGTCGGTATTGTAGAGGAAGATTGGAAACTTTTACAGTTTTCATGGTATAAGGTTGGGGCAGATCTCGATTTCTGTGGCCGTGATGTCAGAATTCTAAGATTCGCCAGAGCAGCCTTCGGTGTCAAATGTAGCCCATTCCTTTTGAGCGATATCATTAGACTGCATTTGAAGAAATATAAAATATCGAATCCAAAGGCATATAATATTATCAAAGATTTATATGTCGACGACCTGATTAACGGTACGAACACTGTTGCAGAAGCCATTACGGTAACTAAAGAGGCTGTATCTATTTTAAAGGCAGCAAACATGAACTTAAGGCGATGGACTTCTAATTTGCCAAATTTAACTGAACAATGGAAAAATAATAAACTAGAATGCCGTGAAGATCCTGTTGATTCTAATGTGTCCTTAAAGATTTTGGGTTTAATTTGGAATAATAATTCTGACACTATTAAAATTGAATTGAGTCCATTATTGAAAATAACGAATACGAGAGCAACAAAACGCCATGTATTGAGCGTATGTGGTATGCTATTCGACCCTATAAATCTAATAAATCCTTTCACAATACGAATTAAACTATTAATGCAAACGTTATGGCAAAGGGGGATTAAATGGGATGAAAACATTTCATTAAATTTGGAAGTACAGTTCAAGGAATACCTACATGAAATACCGCATTTGAGGCCACTTGAAATACCTAGGTCATATTTCAATGAATTACAAATAGAAAAAATCGAAATTCACATATTTTCGGACGCAAGTCCTAAGGCGTACGGTTCTGTTGCATATTTTAAATGCCATTGTCAAGCTAAAATACTGACTAGTTTTATTATTTGTAAATCTCGAATAGAACCACTCAAGAAAATAACATTGCCTAGACTCGAATTATTGGGAACTTTGATTTCGGCAAGACTATCATCATATCTGCAATCTACCTTTCCGACAGTACCAGAAAATAACATCTTTTTTTGGACAGATTCAGAAATATGTTTGTACTGGATCAAGGGTAAAGCCAATGACTACAAACAATTCATATGCAACTGAATTTTAGATATTGAGGAAAAAACAAATTCCTTGAATTGGAATTTTTGTGATGGAAAGTCAAATCCAGCAGATAAACTGACGCGTGGTGTAAGTACTCGGTCTTTAATTAATGACGAGATTTGGTGGAGGGGCCCTTCCTGGCTTTATGAAATTGATATGAATAGTTTTGAAGGCAACTACGTTGGTCACAAAGACATCCCAGATTTTGAAAAGGAAAGGAGAAAAAATTATCTTGTGCTGCAGTATTCGTAGAATTGACTGAACAGTTATTGAATCTGTATAGATATAGTAACTTAAATAAAATTTTAAGAATTACAGCATACATTTTTCGATTTGTCGATAATTGCAAAAGGAAAAATGAAAATTTCACAGGAGTATTAACAACTACGGAACTGTTTAATGCTGAAGAGAATTGGATACGTTATATTCAACAGACTGAGTTTAAACGTGAATATTGTCTTCTTAAGGCAGGGAGATCCAGCAATCCGACTCAAGACTGTACTCCTTAAATCCTTTTTTGACTGAAAGTGGAATAATCTACCTGGGTGGTAGACTGCAGCAATCAAATTTTCAATTTTACGAAAAACATCCTAAATTATTACCCGGCAAAAGAAGATTTACCGAACTTTTAATTATAAGAGAACATAAAAATGTGTTGCACTCCAGAGTTTCAGACACATTGACTCAGATACGTAAAAATTATAGGATCCTTAGAGGCAGCCAAACGATAAAATCTTGTCTAAATAAGTGTCTAATTTGTAAAAAATTTAAAACGTAAGCTGCCAGTCAAGCGATAGCTCCATTACCACTTAATAAAATCCATGAATCTAAACCGTTTGAAGTTACTGGTATCGACTTCGCAGGGCCTTTATATGTTAAAGACAACGACAAAGTGTACATTGCACTTTTCACATGTGCTGTTACTCGCGCCATCCATTAGGAAATCGTTAGTAGTCTTCACACTGAAGAATTCTTGATGGCGTTCAGAAGATTTGTCTCTCGAAGAGGGGTATGCAGAACTGTTAACTGCGATAATGCCAAAACATTCAAGGCAGCTGAAAATGAACTAAAAACACTCTACACGAACGTTGCAGATCCAAATGTCCAAAATTACTTTGGAAAAAAGGGCATAAAATTTATATATATTGTTAAAAGTGCAGCTTGGTGGGGTGGTTATTGGGGGAGGAAGTTAAGATGACTAAAATTATTATAAGGAAAATATTAGGTAGGGCTTTATTATCATTTGAAGAATTACAAACTATTCTGACCGAAATTGAGGCAATTTTAAATTCTCGGCCCATTACTTATGTGTATAATGATTCTTCAGAACCCTCACCTTTCACCCCATCACATTGTTTAATCGGGGAAAGGATAACATCTTTACCTCATCACCAGGCTGGTCGTAGCAAGGAGCATATCTTCTCCAGCTCAAATTTTTATTGAAAAGCTATTTGTATAGAGAAAAGTTGTTGAATCAATTTTGAAAACGTTGGAAAGGAGAATATCTGCTCCAACTAAAAGGTGTACATAATGTACATCCCATAAGTGAAAATTGAGAATTTAATATAAATGATGTAGTTTTAGTAGGTGACGACAAAGTTCCGAGACATTTATGGAAATTAGCTAAAATCACCGAACTTTTCGAGGGACGAGATGAAAAGGTCAGAAGTCTAATGTTGAAGACAACATCAGGGTTTATAAAACGACCCTTACAACTGATTTATAAGTTGGAACTTTAATTAATATATTATGATTCTTCTAAGTAAGTAAAATAATTGCATTTGATAACTATATTTACCTTATGACTGTTCATTACTGTTTGAATTTAATTTTGATGAATGTATTCATCGGGGGGGGGGGGGAGGATATTGCGAAATCTTCTTCGATGAAAGTGACGTTTCTTTCTCACCTGCGAGCGAGCAAATTTATATGATGCTAAGTGGCAACCAGTTTTGCGTTGCCTTGACGAAAGCAATGTTTTGGAATGTTTTAGTTTAATTTATTATTAGAGTTGTAGAATTTTATGGATCTTATGAATGTTATATTTATTTAATAGTTTGGAACTACCAGATTGTCTGGTAATATAAATAATGTACAGTAATATTTCAACATTTAAAATAAACTTATTATGAAAAAGAAAACTTTCTGATATAGATTAATTTCTCTTCAGTTCCAAATGCCTCCTCGGGACCTTTTATATGATAGTGATGACGAGTTATGGAACTAAACATACAAACTTTTACTTTAAAACAGTTATAGAATTACTGTTGATGTTAAAAAAATTATGTGTTATACCTCTGTAAATCACTCAACTAGTTTATTTTACTATTGCTACCTATAGTTATTTCATTGTTTCATCATCTCAATTATTTTTTGTTACCTACCTTTATTTACAGTATATTTGTTCTGTAATTTTTTTAAATAAACATTGCTGGGTGGGGCTTGTTGAGCTCAAAGCAATTGGTAGGCCTCCCCACCTGGCTGAATCTGAATCAGTGACATTTTAATATAAAATACAATATACTTTTAAAGAAAAAAACATTGAATGAAAACTTACCTCTTAAAGAAAGCAGTAAGAATGAGTCACAAAGTTCTTGTATTTTAAGCCTGGAAGAAAAACACTCTTCCAGCTTAAAGACTATCAGAATACTGAAGTTGTCCCTTTGTCTGATAACAGATAAGGGTTCCAGCCAATCAGCAGTTAGTTTGTAATTTGACAGGGGTGACTAGAAAACTTATTTTTCAATTTTGAAAACTGGTGGCCCACTATTGGTACATGGCCCACTACTAAAAGTCTTACCTTAATATAGGGAAATATGTTACAGTTTATGAATACGCAAAATCATCTTGCACTTATAAAATTTACCTTTTGTTAATACATTTAACTTTATTTATTTAAAGGGGAAATATGTATTTTCTGTAAAATATGTTCTAAGAAAAAAACTTTCATAACCTAAATTACTTTTTCTAAAAAATCTTGATTTATACAGAACTATGTAGCACAATAGTATATAGTACAATAGTACAATACTAAAAGATTGCTTTGAAAAAGGCTTTAGAAAGTTTTATCTGAAAGCCGTAAAAATAATTCATGTGAAAGGATGTTTCGATAAACGATAGTTTTGAAAATATTTAAAACTTCTATTCTTAGAAATATTTTATGTGTAGCAATGAGGATTTTTTTTTTTTCAAAAAAGTTTATAAGTTGTTGTAAGTGTGATAACAATGCTCTAGAGTTTCCGCTTAAAAACAGAAAGAGCATTCTTCTCAGTTTTATATGTTTTCTTTATATAGAAATTTTAAAAAGTATTGAAACCAGGTGTTTAAATAAAAATTTTCCAAAATTCGAAATTCGCAAGTATGTTTATGCGGGTAAATGGAAACAATTTTTTTTATAAATAATGTCTGAAACTGTGATATTTAAAAATAATTTTTTGCAACTAAGTTATTTCTCACGGTATAAAATGCAATAGATTCAGGAGTGAGTAATTCAGAATTTATAACATACAAATGAATGGTACTGTACATTATTACTCAATTAAAATATATTTATTCTCGAGACTACAGAAACTTATAAATTGGGTGGAGTGAAAATAATAATAATTATTTTCTTTAATTAAAAATGGGTAGGTTCCAAATCGATTTGATTTAGTATCGCAACTGCTCGAAATTTTGTTGTTGGAAAAAAAGGTTTAAGTCTGCGCTCTCGGTTGAAAATTTAAATTTTCGGTAAAATGTGACACTTTTTCAAAAAAAAAAATTAAGTTGCTATAATGAAGTTTATTATTTTAAAAGTGTTATTTCAACCTTTATAAACATATTTAAACTATATGACAATATCTTTATTCTGATTAAATTGGAGCAAAACCGATAATAAAAAAGCCTTATTATTGTGTTCTGGCATACAAATAATTGTTGCTTTAAATACAACTGTTACCTAGTTGTTTTCAATACGACCCTGAACATATATCGTAGAGGAGACAGCATTTCAGGTCCCATCCGCCCCAAATGTCCGACCATCTAGGGACAATATTTTAAATATACAACGAATTGTATTTTTTTTTTATCGAAAAATGACATACGTTTCCTATGTATCAATATAGTTCATCTTTCTTTGTGTCCACAGACTTTGAATGATGCTGCTGTGATCTCCTTGCAGTATATTTTTACAGTTAATCTAAATGAAGACAAATGGAGCAATGCACTTTGATATTATTAATGAAAATTTTTTAGTCATCCATTATCTTTACCAAAAGTGCATCCATTTAATGCACAGTGTTTAGACGTTCTCGTATCACATACTTTTTTAATGAATTATATTTTTTTATATGATGATCTAGTTCAAAGGTGATTTTAGATATTTCAACTCTAACTAGGCCATCATTTATTCTACCTATTGCATTTATTATATATTGAGAAGCGAACTTATTAATGTGATTGCAATCGTCACAGAGCATGGTAGTCAGAATTTGTTCTGCATTTGCAAAGTAGCTATTATCATATAAAACTTTTTGTATTTGCTTTATGCTGTTTTCTGTGTTTTTTGCTGACCAAATTAGTAACTAAAAGTTAATTTCCGATTACATATATATCCTTTCTTTAGAAGTGGATTATATTTTATGGTAAATCATCCTGGAGTATAAATTTCATTAATAACATCTCATGCTCCAATTGTCTTCTTTTACACAAGCTGTAAAAATACATTTGACGGAGGTGACAGCAGCATCATTATATGTGGATGCAAAAAAAGATGAACTAGGCTGATGCATAGTATACGTATATCAGCCTTCGATTTAAAAAACAGAAAATAATTATAGTTCGATGTATGTTTAAAACACTGTGCTAAGGTGGTCGTGTAGATGGCGCGGATAAGACATGAAACGCTACTACTTCCACGAGATAACTCCAAAAAGTAAAAGCAACTAGGTAAGAGCTCTATTCAAAACAACCATTCGTTGTACGCCAGAAAGGGTGGTAGGGCCGTTTTAATATCGAAAGTTATCAGTCTCGCTCCAAGTATACAGAATAAAGATAATATTTTATAGTTTAAACATGCTTAGTAGTTAGTAATAAAAGTTTAAATAACACTTTTAAATAATAACGAACTTCATAATTTTTATTTATTATTTTTTTTTGAAAAAATGGTCAAAGCGTAGATTCAAGTTATTTTTTTCAGCAGTAAAATTTCACGCAGTTGATCTACGAGTATAAAGACAACTTTTGGCTTCTACCTTTTTTTGATTAAAAAAAATTACACTATTCTATTGTATATGTATAATGCAATTTTAAACGACTAGCTTAAGATAAATCAAAGAATATTCGCTATTCCGATAAAAATTTTATAAATTAGTGTAACCTTAGAAAAATATTTGATTTCATTATACATGTTTGAAAATATTTTGTTTTATACGGAAAATGACATATATGAAGAAAATATTATATAAGGAATTATTTTTAAATGTGATACAAAAAAATTTAAATAATGAAAAAATGTTTTTATAAGTGATTTAAAAGCAATGATTACATTACAGTAATTTAAGTTTTTTTGTTATGTTTTATTTTTTTATGTTATGTTTATATTTTTTCAATATTAAGCAACTTAATACATAGTGAGATTAGAAAGTTCTAATCCAAAGATGTTGCCCTAACAGGAAAGAATACCACCAACAACGAAGGTCGCTCCTGGGGTAATAACGTCAGGCTGTGTAATAACGCCCAGCGATACATTAAGTATAATAATGCAGGAATCCGGAATATGGCAGCTACAGTTTTTGAAAAAAAGGACTCTGGGTCATTTCAATCATAAACAAAGCTTCAAAAATTTAATTTGTTCCATTTGTAAACCTTAACATTGGACGTAGTGTCAACGACCAATCTAAAATTTGCGAGATAAGTTCTATAACCTGAAGACTACATATTTATTAAGAAATACATTGTTTATTAGATAAATTTGTAATGTATTGCATTTTCTTTCAAAATGTTTCGGGATATTTTCGATGTGTTCGCGAGATATCTTATTAGTGTAAGATATACTGTGTAAACAGAATCAACCGGGATGATAACGCCATCCATTGACGTTATTACTCCGGTTTATTCTTTTCAGTGCTCGAACTACATCCGAAGAGACTATTTTTTTTTATGCAGAAGTGATCATTATCGTAATTGTTGAAATCCATAGTGATAAAGAGAAAGTGCTACATTTTTTTTCATGCCATTAAAATAAAATATTAAATGATTCTTTCTACATCCTGTTATCACAATTAATGATAATTAAGAGAAATCATTCATTTTTTTCTTAGGCTGAAGAGTATTTATTTTTATAACTGGAAAATTTACAGACCATTATTCTGTCTTATTGTGTACTTTTGTTTGCATTGCTTTATGACCAGGGATGCAAGCACTGCGCCAGTTAGTTGATTGCTACGAATAAATTTTTATAGAATTCATAGATTTATTTAAAGACAAAATTTCAGAAGTATAATAACTAAAGAATTCTATTAAAATTTAGTATTGAAACTGAGCCTTTTTTGACGAGATTCTTGCACCCCTTCCAAGTAGCATTTGGTTATGAAATAACGTCATTATATTTCATTGAAATATCTATTAAATATACCATAACATCATAAATACATATCTGCAAAAACAACCTTTCTAATATACATAGTCAATAAATTGCTAACTAAGCCGATAATTGGTAGAGCCTTAACTTGGCGTCAGTATCCTAGGACACATTTTAAGATTTTTATAGTTCTGTCAACTTTTAGTTCGCTTATTTAGTTATTTATTTATTGAACAACATACATCTGACTTATATGCTGGACAAGAAAGCCTGCTAATAAATCATCGTCAATATACAGAGACGAGATAGCACAAGGAAGTTTTACAACAAAAGAGAGATACAATGGGAGCTCCACACAAAGAGTGCATGCAGTGGAGTGCCAGTGGGAATCGAACCCAAAAAATCTTTTACGTTCGCAATCGATTAGAGCCATGGTGCCTTAATCACTTCATTTCCATAATTAATATATTTCATACTGAAAACAAAACAGGGTTGTCCAAAGATACAGCTTACACATATTTGGTGCTCAACAAAGTAAATATTAATATAATCTTTAACGTAACATTAAGTAAAATTGAAAATATATCAAACATATTATTATTTTTATTTTTGATAAACTAATGGTTTTTTAAAGAATACCTTTTGTAAATTAATTTTAAAAATTACTTTTATTATAATAAAGTGCTACATTTTCATACATTATTTGTGCATTTATAATCTTTGGTTTTCTATCAATATAATAAAGTGATTCAGATTTTAAACTCCTTTACATATTTTTACAAATATTAGCAATTTTTACATTTTTTCACTAATATTATTTTCTAATTAAGAAATAAAATTAAGTGAATGATTTTATCAATAATAAATTTAAACTTTTGAATAAAGTTAAATTTTCGATCGTATCCATTCAAAAATGTGTATTGAATATCTAAATCATACATTCAGAAATAAAGTTTTCTTTATGAAAAAATATATTTTCGATTCTCTTAAACTTTTCTAGCTTAAATATAATAGATTATCTACCAAGCCCAGCTAAAGAAAATTACCTTTATATATTATTCATAAATTTCGGTGAAAAGGATTTGATATTTAAATTCTATTCATATTCTTTACTTATGTTTTTAGATGAAGCTTTAAAAATTTAAATTAGATTCATTGATTTCCTTTTCATACGTTTTTTCCTTCTCCGTTGTTAAAACACAAAATCGATATATGGTTTTAATGTTTCTAAAAAGCAAATTTTAAAAATTAAGGTTTAAAACATATTGATTTTAAATCAAGTAAATCGTAACATCTGTAGTATAAAACAATTACTAGAGAAGAAAGTAACAGATTTTTCTTAATAATTCAAATTTCTTCTTTGTTAAAAGTGATATCATTAATATTGATAGAAATAAGTTACACGTGTATTTTAAATTGGAAACGTAACTTTAGTAGTGATCTACTTATATCAGTTTTTAATAATTATACATGTTTCATAAGCGAAATCATTTCTTTACCATAATTATCCATTGTAGATTATCCACAAGCAGATGCTTCAAGCTTACAATTAAGAAATTTCATAGCTATAATCATTACATTTATGAAAATGAAACTATTATGGAACTCAGTGACGAAACTCTTTATGAAAAATGGTTCTATAATAATAAAAACATATGGATGGTCACGATATTTCTTTCTAATGCTTGATAAAATTGAATTAAAAAAAACATGACTTTTGTGTATTACGTAGATAAAAATAAATAAAATTATTAGAAACACCATTTTGTTTCACCCTTTTATTTCTTAATTTCATTTTTCCTGTTTCACCCCGTTTGTTCTCAGCAGTAATTAATTTTGTTGCCTCCGTATCTCGGCTAATATTTCATACAAATTGTCTTTAAAATTTAGACCTGTTTTTCTAATGAAAGGATGATGCATATCTTGATTTATCGGAATGAATTAGTGAAAATGAATAGTGTTATTGCATACCGCAATTCCGCTAGCTAATTCTTAGAATAACGTTTGGACTATCGTTAATGTTTTAAAGGTAGTAGACGGGTGTTTTAAACTCACTTACATAAAGTTGTTAGAGGTTTATTGTTGTTAATTGGCTTTGATTCAGAGTTTTTACAATTTATATTCATCTTAAATAAATAAATTAACAAACAACTATGATTGTTTTTTAAGAGCGGGTTATGAATTTGTAAATAATCATGGATAAAAATTGCAACACAAATCACAGATTATGAAACAACTGTAGCGCTTTCAGAATAATACTTTAACAGAACTTCGTTGTATTAAATAGCGTGATGTAAATAAAATATTTCTGTAATCTTTTAAAAATCTCATAACATATTTTAAATACAGCACTCAGCAACCGTCTCTCATAGATGAGAATGTATACTTAAAACTTTTTTCAAATTCGCTCTTTGGTGTTTTCGATCAATAGCTTTATATGTATTCTTCATAGAATGTTAAAAAATTATTTATTAAGAAAACGCGTAATAAGTCAGAAACTGATTGCTTTTCTATGAAATGGCGGAAACGTACTTGATTTATTTTGTATTGCACTGAATATTACATAACTGCGCAGCTGCAACTTATCATCCGCAATAGAAGAGCTTGACCAGGTTTGGAAACCGAAACATTTATTTGATTAATTTTTATTTAATTAATTTTATGATTATACATAGAACGTATTTTCTGCAATGTTTTTATAAAAAATGAAATTGGTTTCGAAATGCGTTAAATCTAAGTAATTTAACACTCATATAATGGAAGGTTGGAAAGTTGAAGTTGGGGGTTGGTAACTATGATCTTACCTAAATATTTTTATACACTCTAGATATTGAGCAAAATTTTAATTTAGGCAAAAATCACGCTTTCAGAAATTATCATCAATTAGTCATCATTTATCTAATTCTTTGTGTAATTCTGTATTAGATTTTTTTCTATGTTCTATAAACTATTCACTTACACAAAATATAGTTCAGCTTGAAACTGAATAATAAATTAAAAATCATCTTTAAACTATTTACGTTCATATTTAATAATGTTTACGAATCCTTTTGTGTAACCTTGTAAATTATTTAAATCATTTAAACAAATCACATAGTATGCAAAAACCTGCTTAAAATTAAAAACGCAAATTATAATTAAAAACGAACTTTCCGCAGTTATTGCTCTCCGTATCATAAAACTAAAAAACTATTCCCATATCATTCATTGTGATATGTGAAATTTTTTATACTTTTTTAAAGATTTCTGTGACAAAATTTTAGCCTTACATTGAAAAAATTACTTTAGATTTGAATCTAACGAAAAATTCACTCTTCCGAATGGAGAGTTTTTAAACATGCTGCTATTTCACGGTCTCATAATCCGCAAAAATATGAATTATTTTACAAATTTGGAGCAATATTTCATTTTTCTTCTCCTAAATTTTTCGTTTTGACATATATTACATAGTAACAATTTTTAACTCATGCATGACTTTAAAGTTCTGCTTTATTTAACTTTGTGTGACCTTTACACTGTGTTAAATGCAGAAGCGTTAAAATAGCACCAAGAAACGAAATAATTAATTTTATGCCTTTTTTACAAATTGGTTTTATCTATTGGCCAATTTAACATCTCAATTGGAATAAAAATTTATCTTGTAGTGATTTTAAAGACATAAATTAGTGATAGAGGGAATTTCGATAAACTAAAATAATTTTCCTTGCAAAATTTTTTTTAAAAAGCATTTCACTAATTTCTTAATAATATCATCTGTTCAGAATGAACAATTTTGGATCAATGTAAATACGCAGTTTATAAAATAATAGACTCCGTTGAATAAAGAACTTTAACATGGTGAATAGAAATAGAGGATAAATGAAAAAGATGCATTAAGTTATCATATTAATAATCATTAATGATATAACATGCTATGATTGGAGTTAAAAACAAAAACAGTGCAGAATTCACCTTGTTTACTAATTTGAAACGTAAAAAATACATTTAACAATATTTTCAACAGTTTTTATTATTTCTCCCCTTTTGTTACGTTTCCTCACCCCCTCCTTCCCCCCCTCGATGTAACATGGACTGTTCCGGATGAGCCTGAGAACGCCAGCAGCAATAAATGCCATTTAGAGTTTTTAAGTAAAGATACAGCTTACGGTTAAGTAAGTGACGGTTGAAAACGTTCTGAACTTTTTAAAAATACTTTAATTGTATTTTTCAGTTTTTATATGTTTTATTATGCACCTTTTAAGTAATTTATGTACAGTTAAATGTATTTTTACGTTTCAAATATAACATGCTTTTCAAAACCATATTACAAATATTACATGTTTTAGATTAAATTTTTTGAGAAATTTATTTATAATTATACTTTTAAATATATAACATGGCAATTTATCCTGTTGCTTGAAATACATGATGATATCCATATGCCACTAAAAAATTACGCTATGAACAATCCTGGTCGGTTGGTGAAGTACACAGTAAAAGAAAATCTATAAAGTTATTAAAAGTTTTCTAGAAAACTGGGATTCCTAGATCTCTTTATGTAACGGCAACAACACAATATCATGTAACAGATACAGATTTGAACAGATACTAAAATCAAAAAACTCTGTAAGGTTACTAAGACTTTTTTAGGAAACTGGGATTCCTAATTTGTGAATTCCTTCGTTTGTGAAGTTACAGACTTCTGCAGCTTTACAAAAATTAGTTTTGTAGATTTGCATTTTTTCTTTACAGATAAAATAATTGTAGGAATACAAATTTTGGCAACCTGTTTTTTACAGTGTACGGAGAGTGGTTACGCTGCTAAAAGCACAAGGTAATTCATTCAATATGTGAGAAAAAGATTACCGAAAACTCAACTTTATTCTCATCCTGCGGTTTGGAAGGCGAATTTATTTTGTTTTGCTAAGAAAAAATAATATGTTATCGTATTTGGTAAAATCTGCATCATTTAAACCAATGCCATAAATCGCCCGCAGGAATACTTTAATCCATCTCCCGTGATAGTCCACTGCCACTGTCTGTACTGGTGTAACAAAACTAAAAGTGGAGGCATGCAATATCTGTTGGCATAAGCAAGTGCTGGTTTAGGCCTATTGTAAAATTCGCCGTTTGTGGAAGCAAGAGTTGTATCATCAAAGGTAGAAAACACATGCTCTGGTATTGCTTGTGGATCACAACGATAAATATTAATAGCTGATTGCGCAAAAGTGTCATAAACTACTGTGGTTGATCTGCTCTAACAAAGAAGGCCTCTACTGGGCATACTCAAATTAACGAAACAAAATGCTATTAAAATACTTAAGTATGTAATAATGGATCAGTGAGCGGCGGAATTACTGCAGAAAATACGTAAAAAAATGAAATACTTCCAAATATTTGGCACTAAAAGACGAAAGTATAAAGCAATTTAGCAAGCAAAACCTTTGTTGGCCAATAGCAAACGATTTTAATGCAACTGAAAACTGTTTAATTTTTAGAATGCATGTAAATGATATTTAATGAATTAAAACATAAACAAGGTGAGAGTTTAAATTATTATATATGAGGAGCCCAGAAGCCAAGGGGTATAAGTGACAAAATTGAAAAAAAAATGAGTTAAGTACACAGACTATCTGGAAATAAGTCTATTTATTTGTAGGTAAGAAGTTATGAGTGATTATTTTAATTTTAAGCTGAGTTACTTAACCTCTTTTCCAAAGCTGTGAAACGCGTGGAGGCCAAGGGGTATAAGTGCAGTTGTAACCATTAACGTCTACAGCAGAAGCGCGACCAACGACATACAAGGCTATTTGTTTTTTATACATTAAATAGATGCATTTTAACTGTTAACAAGTAAGAAAATCATGTTTTAAGTGTAGATTATGAAACATTTTCCAACACTCTCTGAAATCTTTAAAAATCTTTGCTATTTAGGGTAATAGAGTGTTACTGTTCATAGCCAAATATGTATTCAATAATTTTGAACAGCCCTATGATTTATCTGTCGGTTGATATATACTGCATAATGGGGAAATTTAGTTTAGCAAAAAAACGCATAACAGTTTGAAATTTCTGTTTCAGCAGCTTTTACTAATAGATGGAGACACACTTGCATACTTTCGTTTATCCTGTAGTTTTCCTTGAACCTTTATTATACGTCAGTATTTAGCTAAAATTTAGTTCAAACTAAAACACTCTTAAGACTACTGAATCACATTTCCAGAAATGACCATGTATAAAATTTTGTGCATTATCCTGTATATAATTTTATATATATTTTACAAGCATTTCTTAGTAAACTGAATGCAGTTCAGCATTTGACTCATTTAAAAGCAATCCTTAAGTAAATTATGCTCATATTCAGTAACCTTTACGAAATCTTTTGTATAGCCCTGTATATGAACTATAGCATTTATATGAATTATAACATATATATTAATATGTATAAATTTAGTGAAACTTAAAAGTGTAATTCATAATTAAAAAGGCATTTCGTCCATCCATCAATCATCATCGATAATACACAGTACTTCGGATAGAATATACTATTTGAAATCTTTTTTGTGTACCTGTAAATACTGAGTACTTCATATATGTTCGAATTAACTTATATTAAGACTCTGCAATGTATATGAATTTTATTATACATGAAATTTGTAATATAATTAAAATATATTGTAAAAAATTCCCTTTTTCATTAGGTAATGTAAATCTTTTGCGTAGCCTTGTAAATAAAAAGTATCTATTCTTCTCACCTCATATTTTACAGAATGTTTATTTTAATGCAATTCGTAAATGCATATAATTTTTAATATGTTTGACAGGTTGTAACATCTTTAAAGTTCATTTCAAACGAGTTTTCTCATAACCCGTAATTTAATGGAAAACTGTTGATTGTTCCTGTAAATAAACTAATCGTGTTAGAAACTCCGTGTTGAGGTAAACATGAATAATTCCCAAAAATTTCTTAGCATTATATGCTATAAATTAAAATCCGAATATATTTACGAGAGTTAGGGCACGGACAGACAAACTAAAATCATATTCACTTTTCAAATTTGTTGGAAATTGTTAAAAATATAAAATTTCAATGCTTCGAAACTTAAAATAAAATTTTATAACTTATATTAGAACAAAAAATTTTCCTTTCATTCATTTATATCAACATCGTTCATATTTATTTTTTTCGTAAATTCATTTTTTATTTCATAATTTTTCGGTTTTTAGAATTTATATTAAAACAAAATTTTGTCCTATCATTTATTTGCATCAACATTGTTCGTAAGTTTTTCATAAATACAATTTTTTATTTCATAATTTTTCATTTCTTGTGCTGATTCGGCACTTGTATTCTTTAGTTTCCAAGCACTTTTCATTACTGCTTGGAAGCCAAGGGATACAAGTGCCGAATGATGATAAACATTGCTTAGTTATAAATAAAAATAAAAAATTTATTCCACATTTTTTAAACAGTTATTGAAATAAAAGTTCAAAAATCATTAAGATATAAGCAGCATTTTCATATCTCAATTCATTCAATTGCAATTGATGTTTAACTTTGAGCTCAATTTACTCGAAATCTAAATTTTGTCATTTGTATCCCTTGGCTTTTGGGGTCCTCATATATATATATATATATTGATTTTTACTGTAGTCATTTAATGTATTTTCATGCATAAAAAAATCATATTGAGAAAAAACGATTTCATACATTTAAGCGTGTTCAAAAATAAAAGCCACATGTTTCCATAGTGACAAAATTAAATCAACAATGCTCAATTGGACTTTGAACTTAAAATAATTTTAATTAATTTAAGTTATGAATTCCGTTTTAAATTGAAAATTTTGATGCTTGAATTTGAATATAAATAAATATCAATATCGATGTAAAAAAATTATACTTAAAACAAACTAAAACTGACAAAACTAAAGTTATTTACATCAAATTTATCTAAACAAGTTCAACACGAAACTTGTTTTACCTTAAAGTGTATTTGACATAAAAAAAAGGTATTTTTTGAAACTGCATTCCATCGCTAATCGATGAAAAATTGCCAAATAACGAAATTTTCATTATTTTTTATGGATGCTGTATTGAGATTACGCCGATTTTATTTTATTTATACAGGGTGATTCAGCTCGTCGGTGACAAACTTTAAGGATCGATAGAGCACACCTAGACGAACATTTTTGAATAGGGAATGTAGGGTCCCTGACGCGATGGTAAGGCGCTAGGCGCTTTCGAAAATTTGGGTGCCGAAATTCGAAACGTCATAAAAACTAGGGAAATGGTTAGATTTTCTTGCTTGTTGCGTCGAAATGATTCTGTTTGTTTAGACTTTCTTCAGTACCAATTTGATAAGCGTATCTCTTAAAACATGGATAGGGGGCGCTGCAGACTTTGGAGAGCTAGACAACAACTTTAAGCCCGTTATTTTGATAATTTAACACATGCTCGCCAAAGTTTATACTCTAACTTAAAGTTTGAACCCAAAAGTAGAGCCCTGCAAAAAGCGTAAGAGCCGGAATAAAATGTCAAAGTACAGGGTGGTCGAAACTCGAAGGCTCCTAAGAGATAAACAAACAGATTTCTTGACTTATGGCATGCATTTTCATGATTCTGTTTGCTGGGGCTCTCTGAAACTCAGTTGAACGGTACAAAAAGAAACATCGATAGGGGGCGCTTTGGGCAAAAAACATAATTCGTTGACATTTCGGACGCTAACTGGAAACGGGGCGCTACGATCAGTTAGTAATAATGAAAACACATTTTCTACCTCTTCTCAACACTTCTGAATAAATTTAGACCAAAAACATCAATGATACTGGAAATTTATTTACAAAAAATAACACTACAGAAGATGCTCGAAATTTCGACCTTGGGCCATGATGCAGGCTTCGCACCTCCGTCGCATTGAGGAGTGTGTGTTTCCAACAACGCCAGGAGTATCTCTGATCTGCCCTGCAGCTGCCACAATGCGCGCCACAAGTTCTTCAGCACTGCTGACAGGTGTATGGTATACCTCGGCCTTCAGGTAACCCCAAAGGAAGAAATCCAAGCAGGTGAGGTCTGGTGATCGGGCAGGCCAGTGAACTGGACCCCCACGCCCGATCCACCGCTGGCCATACCTTGCGTTTAGATGGAGACGCACGTCGTTCGTGTAATGGGCCGGAGCTCCACCGTGCTGGAACCACATCTGGCGACGCGAACCTTCGGGTACGTGCGCCTCCTCCAGAAGCTGCGGCAGCACTTGATCCAGGAAAATCAGGTAATTTCCACCTGTCAGCCGTTCAGGTAACAAATAAGGGCCAATGAGGCAATCCCCCAGAATGCCGGCCCACACATTTACTGAGAAACGCTCCTGGGCTGCTCGGCTTCTGGTTTCATGTGGATTTTCATCACACCACACATGACTGTTGTGGGCGTTCCACATTCCCTCCCGGCTGAAGGTGGACTCGTCCGTAAACAAAATGCTGTTTACAAAACGGGGATCCCTGGATCTCATCGCCAAGTACCATCTTGAGAATTCCACTCGAGGGCCAAAATCCTGCTCTCTGAGCAACTGCACCCGCTGGATGTGGTAGGGGTGCAGATTCCGGGAACGTAAGATGCGCCACGCAGTTGCTTGCGAAATGCCAACATGTCTGGCGATATCTCTCGTGCTAAGACCTGGGTTGTCCTCAACCAGGTTAAGCACAGCCTCTTCGTTGTCGGGGGTGCTCACTGATCGCTCCCGTTCAGGCCTGCCTCCGTCGAAAGATCCCGTTGTGGACAACCTCTGGTGTACTCGAGCGAAGAAGGCATGGCAGGGGATTTGCCTGTTGGGGTAACGCTCGGCGTACAACCGCTGAGCGGCTCGTCCATTACAACCAGCAGCGCCATACGCCAAATGCATGTCAGCCAATTCAGAGTTTGTGTACCGTTCCATCCTACTACCGATCTGCAGACAAGTAACCCGAAGCTTAAGTAGGTACCGCACGTTCAAAAGACGTGTCTGCGCATACAACTACGTCATCTCGCGTTGTCGTCTACGCATTACGTATCTTTTGCATATCGATATGGTACGATATCTTTTGCATAAATCAGCAAAAAGCACCTTATGTAAATTTTATTGCGCGCATTGTGCATGATTGAAACCAGCTATGTTTGTTAAAAAAAAAAAAAACTGCAGTTTTAATAGCTTCTTATGATAAGTAAATTACTCTCTTGTTTTGTTTCTAACTGATCGTAGCGCCCCGTTTCCAGTTAGCGTCCGAAATGTCAACGAATTATGTTTTTTGCCCAAAGCGCCCCCTATCGATGTTTCTTTTTGTACCGTTCAACTGAGTTTCAGAGAGCCCCAGCAAACAGAATCATGAAAATGCATGCCATAAGTCAAGAAATCTGTTTGTTTATCTCTTAGGAGCCTTCGAGTTTCGACCACCCTGTACTTTGACATTTTATTCCGGCTCTTACGCTTTTTGCAGGGCTCTACTTTTGGGTTCAAACTTTAAGTTAGAGTATAAACTTTGGCGAGCATGTGTTAAATTATCAAAATAACGGGCTTAAAGTTGTTGTCTAGCTCTCCAAAGTCTGCAGCGCCCCCTATCCATGTTTTAAGAGATACGCTTATCAAATTGGTACTGAAGAAAGTCTAAACAAACAGAATCATTTCGACGCAACAAGCAAGAAAATCTAACCATTTCCCTAGTTTTTATGACGTTTCGAATTTCGGCACCCAAATTTTCGAAAGCGCCTAGCGCCTTACCATCGCGTCAGGGACCCTACATTCCCTATTCAAAAATGTTCGTCTAGGTGTGCTCTATCGATCCTTAAAGTTTGTCACCGACGAGCTGAATCACCCTGTATATATATGAACGTATATATTCTTATAAGAAGAACATTCTGTAATTTTTTCAATTCTTTTTCGAGAATTCTTTTGTGAAGACACCTTCCTTGTAAGCTGTAGTGGCTTGTTGGTGATCCTGGTGTTCGGAGCTTGTCGCATATATGTTTTCAATTGTTTGATAAATCAGTGATCAAAGGGCTGTATACTGAGTAGTGTGACTTGGAAGGCAGAAAAGGATTGCTTAATTTTTTGTCTTCGTTTTAATTTATTTATAAACTATGTTGCGTTTTACCACAAATATAAGGTGGAGATGCTACGCTTGTTTATTTCCGTATTGTTGTAAAGTTGTGGCGATTTCCGCTTGCATTTTCTGTGTTATAGAATGCGGAGCTTGCTTATAATGCTGACACAATATTTAAAATACTAGAAGACAGCCCGTCAAAATGACGTGTTTGCATTTTTAAAAGGATGATAAAAAGTAAGAACTGTGGTCAATCAGCCACTTTAGGCTTTAACAATTTTTAAAAATACAGCGATTAAGCATGGGGGAAAAATCTATAAAAACAAAAGAGAAAATTTTAACAGAAATTTGCATTTAAAACTCTAACAAAACTGTCTGGTGGATGGGGGAATTGTAATGAACAAATCGTAAATACATAAATTTTAAAAGAATAAAGTAAGCCAAGAAAATCAATTGTAAAAGATTATATTGTGAAACTACAGCCAAAAAATATCTAAAAATACTGAGAGAAAATAATAAAAATATCTAAAATGTATAAAAAAATTTCCTATTTTGACCCATTTTTTAGCTAATACTTAAAAGAAAACACTCTATAAGATCGAAAACAAATGTCAACAATAAAGAGTAAACAATAAACGTGTTCGGAAGACACACGCTCTGCGCGCGCAAGCTCAGGGGTTTTTACCGAGTACTATTCCGCTGTAAGATACACTCCATGTACCTGCCTCCTGAGCGCGCGCGCTCAGCGCGCATAGATCCCGAACGCGTCCGATAATTCCTGAGTCGTGATGGTACAAAGGAATCATTCCAAAGATTCAATCACGGAATTTGTCATTCTCGAATGGCAACAGTATTTATTTGCTTACATTGTTTGTTTGGTTTGTTTTTTTCCGTAATTGTTTGTTGTTTTATTTAGAACTTAAACATAATAATTAAATACTTTTTGTAGGTTTTAAAGAAAATGAGTAATGAATAAATCTTTCACATGTATATTTTCAAAAATTGAACAATTAGAATATCTGTGAACGGCTCGGAATAGTTAAGCCTAACGTGGACGCAGTTGCAATGTTTCCTTTTCTCGTGGATGGGTTGTCCCCGGAATCGTCATACACGGAGGGGTTTTATATATATAATTATATTCATTTATAAAATTTAAATATGAACAAGGAAATATATATGAACAACGAAGTGCTTTACTTACTAGGTTAAATACTCAAGAGATTTAGGATTCGATTGAAGGCGACAAATAAAGATAAATTCACAAACCAAGTACTTACTAGGAGAAACCTTCTCACTCATGTGGATCAGTATTCCCATCTGTTTGAACATACAGGGTGTTTCTGTTTCTTTTAAGTCATGAAAGGAAAATCCCATAAAAAAGAACCACTGACGAAATGAACCAAGATTTCACAAATATGCTGCCAAAGCAATGGAAATTTTTTAAGAAAAAAAAAAACTTGAAATGAATTGACAGATAGCGCTGCATATCCAGATAGCACTGTACATTTTATCGCACATAGGCGATAAAAATGTGAAGCACGCATACCTCGTGTTCATTATTTTACGGCCTTCCTCACTATGATTGTGCCATTGACGCTGAAAACGGTAGACAACACATTGAATATCTCTCGCGTTATTTGCAAAGTTACGTACGAATGCGAATATAGTTGCAGTCCCTTTTCCCAATTACTGCATTCTGCGAAACAATGGACAAAAATTAGAGAAAAATTAAACTTTATTATTCATATCAAAAGATACAGAATGCAATAATTCGGAAAAGAGAGTGCAAACATCAACAAGATGAAACGAAATAGAAGTATGGAATAAAGCATTCGTAAGGAACTGCGCAACTAACGCAAGATATTTTCAACGTGTTGTCCATCGTTTTCAGCGTTAATGACACAGTCATTGTGAGACTATCTATAGGATAATGAACACGAGATATGCATACTTCACATTTTATCCCTAATGTGCATGTTTTGTGCTGAAGCTCATCTCCTTACTTTACTTCATACACAGTGCTATTTGTCATTTAATTTAAAGAGTTTTTTCCACCACGCTTAAAAAATTATCATTGCTTTGGCAGCATATTTGTAAATTTCAGATCATTTGATAAGGTCCGTGGTTCTTTTGTTTTAGGGTTTTACGTTCACGACTTCACGAATAAAAAAATCCTGTAAAAGGCTTAGGAACCAATATGCGTCTTACTCCAAGTTGCTGTTCCATGAAATTTCGTTATATAAAAGAGTTTGTCCTGATTGACTTATAGTAAACACACAGCCCAAACTACAAAATATAGAATCGTGAAAATGGGGTAGGGGGAATAATTCTTAAGACTTAAGTTTGCATTAAGAAAGATTTTTTTTAAATTTATCTCTCTCAAGAGGGTTAAAGGATGAGAACGAAAGTTATAGATTATCTGATATATATCAGAAGCCGTTTCATGTAAACGAGTGAAATTCAAGAAAATAAATGCAATAAAACAATAATTAAACATGTATTTCAGCGATTTTAAAAATTACCCCTTAACGAGATTAAAGTGTCGACAATTTTAAAACATTTGGCATATCTCAGCTGCCACTTTAGGTAGGAACGTGGAATTCCAGAAAATAATTCTATTGAAAGAATAATTAAACACATATTTCATCAACTTAAAAAATTCCCACTAAGGGTGTTAAAAGAGGAGGGCGAAAATTTTTTATGACATTTGGCAATTCCAAGCAACAGTTCTAAATCGGAGGACGAAATTCAATGTAACAAAACTAAAAAAAGTTACATATATATATGAATTTCAGTGAATCTAGAAAATTTTCTTCTCTTTAAGAGGACTATAGGGGGAAATATTGAAACTGTTATATCATTTCGCCCGATCTAAGCAGTTACATTAGATAGAGACGTAAGTTACAGGAATACATCTACTAAAACTTGCTTAAACATGTTTGTTTTTCGATCTAATTCCCATCTAAGAAAGTTTAAGAGAAAAATTGCATATTTTAGGTTATTTTGCGAAATTTCAAAAGCAGTTTTAGGTTGGAACAATAAATCCAGGATAGCAAATGTATTAAAAAAATAAAGGCATATATTAACGATTTTAAAAATCCCCACGTGTCCACTGCGGGAATAAAAGGGGTAGTCTAAAATTGTAGCATTCGCCATTTTGTTTAAGTAGAAGCGAGAAATGCAATATAATAAATCTATTATAAATAATTAGATGCACTACTTCAGTGTTTTACAGCTACTTTGTCTACTACTGTCTTAAATCCGTAGTCACAAAATAACTCATATTGAGCCGAAATCCACTCATCCCAGGATTTAAAAGTCAGTTTCTCGTAAAGAGTTGAAACAACTAGAACGAACGAGTTGATTCTAAGCAATTTAATTAAAACTATTAGCAATTATAATTTAAATAAGCAATTTAAAGCAAGATGAGTAAAACTTTTAAGAAATAGCTCATACACGAACCAATAAATTACAGAAGCCAAATCCACTATTTCATTTTAAGAGTGTACGTTGCCAACATCGTCTTTGAACTGGGTAATTTAAGATTAAATTAATGAGACGACACTAATGCATATTTGATTAGATATTGAGTAAAAGGGAAAAAACATTTTCTATATATATTTCGTTTGAGTCAAGACTCTTTTAGATATCCAACAACATAACAGCAGAATTCTGCTAGTTTAAGATATTTTATTACGCTTTAAAATTGATGATAGTAAATCTCTTACTGAAATATTTTTCTTATCACTGAAGCATTATTATTAACAGAAAAAAACAGAAAGAACACATGAAGATTGTGGGAATATTTCTGAAATATAACAGATGCCAATACACATTCCTTAAACATATCCCTATAATGAAAAAGAGACACAAGTACACATTAACCTGTAATTACGATATGTTTACTTGATAAAGTATCTTATAATATGTAATTTATATGTGAATGCGGATTATTTCTTCCAGTAATTGAAAGTGTTTCACTAAAGTAGGAGACTATTATTATTATCAACGTAAAATCCTCATCGAAAATTACATTTCGAAAAGAAACAAAAGAAATTTATTACATCTTTATCTTTGTTCTGAAAAGGAGAAAAGATAACTAAATTATTATTATATATATATTGTTCGGAATTCTGCGTGAACAATTTTTGGCACGCATTACCAGTTTCATTTTATTAATGATAACATTTTAATTTTTAATGAGATATTTGTATCTCGAGGCATAAATTCATAAGAAAAACTTGTGAAAGATCATAAAATATTTTGTTGATAAATAACACTAATGCTTAACTAATTATGACAACATAAATATTTAGTTTGATAATAGGTTATCTCACAATTTATTATATGCATCATTATTAACGTAATTGAAAAAAGGGATTTTGTCTTCTTTGATGTCAAAATTAATTTTAGGGTTATGTAATCAAATTTATGTATAGGTGTACGTGCATACTTACATACATTTTTCTGTATAAAAATGCAAAGTAAAAATATGAACTTGCTTGATAATAGTTTCTATTGCTACCTTTAATAAACCGGATTAACCCATTGACTGTAACACAGACTATGAAAATGTTGAATGTATCCAGTATTTATACAGCAGTAAAAATTAAACATTTGTATTTTTAAATAGTAACATCTGATTTATTTAAAGATATAAATTATGCAATTAAAAATTACAGATAATTCTATACTGGAACTCTTGCAAACGTAAAAACTAAATATTTTTTCGAAAAAAAGTACATTTGATTGAACTCTGAGTAGTGAAGTATTTATAATATTTCTATGATCATGTTTCACCATTTATTTTCCACTTACCGCTCTTGGCAATTATAGTTTTGTCATCCTTAAATGAAATACTATGCATTTTATGATGTTACTTTTATTCATAATTTAATTAATTTGTTCAGTCCTTTGCCAAATCGGAAGATTCTTAAAGAGAAATGAAGAATTCAGTACATTTATGTTAGCCGGACAAAGGGGATAAATTGCTAAACATTATTACCGCCACATTTTTCACATTTCATAATTTTTACTTAATATATAACATACTACTTGATTAGCCCGTCAACCAACGTCGCCAAATTATATAAATCGACATGATATTTACTTTAAAGGACGAAAAAAACAATAAAATTAGTAAAACATTAATAAAAATGCGAATAGAAAGTTAAACTAAAAATCAAATGATGACGTAATAAATACGTGTACCGTGCATTACGTCATATGAATATGACATTTATGATCATACACAAGTAGCATTTAATCTTATAGTTTAGCGATAGTCTTTTGGTCAACGTGATAATAAAGCAGCAATAAATATAATTATTTCATTCATTCATTCACTTTATTTGAAATACACAACTTTAATTTAAAACTGAAGCATTTGAAATTCAGGACTTATACTAATTTCTTAAAAAACGAAGAAGGAAAAAAAGAAATGAAAATCTAATACCAAAAACCATGACATTTAATTTCAACATCAAAGCATTCTTTTAATTTTTCACGCAAAAAAGAAAAAATGCTAACTGCCGAGTTAAAAAAAAATTGGCAAGATTTCTATCCAGCTATCAGAATAGTACTAAAAATTGTTTGCAATCATGGCATTTTTTATGGATCTTTACTTAAAAACAATGATTTGCTTTTTACTTGAAAACAAAGTTTGATTGAAAAAGGCCTGTTACAATTACCTATAAGAAAAGTAATTTATTTATTATAGTCACATAAATTGCTCTATTGCAATAGATGAGATGATGACGATCCAATTTAATAGCCGCTTAGTATCAAAATTGCTGCCTGGCATACAAAAAACGAAGTGGCCAGCCCGGAAGTTTTCATGACAGTCACATGACTTAAGCTATTATTATAGAGATGAATATAAATAGTCCTTCCGGCAGTGCCGGGAGGAAGAGGTAGCTTTCATAAATTTATTTATTTTTTTTAAATTAAGTTATATTATTCAAAAATACTAACAAGGAAGGTCTCCATTGGGGGCATACTCAGAATTTTTTGAAAAAAAAATACGAATTAAACTACTCATGTAGGTAATAAAGGATCAGTGAAAATTAGCGGCGGAATTACATTATTAGATATGTAAAAAATAAAATAGTTTGGAATAATTGGCGTGAAAAGCTGAAAGCGACAAAATAAAAAGTGTTCTGAAATTGTTGTTTTAAGTTCTAACGCGTAAAAGAAAAATATTTTTTAACTTTTAATTTTTTCGCATTTAATTTTAAATTTTGAATTTTATGAAAAATTTAAAATGGCCGCCATTTTAAAACAAAATGGCGGATGATGCTGTCCAACGAACTCGGTTAAGACATTTGTACGTACTATGTACATACTAAGTTTCATTCAAGTCCGTTCATAATTAAGTGACAAATATCAGATTGTTTCAAAATGTCAGCCATAAGAAAAATCCAAAGTGCTATAACTCAATCATTTTTTAAGATATAGACAAAATAAAAAGTGTTCTGGAATTGTTGTTTGAGGTTCTAACACGTAAAAGAAAAATATTTTTCAACTTTTAATTTTTTCCCATTGAATTTTAAATTTTAAATTTTTTTTAAAATTTAAAATGGCCGCCATTTTGAAACAAAATGGCGGATGATGCTGGCCAACGAACTCGGTCGAGATATTTGTATGTACTATCTACATACCAAGTTTCATTCAAATCGGTTCATAAATACGTTAGTTATTGCATGACAAAATCAGGTATATATATATATATATATTATATATATATATATATATATATATATATATATGTCAACATTTGAACGGAGGGTGGTTTTGGGGTCTGGGGGTCATGATCGGTGAAAATATTTCAAAATTTTCCGGAAGTGCTTTCCTCCGGACGGCTGCAATAGGTAACTTTTTACTTTTTGTAATGAAAGCTACCTAAAAAAGATACACAAAATAAATACTACGAGATAACAGACACGAAAAATAATTACGCGTATGCATATCCTATTATAGATATTAATTTTCTTTTGATTTATGATAATATTACAATTATGTGTGTTTTTTCTGTTCCATTTAATCATAGAAACGTGCGATTAAATAAGTGAAATATAATTATTAGAAAAGTATTTTAAGTATATTTAATAAAAATTTCCTAATCAGATCAAAATAGATGCTAGTTTTATAATTTTTATTGAAATGTATTCATTAATGTTTATGTAATGCAACATCTAGTATGTGTTGATTGTTAGTTCCGTGTAACAATAATAACAACATTACAGATAATTGCAATGTAAACACGAAATGCTTTTTCTGTCAGTAAATTGCTTGAAAAGAAAATACGGTTATGTTAAACAGTAAAATTAATCATTTTTTGAAACTCTGTATCAACATAGGTATGTTTTGGTTCACCTTGTTATGATTATTCAAAAAATGTTCCAAACATTGACTCAGAGAATCACGTAATATTTCGTAGTTTGTAACACTATTGTTGTATTTTGCGCAGATAGCAAAACCAGTCTTCGTTTCTACTTACACTTAAATTTGTGACGTCATTTCAAAATGTTCATTGGCGGGTATGAAGTTTGATTTAAAATAAATGAGGAATAGGTGGGATTTTATCTTATATATATATATAAATATATACATATCTCTGGTTCATTTGATATTGTTTTATTCTGACATATATTTTTGAAGTTAGCCAAAAATCCTTGGAATAACTAATGCGTAATTAGTTTCTTTGGACCTAAACTATTTAATAGAAGAATAGACAGATTTTGGTTTAAAAAGAATGTTAATTTACATCTAGATAGGGAATGGATGAGACAGAGTGTCTTAATTTGATCTACACTATTCTGCACTTACATGCAATCTATTCGTAGAATCAGCTTTCAAAAGTAGAAACTAGTCGTATGTAGCCATTCCAAAATTTTCTTCTATATTTCATTACATGCTAATACTACCTATATGCAGCATATCACCAATACCAATTAGGTGATTTAAACCAAAATCTAATCAGCAATAATTTATGTTCACTTCTAACTGAATCGGATGTGTGAAAAAATTCAATGCATTGTTTTTTGAGATAAAGCTATAACAAATACCGCGAAAAGTGAAACTTAGTTGCGCCATCTTCTAAACGATTTAAACACAAAAGTAACCAGTACCAATTGATATCGGGGAATGAATGAATCTAAGGTTTTATTAAATTCAAGTCATTAGTTCCTCAGAAAGAGCGCTCATAGAATGTTTCACAAACACACAGACAGATTCAGAGATAGACATTTTATAAAAACAAAACTTAAGTTTTTCGAGATATCTGATCTGATAGTGAAGATACGGACAGGATTCTTCTTTTATTTTCGAGATTAAAATAGCTTTCAGGAAAATGGAATTGAAAAGCAATCTGTTTGGAAATTTTTAAGCTTATATTTCATGCTTTGATCGAGTTTTAGATATTTTCAGGAACAGCTATAGCTTATTCATGAATTCTATTCCTTTCTTAATGCATCGTTTAGCATACTTTACAATGTACATTGTTTACATTAATAAGAATATCCGAGGAGTTTTTTAAAATAGATTTATCGAATAGTGGTTCGTAAAAAAGAAAGCTAATGTATTTTGCGCTTTCAATTTCCTGTATTTATGATGCAATGTATAACCCAATTTGCTAGTTGCCTTGCTTTTACACCATATGACGTCACTTAAAATTATCCTAATTGAAAATCATGTTAAAAAATCGTTCTAATACATGACGTAATTTTCATTATTGAATGCATTTCTCATGTAACAAATTATTTTTTTTAAACCTTTCATTTCGTTTAAGATTCATGGCTGTATACATTATTTAATTTAAAATTGTTTGGAAATATAATAAGTTAAGCTTTTTAAAAACATGCTTGATATTCCCAGAAAATATTTTTCATGCATAATAATTTAATTTATTTTAGACACTTTAATTATGACTATATTTAATATCTGGGAATTTTAGATATGACGTTGTTGTCTTTTTTAAATGAATTTCGCTGGTAAAATGTCTTTTATTTAATGAATTTCATACATTTTAAGAAATTCCCTTGTTTCTTCGTTTAAAGTTTGATCATTTAATTCTTATATTTTAATTTCTTTCTGATTTTAATAATTTCAGTTTGCACTTTGAATTTGAAAATAACGACAAAAAGCATACCTAATTTTAATTTTCAAAATTTTCTGAAAAATATAATTTAACCACATTTTGTTTCACTATCAATTAAAGTAAAAGATAAACTCAATGATCAATTTGAAATTGACGAGTTGGTGAAATCTAATAATTATCATAGGTTTTCTCTGTCCTCATTTTTTCCCAAACAGTGGTATAATTTTATTGCCATTGCAGATTGTCCGCAAAGAAATGTAATTAAAATTAGAAAAAAAAATTAATGTTTCAAAAAATAATTCAAATTTTATAATTATATTACCAGTTTTGACATTTGTGATCAATACGGGTAATTAGTATCAACTTCTTAGCGAAAACTTCCATGTTTTAAATGAATATAGTCGTAAAACTTAATCATTTGTTAAATAGTTTCATAAATTGGTTTCATTAAAATTTTACATGTACAGGTTAGGTATATCTATCTAACATACAAATCTCATGAATACTGTTTAAATTATACGAATAGCGGTTAAAAAAGACTTATTCTTTTTAAGTATAAATAATAATAATAATAATTTATATACTGAAAAAATCGTTTTCAGTAGGTGAAGTCATAAAACATTTTTTATAACCTTATGAACTTTAAAACATCCACATAGTAACACAAATGTCAGACACCAGCAAATTCTTAACTGAAACTGTTATTAGGTATAAAATAAAATATATATATATATGTGTTATATCATTATTTTCAAAAAGACTTTTTTATTATTTTATGTTTAATTCGACCTAGCCTTCTTTTGTACGTATTTGGAAATTTAAGGAATTAAAACTCCAATACAAAGCGTTCCAACACGGATTTCGAATATTTAA
Source organism: Maratus speculifer (assembly GCA_964019185.1). NCBI lineage: Eukaryota > Metazoa > Arthropoda > Arachnida > Araneae > Salticidae > Maratus > Maratus speculifer. The sequence continues at coordinate 182,919,351 of OZ025298.1, read as the reverse complement.
TGTTAGACATACAGGTCAAAACTTTCTTAAAATGAATTTTCTGATTTTCAGTCTGCTCGGTATTTCGCGATTCACTTATATTCACAGTATGAAAACATTCGTCGTTAATATTTATCATAACATAAGAAAATTTCCTTTAATGTACAGATTCTTAACTTTGAACTCATTTCAATGTAGTATTTCAAGTTTCTCAAATAATTCGAATTTTTCATAATATGGAATAAATTCATTTTTTTATATATTCGTTAATCTGAAAATCACCAGAATCATTAGAAAACTAAAAATATGTAAATGAATAAATATAGAAGCATGCCATTTGTACAGAAATGATGGAAGTGAAACAGTGATTTTTGTCAATATAGTAAAATTTAACACTAAAATATTTCATTATTATTCAAAAATGGCACTTTTTGAGTTACGGATAAGCATCTAACGGATCTGTAAAGAGTACTACTGAATCGTAGTGTTATTCTTACGTAACATTCCTTCGCCTTTTTGAATTTCACAAATTTCATTTACATATGCAATGCATTTCAAACATTTGCATGTTCAACACAATTTATTAATTTATATTCCATTTCGTTAAAGTAAAAAAATAGATTAATGATAAAATAAAAAAATGTTTGATAAAAATTCTCTTCAAATATTAATAAAGAGTATTTAGTTTCCCACCTAAATTGTATTAAAAATTAAGGAGAATATAAAAAACGAACTGCAACATGTCGAAAGTAAATTTTGTAATAAAAAATTAATGACTAATATTCAATTTAAGTTAGTATGGAATAAAAATGAATCAAGCATTCAATAAAAGTTCTCAAAGATAATATAAATATATATAACGATATTATAAAAAATGCTTTGAGTATTGATAAAGGTTAATTTTGAAAAATGTCATGAAAATTGCAAAAAAAAAGGAAAAGAAAAAAAAATCTTTTAAAACTTATAAAACATAAAATAAAAAAAGACATTTATCAACATTTTATTAGACATTTTATTGACTGCAAAATACTTATAAAATAATAACTAAATAAAGATTTTTTTTATTTATTTCTAGCAAAGATATATATAAATATATATATTGCATTTAGAAATAACATTTAATTAAAAAAAGAAAGTAAAAAAATTTTCAAAATTCAAAAAATCCCTAAAAATAGTTTAAAAAAGATAAATGATGAATCTCAAAATAACCTTGGAAAAATTTTCCATTGCACATCATAAGAAATTATTCGCGCATAAAAAAAATGTGTTTTAATAAATAATCTAATAAATGCTATTGTCATGCATAAAAAATAGCATTTTAGCAAGATTCTATGTCTAAAGCATTGAAAATTATCATCAGTGCAACATTTTTGCGAAATTATTACATATCAACAGCAAAGCATTTCGAAACAATTTGATAAACATAGTGGTTATCGTAAACATTTTTGTAAAGAAAAGCTATATTTTTAATAAAAAATATCACGATATCTTAAAATAATATTTTAAAGGTAGTTTTTATTACTAAAAAAACTTATAAATTATAAATGCCGAAAGCATTTTGTTAACAAAAAAATGTATCTTGTTCAATTATACAGCAACACAAAAATGAAAATTCATTAGCAAAAACTAAAAAATTATGAAAACAGATGTTGCATTATAACAAAAAGAGATGAGCTATAAATTTTTATCTGACATAAATCGAAGAAATTCATTCATTTTAAATTTTGATAATTATTTCTTTTGCAAGGTTAAGATTTTAGAAGATAAAAAGTAATCGGATTGCAGCGGAATATGCATAAAATTTTTGTTACTGAAATTTATGCCTTGTATCTATAACAAAATATTTTTCATAAAAATTATTTAAATTTACTTTTAATGATCTGAAAATAAGTTATGTTTATATATATATATCTTTAATTGAAAATAAGTTTTTATTTTCTCAAACAAGAACTTAATACACTTTAAGATAGTATATCTTTTTGAAAATCTTCTTTAAAACAAAAACAAGTACTAAAATACGTGACCGGAATTAATAAATACAATTTGTATGATTATTTTATATTTTACTGTTTTAATCTTATTCTGAATGATAACAATTAATGAAATAATGCATTCATAAAAGAAGACGTGTGATGAAAAAATTGAAAATTACTTTAATTTCTGATATTTTTTTAGACTTTTATTAAAGAAATTACATTGAAAATTTTACTTTTTTAAATTTTATAACTTTTGGATCATTAAGAAGTTTCAAAAGTATTTATTTTTAATTTAAATAAATATATTTTTCTGTATTAGAAGTGTTTTCATTACATCCTATAGAATTTCCCCATTTTAAGGGCAATAATTTTTACATAAATGCATGATTCGGAATAACCAATGTTGAATTGAGTTTAATATATTTTATCAACATTTAAAATCTATATACTTAAAAGGAAGTCTAAATTTGGAGGACTAATAAATGTTCAGCACAAGCTACTGAACCAAAAATTATAAAAATTGAGATAAATATATCCTGGGATAAATATCCCCAGGATAACACTGTTTTAGCCTTTTGGTAATTAAAACTATTTTATAAAAGTTACAATCTTCTTTAAATACTTAAAAAGAACATTTCCTATTCACTATTAATCTAACACACTTATGAACCCATTTTTAGGTGTAGATGGAGTGCTTTGTATTAAAACAGCTTTTGGTTTTTTCATTGTTGAATTATAAGTAACGAATAAATCTGAATTATATGAAAATTTAAAAATATAACAATGGTGTGTATTTGAGAACAGAAAAAAATATTTTTTTCAGCCTATTGTACAGAAAGTTTTAAATAAAACTTCTCTCCTTAATTTTCCAGACAATACACCAATTTCCCAGTTTTTTTTTCTCATTCATTAAAGTCTACATAAGTAGAATCTAAATCAGTGATACTAACATGATCATGAAATACCACTTTAATCTATGAAGAAAATCAAATGAATACTCATCTAATATAAATTTTATATACAGGTTTTTCTTAACAGAAAAATAACATTAAATGAAGATATATCCAATTCTCAAAACTAAACAATATTTCAGATTTTGAAAATATAAGATTTTACCACAGATTTTTAAAGATATATCTGCCCTATATATAAAAAATCATAATAAAAGGAAGCATTATGACGTGAATTCGTGAAACGATTTTATAAAACGACTATTTAAGTGACTGATTTTATTTTACAGCAATTTTCTTTCTTCTTTTTCCTTCTTCATACTTCTTGACGCAATCAAAAAACAGACAAATACATTCTCTAAATACAATCATAAAAAGTAATTATTTGAAAAAGGAACTTGTTTGATTAATGAACATTTTTCAAAGTAATCATATATATGATTTTTAGGATCATTACACTAAGTATGCTAATGATCCTGTTACCAAAACCTTTTTTAACATATTCTGATTTGTGTCGCATTTTGTTGCTTTTTAGACAATGGTAACTTATATACAGGGATGCAATAACTGACCGCCAGAATATCAACATTCACCACTAAATTTTATTAGTACTTTTTGCCTAATAAGCATACTAATAATTCTCCAAAACTAAGTTAATTAAATTTAATGATGATAATTAGCACACTGGTACTTAGTTCATTCATCCCTATATTACATATAGTTCTAAACCTTGTTATGTACCGTAAATAGGAGTTTTATGGATGCAGTGAATGGTCACACTCGTGAATACTCTCTATGAAGTAAGCAGAGTCAATAAAAAATCATTCTAAAAATAAAAATACAATGCTATTGTTAAGTCTTCAGAAAATGACACTAGTTATTATTTCTGAAAGAAGATACTAGATGGTAGCATTAAACATTTGATCCTGACAAAACGAGACTATTGTTGACTTTAATTCATTGTTATTTCTTACTATTTTCTAATTCATCTGTAATTTTAAAATTCCTAATATGTTTTTTCATATGAATATTTTGCATTTATTCATGTGTAATCCATCTTTTAGATTGTATTCTTTATTCAGCAGATTTGACTGCGTGACTGTGTTTAGAACAAAATGTTAAGATTCGAAAGTATGTTTACAAAATCTCAAATCTAATTCTTCTATTAAAACTCTCTAAAATCTCAAGTAATATTCTTTATTCGTGTGAAAAACCTCATCATTAAAGGTTATATAAACATCAAGCAAAAATATAAAATAGTTATTTCAAGAAATCACTACTTCATAAAAATGAAGACTGCCACTGGAATAACGAAAAGGATACTAGTGAATGCCGTCAACGACGAATGTTTCTACAGGTAAAACCTCTCTTCTGATTATGATAAATAAAATCTCTCTTAATTCATTATAAATCTCTACAGCTGTTTTGATTTAAGAAATTATAAACACGAACACATACCATAACCAATTCCAATTTATTTATGATTAACAAAATAATTATGTATATTTTGAAATAAATATATTTTTAATATAATTAAAAAAGATATGTATATGTATTTATTGCCACTGATTTTCGGAAATGTTCTCAATTAGTTTGTGAAAAAAAAAGTATGATTTTGGATTAAGTATCACAAATTCCTTTTTTCCAAAATATACACAGGAAAAAAGCGAAGTATATGTTGAAAATTTTGGTTAATGTGAATGTGAAAGTCCAAGATATATATATATATATATAACGCTGCCGAATCTCCAGCTTTTGGCGCAAGACTATTATCGTAGAGGAAAATTGTTCTTTTAAATTACCCAAATGTTCCAATTAAATAAAAGAACAAGTTTCTGCAATAAAATATCGATATCCAAAAACGACGAGACTTGGTAGCTCTGAATTTATATATATATACTCAATAGTTGTTCAAAATGCGAATGGTAAAATTTAAAAAAAATATCATAAATTGATTTTTAGAATCATTAAAACAAAATCTAATGTTACTGCTCATTCAGCAAAGTTTTAAAATATCCTCCTCCCGCAGTTTGTTTTCTAACGATTAAAGTTAAATTTAACTTTTTAATTTCAAAACTTTACACTGCATAAATCCTAAATAACTTGCTGTGTTATATTGAAAAATAATATATACCGAACACAGAAATTTCTGTTTAGTTTTCATTTTAATATTTTCAAGTTTATTATTTCATTTTTTATATACGATAGCCTTAATCTTACTTTTTAAGCATAAGTAAAAAGAAGACGTAATTCCCAATCCATGGCTATTTTTGACATTTTTGGGGACAATTTTAGTAATAATAAAATACAGGTTGCATCAGGTGTTTAAAAACGACTGAATACAAATAGGAATATACACTAGAAACAGAGTATTTTATTTTATCTTATTTTAACGTTCTGAACTGGTGACCGTATGCACACTGGATGACTTCATTCATTTAAACCCCTTCCAATCGCAAGAACCACTTATTCAGGCTGTCAAAACAGAATGCATGTAACGATCAGATGGGTGTTATGAAAATTTGTTACTTCATATTCAACGACTGAACTTCAGACTCACAGCATTGTTATTTGGATGACTAATAATTTCCCTCCCAACTACGCCATGTACGTATGTATCATGCGATTAATGTCCGCAAATTCAGTATCATATCAACATGAACGCTTTGGCCATCCATTTCTGGGTTTTATACTGTATATGTAATGAAGTATAGTCTTCTTTAAAAATGTATGGCCACCCATGTGTTTCAGAAGTAATTTAGTGCTTTAACTCCCCAGATTAATGAACGGCGTTGACTGCATACCTTGAAGAAAAAAATGTGTAAATATGAAATTGTCTTCGCTACTCAGGCCATCCTCCCTCTAGAATCACCATTGAGACTAAAAAATTTCTGAGCATGTCTGCCGGAACCTCTTTAGGATTTTACACTATCACCATTATTTTTGCTGTTCATTTTGTTGACCTGGGGAAAGTTTTATTTTTTTTTATTATTAAAATGAAATAAGTACATTCTCGGTATCTCATGATGTTTCAGCTTGTTCAGAAGGTACTTGTCTTTGTTCAAGCAATTATGTCTACTCTTTCGGGCAAAAATTGTGTTCTCCTCATCCCATATGGCCTCTAACCGGCTAAGTCTCCATCAACCTGAACCGCGAGTTCAGCGCTTAACTCTCCGTTGTATGTAAATTCTAATTCACCGTCAACTCAACCTGCCGAATTCTGAGGAGAAACCGAAACAAAAGTTGAGTTACTCAACCTTGATATGGGACAGAGGTTATTCGACCGCGCATGCTCAGTCCAAGCAAAGATGGCGGCTGTTTTGAATTGAACATTGGTGGATTTTTTTTCACAGAGATCTGTTTGTAACTCACTAGGTAAACGAAATGTTAATTATAAAAGATGTTATAAAATAATGAGTTGCTTTAAATTTTTGAGGGTTTTTTTTACCTCTATTAACGAAAATTACATTGATTTGTAATGAGTCTCTAAGCTTTGAAGGTTTGAGTTTGCCTAGCAATTTTGATATCAGGTAGCGCCATCTGTTGAATATGAATAGAAGGAAAGTTTTGAAAAAGGTTCTTTGAGTTATGAAAAATTTTGCTTACATAATTTAATTTTTTTTAAAATAATAATAAAAAAGCAAAGCAGTTTTTTTTCTCACATTTCAGTTTCAGCTTTTTTACTTAATTAAAGCATGCAATCGTAAAAGCAAGAATTTTATGACCGCAAAATAATAAGCCGTTGAACCATAATACACTATAATAATTAATTTTCTTACTTGTTTTAAATAATTACTCTTGTTTAGTTTAGAAAAAGCATTTTTCTGAAGAAGTATCTTGAAATTTTTCGCATTTAAAAATTTGCACATCAATTACATTAGATAAATTAATTACTACATTAGATTTACGTTAGAAAAAATATATGAAAAAATAGATGCATTTTCAATATTTTAATTTTCGTTGAAAAATAAATAAACTAGCTCGTTAATTTCTTTTATTCTAATTACTATTGCTAGCCTGATTAGAAAATCGTTTATTAAATTTAATTATTAAAGAAAAAAATATAATTTTTTTAAATCAAGTAACTTGAAAAAATGAAAAAATGGTACTGTAAAGCAAAATCTTGTAAAAATAAAAATCTTATAACTGTATTGGTATTTCTAATCTTTAAATCTAATTTTGTGAAAAAACAAAACTACCAAATCAAAACGTAATTCGAAATTTATCGATCTAAAAATTAAACACAAGTATGTATTTCGAATCTTGTTTTTGCTTCGCAATTAAAAATTGGTGGTACGCGAGGATCGAACGCATGAACGCGATAAGTATGTCATGTGATACTTTTGGCCAATCAGATACATCATGACCATCACATTTCAACCTGAAGTTCACTAACCCAAGGTTGACTAATCTCGGCTGTAAAGTTAGCGATGAATTTCAAATATTAACCGGCGGTTAGAATGGCTAACCTGAGGTTTCTCAACTGTGAGTTGAATCGCGAGTTGAAGGTTGATCGAGACTTGCCCGGTAAGAAAGGTTCTCATGAATTACATATCATATTGCGGCCTCATTATTCTGCATTTATCTAGCGAGTGGCTCCATACACTTCGTAGGACTTTCATTGACTTGACTAATAGATTCTGGTATCTTCATGATTACATATTGTTGGCAAAATCGTTTCTTGCATGAAACATTTACCACACGAAACTTGACAGCATTCAGTTCTCTCCTTACACTAATGACGTATAGCCACTAATGACGTAACACTATAGTAATGACTATACACTATGTATAGTAATGACTAGACACTAATGACGTAAGTTTCAAGAATGGGACAATATCTAAATTAATGTGTTATCAAAACAGCATGTATCTACATTTCCTCAGATACACTAGGTTCTGAGTACTTGTTACTTGCAACAGAAAAAGATTTGTTACTCTGGCATACAAGGTATTTTTTACCATGCCACATCCTGTATACCGGGTGTTTCTTTAAAAACAAAATTGGACGAGAATATCTTAAAATCATCTAATGTAAAATTTCCTGAAATGACGCATATAATAACATTTTATTGTTAAAGAAACACATAGTAGGGATTTCTTAACTTAAACTAAACGTTCGAGATGTAATATAGTTAGAATTGAAATGTATTCCTTTAGAAATACGGCATAAAATCATAAAAATAAAAATATTTTCTGGACATAACTTTAAAATGGCATAAGAATTGCGAAAACGTATTTTTAGCTTTTTATTAAATTCTTTTCAATGTGGTTTGTCACAGATGTTACTCTGCTGAATCATGAAACCTTATTTTTCAAATAATTAGATACAACAAGTAGATCAGATATATGCTGTACAGAAATCTAAAATTGTTTTTCAAGAAACAAACTTGTTGACTTTGGATCTCTGAGATGTATTTTTTCAATAAAAGGTTTTCTTTTTATATATCACACATAATTTATGTATAAATCTGTTGCGCGTACGAATATTTTTACTTATTAAAATTTATCTTAATATCTGATGTCATTTTTACGGTGGCGACAGCTGTCGATTACATTAAATTTCTGTAAAATTTCTTTGCAGTTTATCAAGATTCAAAACACCTCCCATTTTTTTTACGGCCTCAAATAAAGAAAAAAAATGTCTTTTTTAAACGCAAATTATTGAAAACTTCTAACAGAATTTCACCACTTTAACTGTGTTAAACATGGGGACCTTACAGGTAAAACAAAGTTAAATTAAATAATATGATAGTCACAATAATGGGGCCTTTGTGGTTTCTCGTCAATGAAAGATTAAAAATATAATAAGAGAACATGACATTACTATTCTACATGGCCAAGGGTGAGTGGTCACATGCGATTTTTAACTTTTGTTATTGATCTAGAAAATATTGAGGAATTATCCTGAAACACCAGGATGTAAACAGAATAGTACAGGTTATATATTACATTTTCCCCCGAAACCTTATAGGGGACTGTCAACAAATTGAAAAAGTATGAATATCATTTGGATAGCCCTGTCAATACTAATGTAACAAAAGCGTTCAAACTTTACATCATGATTAAGTCTCTTATTGTATTAAAATGTGTTAATTTTTATGAGGACAACGTGTATACTCGTAGGAAAATTAATCTTTTCATTAAAAAAGTCCGACATTTTGTCATTTTTTTGTGCAGATTAGATGAATCGATATAGATTAATGCATATTTGGCTTGTTTTATAATAGTTTTAAATTATTTTTTGTCGTGCCACGTAAATTTGTCTCAGGACTGAGGAGGTTAAGGATTCTGCAAATTATAAGCAAAATACTTGCAAAAGTTGTGACTGTTTTTATAAAAACTTTAATTTCTTTACGAGTATACATACTATCTTCATAAAAATAAACACAGATTATTACAATAAGCCACTTAAACATCAATCTACAGTTTGAACGCTTTTGCTACATTAGTTTTGACAGGGTTAGCCAAAAGATATTCATTTTTTCCATTTGTCGATGGTCCTCTATTGGGTTTCGGAAAAAAAGTCTTCCGAATATATGTGACCTGTACAATTTTGTTTGCACACCTGTGGTTTCAGGATAATTCCTAATGTATTTTTCTAGATATTTTAACAAAACGTCAGAAATCGCAAGTAGACGATCACCTTTGGCCATATAATGTATTTTGCAACCATAGTAAAATCCTTCAATTTTAAACATCAAAATGCATGTTTTCTTTTGCTTTTGTTGTAGAATTATAATGTATTATTTTAAAGACAAAACGAAGAAAAATAACCAAATGACAGGTGTAGCAATTTCGGTTGCAGGTTAGTGATAACAATTTAGTGAAATTAACTTTAAATTCCACCAATCTAAATTTTAAGGCAAAAACATATCACTGGTAACAGGTAACGCTGAAATCATGATGAGGGGGACAATGGCCTCATTCATAATTTGTTCTTTTGCTGGAATTTATTAATGTCTAAAAATTGTCCAATTTCATATTTTACATTGTCGAATAGAAAAAAGTGCTGCCAAATGAAATTTTTTTGAAAATTGTACATCATATTTCTGATTTTTAATAGATTTTAAAGTAATTTTAAAATATGTATGCAGCCGACTTACGAAATATGAATTCGTTTACACTTAATACAGTATTATAGGGAGATGTGCATAAATAATGCTGCAATCGTATTTATGGTGGCAATGACCGCATCCATAAATGTTTCTATAATTCGTTTTTGCAATAGATTTCTAGTTCATCTATTATTGAAGCTTTATGGTTTGTTTTTAAACATTGAATTGACATCATCTAGCAGCAGTTAATGTAAACAAATGTACTTTATGGTATACGCTTTTACAAATATTTAAAAAGCAGAACTGGATAATCAGTCGATAATTTGTTTCTAGATTTGAAATTTGTTCGTTTGAATGACAACGGTGAAGTGTTGTATTGATTATATTGTTTATAATAGCTTATTTATAAATTGGAACTTAATATAAGTGCGTTCAAAAGTATCAACACAACAGAAGATTTCAAAGTATTTTTTTTTAATTAGTGAAAGTTAATTTCTTTTTCACATTTTAGTCTTAAAAAAATAATTAAGAGATTTATGCTCTAAAAATTTTCTTAAATAATAAAAATTTATCAAAACAACAAAAATAAATGTATCAAAACATTAAGCACAGTAGTGTTAACAGAACAAGAATTTAAAAAAATCAATACTTGATTATTGCCCCTTTCTGCTGAATTACTTTAAACATATGGCCTTCCATCGATAAAATGAGGTTCTGTATTGTTTCTGGTTCAATTTTAAACCAAGCGTTCTCAATGGCATCTTTGAAATCTTTAACTGAAGAATACTGCTTTCCATTTGGATAAACTGCAAGAGTGAGAATGCCCCAAATATTTCCTATAGGGTTTTAATTGCTCGCCATTTCAAAACATACACTTTTTTTGACTTAAGACAAGATGTAGTTGTGTTTGAGGTATGGATCGAAGAATTATCATGTTGAAATAACCATTTTTCTCCCCCCAAAACTTCGACAACAGGAAGCAAATAATTGAAAAGTGTCTCTTGGTAGTTTTCAGAATTTTAACGACCCTTATGAATGCTAGAGATGTCTGACCATTGAAAGAAATTGCCCCCCATACCATTACAGAACGACCATAATGTTGTCGGCTAAATACACTTCTAGGTTCTTTGCGGAGATCATGCCAATAGTAAAACCCATCAGGGCCATCGAGGTTCCATTTTTTTTTCATCAGTGAATATGACATTCAGCCACTTTTCGCCAAATGACATATGCCCTTTGCTCCATTGTAATCTAGCTTTTTTATGGTGTCGTTTGAGTCACGGTAATCGAGCCATTTTACGTATTTGGTGGATTGGAATTCCAAAACTCTTCTATGAAAAGTTTTTTTCGATATTTGTCCTCCAAATGCATGTTTTATTTGCAAAAGTGAGTAATTACCAGTTGAAGACAATTTTCTGATGCAGCTATCTTCGCGCACACTAGTCACTCGCGGCCTTACTGAACGAAATTTTCGTTTGAAATGATTACCACGAGCCAAAATTTGATAAATACCTCGTTTGGAACTTTTTAATGGACTTGTAATTTCAGAAACAGACTTACATTTTTTTCATATTCCAAATTTTTATCACCTACTCGTCTGAAAATTCTTTCGACTTAGGCATTTTTTCCTAACTCACAAACAACAACTGACTGCTTCTTGTACACCAAGAAATTTTTTGCGTGCGCAACCTCTTACATCAGATTGTAAAATTTGCATAAAAACGATTTTGTGCTTAAACTTTAGACACGGTTATTTTGGTGCTATCCTAAAAGTCCATGGTTTTAAATAAATATCAAAAGTTAATTTCAATGAATATGGTATTAAAATAGATTTATTAACATATACAAGACAGACATTGAAATAAAGTGAAAATTTAAAGTTTTATTTTAAAATTGCTATTTTGCTTAAACTTTTTACAGGCACTGTATTATAGATGGATATGATATACATATTTAATAAAACAATATGCTCAACAAACGTTATTTCAAAGAAAAGAAATTATCATTTACCTTCATATGTCAATATATGTTTTCCATTAAGGCTAATATGGCATTTAGCTACGGTCGATTCGCAAACCAGAATGGTTCGGACTGTACTGGTTAACAGCATTTTTCTCCACTCAGATTTTTTATAAGTAGATAACCACAATTCATCCAAACCATGAGAGGTCATAAAATACCACTGTCGTACCGAATCAAGTGCACAGTGTGCACATGATTCGGTGACATTCTATGGCTGAGTCTTTACAACAGAATTTGAGGTAAATGATGATTCTAATTTTGTAGCGTGATAGCTCCGTTTCAGACACTTTGTACTTATTAGAAAAAATGATATTTGTTTTACAAACTTCCCAATGTAGTGTTGTAATGCAAATCTCATTCTTTCAAATGTCAAAAATCGTTTGACAAAATATGAGCAATCACGTCAACGCTGTTTGCATAGCAGGTATTAGCTGTGGTGGGAAACTTCCGTTATATTCTGATATAATATCCCATCAATTATTCCAGCTTACATTCCATAATGAAATAAAAATATTCATCAATAAAAAAACTAAACAGTAAAATGAAACATAAATTTAAGATATTATTTATTAACATATGAAATTTAAGATAAGTATTATAAGTAAGTATTCTAAAAAAATTATTAAATGTAAAAAAACATTTATTTATGAAGATGAAAAAAATTTTTACCATTATTTTTTATTATTTATATTAACTGCACTTCTTTTTATCAAACAGAGGGTTTAACTTTTACTATCTAAAAAATCCACGCATCGAAAAAACGCTTTTCGCTCATTAATCATTGTGCCTTTAGCATATAATGAGAAAAGAAATGATGTTAAAAGAAATTTTCTGTTACAATGATGCTATCCAACTATATACTGTGCCCGGAAAACTGGTTTTATCCACTTGTATACGCACATATTTATATACATATATATATCATGCAAATGGGAATCTGCTTTTAACATCATTTCTATTAAGAGGTTTTTGATGGGATACTATTAGTTAAATAATCTTTCCAGGAAATTTTCAAATATAATACATTTCTCTACGCTTCTTAGTATAGAATGAATGATGAGGAAAGATGTATAATGAGATGAACCTGATTACAAAAGATTAACTTTTTTCTACTTGACATGTTTTCAGGTGTATTTTAAAATAATTTTATGTTGTTCTTTAACAAATTTGTCTTTAACACACCAATTTTTATCTAACAGATTAAATATAATATATAATAGAATGGGTTTCCTTTGTTTCAGCATCGTCGAAGGACATTATATCCACATTGTTTTAATCCTTTGAGAAAACAAGCAATGATATCTCTACAATATTGAATTCTCACCGGATTAATCTAAAAATTTTATTTTAAATTAGTGAAAAAGTAATTTTCAACATTTTGCCCCCAAAGTTGAAAATACAAAATTTCGTGAAACTTTCTGGTGAGAATCTTGTTTAAATTAGTAGAATAAAATCTATCCCACCACCGCTCAAGAAGTTGAAAACAGAAGTTCAAATTCTTTGATAAAATACGTTCGATTCACGATTTGTTTGGAGAAATACGAAAACGGCCTAGCACGTGTTTCCTGTAACTATATAGGCCGACACATAATACTCTCACATGAGGAAAATGTTAATTTAATACAGTGTGTTTTCGCGTTTTTGATCTATATTATATTGTTTTATTCATTTTCCTGTTGCTTTTATGTTGAATAATTGTTATTTCTAATGATATCAATTCCCTTTTTTCTAATAAAACATGGTGTTCAAATGTTAATCTAATATTCCTTCATCAACCCTCCCCCCTTTCCGCAAACAAACATCGCTGTTTTGTGGTGATTGGAGGAAAAATCCTGAGTAATGAAACACAAGATTCTTAATTCCCTGAACCGCACTCTAGAAAAATACTCGTCCAAAATTACGTCGGAAAGAGCCTGTCGCGGCAAACTTGAAAAAATTTCAGAAACATCTAGACCCCTCTATCACCGTAAGGAGGAAGCTATTACAAAATATCCTGATTATTTTTGGTACAGAATTTTCTTCTCTTACGAATGGTGAATAAAACGAGTTGTTGCGTTCCTCCAGTTAAAAGTTATGGTATTTTATTTGCGTCGTAGTATTTATGTGTCACCCTGTACATATAATTAAAACAACTAACGGCAATCAGTTGCAAGTTGCTACAGTGACTATAGTGACGAATTTCGATATTATCGACTGAAAAGGATTAACACGCATGGAAATGAACCTTCAAATAGTACAATGTGCTTGATTTTATCTGCATTATGCTGATGTACATTTTTAAATAAAGAGTATAGGAAATGTACGTAGAGTCGTATACAAAAAAGTATAAACTTTTTTTGCAACAAATTATTGGGTAAAAATGTGACTTGTAAAAATCTATGACTAATAAGCTCTGCTAAATAATGCTATGCCTAACTTTTAAGGGTCCGATTTTTTTTCTTTTAAATTTTCGAAAAAAAAAATACTTTTGCGTTTATTACATCCACAGTAGCCAGATTAATTAGAATTTAACGAATATTTCATTGCCTGAAACATAAAGATTGTTGCCATTTTGCATACTATTTAGTAGGCATATTACATATTTATAAGACAGTAGGCTACGGAAGAAATTTTTGGAGATGTCTAGAAAATTTTATATTACAACAAGATTTAATTGATATTAAAACTTCTTTATACCTTTTGTACTTCATTACACATGATTCTTTCAGGAAAGTAACATTACTTTGACTTTTAAGGGTGAAATATACATTTAAATTAAAAGAATCGCAAACTGTGCAAAGGGATTTAAGCAATTATTTATTATTATTAATGTTACTCTAAAGCTTAAACGTTATTGAAGTCATATAATAAATGCATAGACACATACTAATTTTATTAGATGTAAAGAATATTAGAAGTATTTGTTAAAACAAAATAATACTCAATTAAAAGATATACACCAGAACTGAAAGATTCAAATTTAAATTACAGGATAATCTGCATACTGTCTGGGTAACAAAATTTACACTTTTCAATGCCGAAAAATTCTTTTAAACAAGATTTCAAGCAGCAGAATTTTTAAACAATATCAGATATTACAAATTGTACATATATAGATATATATAGCATAAAAATTATAAAAACCTCTATAAATTTTGTTAGAAAAAAATCATTATTTACATATAAATCAAAGAAACTACGATATAATTTTGAATTGTCTTATGGTAATTGATAGTTATATGCATAGTCTGACATTTATAAGGTTTTAAATGTTCAACAATTTTAAATATTACTTGCTGAATAGTTTGCCTTTTAAAGATTTCATCTTTTTATATCATTATAGCATTTTCAGGTGAATAAGTCATGGAAGCACTCGTCCAGAATGAGAATGTATTACGCAGCATTCAACTTTCTCAGTAAAATACAGAATAAAATAATAAATCTTCATTTCTTCAGTCGTTACTCATCGTCCTTTCTCTTGAATTCGCTGACATTTTAAGAAAGTAACATTTCTATGAGAAATTCACATTTTGAATTTTAAGATTTATAGATATTTAAATCCATTTTCTACAATAAAGTGAATATGTTTCTTATAAAGCACTGTAATGGACATTTTTTAATCTGATATTTTCGAATAAATGATATTAGAAACATATAACTATGTACAGAAATTTGCACAATATGTGATATAAGAGTATAAATATTTTAAAAAAATCTGTATTTGCCACTTTTAAGCATTGTAAATGTTTTTCCATAGCTGGAACAATCAAATGATAAGAATAAGTGTTAGGAACATTTATAAGATTTTGAACATTTTATACGTTTAATTTTCATTAATGTTTTTCTTTTATAAATTTGAGCTTTTTATACAGAAAACTCAATTCAATAAAAAAAGTTTGAAATTTTAAATAAGTCATATAATTCTAAGTCACTCATTGAAACCGAAAATGTATTATGCAGTATTTAAATTTCCTCTTTCAAATTTAGTAAAATGTAAACTCATAAATCTTCATTTTTTTCTCATTACTATTTGCCTCTCCTTTTGAATTCGTTGAAATTTTAAGAAAGTAGTATTTCTATGAGAAAGAATTCCGTTTTGAATCTTAAGATTTATAAATATTTATATCCACTACCTTGAACAGAATATGTTTCTGATAAAATGTTTTAATGATCATTTATTAATCTCGTATTTTTCTTATACATGAATATGAAAACATATAACTGCGCACTGGAATTTGCACAATATGTGATACAAACTACGAATAATAAACAAATCAATATTTGCCGCATTTATGCATTATAAATTTTATTCTATACCTAGAACAATCAAGTGCTAGAAATAAGAACATTTATAAGATTTTCAATTTTTTGTATGTTTAAATTTTACTTACGTAATAATTTGTCTTTCAAAGATTTTAACTTATTATGTAGAAAATTATCGTCCATGATAAGAAAAGTAAATTTTAAATAAGTCATAAACCATTCATCCAAAATGAAATATGATATGCAGTATTCAAATTTGTCCTTTCAAATTTAGTAAAATATAGAATGAGATCATAAATCTCCATTTCTTTTGTCGTTACTCTTCATTCTTCTCTTGAAACTTTCAGAAAGTAACAGTTCTACAAGAAATTCACGTTTTGAATATTTATATGCACTATCTACAATAAAGGGGATATGTTTCAGATAAGTCGTTTTAATGAATAATTTATTAATTTCACATTTTTCTCGTATTGATGAACACGAAAAGATATATATTTAAAAAAATAGATACACTTTCAAGGCGATTTCAAAGTTTTGACATATAGACCTTTCTTGCTTTATAATTTACATATACATCCTGAGTCAGTTATGACTGATAGTTATAAACAGCGAAGTTCATAACAACAAACAGTTTCTCATTCGAGCCAATGCAGCTAAAATCAATGAATAATTTAGAAAATTTCTAAAGGAAGAAACGACATTTTTCGAGTCCAGATAGTGTCGGTATGATTGAATTTTCAGCAGCATTTTCTCTGAAAACGAATTTTTAATGAAACTCCGTTTTTGTGCCGAAAACGGAAACGAAACGGAATTTTCGATCGATTTCTACATCTAACGCATGCATTTTGAAACCATAATTACATACGAAACGCCAAACCTCGCTATTTCTTTCTCAGCTACCCCCAAAAATTTGTTATAAAGGGTCGGGTACAGGCATGTGATTCGCTATAAATGGCTGAAAGTTTTAAATTTTAGCATGTACTAACTTGCATCCAGAAGGCCTTTGACGGCTAAGCAAAATAAGTATATCTTCATATAGCTTCATTATGTTCCTATTTATATTTATTTAATGTGCGCGATAATTTCTTCTTATCTTAAAAAGAAAAACTTTTTTTTTCTTTATGCATGATAAACTTTATATGTAAAATCGTATTTAGACAAACCCAAAACTTAAATCGAAAGATATTGTGAAATTCTTTCTAACATTTTTCGATGCATAGAAATGCGTATATATACATCTTATTTATTTTATCTACTTTGAAGACTTTTATCTAACACAATAGATCTGTTCTTTTAAGCAAGGTAAATATGTGCCATAAAGTGTGACACGTATTCCGTTTTAGTGACGTCCTGCATACGATTTATTCCTGTTATCCTAACAGCAAAAGGAATAAATAAGAATTTGTCTTTTGACATTTTGATAGCTTTTTGCTACAAAAATATAAGAATTCAGGAAAATGAAAAACTTAAATCAAAAGACTGTTGGAAGCTTTGTCTTTTTTTTAAACATATAGATGAAAAATTTAAACAGGCTGAGAGTTTCACCTATTTATGTCTTTTGGGAAAATGATAACTCGACATATTTCTTTAAGAAGGAACTTTATTACAATTCCATGTATTTACAACTAAATATAATTATTTAAAATTAAATTAAATTCAATTTGTTCTTTATTTGTATTGGTACTCATTTGTTTCGTGTATAGTTCACTCACCAGATGGCATTGCTATGCAGCATTTTTCGCGAATTCTGCAATAACTCAATTTCCAGAACTGATGCACTAAATTTTCATTAAATTTCAGACTCAATTAATCCTTTACATTGATTGACGTTTTCTACAATTCGTTGCAAATCGCTTAACAGATGGCGCTGTTATTTTGCATATTCTGCATTTCTCTAACGCAAGAAATAATGCCCAGAGCTTGATGACAAGTATACAAAAGGAGAATCTTTTTCTGAATTAGAGATAAGAATATATTACTTTAGTTTCCAAACACTTAGTAACTTTTGATTTTCTTTAGTAATCATTTATATTAAGATGTAACACTGTATAAAACGACTTTTGCTATACGAAGAGTCACTTGCTTTTAAGGGATGAAGTTCGCAGAAAGCAATTTTATAAATTGAAGAAATTTATTAAGAAATAATAATTAGAATGTTGTCATTCTGTTTTAAATTTTTTATAAAAAAGTAAATTTTCATTAATGTTAAAAACAATATTTGTATTTTAACACATCATTTTACTTTTCCGGATGATTAAACAGAATTTTTAAAAAGTTAAAAGCATCATAATTTTTTATATCTATATACCACAGGATTATTTGCTTACTTATTCAAATGGAATTACACACATGAATTAGAAAACAAATATTTAAAAGACAAAATTTTATTTTTATATCAAAAATATTATACTTCAATGAAAATGATTTCTCATTTATTCATTTCTTTATCTAAGGTTATTTCGTTAAATCATCTTAGAAATCTTCCTATCATAGAAAATATATATGTTAAAATATAAAATATATGGTCAAAATACAGAATATTAAACATGCTATTTAGTTTCACTGAACAGTTATTGAAGTATTGCATTTATTTTATTTCTCTCCAAAGTAATCCGTGAATTCATGTGTATTTTCTTTGTTTAATATAATACTTGGTATAAGTATCCTTTTGATATGGTGTACTGTTAAAAGGACATGTCTTTTCATTGAGTATTATTTCATCTTAATAATTTTTTTTACTAGCTGCATATACTAATAATAGTAAATTGACAAAAAAAAAAAAGGGGAGAGCAGGCAAAAAAGTTAAGAAAACCGTGCGAGAGATCTATGTATTGGCATAAAATGGATTGTACACGCTTATCGATGCGCAATACAGAAAAAAAGGCCTAAAAATTTTTAATTAAGGTTTAATTATTTGAAAAGAGGGAAAAAACACGAAAAGATAATTTTGGGCAACAATTTGGTTATATGTAATTGATTGTAAGTCCGTACATCCACCTATGCTGATTCCTCCCCATACCATCAAACCACCTTTCACCAACGAATGTGAGGTTATTTTGAGTGTCCCTTTCCCTCCGTATCAAGTCGGGACTCATCTGTAAACTGCATTTGGCTCCAATCATATTGCTCCCAATGTCGATTTCCAGAAGCCCAACTTCTTCGGGCCGCACGGAGGCTTGAGGCCATCAGAATGCATACCATTGACCTACGTACAGAGATCTCCCGAATGAACCGTGTTACTTATTGTTTGGCTGGACACCCTTCATCTTGTGGCCAATACCACTTGTCTTTGCTGCTGAGTAACATTGTCTGTTCATTGAGCTGTTAACAGTATATACCAGTCATCAGTTACTGTATTGTCACGTTGCCGACCTTGCCCTGGTTGGTGTTTTACATTCCCTCTTTCTTCAAATTGATTCCTTATAACGACATTTCTGGCGACTCCAACAGCATCCGCGACACTTCGTTGTGTTTGTCCGTATTCAAGTCTGCCTATAATATGCCATTCATGAATTCTGGCAGATCACGTTGTTGCGACATTTTATAGTCACCCTTTTTTAGATAAAAATAAGCAGAGCAATTGAATTTTAGAGTTAAGGCAGTGAAACAGACGTTTCTGCAACATTCCGATTTCTGCACTTACGTTATTTGTTTTGAGCAGTGTATATGGCTGTGTTTCTTATTATGTCTTCATTTATGTTTTGACATTTAGTAATAGCAATTTGATAAATTCTCTTTGCACTGTTAGCGATTCCTTTTTTTGATACATATCACTATTTAAATTTGAAATATAGGTTATTTTTCTGAAAGAATGATGTGTGATAAAACAGAAAAAACCCCATTAGAAAGTTGTAATATCTGTTAAACCCTGTTGAAATACGATATGTTTCAAACTTCTGGAATAATTCTTCCTTAACTTATTGTCATATAATTACAAATTGAACAGTACACAAAATAAATATATCCATTATGGTTAAAATATTCAGATAATATTTAAACTTCAATAAATACATTTGGAAAGCTATGATCAAAATTCTTAAAGTAAAAATAATTTTGTTCTTGAAATTGAAAATAAATCGGATCTGGAATAGTTAAAACACGAGATTATTAAAACTTTTATTTGCTAATTTTAGAAAAAAGCGCAGAATATTTATCGATATAACATGCAATTTATCTGAAATCTTCTAACGAAGATGATTCTGTTACAGTTAAAGGCGACTTCTGGACACAATCCTCTAACGAACATTGTTACATTCTTCTATCTTTATATGAAGAAACTATCGGATTTGGAAGTTTTTCAAATGCCAATTTTTGGCGTATTTAGATGTTTTAGGAGTATGAGATACCAAAAACAATGTTTTTACAAATTGTCTGTGAATCTTTTGGGTGCTCTATATCACGAACTAATGTACGGAATTTAATAAAAAAATTATATTTTGTTGGTCTTTGATATAAAGTGATGCTAATTAGTTTCAATTGTAAATCGCTCAAGTAATTGTACTGTTATGAAGCGTTATTCAAGATTTTCGCAATAGCTCAAATTTTAGAATTAATACACGAAATTTTCATCAAACTTCAAATTTAATTAGTTCTTGACATAAATTGACGTTTTCTATATTTTGTTTTATAGTCTCTGAAAGATGGCGCTGTTATGCCGATTTTTTTAAAATTCCATAGTAACTCTATCTCAAGAATAAGCGCGAATTTTCAACAAACTTCAGATTCAGTTAGGTTTTAATGTGAATTGGTACTGTTTACATGTTGGTATAAATCGCCCAACAGATACCCTACTATGCTGCATTTTTTCACTATTTTCTACAATAGATCTACATCAAATACTGATGCCCGAATGTTCATCAATCTTTAGATTCAGTTAGGTTTTGACGCAAACAAATTAGTTTTCTATGTAAATCATCCAACAAGTGGCACTGCTGTGCAGCATTTTGTATGATTTATATGATTTTAACGATTACACTGCAAATAGAGGCATTTTAAATTTAGACACATGTGTGACTGAAAAAGAATTTTAGACTCTTAAGTGTCTTAATCTGGAAATAAGGACATAATAAATGTCTTGGTTTAAGACACATAAGCATCTTACAATGAACATGGCTTAAATAAACTAAGAATAATATCTGAAATATCCTCAAACGTCTTATTTTAAGACGCTCCATTGCTTCAAACGTGTCTTAATGCTAAATGTTTTTCAATGGGTACTAAAGAGGTGATGCAAGAGAGTAAAGTAAGAGCGATAAATGAAAGCCATTATTTCTTTCATTTTAACCCTAACATAATACATACCAGGGAATGAAACCCAGCCTTACCAAGTTAGAGAGGTCACTGCTTACAAGAAAGTCCTCCATACGGGCATACTCCGAAAAATCTGAAAAAATTACAGAAAGTTCTTCTTATGAGGATTTGTATGTTTATAAAAAACATTCTGTGGAATCTCGATTGAGCGTCCGTAAAAAATAATGAAAATTTCGTTATTTGGCGATTTTTCATCAGTTCGCGATGAAGTTCATTTTCAAAAAATACTTTTTTTTATGTCGCACAGATTTTAAGGAAAAAATATTTCATGTTGAACTTTCTTAAATAATTTTTTTAACAACTTTAAATTTGTAACTTTAGTTTTTAGATTTAAAAATTTTCGTTTGTTTTAACTACAATTTAATCATATCGATATTTATATGTATTTATATTGAAATTTAAATATCAAAAATTACAATTTCAAACGAAATTCAAAGTTTAACTAAAATTGTTTTCAAGCTCAAAATTAATTCCAACTGAGCATTATAGATTTAATTTTAAGTAGCTTTCATTACAAAAGTAAAAAGCTACTTATTTCTCCGTCTGGAGGAAAGCACTTCCGGAAAATGTTGGTATATTTTCACAGATCATGACCCCCAGACACCTAAACTCTTATCCGTTCAAATGTTGACACACACACACACACATATATATATATATCCACTGGCCAGCATCGTCCGCCGTCTTGTTTTAAAATGGCGGCCATTTAAATTAAAAAAAAATGAATTAATGCAAAAAATGTTAGAAATTGAAAATTATTGTTCTTCTATGTGTTTGACCTTAATATAAAGATTCCAGAGCATGTTTTGTTTTGTCTATATCTTAAAAAATGGCTGCGATAAAGCAGTATGAATTTCTTGAATGGCTGACATTTTGAAAAAGTCTGATTTTTGTCACGGGATAACACGCGTATTTATGAACCGATTTGGATGTAACTTGGTGTATATATAGTATATACCAATGTCTGAATCAAGTTCTTTGGCCATTTTCATCCGCCATCTTATTTTAAAATGGCGGCAATTTAATTGTTTTATTAACTTTAAAAATTAAGTGCAAAAAAGTTAGAAATTGAAAAATATTTTTTTCTGTATGTTTTACCTTGATAAAAATACTCCAGAGCATTTTCTGTTTCGTCTCTATCTTAAAAAATGGCTGAGTTACAGCACTTTAGGTGTGGCTGACGTTTTGAAACGGTCTGATTTTTGTCACGTGATAACACGCATATTTATGAACCGAGTTGGGTGTAACCTGGTGTGTATATAGTATATATCATTGCCTGAACTGAGTGCGTTTGTCAGTGTCATCCGCCATTTTTTTTCAAATTGGCAGTTAATTAATTATTTTAAAAAATTAAATTTAAACTTAAGTGCAAAAAAAATTAGAAATTGAAATATATTTTTTATGTGTTTAATCTTAATACACAGATTCCAGAGCATTTTTGGTTTCGCCTGTATCTTCAAAAATGGCTGAGTTAGAGCACTTTGGATTTCTAGTGTGGCTGACATTTAAACATATATATTCTCTAATCTGACTGACATTTTGAAACTATCTGAAATTTGTCCGTGATAGCACGCGTACTAATGAACTGCGTATTTAACTTGGCATGCATATAGTATATACTGACGTCTGAACTGAGTTCGTTGGCCAGTTTCATCCGCCATCTTCTTTCAAACAGCTGCCATTTAATTTTTTAAATGTAAAATGTTGTATTAGGAGCACAAAAATTAGAAGTCAAAAAATAGTTTTCTTTTATGTGCTTTAGCTTGATGCAAAGATCCCAGAGCACTTTCTGTTTCGTTTGTATCTTAAAAAATGGTTGAGTTACAGCACTTTTAATTTATCGTATGGCTGACATTTTGGAATGATCTGATATTTGTAATGGGATAAGACGGGTATTTTAATGAACTAGCTCGGATGTAATTTAGTGTATACATAGTACATACAGATGTCTTAACCGAGATCGTTGGCCATATTCATCCAGAACCTTAAATTCAAGTGATTTGATTTTTTTTTAATTTAAATTTATAAAGAAGTAAAAAAAAATCGAGATTCAAAAGGATTTTTTTCTTATGTGTTTGATTTTTATAGAAAGAATCCGGAGCATTATTTGTAAGCATTTTTTGTTTTATTTTTATCTTAAAAAATGGCTTTTACATAACAGTTATAATTTCGAAACCGGTTGACATTTTGAAAAACATATTTGCTTGCGACAGCAGTCTTATATATAAACCGATTTCGGTGTGAGTGCGCATGTGCGCAGGACTTACTAAGATCACGATCAAGCTGATTGGTTAATTTCACCCATCATGTTGTTTTGAAACGGCAGGCAATTCATTATATCACCGAATTTGGAAATCAAATATGAATTGCTTTAAATATAACCACCTTGTATAAAGTTGATTTATTTCTCGAAATTCCTATTCCATGGTGGCGTGTGGTCAGGGAAAAACAGAGTCTAATAAAAAGAATATTGTCCAGTTAAACTGATGGCATTGAGCTCACAGGCTACGCATACTAATTGTACATTACAGCCTTGTATTTTCGTTAATTCCGTTCGAAAAAAAAATAAGAAAGGGAAACAGCTCTCCCCTTTTTCCTTTTTTATACATAAGCATTGAACCTCCTATATTATCAAGGACATGCTTCATCATATAAAAAATCTATATCCAAAATTCAGAGCAAATCGGATAATTCTTAATAAAATCCCATTTAGCATTTATATAATTTAAGAGGAGTTATTCCCCCCTTTTATACTTAGCCATTAAATTTCCAAAACTATTCAGAGATTTGAACGAAATCTGACAATTCTGCTTGAAAAATCCATTTATACCAGTTAAGGAAAGGGGCGTTAGAACCCCCGTTCCCCCTGTTTATACTTATTCAATGAACACCTAACAGCAGCCACGGACTCGCCTCATCAGAATGATCCTATATCTAAATTTTGAACGAAAACTGTTAATTCTATATGAAAATCCCGTTTATATCAATTAAGGGGAGGGATATGAGCCCCCCGTTCCTCTTTTTATACTTATTCAATGAACACCTAATAACAGACACGGTATCGCCTCATCAGAATGTCCCTATATCTAAATTATGAACGAAAACTGTTAATTCTGCATGAAAATCCCGTTTCTATCAATTAAGGGGAGGGGCATGAGCCCTCCGTTCGCCCTCTGATACATATCGAATGAACTCCAAAAACTAACCAGGGAAGCGCCTTATCAGGATATACCTATATACAAAATTTCAAGTGGATCCGATATTTTTATCATGAATTATCGCGTTACGAACCTACGAACGAACATACATACAGAACGGACGGGCAAATAAGCTCTCAGGCTATGATAGCCTGTGAGCTAAAAAGGTGCGAAATACCAGTATTTTATTGCGGAGAAATTTTCCTTTTTTAATACCTTTATATTATTTGAAATATTTTATGTAAGTTAATTTTGATAGATTCTTCTTTTTTTTTTTACTCTGTTTTTTCCTGACCACTCGCCATCCTGCATTCATATTCAGTATTGACAAAAAAAGTATTGAATCTTCTATTATCGTGCTCCACTAATTTGAGATTTGTATGGTTGAATAATAAAATTTATTTTTATTTTTATTTT
This sequence comes from Maratus speculifer, assembly GCA_964019185.1. Classification (NCBI taxonomy): domain Eukaryota; kingdom Metazoa; phylum Arthropoda; class Arachnida; order Araneae; family Salticidae; genus Maratus; species Maratus speculifer. Next base: position 182,894,200 of record OZ025298.1, on the reverse strand, counting down.
TATTTTTATTTTTTTTAAGTAAAGAATATGAAATTGCCGGTATTTCCGGAAAGACTTTTTTTGTTATTGAAAGCACTTTGGCTATTACTTTTAAACACATAAATGTATAAAAGAAAAATTTTCAGTATGAAAGCTTAAGTTTTCTAAATACCATTCACATGCATTCTAAAAATCAATCAACAATTAATCTTCAGTTACATTAAAATCATTTACTTTTGGCGAGGAAAAATGCTGCTCGCCAAATGGCGTGACGATTTCGTCTTTTCAAGCTAAATATTCAAAAATATTTAACTTTTTTATAGGCTTTCAACTGTAATTTCACTGCTAAATTTGATTGATCATTTATTACATACATGAGTAGTTTAATTACCATTTTTTTCAAAATATTCTTAATATGCCCATTATGGAGACCTTTCTTGTTAATATTAGAATGTTTTATAAATATATTTTTAAACACAAACTCTAATACGTTTTTAATTTTTCTTTAAAAAACTCGAAAAATAAATTTTATATAAAGAATAACAGCTACGCGTTCGAATAAAGTTTAGAAGTAAAAATGCTAGAATTTCACAAAATTTTATTTCCCTATTTTTCCAAAATATGCAGAATATTCACAAATATAACATGAAAATTACCTCTGTTCTTCCAATCAAATCTCATTTTTTATCGAATCGCTAGTGTCTTTTCCAAACTCTGCTGTACGAAACTTTTTCATACTGGAAACGGAATTTTTATGTAATATTTTTTCTCTTCGTGATAGGTTTTCTTTATGTTTCATGAATCTAAGCTTCCAATTTCTCAAAATTCTCTAGCGAAAAGAGGAGAAATTTCTTTAAATAACTCAAAATTCTTCTTTACGTAGCAGAAAATTCGAATCAGGTCTGCATCTATTGCGTTTTTTGATGAAATAGTTTGTCAGAGTAAAGATAAATATCAGGAAAAATGATATTTTAACTTTTCTAGAAAAATCGACAAGTCGATTTGTCTGCCTGTCTACCTTCTGTTTATAGTCTGTCTGTTCGTAACTCGCGTAAAAAAGTCTTATCGCCTTGATATTTATAGATCTTATTGGGCAATATCATGGCATGTTCAGTACTGTAAAAACTGTAAAAAAAAGTCTGTAAAGTTACTAAATATTTTGAGGACACTGGAAATTCATAGAACTTTTTAGGTAACGGTAACAGCAAAAATTCATGAAATAGAAGTGGTTTCATGAACTTTTGCTGTTACCGTTATATTAAATGTTCTGGGGATCCCAGTTTTTCAGAAAAAAAGTTTAGTAACTTTACAGATTATTTTTTCAGTGAATGGAATGTGTACCATTTACAGTTTATTTAAAGAGACACCAGAAGAACTGTTACATTATTGTCTATGAAAAAAATTCTTAGCGATGTATTTTAATGATATAGTATTTAAAAAATAATAAAAATTTTATGTATCATTGAGATGGTCTTAACAGTGCTTACAATAGAATAAGGAGCATATAGAGTTAATTGCGCATTTATAGGGATAAGGAATTACATAATGGACATTTTAAACTTTAATTGCGTTTAACGGACTAAGTTTTAACGTACAATGTAATATGCGTATAAATGTAGCGATTATGTACAGGACTACACATGTACAGGTCCACTGTCTCCTTAACCATGAAATGTTCTCAAGCGCATTTTCGTTCATTGACAGAAATGCTGAATGAACATTTTCAGTTGTGCTGTCTTTTTTAATTAACTAGCTTATAACATACTACATTTAATAGTGCATATAAATCTAAAAACCATATGCAGGGCTGTAAAAAAAAAAAAGATTACTTTCCGACTGTTGATGAATAAAGTGTAATGAATAAAGTGTAATGAATAAAGTGTAATGAATAAAGTGCATTATGTGTATTTCACATTGTATATTTACGCATCATTTTTCACTTTATTAAACTATGAAAATTGGTTATAGAATTTTAAGTGTGTTGGAAAATATTACATAATAATGTTTGACGCATAATATTTTGTTCGTGTTTTTTTACTCAAAAGCAAATAGCAAGTAAAATTAGTAGAAATAATTACTTACATCTGTGATTATATACTATTATATAAAATTAATATTAATTCGAATCATTAGTAATTTAATCCTTGATATTTTTCTTTTCGCTAAGGGTATTTTTTTCTCTTTCATTTTCATTTCCTTGTTGTAAAAATTAATTTATTAACTAGAAAAAAGAAATATTATATTTCATCCTCTTATGACGCTTTACCTCATACTGAAAGGTTAAAATGTGACAAAAGCACTCAAAAAGATCTTCGACTTCCATTAATAAAAGGTTTGATTTATTAGGTCTTAGTTGGACGTATGACGAAAATTCGACGTTTATTAATTATTTTAAAGCACTCCACTAAAATAATCAGCAAACTTTATGAAATATATTAAAATAGGAAAATAATTTTAAAGCTATATTAAACTTCATTTCTATGAAATATTTATGAACTTTTACTAAAAAAATTATTATTAAGTAAAGATAGTCCGTAAATTAAAAAAAAAAGTTGGTATTTTTTATCTTGAAGTGATTGAAATTTATTAAATTACTTAACTTAAAGGATTTGAAGCGTGGTAAAATATTTTAATACTTAAAAGTTTTCATTTCAGATATACATAAAGTTCCAAAAATGTTTTAAATATTACAATTTTCCAACTAACTTGAAAAGTGTTTATGATTTCGATTTGTGTCTGTCGTTTAACTCGCATAAATATAGTCCAATTACCATATATATTATTGAGTATGACTACAGCATATTCTGTATTAAAAATGAAATTTGTAACATTTATGGTTTACTTACAGAGTATTTTAAAAGAATCCTGTTACATTAAGCTCGTTGAGGATAATTCATTTGCGGTATATTTTTATGATATTGAGCGATTTGAAAAAAAATATATACGGAAAATTCACTCAACGAAGTTCTTGTAAAATATTGTGTGCTTAAACTCTGTCAATCATTTACAGAGACACAGAAAAGAATTAGCCTAGAGAAGAAACTGAACAATAATTGATATATTGCTTATCAACAATACTTGTTGGAAGTGGGTGATTATTTATGGTATGAGTTTTTAAATTCACTGTATATATATTTTTTAATTTACTTGGTGCGCATAAATTCTATAGCTGATATACAGTTATCAAAAAAGTTCTTAAATACCTTTCCACTTATTGCTATTGACATTTAAGGAAATTGCGGAATTGAAAACTTCAACTGTTATTAACTGAACTGACTTTCACGATAACAAGTAGTATACATCCATAACTATACAGGATTTAAAAAAAAAATAAAAGTAAAAAAAAAAAATTCCGAGTACGAGGCAGCAGCAGATTATTATTTCTATTTTATATTTCGAGGGTACAGTGTTAAAAATCATTATTTAAAAAAAAAAAAAAAAAAAAAAAAAAAAAATAATAAGAAGATTAAGTATAAGATTTTTTTTATTTTCTTGAATTTTTTTATTTTTTAAATTTTATTTTAGTTTGTGTCTTTAAACATTAAAAATAAACATACATATATATATTTATTTTTCTTGTTATTGTTGTTTTTTCCCATTTTCAATTATGTCGTCGATGTCATTTTTAAAAATCGCACGAAAAACGAATATTACGTGACTGACTTTTGAAAACGAATTTTTGACAAAATATTAATATTTTTTAATAGATTGTGAAATTCAAAAGGAAATGCATGTAGATGTGGTCTGGTAGTTTTTGATTTTCATATTTTTTTTTTTTTTTTTTTTTTTTTTTTTTTTTGCTTTGCCAGTGCGGATTTTTAAACACTTCAACAAAAAACTAAATCACGTATGTGACTTTCGGAAACGAATGATTTTGAAAGGGTTATTAATACATTTTTTAAATCAATTGGGAATTAGAATGACAGATGCACGTAGGAGTGGTAATGGATCTGTAGTGCTTACGTATTTTGATTTCTCAAGATGATAATAATAATAATAATAATAATAATAATAATAATAATAATAATAATAATAATAATAATAATAAAGAAATGAAAACAGAATTACCCAAAAGAAATAAATTTTGTAATTTTTTTCCGAAGAGTTACTATTCATATTATTGGAAAGAAATAGCTTCATCCGAAATTACAATGGATGTATATATGGTTTGAAATTTTCAGTTTTTTTCGTATTTTAGTCAGAAGCTAGAAAACTTTTTGTAAAAACCATGCAAAAAACAAAAACGCTTCCCTACGACCCCCTTTTTTTGAAGAGATGACATTTATATATATTTTTTTAGTGTTTTAAATGGAATAGCACGATCTTTATTTCGACCTAATAGGTTTTCCATAATTCGGTTACTTTAATACATGCAGATTTTAAAATTCGTAATAATAAATTTATGAATTCGATAGTTCTTAATTTTTTTTCAAAAAGGATTAGCATTTGTATTTTTTTACGGTTTAGTCCATTAAAAAGATGGATGACCATAATCTAGTTCTTGTCTTTCGCTTTTATATATTTCGGACATTTCGGCCAATGCACTTTGAAAGTCTTTGTAATGAATGTTTTTTTCTTTTTTTTTTCTTTTTTTTTTTACATTTAGACATTATCTGCGTCCATGCTTTAAAACACTGTTCTTACTTGCTACGTCTCTTTGGTAGGCCTTCTTTTACATTGCATGAGTTTTATTTAAATCTCACCTAATTATCAAAAAATAAAAAAATTGAGTTTTTGTTGTCTTCGGATATGCCTTGGAATATTTAAAGAGAAATTATCAGTTAGTACATACGGTACAGTTTCCTAGGCATCATACGCATAGCATCACACACTAAACTATTTTGTTAAATAGATTGACAAACAATTCAACTATTTTTCACCTTTTATAAATTACTGTACCCGTTATAAAATTTTATCTTCTTTTTTTATTTTTTATTTTCTAATTGTCTATCAATTTGATTTTTTAAATATCCGTAAAATGATTATCTTATTCTATTATATAATGAGCTGAGTTATAAATTGTATTAAATTGAAAATGAAATTTCACCATAACTCTTAAAAGAAAGTAAATTCCTGCGAAATAATGCATGTGTATGTTTTCATTATTCTTTAATAAAAAAAAATAATATTTAAAGATAAAAAAAATTATGCAATGAATTGGTGGACCGTTATTTAGAACTTCGAAATATAATTAGTACTTTTTTTCAAAATCGACTTCATTATGAAAATATTTTTTATTAAATTAAAATATTAATTTGAAAATTTTTAACAGCGTTAGAGAGATTTATTTTGAAAAATAAACAATTTTGTAGTAAAATATCTAATGATTAGTTTTTTTTTTTTTTTTTTTTTTTTTTTACTTTTGAATAATTAACTATACTTTTACATACAAAACTCCCTTTTGTTTACTTTGAGTTAACTATTTCAATCTACTAATATCTTAAGGCTAAATAAAAAATTAAAAACTTGGATTCAATTAACTTTAAAATATACAAACAATCTGTTATAATATAATTAAAAATATTTCCAAATAATTAGATTTATTTTTCATTCTGTTATATTTCATTATGTTTTTGACTCACAGGAAATTGAAATTTGTTTTCTGTATTACATTTAAAATCCTTTTATTATTAAAATATTTCGAAACTGTAGCACTTTTGAAATATACTTTTTAAAATTCAATTACCTGGATAAGAGACGGAAAGCTTATTTAAAATTAGGTTTCTCAATTATTTGCCTCTAAAATTAATTTAACTTCTACTTTTAATATTTTTTCGCATAAAAAAATTAAAAATAGATTTCCTTTCTTGATATTTTTAGAAAGAATGAATTAAAAAAGCTATTTTTAAAGGAAATTTTGTTATTTAAGGAACAATTAAATATTTTAAAAATATATGGTCTAGCTATATAAAAATACATTTAATAATAAAAGATTACTGATTGTTCTGATCAAATTGAAAAGAAAAAAAAATCATTGTCTATGTTTGGAGTTCTAATCCTGAACACAAAAAGGAAAATTGTGACAGATGTGTGAAAATTTCTGTATTGTTTGTACGGTCCTCTGAAATTATACTCAAGCATTTTTTAAGGATTTTTTTAAAGTATGATTAATTTCTAAAATGTAAAGTCGTTTTAATCTTTAAAAATGCAATGCTACTCAAGATCAAGAAACCATAAAAAAGTTGAAATAAATCCGCTTACGGCAGCTGCCATTTTTCTGCCTGGTTCATGCCTACACACTAAAGAAAACACAGATGTTTCTTTAAGGGGGACACAATTGGTCAAAATATCCATTTTTAGGTGCGTTCGTAATTATATAATACGTAGCACCTATAGTGGTCGTTCAGTCCGTCCGTCTGTCCGTCCGCATATAACAACGCAAAAACTACCCAACCGAATCGTTTGAAATTTAAAATACATAATTATTACATAATTTTGTCGAGTCATCTCAAATTTTATGAAACTCGGATGCATAGATCATTTACAGGGGCAATCAAAAGTATTCCATTACATTACGGTCAATGGGGAAAAAAGTTTCAAATGCATTTTAATCGTTTGAAATTTAAAATACGCAATTATTACATAATTCTGTCGAGTTATTTCAAATATTTTGATAATCGTGTGTATAGATCAATTACAGGGGCAACCAAAATTATTCAATTACATTATGGTCAATTAGGAAAAAGTTTCAAATATATTCTATATGTTTGAAATTTAAAATACATAATTATTACATAATTTTGTCGAGTTATTTCAAATTTTATGAAACTCGGATGCATAGATCAATTACAGGGACAATCAAAAGTATTCCGTTACATTACGGTCAATGGGGAAAAAAGTTTCAAATGCATTTTAATCGTTTGAAATTTAAAATACGCAATTATTACATAATTCTGTCGAGTTATTTCAAATATTTTGATAATCGTGTGCATAGATCAATTACAAGGGCAATCAAAAGTATTCAATTACATTATGGTCAATTAGGAAAAAGTTTCAAATATATTCTATATGTTTGAAATTTAAAATACATAATTATTACATAATTTTGTCGAGTTATTTCAAATTTTATGAAACTCGGATGCATAGATCAATTACAGAGACAATCAAAAGTATTCCGTTACATTACGGTCAATGGGGAAAAAAGTTTCAAATGCCTTTTAATCGTTTGAAATTTAAAATACGCAATTATTACATAATTCTGTCGAGTTATTTCAAATATTTTGATAATCGTGTGCATAGATCAAATACAGGGGCAATCAAAAGTATTCAATTACATTATGGTCAATGGGGAAAAAGTTTCAAATAAATTCTATACGTTTGAAATTTAAAATACATAATTATTACATAATTTTGTCGAGTTATTTCAAATTTTATGAAAATCGGATGCATAGATCAATTACAGGGACAATCAAAAGTATTCCGTTACATTACGGTCAATGGGAAAAAATGTTTCAAATACATTTTAATCGTGTTACACTCATGCGGACTTAATAAAATTTATATGCAATTATAAAGTACATATTATAATATACATCATACATAATTTGTGGTGCAAAGAACATTTGTTATTGATTTACAAGGCCACACAAAAGTATTCCATTACATAATGGTATAGGGAGAACATTGTTTGATGAGCGTTTTAATTGTAATTCACTATTTACAATTTTATGAGATTGATATATGAAAGTAATATTTTTAAAACTTCGCTATCGTACGAACGCACCTAATTTGCTACGCTTCACGTGCAATTTCCAACTTGTTTTTATTATTACTAACTGAAGGTGTCTTTATATAATGAATATTTTGAGACGTCATTTTTACCTATACGACAGCTATATTGCGAAATACTGTAAGTTTTGCTAATAGATCCAGTGCAATTACTAATTGAAATGATAATTTTAAACTGATTTTTCTCCTGTTTATCTTTTATAATTTGCTTGTTCGAAGAATACTAATGCTTTTTTGCTAATTTAGTTAGAATTTTTTTTACTTCTTTTTCATAATTTATTCAATATTTCTGTACATGGATTTAGCATTCAAGTTTATAGTTATTATTTTTGTTAATATTTAAATTGAGAATTTAATAAATTTCCTTCATTTTTCTTGCATTTTAGGGTTCCATACATATAAAGGGAAAACGGAACCATTATAAGATCACGCCGGTATCTGTCTGTCACAGCCAATTTACTCATAAAATATAAAACGTGGAAAACTCAAATTGGGATAAGTAATAAAGATTATTCACCTACATATTTAAAAACTTATTAAACATTTACAAAAATACTTATGAGGAGGTAGGGGGCTAATAAAGTTACTTGAAGAAAAGGACACCTTTTCTTTGTGTATATTGTGAAAGCTTTCGTTAAGTTGAACTCAAAAAAAAATCTTTAATTATAGGTGTTATATTTACAGAGATATTGTCGAAAACATAGTGCAAAATATGTTCCCTCTCCCTCTAATTCTAAATCTACATAAACTAAATTTCTGAAAGAATAGATGTTATAGACTTTTTTCAAACCTTGCAGTAAAACTATAGCGATTATTCTAGATCGCATAGTTTTTGAGAAAAGCATCTTTTTCTGTTACATCGAAATTTCGATTTCTAGGCATTTAGCAAAGGGGTTGAGGACCGTCGGAGGTACCTATCGTAGCAGAAGTATAAAAGCATTATTGATAATGATTCTTTAAAAAATCATCAATAATTGGCCGAAATATTAACTCTTAAAAACAGTGACGATTTACACATAGATAATTGGGGGAGGGGCATACCATCGGCTTTTAAAGCTTAGATAATATCTTTTAATAATAAATTTGTGTAATTCAATACCTAGTAGCAGTAAGAAAGCAACAAACTCCATACTGTTACAATCATACTTTTGTAATTTAATTAGAATTAATCAAATAAATCAGGGTTCGTACGCATAAGAAATTAAGAAAAAATTATTTTTTTAAGTACCAGGATTTTTGTAAAATATTATTTGCCTTATATAATGTAAAACGTTCCTTACTTAGGATATAGCTGCCACTATTTTATGAAATTTTTAGTATTAAAAAATATATATTTATTTAATGCTTTATGTATGTGAACCCTTCATAAGTATTATGGGGTTCGCGACTAGTCTGCATTGAGTGGATCTCTCATTACGACTCATGTGTATTTAAAAGTTAATTAAAAACCTATATGGAAAAACTCATCATAGATCAGAGCGGCTTTTGCAAATTTGCGAACTCCTTTCGACACAAGTTCCTTTAGCACAATGCGAAATTTAAACATTGAACAAAGATTTTGTGTTAAAGGATTATAGGGAAAAAATGTTATTACTATGCTGAGCTTAGTTTTATGAAATGCAAGATGAAGTTTAAATATGCACTATTTTTTTATTCTCAGTACCGAGGAAAGTTACGTATGAACAGAAAAGCAGAAGATTAAAAAAAAAGAGTCATACACGATAGCAATATTTCAAATTATTTAGGCTTCACATTTCCTTGAATTTTTATGGTTCACCTGTTACCTACAACCAGCGGTACTTTTTATAGTATTTTACTATCGTATTATTCTTAGTATCGTAAGTCGTATTATTCTTTCAGCAACGGTTTTCTTTTAATAATGTAGTTAACTTCTCCACGATGAGAGCATTTTATCTTTAACCATCGGTTTTTAAAAAATGAAATTTTCTGTAGTTGAATCGAGAAAAGGATCCAATTAAATAAGGTAAAATTTATAATAAAAAAAAATAACTAGTGGGAATAATGAAGGATTCCGAAAATTTTAAGTGGCACGTTTACCAGTTGCTCATCCCCAAGAGGTTAATAATGCATTTGTTTACTGTTAGGAACCCTCTGAGCGCGAGTAATACTCGCAAGTGACCGTTTACTTAATATACATGAGAAAAAATCCTATTAAATGTAAAATCCAAGCATATGAAAATCCATGCACATTTTTACACAGTATATTCTAATAAATGTGAAAATTACTCATTGGGGGCCACCGTAATACTTCTTCGTCATGGATATACATAATATAATATATGAAAATAAAGCATGTGTAAACTATTTATAAAATACATTGCGATTCCAAAACAAAACTTAAACGCATATTTAAATATTATTCATATACATAGTAATGCCCTGATTGCTTATGAACCAATTTCGATAAATTTTATAAATGACTGACTACTCAAGCAGTATACAATTGAGAAAAAGAAACATCCTTATAACTCCAAAAAATAATAATAACTAACAGTTTATTGCATCTGATTAAGCGTCTCATTTTCAATTAAAATATATCTTTGAATTGAAATTTGAATGAAATACAAGGTTATGAAAAATAGCAGAATGTGGAAACAGGATTACAGCTATCTCGGCAACTAATTATTCGATCAACTTCGTTCTTTATACAAAAATTTGTGTTACTTTATTTCCTTTTACGTCTGTCCCTTAAAATAAAAAAGTCGAAATTTTTTTACATACTTTTCATAAGAAGGAATTTTTCGAGAGTCTGAAAAAAATAGATCCGGGAAATCGGGGTCACTGACATTAAATAGGCTTCGTCCCATTCTTACATACTAAGAAAACAAAATTTCAAGTCTCTACCTCAATGTTTTTGTGAGATAGAGCGTTTAAAGACACGCAGACAGACAGACAGAAGGACGGCAGTTTTTTTTTTCTAAAAATATGTTTTTCGGAATTTCCATCTTTTGAAACGTGTATATCAGTCAAGTAAATTTCGATTTTAAAAACGATTGCAAGACTTACTCTATTATACGTATGATGTGTAAGTAAAAATGAAGCAAAAATATTCATATTTATAAATGTAATAGGGATTTTTCAAAAGTTAATTAAAAAAATAATAATAACAAATTTTAATAAAATAGGCTGTTTTAGAGATTTATTTTATTTTGTTTTGTTTTTAGATTTAAGTATTTTCCTCCACACATTATTAAAGTATTATTTAAAAGTGTTGAGATGATTTAAAAGGTAGTGCGATCCCTTAATTACAAAAATTTGCTATAATCACGAATGAAAATATTTGATAACTGGTTCCAAGTCACGCAAAATTTAGAAAAGCATTCCTTTATCTTTAGAAACTCCCGAGAACAATTGATTTTTAAAAATGAACTACGGATTTACAAAAACATTATTATTAGCTGCCCGTAATTTTCGGAAAAGTTATCGAATACTATGAAGTTATAAGTTCTCTCTACCCGGAAAATCATTTTTCTGTATGGTATCAGACCTCAACAAAAAATGTTAATTTTAACAAAAAAATATTAATTTTAACGTTAATGTTAATGGTGTTAATTCTATATATTTTTCATTTAAACATATTTTCTAAACATAAAAATATTTACTAGGCATCTCATAAAATCCGAAAAGCTGATTTTCTGGGTATTTAGAACTGATTAACCCCTTAACTGGTTAATTCTTTTCCGTTCAATAAATTGAAAATAGCGGACTCCCACCACTATTATTTAAATGAAATATTCGTAAAATTTAGTCTAAATATTTACACCTTTCAATAGTATTAAAATTTTCTTTAAAATAATAGAGGTGTCAAAAAGCTTTAAATGATGGAATAAGAAAATTCGTCTTGCCCGAACGGCGTTCGGGCAAATCAGTTAAGGCATTAATGCACTGTAAAAGCTATTAGGAAACGTTTTCAAAAAGTACGGATAGCTAATAAAAATTAATTTTTATAATTTTTTCTTTGAATTTGTAAAATACATCCTTTTGTGAGGTTTTTTTTTTTTTTTTTTTTTTTTTTTTTTTTTTTTTTTTAATATGGGAAAGCTTTTCTTAATTTTGGGTTACTTGGAAAATATTATTGTATATTTTCGTTCGCGATTAGTACATTTTCGTAAATTAAAACCCATGAGTTTTTTTTTCTTTTCTTTTTTTTTACAATACATTAAACTGAGAGTGGTGACAAGAAAATCTTTAAAAGATTGCTAAAATTAAAAATAAATGCACATAAAGCTGCATTGATACATTTATCACAGACAAAAAAAAATCAATTCTAATAAAATTTTTGAAAAACAATTACACAGGTTTTTCACAAATGTATGAATGAGTAAAATTCCAGCAATGGTTATTAACACGCTGCGTGTCACGTCAGTCATGGGCGACTGACACTGAACTTTCCGTTTAAGTCTCCCCTTATTTAACAGTATAATACTCTAATAAATAAAAATTAAGAAAATTTAAAATAAATTTTCATAAATTACTTAAAATAATGTATTTAGTCTAAGTTTTATATCATATTATACACTGTAAGTCACCGGTGACTGATGCGGCCTAGGTGGAAAGTCCCGTGTTCTTCATCGATGAGTGACGTGGCACTCAAACGTGTTAATATTTGTTTTAAGACACCACACTAGGCACAGAAAAAGACCCGGGTGATAATATAAAGTCTATGGGGGCATTCTTTTCAAATATCTCGCTCAAATTTTAATATTTTTACCTGTTTTTTTTGCATAGGATAGCAGAAGACGTTCCATAACTGGCCTAGTTTTTACTTTTTCAATTTTGATTTTATATTTAAATTGATTTTATTATTAAAAATTTAAGATTGTTATAATTTTAATTATTGAATAATGTATTCATAGCAATTAGCTATTTTAATAAGACATTATATAGATTTATTAAGGATTTATGTCCTAATAACTTGTATTTACCTATAAGTTTTTCATGACATTTTTACAACAATTTTGCAATAAGATCACCATATGGTGGTCTTATTGCAAAACTGTTTTCTTCTTAATAAAGTACGAGGCCTGTCTGTTTAAGGACAATTAGAATTTTTGTGGGGATTTTTGAATTAGCCCATAAACAAGAAACATCCCATATTTAACAAATTAAATTTATATAATAAAGGGGACTGCCATTTAAAATTAAACTTTTGATTCAAATTACGATAAATAAAAATAATGTAAATATATAAGAATTAGAAAGCTCTATATTATAATTGTTTTTATTTGTTTGTTGTTTAAGTGTTTTGAGTTTAATAATCCTACTTTTAGACTTGTACAGAACTGTCTGTTAAAATTTCTTTTTTTTTCAGAGAATAACTTCGGTTGTCTATATTTTCACATTAAAAGAATAGAAAATTTGTTCTAAACAAGTGTTACACAATAAGTAATTCTTAAAATATTTTATAAAGTAAATGTTTTATAAAGTAAAAATGCAATTTGCACTCAAATATTACACTTTAACTTATTCCAACTGAGAATTTAGTTGAAAAAATATTTTACTGACAATTTTCTAACGTTTCATTTAATACTTGTTTTAGTCATAAAATGTTCTATTGCATTTGATTAACTATATATTCCTCCACTTGTTAACTGTCTAGTTATGTAAGGTGTAGAAATTTCATATTTTAACTATTAAATAATTTTAAAATTTTAAAAATTCTAAAGATTTTAAGTTAATGACTTAAATTTACAACACGAGTTAGATGTTGAAATTTTAACACGATGCTAATATAGCAGTTTTGAAGCTGCGGGTTAAATAAATAATTTAATAATTATATTTTGTAATTTATCGGAAAAGAGATCAGTACTAAATATTTCAATAGTGAATATTATTAATCACTTTAAATGGTGGGGAGATAACTTTCAATGCTACTTACGTAATGTATGTGCGATTTATTATTTCTATTAATGTAACGAATAATAAAACGGATGCATGCATAATTTTTCATTAACGCTTAAGAATAATCATTTAAGACAGTTAAAAGTTTTTATTCACACTTACATAATTTACCATTTAAATGCGCATCATAAATTAAATCTTGAAATATATAATAATACAACAGATAGATAAAATAAATGTAAAATATTTTATTATTCTAAACTGAAAAGTAAATTTACAATGTTCTTAATAAAGCAAATAAATCTTATTACAAATTCCACTAAAGATTTTCAAAGCTGTTACTTACTTTCCCTGATTTTAAAAACCTCGTTCTTTTATCCGTATATACAGTGTCTCACATAAGTGATGGGACACTTGTGCTTTACAAAAGGAAACTAATCAAATAAATTAAAAAAACATGTACACATTTTTTTGTGGGTGTGTTTCATACTTAAATTTAGTAAAGATTATTACATAACATACATTTTGTCAAAATATTAAAATATTAATATAATTAAAATACAAATGTTTAGGACGGAGCAAAAAATAGTTCACATAAGTGATGGGACACCATTATATATGCAACGAAAATCGTCTCAAAAAAGTAATAAAAATATTTTTGGGGGTTTTATTTTTACTTAAAGGCAATTTTCAATAATTTATAAAATCGTCTGCAGTATTTCTCTCCAGTTTGTTTTGGAATTTTTGTGTTTTTTAGTTCTGTGTAGCCATGAATGCTAAACGAAAAGAAACTTCGCCTGAAATTCGAAAATTAGTTATTAATTTGCATATTGAACGTGGAAAATCTATTAGAAAAACTGCTGAAGCAGTTAACTTGAGTCGTTCAACAGTTTTCAATATCATTAAACAATATAAAAAGAATCATATGATTCAGGATAAAAGAAGACCTGGCCGTCCATCAAAGCTATCCAATGGAATAAAGCCAATTATCGTTCGAAATATTAAAAAAATCCAAGAAATAGTGCTTCAAAAGTTGCTGCTGATTTACAAGCATTATATGGAATAATTGTTAATCCTGAGACTATTAGAAGGGTAAATCGATCTGCTGGATATCACGGTAGAGTAGCCGGGAAAATATTCTTCGTAAGTGAAAAGAATAGAAAACTCAGACTAGCTTTCGCAAAATCCAACATAAATAAGAATTCTGATTACGGGAATAAAGTTGTATTTGCTGATGAGAGAAAATTTAATATATTTGGTTCTGACGGTAGAATCTTGGTGTGGAGAAAACCCAGGTAAGAATTTCGCAAACAGAACTTGGTACCAACAGTAAAACATGGTGGAGGAGGAGTTATGGTATGGGGGTGTATGTCGTCCGCTGGAGTTGGTAATCTTGTTTTTATTGACAGTATAATGGGTCAGTGCAAGTATATTGATATTTTAAAGCAAAATTGAAATCTTAAGTATAAAAATTGAACCTTCATAACGATTTTAAATTCTACCATGACAATGACCCCAAGCACAATGCTCTGAACGTTAGACTCTGGCTGCTATATAACTGTCCTGAAATAATAAAAACACCACCACAATCTCCAGACTTAAATCCCATAAAGAATATTTGGCAAGAATTGGAATCAAGAATTCGCAAACACACCATTTCTTCAAAACAACAACTAAAATCGGTGTTTTAAGAAGAATGGGGTAAAATCACTCCAGAAATCACAAAAAAATTAGTCGAATCCATCCTAAAAAGATTAAATCATGTTCTAAAAGTTAAAGGAAATCCAACAAAATATTAAAACCTTTTAAAAAGTAAAATTTTTGGATAAATATTTGATGGAAAAATAAGTGTCCCATCACTTATGTGAGCCATTTTTTGCTCCGTTCTGAACAATTGTATTTTTACTAAATTAATATTTTAATATTTTGACAAAATATATGTTATGTAATAATTGTTACTAACTTTAAATATGAAACACACCCAAAAAATTTTTGCACATGTTTGTTTATTTATTTTATTGCAGTTTCTTTTTATAAAGCACAAGTGTACCATCACTTTTGTGAGACACTGTATATTATAAATGTGAAAGTGTGTCCGAAAAATTGGAATGAACTTGGCTTCAAAACGGATGCATTAATGTCTTTGAATCTTTGCATATGGATACATTATAGGAATGGAATGAACATAGGCTAATTTTTATTTATTTTATTCAAATATTTTCTCCAATAATGCAAAATTTAATTATTTTTCATACAAAATCAATAGGCCTTTTTTAGATAAAATTTAACCATTTTCCATTCCTGTTGCCAAGAAAATAAAAAATTGGAATAATAATTTTACAGCGGCAATGAATTTTTAATAAAAAACTTCCACGCGAAAAACTATAATAAAATAATTTAAAAGAAAATAAATATGACGTCATGTTTTAAATAAAAATAAAAGGTGTATTTTTTAAAATATATTTAACAAGGATATTTGTTTAGTTAATGGGAATTTTTGTGTAAAATATGGTGACATAAATTAAAAGTAAAAAGAATGAAAAAGAATTATCTATATTAATAAAATAACAAATCGCTCTGTGTGTATGTGTGTGTGTCTGCGATGGCTAGCAAAATCTACCGGACATACGAGGCTCAAAAGTTTTATGAGAATAGCCCAATATCTCTCCTGATGCACCTGAAGCTCAGAATTTTAATATTTTGATTAATTTCAGATACAATAATTACGAAGTGGAACTCACTATCATCAAAACTATGCCTTTTTTTACCTTTTCTTCTCTATGCTGATTTTCGGTTGGTTGGTTCATGCAGAGTCGCTTATAAAAAACACGTTTCTCTTTTGCGCTTGCTTTCGTTTGGTCAGTAGTATAAAACATTCACAAAAATGATTTAAAAAAACGAGACAGAAAAAATAAACGAATTTGAGTACTTAATCTTTCAAAAGTGACTGTTTTTTCACCTAAACTTTAAATTTTAGCATGGAGTTGAAATACTTGCTTTGAAAACGTATTTAATAACAATGAAAGTTTAAGATAATGAATTAGTTCAAATGACGTCAGAACCTAACAACGAACTTCACAACCTGCAATTCATGTTGTTCGTCTTTCAGTTTTTCCTTAACTCTGATTGGTTGAGCAACAATGCATGCGCAATTGAAACTGATCTAATTAAATAGCAAGACATATGGTTTTCAAATATTAATTAAAAGATCAGAAAAGATCTTACTGGCTCTTTTATCACTAAAAATTAGAAATCGGGCAAAAATAATTCCTTACATTCGAATGCTTTCTGTTGCTGTTGCGAATAGCAATATTTTAAATATAATTTACATTCTCATTTTCGAGCACTTTTTAACAAAGTTTAAAAGTACTTATGCATTCGGTTTGTCTGTCCGCCTGTCCACACCCTAATTTCTGTAAGTATACTCAGATTTTTATGCAATTGACAAATCTTATTTAGGGTCATGAAATTGCATATGAAGTACGTGCGAATATTGGTTTTTTACAATATAGAGACACTCAAAAGAAATAGATTACATTATGGTATATGTGGAAAATTTGTTTGGAGAGTATTTTAATGAGTATTTTAACGCTATTTCAAATGTACTAAAATGGATATAAATTCCCTGCTTTCACTACTATTAAATTAAATAGACAAATCATAGCAATTTTTAATAATTTACAGGGACACACAAAAGAAATCGGGTACAATACTGTCTTTGCGTAATAATTGCTGGAGAGTATGTTTTAAAATGCGATATGCACTTTTAAATTTACTTAGTTTTTGCATACTACTCTTTATGTATAATTTCTACATCTCATATATAGGGCTGCACAAAATTATTCGCATACAATTCTTCTTATTGGAGGAAATTGTTGAAGGGAAATTTTCTGCAATATATGACTACTTAAATGAATTAATTTTGGAATTACATGTTGTTAATATGTGGAAATCTCTTCTATATATACAGAGTTGCTAAAAAATTCGGATAATTTTCCGAAAGTAAATGGAAACAGCTGACATTCGGTTTTGAAATGCTTTGTATATTAAATAAATTGTAAACGGAAAATAAACTTTTTTCTGATGTTTCTAAAGATAAAGAAATATTGGGTGACTTAGAAGCGGTAATCGAAGATTTTTACTTTGTGATTATAATAAATTTTCGTAGTTTAAGAAACATCTGTCTTTTTAGCACTTACCGAGAAAGTTGAAAAGTACTTATGCAATCGGTTTGTCTGTCCGTCTGTCCTCGCTCTAACTCCTGTAAATGTACTCGGATTTTCATGCAATTGATAAAGCTTATTTAAGGTCACCAAAGCATGCTTGGTATTCCATATGAAAAATGTATGACAAATGATTCATTTACAGGGATATTCAAAAGAGTTCGATTAGGGTATATGAAGAAAAATCGTTTGGGGAGTATTTTAATGACATTACGTTATTTCTAATGTATTCAAACTAATATAAATCAATGAATTTAACCACGGTTACATTAAAACAGAGCATTTATTGCATTTTTTATTAATTTAAAGGGACTCACGAAAGAAATGTTTACAGTACTATTTTTCCTTAATAATTGATGGAGAGTGCGTTTTAAAATTCGGTATGCGCTTCTAAATGTAATTAGTTTTTTCCATATTATCCTTTACATATAAATTCTATACATCATATACAGAGCAGCACAAAAATATTTGCATACCATTCTCCTTATTAGAGGATATTGCTGAAGGGGAATTTTCAACTGAAATATGTGTATCTCTTAAATAAATTAAATTTTTGAATGCATGTTATTAATAGATATCAATCTATCTATCTATCATATACAGGGCTGCTAAAAATTTCGGATCATTTTCCGAATGTAGATGGGAACAGCTGAAATTCTGTTTTGAAATGCTTAATATATTTTCATATGGTGAAATAAGATGTAATATTTTAATTTTTTAAACTGTGCAGTTTTTTACATTATTCTGAATGTGTTGGATAGTGTTTCATAATCTGTGCTTGATGCATTATTTTTTATTTTTAAAGATATTTTTAAGCACATTTTATCATTTTCTATTATTTTTCTTTTTAAATACTAAAAATTGTTCCGAGTTTCACGCACACCTGCCACACAGTGCTACAGGTAGTGGGAATTTGTGTAGGACATTCGTACAGAACATATTTCATCCTTAATTTATAAGAAGTGGTTATTTCCGAACAATAATTTTACTAAATTTCTTAAATTCTTATTGGATTTTCTCACCCTCTCGACTAATATATCTATACGAATAAGTTTAATACTGGAGTTTATTACGGATATATGTTTGTTAAGGTATTGATGAGCTACTGGAGGTGAAAAGTAGAGCTAACATATTTTACAGAGCATATTTCACAGCTTACCTTCTACTTGATAAATTATGCAGCAACTAGCCTTGTAAGAGGTTGTTATTGATTAATATTGGTCTCTTAATTGAGTGATGGTTATCATTATTTCCGAATAGAAATTTCAATAAATTTCTTAAATTGCTGTTTGTATCCCCACCCCGTTGGGTAATATATCTACGGAAAGAATGATAATCGGAGTATCGTTCGGATTTAGGTTTGTTTACGAAAAAATGCTCATTCTGGTGATGTAAAGTGAAACTTTAACATTCTGCAAATCATGCATTGCACGCCTATTCTATCCAATCGCAAGTGGCGGTGATCCGTGTCGGATTTTCGTACAAAACATACTGTGCCCCGTAGCGGCGAAAAGTGGATCTGGAGTACTTTGTAGCACGTATGCGGTTAGAATTGTTAGTTTATAGTTATTATTAATTTTAGAATTTGGCTACGATTAGATAACGGTTAGGTTACATTTGGGTTACAGTTAGGTTGCATTTAGGTTGCAATTATATTATGGTTAGTCTTAGGTTAGATTTAAATTCCAGTTACGTTATAGTTAGGTTATATTTAAGTTACAAGGTTAAGGTAAATTGCAGTTAGGTTACTATCAGATTACGGATATGTTACGATAAGATGACGATTAGGTTACATTTATGATATATTTAAATTACTGTTAGGTTCATGTTAAGTTGCAGTAAGGTTACAGATAGGTTACGATTATAGTAAAATTAAGTTACGGTTAGGATTTTATCCACAGGGTTTGCACATGATTTTGATGCACATTGCACATGTTTTGATTAAAGTACACTTAATTTTGTACTATGGTTCAGAACCTACATTACTTATACTAACCATTTACCTAATCATTGCTTATCGATTTTAATCATGGTATAGTCGGAACTAGGAGTGTATATTTTTTTTTTAATCAAAATATTTCACTTAGGATTTCGATGTGAAAAAAATAAAAAGTTACGTGACTGAACAGCGATATTTACTGATAAAAATCAACATTTTAACGCGAAAATCAAGCAATTGCTGGACACATATTTCCTCCCCCGTTTCACATTGAAGTCATTTCGAATAATTGTTACTCTAAAAATTAGTTGTTTATTTTTTTGACAGATTTTTCTCACAGTCAGTAGTCACGTATTTCGAGTTACAGATAAAATCACAAATTTCAGGTTCGTTTAATATTATTACCACGGACTCGGACAACGTCGGGCGGGTCAGCTAGTATTTTTAATAAAATTGTTCACTTATGAAAATTTGACGTCATAGTTGAAATAAAACAGGTACTTTATAGCAGTCGTTAAAAATACATGGGGTATGAATATCAGTAGCTAATGGAGCCAGATAAATAATGACGCCATATTTAAAATGAATCAGAAATATTTTTTACTTATACTAATTAATAAGTTATAAGTTACATACAAATGAATATTTTTATTCAAAACTCAATGGAAGAAATTTTTTGTAGGGAAAAGGCGGAAACTAAAATCCCTGATTAATATATTTTTGGCTCGATTTTTTAACACTTTCGAACAAAGTTGAAAAGTTATTATGCTTTCGGTTTGTCTGTCTGTCTTTCCAACTTTCGTAAATATACTCCGATTTCCATGAAATTTTTGGACGCTATTAACGTTTACCTAGCTCGAATACCTATTGAAAATGAAGTTTCTACCATGATTAGTTTATTTACAGGGATAGTCATTTCCTTAGATTACGGCATTATGGGGGAAAATCGTTTTAATTAAATTTAACGATGTTACAGCCTGTGGAACATACTCAAATTTATATGCATTTACAAAGTGCACTAAAATATGCATTTTGTAAAGTATGTAATGAAAAGGGCACTTACTATTCACTTACAGGGTCACACAAAAGAATTCCATTGCATAAGAATAAAGGGAGGAACAGTTTCCGACATATTTTAATTATGGTAAACGATTTCATGTATAATCAAATTGATACACGTTGCTGAGGCTTAATGTAAGTTATTTCATGCATAATACGAAGTGCTAGCATTTACAGGGACGCACAAAAGATTTCAAATATTATATATATTATCCGAAGTACTGTATATCATGGATGATGACTGTTGTATGAATGAAATGCATTTTGAAATATGTTATGTGCTTTTAAGTTTTGCTAAATGTATGCATATTAAATGGAGAGTATAAATGGTAATATTATAAATAGTTACATTTAGATATACAGGGTTACACAAAAGATCTCGGAAAGGTTACTAAATATGAGCGTAATTTACTTAAAGGTGGTTTTTAAATAAAATATGCATTTTCATTTTGAACTGCATTCAGTAAACCAAGAAATGTTTGTAGTATATATATAAAATGATATACAGGGTTCCGCAAAGAACTGGATACAAGGTTGTCTTCGGATGATAATTTATGAAAATATAATTTAGGTAGTAATAAGGAATGTTTTTGTTTGAACTAAATTTTAGAAAGATACTTTCGTGTATTAAAGGCACTTGGAAAACTACAGGATTGAACAAAAGTATTCAAGAATGTTTCTATCTATTAGTATTAATCGCTAAAATGAAAATTTTAACTAGCAAAAAATTAGCAAATAGGGATAATCAGAAGTTTTTTACCATAAATTCGCGATAAAAAGTTAATTACACAGTCTTTTCATCATCGAAATTTTTTGCTTGATTGATCAATTATTTCTTCTTTAAATGTTATGTGAACGAAGTCACGGGTAACTGCTAGTAATGAATAAAAATGATTTTTTTTATTTACGCTGAACTGTTCATTCACGCACCCATCTGGTTTTCATATGAAATAGTTTCTTTTCTTTTCTTTTTACTGTTTTCCAATTTCAGAAATAAAAACAAATATTTAAAAAACTTTAATTTAAAATGCTAATTTTCATTAAAAGTGGAATCTATAAGAAAAAGTATGAAGCAATTTATACTTTGTTTAACTGCACAATATTTCTTATGCATTACCTCCAACCCTTTTACTACTTCTGATTTTATTATTAATTTCATTATTTTAATTTGCTACCGGTTGCAAATTTTATAAATAGACACAGAATCACCTAAAATTGGCCGACGAGCTATTAAGTTTAAGGGGTAAAAGGATCTTTGATTTTGTAGAAATAATCTAAAACATCGTATTTTTCAAAGTACCAAAACATAAATAATATGCAATTAAGATCTTTTTTTCCCGTTTCGGTCTAACGTATAGAGTAGAGCTCCCGTTTATACGTTTATACGAGTATACGTATAATACGTATTATACGAAATACGTATTTGCTATGCGTATAATTCGGCATC
Organism: Maratus speculifer; assembly: GCA_964019185.1. NCBI lineage: Eukaryota > Metazoa > Arthropoda > Arachnida > Araneae > Salticidae > Maratus > Maratus speculifer. The sequence goes on along the minus strand of OZ025298.1, from coordinate 182,871,963 downwards.
GGCAGTTATACGTATTACACGAAACAGCATATACGGTACATCATATATACGGATTTTACCCAAGCGGTTAAACGTATAAACGTTTAAACGTTTTTCGTTCAATGTATGAAATTTGATGTTTCAATATTTTTTTCCGGATTAGAGACATTGAGAAACATCCGGTAGAGTATCCCCATCGCGATTCTTTGTTCAAAGAACTACGATGTGTTTACTTAACTACTACTTGTTATGCAGGTACTTAAAAAAATCTTAAAACTTCCTCAGTTTAGATTTTTTTTTCCAAAAAACTAAGTTATTTATTATAAAATGTCTTACATTAGTTGTGGGTAGAATCAAACTAATCTTTGGAAAATCTGCGACGCAGTACTTAGTTTTTTTATATTTTCTTTTATCTTTAGAAGAAGAAAATATTGGATTCGGGAAAACTTTCGACGGGTTTACACGTTTTAAGGGTAAGAGAGTCCGAAAAACACTTTTTTACGAAATATCTGCCTGTGAGTTTGTGAGTCTGTGACTTTGTCTGTCTGTATGTGCCATGAATTTTTGGGTGCTCGATCTCAAGACCTAATACACAGAATTAAGTAATATACATGGGGGAGAGTGGGGCATATGTAAAAATGGGGCACATGAGAACATTGCCATTTTTCGCTAGTTGTTATATGTTTTTTTTTATTTCAAAAAATTACCAAAGATAGAAAGAACCTATAGACATATGAAAAAAAAAATTAAACTCTTCGATATTTTGTTTGTCCCCAGGAGCCAAAATACTGCTTACTGAACTCAAAAGTAAACTTGATAAAAGAATAATTTTATTTATTTATTCTTTTTTTTTCTTTATTTAACATATCCTATAAATACTAATAAATATTTATGATATTTTTTATTTTTAAAATTGAGAAATGCTAATAATTTGTCATTTTAACTCTTGTGGGAATGTTATGAAGAGTCACTTATGACGAGTCTAGTTGGGGCAGATCTGAATACGTCATTAAATTGCCCAATAATCATTCAGTGATGCTATTTCTTTTGGTTAACTTCGTGAAAATAATGACAGCTCCATTATCTATATTTTTATAGAAATAGAAGACATTTCTATCATGTAAAGTTGATTTTCTGTAATAGAAATTTCTACAAACACAACTGTCAGCAAATGCATAAAACGCAACTAGCTCTTTACTTTCAATTGTAATTTAAATAAATTTCATGTTTTCTAAATTGCAATAAATGCTATACATTATTTAATTTAACAGTTTTCAATACTATTCTTTATGCATCATTAATGCAAAAAATATTACGTTTAACAACTTTGCAAATTTTTCTTTTTCATTTGTTGCAAACTTGTGGTATTAGTTTACTTTCATTTCTAAAACAGCTATTTTATTTGGTGTTTTGAAAATAGATATATATATTAAGAAAATGAAATTTTTAAACTTATAACTACCGTGAAATACCGTGAATTATTGACTCCCCCCTTTCTTTTAAAAGCAAAAGAAATTAAATTTGGAGGAAGCTTATAAATGTAAAACAATTTTTTATCCTTAATTTACAGGCAAATAAGGCAAATATAGGAATAAGAATCGTTCGCCTTTTGGTAGTTTTCCTATAAATATTATCCAAACGCTCCCTCCCTTAAGAGTAACCATCAGTTGTATTTTGACCTATACTCCCCATACTGTATTTTTACAAACAGTATTACTCATTTGCTATTCAACCAATTTGTTTAAAATTTTTTTTGGTAATTTATATAACCTATTTCTTTAACTTGGCAAAATTTTATAAAAGAAAAGTGCGGCCTTCTATTTTAAATTAAATTTTAAAGTTTCTGACATTAGTTCCATCAAAAATATCCAGGTGGCAATAGAGGTACTATCGCTCATTCGTAAAGACCATCAAAGCGGCTATTTTTTTAGTTTTTATACATTTTCCTGTCAATTGTTATCATTATTTCTCTTATAAATTTATTAAAGGATACTTCCTGGACGATATTATATGAAATATCCCTCAATAAGACATTTTGTTTCCTCGAAATTTGATTTTATTCGTAAAATTCCACGGCAAAAATGAAAGATTCCTGCAATTTCTAATAAACCCAAACATTTCCTGTTTCTTGACAGAGGGGAAAATCCACAGGCAGTCTCTTTGGGGAGAACCCAGTTGACCTTTGACATTGACCTTTTGGTGGGAGAAAGGGTCACTATTTGTCTGTTTGTGGAGTGCTTTGCTGTAGAAAATTTTCTTGTACTAAGTTTTTCCGAAGAAACTAAGACTCAGTCGCTAATATTAATAGTATGAAAGAAATTAAATATACAGGGTGTCCAGCAAATAAGACTCCGATTTCAAAATTAAATTTCTCAGAAATAAAGATTGATAGAATTATGAGGCAAACGGTTTGTTTATTAGGTAAACTAAAAATCTTATACAGAAGTTTCCAAGGGCTATGTATTTAAAATATTGTATTCTGATTGCAAAGAATATTTGACTTGACATTTTTCTTGTTTTACATTGCTTGCAGAGAACGAATTTTCTTGGCGGACTGTGTCATATTTTAAAGATTTTGCGAACATAATTTTTGGAAATCCGAAAAACTCGTTCTTTAAAAGCAATCTAAAACAAGAAAAATGTCAAGTCAAATATTTTTTGCAATCAGAATTAGGTCTTCACTGGCCGAAATTTCCAGGCCCGGCTCGAACTAAAGAAATATTGGCCCAGCCCGGCCCAAACGAAAAAAATATTGGCCCGAAAGTTAAAATTTCGGCCCGAACTCGGCCCGGTCCGGAAAAAAGTTTAAAATTTGGCCCGACTCGAATGAATTTCTACAGAACATTGATCTTTACTCTACGGAAGAGTTCTGATCAAATAAAATTATATTAATCTCTGTTTTTTTTCCATGTTTATAATCTCCATTTATGCAGAAATGCCGTAGGCTGAGATATTTACGTTTTTAATGAACCTTTGTTTGTTGTATAGAAATGTTTCAGTTATCATTAATAATATTAATCATATTCCATGTAATGGAGACAAAAAAAAATCTAAAAAATGGTATATGGTAAAAATAAAATTTCCTAATACGGAATCTCTTTAGAAGAAAAAAAAATACGTTCCCTTCTTAACAGATGTAAATATTTAGTATATTTTTTTTTCTCGCGTACTGTTGTATTCATTTTGCATGGATTAACAGTTTAAAAGAAACTTGCAGTTTTCAGTTTAAAAGAAAATTCTGTCATAATCATGTCTTTTTTTTTTCTTTTTTTTAATCTGTTTAATTCTATTTTAAAACGCCTAGTAATCTACGATACTTTAAAAAGGAATAAATTCTAATGTTCAGTTGTAGAATAATGACGGCTTAAAAGTATATGCCTTTTTTGCAAAAAATTTTGGACAAAGCCAAATTTTACTTATTTTATAAAGAGTCGAGAAAAGGATTTTCATATCAGAAGATTCAATAGGAACTGATTATTTTGGTCCGTAAAACTAGGAAGAATGAAATCAGTCTCGGCTTCGTACGGGAAAAAAAAGTTAGGCCCGGCCCGATACTCCAGCAAAAAAATTAAGGCCTGAGCTCGGCCCGGCCCGGCCCGGCCCGAGTCTTCAGAAGTAAGGCCCGAGCCCGGCCCGAATGAAATTATTGAAAATCGGCCCGAGCCCGGCCCGTGCAGACCTCTAATCAGAATACAATATTTTAAATATATAAATCCTTGGAAACTTTGGTATAAGATATTTACAACTTACCTAATAAACAAACCGTTTACCCATGGGCGTAATCTGACAAGGGCGAAGGGGGGCATATTTCCCTCTAGTTTTCCTGGAGCAGGGGCAAGGCTTACCTCTTATCCATCCAGTTTTTTGTATTAATCTGTGGTTAAGGGCCAATTTTATATTTCGATTTTCTCTTCTTTTTTATTTAACCCTTTATGTGCTATATTTAGACTGCAAACAAGAATAAATACTGGATTATTTCAAATATCCAGCAATGAAATTTTTTCGTTCATATCAATAATTTCCGATGTGTATCTTATCAAAAATGATGAATAGTCCGGGTGCTACGCATCAGAAAACTGCAAATCGTGATAAGAATATACCGCTTGGTGAATATATACTTTATGATAATACAATGAATATTAGAGGGGGAGGCATCTCATAAAGTCGTCGGAATTCAAGATGGCGGCCGTTATTCAAAATGGCGTCATTTTCTGAATTTTCTTAACATGCGTATTATAAATGTGCATTTCACGTCGATTTCGATGTTTTTAAAGTCAAATTTTCGTTTTGGACACCTTTCAACATCATTTAAAAGTGTATGAATTCGGTTTATCTGTCTGTTTGTCTGTCCGTTCGCCTGTCCTTCCATGCTCTAGCTCGCTTAAATATACTCAAATTGCCATGTAAATTTTATATGTTATATGAAGTTTATAATAACATGTTCAGAGTAAAAAACAAAGCTTATAGCTTTTATGGTCCATTTACAGGGCACTCAAAGTATTTATGAATTGTCTAGCCGTCAGTCTGGCCCTACACTTTTTTTCCTTAAATTTACTCGGATTTCCGTGTAATTTATATATGCGCTATCTCTAAATGTAATTTAAAGCAGTGGTAAACTGCAAAATGTTCTACATTGAAAATATAGAGAGTAGAATTTATAGTTTGTTTACAGGCACACTCAAAATAATTCCCTTACATTTTGGTCTATTGGCGAAAATACTTTTTAGGGTGTTTTAATGATGTTTAACTGTTTGAAACAAATTGAAATTAAAAGATATCACTGAAGTGCAGTAGGAGATACTTGCTGTACAGTATGGTGAGCATAGAATTTATAGTTAATTTACAAGCTTTCAAAAAAGAATACGTTTACACTGCTGTCTATAACCATAATGTTGTGTATGTGCTTTTCAATTTATAGTATGCTTTTTTAAACTTTGCCAAGTAGGAACGAATTGCAAAATGTCATATGATTATTTTTTTGTTTGAAATGCAGCTTATAAATGCACATTGTAATTACGATGATTAATCACCAACCAAAATGAGATGAATCAAAAGTGATCCAAAATTTCAATTTGAATTTATTTTCCTTTCTTTTTGTTTCGATTCCTAACTCTTCTCGCAGACTCATTTCTTTCTGATCACCCTAATTATGTACGTTAATTACCAATCCATCTAAAAAATCTGTTTGAGGCAGATATTAATTTACCAGACGTACATCGTGCACTTTTATCGGGACATTTTGTGATAAGGAAATCAATCAAACTCTTCTGAGCTATGGGCATATATCAAGGACAAAAAAAACGCTGTTCTCAGAGAAGAAAGAGGTGCAGTATTGCAGGATACATCGACATTTATACGTTGGATGGTATCTGGACCAGAAATCTGTAATTTCATACAAGAGTTTGAGTCTAACATTCAAGCAAACCCCAAGACAGAAATCGATACCATCATGAACAATATCACTTATTTCAAATTAAATTTTTCTATAGAGTGCTAAGGTTCAAGCACTCTATAGCGTAATAAAGGAATTAGGGAACCCATTTTTAGAAGATGGTGAAGACTTGCTTGTAATCGATAGCAGAGTTATTGTTCATGAGGATATTAATGAACCAATTTATTCAGCTGAGTCAACTGGTATTGACCAATTCCACAGATTCATTAAGGGACGCCTAGTAAAACAATTTTCATCAATATTTCAACCTTTAAAAAAAACAAAATTCCAGTGTTTAATACTCCGGCGAAAAACATAAACAATAAAAATACAGTCTTGAAGGTTTTAAAAACAGACGTCCAGTTGTTTTCGAGGCTTTTAATAGTTATACAGAATCGTCAGTTAGACTTGCAATTTTTTTTTTCAAATATGAAAATCAACCATTTCTATCTGCATTTTCTAGTAACAGGGAATTTAGACCAAGCCATAAGAGTGATTTACCACATATTTTAGAGGAAACTGTTGGGAAAAATGGCAAAGTTTTTCCAGGAATATGTGATGCTTTAATATATGTTGAGCCAGTTCTTACTAACATTTTAAAGCCTCAACAAACTTCAAACACATTTAATGATTACTACATTAACACATTTTATCCTCACTTACGTAACGACATTGAGAGTTTTATATGTCAAAGAATAGATTTGGGATAGATATATTACACCAAGTTTTAAAAGAGAAACAAGACAGAAGAGAGGTGCAGGGACCAGATGACAAGTGCAACCACACGTTAGATTTCTTAAAAGTTTGTAAATAACAAAGAAGAGCTTTTTAATCAACTTGGGACGCCAGCAATAAATACCATAAAAATACGCAAGCTTTAATATAACCACTTCAGGAGAAGAAGTTAAATCGGGAAGAAGTTAAATTTACTGCTGTAAGTTCCTTAATTGGAATGACTTGTCCTGGTCACGAGGAAGCTGATTCAAGAATAATACTGCATTTCAAAGACATGGTTGAAAAAGGACTGAAAAATATTGTTATACGCTCTATATACACTGATGTATTAGTTTTAGCGATTGCATATTTGTTTATCATTTCAGATAAATTCCTAAAAAATATTTGAGTTGCATTCGTAACATGGAAAAAATACAAATTTATTCCTGCTCATACTATAGCAGTTGGACGAGAAAAGGCTTTACTAGAATTGTATTCTTTCATGGAATGCGACAGCAATCCGGGTTTCACAGGAAAGACCAAAAAGTCAAATGGGAAAACATGGATTCCATTTAAAGAAACTACTGCTGCATTTTCATATCTATAAAAACCACAAACTTCCATTCCTGAAAATATTTTAAATCTTTTAGAAAATTTCGTAGTATTGTTGTACTGTTCAACTAGCAATATCATAAGTGTCGATAATGCAAGATAAGAATAGTTTATGGCAAAAAATCGTTCTTTTGAACATCATCCGCCAACCAAGGGTGCACTTCAACAACATATTTTACGCAGTGCTTTCCAACTTGGATACATTTGGGGACAAGCAGATCAGCGGGAAATACGTCCACCCTCTCCAAACAAATTGGAATGGTGGTTGGATAATTTATCATTAAAAAAATACTGGTTGGAATTGCCAGAGATTTCAGACTCTTATGAAGAATTAATAAAATGTAAATGTAAAATGTGTAAAAATGAATGTGTCTGTAGAAAAGTTGGACTTTCTTGCACATTATTGTGCAATTCCAAAAACGAATGTGAAAAATATGATTATACCAAGTGAAGTTTGTATATTCTACAGCTTTATATGTAACATTAATTTTTTAATATATTGTATAAGTAATGTATTGATAAAATAGTATTTTTATTATTTATATATTCCTTTAATTTTTCTACTGTAAATGACAAAAAAATATTTTAATAATTGTCCTATTTTCATTTTAGGTACATTTCTAGTATTATGAAGAGAATTTTTGAGTTATAAAAAGTGGAACATCAGAAATAGGTTTGTAAGATGCCGAGGAATAAAACTGCAAAACATTTTAGATAATAGTCGTCATTTTGAATTTCTATAAATTTATACGATGCCTCAAATTCTTATATGTATTTTATTAATATACGATAGATATTCACTATTCGGTATATCCTTATCACAAAATGAAGTTTTGCCCCTCTTGGCACCTCCACAAATAATACTTGAATTAGATCGTGATCTTTATAAAATTTATATACAAATTACAAACGCATATTTTCTTGTTTTAGTGTGTCACTTTTAATAAACGATAAATTTGCACACCTTACTATTTAGTAAGTATAGGGTAGTTCATTGCAGTATTAACATTGATGAAGATCAATTTGAATGAGTTTTAAAGAGTATAACATCATTAAAACACATTGCAAACGATTTCGCCGCATACACAATATTGTAATGCCATCTTTTTAGCACCGTGTATATGGACTATAAAAGCTATACACTTTATATTTTACTCCGAACATGTTATTACAAACTTCATACAACATATAAAATTTGCATGGCAATCTGATTACATTTAAGCGAGCTAGGGCATGGAAGGACAGGCGGACAAACGGACAGATAAATCAAATTCTTACACTCTTTTATATAATGTTGGAAAGAGTTAAAAACGAAAATTTGACTTTAAAAATATCGAAATCGACGTGAAATGCACATTTATATTACGCATATCAACAGAATTCAGAAAAACACGCCATTTTGAATAACGGCCGCCATCTTGAATTCCGACGACTTTACGCGATGCCTCCCCCTCTAATATCCATTGTATTACCATAAAGTACATACTCACCAAGTGGAATATTCTTATCACGATTTGCAGTTTTCACCTTATTTTTGTCGCGTAGCACTCGGACTAGAACCTATTAGCCCTTTTTCATTTTAGAATTGTTTGGATGCATGTAGGGTGGATCTCTTGACTACATTTCGAGGTTTTCATTACTGTGATAATCTACTACATGATTATATGAATACACCTGGCTAATATAGCCCTATATTTCAAGGTATCAGTAATACACACTAGTAATTGACAGTGACCATAGAACAACATTGAGTGTCATTGCGGATAGTCATTAGAGGCAGAAATATAAAGAACACATTCGGTTTATAAAACAAATTCCATTTCATAAGTTTTTTTATGCATTGAGAGGAAGAATTGGAATTATGTAACCACAGAGTGGTTTCTCTAAAGGGAAATAGGAAAATCTGCTATCATATTGAGTTTTCAATGTTCGTTTGGGTTTGTGTCATTTTAAATTCCATAAACGTAAAAACTTATCTTATACTAATTAAAAAATGTTTCGCTCTGTGTGGGGGATGGCTACAAAAATTTATCGCATGTGTAAGTCTGAAAAATTAAAGGAAGATTGTTCAAGACCTCTCCTAATGTACCTAAACTCAGAATTTAAAAAAATTATGATAAATAATTGAGTTATTAATTAAAAATCAGAAAGAACTCCCATCAAAAACTCAAATTTTTTTCTTCCCAGAGTTCGCGAATGCACAGAAACCGATTTCATGTTTCGTACGCTTTGGAGAAAATAGGAAGTTGGAAAAAAAAAAGTATTCATTTTCTAGGAATAAAAGGTGTTAGAAATTTTTCAAAAATGTAATAGTCCTCTAGGTTTAAAATAGCAACCTTCGTCAATCGAATGCGAAAAAAAAATCACGAATTTCCATGTGATTTACTTCAAGTTTTCCAAAAATTTAAAACATTCAGGACGAAAATTTAAAAATAAAATTGGTCAACAGAGGGAAAATTCGAACCTAAAAAAGTTTCACTGTAAAATATCGCGAATTTCGAATAATGGACGCTAAAAAGTATATATTTTTTTTATTGTTCACATAAAAAATTGATAATTTCGAGAATGGATAGGTGAAAAAACGCTAATTTCCTCAAAAAATTGCAGTAAATGCATATCTTATTAAAAGATCGCAGAAAAAAAACTTGTATTTCGTCAAAGAAAAGAAAAAGTAACGAAATTTGCGTGAAAGGACCAGAGAAAAACCGCAATTTTCATCAAAGAATTGTGGAAAATCGAGAAATTCAAAAGAACCCCAAAAGTTTCAAAAGCGGTTCCGAAAATGAAAATGCCCTCATTAAAAATACCCGTAAATGAAATCGATAAAATAAGAAATGGTCTTTGTACGGATCGGTCTCAGCTATTCAATGCAAAAAAAAAAAAAAAAAAAAAAAAAAAAAAAAAAAAAAAAGTTTAAAAATATTGAAATGCAACTGAGTTATTTTTTATAAATTTTTTCCTTAGGATTAGCATTGGCAAATGAGTCTTTTTGTTTGACTGAAGTAACCTCTGAATAATCTTTTTTTCTAAATACGGGGAAACCATTTTGCATTTTTCTCTGGTGGAACTTTTCTTTAATAAGCTCCAGGAATGTAGTGAAAAGTATATGGGGTATACACCGTATATCTGCTGGATTTTTAAAAGGAATACCGTATCTCCCTGCTTCTTATGAAAACTGTAGCATTTATTCTAGGATATACCCTCTGCTTTGAGTGTATACCCTCTGCTTAGAGCGTATACCCTCTGATTATTTTACGACTACACCATTGATAAGCTGGAATAACATTTTACAGTGCACCGATTTGCCTGAAATATAAATTAAAATGTACTAATTTTTGGGTAGATTACTGCTAAAAATTTACCTTATTTTAAAAGAACACCTCCAATAAAATCAAATGCTCATGGAATTGTTATTTATCATTATTATTATTTTTCTTTTTACTCGGCTCATTTTGCTTAGAAAAAACACATTGACTAGGCATGCGCAATTTTCCAGCAAAGATGTGAGAAAACGTGCGCTCAAGGCATTTTTTGATTAAATTTTAAAAAAATTCTCAAAAAAAATAAAATTAAAAAAAAATCCCATTTAACAACGCGAAAATTTCTGACTCATTATTTAACATAAAATCATTGTACTGGATTATAATCAGAGCTGCAGAGTCGGAGTCCAACCCATTTTTGAAAAAAAGAGTCGGAGGACGCTATTTAACATCAAAATTGTAAAATTTTCCTTCTTTCCTAGTCCACGGATCCAAAATAGTTAAGTTTCAGTATTGTTTTCCTCTTTAGATTTCGATAGTTGGATTTCTTGGGTTTGTGGGATTTGAAATTAAAAAATTTGTCTCACAGAATTTCTGGTTTCTCGGTTTGTGATTTTTAAAACACCAACTTTGGCTAACTTTTTATGCAAAATCTTTTGTTTTTATTAAAAAATGAAATATTTTTTTTTTTAAAGCGTTTGGCAATTTGAATTTGAGAAACATTCATATTCTTTATGCCTTTTCTCCCTCCCTCTCTCTTCTGTGCGCGCGCTATACAGCTTTGTTTCCATATTACTAAAAATCAGGGTTCGTGATTTTTTTGATTTTTTTAATAAAAATCAAAATAATCGGATTTTTTTTATTTAAATCGGATTTTTTTGATTTAAATCAGATTTTTTTTATTTTTTTAAAAAAATGCCATACATTATTATTATTTTATATGACTTATAGTTTAGTTTTAAAAATATGAATTTTACATACATAGAAATGCATGTTATAAGTATTATCTATTAATAATATTATACAATTTACATAAAAGATTTATATTATTTCAAGGTAAAATTTTAGGTTATGAAAAAAATCTTGATTACACAAAATGCATGAAAAACTACAAATCAGATGTCAAAAATTAATTCCACCTTCAGTATTTTAATTAAAATAAAAATTTAAAACAAAATTGTAAGCAAACTAAGTTTTTGACTTTTGTTTTCTTAAGTGCTGGCTGCGAAAAATGAGTTTAGTTAGTGGCCATCAAAATACTTAAGTCTTGTGGGCACAAATTGAGATGTCACCACTAATTGACTGACTTCTCATTAATGTTGGAATTTATACAGGAAATTTTTGAATAGCAATTTTATTTTATTTGTGGAAAACTATCATCTTATAAAACAATATTTAAACTTACTGATGAGAATTTGGAATCCCTAAATAAAAACTGGTTTGTTATCGGGGGATTCCAAATTCTCATCAATAAGTTTAAGAAGTAATTAATGATAAGTTAATCAGTAAGTTCAGAGTTTTATAAGATGATCGATATTCCACAAATAAAATAAAAGAAATTTGCTATTAAAAATTTTCCGGTGTGAATCCCAACACTAGTGAGAAGTCAGTCAGTTAGTGAATACATCGCAATTTGTGTCCTCTGGCCTTAAGCATTTCGATGGCAGTGGTTTAGCTGTTTTATTTGTTGATTCCTAATTTCTGAAAGTAACAAACCAAAGGCATAAAACATTTGTTCTACTGAAGCAGATAAATCTACTGCAGTAAAAAGCTAGTTGATCATTAATTCTCTAAATGTTTTAGTATCAGCCTTTTCGATAACTGTAACAAAAAATATATTCCAGCATTCTAAAGAACTGAGATCCATTATATTAAATTAAAATAAATAAATGACTGGTTCAGATTTTGCTCAAATCTTAACATAACAAGCCTCGCCAAAGTACAGCACATAAAGCCATACAATTTTATTTTACCTCAACTTGCAGAAGTTTTTCTAAATACTAATGAGTAAATATTCAAATATTTAATATATTTCTGCTTAGATTTCTTTATTGTTGCAAGATTTTTTTATAATTTGATTCAAATGAAATTTGAAAGCATTTTTTTTTTCTAAATTTTACATTTATTTTACTTTTTGACAAAGCTTAAACTTTATCTTTCTTAAAGTTGTTTCATTATATTTATTATATGAAACTAAATTACACATTATTATGTTTGTTTACATCTTAAACTTATTAAAAAATAACTTAAAAGAAAAACTGATTTAAATCAATGATTTTTTAAAAAAATCAATTGATTTAAATCGTGATTTAAATCATGATTAAAATCAAGCTGATTTAAATCAACGAACCCTGCTAAAAATGTTTCGAGTTCGTTTCTTTTTTAACTCAGTACATATTTTATTCTCTTTTGAATAATATGTATTCGGAATTCACATAGCAATTTTTGATTTTGTAATTATATATATTTTTTAAATATTTCGAGTTCCAGGGCGACTTTTTGACATTCGTAAAAAATAAACGGTCAAATGTAAGTATTACTCGCATTTAGAGGGTTCCGTATAATAAATATAATAAGATGGCCATAAAGTCTATAATTTTCGACCCCCTTTCCTTTAATTCTCTTTGGTACCAGGGATTTTTAAAAAACCTTTCTTAGTACACGCTTACATCATAAGTCCCCTCCCTCTCTCTAACTTTCATGCTTCTAGCTTCATTAATTTGAGCTTTTTTTTTTCTTTTTTTTTTGCCGAAATCGAAAATAAAAGAGTCAACTTAAAAAAAAAAAAAAAAAAAAAAAACAAAAAAAAAAAACAAGATGAATGTAGATTCTACCATTGCAGAATTCAGTTTCGCCTCCGATTAGAAAAAAAAAAAAATCGATAGAAGTTTATTAGAAGGGCGATCCCGTTTAGATTGCAATGAACTAACTTAATTTTTCTTGTGTTTATCAATATAATAGCAAACAGAACGGCGTGAAATACCCAATTGAATAGCAATTTCTCTCTGAGACATTGGAATTGCGGAATAATAAAGAGATACAATTTGACGTGCTACTTCTTCATTGAATAGATTAATCAAAAACGGATTTTTTCTTTAGTTTAAACGCTTTTTTATAGACTCTGAGTAAAAGGAAATGCAATTTAAGAATAAAACTAATGGAATCCCATCGAATTCGACGAATGAAATGTTTAAAAGACCCGATCGATTTGGTTTAAAAAAAAGCAAAAGTAATTACATTATTGAATCAATATATAATGAATATATTTACAAAGTAAATGTCAAATTTGCCAGTTACAATTTTGCATGCAAATATTCGCACAAGTACAGTTAAAATTGTAATATGAGTGCCGGCGAAATCCAGAAATTTTATTTTATATGCACTCACAGAAAAATAGCTTTATTAAAAAAAGTAATAATAATATCGGGTACTACTAGGTTATCCCATCGACCAAAAAATTATCGCCAAACTTTAAGATTAAATGCCAATAATGGATGATCGTGAATGTCACATTCAATGACATTAAATACAATTCATGTGTTTAAAATGTCATTAAGTGATTTTTATTTCGACTTTTTATTAATATTTTTATTAATATTCTACTGATTATTTATTTTTTCGTTATTTAAAATAAAAATTATGTCAATATGTATAATTTGGCTATTAATTTGGCGAAATTGGTCGACGGGATAACAGAGTAGTACCTAATATCGTTATGAGTAAAAATACGATGTTTTAAATAGTGACGTCATTTTCTCTTCAAATGTTCTTTAAAAGTTGCTGTTTATGAAAAAGGCATCCATAATAATATTGTAATTCCCATTTATCTGGTTGCTGAATGACATAATTTTCCTCATTTGAAATTTCTCTTATTTTGATTTAGACATTAATTTTTATCATATATTATTTTCTGTCATTTTATTACATTATTAATATTATTTCTCAGTAAATATATTTTTAAAACTCAATTAGTGCATAATTATACGCAATCATTTTAGAAAATAAATTTTTATTATCGAGAGAAAAGCTAAACTGTGTTGCCATCATTTTGAAGAAATGTCATGAAAAAGCTTTTAAAATTAAAAATAAAATATAAAAATGGAAATAAATTAAAAAATAATTAAAATGGGCACAACTGCATTTAAATAGCTTTCATTTAAAAAAACAATTATCAAAATCGATTGACTAGAAAATTCAGGGCTGATGACACGACATTTTTAGCTTGTCTTAAAGAAATAGCCTCGGAGGCTAAAAAAAAAAAAAAAAAAAAAAAAAATACATATACGTAAAAATATGTATAGTTATTAATTGATTATACGTGTAATTATATGTGTCGCCCAAGTTGGCTCTTTGTCCCTCTAACCAAAACTTTTTATTTTCATATAAAAGAGAGTGTAATTAAGTCGTTACAAAAAATGTGCATTTTTTTCCACCGCAAACTGATGAAATCCGCGATTTTTTCTCACGATATACTGATGAAACTCAAAATTGTTCAGCAGCCACTCAAAGAAATTTTCAAGTTTTCCGCGCCCCATCAACAAAATCTGCTGTTTTTACGTGCCCAATCAAAAAATTAGCGATTTTTTTCGTTCCGAGTCGACAAAATTTACGAGTTTTTCGTACTTCATCGCCCGAATTTACTATTTTTATGAAGCTGACCATAAATATTCGCGACAGTTTCGTTCCCGATCGACAAAATTGGCAATTTTTACGTGTCATATCAACGAAATTCGTGATTTTTCCCCCCTAATCGACGAAATTCGCGAATTTTCCATTTCCGATCGACTAAATTTGCGCAGTTTTCGAAAGCGATAGACTATATTCGGGATTTTTCCGTGCCCACACGACGAAATTCGTAATTTTTCCGTTCCCGATTGACTAAATTCGCGCTTTTTACGAAGCCGATCGACAATATTCGCAATATTTCTTTTTCCAACGACAAAATTAATGATTTTCTGTGCCTGATCGGTGAAATTGACCATTTTTTCTTCCCCTATCAACGAAATTCGCAGGGTTTTTTTTTTTCATCCCAAATTGACAAAGTTTGCGATTTCTTTCGTGCTCGATCGACAAAATTCGCGATTTTTCGGAGACCTATAGACAAAATTCGAGAGTTTTCGAAGGACGATAGAAAAAACTCGCGATTTTTCCATGTCCGATAGACGATAATTTCAATTTTTCCATGCCCGGTCAACGAAATTCACATTTTTTTTTTTTTTTTTCGCGCGATAAACAGGTGGGACCGATTTACAAATTTGGGGGGGGGGCTGGGCATAGATGATTATGGGGGCCTTCCTTGTACCGATACTTACAGGGGAGATTGACCTTAAAAAAGGTGAAAAAATATAGTTACTAAAGTAACCGCTATCGACTTTAAAATATCCATTAAAATTTAGCTGGTATATCGGAGCGGGTCGGACCAAAATTTTTTTCATTCGGACCAGCCCAGACCGATTTTTTTTTTATATTCATCGGACCGGGCTTGAGCCTGAAAATTTCGGCTCGTAGAGTCTTCTAGTATGAGTATTTTGAAAAATTTTAATAGTTTTAAATATGTTTTGTAATACTTTTTTTTTTTTTTTTTTTTTTTTTTTTAAATCCTTAGAAAGAAAAAATACAGGTGAAATGATACAATTTTTGAACGAAAGTGAAGTTGCCGAATATTCCAAATTTGGAGTATGAGTATTCCGAAAATATTTAATAATTTTAAATTTTGACAATTTCCGTCTATCAGTTTTTACATTGTTTTATGTTTCGTAATAATTTTTTTATTAAAATTTTAAAAATTCTTAGATGGGGAAAATACTGCGCGAAATGATGCAATTTTTGAAAGGAAGCGAAATTACCGAATGTAATAGGTCTTTAGAATGCGGAATATGAGTATTCCGAAAATATTTAATAGTTTTAAATGAGTTTTGACATTGTTTTATGTTTTGTAATTTTTTTTTTTTTTTTTTTTTTTGATATAATAAAAAAAAAAAAAAACTCTCAGAAAGAAAAAATACAGGCGAAATGATGCAATTTTTGAACGAAATAAATTATCAAATCTAATGAGTATTCCGAATGTGGGGTATGAGTATTTTGAAAATATTTAATAGTTTTAAATACCTTTTTGGAATAATTTTTTAATATATTAAAAAGAATTCTTAGAAAAATAAAATGCAGGTGAAATGATGGAATTTTTGAGCGAAAGTGAAATTACCGAATGTTATGAGTATTCCGAAAATATTTAAGTTTTAAACATTGACAATTTTCGTCAATCAATTTTTACATTGTTTTATGTTTCGTAATAATGTTTTTAATAATTTTTTAAACATTCTTAGGAGAGAAAAATACAGTGCGAAATAATGCAATTTTTGAACGAAAGTGAAATTACCGAATGTAATGAGTTTTTAGAATGTGGGGTATGAGTATTTCTAAAACATTTAATTGTTTTAAATATGTTTTGACAGTGCTTTATGTTTTGGAATAGTTTTTTAATATATTTTCAAAAATTCATACAAAGAAAAAATACAGGCAAAATGATGCAATTTTTGAACGAAATAAATTATCGAATGTAATATTCCGAATGTGGATATGAGTACTTTCAAAATATTTAATAGTTTTAAATGTGTTTTGCGATAATTTTTAATATATATAAAGAACTTCTTAAAAGGAAAAATACAGGTGAAATGATGGAATTTTTGAACGAAAGTAAAATTACCGAATATTATGAGTATTTCTAAAATATTTAATAAATATTGTCGATTTTTGTCCATCAGTTTTCACATTGTTTTATGTGTCATTAGTTTTTTAAATATTTTTTTTAACGTTTTTAGAACGGAAAAATACAGCACGAAACGATGCAATTTTTGAACAAAAAGGAAATTACCGAATGTAATGCGTTTTCCGAACATGGGGTATGAGTATTCCAAAAATATTTAATAGTTTTAAATATATTTTGACATTTTTTTATGCTTTGTAATAAATTTGATAAAAAAAATCTTAGAAAGGAAAAATGCAGAGCGAAATGATGCACTGTTTGAATAAAATGAAATTACCGAATGTTATGAGCCTTCCGAATGTGAAATATAAGTATTCTAAAGCTATTTAACAATGTTAAATATGTTTTAGCATTGTCTTATGTTTTGTAATATTTTTTAAAATTCTTACAAGCGAAAAAACTGCACGAAATAATGCAATTTTTGAACGAAAGTGAAATTACCGAATGTAATAAGTATTGTGAAAATGGGGTATGAGTATTATGAAAATATTTAAAATATATTTTGACATTGTTATAGCTTTTGTAATATTTTTAAAATATTTTTTTTATTTCTTAGAAGGAAAAAAAAAAAAAAACGAGAAATGATGCAATTTTTGAACGAAAGTGAATTTACTGAATGAAATGAGTATACCGAATATGGGGGGAGGGCGTCTCACCCCCCCCCTGTACCTACACCCCTGGCCCGAATAGCTAAACAACTAACAACCTTTTTTTTCTTTTTATTCTACCCTTATCCTTTCGCGCAACAAAAAAGCCAAGATCCTTGCAAGATTAAATTACACCCATTCCTTCTCTACCTCTAACATCTGAATTCTCTACTTATTCACCGGAGTTTCGATTTGAACAGGAAGTGACGTATTTAGACTGCCGAACGGGGTTTGCCAGCAGTAATTCTCTATTGCCTTTTCCGAGTGAAATTCAGCGCCATCTATTGTTAAAAGGGGATTTTTCAAACCTGTGACGCTCCCCTTTAAATCTCCCTCAAACAAAAAACCCTAAGCAAAATTTAAATTCTTTAATTATTTTCTCAAGTTTACTTCTTTACTTTTTTTGTTATATTGCAACAATATTTTATCTATTATCAACCCCCCCCCCCCCTTCAAATCTACTTATTTTTATTTTATCATATTTTGCTTAAACATATCACTCAGAAACTAAGTAAATATACATACATTTTTCTTTATGGTGAATTTACTAGATAGCACAACTAATGATTAAGGTAACATATGAAAAAGGTAATAAAAACATGTCCATTTTTTCCCTTGTGTTCACGTGTTTCCCTTTTGTGTTTACAACTGCTCTTTCGTTGGGGCACACATGAACACTTTTTTTTTTTTTTGAATTCAATAAACTATTAAGAAAAGTAAGAAGAACTGTAAAGGTAATTAAAAAAATACCACGTGTAAAAAAAGTTCTGTTTACTATATTGAGTAGTTTTGCTTATAGAAATTAACCCAATTATGAGAAAAAGCTATGGTTATGTTCACATGTATCCCAGTCTCCCCTATATATTCAGATAGTCCCTGGTAGAAGTTGTTGTTGACTAGTTTTGTATGTAAATCGTTCAGCAGGTGGCTCCACTTTGCTGTACTTTATTAACGATTTCTGCAATAGCTCTATCTCTAGAATTAATGCACGAATTTTCATCAAACTATAGATTCAGTTAATGCTTGATATGAAGTGATTCTATGTATGTTTTGGTGAGAATGTCAAGATTTAAAAAATGAAATTTCATTATACATTAACAGAGTTAGAAAATATTAGCTCCATGGAAAGAATAGCATTTACGCTCGGGTGCAACCTTGAGTGTAAAACAATAAGTGAATAAGGAATTTTTAAATAATTAAAAAGAAAAAACTAAAATTAACAAGAATTCACAATAAATCTGAAACATTTATATTCTCATTCTTTCCTCAAAAAGTGTTTAATTTTGCTGGTTATTTAAAATGGATACAATTTGTATACATTAACGACACAAAATGTAAAATAACGGGGTATCTGAGCTCATTACCATGAGATGAACAAAAAAAAAATATCTATATAATAAAGGCCAAACGTATCTGTGCGTAACGCATACGTCATGTTTTGAATGGCAACACTTTCCGATGAAATTTCGGTTTTGCAATTTTCGCTATTGTAAATTTTTAAACTTCTAGGCATTGAACATTTTCAATCTTTATACCATCGTTTAGAGAAAGAAATGCTCTTTTAAATGCCGTTTGTTAGAAAACTGTATCTCAATTTGTTTTTGAGATATTATTTTTTTTTTGTAGTTTTTGGTTCAATTTCTCTAATGGTGGCAACTTGAGTATCGCATTTATGTGGGAAAAAGAGAAAAAATAGCCACAGAGTAAAAAAGAAAAAAAAATAGAGATGCAGTTTAGCGGCTGGAGGTGACGCCAAAAATGTAACTCTAAAATTCGCTGCATAGCATTAAACACAACGGCGTGCTTTCACAAAAAAAATAAACTTTTAGCGATGCAATTTTAATTCATAATACAATGAAATGCTATTTTATAATGCTAAAATATATTGAGATCTTTTTCATTTAGAGAAAAAATGATGTTAAAAAATTCGGTCTCTGTTCCATGTGATTGTTTTGTTTGGGCCGTATGACAGACTTATATTGGAAGAATAACGCTCATCAAACCGTTTTAATCGCATACTGCACCTCCATCTATCTCTTTTCTCCATGGAAAATAACAGATCACTGTATATTTTAGTTGTCATTTTTTCATAGCAACTGAAAAAGATAGTAATTAAAAACCTGTTATGTCAATATATCGTCGGGTATAAAACCCGGTGAATGCTGTTGGTTTTATTTCGTTTTTATCTATGAATTTAGTGACTTTTAGTTCGTTAATAAACTTACTTTACAAAAGATACATCAATTAACCTTTACAAAAATGCATTTTAAAGAATATCTGGGTGTCATATTTTCTTAGTTGTTTTTTAAAACTGAGAATGCAATATTATTCTTTGGCGAAATCTTTGGCTAATAACTGCTATCTTGCGTCTAATATTCAGGGCCGTAGTGAATATTAGGGAGGGCTCAAGAAAATGTAAGGGGGGTTCATAGATTTTTTTTCTATCTCTCTGACGCAGAAAGTTAAATTAGTGCATATTCATATTGTAGGTACTCTGTTTCTTATTAAACTGTTAAAATAACTTCATTTTTTGCTTAGAAAAGTATATGATGATGAAGTTTTGAGTGTATAACTGGTGCAAAATAGCCCATCATGTTAGCTTCATATGTACAAATAGGATGAGGGAGTGTTGAAACAATTATTTTAGATACAATTTAGTAACTCTGCAAAACTGTGAAAAGGTTTCAAAACTAAATTAGATTTTTAAACAATATTTCATTTGAATTTTCGGAACAGAAATTCATTGAGTGACTTTGGAATCTTTTCCTGGGTGGGAGGGGGGGGGATCAAAATATTTTAGGGAGTCTGAGCCGCCCATAGCGCCTCCTTAGCTAAGGCCCTGCTAATACGGAAGTACCGATAATTTTTAAAGCTGTATATGATTACATAAATAATATGTTTCATATAAAATTGCTATTTGGAAATAGTTGGCAGTTTAAAAAGCCTATTAAGCAGAAAAAATTTATTAGACTTTCCAATTTAAAATTAAAAAAAAAATCACCTTTGCTTTGTGACCCGGGAACCCCGGGTTCGGTGTGCTAGTATAAATAAATTCAAAGTACAATGTTGCAAAATACTTTTGCAATTCACGGTAATAACTCGCTATTTTGAAAATAGGTATTTCACTGTTTGTTAAACGAAATTGGCCAATCAGGAATCTGATATTTTGTGAAATTTTTGCAAACTGTTTTAAAAAATATACGCTTTTTCTTGCTTGATCTCGTATATATAAGACATACTATACGGATTCCTGTCATAACGCCACCGATTCCCAAATTCTTCTTCATTCAGTGACATAAGACTGATGAAGTCCAATATTTAAATTAGATACGATACGTGAAATATACGTACACATTAAATATACGTATTCTTAAATGTACGTTTAAATGATACGCCTTATACGTATCCGGATACGTTTAAACGTATATTTTAAGGTATCCGTATAGCAGAAAAACGTATTATACGGATATATGTTTATCGTTTAAACGTATAGCTGCTATACGCATCCTACCGCGAGCACTAGTATAGAGAATGTTTCACTGCCAGACCAACAAACTTATAGGAGGTGTAGGAATCACAGAGATGACTTGGTATCACTTAGAAATACAGAGTCTAACATGCCGTAGTTTTTTTTTTTTTTTTTTTTTTTTTTTTGGTACAAAGCAATGTTTCCTGCAGGCTACTTTTTAGAATTAGATTTCAGTAACTGGACAACTTCTTTGTTAAAGTTCAAAATATCTCCAACAAATTAATTTGCGCTATCACATACCATTAGAAAACTCCGACATGGGATAACTACATTACAATTACCTCAGATTTCACCTTTTTAAAATTATTGATGGAATTAAGAAATTCATTTACTTATTTAAATTGAAAGATTACATTGAAAATTTAATTGTTGGTTGCAGTGTTACGTGCCAGCTATTTCTAATATTTTATTCTAAAACAAATACGCAATGTAATGTAATTTGTGATTCCCCCGTTAATCTTCTGAGATGTAACCACTGTGGTAGCTAGTAACATCTAATTATTGTTTAATTTTAAAATGAGGCATATAGATATACAATGTAACTAAGATTAATTTATTTACTTACCAAAATAGCACAGAATTGTTTAGTGCAAGTTTGATAGTTGTAGCAAAACTAATGTTTGATTACTGACATGAAGTAAAAGATGTAGGCTTTGAAACATTATTGACGAAGAACCATTTGCCAAAAAAATTTTAATAGTGATATAATAGTTATTTGTTAAAAATGCTTACTCTAAAGCAAATGCTGGGTTCCCGGGGTGGTCATTCCTGTCATCCCTGCTAAAAATTCTTCTAAGACACTCACGAAATTATATGAGTTTCTGAACGTACTATTTTTCAACCATTTCTCAACATTTTTCTCAAGCTGTGGTCAACTGTGGTACAGATATCTACACTATATACCTAAATTATAATTTGTGATGAAAGCTAGAATTAGTTTTATAAATTAATGCCTCTATGTATCAGTTATTTAGTTTTTTTAACATTTTTCAACAAAGATGAAACGTGTTTATAATTTCGGTGTTTGTAAACTCTGCACTAACTCTCATAAATGTAACCGGATGTCCTGAAATTTTTGGACTTTATTAACAATTGTGCTAGCACAAAGTAGTTTAAATTAAATTTCTAGGAAGAACACTTTATTTACAGGAACAGTAAAAAGTTTTAAGTTATACTACAGCCTATGAAAAAATATCGTTTCAAATGACTTTTAAATATGGTATGTCCTGTCAAGCATAATAAAATTGATATGCATATACGAAGAGTATACTAAAATGTGCATTCTATAAAATATGCTGTAAAATAAATAGTTATTATTCATTTACAGTGCCCCAAAAATGATTTTATTATATAATGGTAAACGGGGGGAGGAAATGCTTGCGAAATATTTTAATTATATTACAACTTTTCTTCTATAATAAATTTGATATACGTCCCTGAAACTTAAAATAAGTTATTTCATCCAAAAAACTAGATACATGTTCATTTATGGATTATTATATCTGAAAAATGTGATTTTAGTAGTTTTAGTTTGAATTAACTTTCAGTTAAATACTGCCATGTAACAAAGGCACTATGTAAATTGTAGTGATGAACAAAAGTATTCAAGCATGTTTCTATTAATTAGTATAAATTGGTGAAAGAGAATTTTCAACCTGTTAAGCGTTCTCTTGTTAAACTGAATTTCCCGATTATATATCATTTATATTAGCCTGTAGATCAAATATAAAGCTTTTCAAATATACTTGAATACATATTTAGCTATGGACAGTAACGTATACTTCCATACATAACGAAGTTTTGTTAAATATTTCAGGAAGTATTAGAAAGTGTTTCATAATCTATGCTTTACGCATATTTTTTCTTACTTGTTTTTAATGCATTAAAATTTTAGTAAATTTTTATATGTTTGTTTTTGTTAAAAATACTATCACATTTAAAGTATAAATATTATTTTTTTATCAAGTCAGTTTTATAATATTATTTACATTTTAATAAATTAATATTTCTTCCTCCCAAACATTTCGTAACATTCTAATAATTATCTGCGAATATATAAAGAAAAATATTGAGAAATTGTTTATTTTCACTTTGGAATTTCAATTTACTAGGATATTATTTCCAAAAAGATTATTTTAAAACATTGGTAGTGATGAATCTTTAACTAAATGTAAACATCTTTTATAATTAGAAATAATTTGATATAATTGTTGTGTTTTCGAGTCTTATATAGGAGAAGAATTAAATTTGCTTTCTATGTTGTTTATAAAAGCAGTTTATTTTTAAAATGTGTTGAAATTTTATTTTATGCTAGTGTATTTTTACTTTCAAATTTTTATATTAAAATTAATGTAAGGTTATAAAGTATTAACTTCAAGTAGTCCTTAAATTCCTTCTTATTAAGGTAACCGTTAGTAATTTGTTCATTTATATTTCTTTTATATATTCATGAACACATTTGTTTATTACGGGTATTTTTTTAAGTGAATTAAAATTAATATCTAAAAAAGTAATAATAATCTTTGAGTTATTGCTTTTAATATAATCTTATTGAACACAAAAGAATTTTGGAAAAAATTCAGCAACGTCGAAAAGTGTAAAAAATTATCTTTATCCAAGCTTTAAATATATCGTGTTACAAAAGAAAATCTTAAATTGAAAATTGAATTCAAATCCCAACAAAAAAGGCTTTATAAGATGCTAATTAAAAGAATATTTTTCAGGAGTGTGTATAATATTTTTCTTCTTTGTAATACATGTTAATAGTTTAGATTTTGTAACGGCTTAATTTCAAACAGTTATCAATTATGTTTAAAGCTCTTTTATGCAGTATACAGCATTTTTAATCATCTTAATCTTTAAATTCAAGGACAGTTTCTATTGATGTAAAAAAAAAACAGGTGGTGCTCTATATCTTCCAAGGCATTTTAAAATTAAAAAATTAATTTTCAATTATATCCTTTTTTAATGCAACGTACAACAGTTGTATAAAAGTTTTAAATTTTAAATCGATAAAAAAACAATTGGAATAAAACACGGACAGTTTGCAGCAACATAAAGAACGTGGGCGGACTACTTTATGCTCCAATGCCATTTGAAGCTTAAATTTCATGTTTTGATAGTAAAGATAATACGCTGTAGTACCTGATAACAGTCTAAAAGTCAATGTAAGTTTTACTATTAAAAAAATAATTAATAAACAGAAATATATAACTTACAGAAACAGATGTATTTCGTAATACAGTGGTAATTTAACAATAAAAGTAATGATACAGGACACTCAAAATTGTTTCTTTATGAATTAGCTATTTGAATTGACAACTTCATATTCAAACATTGGTTAAACATTGAAGAGTCTTTGGGTTGAGAGTAAATGAAAGGAAAGTCGTCACTTAAGAATAATAAAGTTCTATCTGTATTTTTGAAAAAATGACTTATAGATAGGTTCTATTTGCATCTATGAAGGCATTTTTACATGAAAATGATGTTTATGTATAATTTACATATGACCTTATAATCATAATATGACATTATTTTAATCCAGAAATGCCTTCATAGATACAAATAAAACATTTCTATATTGATAAGTCATTTTTTTAAACAGAGATAGAACCTTATTATTCTCAAGTGACGAAGTGTTTTAAACGTAAATAATTTGATATTCACAGCTATCTTTTCACTGCTTGCCGTACTCAGTACGAGAACCGTGTGTTTAAAGGTTAAGGCAATATGGCTCACCTGTTCGAAAACGTATCTAATATTATGCAATGGATGATAATTATCGATCCACTGCATAAAACTTTAGACTAAATGCAATGAAATAAAGATAATTTGCTTTTATTTATTTATTTTTATATTCTTACTTGCTGCTGCCATGTTATGCGTTCTGATGTTTCGGAGACACGCTTGTTTTATCAGCCTAAACCGAATTCTAGGAATTCCTTTGTTTGGAACGCTTCTACGTTTTATTCACAATAAAATGGGGGAATATGTACAACTGGTCAGGGGATAAGGAGCTCAAACTTAATTGTTGAAAATGTTCCTGTTTTGCAGGACACCAGTCTCCTTCCTCTAAATTCATTAAAAATCAAAAACACGCCGATGCCTGCACTAATAACATTTAGTAGGTTTGTGTGTTTGCAGCTTAAGCCCCATAAATATTACGTATAAATGGAAGCGGCAATTATTGACTTCATATTTTGTACATAATAGCATTTTCTTAAGGGGCCCTTCAAATTTACTAACAGGTCCTTTAAACTTCAAAATTCAGGGGTTTTTTTGTTGGCGATGTTTTTGATCAATTTAACAAACTCAAAATGTCTTATGCCTCATTATTAATCAGATAGCATCTTCTTACGACTCATCACTCGCACAATTTATTGCCTTAGATGCTCTAATAATTACACATAAAGATATTTTCTTGTGTTCATATGTGAAATTCTGACCAGTTATGTCCTAAATGCATTTTGAAACATTTCATCATTTATATAGCTTTTTTTATGATGATTATGATGATTAGTTCAATGTTTGTGAAAGTACTGCTATTTCATATCATTTGAATTTGTGTTCTATTAATTTTTGTGATTTAAAAATTTAAGGAAAGTAAAATTGATATAAATTGCGGTAAATGTGTATAAAAAAAAAACACATTTTTCAAGTGAACTGCATTTGAAATGACATTTTAAGTTGTGCAGTTCTTAAAAATTAAAAGGTTTACAGTAAATGTAAATTAATTGCTCTCCACAAAATTTCTTCCAGCCAATTGCGATTAATTATATGTTTCCACTGCCATTTTGGTGTCATCGTTCCTATCAGACGTGTTTTTGCTTCGTATTATAAATTCTTAATTATTATTTATCAGATTAAATTGCAGATCTTCAATCTTGAAAATCTAGTCCATTTAAGACAAAGTTTGCTCCAATATTTATGTATGCCAATAACGAATCGTTATTGACAACTTCGAAACTCACTTTAAAATTAAGACTTCAACCGCAAAGACTTCTACTTCGTCCACTAGCCCTACGTACGCCGCAAACAGCCCGACTCTCTTGCGCGAAGCGCTGTCGCTGACAAGCGACCACGAGCTCCGTCAAAATTTTTCACTTACGACCCGTATGCCTTGGACTCGAAATAGAAAATTAAAAAAAGAGAGAAATTGAAACCGGACAAATTTAAAAGAAAAAGTACAGAAATTAAAAACACTGAAAACTGGTTAGTGGATGAGTGAATCTCCGCGGTGAGCGGATTAACTTCGACCACGATCCTTACCTACGTCACCAACAGCACGACTCTTTTGTGCGAAGCGCTGTATGTGACAAGCGACCACGAGCTCCGTCAAAATTATCTACTTACGTACCGTATGCTTTGGACTCTAAATAGAAAAGGAAAAAAGATAGAGTTTGAAACCGGACAAATTAAAAGAATAAGTGCACAACTAAATTGAAGGGTTTGCAGCAAAAAAAGTAACTCCATTTTGATATTTTCTAGATGTTCAATTTCTTGTTTAAAAAAATAAACAAAAAAAGCAACAGAAACAGTAGAGAAACAGCAACACATTAATGTGACTAAAAACAGTTTATTTAAAGGTTTTACTACAAAAAGTGTTCGGAATTACGACCAGAAATAGTACGGCATGCTTGACAGCGGCGTCACATGGAATTCCTCACGCTTTGAAAGATTCCTGGCATCTCTGATAGCTTTCTGGCAGCTACAGAAATAAGATCGTCGAGGTCTTCAACTGATGGTACGGGACTGCTCGTAATTTCGAACACCTTTTTTAGTAAAAACTTTAAATATTTTTTTTCCTGTCAAATTAACGTATTCCTGTTTCTCTGCTGTTTCTGTCGCTTTTTTCTGTTTTCTTTAATCGTAACTCGCAAAAAAGACATTTCCAACATTAAATTCCCATGTGATTCCGAGTTGTCTTTGCATCCCTATCATTTCCTGGAAATATGTTAATCTGGAAGAAAAACAAAAGTCTAAACTTTAGAATAATTTTAACCCCATACACAAAATAACGGTAAAAAGTAGTTGTCTGTTACCCTAAAGTCTAAAGCGCCCTCTATCGACAATTTCTGAACGTAACGTTTAAATTTTTTTAAGAAAAAATTCGTGATGTAAAAAAAGTTACTTTAGCGAAAACCGTAAACGAATTGACCCTTTCTTCTGCTTTTTATCATCCTTTGAAATTTTCGTCCTTAAACTTTAATGGCCCCTAGCTCCTACACAAGACGTTTGCGCCCCATGGTTTCCTATTTAATAATGTGTGCCTGCATGTCTGCTATCACCCCTCAAAGTTTGTCGGTCTGGTAGCGAAACACCCTGTATATATATATATATATATATACGATCAATTTTTTTCTTAATTATATTATCACTAATACTTAACAAATCGCTTTATTATTTCGAGAGAAAAAATACAACATTTTTAGATTTTTTGCAAAAGATTTCGTTTTGTACTCTACTGATATATTTTAATAATCGTTCATGTAGGATTTTGGAAATATTTTGTAAAAATATTTTAAAGAAGTTGCACTTTAAAAAATTAAAAATATTTCTTATGTTGAATAAATCAAATTGAAGATTGTGCGATGCACATATTATTCTTTACTTAGAATTCTTCCAGTTAATGATGTACTTTAGTTTAAAAAAAACAAATGATATAGCTTTATTTGGTTGGTAGTTTATCCTACAGATTCTTCAATAATCTTTTTGTAAAAGCACAAATATTACACATTATTAATGCGTATTTTACTCTCGTACGTAATGACTGGTGTGCCACTATTTGAAAGTTATGGATGAAAAACAAAGTGGAAACAAAATGATTAGCGGGAATGAGCAGTAGTAATACGTATCGCACACTTACTTAACAAGTTGTAAATTGCACGTTTAGCGTGACAAATTAGGCGCGTTCATACGATAACGACGTTAAAAAATATCCAGATCTCGCTGTTATCACAGACAGTATTTGGATATAGTGCAGTGGTTGAGATCTTTTTTGTGTTCCTGTAACTATACAAGAATATAACTATTATTATACCTCAGCAACGTATATCATGTTCTTAAAATGTGAAATAGTTCAATATAATTAAAACACGCACTAAAAATTGTCCTCCCTATACTATTATATAATAGAATATTTTTGTGTGGCCTTGTAAATCAATAACAAATGCTCTTTGCACCACTGGTTTGTGCAAAATGTATATTTTAATGTATACTTTATGGTTTCATATCAATTTTATTATGTTCGAATGAGTATATAAGAATATTTGAAACAGATATCTGCTACTTTTCTAACTTCTATTTACGGAGTGTCTTTAGTAAATATGAAAAAAGGTATTCCTTTGTTAGAAAGTAACCAAATGTATCCACAGGCGAAATTAATGTCAGTTTGTTACGAAATGACTTTTCCCGGTAGATTAATTGGGCATACACTTTTTTGCTAAGCTAAGTAATCACATTATTTGAACTGGTTCTTTCGCATTTGCAGATACGCCATTACAGCAGATTTATTTCATTCCTTAGAAAAAAGATTTACAATTATTATAGAATGATGCGGATCGTATGAGTAATGAAAGTTAAAAGAAAATAATATATATATACATTTATAACACAAGACTTTTCAGTAAAAATAATTCCGAAAATCGTTTTATCAACATCCTGTAAATAGGGATTACGGTATTCTTATCAAATGGCGCCAATTTAAATAAATGTTTTAAAGAACTAAAAAAACACTAAAAGTTGAATATTTTTAAAGTTATTGCGCTTAACTGATTTTCTGGAATGTGTTCCTATGCAAAATGATTTTTATTTTTAATCAAAAGAAATATTTTAAACTTAAATGTTAAATACGTTATAAAAATTTTCTTTTATATTGAAACGTCATTAAAAAACTTCAAAATTGTTTCTATTCTAAAATGTGAGAATGTTTTTTTTTTCAAATAAATTACTTTAAAAATAGCATTGTATAATTTATTATACACGTATATACAGTGAATTATATTAATTGTTTATCAGTTTACATTATTGAGCGTATTTTTTTAATAGTAACTTTAAGAAAAATAAATAAATAAACTTTAAAAAAAAGCTGGAATGTGATTGAATCGGTATTTGTTATAATGATATAGATACATAAGTACAAAAATATCTTCAACATGTTTTTATACAACATGTTCATAACAAAGTAACACACTATCACGAGATTTCGACCAAATTGACACTTTCTGCAATATTCATAAATGGTTTATCATCATGAATAAATGAACATAAATACTTTCATTAGATTTTAAATAGTGCAGCAAAATTAAAATATACTGCAAACTGTTTTTCCTCTTAGGCCATACAGTGGAGTTTTCGGTGTCACCCTGTAAAGGAATTGTAAAGGCTTTGCAACTCATAATCTATATAATGTGTACATTTTAAGGCGTTATATAATGAAATTTTATTATGATTGAAAATTAGTAACCTCATTTTAATCCACTTAAAACCAATTTTACCTATTGGCTATAATGCGACAGCATACGCTTGATTTTCCTTGTAAATGAACATGTAATTTTCAATAGCGAATATGCTATTATATTCATAACATATTGCATATAAAAATTACAGAGCAATTTGAGTACATTTAGGAGCATCGGAACAGAGACGGGCTCACAGACTGATGGGTAAACTGAAGTCATACACGCTTTTGAATGAAATTAGAAGTAGTATTCTTTATTTTTTAGAATAAGTCGCTCACCGGAATTCCTAAACAGATTCATCTACGATCAATGCAATGATTCTATCTGAAAAAAAAAACTAACGCACGGATTTTCCCCAAACTTCAGATTCAGTTAGAAATTGACATAAGTCATAGCTGTCTAAATTTTTGTGTAAATCACCTAATCAGTGAGGCTGTTATGTTTCTTTTTCTCTGAAAGTATTTCATGTATGAGGCAAAAGAATGTTTTGCGATTGCCTCATCCGACTAGTTTCGTAATGTTACGACATGTCACACAAAACAAGGTACATATTGTTGCATTTTTATTACCATGATTTTACTTTTCTCGAAAATATTACCGTTTACCCTAATTTAGTTAGGATGAAATAGCATGAAATGTGTATTTGTGACTAAATTAGGATGAAATGTGCATTTGTGACTAAATAACTAGTTAGGCCGTATGTTCCAAGGCAATTTTTTATCCATTTGATGCCTACTATCATTCCTTTTTATTTTGTCTGTCGAATTTTAAACACCGTACATATTTAAAAAAATTATTTCTACCCCCCCCCCCCCAAAAAAAAAAAAACAGTTTAAATTTTTTTTTTCAAATACTTTATTAAGATATTTCTGAAGTTTGTAAACTGAATTTATATATCAAACGAAGAACTTTTCGTCAAAAACCATGAATAATGTATAATTTTTTTAAAGCATCGCATGAGGTTTAAAAAAAAAAACATTGCGAATCCATTCCATTCGGGGAACTGAAAAATTGAGATTTTTATCGCATTTGGGATTACATTTTCTACAGATGGTCTTCAATGAGTTTATCCCTTTATAAGATGTTAGACTAAGCCCATATTTCATTTTGTTCATAGCAAATTTTAAACTATTTTTTCTGATGCATGAAACTATTTTTGATTTTTAAACTTTAAATCATAGTTTTATTACTTTAGAACTTTTTTGTTTACAAATAATATTATATATTTAACCTGTGTTGATTACGTGAGTTTTCATTTATGATCAAATTACTTTTGTAATATAAACTGTTTTATAAGTCTAAGACAGAAAGTCTATTAGTATCATTAACTGATATTTATATTGTTACTAGAAAACTTAAATTGTGCCTCTTCAGAATTTGCCCCCGCTGTTAAAGAAACATATATAGTATAATTCATAGACATCAATTCTAATAAATAATGTCAATAGTTCCGTACTTTCAATTGCAAAGTTTCATAAAAAAGTGCAAAATTTGACGACATGAGTTGCAACTTCATGGAGGGTCTGTTTTAAAAAAATACGGCAGTTAAATTCTATACAGCCTCTGTACGGCAAAAATTACACAGAAAAGTATCCTTCTCTGGTTCGGAATTAATCACAAAATATATCTTTATATTTGCAAAAGTCACCGAGTTATAGCAGTTAAAATACACTGGCCTCCAAAAGTTAAGGTACAACATTATTCTTGAAGCTCACCAGAAAAAAATAGCAGCCAGATTAAAAATCATAGTTTATATGAATAACAATAATGAGCAGAAAAAAATTACGCAAAAATTACAGCTACTACTTTTATTTTATAAAAATAAATATGTATTCGTGAATGAGAGAAATATATCCATTTACGAAGCTTTCGTAATTTCGCGTGTAAGTTTTGTTGCATTTGAACTATTGTTGTCAGTTTTGTTCACAACAACAAGTAGAGTCTAGAAATGTCTAGAATAAGTCGTTTGCCCAATTCATTAAGGTGGCGAATTATTTTACATACATATATAATTGATCTCTAATAAGGCATCCTAAAAGTTACGTAATATAAAAGGGGTAAAAATGCACAAAAAGTATTTTGAAAACATAATAAATTGCAATTTTTAAGCAATCTGTGGAACAAACAAAGTGATTTCAAGAAAAATGATGCCAAAATGATAGTGACAGTCCTTGCTCCAACATAGTCTAAAACGTACGTCAGTGTCAATGCCCCAAATTGGGTGCAGGAGCAAAAAACGTTCTAAAAATGCGAATTTGTTTTACTGAAAGGACTAGAACCATGTTAATTACTTATGAGATATAAGTGATGTTTAAAAACATTTCTTAAATTTTTTTTTTACTTTTTTTGAATAATGTATTTTTTTAAACATAGATAAGGAATGATGCGTTTTATTCTAAAAAAAATCAAAAATGAGTTTTTTGATTTATTGGTATGAGAAACTGTTTCTGTATCTACACTGGTGTCCAAAAGATAAGCATAATTGGTAATTAAGTAAGTAATGAAAGAAATATAAATCGAAATGTGGTGAAACTCCAGGTGTGTATACAAAATAGTACGCGTCATATATTTTCGAGAAGAGTTTTCCCCGAAATCGAACAGGGGACCGTCAACAAATTAAAAAAGAACGAAGATCGTTTGGATAACTCTGTCAAAACTAATGTAGCAAAAGCGTTCAAACTGCACATTATGATTAAGTGGCTTATTGTAATGTACTGTGTTTATTTTTATAAGGATAGCATGTATACTCGTAGAGAAATTAAGGTTTTTATAAAAACAGTCCTAAATTTTTCCAAGTTTTTTGCTTATAATTTGCAGAGTTCTTATTATAAAATAATATTCTTTTCTGAAAATATGACAAACATCATTGTACACAATACCCTGTCATCAGAATTTAAAAATAATAAAAATTGTATGAAAAATGAGTTGGTTTAATAAATAATTTTTCAATGCGCATGCGTCAATGATATCAAAACTTCATTTGCATATTGTGTTAGATAAATGTATACTTCTTTAAAATTTTAAAAAACATAGCTTGGAAATTCTGAAAATGATCGTCTATAGAATCAACTCAAAATCCGTTATTCCTAAAAGGAAGCAAAAAAATCAGGGGTTTTATTTAAATATAGTTGTACGTGCAATATTGTGTAGGCACTAAACAATGGAATATGGATACAGCCCCTCATCTTTTTGCTTCATCTAGGGAATAAATGATTTTAATCTCATTCTATCAACGATAATTTTCAGAATTTTTAAGCTATGTTTTTGAGACTTTCACAAAAGTTGCTCTATACTTGTAACTAACATAATATGCATATGAAATTTTGATAGCGTTCAGGCATGCGCAGTAAAAAATTATTTAGTTAACCTGCTCATTTGTCATACAATTTTTATTATTTTTTAATTCTGGTGACAGAGTATTGTGTACAATGATGTTTGCCATATTTTCAGAAAAGAACATTGTTTTACATTTAGAACTCTGCAAATTATAAGCAAAAAACTTAGGACTGTTTTTGTAACAACCTTAATTTCTCTACGAGTATACATGCTGTCCTTATAAAAATAAACACAGTAGATTACAATAAGCCACTTAATCATAATGTGCAGTTTGAACGCTTTTGCTACATTAGTTTTGACAAGGCTATTCAAAAGATCTTCGTTCTTTTTCAATTTGTTGACGGTCCCCTGTTCGATTTCGGGGAAAACTCTTCGCGAAAATATATGACGCGTACTATTTTGTTTACACACCTGGAGTTTCACCACATTTCGGTTTATATTTATTTTATTACTTACGTAATTACCAATTATGCTTAACTTTTGGACACCAGTGTAGTGGGATGTATACCATTTTTTATGCCGACACATATATTTCATACTATGCATAACTTAGTGTTTCATACGCTCCAAAATTCATGGTTCAGTGCAATACTCTGCCTTATTGTTTGTTCTACAATGCGTGTAAAAACTTTAAGGACAGCAAAATATATATATATTTTTTTTTTTGATAAATAAAAAAAAGAAAACTTTTTCTTTTATAATATGCATAAGCATGCTGAAAAGCTATAAGAAAAGTCAACAAAATTCAACTGTAATTTTTTTTTTTTTTTTTTTTTTTTTTTTTTACAAAAATACAATAATTGAACAAAAAAACACTACATTTTGCCTGTGTAAAAACTTTATGAACATTAAAATAAATTCAGTATAATAACCGAAAAAACTAATATTTAGTATATTGTACGTCCAACTCTGGGTTAATGGTTGCAAATATTCCATCAATCCTCGACATCATTAATTTTTGCCACTGTTCGGAATTGTTTTGGGGCTATTCATCCTCAGTCATAGATCAGAATTCTGATGCTGAGGAAAAATGCCTTCCATTTTTATAAACTCGTCTTGCTAGATATCCCAAAAAGTTATCGATAAGTTTCAGACCAGGACTTCTTAGCAGCCTTTGCAAAACTTTAATATTTTTCTTATGGAGCTAAAGTTTTGTCTTCCGACATGTGTGGATAGCCGCATTATCTTACAGTTATATCTGTTTTTTCCAGGTAGAAATCTTGCAAAAAATGAAAGATGGCCAAAAAGAGTTTATAGATATGATTTTGAATAAAAATTTCCGGAAAGATATACAAGTGACTCCGCGTCACTGAACGAAAAGCAGCCCCATGTCACAACGAATCAGTCAACTAACAGACTTTTTAAAAGATAACTTTTTCTTTTTTCAGATTATCACAATAATATTTCCAGCCATCAGGACCATTTAAGTTTCACTCATTTTCACCAGAGAAAATACTCTGCAGCGGTTTATCATCCCAAGTCATCACTTGTATGACTGGAACAGTTAGCTGGCGGATTTACTGCGACATACGGCTGCTTTTTGTTCAAAGATGTGGTATCATATATATATCTTTCACTAAAATTAATTCAAAGGCACATATACAAACTCTTTCTGTACATCTTTCATTTGTTGCAAAATTTCTGGCAGGAAAAAACGGATATTACTAGGTAGATAAGTAGTAGGAAAACCTCTTGTTTTCCTACTACTTAGATAAGACGTCTTTTCACACAAGCTGTGAGACAAAACATTAGTTCCATAAAAAATTATTGAAGTTTTGCAATGGCTGCTAAGAAATCCTAGTCTAAACCTTATCGATAACTTACGGAGAGATCTAGCAAGACGAGTTTATAAAAATGGAAGGCATTTTTCCTCAGCATCAGAACTGAGATCTATGACTGAAGATGAATAGCACAAAAACAATCCCGAACATTGTCAAAAATTAAGGATGCCGAGGAATTATGGAACATTTGCACTCATTAAGCTCAGGGGTGGGTGCATAATACATCAAATATTTGTTTCTTCGTTTACTGTATTGAATTTACTTTACTGTCCTTATAATATTTACACAGTGGTTTTTTGTACAATTATTTTATTTTCTTAACAAAATATTCACAATTGATTTTTTTTTACTTTTTTATTAACTTTTAAGCATGATGATACATATTCTAAGGAAAAAATTTTATTTGTTTCGAAATTTATTTTAGAAAATAATATTTTTTACTGTCCTTATAGTTTTTACACGCACTGCACTACTGCTTCCATGTTACACTTTACTGTCTCTTCTTTTTCATTAGTTTGGAATCCAGACTTGATCATTATGTGCCCGTGTTGAGCATGATTGAAAAGTTGATGCAAATATTTTATTACAAGTATTTTTGTCTTTATAGATGATTATTATTTCATTGAAATATGAATGAAACAAAAGCGCAACGCGTGAAATCATTAAGATTAAATGAATAATAGTGAAAATTAAGTGAATAATAGTGGTTCAAGTGAATAATAGTGGCAAGTAAAAACTTTGAATCCGGTTCAAAATACAAAGAAAAGAGGTAAAATTTTATATTACTATACCACAGCTACAAACACCTTACATTATTCTGTACCACAAAATTCAATAGTAAATCTTACCTTTTTTTTAACACTTTCTAGCAAAATTGAAAAATGTTTATTATTTTGGTTTGTTTGGCCGTCTATGCTTCCTTCCGTCTGTCTGTCTGGCCGCGCTTTAACTCTCGAAAATATGGAATTTTTGGAATAAGTTACTGTCGTTTACAGTAATATGAAGCCTCTTTCAAACGAAGTTTCTACCATGATTAACTATTTACAAAAACAATCAAAAGTTATCCATTGCATTGCGAACGATGGTAAAAAAATCATTTTAAATAAATTTTAAATATGTTACACGCTGACAAACATACTAAAATTTATATGAATGTATGAAGTCCACTAAAATATACGGTGAACAGAACAGTTATTCATTTATACGGCCAAACAATTCCATTATATAATGGTAAAGGGGGAATTGTTTGCGATATATTTTTATTATATTACACAATTTCACATATATAAAAATTAATATACGTCGCTAAGGTTTAATATAAGTTTTTTCTCTCGTTGTACAATGTGAATAGTGTTTATAGGGATGCACAAAAGATTTCATATATCATATTCTATCCGAAGTATTGTATATTATCGAAGACGGCTGATGGAATGCATTTTTAATTATGATAAGCACTTGTAAGTTTCACTAAGTTTTTTCATATTATATGGTGTACATAAATGCTATAGTTGATCTACAGGGATACACAAAAGAGATAGCAAAGGTTGTTGAATATGAGCGTAAGTTACTTGAAAGTGGTTTTTATATGGGATATGCTCTGTTACGCAAAACTGCATTAATTTTACTTTGAAATATTTGTAAAATATAAATAAAGGGATATACATGGTCACGTAAAGAATCGGATAACTGGATGATTATGAATGATAATTTTTGGAAATGTGATTTTAGTAGTTTTAAACGTATTTTAGCTAAATACTGGAATTTAATAAAGGTACTACGCAAACAACAGGACTGAACAAAAGTAGTCAAGTATCTTTCCATCTATTAGCGTAAACTGCTGAGAAAGAAATTTCAAGCTCTTAGGCGTTTTCTTGCTAAACTAGAGATCAACGAACAAATGCATAAAAAAAGGTAGTGTTATAGGGAAATGTTTCATATACACATTGATGCAGGTAGTATTTAATATTAAGTTGGCCAAAATTGCTCAATGAAAAAAAATTATATGAGCATTCATTTTATATATGAATTTTATCATTTTTAGTTCATTTTATACATTAGAAATTCTGAATGTGCAGACTGCATTTTTTTCCGTTTTAAAATCAAATTTTCAGTGTTTCGAAAGATATTTTGTACATATTTTAGAAAATTCTAATATTTTAAATTTTTGCCAAAATTACATACAGTACAAAGAATAATATTTCGTTCAAATTAAGAATTTATAAATACCTATTAAATTAAAAAAACTTTCAAATTAGATCTAATTGCTTATGTGTTAAAAGGAGAAAGATATTAAAAATTATGTCTTAAAAATATATTTTCACACTAATTTTAAAAGAGAAAGAAAATTTTAAAATTATAAATCCATTATTAAGCATTAAAAGTCGGTATTGGGGTAAGTTACGTCTTATTTAAAATGTAAAAATTATAAGACTTCCAAATAGTTTAAATTTAAAAATATATTTGAGACTTTTTTGAGAGAGACTTTTTCTTCATTTGTTATAATCTTTTTAGCTGTTATTGTGAATTTTAATTCATTGCAAGTAATATTTCCTTTCTAAAAACAAAATATCTTTCAAGTGTATATTAAACAAATATAGAATACTTTTATGACGAGTGTGTCTGATTTAAAACGATACAACTCTTTAAATTAAAACAATATATTTACACGAGATAGGGTAACATCCCCAGTAACTTGCACATTAAGAATTTGTTTTTAAACTTACTTCAATTTTCATTACAAAGAAATAAGATATTTACTAGGAAATATTTTTAAATCAAAGAATGCATATCTGTGCATGTATTTTGCCCACTAAAAGCTAAAAAAAAAAAAAAAAAAAAAAAAAAAAAAAAAAAAAAAAATTGAAAAATTATTTTTATAAAAACATATTTATAAAAAGTTGTTAAAATCAGCAGTAATTGGCACCTGGAGCACCAATGTATGACACCTTGTGATCCAGTAATTTGTACATGTTTATATTAAAAAAATATATTACATTTTGTATTGGGTTTAATCGCTTTAAATGAATTTACTATAGATGAAGATGCCATATTTTAGGTTTTTGAGAGTAAGAAATCAGCATATTAGTCTGAAATGTGAACACTTTAAAACAATGCAATATACTTATATAATTACCCAGTAATTGTCATGCTGTCCCCAGTAATTGTCATATGAAGCTTTAATGGATTCCAATTACTGATAATATTTCATATTTTTAAATAAAAACAAATGATAAACAAAATTAGTCTATAACTTTAAAAGTACTTCCAAAATAAGTGGTTTAATCTCAAATCCCTTGCGAATTCCTTGTAATTGTAATAGGTGCCAATTACTTGGAACTAGCAAAATTGAAGCACCATTAATTGGCATCTATCATTAATACAGAAATCCAAGTATTTGTGTCGAAAATACTTTTACACAATTAAAGTAACCCTTTTTAACTAAACAAAACTGTTGTCAATTAAAATTTAAAATATATTATAAATCAGATAATAATGAATTGAAAAGTATGCCTTCCTTAAGCGAAAAAAGAAGCTTTTGCAACAAAAATGGCTAATTTGATACAAACCATAATTGTTTCTCTTTCCTGGGCACTACTGTCACCTAGAGCATAAATCAAAGTTATAACTTTAACGTAAATGACCATATAACTGGTATATGGTCTTGCATTTTTAAAAGACTGGATATAAATCTTATTTTAGGGCATGTTTGTGGAATGTGCCAATCATTGGTGCATGCCAATTACTGGGGATGTTACCCTATTTAATATTTCTAGATTAACTTTTAAACTATTGTTGCCACTTTTAATGCAACGCAAATAAAAACATTTCCTTTCTAGCAAAATAAAATATTTTTACTTGAATATTACAACGACAAACAAAACTTTTAAATAATAAGTTCATTAACATGATTTAAAAATAAAAAATAGGAGAAAATACGTCATATTTAAACTAACTAAACAATAACAATACAAAAAAGTTTAAATAAAAAAATATATTTGACCGAGAACATTTATTTCATATTTTGAAATATTCTTTTAACTATTAATGGAAATTCTAAGGTCACGGAAACCATATTTCATTTTTAGAAACAAAAGTTTTTTCACATTTATATTAAAAAGAGAAAGAAAACTAAAGAAAATTACGTCGGATTAAAAATTGTTGATTAAAAATGTCTTTTAAAAGAACTTTTTATTGTGCTGTTAAAAAGTACCAAGTCAAATCTCTATTTAATGAATTTATTTTATTTTAGCTTATTAGATTTTGCAAATATTTTTTGACAAAAATAACCATCCTATCTGTTAACACTGGCTGTTTTGGTCTTAAAAACTTCAGCCAATAGGAAAGGAAAGGAAATTTGTTTAGAAGGTGATTGCATCTGTTTATTTTGTTTTGTTTTCTAGTCTTTTTAGAGCCGACGAAATTAGTTTGCTTTTAGAATCTGTTTGAATAATGTCTAGTGAGCGAGGCTCGTAGGGGAAGAGTCCTCTAATATTAAAAAAAAAATCTCATGGATTAAAAAATCACCAAAACAGTTTATAAAAACACAACATAAAAACTCTTAACAAAATTGCATACTTGGGTCTCGAAAGAAAGCTAACATATACTATTTTAAATATGAGAAATAAAGGAAAAATCCAATCTGAAGAAGGAACCTCTTTTGGTGTTGTTCGCACCTATCATCGGGAGCAAGTGCATTTTGTAACCCTATACATAAAAGTTAGAAAATTGATATAAATTATCTGTTAAAATCATATTTTATATATATTTTACCTTTAATTGTTTTACTATTGGATTTTTATCTGTTTATTTTACGTCAAAAGTCAGCATTTCCCCCGAAAGAAATTTGAATTCAATTTTCAAAATTAAGTAGGAATTTTGCAAGAATTTTTAAACGTTTTTCAATACTTATTATTATATTTATTAGTTTTATATTATACAATAATATTTATTATTAACTAATTCTTATTTTTAAATGCTTTTCTAAAAAAACTGCATTAATAGTTAATAGTCTGAGAAGTAACCTCAAACACAGCAATTTGAGAAAGTCATGCTGCTCCAAAATAAAACAAATATAAATGTAACAGAAAAACTATTTCGATTCTCAAGCTTTATAATATAGCTCTTTAAAATGCACCAAGTTTCAATGCTAGGTTCAAACAACACCACAAAAGAGTCTCTTATGCGATAAATGAACTTGGATTTTCGGTTAAATAAAGTGCAGAACAGTTAAAAATACAGGGAAAGTGTAATATAAGCTGATATAATTGTCGTAGGAATACTCGGTTAGCTTTATTTAAATGAATTAGCTCTGTAGCATTTTTACTAACAAAAAAAAATTGTAAAATGTACATTTTTTAGAATTTTGATACTCAGAGTTTTAAAAGCCTATAATGACAGATTCTATGAGAACTTTTTAGTTCATTAATTAAATATTTTCTAAATTATTCTTATCTGCATATATAAATAATAGGATATATATATATATATATATATATAACTATTTTTTTCATTGAATATCCTTAATGAGTTCTAAACGGTGGAAAACCACACTTCATTATGATGTCCTTTATAAATTACTGATTTTCTTAGGGAGAACACTGGGATATGTTGACGGTCTGTTTCAATGTCCAAGATATCAGAAATGGTAAGAGCAACAGTAGGACAAGTGGATTTAATTATTCTTCTATGATTTAAATTATTTTTTACGATCGCCTATATAACCATAAGTTAGAGTAGTTAGCATTTTTTTTAATTACATGAGCTACCGCCTAAAACAATTAGCATTTAAAAAGTGGTAAATTTTAAAATTGAATTTGTTCGAATCAGAATTTTTAATAATTTTACTGTTGCTTTCATGTGACGATATGTAATATTTATTTAAAAGACACCGAGTATTTTTTAATGCTTTTTTTCTTATTTTTTGTAAATATTTTATGTTTTGTTTTAAATTATTACATGTTTTTTAAATGCATACAGAAAACAAATTTATATGCATGTAATAATATTTTACATTTTAGAAGGTTTATTTTGTACTGATCATCGTGCATTATAGAAGATAACGAAATGTCGTGCTGTATTTCGAAAAAAAAATAATACAAATATTTATATAAACATATTTCTTATCACATTGCTGATTTCGAAATTAAATCATATAGATTTTATTGCGAAAAATGTTTCACAGAAACGTGAGTAAATTTTAAAATGTCTCATAAGTTATTAACTGAAATTTTCTTTCGGATCCTTATTAAAAAGAAACATACTGAGTATATTTTATGTTTGAAGTTTCAGGTGAACATTTTCTGAGCTGATATCGAAAATCTAGTTATAATATCATTAAGAAACCAGACATGTAAAATTTCGGATATTTTATTTTATTTTTATCTTTGCTGTGATTTGTAGCTCACTGTAGATTAAATTTTGGAAATTTATGTTTTGCTTTTCACTTGCAATGTATAACAGTATTATGATTTATAAAAAAGTTATTTTTATGTGGCAGTTTGATTTAAATTACAATTAAATTATATACATTATTTTTCTTCCTTAAACTACGTATTAGTAAGCAATGTAATGTAGTTTACTTAAAATCTAACATTTGCATGAAATGTGTAATTGAAAGTATAGTAATTTTTTTTCAAAGCTTGTTCTAAACAGGTGGTTTGAATTGAAATTTGTTTATATTCATAGACTTCTGTTACATTACAAAGTGCGTAATATTTAAACTCTTATAGAACGATGTGGAATGTTTTACTAAATGACAAGGAAAACTATCATAATAGAATCGTTTGAAATGGTTTAGCATTGTTCTTGAGACAATTTTCAAAATTTAACAAATGTGCTATAATTTTAATCATGAAATACAAACAGCAGGAATGCATCATGTAACAATACAGAGAAGTGAGGGTGAAACCAAGGTTATCGTTGTCGCTCGTCATTGCGCCAAGTCGAGACTAAATTCTGCATTTAGCCAGTAAACAAGAGATTAGATTCGCCAAATTGTTGGTGCTCAATTTTTGCTGTTTCTTTCTTTCTTTCTTCATACTTATGCATATATGTATTTTTTAATGCATTTGTAGCGGACAGTTTAAATTAAATTAATAAGAATCGTTGTCGCAGTTACAAAAAATAGGTTTTTTTTAGAACATATTGAAAACAAGGGGGATACATTAAAGATTTTTTTAGCCTTACACGGCGAATTTATTTTGCTAATACTTTTTCATTTGGCGGTTTTTTATTTTAAATTAGCCAAATTACTATCGTTCAAATGTCAGCCTAATGGTCAAATGTCAGCGAGAACACTGGGTGATACGTATAAACACAATTCAATTAACCCAGAGATGTTCAAATATTTTTAACTATCTGTAAAATATGATTTTGCAATTCCTGAAAAGAAACGTTCTGCTAACAATAACTTCTTCACTCGAAATTATTTCAATTTCAAGCGATTTCTTCAAAGAGGGAAAATAATCTAAGGATGCTGCATATGATGGGTTAGGTAAAATTTTATATCGCAATTTAATCGCTCTTGCTCAATGGAAGTTCCATTAAATGTTTTGGTGAAAACTGACGGATATTTCTTAGCAAAATGAGGTTCTATATATTTTAGTTTTGCATTGCAGTGATATACTTACGATGCATAATGTAGTCCAAATTGTTTTATTATTTTATTTTTCTGCAATAAAATAAACGAAAGAGTATCCAAGAACACAATGTCCGTCATCTTAGCAGCCGATAGAATAATATTTTGCCTATTATATTCGGATTCCTTTTAGAATGTCGAAATTTGAGAAATTTCTTAAGCTATTACATTGATTTTAACAAGTCATTTTAATTATTCTTTACAATGAAATAATATAAATCTTACCTTAATAGTATTTTGAATTATACGAATCTAATGTTATAAAAATGATCGATACATTCTGCAGAACTGAAAGTAAAATAAAATTATGGACATACATTTGAAAATAATTTTTGAAATGAATTATTTTATGTTATATGTTTTAGAAATTAAAATGTACAAATACTACCATTCATTGTGCGTAAAAATCTAGCATATTAATATTCTGATATTTTTGCATGGCCTTGATAACACCAGTCAAGTTGTGTCATGTTATTTTTTAGATTGTGATAAATGAATCTTATGTTATTTCTGGCGCTGAATTCGAAAAACGCTGATTTTCTGCTCATAAGATATGATTTTGTTTTAGTGAATTGCAAAATTTAAAGTTAAAATACAAATAAATATATAAATAAATCGTGAATATCTATTTCTTAAAAATAGATGCGATTGTTGTGATTTTAACTTTTGACAGATAATTTTAATGTAGTTTTCCCACTAAATCCAAAAATGACCTTAATTTATAAAAATCTCAGCAGAATTTTTTAAAAATCGGAAATTTCAAACATAAAATTCAACTTCCTACCTCATTAGGCCCTTCAGCTATTTAACTATAACAATCTCGAATGTAAGCTAAAAAAATGAATATATTAATGTATTGAATAAAAAAGTCTTATAGCTATTTCATCGCATCAGATTTTTGCGATTTTTAGCTTTGAAATTTACAATTTGCGATAAAATCTGACGTGGTTGTTAAAAATTTAAGTCATTTTTGGATTTAAAAATATGTATAAAAGTAAATTATTAAAGGTTAATAAATAGAACCATTGCAGGCATGTGTTTTTAAAACTTTCATTTATACTGGCCTCATATGAGGATAGGTATTCCCTATAAAGCAAAGAAAAAAAAATCAACATTTATTTATGGAGAATTGATTCGTAGAGGGATATTCTCTGTCATGCAGCACAATAATAAAATAATTTTACAATGGTTTCTAATTTATCATTAAAGAAATGATTTTTGAAAATGATAATGAAAAATAAATCATGCATGAAAAGTTGTTTAAGGGTGACGGATGAACTTTAATTCTTGTATTAATATTGGAATGCCGGTCAGACGAAAACAATATATATATGTATAGTTATATATAATTACAAAAAAATGTAATATATATTTTATATGCTTTTAATGCCTTAAGTAATTACAGTACATTATTGCATGAATATGATTAGAGAAATCGAGCAATGACCTCGACGAACCACCAACTTTTATTTTAATCATACGAATTTTCGTTGCATGAAAATCCCATTACTTTTATTTATGTAAATTTGAACTAGGTGAAAGATAAATTAATCGCTACTAAGATTTACATAACATATTTTCTTTTTTTATAAGAAATGCAGATGGATTATAAAAAATAGTTTACTTAAAAATCCATTATAATTGCATCGCATGAAAAACAGAGAACTGTTAAATTGACTTTATGTGTCTAAAAATCAATAATAATGAAATATTGGCAGCTATTACAGCTAAGTACTCTTCCTGGAAAATTATACGCGATTTAAAAAATTTATTTCTACGATTTATGTATTTTAAATGTATGTGAAATTTATTTTTAGTTTGTTACATTCGCGTGAAAAAAATTAAGACCAGCATCCGAATTTTGATAGTTTAATGCAAAGCATCATTAAAGTCAAATATTACGCAATCTTATGACTCGTTCCTCTGATATAAATGACTTCTACTGTCTCATTCATTGCGAGTTGTTTTGTGGATATAACAGTAGACATATTAGAAAATTCACTGTTAAAAATTACTGGTGGACATATAAATAGTACAGAAAGGAGATGGAAAAGGCAAAGTTAAACTGAATCGGAAGTTTAAGCTGCAAAAAGGAGTAATTTTTTTACATGCATTTTTTTAAAGCATTTAAACATATCTTAGGATTCAATCATTTTTTTAAACTTTAAATGCGTTCTTCTGCATGACGGGTTTTTTTCGCCATTTCTCGTCTTAAAATTATTATAAGTCAATAATCATTAAATAAAAGTGTCAAATGTTTTATCACTTTTTCTCTTATGCTGTGAAATGTTTCCTTCATGTTACATTTCACAATAAGAAAAAAATTCACTTCATTAAAACTGAAAGCTTCATAAACTTTTATATCTGAAATAATAAGATTTGTACTTCTACCATACACATATTTACAGACAGAGCATACAGATACATATCAGATACATCATACAGTAAAGACACGCGCAACCTTTTTTGGCTCAAAAATACCCTAAGTACATTTCCGTTTTAAATGTTCCTATTTACGTTTTTAAAGAATGCATATTCTTTAGATTATTGATAAATTATAATTCTTTACTATTTTGTCAGGTTTGACACCGTTTTGGGTAATATTTTTGAATAATTTTTATTTTAAGTTTTAATTAAAAGCACGAAAGTAATTTTTAATGACTTTTTCCTTATTTTTTTGTAATTATTTTCTTTTACTGATTGGAATTTCCTTT
This sequence comes from Maratus speculifer, assembly GCA_964019185.1. NCBI lineage: Eukaryota > Metazoa > Arthropoda > Arachnida > Araneae > Salticidae > Maratus > Maratus speculifer. The sequence continues at coordinate 182,827,102 of OZ025298.1, read as the reverse complement.
TTTAAATGGTTACAAAACCAATTTTATATCCATAAAATAATATGTTACATGTTACAAAGTTTATTTTGTATTGATTATCGAATAGTATAGATCATAACAGAATCACGTGCTACATTTCAAAAAAGTAAAAATAATAATACAAATATTTTTATAGAAAATATTTTATGCCATATTTTTTATTTAGAAATAAAATCACATACATTTTATTAGAAAACGATTTCGATGAGACGTGAGTAAATTTTAAATGTGTCATGAGTTATCAATAGAAAAATTTACCCCGGTTCCTGATAAAACACACACACACACACACAGAGTGCATTTCATATTTGAAGTTTCAGGTGAACATTTTCGGAGCTGATATAAAAAATATAGTAGATTGTCATTACGAAACCAAACATGGGGAAATTCAGGCATTTTCTTTTCTTTGTATTTTTGTTATGATTTGTAGCCCGCGACTTATTAAGTTTCATATTTATGTTTTGCTTTTCGACTGCAATACACACAATTTTTTCTTTTGATATAAAAGTTGTTTTTATATGGAGGTTTGAATTTAATTATTATAAAGGAATTTTATACATTATTTTTCTTATTACTGAAGCATTGGTAAACGCTGAAAAGTAATTTTAACTAAATCTAAACACTCTATGAAACATATATTTGAAAGTACAGTATTTTATTTCAAAACTTAAAAACAAAATCTTTCTCAAAGCGAATGATTTGAATTGAGTTTTTTTTGTAGTTCATAGACAACTTTTTCTTTAAATGGAGTGAAATGTTACTCAATTAGGAAATGATACGGGTTGATTTAAGGGGAATTATTTTTAAATACATCGGATTAAAAATACAGGGCATAGAAAAATTAGCTTACTATTTCTAAATTTTACTAACAGTTATGTTTTGACATCTATTAGATCTGAGTACTCTTCCTGGAAAGTAATACATAGATTTAGGAATTTGTTTATAGGTTCATTATCTTCGTTTCAAATATATCTGATAAATATCGCTGTATCAAAAAATTTTTACCTCTCATGATAACCCAGCAATTTGCAACCGAAAATCATTTTTCTGACATTTAAACGTCACTACATGAACATGATTGAAAACCGAGTAACTATGTAATTTTTTTATTTCTTAGTTAAGGTGCTCTAGAATTTCGAAGTAGCACTGCGCCATCTAACAGTGATACTTGTAATCCAAACAAAGAAGCATTGTAAATATGTTTGAAATATAACATTAAACTCCTGAAAGAAAATATAAATAACTGTCACCATTTATCTGTCATTGAATTTTTCAAATGATCATTCCTGGCGGCCATGCGATTTAAAAATAAAAATATTTGTGCCATTTATAGGACGTAAATAAATTATTCGTATTATTTGAGAAAATTTAAAAGCTTCAGTCAAAATATTTCGAACTTTCATCGAAATTCCCCAGAATAAGAGCTGTTGTGAGCGATGATGAATATTAATGACGCTTCATTTATGAAATTTTGAAGCGTAAATGAATCTCTATTATTTGGTGAGTGGAATTAATGATTTGGAAGAGTATTATAAGAATTTAGATTGATTCATGAATCGACAATTTTGAGATTGTCGTAATTTTTTAATAAAATTTCTCTTAGTTAAAAATGTTATTACTGCAAGTTGAGAAACATATTGCAAATTTTAAAGATCTTCTTTTATGTGCTTAAAATTTAATTTATTAAAAAATAATAAAAGGAAATCGATTTGAAAATATTTTTCTTCATTAAAATTTTATCATTTATAAATGCCAGGATATCGAGCTTTGGTTTTCAGTGTGAAATAACATAATGCTGAATTTTTAAATAGAATGTAAGTAAAGGGCATTTTTATTCCAAACTCTAATCGGTATTTTACAGTTAGACTAAAAAGAAACGTTTTTTATGAAAACTATGAATTAAGTATCAAAAATAATGATAATGTAATAATTCAAAATTTTTCAAATGAAATGACTTTAGATTTTGTTCTTCGGTTACATTACAACATGGTGTATTTATTTCCAAAATAGAGTGTTGTTATTCAAAAAGTAAAAGTTAGTTCAAATATTAAAATGGCCTTAAATCTTTAACTGCTTATCTGAATTTAGTAGTAACAGATTTTTTTTATTATTAAAGATATGAATTAAGTATTAAAACAATGATTATTTGAAAATTAAATTTCTTTTAATTGAAATGACTTGAAATTTTGTTTTTGTGGTACATAAAAACACAATATAAAATTCTTTTGTCAAAATGGCGTGTTATCCTTGAAAAAGTTAAAGTTAGTCCAAACATTAAAATATAGATGCCCATGAATTCTTATTTTAGAAGTGGAATTTAATAGTAGATATTATTTCAAATCGATTGACAAAAACATATTTAATAGTTAAGAGTGGACTTTACACTGTGGCTTACTATATGAGTATTGAGGCATGCTCTTAATTTTTATTTGTAAATGTGCTAAACAGTGTTCAATGGTGTCTGGAAATGATGGGAACCGACGATGAATAAAACGGTAAACCTTCTTCCCATTGTACACTATTTAGCAAATTTATAAATAAAAATTATGAGTATGTCTCAATACTCACATATAAAAATAAATTTTTTTGCTATGATTTGCAGGTAAAGTATTGGAAAGAGGATCGGTATTATCCCGGATTTCACACACAAAACATTGCATTTCAGAAATCGAATTTAATAGTAGACACCATTTCTAAACGATTGAGATAAATATAGCGAAGTTACTGAGATAAGGATCAATGTTTGCTGGGATTTTATTAAAAATATTCTGTTTAAGAAATCGAGTTCAATGGCAAACAATATTTCTAGTCGATTGAGAAAAAATATAATTATAGCGAAATTATTGAGATAAAGAACAAAGTTTTCGATGTTACACGTAAAATAATTTGCTGTGAAACAATAAAGATATGTGTAGGTTTTTTGTGATATTGGATGCCATTTAAATATTTTGAAATCTATGTAATGCACATTTAAACAGTATTCGTGTATTAATATTTTCTTCTTGGTATAGCAATAAAGAATTATTTTTTCCTGGACCAGTTTTTTCTTTGTTTCTAATTTTAGTAATTAATATCTTACATATTATTTACTGTAAAAAAATATAAAAAATTCTTTTTCTGAAACAGGATTTGATTTATTCATAAGGCGTTTCAATCTAAAATAACATGACATGCCCATTTATTTTGAAGAGAAAAATCGTTTGAAACTCTAGTCGTAAGGCAAACAGTTAGAAAAAATGTTTGTTTAGCGGGGCAAACTATTTTTTTTTTTTTTTTACTTACTTACTTTCTTTTATTTTTCAGTAAGCAAAACAAAAATCTGCCCATCACTCGTTTTAATATTATTCAAATCATGATTTTTTTATTATTGTTATTTGCAATAATTTTTAACTTAGAATATTTCTTTTTGTTCTATCAGCATTTATCAGCACTTATTTTAACATAAGATTTACAAAAGAATTCGGGTCTTTTGAAAATTTTTAGAAATTAAATGAAAGATCTCATTTTTTTAGGATCTTATAAAGTAAGTTATTGAAGCTCGTTCGAATTGAAACATTACTTTACTTTATTCGCGATAGAAATGTTTTCCTTGCATTTTTAACAGGAAAGAATTAATCCAATTCAGGTCTCTGACGCCCTTATGCATCACATATATAACTGTCTTACAGAAAATCTAAATTCTCCACAGAAATTTTTTATAGTTATCGTTGGTTACATTAATGATAAGAACAATGGTTAAGTATATATAACTTCATGGACTAGTCAGTTGCGATACAACTTACATTCCGGTATATAGATAGAGTGACTTTTGAAGACAGAAAGGAGCCACTGAAAGAAAAATAAATGTAATAAGAACTACGGAAAAAAATTTCTGCCGGTTCGGTCTATAGCGCAAGTTTCACACTTAAGTAATGATATAACGAACAGAAAGTATAATATGTTAGAGATAAACATAGTTTGACAACTTTATTTGTCGCTTTTAAAGAATTTTTCAATTTTTTTTTCCAAGAAGTGGTTCTATCAGAATCTTGTAATGACAATACGTATTAAAACTAGTCAGATGTTGAAAGTTACAAAATTTTCTTCTATCTCATACTTGTTAACATTTCGAAATTTGCTATGATAAGTGCCAAAATTAAATATCAGTATATGCCTATCATGAGGATCCTAAAGATATGAAATTTCGTGTATAAATTCTTGAGAAATGATAATCGCGAAAATCTTGTAAAATTTACAAAGTTCAGAATCGAAGCGCCATCTATAACACGATTGACACAAAAATGTTATTAAAAAATGAACTCGTGACAAGGATTAACTGAATATGAAGTTCGATGAAAAGCCGCGAAATATCTCTTGAGCTCATACAGCTGTTTCAGAAATCGACACAAATGCATTAGAGCAGTGACATTCATACGACTATCTACAACAAAATATAAACAGCATCAATTTGTGTCAAAGAGTAATTGAATCTGAAGTTTGATGGAAATCTCTGCATTCGTTTTTAAGACTTAACTATTGCGGAAATCATACAAATGCATCATTGAAAAGCAACCAATTGAGCAATTTACACCAAAACATAAAAAAGTCAATTTGTGTAAAGAACTAACTGAATCCGAAGTTTGCGGACATTCCGTGTATTAATTCTTAAAATAGAGCTATTGAAAATATTGCACAAAATGCAGCATAGCTATGCCACCTGTTGACCGATTTAGATCAAAATATTAAAAAATATCATTTGATGTCAAATACTAAGGGAATTTGAAGTTTCCATAAAATTCGTGCATTTTAGTTCTGGAACTAAGCGATTGCTAAAATATTAAATAATACTGCATAGCAGAGACACCTATCGAGCGATTTACACTTAAACGTAAACAAGCATGAATCCATACCAAGGAATAACTGAAGCTCACATTCGATGAAATTCCATGCATTAATTTTGGAGATAGAGCGATTGTGGAAATCACACAATAGGCTGCATAGTACCGATTTCTTTTGGGCGATTTAAATCAAAAACTAATTAACACTAACTTACATCAGGATCTACTTGAATTTAAATTTTTATTGAAATTCGTGCATTGTTTTCTTGAGATAGAGCACCACAAAATTTCTTTAACACACAGACAGACGATCAGACAAGCCGACTGTCCTATTTCAAATGACGAAATATTAGCAAAATTAGTGATGCTCTTGTAAACTGACCCTAAAAAAACTCCAATATATTTTCAGATAAAAGTCACATTTTTAATGAAAAACCAAACAAGGTAACGTATTTATGAGAAAAAAAGTAAGCAATATCAAATGAATCTTTAAAATTCGGAATCACCAGGAAAACTACAAAAAATTGCAAAAATGGTTCAGTTCCATTGCTTCCTCACCATAGAAATCGGCGTGATGATCTAACGAATTTTCGTCATCACTTTCGTTTTTTAAATCGTTCTGAGTATCATACATAGTATAGTTCACACCGCACTTTTTCAAAGATTTCAAAATCATATTGCTTGGAAATTACATACTCGTCTCTAACACATGTGGCGATAACATCGATTGTTATTAGCTTCCGATGCTATTTCTTTCAGACAAGTTAAAAATGTCGTGTCATCATTCCTGAATTTTCTACTGAACCGATTTTGATAATTATTTTTTTAAATGAAAGCTATTTATTTGTAGTTGTGTCCATTTTAGCTATTTTTTAATTTATTTCCATTTTTATATTTTATTTTTAATTTTAAATGCTTTTTTACGATATTTCTTCAAATGGTGGCAACTCAGTTTAGCTTTTCTCTCGATAATAAAAATTTATTTTTCATTATCAGAAGCTTGATCTCATCACTGAACATGTCCCCGCATTTAAAAGAAAAAAGTTAATTGTTTTCGTAAAATTTAACCACAATAAAAGGATTGCGTATAATTATGCCCTAATTGAGGTAAAAAAATATATTTACTAAGAAATAATACTAATAATGTAAATAAAATAACAGAAAATAATTAATGATAAAAATTAATGTCTAAAGCAAAATAATAAAATTCTCAAATGAGGAAAATGTTGTCATTCAACAACCAGATAAATGGGATTTACGATATTATTAAGGACGCCTTTTTCATAATACTAATAACAGTAACTTTTAAAAACATTTAAAGAGAAAATGACGTCACTATTTAAAACATTTTTACTCATAACGATAGTACATTTCAATATTTCTTTTCATTATGGACATTGAGATTGAGATTTTACTTTCGGATGACTTCAGTTAGTGAAAATAATATCATAGTAAAAATGAAATTAGTTTTCTTTTTAGCCTCCGATGCTATTTCTTTCATACAAGCAAAAAAGTGTCGTGTCAAAAATTGTGGCCCATTTTTACTTACTTATCACATGCAGTATAGGGTAAGTCTTGCAATCGTTTTGAAAATCGAAAAAAATTTTTTGACGGATTTACACGTTTCAGATACTGGAAATTCCGAAAAACATATTTTTAGAAAAAAAATTGCCGTCCGTTTGTCTCTCTATCGGTCTATAAACGCTCTATATCATGAACAAATAGAGATAGAGATTTAAAATTTTCTATGTACTTAGTAAGTAAGAATAGGACGAAGCCTATTTAATATCAGTAACCTCGATTATCCGGAACTATCTTTTCCGGACTCTCGAAGAATTCATTCTGATGAAATGTACATAAAATTTTTTTATTCTTTTTATTTTAACAAAAGGACGTAAAAGGCAACGTAAATAACACAAATTTTGCATCAGGAACAAAGTCGGTCAGATTAATAGTTGCCGAGATATTTGTAATCCTGTTTTCCACATTCTTTGATTTTTCATGACCCTGTTTTTCTTCAAGTTTCAATTCAAAGATATGTTTTAATTGGAAATGAGACGCTTAATCTGACGCAGTAAACTGTTAGCTAATATGATTATTGTTTTTGGAGTTATAAGGATGTTTCTTTTACGGAATCCGGCACTACTTGTGTAGTTTGGTATTTTACATAATTTGTCGAAATGGGGCAATTCATTAATGGAGCATTACTATGTATATTAAGAATATTTAAATGTACGTTTAAATTTTGTCTTGGAATTGCAATGCATTTTAGAAATAGTTTTCACATATTTTATTTTCACATATTATACAATGCATATCCATGATGGGTAAATATTACGGTGGCTCCCAACGACTTGTTTCGTAATCTGGCCGTTAAAACGAGACACTCATACAATTTTATTGTTAAAATGCATTTCCTTTTTCTCAGAGTCTATAAAAAAGCGTTTAAACTAAAGAAAATATCCGTTTTTGATTAATCTAGTCAATGAAGAAGTAGCACGTCAAATTGCATCTCTTTATTATTCCGCAATCCAATGTCTTAGAGAGAAATTGCTTATCAATTGGGTGTTTCACATCGTTCAGTTTGCTATTACATTGATAAACACAAGAAAAATGAAGTTAGTTCATTGTATTCTAAACGAGGTCGCTCTTCTAAAAAACCTGTATCGATTTTTTTATTTTATCGGAGGCGAAACTGAATTCTGAAATGGCAGAATCTACATTCAACTTGTTTATTATTATTTTTTTCAAATTGCCACCCATTATTTTTACTGCGTTTCCCACGAACGCATACACTCAAACTCAAATTTTTTGCAATCTATTTAAAAAAAAAATTCCGAACAAACATCAGTTTGGCTTCGCCATCCAGAATGCTCTATGATTTAAAACTTTTCTTCCTGAATCTGACCCGCGTATAAGCCGACTCCCCCAAAAAGACAATTTTAAGTCAAACTATTTCATCTTATACGCTAGTATATACGGTATCAACTTTTTTCATGAAATTGATATGAAAGCATGCATAAAATGCCATACATTTCGTAGAAATCACTTGGTTAGCTAACATTAAACACTCTAGTATATTTTCAACAGGAAGTTAAATTATTTTTACAAAATGGCCCTTGAAAAAGAATTTAAAACATGGTATATTTTTTACATTTAAATGTATAATTAATTTGTGCAATAAGTGTTTGTGGTTGTAATTATAAACTAATTTTTTATAATGAATATATAAATATATATATATTTCACAACATAGTCTAGTGCCTTTTATCTACTCTATCCTTATAGTAGCTATTATTTCTAATGTATGGAAAGCAAGCAATTTACTTTTAATGCATGCTCACTAAATGCATTCGTTTGAACCCTGAAGACATATCTCAAGAGATGAATGCTTTACAAACTCTACAAATACTCTTTTCTCAATTCAAGGCTTTTAAGTCATCTCTTCGTTATAGTTGACAGCAATAGATAGTCTATGCATAAGTTTGATATTTCTATTCAAACTTCAATGCTTTATACATTTGCAATTCCAGGATAATCATAAGTATTCATGCATAATGTTATTTCAGTATGTAAAACATTTAATTTGAAACACAATTAGATAATTTTTGTGAAACAGAATAAGTCAATATAACGGCATTTTTATTGAAAATGTAAATAATTTAATGTGAGAATTGTCTTATGGGTGGCCAGTGGTCAGGGAAAAATATAGTAAAAACAAGAAGAAACTAACAGGATTTTGTTATAGAAAAATAGATGCTTCAAATAACATAAAGGGTTTCAAGAAAAGCAAATTTTACCTTAACAAAATACTGATATTTTAACACTTTTTTAATGTGGCCGTGACTTTGCTTTATATATATATATATTAAGATAAGAATCAACAACTAAAAGCTAAAAAACACAATCGTCACATATGCTTCATTATTAAAGTTTTCACTATTTTTATTATATTTTAATTTAGCAATTTGCTATTTGCAAAATTTCCTGGCGTGATAGCTAAAAATAAAAGTCTTATTTGGATTGCACTTTAAAATATATGAGAGTCAATTATCTAAAGCTAAAAAACAGGATACTACCCACAATTTGCAGGCGTGTGTGATTATTGAATCTTAAATTAGCTGAAATCTGAACGTTTATATAAAAAAGGCAGGGAAAAAATTGTAATACACATTATAGATAGCACTAAAGACTTAGAAAATACATGTCGAATCATTATATAATTATATTTTTATATAAAAGAATTCATCATAATTAGAAGGATTTTAGACTAGAGAATAAAGAAATAAATTCGTATTTAGCAAATATATCTTAAACAGCCTTAAAATTGTATCCAAGTTCATAACATCCATTTTTATATATTCCAAGTAAGCTATAGCCTTTTAAAAATATAATACAGAAAAATATGTAAAATTTACATCCGCATAATCTTTAGAAAATATCCTTTAAATCTTAAATGTTTATTACATATGATTTAATAGATAGAGTTTCAAACTTACATTTAAAGTAAGTAGAATCGTTCCTCGAAACTCATGTTTGGAGAGAAATTTAGGAAATTTATCTGAAGACTAATCTTTAGTAATTGCTGTAATATGTAGCTGTTGTGAACAAGTATTTCACTAGGAAATACAAATGAGCTTTTGATTAGCCACTTGGGAAATTACGACATTGCTTCACAGATTTAGGGAATGTTGAACAATGTTCGCTTCCTCTACATTTTGGCACTATTCCATTAAGTAAATGAACGCGATTAATTATTAATGTTAATTAGTTTAGTTGGATAATTAATGTTTATCTAATTGTTCGAAATATAGATTTACTTAGTTTTGAATGTATTTTACACTAAATTTGTACTTTTTTTCTTACTTTTTCAATTTTTTCTTAATAAAATTTGAAAAGTGATTTTAAAATTTAGAATTAAAGATACTTTAAAAAATAATTTGTTTTATGTAGAAGTTGTGTCAATGTTCGTAGTCTTTTGTTAAGCCCCTGTATATTATTTGTTTATGGTGAAATAAATTCCACATCAATAGATAAGATAAATTTGTAGTTTTCAGTCATGACTAAAAATTTATAATTTTGTTGCTTTCTTTGTTCGACAAATAGTAGTTTTTATAAAATTATAATTTAATAAATCTATACGTTTTAAATAGTTTAACTGAGATCAAAATTAAACCACATTATTTAAAAATATATATTTAAAAACCCAAGTAATTTGATGAAAGATACAAAAATGAATTTCAACTTTTCAACTATAACAACTTCGTTTATTGTTATTTATTTTATGAATTTATTTATATAAAAAATATTTCTCAATGGTTATTTAAATCTTATTAAATAAATTACATTGTTATCGATACTAATGTTGTAGATATGTATCCCATTATTCTAAAAAAATCTATTTAAAAACATCAAGATAAATGTGGATGGATAAGAATAAACAAACTGCTGATAATTGATTTGGATAAATTGCTTTGGAATTAGAAAATTAACTTGCAAAAAATATTTTACATTTCTAGATACATTTAATCTTTGAAACAAACATTTGTAATGAAGCTCTTAATTTTAAAATCTAATTTGTGATGTTTAAAATTTCCTTTTTCTTATCAAATTCATTTTGCTCGATTTTATGTAAATGCTTAACGCCTAAGACCGTCGTTCAGTCCGTCCATCCGTCTGTCTGATCGCACCTAGCAATGCAAATTCCCAACCTAATCATTTTAAATTTAAAATACATAACTTTTGCATAATTTTGTCGCGCCGTTTCAAATTTTATGAAAATAGAGATACATAGTTTAATTACAGGGGCAATAAAAAGTATTCATTTACAATATGGCCAACGGATCTCTTAATTTTGAAAGCTAATTTGTGATGTTTCAATTTTTCTTTTTCTTATCGAATTCATTTCGCTCGTAATTATATGTAAATGCGTAACACCTGAGGCCGCCGTTCAGTCCGTCCGTTCGTCTGTCTCTCCGCATATAATAACGCAAAAATACACAATCGAATTTTTTTTAATTTCAAATACATAAGTTTTGCATAATTTTGTAGCGTCATTTCAAATTTTATGAAAATATGATACACAGTTTAATTACAGGAGCGACCAAAAGTATTTCGCTACAGTATGGCCAATGGGAAAAAATAGATTCAAGTGCATTTTAATGATGGTACATTATTTCTAGCATAATAAAATTAATATGCATCTATAAAGTGTATAATAAGATACACATTATGTTCAATCTGTTGTGGAAAGAATATTTGAAATTCATTTACAGGGTCAAACAAAGGTATTCCATTGCATAATGGTATAGGGGGAAACATTGTTTGTGGCACGCTTTAATTATATTAGATTATTTCTCATTTCATGAAACTAAAAAACGTTGCTGATGTATACTACAAGTTACTGTATAACAAAAAGCATTTATTTTTTACAGGCGCACTCAAAAGATTTCAGGTACCGCACTGTATACTATTACACCAATATATGAATATATTTAAAACTTCCTTATAGTACGAACGCACCTCGTTTGCTACATTTGATGGGCAATATCCAAATGTGCAACTTTTTTTTTCATTACTGAATTATAATGATTAGATGATCGAGTTATAATGATCTTGCGAATTGAGATTTTTTCAAATGAATAAAAATGTATCCACATAGTGTCAAATCCAAGATTTCCGTAATAAATTGCTAGTTCTCAAATTATTGAGATAGAATGAAAGACAATCGGCCCGCAGAAGTCACGAACTCACCTTTTGGCCGTAAAATGTGATTTATTATATGCAGCACATTAACTGAACGAGTGATGCATAGACTTATTATTATTGTTTACTAATATATTTTTTTCGTAGTTCTATTAACTGTGGTATTATCTAATGAGGTTTTTCACATTATAAGTAGATTATATTGCCGAAAGCTAGTTTGAATGAATTGAGTCGACTTGTTTTTCATCCAAATAGTTTACTTTGCAAAATGTTTGGTAAATTAACACTGATCCTTCGTGCTCGACTAGAGGCCAAAAGAACTTTAAATTTTTTGAGTTTCGTTCATCAGGCCCCACCAGTGGCCGAGAGGTTCTGACCTCTCACCCAGTAGACGGCAGGTGCTGGGTTAGAACCCAATCGTTGCCGTTGGCCTAACCTTTTAGAGTTTTCGTGGTTTTATTTTAACCTTGCGTAAATACGTGTTAGGTTCCCTTAGAAAGACCCCCCTCGAAAGCCACAACCCCCAGAAACTATATCCCTAGACTAAAAAATCGGCCGTTACAAAATAAATAAGTCGTTCATCTGATGAAACCCTATTTGTCTCTGACCTCTGTCTCTCCGTCTATCACAGAGTCAGTACACACAAACTATATAACAGAGACTTCAAATTTTGTTCTTACAGCTTAACGTCTCTTGTCATAAGACAAATCATTCATGAGACAAGTCATAGGACAGTCATAAGACAAGTCCATTATTTTAATTAAATGAATTTTAACGATGTGACCCTTTCACTTTTGCGATTTAAATTTTAAAAGAGTATCTTAATTTCAACGTTTTTCGAGTAGACATCGTAGTTTAGAGAAAGAGCGTATCGCCCTAAACAGAAAGTTCTTAGTTCGAACCGCAATTCTAGAACTTGAAATTTTCATACTAAGATAGATTTAATTAAAAGGAATTTCGTATTTTTTTGCCAATTTAAGGATATGTGTTATTTTTTTATCATAGATATTCATAATATTTTTTTAAGTTACAATTTCCTTTCTATTTTAAAAATTATTGCGATCTATTAAAGATTCAGCATTTAAAATTTCGTTTAAACTTTTTTTCTATTTAGAAATTTAAAAGTAAATTTATGTATACACTATTGTTTTTAATTTCTAATTTTCAAAAAAGTTGGAATTTTTTATTTGATTTAAGTAATTTAATTTGATTAAAACAAATAACTTTCTTTTACTTTAAAATTAAATTTGTTGGTTCTACCAACCATGTAAGAATTTAATAGTTACAAATTAACAATTTGAATTTATTAAGTAAAGGATAAGTTGTGTTGAAAGAAATATTAAACAAAACCTGCTGTGTGATCTGTAACCATACTTATCCACTTGCTTATAAAAATGTTTCAATTCGCACTTATCAAAATTTCCTACTTTTATTGACCTCCAAGGGAAAACTGCGAGTCTTTAAGTATTATTATAAATATTATATTAAACTGAGTATGTTTTATACTTTAAAAAAATCTTTAGACACGGTTGGTCCTATCTCATGTGTAAAACATAAAAGAGAGTTATGTTCGGACTGCTTGTATCTCAAGTTCTGCTGAATTTATTCTGCTGGGATTAGTTAGATAGTTTTTCAGATTATGATATAATATTTAAAGTACTGTTATATTTTCCTTAGTTACAAAATTATTGGAGAATTTTTATAATCAGGTAAACACGATTGTGAAAGACTATCCTTTATAAATGGATTCTTCTGTTGAATATTGATTAAACATCCACTGTCAGTTTAAGGATATTTCAGGGGAAGTTCTAATATATAAAATATTACTCTACGTTGCTTATTTACAGAATTATATGGGAAGTTCTATAATCAGGTTAAATCTTTATCATAATAGCATTTTTTAAATGTTTGACTGGACAGATTTTAATTACGAACATACTCATTAGAGGCCACAGAACCTTTTGCTTGTTAAGGGTGTTCTTAAATGAAAAGGGGCAACTTTGTGGCACATGCTTTAATCTATTTTTGTTCGGAAATGCAAGAAAATAGCGGGTGTTGTTATTCAGAAATTGTCTAATTGCACTGAATTTTCTGTTTACTTAAAAACACAATAGATCTTTCATAAGAAGCCTTCAAAATTCACATTTTTGAGAACATTTCCCGACGAAAGCAGAAAAACCGGTCGAAAAGCAGGAGAAAGACGGGTGATCACGTCATCGAAATAGCTTAGAACTGGATAGATAATTTAATTATCATAAAATGGAAAACTAAGTTCAATTTGAAATCGTTTCCAATAGTCAGACATTCCAATTTTATAACTTCTTGTTAAAAAATAAATTTGCGAATGTGTCAAAACATTTTGCGCTTGTTGAGCAGAGCAGTTAAGAACACCCTTAAGGCAGGGGCTTAGGACAGAGTTTATGACGAAAGATCATAAAGATCTGTCGACCCAATCTCGTGAAAGAATTGTCTTAGAAAGGGCGTTAAAACAAAAGCTGTCTCTGCCGATTGAGTCGGCGGAAATTACGTGATATGATACCATGAACTCTGTCCTAACAACCAAGAGTTTCATAGGCCTCTAATGATGTTGGCTGTGTTTCAATGATTGTTTCATTGCTAGTTAGAGAATTTTTGAGAGATTATTTTAGTAAATTTAATACCAATTTATGCTGCTTATTTATAAAAACTGAGGGAAGGTTCTCAAACTGATAGATATATGAAAGATAAAACTTTCAAAAAATGCTACTAGTTTTGTGGTTAAACTTGTATTGTAATGAGACTTGCGTTGCTAGTTAATTAATTTTTCAGAGACGGTTTTAGTGCATTATGTATCATTCTATCCTTCTTTGCATGTTTTACTGAATGAGGAACTAAACGAACTGGTACGTAAGGATGGACTCAATATCAAACTGCATATATTCTGACACAATTTAAATTAATTTTTGCTCTCAAGTGCATGGAATTCGCAGATTTTCTTATTCATAAATTATATAATAAGCCGTGCTTGTAGATGTTTTAATAAAAACGTAATATATTGAGAAAATTCTCGAAGGGAGAGAGAAAGCATTGTTATACTGAGAAAGTAATTGTTCATAAATCAAATCCTAATAAATTGAGCAAAAAATGAAAAGACGTAGCCACTTATATCTCTCTTTTAAAAATCTCGTCAGCAAGGTTAATGTTTTTATTTATTTTTTTTAATTGTTCGATAATGTGACTAATAATTACGAGATGTTGGGGGTGGAAAATATTTTTTGAGTACATACTTAACAGCCAAATTTTCTCTCACACACATTACAATATAGTATAACAGTGGATGACGTTCTTATCGTTTTCAGAACTGGCAATGGATATTCATTGTAAAGGTTCTTATTGCTTCTAAGTACAACGTCAAAATCATTGATATAATTTGTTTCATTCTAGTTTTGTTTAAAAAAGAAGCGATTGGCGTAGCGAGCAGAAAAGTTGAACATTTTAAAGTTCATATTATATATTTTGGGTTTTCCTAGAAAAGCATTAGATTTTAGTTTGTTAGTTTCGGAAGAACTTATAATACATTTCGTAAAATACACTACGAAATTTCTTTAGTTGTCTTAAAGAAAAAACAATGATTTTGATATATTCTTCATTGAAAAAAAGGGTGTATACAATCATTTTTCAATGGTAGCAAAGACTAAATTTGAAACTATACGGAAAATCTCTTATTAAATGCATATTCTTATTTCATGTTCCCCAGTGAATTATTTTTCTCAGAAAAAATACTGTCCATAATATCTTGATTTCTTGTGGCACTGATATCATTACTATAGAGCCCTACTTAATATTTACATATTGAAGGAGAGCCTGCTGGCCATAACCAAAAACATACCGAAAAACTTGGTTCAATTCTATCATTACTTCATACAATTTCGATGGTACAATAATGATTTAAAAAACCCCTAAAAGCTCTATTACATCGGCCTCTTTCGGCAGAGTATTTTCGTATTGAAGAGTCACATGCTTACGGTAGCAAGAAATATACACAAAAATTTGGTTCAATTCTTCATGCACTTTCAATGGTATAAAGAAATTACAGAGAAAAAAGGATAGACAGGCGTTTAGTATAGACAATGTTTGGGGGGGGAATTGCTGACCTTCTTGCTTTCTAGAATTCAAATTGAAACTAACTGAGTAGCTTTTTTAAAAAAAAAATTTATGCTATATACATAAATATTTATAAGAAAACATACACAGGGGTTCTACTTTCAATGGTATCTAATGGTTAACTCCTAAAACTTTATTTATAGACATATCTCAAGTACAAATTTTTTGAAGTGAGGTAAAAAATATTTTAAAATTATTTTTGATTAATTAAGACATTTCTTAGAAAGTTACGAAATTTAAATTTTTATAGAGGACAGTGGGATGGAGTGGGACAGTGGAAGAAACGGTTTTTTTCTCTTTATGTATCATTTTAAACAGTCCATTCATCACACACAAAATAAGCAATAGTAGCACGACCTTCAGTTTAAAAAAAATATCTATATAAGTTTGTAATTGTATAAAGTAAAATATTATGTCAAAAATCAAAAGTAAATTTGTTTATGTAATTTTTATGCTTAGCTGTAATAGTTCCCCAGTTATGGAACACTACAATGTGTATTATCCATAATTTAAACTAAGCCAAAAAGCAGCATTTTTGTTTATACAAAAATTTAACGAAAAATAAAAAAATAGAAAGAATGGGACATGTTCAATCCCTTTTTTAATAAGATGAATGTAAATTCTTAACATGCAAAAAGTTCTAGAGTGTAATATATTAATTATAACATTTATAATGTATTCATTTATTCCAAAATGTAAATAAATTGAATTGATGACTATTTAATGTCATCTATGAGTAAAACTGCTCAATTTTTATTCCAATCATGAAGATACTACAATTTTATATGTGGCACACACACTTTACCTATCCTTGTTTGATTGTATATATAGCCGATTATAGACTATTTGTGCCTTAAAGGTTTGCTTTATTGCTGTTACATAGTTCCCTGCAGTGGGGATGTATGGGACAGCAATAAAGCAAACCTATAAAGCATAAATGTGGGGATGTATGGAACGCATTTTGAAATTTACAATTTCTTTAATTTTAAAATAGCTTTTGCATGTTATCTTTCTATATTGTACAGGGAAATTAAAAAGTGTTTCTCATAATACGCTGTCAGATGCATTATGGGAAAATCCATAATTCACATAATACATCTGATAACCTATATACCTGTGCACCTGTATATCTATATTATTCACATAATACATCCAATATTATGGATGGACTAATTCACATAAAACATCTATAGAATGCATGTTCCACTCTATAAACTGGAAGTTTTATTTTTGTGCCTTATTTTCTTACTTTTTGTAAAAAGTGTCCCACATCACACCACTCTCCTCTACTGTTCCCAAATCCTATAAATGATATTTAGTCAAAACATCCTATTACTCTATTAAAAAAGCAGCAAAAGTCCCATTCATCTAATACTAAAATTAATCAAGTAATGAAATTTAGAAGTTCATCACATACGCCAAATTTCTGTATCTGAACGCAGATAGATAACGCCATGCTTCCAAGGATCATATAGAAAGTGTTTAAAGTATTAAAAGGATTTATTTCGCAAGTAAATTTTCTACATACTAGGTGAAAAGAGTCATTTTGTGCAAGATAACTTTTATTTTTATTCAGTGTCAGATTAGGTAATCTGAAAATGTATAGTTAACGTATGTAAAATCTCTGCCTGGAAAATAAATTGGCTCCTCTGGTGTACAAAATGAAAATAATTTATATATTTTGCTAAATTTCATGAAAAGAATTGTATGACAGGTAATATTAATGCTTCGAAACAAAATTGCAACACTTTGATGTCAAATAGGTATACATGTATATGGGCGGAGTGGGTTCAGAAAGAGGCTTTATAAGCGAGCATAGCAACTTTCGCGTTTTGTCACTCTTGAAATTTAAAAATAGTGGTATTTCCTTTCTTTGAATAACAGGTATTCCATGTATAAGTAGAGCAAAATTTATTATTTAAATTTTCTAATATGAATTCAGATTCTCAGACTGAAGGAATTTCTAAAACATATAGACTTAATAAAATGGGCTTTTATTTTACATCTAATTTCTTTTATTTTTTTTATTTATTATTTCTCATTTATTTTCTCATTATTATTTTATTATTTATTTTATTTCTCATTTCTTTTATTTCTCTCATTTTTGAGCCTTTTTCAAACTTTGACACATAATTGAGATTTTTTCTTATCCTTATCCCATTTATTCGTTTTTATGCCTCTTCATACATATGCATACACAGGGTTCGTACTCTTTAAGGATTCTGAAGCACCTTTTATCAGAATTTTTGTAAAGTAAAATTTTCCATATTTAACGAAAGCAAATTCTATTTTCTAATATGGCCACCAGTTCTTTACGAAATTTCTGGTACTAAAACACCTAAAAGATCATTAATCCCTTTATGCATCCAGATTCCGATAAATTATATGATATTTTAAGATCATAATGTAATCAACAGAGCCTCTGTTTGTTTAATACTTGTATATGAAAGTAAACAATGATGCATGAGCTTCAAAAATAGCCGCCCACCCTTTAAACTCTTGCGAGTACACTCTTAAAACGAAAGAGTGGATTTGGCTTCTCAAGAAAGAGCTGTCATTTATTGAATCATTCTTTTTTAAATGCTTTACTCATCTTGATTTAGATTATCTATTAAAATAACTCATCTTCATTTAAATTGTTCAAAAACAACTCACTCACTTGAGTTGTTTCAACTCTTTATGAGAAGCTGGCTTTCAAAAGGTGAGATAGCGAATTTTAGCTCAACTTGAGTTATTTTTTAGCTGACTCTTTAAGAAAGTAAAATTAAATGCGAGTGAATTAATTATTACCTGTTTCAGAAGCTCACAATTTCTGAAGTTTTTCACGAATATTCGCAAGTAAAAAAAAAAATCTTCTAAATTAAAAATATTTTTAATGTTCTCTGTTTTTTGTTGACAATGCCATATAGGTCTACTTTAAATTTGTCTGACTTTTTGAAATCTGAATCTAATTACAAATTTCGGGAAATTTATTTTTCTTCTACAATAATACATCTGTTTATTTAATGTGTCTTATGGTGCAGTCTGTCTTCTTTCCGATATTAATATCTATTACTTTTTCTGATTTATTTTTAATATTGAGCAATTTTATGGGAAATACTTTATCGTGTTTTCCTAAGAGTTGTCTATAATTAATAAAAGTTATCAAAATAACAGCATGTTGCAGTTGTCATATTTTTATGAACTTTCATGTGAAACATATCTTTATTTTAACGATAGTAAAATTGAGTCTCTAATTCTTTTGATTTTTTATTCAGATGTAATGCACTTAAAATATTATTTTATAAAACTATTCAGAATATTTATATCATCAAAATCTCTAAGAAGATTTTGACTATCTCATGACCTTTAAAATACTCAAAAAGTTATTTTTTTATTTATTCTTCATAAAATAAAACATTTATTCTCATTTCTGTTCGTCAAATAAATCGAAACAAAGAATAAATCATAATCAGGACAAACTTGCTTAGCGTGGATTTCTATATTTTTAAGTGACATACTCTGTCAATTTCTTATAAATTTCATCGGATTTGAAATACGCTCATAAACGAACATAAGATTTATTTTACACTTCATACATCTTTTAAGTTTTTTTTAAAATCTTTTTAGAAAAAGTCACTTGTAAAGTTTAATGTACGAAGAAATCAGTGTAGGATTTCTCCAAATACTAAAATGAAAACTGGAATTGAATTGAAATTTACCAATCGATGCTTGCTTCGTTTTTCCACTAAAATATATTTTAGGTTGGATATAAAATAAGGATAAAAACATTTTATAAGTAAAGTTCAATGTTAAAAAATAAACAGGAATATTGCAATACGTCTTATTTATATTTAAGTGAAATATTTCTGGGAATTATTTATATAAACTCATAATATATTAATATAAAAATGTATAATATTATTCGTCCTACTGATAGAAGTTTGGCTATCTCAAAATCTTATTTTAACAATCTCAAATCCTATAAAATGCCGAGAAAGCTATTTATTTTTAAAATTTGATTGTTCATAAAATAAAAGAAGGATTTTGAATTTTGTTTGTCAAATAAAATAAAACAAGGAATATATTGTAAATATTACTTAAAATTTGCTTGAATTATTATTTATTAAAAAAATTAATACTTATTTTAAAATTAATTACTTATATTTTAAAATGGCGTCATTCATCAATTTCTTATAAATTTTATCGGATTTGAAATTTAATCTTAAAAGGAGCATGGCATTTATTTTGTAATTCACCCTTTTTTTAGAATTTAAAGAATATCACTTGCAAACATATATATAGAGAGAGAAATTATTGTAAGATTACTCCAAATTTACTGAAATGTAAACCGGAATTAAATTTAAACTTACTAATCAATACTTGTTTCATTTTTCCTAAAACATATTAGGATAGATTTAATGTAAGGATAAAAAAATTTCTAAATGATGTTAAATGTTATCAATTAAAATAAGAATATCAATTTATCTTAATATTTATGTGTAATGAGCATGTTAATTTGAGCATGTTAAACTAAAAACTGTGGTGATCTCCCTGCAAACGAATTTTCATTCTGTTTCCTTTGATTTTGGATTATTATGGACAAATAAGCTGCTGTTAAGAGACAGTTTGGCGATTTTTGCCTTTATTTTATATAAAAAAATAGTTGAAAGTAAGCTAATGTAAAATTAATTAAGTAAACATAGTCTTGTGTCTCCTGGTATTTCTGAACAATGTGTCGTTTTAAATGTGTTTATTTAAACCAAATATAATTTTCATCAAAGATTTCTTTCTCATTTTAATATTCACGTGAAATTATTTTGTTGAGAGAAATAGTTGAAAAGATCATCTCAAATACGAAATACATGTCTCGCGCAAATGCGTTTTTACAATTAAACCGATTTGAATTTTTGTTATTTGACCTTTTCAAAATTTACGTAATTTTTCCTACTTATTGCTTTTGATGCATGTTAACCACTACGACGGGTATGGGGAAACAGTGCTTTTACCCCCGACTTATCTCGGGGCAGACGGAGAAGCGGTTAATGAGTTTATTATTTTAATGTTTTATTTATCTTTTTAATACTCTCGTGAGTATGCTTTTGCTGCTAAAAGGAAGCCTTTTGTGCTATTTCAAGGTTGTCAGCAATAGATAAGAAAGATATACAGGGTGGTCATAAGAGCTCTAGCGGCCAGTCCGTTCAACCGATCGAGGTGAAATTTCAGATATAGCTATTCAGAGGTGTGAGCTCGACATTCTGTGAACGATAACAAAATGGCGCTCACGGTTACGGTTATAGTTATAGAAACTCGAAAATTATCAATGGCAACATCCATTTTTTTTCATCGCAAAATGCTCAGCGCATGCGAAAACCTAAAGAGCTTTGGAACCGTACGTGTATCGCAAGAAACGGACATGTTATGCACGCACAAAAAACCGTTCTGCGAATCCTCCCCCCCCCATAGAAAAAACTCGATTGGGGCGCAAGGAAGAAATTTGAATATGACACACAGTCAGTACACTAATCTCTGATTACAATACAGATCGGAGAAATTAAAACTTTTATTTTAATTACATATTTTCCACATGGGTGTCATCACCATTAATTGCCTGTGGTGACACCCACGTGGAAAATATGTAATCAAAATAAAAGTTTTAATTTCTCCGATTTGTATTGTAATCAGAGGTTAGTGTACTGACTCTGTGTCATATACAAATTTCCTCCTTGCACCACAATCGAGTTTTTTTATGGGGGGGGGATTCGCAGAACGGTTTTTTGTGCGTGCATAACATGTCCGTTTTTTGCGATACACGTACGGTTCCAACGCTCTTTATGGTTTTCGCATGCGCTGAGCATTTTGCGATGAAAAAAAATGGGTGTTGCCATTGGAAATTTTCGAGTTTCTGTAACTATAACCGTAACCGTGAGCGCCATTTTGTTGTCGTTCACAGAATCTCGAGCTCATACCTCTGAATAGCTATATGTGAAATTTCATTTCGATCGGTTGAGCGGACTGGCTGCTAGAGCTCCGTGTATCGGCAAAGTTTTTTTATGACCAACCTGTATATAATAAAACAGTATAGAAGTTGGCAAAAAATAAAAGGCATTATTTATCGGTCGAAAATAAAATAAAATATGCCGTTTACGAACATTTTAACGAATGTACTTGAAGTAAATTATTTGAGATTACACCAGATTTTTTTCCGCTGAATCATAAAAGACATAACTTTATCTTCCATAATAACAGCTCTTACAGCTCAGATAGTAAGATGTTCTTTCACTGTCAAGAGGTCTGGGTTTAAAACCCTAAGACGGCTAGGACCAGCTTGTGATCAAATGATACAGGATCCCAATTTTATTCGAAAAATACTAATTCTTTAAGGTCATTGAAGATTCGCTAATTCACTAATTTAGAAAACTAAATTAAATTATTATTATTAAAAATTAATTTAGGGAGTTTGGGGTATTTTTAACGATGTTAAATTACAGAATATATTACAAATTTACCTAATAACTTCTCTATTGTTTAGCAGAATGTCGGTTTTTCTAATCTCTGTAATTTTACATAAGGCTCAAGATATAGGATTACCTGTAGATTCTCTGTAATTTCATAGGAAAAGTTTCAACAGTGCAACCTTAAAAAGAAAACCTAATTCACTCACATCTACAGATGAGTCAAAAATTGTATAATTAGATCTATAAAAATATAATAATTGCTAAAAGAATCAAACAAAATTTAACTTTTACACAGAATTTTTTACATTGTTGAAAAGTAAAAGTAACAGTATTAAAAAACACCAATTATTTTAAATTATAATCATACCGGTATAGGTAGCATGTAGATTACCTTTCTCAGTGCTAAGAATGGTGGACTGATGTATGGAAGAACGTTTAGACCTTATTTTAACCAAATTGAAGCAAAAGTATGGTTCACCTCCAAGCAATGTATTGCAATAGAGGATTTATTAATATCTTGTTGCTTAATACATTGCTTAAGTTCTTTAATATGAAATTTTAAGGAAGGTTTTGTTTTTCATGTATATGAAATAACAGGCCCATGATTCCCATGAACTGCATATTTCTATAGGATCTTTAAGTTTGGGAAAGGTGAGTTTGTATGTAGGTGTAAAAATTATTTTAAATCATGTTGTTGAAGAATTTGAGCACTGGCAAAGCTTGGTTTTGTGAAAAAGGATTAACTCAATGCTAATATTTGAAAGACTAGAGGATTTAGATGAGTTTGAGGAACGAGGGTTCTGTGGGTTAACTAGAGCAGCATCAACTACAGAAGGATTGCAAATTCAAACAATCGCACTGATTTTAATGTATTAAATTTAATTATTAAATGGCTGAGAATCACTGCAAATATATATATGATACGATTTATAAAAGTATAGAAGACGGCCATTATTTTTCCTTGGAGAATTACAAGAACGAAATGGGTTGGCAAAGAAACAGTAAAGCTATTACGATAGAAGGATGTAGAGAAACCTGCTATAGTGCGAGTAACAAATGTATCCAGAAATGTGAGAAAACCATTACTTTTAGATTCATAAGTCAATTGAATATTGCTATTAATAGAGTTAATAATGTTAAGTATATTATAAATACTGGGAAAAGAAGTGTAATTTATCGCGAAAGTTTCATCAATATAGCTAATAAATAAAAAGGAAGAGAATTTATTGAAAAGGGAGCATTCAAAATAACGCATATAGAAATCTGAGGATTGATAATAAAGAAGAGATCATGACTAAACCGTCAGATTGCTTGAGAAAAATACTTTGGAATGAAAAAGTTTGACATGGACATATACGAGTAAGGATTTTTTTAAAGTTCTTGAATTTTAAAATATGAATAACGAAATGCACGAAGTCTCTGCTCAAGAGAACAGAAGGCACCGCTTACGGGATATTCGTGAAACGTGATTCAAGTGAAGTCAAAGGAAGCACTAGTAAATTTAAATAAATTCTAAATTATTTTATCAAAGGCGGTTGAATTCTTTATAGTATATAACTTTGCGGACAGCAAAGGAGAAAATATAGTAGTTAGATATTTTGCTAGTTGGTAGAAGGACGTGCATCTACTATGGAATGAAAAGTTACATTGGGTTTGTGAAATAAATATAAAATTTATGAAGGAATGAAATTTTCGCCTAAATTTTCATCCAAAATATATAATATGGATTTTAAAATATTCAGATTTACTTAAAAGGTGATTATATATATATATATATATATATATATATATATATATTATACAAAACGGTATTATGTATTTGTATAAATAAAGAAAGTATTCTCTGGGAAAGAGCCTGATTTAAAGGCTTGAAAATACTAAGATGATTTTAAATCAAAATAATTATTAACATCTATAGCATCTACATTTGATTATTTTAATCGCCTTTTAAGTAAAGTTGAACATTTTAAAGTTCATATTACATATTTTGGGTTTGTGAACTTTTGGAAGAGCATAAAATATTCCACAGTTAGCTACTAAAGGAAAAATGTAGAAATGTGTACACTTAAAGGATTTTATTTCTAATAATTTCTAATAATTGTCGAGATAGAGGTTCATATTGACCGTATTTAATAAGATTTTTATTACTCTCAATATATTACTTTTTATAAAGTATGTTAATCTGGCTATATTTTCAGCTTTCGTAATAACAATACTATCATTAGACATAATATGTCATTGCGCAGAATGCCACATCTGATACATATATAAAAACACATTAATTCCCATTGTGTGCCATGAATTTATCAATATAATGTATATCCATGATCATGAAAAATCCAAAGAATAGAATAACACTTATTTTGTTCATGTAAGATAGTTGCATTTGACAAAAAAATAGAATTCTGCAGAAAAAAATCGATCTAACTATTAAGGCAAAATGTATTTATATTATTTATTAACTGAATACTTAAAAATACTAATATATAAAACTTTGCATAGTGTTAAGTAGATAAAATTGATAATTTAAGTTCATTTAGTTGCAAAATATAGCAATATAATATTTTAAAATCCTAATTTTGTACATAGGTTACACGCCACAAAATATCAAACTTTAGCTGAAAATTTCCAGTTTATTTTATTTTACTACTTTTCCCCCTTATTAGACCAATATACCAATTTGAATTTAAAAAATAAAAAGTTTTATGTAATATTTTAAACAATTTGATAATGGAAGAATGGTCAATTCACAGTTAGCAATATAGTCGAAACTTTTATGCAATGTCTCAAAAAAGTTAAGTTCATAAGTAGAAGTAAGTTATTGTTCCTCTTTCTTTTATTGCTCGATTGATGTATTTTTGCCAAGACAAATATACCCAGCCCTTCCAAACTCAAAGACCCTATAGAATCTTTCAATTTATGAAACATCAACAGTATTAATTGCCAGTTTTGTCTTTCCTATATTGGAAAAACCAAGTGTCCCTTAAAATTTCATATTAAAGAACATAAACAATACATTAAAAAACAAGAAACCAATAAAACATATATTGCAAAACACTGCTGATAGATGAATCATCGTTTGACTTCAGTTCGGTTAAAATAATCTTTAAACCGACTCTATTTATGAACTTAACTTCCTCGAAGCGATTAATATTTATAAAAATTCTGACAAGATTGTTAATTTGGAATTTGCTGTTCCCCCATTACCAAATTGCTGGAAATATTGCATAAAAACCTCTTTATCTAATTTTCCGTTCTACGCGTGTCTCACAATTTCGGTCCAATTTCCTATTCATTTTCTTCTTGGCTATTACTGGTATTCCTCTGTTTTCTTATTTGTTATTAAAACTTTAATTTGAATCCCTCATCTCTCTATTTATGTTAGCCGTTTTCCATCTTCCTGAGTACTAAAGACGCTATAATCTATATGCTGCCGCAGCTGTATTAAGCTATATGCTACTGAAGCTTTATTAATCTTTATGCTACCGAAATCGGTATTGTTACAATTTAAAATATTTGGTTCTTTTACATTTATTATTTTGTTACTTTTACATTTCTGTTATATTGCACAGAGCTCCATCTCAATAATTTGACATTGTACTTGCACACTTTAGCAAATATTACAATTTCTGGTGGGTGATTACATGTTAACGAAATTCTTCATACTGCCATTGCTCAAATATTTAAAACTCCAGTAAAATGTTGCGTTATTTTCCCTTCTCTGGAATATCTGACATAAATGTATTTTATTTACTAAAATTTTAATGTAAAAACATATACTCTATATTGATAAAATACTCTTTGCTTCACTCTATAGTGATTCAAATTGTTTACTCTCTTTCGATTCTCTTTCTCGAAATTGTACTTTTTTTATTTACATGAGTAAACACAGCCATATATTTTTTGCATTATTTATTTATATAATGTTTTACTTTATAACAAAATCTAAATATAATTTATAAACTGCGCAATCATATATTTAAAATATTCATTCCAGAAACCACTATAATAAATGTTCTATTAAGTATTTTCTTTAGAATGTAATAACATATTTGAAAGTACCTTTTTCAATATAGTTAAACGCAAAGTACAGTGTAACAAACTGAGCGTGAATAAACTAAATTTTGGAAAATATATAGTTCGTCATTTAACTTCCTTTTACTTAGCTTAATTTAAATAAAAACTACTCTAAAATGTATGGAAGAATTTTAAATCAGCTTTTAATGTTAAAAAGAAAGGCAATTATTTATTTAAGCCAGAGCTTTTAAAAAATATATATTTTACTTCAAAATAATTCTTAATAATGTAAGGTATTTCGGAAACTTATCGATGATCAAAGTGACATTGAGAATACTCCTCTACCAGAAAAGAGTCAGAGAGTTTAAAAATAAGTAGTGACAAGTAAATCAGATAGGTATAAAGTAAATTATTTTAAATAAAGAGTTTAAAGTAACTGAATTAATGTAGCATCTTCAAATAAAACATTTATTCTATCTTCATTAAACGAAAATATCGAAATATAAAATTTCATTAGACATTAAGAGACATTTAGGACGAGATCCATTAATCTAATCTATAAGTTCAATATTTAAAAATGGAGTTCTTGCTTGATTTTGGTAACTGTTTACTTTTCGAAAAAAGAAATCGCACGAAAATTGTTATTTATAAATTATATTAGTAACAATTATTGCGTGAGTGGATTGATATAAAGCACTTTGGATTCTAAAACACTTTCAGCAAATTTAAAAAGTTGATACATTTTTTCTAATTTCTGAAGCTTTGTGTGGCAGTTATACATTGCATATTCGTATTTTAACAGTACAGAAAAGACGTGAAAATGGCAAAAGTTAAACTGAATCGGATGTTTAAGTTACAGAAAAGTGTTACTTTGCACTATTAATTTAAAAAAAAGCATCTAAACATTTTATTAGGAGGCAAACTTTGTTTAAAACGTTAATGTTTCGTTTTTATGGATGTTGGTATCTTGTCTTTAATTTATCAAAAGACAAGAATAGTTGAAGGAAAGAAGTGCAAACTTTAAAAATGTCTATTTTGATTATTTTAAAATAATTTTATTTCCGCAAATTAAAAAAAATAATTTATAAAATATGATTTTTAGAAAAATAAGTTACATCATTTTTTAAATAAAAATTTTTAATAGTTTCAAAATGAATATTTAAAAAAAACACTAAAACAAAACCTGAGTTAGATTTTCTTCTTTAATTAAGTGGAAAAAAATTAAATCCGATGAATAATGTTTCCAGCTAACTATTTAAATAACTATTTAAATTATCCCATTGAAAACAATACTAATCATTTGAATTTTTTATAAATTTTATGAGAAATTTTAGGATGTGATTTTGTTTGCAAATTATGTGGCTAACCATAGCAAAAAAAGGAAAAAAATTTAAATTTTAACTCAATGGATATATTTTTGATATATTTTCTAGAACTATGAAAGTAACATTGTTTCTTGAATTGCGCCCATTTCAATTTATGTCTAATTCCTTAAAACCTGAGGAATTATTTAAACGGCTATAACTTTGCCAGTTTTCGAGATACGAAGATGCAATTTTTTTTAAATTCAAGACTGGATAAGGAAAGTTTTCCTAATTGGAATTTTTACTTTACGAGAGATGTATAAAAATGTAATTTTCAAAATTTTTCAAATAGACTCTTATCTGCATAGAGTTGAACATCTCATCAAATTGTGCACATTTTTGTATGAAGTTTTGCATTCGGAAGTATATTCCTACAGCAATATTGCAGAAGATAGCCTGTTATTCTGATAATTTTGACTCTCGTTGTATAATGTAATTTACTCTGACTTGTTAATGCGACAAACTTTTCACATGGCTTCAAAATTATAATTTCTTACAGTCAATTTTCGGATAATTTTAAATTGTTTAATCTTGAAATTTCTCGCATTTTGTTTATTTTGAACAAAATTTCTAATGTTTTCATTGAATAATTGAAATATATCGACATTGTTATTATATCTGCATTTGGGTTTATTAAACTGATACGGTTTAACTGAAACATTCGAAAACTTATTGCTTCATGATACGTAATTGTGAAAGTCAAATTTTAACAGAATTGAGATAAATTAAATATACCGTAACAACGAGTCATTAAACTAAACAACAGATATTGTGCAGATATTTATTCGAAACTATATTAGAAACGCTTTAATACAATCAAGATTAATGAATTATTATTATTCAGTTAAAGGAACATCGTCATTCTCAAAATTATCTCTTAAAATTAGCATAATAATTTGGAGTGGTATACGTATAAATTTGTGGAAGTATAAAATGAAGGCTGTAATTCGCTTCAAATTTAATTGATTTTGATATTAAGAAGGCGATTAGCGAAGAAATGAGAAATTTAGAAATAATTTAAAATTAAGTTTTACATCTTGAAATATCTGTATATATAATGAATTGAAAACTCTTTTAACACCGATAAATGATGCACAGTATCCACTTTAGGAGTGTGAGTTTTTAAGTATCACAGTACTTATGGAAATCTTTTATGATTTGTCATTTTTATTTAAAAAAATAATAATGTTGAAATTTCATTTTTATGCAAAGTTTGAACCGAAAGTTTTAAAAGTATTTTGAATATGAGCTGTTGCTACTGGAAAAAATAATCTGGATTTGATTTAGAGATACTTTTTAAGAAAATTTTATGTACATCATTCAGACACAAACTTTATTTTGAATCTTTTCGTACAAAACGTTCCTCTATTGTAATTAATAGAAGATATTTATCGTTTTTTTCCTTCCACGGCTGTACTTAAGTGAGTTAGTGACTTTTATACGCGTCAGTTTATTTTTTTTTATTATTTACATTTGTATCAATTTTTAAACACTCAGCACTACATTTTGACGATATAACAAATCTTCTACTTACTTTTAAACTCTTTTCTTAAAATAAACACTTTTAACCTTTATAAATAATAAGAAGCAACAAATGACTAGCCAAAGAAGCAATAATTTTACTGTAACAATATTTATTACCGTATGTTGTTCACAACTTTTTCATAAAAAAATTTTTACGTTGTTGCTGTTCTTGAAATTTAACAGATTTTATGATAGCATCGTTTCAATATTAATTTTTCAATCTTATTTCTTTGGATCTACAACGCAATAAAATTGAATACAAATTTATAAACCATTTGCGGCGATTGGATTTTAGTCGTTTTTCTATAAAGTGATGTAGAAAATTCTATTTTGATTCCCTTCCAGATGCTGAATTGGGTATAATTTAGTTGTAATCATTTTTACCTATTCGACAAGTAGAAAATTTTATTGCCATGTTTAGGGGAATGGAGAATGATGAGACATGTAGATTGGGATTTCCATTTTCCTAAGCTACTTTTAATGTTCAAAATAACATATTAAAGTGTTAAAAATATTTCCCAAATGTTGTTAGTATTTGAGAAATAAGAATTTATGAAGAATATTCAGAATAACCTAATAAATATGGATATTGCGTTCAAAATATATATATATATATATATATATATATATATGTATGTATATTTTCAATCGGTACGTCTAAAAATCTTACAACGTATTTAATATTTTTTTTTACATAAAAATGAAAAATGAAGTATAATCTCATGTAATCATCACATAACCATTATCAGAGGATGGAGTGTTTGAAATATTCTTTCGCAATATTTATGTTATTTCAACAAACATTTTTCCAAAAATTTGTGTTCTCTATTATGAATACGATATAAAACGCAATTCTATTTCATGAACACATGAACAAATTTTAATTTTTTAAATAGCTTTTTAGTAAGAAAAAATTATTCTGAACGTCTCACTTATATAAATATGTATTATATTTCGTCTATTTAATTTATTTTTTTATAAATAACGTTATAGAAATATTTTGTATTCTTTTGTAATAAACAGAGAGCTGCAGTGCGTTCCAAAAAATTATTGGAATATGTTAAAGCAAACCATTTTTTTTGTTTTTAAGCACTAACTAAATGAGCAATAAACACGAAAAATTATACAAGTATATAATTATGAAATAAAAGTAATAAAATACTCAGAAAACTTTTAACACTGATTTTTTTAATGTATAGCAATATAAACAAATGAATGTTTTCCCAAATATATATATGTAACCTGTGGTAAAAGCTGATTTAACAAATCCAAATTTTGCATATTCCAAGATTATATACTTTTGACCCAATATTTTCCCGAGATAAAAAAAATACCTGTTTTTATGCTTCCAACAAATTCGCAACGAGAATTTTTCCGAAAAGTAAATTTTGGAAATTTATCGCCTAAGATCTCGTGGATGGAAAATTATAGACATTGCATTATAAATTTAACGATATCTCTTGTAATTTAAAACTTTCTTACTTAAGTTGCGAGCTCTTCATGCTTTCACTTGGAACATCCCATTTAAAAGTAAGTATTTAATTCAAATAAAGGATCTAAATCTTGCACAAAAACAAAACAATTATTAAATAAAAATGAAGACTAAAGCTACATAAACTCTCTTTTTTAACATCTTCAATTTAAATTACGTCATCTCTTTTCAAGAAAAGGAATCGATCAAAAAATAATAAATCAAATCAAAAAACAAAAAAGGTCAGTTCATAGGTTGGTATTTTATCGTGCGCCAAGGAATTTCGATGCTGAGTGTCAGAATCTACAAGACATTGCAAAATAATAATACTCAGAAAGATTAGTGTTTACTGAATTCTGTCGAAAACGGACAATTTTGAAACAAGAACCCGTTCTGAAAGATCATAGATAGCAACTAAACGGCAGGTCATATTTTAAGACTACACTGTAAAAAAAAAATTCAAGAGGTTACTAAATTTTTTTTAGTAAATTTGTATTCCACAGAATTTTTTGGTAACCATTACAAACTTTTTTTTGCAAGTGAAACAAACATTTTTTTGTAAACTGAACAAAAGAATTTTTTGTATAACTAACTTAAAACATTTTAGTATGAGCCATCAAGCAAATTTTAGTAATAGCTCCAAAATTATCTTTAGTAACCATTACGCGCAGGAGCTTCCTCCGAGCTGCATCCTGTGGGTAAAAAGACAGACTTCTGAAGCGGAGGATTTTTAACAAAGTCGCAATAGATGGCAGCACCAAACATTGCTACCTGCTCTATTTAGACATGTTTCTAAAGGGAAGGAAAAGTCCAGAGATCATTAGCCATGATAACTGCTACGACAGGATTTTCGGAATCCCTTTATTTAACGAGTACTTACATTGCATATAATCGGTGCATATTTGGTGGCGTCCAGCATCGAACCCGGGTACTTTTAGCCTGGAGTTCGGTACTATGACCACTAGGCTATCACGGCCATAGCAAGTGAGTTTTAGTAATAGCTATTAAAAATGTAAAACTATTAACTCTATTTATTGCTAGCTTTTTTCTAGTAATTCTTACAGATTCCTTGTAACCGAGTAATATTAAAAAAATTTTCTTAGCAATTACAAGGATCACTAAAATTTTTTAGTAGATCGACCCTTTTTTTACAGTGTAGTTTCAAACCATAAACTCTCTATAAAGTGAATTTCTAAAGAAGTAAAGATTCCAGTATGAAAATCCGCTATCCATCATCGGCTAACATAAAGTACTTTTATTGATTTACCGAAAGTATGTCGTTAATCAAAGTTAAAAAAAAGAAAAGAAAACGGCATAAAGCTATCAGTATTTAGTGCACCTGAAATCTGATGAATTTGGTAGTTAAATGGTTAAGTGTTTTTTTTATATGGAAAACAAATTTTATATAGTTGTTCCCGATAGTTTAGCACTATATTCGTGAGGAGGAGTCACGATTATTTTTTCAGCAGATAACAAGAAAGTGTTAAGTTAGTGTGTGGGGAGAATCATTTAATAATGGAACTACCAATATTGGTTTTTGAAAGTTCGTCAATGATCAGAAGATTATTAGAAAATGCTTGAAGTACAGTTGCTTCCATTTCAAAAGTTTCTATGTGGGAACAAATTGATATCACATCAAGTCAATGGATCCATTCTGACGTCCAACTCTACGATTTAGTGGTTTTACAAAACCAAGTAACCGTTATGGACTAGCCAATCATAAACCTTAACCTAAAACTCAGAACAGAACTTCAGAGAAAGATTAGATAGAGCGAGGTTAATGGGCTCATTTGCAACGATTCGAGATCTAAAACTAAAAATTAAATGGAGTTTTTTTTTGCCTAGTTGAGTGTATAAAGTGATAAAAGAAAAGGGTTAAAATTTTGAAAGTGAAATGAAAAAAGGATTTACCTATAATTCTTTGAGACTGTAACATTTAAGTTGTCATTTTTTTTACAATATCTGTGATTGTGTATTATTATTTATGCTTATTATTATGATTAGTTGATATTATTTATATTTATAAATTATTTTGAAATCGTTTTCCACTTTTTTAATTGTAAATAAAAAAAAATCATTGTCTGAAAACTGTATTGAACAATGTTACAGACATAATTTTAAATTTCTCTCAAAACGTATATCGTTGAATAAGTTTAATTCTAATTTGAGAGTCATAAAAGCAATGATTCCATCATGGATGCTCCGAACCATTCTGTAATATCCAGAATTCCCCTTAAGCATACTGAGAATCTCAAAGAAAAATTAAAACGTAGAGATAAATTAAAAAATTTTAAAGGTATCAATTTTTTTTTTCACAAAAGTTCATTTGAAATAAGCTATGGCATGTTGCTTAGATTGTATTTTTCATGTTGTTTTATTTTATTATTTACCTATCCCCTGTTATTCTAAAAAGATACTTTTTGCAGCATGAAAGTATATTAGTAATGTAACAAATAACATTCCGTTATTTTTAAAATTTTTACACATTTCAACCTTCATTTTTCTTCAGGTAATGTTTTTTTGAAATATGGTGTCTTATCCAGATTTAAAGCAAATATTCTCAGTGTCTATTTCTGTACCAGAACAGGGTTTATACATGCCATGGAATATTCCAGGTGGAATATCAGTCAAACGTGCGAAATTTATCTTTATTTAAATAGCAATTTTCTGTAATAAAATACTGTCTACGAATTTCTGGATCGGGAATTCCAGGATGGCTACGAACTCTGCGAAATTATTTATATGGCCAAAAAAAGTTGGTTTTAACACTTAAAGTTGATGGAACACGCATGGACAATCGTAGACCATATTAAAAGATAATGGTTTTTATGCGGGGTAAACCAATCATTGAAATACTAGATGGTACTTTCACATTATTTTAAAGACCAAGCTTCTTTGAAAAACGCAATATATTGTCGTTGAAAGTGGTTTTATATAAGGCTTTTTAGTAATATAATTTTAAATTTTAAATCTAACACAAATAATGGGCCATGATATCAAATAATGTCGTCTTTTAGACTAATTGAAAGAGGCATTCTTAAAATTTAAATTACTGAATCGTGCTAAATAGCTTTT
The DNA here is from genome assembly GCA_964019185.1 of Maratus speculifer. Classification (NCBI taxonomy): domain Eukaryota; kingdom Metazoa; phylum Arthropoda; class Arachnida; order Araneae; family Salticidae; genus Maratus; species Maratus speculifer. The sequence continues at coordinate 182,793,531 of OZ025298.1, read as the reverse complement.
ACGGAGATTACCTCGTTAAAAATTTACGCTTAAATTCGAGCGCTTCATTTAGATATGATATGTATTTTGCCTGTAGCTGTGTACATGTTAAATTTTGCAATTTAAATATTTATATATTCTTAGAGTCATATATGTTACATTTAGAAACGTTAAAATTAGGTTAAGATAGTAACTCTGAAAAATGCATTCTGCATCGACCAAAATTCACCGATTGATAATGACTTAGTTTTATGGATTTTTTGCACTCTATCTTAGAAAAAAAAGAGGGAAATAAGAAAGAAAGAGGGAATTTTTAAAGAGGGAATCCTCCGAAGTTTCATAAAAATTCAATGTATCACAACTCAACGAATTTTGCTCGTTGCAGAATGAAACTGTCACTGTTCCAATTGTCAGAATACAATTAAGTTTCCTGTAAAGTGAATTTCTAGGATAAAAACTTTAAATTTTGTATTACAAAATATAAACGGTCCTTATAAAATAATATAAGATCTCAAATCTGTATTTTGTATCAAGTATTTGATTTTTATACTTGTACAGTCCTGTTATTACCAGTTTGTTAAAAAATCGTCTTTATTTTAAATTATACGGTTTAGAGATATTAGTTTATGAAATATCACAGATAGGTTCTTATTATGGCTCACTTGAAGCCAATATTTTACAATATTATAGGATTTGTTTCCGAGACTGGTAGTGTGAGATCCGATTATTAATTATTAAAAAAATAAATAAATAAACTGCTCTTTTATACTCCATATCACTAAATACTTGCACTTGTGATTTGAATAATCTACTCATAATTTTTAGACTGCGAGCATCGCAAGTATCACAAAAAGTATAATGAACTAATAAATTATGAAATTATTGGAAATTTTAGTCTTCACAACGCATAAAAAACGAAAGTAAACTTGCGATTGTACAAACAATCAAGGATCATGGCTCAACCAGCCTTATCTTTTAGAGAATAGTCCTCATTTTGACATCATTATTTTTTTAATCGGTTCCTTACTTCTAGGGATTACTTAAGAATAGCAATTCAGAACGTTTTTCGAAAACTTTTCGTACAATCTCACTCCTTCTAAATTTCGTATTTTCTAGGAAATGTTCTTAGAGACCATTTATATCTTACAAGTAATTAACATGCCAAATGTCAGTTTTTTAGACCCTTCAGTAAATCGCATTTTTTGGATTGGTCTTCGGGTTAGTGGCATCGATATAAGATACAGCCAATATTAAATTCAGGATGAATACCATCATTTTGGTACCATTACTTTTGAAATGGAATTCGGTAGTTCGGAAGATCACCCTCTACAAATAAACAAGCTTTACCACTTTATAATATAGGTATAGATGACAATGAAAATACTGTTTGAGGCAAAGAACATATTGAAAACTAATTTGGAGATTTCCTAAAACTATGTTTTAAAAGATTTTTTATTGTGTGTTGATATAGCGATTATCTGATTTAGAGAAAAAAAAAAATTAAGCAAAAAAGAGTACATCCTTGCTTTATTTCCCAATACCATAACTAGTACATTACACTTTTTTTCCGCTAATTTCCCTTACAACACATTGTGAATATATTTTATATAATTCTTCAAGAAAATGACGATGGGATACGTTTTAAGGAATCTCTAAGTAGATATATCAGTAATTCCATTAATAATATATGAAACATTAAAGTAATTGTTATTTTAGAATACTATAGTCTTAAATATAAATTTAAAGCTCTTAATATTATCTTAGGTTTTCCAGAATTCATTTAACCACCAAGCATAAATTACTCAGCAATTATGGAAGGGGGATTATTAATGCACGGTGCTTAAGTGCACGACCTATTTAAAGAGAAGTTTATGAACACCATTAACCTTTCAAAACATGAAGTTGTTCGAGGATCTCAGTGGTTTCAAATACGTGTTAAAAGCATTAAACATAGAAGTTTTTGACCTGCAACAAGATTAATATATCATCCATCAAAGTTGCTCTGTTTCAATGTGGAAGGAATTTAAATGTTCACTATTTAACATAATTCCATATCATATTTAATCAACCGAAATTTTAAAGTTATTTTCATTTGGTTAATTCAAGTTATAAGAAATATATAATTATTTTTGTTATTGCTGCATATTTTGGCAAATAGAACTTCTTTTAATACTGTTAACTTTTTTGGTTTTTCTAAGAAAATTTTAAAATATGTAAATGAATAAACAAATAACTTATAAAAATTAACTTGATTCTTATGTTTATTATTGTATACAAGGGTATGTTTTTTAAAGAATTCTTATCTGAAAAGTTTCGTATTATTATGCCTGGGATGTCTTTTGAATTGCTTTTTAAAACAAATGTTAATAAAATTGTTCTTTTTTCTTTATAATTTGCATTTTTCTATTTATCGTAGATATATATTAAAAGAAATCTGTGAGAATAATTTCAAAAATATACAAATATCTCTGTGAAATTCTTTTTTTTAGCATGACAATAGAAAGTCTAAAATTTACAATAATACATTTATTATAATGTACCTAAAACCCTCAAAATAATTGAACTACATTCAGATATCCAAGAAATGAACTAAAATTCAACTGTGTTACTGAATTGATGATTATTACAGTGTGTTACTGAAAGAACGCAATTCATTCCCCCCAAAATTAAAAAAGTGCCATTTGACAAGCAATAGCAAAGACAATTAAAATAAGAAATACAAAGAGGAAGAGGGGGTGACAGGAAAAATTGTTGCATAAAAATATAATTATATATAGTTGGATAGATAGATAGATACAACTATAGTCCAATAAAGACAATTTCATGTGAAACGTAAAATATCGCTTACTAAACCTGAGAAATAATTAGTTAAGGAATTGAATGTATTTACATGTCTAATTATCTGAAAGTGTTCAAAGTATAGACCATAAAGATGTGTATGTCAATAATTAATAATCAATCAAAAGAATGGAAAAAAATCCTTTGCAGTTATGCATTTTTTTATGTGTCGTCAGTCTCATAAGAAGAGGGCCAACCTTTTTAAGGAAATATTTCGAGAATTTTAATATATGTTTTAAGGTAGAAACTCGTTAGTCTCTGGTTCAATGAATTTTATACAATGGTCGGAAGTTCTTGTGAAACATGAGGGGAGGGGGAGTCTAAAATTATAACACAATTTAAATAATTTGTAACTAAGGGGTAAAATGGGTTGGAGCAGTTGGTAAGGCTTAAATAATTATTAAACATTTATTTCAATAGTTTTAGAAATCCCCTCCTCCCCCCATTCAAAATGATAGACTGGAGGTACGAAAATTTAGGTCATTCCATCATACCTTAGCAGCAGTTTTTGATAGAGGCATGAATTTGAAATCATCTAACCAAGTAAAAGAAAGTTAAACATGTATTTTATCTATTTTATAAATTCCCTCCGATGCCGATTTAATGGGGTGGTCGTACTTTTGAGGCGTTTAGCCATATCGCTGAAGTAGATTTAGATAGAAGCGGGAAATTCAAGATAACACATCTACTAAAATAATAATTAATAAGTAATTGAAAATAATAGTTAAACATAGGTAAGTCAGACATTTTTGAGTTACTTTGTGTATTATATCGTCAACATCGACTTTGAAACGGATAATGTAAGATTATACAAATAAGGCAAAAATTATGGATTTTTGATTAGATATTAAACTTTTTTTTTAAATATTCACCAGATGGATTTTGTTTGATTCAAGTTTTCTTTAAAGAAACCGACCAGCGTAGCAGGCAAAGGCTTCTAGTTTATTATATTTACCAACTTCAAATAGCAATTAATATTAATAACCGGCTAATTTTTTTAAATTATCATAAATTTATCATATTAACAGCTTCATTTGGATTTTTTTGTTTATTATTAATAATAACCAATTACTATTACTAATAACCGATTAATGAAATTGACCGTAACATACATATATAATGTAATCATTTCAAATTTAATTTTCCATAAATGTTCCACTTTTAACGAAATTGTCATTAAGCACATAATTACGAATAAAACTTTAATTCCAGACTAAAACCAGTAGTCATCTATTTTGAAATAAATATTTCAAAAGAGTTAAAAAATAAATAATAAATAATAAAATACATCAATTATAAAATGGCTTATAAATTTCATATTAAATTTTCCTTAGTTATCGTTGAAATGTAAAAGAGATGAAAAATAAATACTTTTTAATACGGAATTTGAAATTAATTATTTCTACTAAAATTTGTTCTTTTTAAAATATAACAAGAAAATAAGTTTCAATAAATAAACAGAACGTCAGCGAATTAATTTGAAACGTTTAACATAAAAGTCACAAGAAGAAAAATTAAAAAAAATAATTTGTGGTTATTTTATAACAAAAGACTATAATTTATTATGAAAAAAAAGAAAGACGAAGTGAATATTTTTAAAGATTGTTGAATATTAAATAGTTTTTATGTTTATAAGTTCATTGTTATATTATTTGTAATCAGATACCAGAAAATTATGTTAAAATACTTTTTTTAATAATGTTGTTTCATTTCTAAAAGTTTTTACATTGTTTTGTCTGTTAGCATACAATTACATAGTTTTTTGATTTTTAAAGATAATTTTAGTTTTTGTTTTAAAATATATTAATCGAACACAGTTAATAAAAAAATATTTAAGATGTTGTAAATGTCAGGTAAATATTTTTAATTTAATTTACAACAACAAAATTATTTTTAAAAGTTACTTTTTAGTACACAGCTTATGACAAAAGATTAAATGTAATGCACGATAAAATTTCTGTCGTTATTAGTGAAAATACTTTATTTGCCACAATTAATGGTAATTTTTATACATAAATTCAAATTTATCAGAAATCTGTCATATATAAAAATTTGGCTCATTTTTTAGAAGTAATATGAATTTTAAAGTAATTCGATATCTATTTTAATTAAGAAGTTATGGAGTTTTTTCGATTCTCGCAAAAACCTTCCCTATTTCCACCTACTTGGTCTGATTTTGCCCATTAACCCTTTCCGGCACGGGCAAAATCTGTCAGTAAAATGAGAAATTATCGACAGACACCGGAATTCACAAACGAATTTTTTAGATATTTGGAATCCCCCTGATTTAAGATTTTATTGTAAAAGCAAAATTTTGCTAAAATATTATTGGTGTCGTTTGCAAGTTTGGAATTAAAATTAGGTATCTCAGACCGGGCACAGTGTGTCGGAAAGGGTTAAAGAACTCGACCGCGATTTTATACCACTTGATTTTATGTATTAGTTTGGAGGAGACAGGAGCAGAATTATAGAAGTTATCGTGTCCAGAAGAAAGTGATATACACTATATGGCCAAAGATGATCGTCCACTTGTGATTTTAGACATTTTGTTATATATCTAGAAAGATGCATGAGGAATTATCCTGAAACTTTAAGTGTATAAATATAATAGTACAAGTCATACATTTCTGTGAATATTTTGTTCACTCACATTTTGTTCTTATAATCCTCAGATCGACCCTAACGTCTTCCTACGCTGAAGTACTCTTTTTGGATTTTACAAACAAATATAGTTCCAAAATGAAACATAGATGGCGCCAGCAAACGCTGTTTTTTTATTCAATTTAGGCTGTCGTCGGGTTATCGGAGGGGCTGTGGGCCTACCTGTCCGGGGAAAATCGCCCGGCGCGGCGTGTCGAAAAAGGAACGGAACGGATAAGACGGACGGTATCGTGCCGATACCGTTGGTGCTGCTGTGGGCCGATTCTTTACCGATATCTCTGTGTTTGCTGGGTTATAATAGTAATTCCCAAATGTTCAACAGCAATCTTCAAATTTTCGCACACGTCAATAAATACAGAATTTTTCCAGAATGTTTTCATTAGTGCGGAAAATACTGTGTGACAAAAACTCATTTTTCTATCATTCATAATTTTTCTCAAATATATCAGATTAGTTTGTACTCTTGAAAGATGTTATATACTTAAACTCGGCAAAGGCAGATTTTTTTTTTCCGAAACTGCAGCCAAGTTGACCTTTCGAAAGAAATTTTTTGGCGTGGCAGCGCATGACAGAAAAAATGGTCATATCGAGATAACAATTAATTATAGATCGAAATTTTCTACTGTCTCAAAATTAAAACATTTCCATTGATAGTCTCTTATATAATTCATGCATGTGAGTTTCATTCCTCTATGTTTAAAAACACGTTAGAAAATTCGCTTTGTTGGACGGAAAAGTTTTTTTTATTTTTTGGAACCTTAAGTAAGAATGTTTTTCAAATAATAATTCTGATATATTTAACGTCCCCATACATCATATTTTTGCACATATCAATAAATACAGAAAAAGAGCATGTGGCTGATTTCTATATAATACACTAGGGGGACTATTCCTGGGTCGTGCTCATCTTTGGAAAAAATAAACATATCAAGGCCATCATTCTAATGCCGTAAATTAAGCAGTTGTTCGACTTACGGAAATAATCTATTTTGTACCTTATCTATTCTTTATTTTCTATAAAATCTTCAAAAACTATTCAATAATAATGCTTTCCTTTCCAAATTAAAAATAACTAGCAACCAACGACATACTACGGATAAAAAAAATTGGAAAGTGTGATTAATTTTTAGAAATGTAAACAATGCGAATAAATGTAAACAAATCATTTATTTTCGAAAATTCTTTGATAACAATAAAAAACTTTCGCACATTGAGTATTTTAACTTCTGTATTATGAATAAGAATTTGAGGTCATCCGCCCATGAATAAATGATTTTGTAATTTAAATGCAGTCTTAGAAAACTCAACTCTATTTTCAATACTTTTATGTTATCCGTGGACAAATCGACCCATTAACAGGATGTTCCTCTTCATCAACAATAATTACTTTTTCGGTTATGTGATTTAGAAAAAATGCTTTAAAATTATATGAAATACTATAGTTTATATTATTATTGTTATTTTAAAGGAAATAAGTGAAACGCAAGTATTATAATTCTATGTAATATATCTATTTTTAATGCGTAAATTTTAAATAAAAGTTATGCTTTTTAAAGAAAATAGACTATCTTTTAATATTTTAAGTGAAACTAATGCATTATGAATATTCAATGATAACAACATTTGGCAATTTATTATATCGACAAGCTAACGTAAAAGTACTCTATTTTCTAAATATCAATGTTGTAAACATCACAATCTTGCTTTATTTCATTTTTGTATGTTTAATTTCTTTGGAAAAATTTATTTGATAAATCATTAATCCCTTTACTGAGCACAGTGCGCCAAAGACGAAATAGGAAGTCTTATGTCAGATTTGCGCTTGAATGCAACATTATGTGCGCAATATATTGATGTATTTATATTGTTTCCATAATGCTTAAATTTATTCTTTCTCTCTCTTTATATATATATATATACACTGTTAAAACTAATGGTGACGCATTGCACCTTTTAGGGGTGAAATGCTTGTCTCACTGGTGTCACCCCAAAAGGAATCAGAATGGCATCTTAAATTAGGGTGAAAAGATGGCGCCCTTAATCCAGAATGCCCAATAATAAAAAAATAAAAAATATACAAACCGACTTTTGGCCCTCGAAGGATCCAAACCTACAACGTCTGATTACAAGCTCAGTGCTCTAACCGCTCGGCCATCGAGCTCACGTTCAAAGTCTCCCTGAAATGTTCAAATGTCCTGAAATTCAAAGGTTGCATTATATAAAAAAGCTCGCCAAAAGTTAGCCATCCAAAGTTCTAAACGAAATTGGGATAGTCATCGTAGGCAGAAATTGCTGTTTTGATCCACCAGTGACGGCTAGTTGAATGGCAAGTATACACGTCACAGAGCATGCGCAAATGACTAAGGGGTGAATATCTTCCAACAGTATGCATTGCGCGCCACCCTAATTAGCGTGAATCACCCAGTGATTGATCAAACGGCACCTAAATACATTTTCAAGCCCGCGGGTGTCAAATGATAACACCTTTTCTCTCCTGGGCGCCAAATGCGACTGGTTTGTCACCTTTATTTTTAACAGTGTATATATATATATATATATACATTGAAACATGTGATATTGACGCAGATTATGAAATCGCTAGAGTAAAGAGAGGTAAAATATTAGTGAAATCATGTAGTTCTACGAAAGGAATTATGAAAAATTGAGATGAAAAATCTAAATTGTAGATACAGATGAAGGGTTTTATTGTAAATTAAGCCTCCAGGTGTAGAGAATTTAGAAATATAAGCAAAAACCAGACAATTTTCTATTCAGATACACAGCTTTAAGCTAAAAATTGCATCTGCCCAATACTCTCTCCCAATACTATGCCCAGTAATCTTTAGAAAAGAATAATCTAAGAAAACATGAAATAGCAAGAAAAGCTATGAAGTGGAATATAAAAAAATAATTTCAGCTTACTTTTATAGAATTACGGAAATTCAAACAGTATTATATATCTATATAAATCAATTGTTACGGATTTGATCGCTAGTTATCCACAGTATCTGACTGATTTTTTTCAAACTGGATATACATACGTTTTTGAGAATGTATAAAATTACTCACAATTTACCTTTGTATTTATTTATATCTTTCCATGTAATCGTCAGCGGTTTCTGTGTCTCTTATGAAAATCATAAATTTTTGCCTAATTTGCAAAAAAAAAAAAAAACCTTGAAACATGTTTTTATAGAGCTTTTGTAAAATTACAGTCACTTTAAAGATATTAACAGATCAATATGCAACCCTGTTTTTTATCCACCACTCACAGTAAAACATTAAAGAAATGTCCCCCTTTCTTTTCCATTTTCTAATGAAATCAACTATTTTATGTTGACATATACAAGAAATACACACACAAAATAAAATAGAAATAGTAAAATTTGTTCGTTACTTTTTTCGCTTTATAATAGCAACACTACATTGTGACAAGAAAAAACAATTTGTTAATATTTTGTACTTAGAGGTATTTAAATGCGTTAAAAGGAAGCAAAAGCTCTTTATAAGCACATCAAAAATCAACAATTACTGTAAAAAAACATTTCAAGTTCAAGTATACAGTTATAAATGTAATACAAAAATGGTAGACATGACATACCTTTACATGTTTTAAATGTGGCGTCAAAGCAATTTCAAATAAATAGTTTTCCTATTTTGCCACCTATACTGATAGCTATTCTGTATAGCTATTGATACTAATACTGATAGCTATTCTGCATATGGGATGCTTTTTAATTTCTCTCACATATTTAAGTTCTTCTGAATTAGTTCAAACAATTAATGCCATTATTTTGTAGTCCACAACCTTGGAATCATAAATCCTGAAATCAAACTGAAAATTTAAATATTTTCTTTTCTATCAATATGCCAATGTACGGGGTACATTGGGGCAGTGCTAAATTGCCCCAACAAAGACAGACCTACCGGTAAACAATCCACAGCAGCTTTGCCGTTACTAACGGTTCCGTTCCTTTTTTGAAACGCCACGCCGGGCGAGTGTCCCCAGACAGGTAGGCCCACAGCCGGTCCGGTACCGGCTATGGGTAATTGTAAAATTGTAACCCGATGCCAGCGTAAATTGAAAAAAGCAGCATGTGGTGGTGCTATCTATGATTCATTTTTGGGACTAAGTTCATTAGCATTGGGGTCAATCTGAGGACCATATAAGCACAGGAGGCGAGTGCTTTAAGCACCTGACCATTGAGCCTCGCCGTGATTCGGATTTTATGGGGTAATAAGTATAAGGCATTTCGTTAAGGGATGTGATTGTCGTTGATGAGAATTAGTTTATGGAAAAATTGAAATTTTCATGCGTTTTTATTTTAATTTTTAATTGTGTATTATTAATTAGCGAGTATTATTTATTTGTTTATGGTAAATTTATTAATATTATTACTATTATTATTATTGTAATTGTCTTATGCTGGTGTATTTAAAAATTAATTTAATATTTGAATAAATGAAATAAATATCTTAGCGAATTAGTTAAAGAAAACAAAATTGTTTTTCTCATAGTTTTAAGAATCATTATGTACTTAATAAGGAGAATTATTTTTATACTTTTTGTATTTGTTAATAAAGTTTTTTTTATTAGAATTTATAATGTAATTACACGCATTGCATTAATTTATAAATTATGTATTTTTAAGATGAAAAAACTTTTAACAAATAATAAGTTGATAATTAATAAATTTTGATTAGAATAAGAATTCATTTTATGTCATTTGTTATTTATCAATATTTTAAATTTAATATAAACAAAAGTATTGATTTAAATTTTTTATGTATTTTTTTTTGTCTCTCCATAGATACATTTTACATATGGGACATTTCTCATTTTTTCTGTAAATTTAACAATATTTTAGTATTTAATAAAACCCGTGAATTTAAAATTTTTCTGTTAAAGCAGTTTTTTTTTTTTTTTTTTTTTTTTTTTTTTTTTTAGGAATTATAATGCAATTAAATGTGATAGATTAAGAAATATACATTTGTAACATAAAAAATTTAATAAGAAAATAAGTTGATAATTAATCACTTTTAATTAGAATTAAAAAATATATTGCATGTCATTTAATGATTTACTGTAGAATATATTTTTAGTGAATATTTTTCAATATTATTATTCTTATTCTTCTTGTAATTATTATTGCATTTAGAAATTTTTTATTAGAAGTGGGAGATATTTGAGTCTTTGGTTTAAATTTTAAGGCCAAAACGCTGGGTAGAAATGTAAATTTTTATAGCTTGTTTAGTTTATAAATAGTTTTAAAGAATTTTTAGTAAGATGTTCTTTTAAATACACTGCTCAATACAATTAAAGGATATTGCAGTTTTAGGTGGATTTTGTATCTGGGAAACTTTTTAGCTGATTGATACATGGTCGACAGACATAGTAGGTTATATGAGAATAAATTACACATGTTTGGCAAAAAAAAATGCATTTTATTGCGCATTTGTGTACAAAAGGAAAAAAACACAATTTGTGCATATGAGAAAAAAAGAATAAGAAAAGGTGTTTTCTTCAAAGAAAATCATTTTCAGTAGGGGTATGGTTTCCACGGGCGGCCAGCAACGTTGAACACCTTTGAGGCATGGACTCAATGAGGCGATTAATGACGAGTTGGGGTATTCTGCACCACTATTCCAGAAGAGCTCTTTCCAGTTCTTGGAGAGTTTGTGGGGGTTGTTGGCGGCCAGAAACTCGTCTTCCTAGAGCGTCCCAAACGTGCTCGATTGGATTCATGTCTGGAGAACACGCTGGCCCTTCCATTCGAACGATTCCTTCCTCGAAAAGGAAATCCTCCACCAGGTTTGCACGATGTGACCTGCAGTTATCGTGTATTAAAATGAAGTTATCTCCGATTGCTGCAGCGTAAGGGACTACAATATGTCTGAGGATCTCATCCCTATATCGGCGACCAGTCAGAGCTCCATCTCGAATGATGTAGAAGTCAGTGCGCCCGTCAATGGAGATGCCATCATACACCAACACTCCTCCACCGCCAAATCTGACACTTTCGTGCACAAACGCATGATTATTCCTACTGCCACGGTCCCTCCAAATAAAAATACGCCTATTATCCGGATGCACAGAAAAACGGGACTCGTCAGAAAACAGAATATTGCTCCATTCATTTCTCCTCCAGTTGACATGCTCGGTTGCCCACTCCCTGCATTCGCGACGATGCCTTGATGTTCATCTAACACATACCATCGATCGGCGAGCATACAGACCTACAGCATGAAGCCGGTTTCGGACAGTCTGAGATGAAATCGTGGCGAATGTAGCCGAGCGAAGGTGTTGTTGGAGAAGAGTAGCGTTCATGTTTCGGTGTCTCCGAGCTGTTAACGCTAAATACCGATCTTCATTGGGCGTTGTTGCCCGTCTACGACCTTGCCCTGGTCTTCGGCCTGCACATCCACTTTCCAAAAAACGGTTCCAGATTCTGGAAATGACACTTTGTGACACTCCAATGGCTTGCGCTACTTCGGCTTGAGTTTGGCCCCCTTCTAACCTACCAACAATTCTCCAAGCTTCTGAATCTGTCAAATGACTTCGCTGAGACATCGTACTCATCGAAAGAAAGCAATCACTGAATGCCTATCACCCTTGTCTTCATTCTCTTTTATCCAGTTGAAAGTCAAATTTAATTCGCTGCCGCTGAAGCGACGTTTTTGACGTCGAACTCAAAATTTGCATACTCCACAGTTTGAAAACCAGAAAAATTTGCATTTGTGATTATCTTCTTCTATTTTCGGCAAAAAAAATTTCGTTTATATCTTTATTTTATATAAAACTTCAAACATCCTTTAATTGTTTTGAGCAGTGTAAAATAAAAAAAACCAAATATTTCTTTAAAAATTAATATAATTTGAATATAAGTTAAATTAACTTATGAAGAATTTTTTTTATTATTATTATTATTAATTACGATAAAGTTTATAAGGAATAATAATTTTCATAAGCGATAAAAATGCGTGTTTTTTGCTGATTCAAACAACTACTACTTTTGATGAATTAAAATATATAAATAAATAAATATTGGCTATTCTTGACAATTTTTCTGTTTATGACTATTAGAATTTGACATGAAATACATAAAAATTAATTCTATTGTCAAAACTCAAATAAAATTTTGAAAAAAAAAATGCCAGTTAAAATAAAAAGTTTCGACTTCAGACTGATGATGGCAAATCTAATAGGGCCACTATCAGAAATCACATATCGGTCCTGCATCACGTGCCACTATAAGTCGTTTGCCGATATAATAACCATAAAAGAACCGATTACAATAACCGGCAGCTGAAAATCAGATTAATAAGTTTCAGTTGCCGACATGCTGCCGAAACTTCATCGAAACTACTGTGTACATGCCGACACATAACCGACACTGCCGGCTGTGGTCTCATCGAGTACAGAAAGGTATGTGTTTGCTGGAATGGTATAAGGACAGATTGAGACATTACATTGTTTTGAAATTTCAGAAAGAAATTAATGCCCTTTATGCAAAGTAATTTTTAATAATATAAAAAAGAAATTTTATCAGATTCTAAATTGTTATCAAACATCAAAATTTTCTACATTAAATCAGAATTTCAATATTGAAACTGCTTTTTTCTGATGTTACATGGGCAGTTACGGGCTAAGGAAGTTTGAAACTACATGTTTATTTCCAACAGGTATATCTTCATTATTTCGGTAAGTAAAATTCCAGCTACAAAATCATCTGACTGCAAACATTTTGAGTATATTATTACATATATGATATGACTAAATTCCTGTATATTTACATCTACTTGTAATGTTGTAATAATAAGTAACACATTATGTGCAACTGCTAGAAAATATGATATATATATATTTTTTGCATTATTTGTAACCATTCAGCTATTGAAGGCTCTTTTGATGTGTGATTTTAAACTTCAAAACATACGTTGGATGTTCCAATGTATCCAAATGTATCCCTAAGGGTCTATAAAAAATTTAGACCTAATCATTGGAATTTGGTAAGATATTTTTTGGAATTGTAAAAATTACTTTATTATATGTCTATTCATATTCTTAAAAGTTCCTTAAAATACCTTTTATTAATTGTAAAACAATCTCATGATAAAATGACGTTGAAACATTACTTTTGAGCATCAAAAATAGAGTTGCTACCTGAAGTGCTACTAGTTCCTCTGTGAGACTTGGAAACACATGTGATAATAGGAGATACTGTCACTACCTTCTGACAATTTTTTTTAATTTTTTTCCCTTTGGACACTGTGAGATAAAGGCTTTGTCCCAGTATGTCCACTTGGTTCTATTTGGCAAATACTTTTATTATTATTATTTCAATTTTTTACCTAATATTTAAAAAAATTTCAACTGTGTTTAAAACTATTATAAAAATTGTAATTGCTTTTGTTTTTAATTATTTTATTAAAAATATTTCATTACGTAAAATTTAATAGCATTTGCCAAAATTATTACATACATTTGTCCGCTTTTTTCAGAAACTTTATTGCAAAAATGGAAAAAAAATACAATATGGAATATGGTTGTACGTAATAAAGGATTGCGACAAATTTTACTTGTGAAATAACACATGAGTAAAAACAGATTTCTTTTTGTTTATATGATGTTATCTAATCTTACAAAATTTGTTCGAGCTGGGGATACTGAAATCAGATTTGAATTCAGATATTTTATTTCCAAAGGGACATTGTTGTTAAGCATCTAAGCATCTTAAGTTTCTTTTTTAGTCCATCTAGAGGATTTCCCGGTAAAAGTGAATTGGAAATTTAATTTGTGTTAGTTTGATATATTTATTTCAATTTTAGTCAAAACGTCTTGAATAAAAACTAAATAAAAAAAATAAAGCGCTCTCTAGTAACTTGAGTATTTTTAAACTTAAACTGTTTCTTTTCCTCTCTTACATTAAAAAAATTAGCAAAATCGCTATAACGAAAATCAGCTATGATGACATTATTATTGTTATTATTATCTCGGCGTGAAAAAAAATCTCACAGATAAACTGTTCTTTATTTTTAAAATGCGTAATAATAGTACTGGAAATAAAAAATAGTGAAAACGAATTGAGAATCACTGACGTGTTAGAAAATCTTTAAAGCAGTAACAAGAAAAAAATAGAAAGAAAACGGCGGAATCGATGTTTTTTTTTTTTTTTTTTTTTTTTTTTTTTTTTTTTTTTTTTTTTTACAAGAAAAATAATATTCAAATTTTTAAACAAATTATGCCGTTAAATTTGGAAAAATGCCATAAATAGTGTGCACAAAAAAGGAAATAAATGAAAATGAATATGAGATAGACGAAAACAAATATAAAAAAAACTTTCTTAAAAGTATCTTTTTTTGAAACAACAACTGATATTTTTTTGTAATAGAAACAATTAAAACAAATAAAAATAATACCATAATTGTTTTTTATATTTCTTCTGTGTCGCTATGTTTGACACAATGATAGCAATTTAAATTTCTAGAAAAAAATGGAAAAAAATACAACAAATGCGAAATTGACATGAAAGAAATTATTTTTTAAATAATGAATATCAATTCATATATATTACAAGATACCAGTAGAAGTGAAAAAGTTTCTTCAATAAATAGGCAATTTGTATTACTACATTTTTTGTATTTTCAACAGTTTCTTTTTAAAAAGTAGAAAGTGAAATTTTTTTTCTTCTTCGGCATGTAAAACTCATGATTCCCCGGACAAAGAGCGTAATTTTTGCACCGTTGAGCTGCTAAAAGTTAAAGCTCTTTTATTGTATACATTATCTCACTTATCTAACAAAGCGTGGAAAATGTGATCCACGGATGTGTTTTGACAATGTACTCGTCCATCTTTATTCAATTTTGCAGGCTTTTAAATGCGATAGATTTCCCGAGCTGATTACCATCAAACAAACTACCAGGCCGATATGGAAACAAAATCTTTAATTTATTAATGTAATTTTTTCATGATATTGTAAAAGCACAACATATTTTTCGTCTTTATTAATAGGTTAGCAAGTCAACTTAGTTTTGTCCAGGCCCTAATCTAAGTTTTACATATGAAAACGCATAGATCAGGTACAGGATTGTACAAAAGAATCCGTATATTTGTTTTCGATTCTACAAGGTCATTGCGGAAGTTATGAATTTCAAGTTTGTTATGAGTTTTTCTAATTGTATATTTAGAAGGGAGCCACTTTTGGTTCTGGTCGAGCATTGAGACCTGGTCTCGATGCTGGTCTAATTTGTAGCACTTACATAAGAATGAGATAATTGATCAAATTTCTCTGTTAAAATCATAATTATATACTTTTTTATACTTTTAAATTTATGTTATTTTTTATTTACTTTTTTTCGCACCAAAAGTGAGTTAAGTTGACACATATGGCGATACAAGTTTTCTACCCACTTTAACGTCTGAGTATGGTACATGATAGATTTAAACCACATTGCGAATTGTTCGATAACTGAATTAGATTTGTTTTACTATGCAGACGATAAATGTATAAACACTAATTATATTTCTATTAGAAGCTTTCAGGATCATTAAAAACTATTATTTTTAAGGAAATAATAAAAAAATGCTAACTATTTTCTTTTGACGTCCGATGGAATGAAATTTTCTTGTATTCATAAGTTTTTAAAAAACGTTTTATTTTTTTCCAATATTTTAGACTTATTATTATCTAATGTGTATTTCAAAAAATATGTAGAAAACTCAAAAAATATATTTTCAGAAAATTATGCTGCACGAAAATTTAGGAAAGAAAAGGATTTTAACAGAAAATTGATATCAATTCTCAATTTTTGTAATATAGGACTTTAAAATACACCAGGTCTCAATTCTATATGCAAATAGCTCCAAAAAAGGTTCCCTTGTTAGAAAACGTTTTTGTCTTATTAAACAATTAAGATTTCTTACCGAAATCTGACCGTGTTTCATAATCTATACTTGTGACACACGTTTTTTGTCTTGCATGTTTTAATTATTTTTCAAGTAGTAAATCCTTGCTTTTTGTTAAAAAATAAGAGATTTGCTCCATGTCAAGAAATTGTTGTCTAAACTTAAATATTTTCCTTTAATTTCCTTCAGGTATCTAATGATCGCAATTTGAAATGCCATATTAAGCCCATATTAATGCCCATATCAAGCTTTTATCTCTCTCACGCACATATAAACAGGTCAAAGTATTTGGTTTATTAACACAAATACATAATATATTATTTGTTAAATATTCTTCGCATGTCTACATATGTGTTTTGGTTACTAATGTTAAGTTAGTTAAAGGAATTAACCTGGGAATAAAAAGCACTTATGATGATTTATGTATAGGAATTCATAATATGCGCCAAAGTCTTCGAACAGTGTCTTTTCTGTATAATACGGGGTGTTTCTAAATAAACATTCGGGGATTTAACGCCTGGTAGTATTTATTGCATAAAACTTAAAATTTAAAGTAATACATAAAAAGAAAGATCAACTCAAACCGTTTTACCAATTAGCTTACAAGCGTTCAATGTGAGCCCCTTTGATCACACAGCACACCTAATTAATAGATTATAATTAAATTATATTACAGTAAAATAACGTATAGTTCAATTGATTATAATTAATCATCTAATGGCAGTGGTAAAATATATTCTAGAGACTACTTAATTAAAAAAACGAATTCATGCCAGAAAATTAAAAAAAAATACTTTTCCTTTATTTAACTCTTCACAGCACCGTGTGCCACATCTGGAACATATCTAAACACACTATAATTCTCATAATCTGCCATGAATTTAGGCAATATGATCACTGTAACTGATCAAGATCAGTCCATATAATGAAGTAACACTTAAAACATTTAAACACGTAATTGTCCATGTCAGATAGCCGCATTTTACCAAAAATTAGAATTTTTTTTCGGAAACAACAACAACAACAACAACAAAAAGCTTTTAAGTTAAAATTTATTTTTGTTATTTTTATTGAATAATTAAAAATAATAGTTCAAAGAAAATTGCAAAAATTTAAGCATATTAAATTAATTAATTTAACATATATATATGTATGTATAGTATATATAGTATATATGTATGTATTTGATTGTATATACGTTATACCTCAGAAATTTTGATTAATTTAATGGTAATAAATATATGCTCTGTTTTGAACCATTTTGGGTTATCTATTTTGGGAACAATACTCTACCATTTTGGAATCCTTACTGTACCATTTTAGAAACATTACTATACCCAGAAATCTTTCAACCCAATTTGGGTCTTCAATTTTTACAGTGTGTGCATATCGGGTACACGCCGTAAATTATCAAATTTTAGCTGAAATTTGAAATTTATTTATTTTTACTTTTTGCTATTTTTCTTATTATTCGACAGATAAATCGATTCCAAGTAGTTTTTTTTTATTGTGAAAACCGTGCAGTGAAGAGTTAATGTCGGAATTTCTATTACTAACCCCTTCAAGAGCGGTCGTCCATTTTTGGACCATCTAATTATAATTTTTAAAATGACCCATCAATACCAGAATTTTTAATAGAAAATTTTTATTTCTTTAAATAAGTGGAGAAAAGCTTTTATTTTCAGTAGAACCCTGCTAATTCGGACCCCGTTATTCCAGATCTCCGGATAATTCGTATCGGTCTCGTGGATTTTTTTTTTTTTTTTTTTAAGTTTGTGAAGCAATTGACGAATTTGCGCAACATAAATTTATTTTATTCTGGTATTTTTAATAAAAAAGTATTTTCTGAAAACTTTTTGGAAGAATACTTTAAGCTTTTTCCTTTAACACTAGAACCGCCATTAGGGGTCATTATGACCCCTGTAAAATTGAAAATAGCCGATTTGAACCAGAAATTTCTTAATAAGCTTTGTTAAATATGTGCAGCTGAAAAATTTGCTAATTCGATAAGTTAAATAGTTTTAAATAAAAATTCTGGCGTCAAACACTTTTTATAAAACTTGAATAAATTAGCCGGCGGTTCTAGTGTTAAACTCTTTGATGTTATTTACCAAAAGACCAGCTATGTATACTTTAAGCGTGGAAAATCCATTTTTCATAGTTTACTATTTAATCCTTTTAGAAATGTCATTAAAAGCTCACTGTACAATAAGGTTTTACTTAGAGCATTACAAGAAAGCAAGTTAAAATAGTCCATATAGATACATTGACTGATAAGGATCGCTTTCTGATCATTGTCAGCCAGTCAGTAGCTCTCTCAAGGTTGTTTCCTTGTCTTTGTGACAAAACGCTTCAACAAATCACTTGCTGAAAATTGAAACATAAGAGGGAATAAAAAGAATGCAAAAAAAATTTCTCCTACAAATTTTATTAGAATGCTAAAAAAATTGAAGATTGCTCAAATGTTCATAGCAGTGGAACATTTAGAGATCATCATTAGAAATTGTTAACATCATTAGAAGTTGGTTGGAAGCTGAAAATAGTGAAATTTCATTCCTCACTTACAGATGACGAAATAATCGCCTTGTGCGCATTTGAAGAAAATAAAAATGAAGATGATGCAGACGAAAATACCAGCTTCCATTCAGAACAATTAATAGTTTATTTTAAACATTCATGTGGAGATTACACCCAACAAACTACTTATGCTCAAGCGGATTTGTGACCATGCGGCCAGCAAAACTGTCACAGCAGAAGATTAAAAACTTTAAAGTTACAAAGTAAAAATTTTTACTATTTGTAAATATTGAATATGTTTAATATAAAGGTGCTTTTCTGTAAATATGTTTTATTTTATTTCATTTGTTTTCATTCTCCGGATAATTCGGATTGGGTTTGGTCTCAATTAATCCGAATTATCGGGGTTTTACTGAATTTGTAAATGAATTTGTTTATAAATCTTGGTGTCATTTAATCATTTATAGATTTTACGAATAGAAGTACATTGCCCCGGAAAAGGTTAAATAAAAGAAATATTTCTTTTTTAAATTTCTGGATTTGGAATATCTGAATTAAAAAATCCACTAAATTGGAAACACTGGTTGAAGTATATATCAATGTTCCTAATCCAATGGGTCGTGACACATGATTGGTCACGGAACAACGAGGTTTGCCACAAAAATATATATATTTTACTTTAACCGCTGGAAGAAACATAAAAACTATAGTATTTTATAACCGCAATAAGCATGAAAGTTATCACCTTAAACTAAAATTTCGTGAAAAGAGCATGTTTTCTTTTAAAAGTTTGACAATATTATGTTAAGACCTCATTATAAAAACGTTAATAGTCGTGCAATCATTACAGCAACCCTTTAAAAATCCTTAACTTCCTTCTGGAGGAATATAGGAGAAGAATATCCAGAAATATCTAAATCAGATTTAAGGTCCTTGGTGGAATTCAGCACGACAATCTTGCTTGCCGAAAATGTGTTTTTTCGACAATGTGTATTTTTTTCTGATGTGATGTTTTTGAGAAATAAGAACAGAAACCAACAACGTGTAAAAATTTACTTAAAGTCAAAATTAATCAGTTCCATTTTTATTATATATGCCTTCATAGGTAAACACCAGTGTCAGAAATATCACTGATTGCAAAATTAGGCTCAGAAAAAAATAAATGCAAAAATATAATAATTTTTTATTTTATTTGTTGTTTTAATTATTATTTAGTTTAGACAAACTGAGATTACCAATTCTTCTTTTTGATGATAGACTTCGTACGAAAATAAGTTTTTTTCATAGGATAATTATTCAAAGTTGAATAAATATTCAAAGTTGAATAAATATTCAAAGTTGAATAAATATTCAAAGTTGAATAAATATTCAAAGTTGAAAAAATATTCAAAGTTGAATTTATTCAAAGTTGAATAAATATTGTTTTTTTTCATTTTGGAATACTAGCCATAAGAAACTTAATTGATAACCTTATCACAGTGACATATCTTTATTATTTTTTACTGTTTACACATACGATTAAAGTTTAATTTTAACAATTTCTACAACTGCATTTTATAGAAATAGTATTTTGTTAATTTCAAGATGCATACAGTTTGTTTAAGAATTAGACGTAACCACATAAAATATATATTTTCTATAACTAATTTTTTAGTTTTATTATAAGTGATTGAAACAGTTCCTTCTTAAATATTTTATTTCGTGAAAATTTGACCGGTTCTACCTTGTCCCTTTAAGACCCAATGACATAGCTAGTCATTCTGGCTGAAATTAAGGTATGTGCTAGAACCACAATATGTTTATAAAAAACGATACCTGATTCTTTCTGCAAACATGAATGATCACTCACTTTGGCATTTTATTACATACAACTCAGAAGCATAATTTAAATGAATGTCTAACCCGCAAAATTTGCGGGTTGGTCTTAAAGGGTTATATAGGTCATAAAAAATTTTCAAATTTATATTAGTGCGTCACGAGACTTTTTTTTAATGTAAAAGTCGGTTGTGTTCCAGTAAAACATAGAAACGGGTGGTATGTATGTTATCATAGGCAGACATATGGGACTTTTATGTATATATCATAGTACAATGCATAATATAATAGTAGTATAATTTACAGAGGGTTAAGGTGTACATTTATCATTGTATGTATGGGAGTTGCAATCTAAAAAAACATTTTCCGGAATTTATAAATTTTAAACACATTATTATCGTCCCCAAAAGCAAAAACTCATTCATTTGACTCTTTTTTTTAATTTTAGATAATTATTAATGCGCATTTCACAAAATTAAGAACTATGTTTTCTTTAATATAAAGAGTTTAAGTTGTAAAAAAATTAAAGTTTTAAGTGGAAAATTACATTTACGATATTTAATGAATTAATGAAATTTTACTCTAATTTAACTAATTTAACTAATTTATAGTTAACTAATTAAATTTTTGGTAATTCAAAATCTACCAGTATAGATCATACTTAAAAGAAAAGCATGCGATAAAGAAGTTATAGAAAATTGTAAATTGTAAGAAAAGTGGCATTTTAACATTTGATTTTTCAAAATCTATAAAACGAATGGCCTTTATTTCTTAACTGAAACATTTTTTTTTTTCATACAACCAATAAAAAATATACTTAAAATGTATAATGAAACACTGCAATTAAAAAAAAATGTTTAAACTCTAGAGTATCGCTCTAAAAGGGAAAAAAAGAGAGAGAAGATAAATTCACCCTCATAAACTTTAATTTTCCTTACACTTCATTAATTCTAATGGAAGTTTCTTATCAGCAAATTCGTATAAGAGTTGGTTAAATTGTAAAAAGCAAATTGAATCATGATATTCGGTCTATTAAAGTAATGTCAAGCCCAGTAAAGTCATTTAGAAAATAGATATGAACTAAACAGTGATAAAAGTGAGTAAGAAGAAAAAAAAACCATAACTATTGTTTGAGGCTTTACGGCGACATCATTTAATGTATATAAAAAATATCGACAAAAAATAACAGGAGTTTTTGTGAAATATTTAACATAAAGTATTTTACTTAATATTATAGATAGAAATGAAAATTTAATAATAAATATATTTATATTATTGTCCATTTATAAGTTAAAAAAAGTTAATTCCATGTATAAGATAGTTATCAAGAAGTTAATGAATATTTTACGTAGCTTTAAGCATTTTTTTTAACATTATGTAATTTCAGTACACTTTCTAATAAACTGTTGAATGTATATCATCTTAAAATTTGTTGTATTGGCAGAAAACATAATAATGAGAAGTAATTTTTGTTTGTTTTTAAAAATAATAATAACAAAAAAAAATTCAAAATTTCAAAATTATTAAAACATACTTTTTATTATTTTGTTTTCTTTCATTCAGATCTATAATGTTAAATAGTTCTAAATCAAAAATTTATTACACAATTTTGAAAAGTTTCAACTGTTTACCTAAAGTAGAATTTTAGAAAAATATACCAAACCGCTAAAAAATATATATTTCTAGATAACGGCATAAAACAACATGCAAAACCCAAAGTCTATAAAATATAATATTTTGAAACCTTGCAGCACCATAACCTTTTAATCCTTAATCATTTAAATCCTTTAGCGCTACTTTTTAGACTGATAATTGAAAACTCAAAAATTTAAACCATTTCATGTTTCACGTGCCATTAATCTTAATTAATTTAATACGGTTCATACGAAGATCAGAATAGAGTCTCTCGGCGTTTCTTACAGATTAAATACTACAGATTAAATACAACATAAATTGGTAATTGGCATATTAATTTCCATAAAAAGGCGTATAGTTTTTTGTAATTTGTTTATTATTGTTCCATACGATAAACTATTTTGTAGAATGTAGTAGAAATATACTACTGAAATATTTTTTTAATGCAGTGGTACATTCCACAATAAATAGAAAATATTATTCACCAAACTGCTGTAAGATGTATAATTCATAGTTCCTTAAAAAGTAAATACAGTGCAATCTCGATTATCTAAGGTAACTGAGACCTCTAGAACAGAGGTTCCCAAAGTGTGCTCCGCGGAGCCCTTGGGGCTCCGCCTGAACTTTCCAGGGGCTCCGCAGTGTGTCAGGAAAATAAACAAAACATGAAAGAAATTAGCATATTGCAAGTGAAAGATTTTCAAACGTATGTGGGAATTTGTGTGTGTTGTGCGTGAAAAATAAATATATCTCTAACTGGGTTGAAAAATACGATAATGTATTTCAAAACCATTTAAACATTTGCATCGTACATTTATTTATTTTCTGTATAATATTTTTTGTTAAAATTGTGCAATTTTATGTTTCTGCATTTAATGTGTTTTAAAAATTCGATTTAAAATGAGCTACAAGAAATAGTATTCTGAATCGAATGCACAAAATGCATCGAAACAGAAAAGGCCCGCAAGGTCTTGCCAAATAAAAGGGAGAACAGTTTTGTTCTTTGGAGCTTCGCCTATTCATATGTTTATACTTAATTCTTTTTTGCATAGTAACAAGGTTGAAACGTCCTAATACGTTCATGGGTTCTCTACGAAACCACAAAATTTTAATTCCGATATGCAACAACGACACCGGAATTTCAATTTTAAAAAATACATTTTATTATGTATGAGAAAAATCACTTTTCCTTATTTATAAATATTTGTTCGCAATTACCGGTGTCACCCATTTATTTCAACCTCTTAGCAATGAAAAAGCTTTGTCCGTTAAAGGGTTAAAATATTCTTTTAATTGGTTTCTGCCACATTTTCCAACCAGAAATAAGTCTATAGCAATTTAAAAAGTACATATTGGTTCTTTACATTTGTCCTTACATTAAGAATTTTTAAAAAATGCTCAGTTCCACCCCTTGCTTAGACTGTTTGTCAGTGAGTATCAGCCTTCATATAAATTTAATCCCACCCATATATCCCATTTTGTTAGTAAAATTTTTCTACTAGCTGCAATTCGTTTAACATGTGTAGTTTTTAACTGCAAATCTATTTTGAGACAAAAACAATGACGAAAGAAAGGTTCTTTCAAAACTATAATTAATAGCTAAATACTTGAAATAAAATATACAAAAAAGCGAACAATGCTGCACCTATGCTTATAGATTTTGCCACACCCACTTAAACATTGAAAAGATGACCTACTTCTAAATGTATTTTTTTAAATTGGTTAAAAAAAGGGAAGAAGCTCAGAAGCGATTTATTTTCGTTGCAGGTTTAGAAGTACTAGAAACTTAAAGAAGGACGAAAAAAATCTATAATTGCATCATTCTATTATGGGTAAGCGAGACTGGCGAAAATGTGTTACCTAATTACTCATGGGCGATTGGAACTACGTATTTTTTTTCTTCCCAAGCAGCCAGTTGGAATAAAACAGAAGAATCTCTCTGCAAACGAAAACTGTACAACTTACCTTTTTTACTGTGTGTGTGTTTTTCGCCATAAATAATGATAATTTTACGCATTCATAAAACAAACATAGTCCCATTTCGATCTTTAATTCGAAGTTTATACTAAATCCCCCCCCCCCCTCAAAAAAAAAACTATAACTTTTGTTGTATTTGAAGAAAATATCTCGATTATACAATAGAAGGTAGATATTTTAATATAAAAAGAGGATTTTACCACTTATTTTTATTTTATTGTGACCTGTAATAGTAATATTATATAAAATTGTTAAAGGGTTATATCGGGGCTGTCCAACGCGGCGCCCGCGGGCGCCATGGCGCCCTTTGCAGGATTTCTTGGCTCCCTCTTGAAGGTTTCCTCTTACTAATATATTTTTTAAAAAATTCCATTTTAAAAATGCTTTATTTTAAATCCTTGATATTTCCTTGAGAAATATTTTTAGAGTCTTTGCAAGCGTATTTCAGGCATCAAAAATGAAAATTTGTTTTAAAACTTTAATTTTGTGTTCTTGCTTATCTTCACAAATTTATAGATGTTCTTTATGAAAAATGCTATGAAAATTATGACGAAGGAAATTGGTAAATTTGGCAATAACTTTTTAATATGCTAAGTTGTGAAACATAGATAAAAAAGTGCACCCCTTAACTCTCCTCGTGCATGAATGTTCAGCTTTATGTTGGGACACTTGCTCAATGCTGTTTCATAATAGGGTAAAGAAGTGTCAGTTTAACGCTCACTTTTTAAAATTTTAGGTATTTTTCTGAATTTGTTAAAAAAATTTATAAAATCGTACGAAATGATTTTCATCAAGAAAGTTCTTCCAGGGCATTTCTTTGGCACCATCCATGGATTAGTCACTAATATCCCTTTCGTTTTTGTGCTTTTTATAACGCCATATTTAAGCCTCCAAAATACATTAAAGAGTATCTATTCATCCTAAAAAAATTTGATTATAATTTCATTTCAATTAAAAATTAGATTTAAGTTACTGGCTCTTTCCACTTTAAAAATCTGAGATAGCATCTTACAGAAAAATGTATATTTCAAACTCTTTTTTTTTTTTTTTTTAAACATAGAAATCTGGATTTACGTAATGACCTTATGCCTTCTGCTGCGATATGCATTTGCAAATGTGTATCGCTACTAATATTGCGAGATATTTTTTCGTATATTTTTAGCTCTGTTAATGATGGCGCCCTTAATGGCTTGTTACGAGCTGAATTGCGCCCCTGCTCAGTGAAAGGTTGGACTGGCCTGGGTTATATAATAGACAATTTTATTTTAAAAATTTCTAGTATCAATTAAGAATTTCTGTATCAGGAAAGGGCCAAAATGAGAACCTTGGTCCAATGTTGAAAATACTGGCTCTTATTTTTATCCAACAGATTTTTCACTGCTCCATAGGCATAAAAACAGTAATTTGTAAACCACAGAGTATTGTTAAATTCAGGGGCTCCGCCTTAGCAACTCTTCCCAAAAAGGGCTCCGCGAGCCCATAAGTTTGGGAACCGCTGCTCTAGAACATCGAATATTTAAATTGTATATAAAAACTCACCGTGGTCGCGAATTTAATATCTCTTAGAATACAAAACAATAGAATATTTTTTAATTGATAAAAATACATCCATAATGTTATATTTTTTAGTTCAAGAAATTTAAAAAGGAAAGTATTCACATTGCCACCAGTCAAGTAGTTTAGGTATGATACATTACACCTGATGAAAAATAGGGCCACATGCAGATGGCTACTGGTTACAAAATCCGGTTTGTTTATCGGCTCAGTTAACAGAAACCACGATTAATTGGAGCTCTGATAATAGAGGTTCTACTGGATATAATATATTTTTTTTTATTTATTTAGTGACAGAGATACATTTTGCTTTCAATTGTCAGAAAAAATAATATCATTTACAACCAGTGCACATCGAACATTAAAATATAGTGTTGCAGTTACTATTGTGCATAATGTTTGAAGAAAAAATTAGTTTTATTTCAAATATAATTTGAACGTTACAATATTGAAGAGTTTTGAATCAACCTAATGAATTCCTTAAGCTTTAATTCGAATGGGATTTTGAAAATATTCTTTAGGCTCTATCACATGTATTTTTTAACATGCCTAGTATTTAACATATTGGTTGACATATAATAAATCTTAGTCAATGTTCTGTTCATATCTTACAAACCAGAGCAATCTTAACTCATTCTCGTCCAGAGTAATATAAATATATCAGCTTTAGTTTGACTTAATCAATTATATGGATATATTAGTTCTTTTGTGCATGAGTGTGCATGACTTCTTCTTCTTCCATTGCACTGACTACTAGTAAACTAAAGTTTTATCGTCATGAGTAGGAACTTAAAAACGACGTTTTTCTAGTTCTGGAATAAGTCGCTATATTTTTCTTACAAATTGCTATAATTACTAAAAATAAAACTACTTACTAAAAGATGCAATACGTATTGCACCGTTTTAGAAAATAGTTTTATTTTTAGTAATTTCAATGCAAGGTGAAAAGTGTCAATCCACTCGGAAATAGATTTGAGTATAATGTTTTTCAAGTGCTATAACTGATGAGTATATTTGACCTGTAGTCCCTACTACCAATACAAGAGTGAAAAAAGATTTCTTCCTATCTCGTAATGATAGATTGTTCTTTTGAGTCGAATGAAAAAGCAATTGAACAAGAGAAACGTTGATTTAATTTGAGAAAAGTGTATAACTAAGATCCTGCGCTGACCACTGATAAAGTAGAATATTCAAATAAAATATATAGTCTGCAATTGGCAAATGTAGAGAAAATATTTATTTGCAATCGTCAACATCAGAAGAACGAGAAATATCTTAATTGTATCAATGCTCATGTAGCAAAAAAACATTAAAAAAGATACGCGAAAAGAACTCATTAGAACGTATGGTGGTGATATCATTACCATGTTTAGTTAAAAAAGCGTTGTCTATCTACAAAAGAACCGCGACATTGCACCATGGTTTGCCCACTTATATCATTAATATAACACATTTGAAAGGCAGGTACGGAGGCATCATTTGCAAAAACAAAACAGTCGTAAATCTTTCCTTTCGCATAAAGAACACCATTTTATTCAAAAGAGCTAAAAATTCCGATTGTATTATAAAAATATACCAAAACCTTTGGTAGTTATTTAGAAAAATGAATTAAACACGCGTAATTTTGCCCACACTCAATTACTACTCATGCATAAAAACCCTGCCCAATCATAAAATTTATTTTTCGACTTCTCTATATGTATAGTTTAGTAATAGCCTTAAGTTTAGAACAGTTTAACGATTTCTTGTTGAAAGTGTATTTCCTCAGGTGATGAAAAAATCAATTTTTAATTCGTCAAAATTAAGGAATTGATTATATTATGGTGATTGTGAGGGAATTGGAGATTATATATTATTCATAATTTCGAAGTAGCATCCTTTCTAAAATACAGAATATTTTCCTTCTAGAATTTCTTCACTAGAGTTTAATTTGTGAAATATTTTCTCTTCTTAGAACATTTTTTGAAAGTAAACAGGATATTATATTTTAAGTTTTCTATTTATGAAATTATTGTGAGAATACGTTCCATGCATAGTTAACGAATAGAATAAAATGTTTACATAATTCAGTCTATGTTTTATTTGTCTACTTATTTGTGCATGTGTGAAACAAAAGTAAATGGACATTCCATTACAAAAAAATAATAAAAAAGTACTCATATTTTTAAAGCAGACTTCTATTTTATTTACATTATTCTATTTTCTTTACAAATTTTCTATTTGTAAAAGAATTTGGCGCTTAAATAATTGTATTGATTTATCGGCTTGAAATATTGCTTCAAAATTAACATGTTTCTGTTTTAGCATGATTCTGCAATGTTGTAAATATAAGAGTAGTAAAATTTTACCTATAGCAGAAAGCTGACTCGCGAGAGTAAAATTCGATTGTATAGGACAATATGGAAATAAACTATAAAAATCTTTTACTGTCAATATATTTAACTTTGCTATACAGTCATTATCGTCAACCAAACATTTTCTAATGTTATATTCAAAGCAGTCCAGCGAATTTCACGAAGTTCTGAAATGAGGGCTTCCATACTGAAATAATAATAATACATCCTTGTACAGTTAATTTTTGATGTGAATAAAGTTTCTCTATAAATATTAAACTAGGTTAATGGTAGAGTTTTATTTTAATGACTTAAAACTTGGTTTGAGATTATTTTGAACAGAATTAAAAATGGTTTGAAATGGTTTGAATATTCAGTATTTATTTTTTAAAATATTTATCAATAATTATTGCATCTTTCAAAGAGTAGCATCTCGTTGATATTTTCTTAAAAATCTACTTAAAGCATTAATTTCAATTATTACTTATTTATGAGAGCAAATGTACAATTCAAAATCTATGTTACTGCATAATGTTAGATGAATTATTTTCTTCTTTTTTACCTTTGATTCCAAAATTAAAGACGTATATCAACCATTGAAATATTTTCAAAAGTGCATTAAGTCATATGTTTCCAACAAAGCTTTCTGTTCAATGCTACTTAAAACTTTTTTGCGAAAATTTTAAACTTCCTACTTAAGCGACCGGATATATTCGTTCACTAGACTGTAGGTTTCACTGCAGTTTAAGTTTTATTTATATTAATATATTTTTCAAATATAATATAGTTTTAAAAATTAAGTTATGATTCATACTTTCAAGGCTTATAAGCATATACGTAACAAAAAAATTTTTACCATGCTAAAAAATCCCTCTTTTATTAATATTTAAAATAAATCGCAGTGGAAAAAACATTACAATTTTGAGCTTTTGCTCGGCGATCAGGAATCATACTTTCTTTTGCATTAATTTAATAACCTCATGGCTATTTTTAAGATTATTTCTTGAGTTTAGTAACAATCTTTGTCAAAATACATTTTTGGCATGAGAAAGTTTGTAGAATTCCCACTTTCTTTTTCATTAATTTAAAAAATACACATAGTTGCATTTTATAAAAATAACTTTCCTGATTTTACATTTCACTCATCATAAGTTTTCATGCATTTATGAGGATAATTTTGTGTTTCAAATGACAAATGTAGCTTTACATTCCTTGTTTTATTTGAATTACTTTAGTTCATTATTGACACGAAAAATGTTAATCTTTCGTTAACAAATTCATTTCAAATATATGTATTTTTTTTTTGGTTTGATTTCTTTGTATCAATTAGAAACGTTAAAATTCTGCCAAAATAATATCTTTTATAATTCATAAAAGTTACTTTTTATTAGTTTTGTAACAAATACATTCGTAAAAACGAAATATATTGAGTTATTAATAATATTGAATTATTAATCATGAAGCATCGAATTAAATATGCTTTCTTTAACCATTGAACACTATAATTTATGTCACTAAAGTCAGTTTAGTAAAAATAATAGCGCATTAGAATAGTTTCCAATACACTTGTTAAGTTAGTATTTATTTGATTCCTTCCAGAAAATGCGATGTTTTGAAATGGCATAGCTATAATCTTATTTAAAGAAAAATGTGAAAATAATTTCATACCCCCATAGGTGTCGATTCAAAATGGGACTCAGATTAAGATTTAAAACGAGTGAATCAGTTTACAATTGAAGTTTTTTGTTCCTATAATCAAGAAAGTAATAGTTTACTACTAACTAACACTCAAAAAAAATTTCTCGGGAGCAGCACCTAAAATAGCCCAACATAAGAAACAACAATTTCAGTCAAATTAAACGGAAAGTTTCTTTTATGTTGAAAGTAATGAAAAACCGTAGTTTGTTATCTGTCCTCAATTCTTAGGTATTTTCAAGTAGTGAAACATTAAACGACACTATACCGAATTGCATAAATAAGAAAATGATGAATATCAGACAACCGTCTTAAATTGTGTGTTTTATGATCTGAAGCTTAAAGTAATTAAACAGAAGCAAATCTTTCGACCATCAAACATTTCTAAAGGCATGTTATTGAGGTACGTTACAGATAGTTGAAAGCTAAATATATTTTTGGGAAAAAGAATTTATTAAGGGATGTACTGTAAAAATCTCTTTTTTTTATAGATAATAATATAGTTAAAAATTTTTAAACGGTTTTTTGACACTTGAGACAGTAAGTAGAAAAATTAATGACATGGGTGATAAAGTTTCAGATTCTTTCAAGGGCATTTTTGAGAAAGTTCAATTTTACTTCCTACATCAGAGCGCAACTTATAGATTTTTAGACGAGATCACAGATATAAATAACTTCAGCGAGCTCCTTATCTTTATCAGAATAATAAACGAAGAATACCATATTCATGAAGAAATGTTCAAATTAAAATCTTTATAAAGAAGCAAAAATGTAGTCGTATGTTCATCGCACTGCATGAATCGTTTCTAAATATGAAGTTAAAAAAAATCATTGTCATTGCAACATATGGAGCGATGGTCGGTCATTAAACTGGGTTAGTATTGCTTCGTAAAGAAAAAGGCATGGATTGTTTGTTCTTTCAGTTCATTATCCTCTCACCAACGTCCTCTTGGTAGAAAAATCATAATGCTGAGTGAGACAATGAAACCTGTTGTAAATTTAACAATATGAAGTACTCAGGGCGTTTAATTCATTTCAGGACAATTTGGCAGCTGAAGGTGACTTTCATTTTATAATGAAGTCCGCTAGCTAATTGCAGGTAAATGCCTAAAACATTTTTTCCGGTTGAGGAACGTAATTGTTGCTTTCCTCAGAAATGAGAACACTGGGCACTGGATTGTATCAAGAAGAGAAAGAAGAAATCAAGTTTTTAAATAATCTTGATTTTCTGACAGATTTAAGTCTTAAACTCCAAGTTAGAAAACAAACTTTATGGACATATTGAGGGCTTCCTCAAAATACTGGGTGTCATGCAAGTTGCACTGAAGTCAAATAACATTTGGGAAAAAAATTTGACTTTTAATCTGGTTTAAGTTTTTAAGTAATACTACTTTAGGTGTCTTTTTAAGTTTTAAATCAACACTATCCCTCAATCTTTATGTCCCCTGTGATGGCGATATGGAAGTTTCACGTTTGGCCGTTATAGTCCGTGACGTGCCTATTTTTATTTTTGACTTTCATTCAGTATTGTAAGGAAGGAGGCAGATGAAAAGACGAAAAGTGTCTACGTCGCTAGGCAACGAGTGGTCGCCAATGATTGATTGCCAATAAGTTTGCAATCGTTTGTTTGCTGCGAAAGATTTTCTGGAAGGTTTCGGAGAGTTAAGCAGGTAGTTTTTTTAAAGTAGGTTTTAGAAGGGAGAGGCGATATCCAGAATGCACTTTCCATCTCGCAAGCAGCTGAAAGAAGAAAACTGTAACAAAAATGTTATTATGTTTCCATGGAACAATAATATTATCAAGAAAGTGAGGAGAGGTTATTCAGGAGAGGTTCCAATATTTTAGCACCCTAAAATCAAAACACTGTTTAACCAACCACATGAATACTGAAGTGAGTGAGGTTCCCGTGATCTCCAAATGGAAATTTGTGACCTTTAGACAAACACATTTTACCAAACTAAAAAGTGAGATCTACCTAAACATCTGTGGAAACTGATTTCTCAAGAGCTTTTTCGAAATGTTTAAATTGGCTCTACAAATGTTATCACAGTTTATCAGTGCATATGTGTTCGAAAGTGCAAATTTACAAAATTATACAAAATTAAACAAATTAAAAATTAAACAAAAGAAAAAAAGAGGAAAATCGAACTGAAAGTGTTTCACTAGAATCAATCCTGAATCTTTGCTTTATTCAAATTACAGTGAACATTGATCAACTAGTAACAGGAAGTTTGCATCAATCGTAACATTGATTTTTCGTCTCTAAAATGAAATGGTATATTAAACTTCCTAAAATATAAATTTTAATATAGGTTTTTGAATTATGGAATTCGTTTTCTTTCTGAAATATATCTCGCCCTAACATTCCTATCTTAAAGATTAATTTGATCTCAGTAATTAAAGGTTAGATCATTAGCAATGCGAAAATAAATATTGCATTAAAGCGAATATTTTTTGTTCTAAGGAATTCCGCTGTCGTACAGGTTACCAGTCACTGGATCAGTAGTAGACACGTTTGATGAAGAGTTTAGTTGGGATTGTAATTTTAAAGCATTTTCACAGTAAAACCTCAAAAACACCACTTTTTTCCATTTATTTAAAAAATTAATAGATTGTTTTTTAAAATCGTGAATTTTGGACATTAATTTATTTAACGTACTATCACTAAGCTAAATTCAAATTAAATAACTAAAACGAATTGAACTTGAGGTAAATAATACATTATAAAACATTAAATAGTTTAAATAAATAGTAGTTTAAAATATACAGAAAAAAATATTTTTATGTTCTTTTTCACATTCAAGTGTCATTATATAGAGAAAAAATAAAATTTCTCACGATTGAAAATGTTGTCTTTCAAATGAAAAAAATACTGATAAATAAATGTTGCAAGATTATGAAGAGTTTCAATTAACATGTCATTTGTATAGGGCTAAATATATTGATGTGATATAAAACTTCAAAATCCAAAAAAAAAAAAAAAAACCTCTAGTTATTAATTAAAGTGCATGAACAAAATGACATGTCTTTACTCAATTTTCCTCATGTTTATACAAAAATGTGTTCATAGGTTGTTTGAAACACTGTCCTGTGAGACTGAGAAAAAGTCAAAATAGTTAGGATTTTTTTTAATTCTCAGTCAAATTTATGGATTTGCATCTCACACACATCGCTTCAAACAAATCTGGAATCATTCTGTAAGACCAGAAGATTTTGGTTCAAATGAAAACTTGTGTCAATTTCTCCTATTTAATATAATTATATTTAATTAAAAAACAATTAAAACATACGCGATATCTGACTGTGCAAAGTGAGGAGTACGCAAGCACGACATTAAATAGCATATAGAGAGGAAAATGTGTTATAATTTTATTTTGGGATCACTTACATAATTCTGTAGGGCAAGTCGTAATGAGATACATTATATGAAGATTATTATTTCTCTGGTATCTGCATTCATTTTTACTATTATCTCATAAACCTTGGAAGCACGTGAATACGAAATATTACTTCTAAGTGATAAGTATGAAAAATGCGCAAATATCAAGTATTTTTCGAAAATTTTTGTTTTATGTTGTTTTTAGTGTTCAGATTTTTTTTTAAAAGGCTGTTTGAAAAATTCTTTTATTTGAATAACTTTGCATATGTTCAAACAATATTCAAGAATAATAATTGTTATCATAGGATCCAATTTCAGGCATTAGTAGAAAACTAGTTATATTCCTGTTTCCAACTGTTCGTTGTATAGAAAAAAAAAAGAATAGCTCTAAAAAATAAATTTAAATTTAAATGCATAATTTTCGTAATTTCACCCAATAGTTAACTTTTACATTTTACTTTTAAACATTTCTACTGAATCCGGAACCAGACTGGTGGTTTTATTTTTGGTAGTTTCAAGACCCAGCAATAAAGTAAGTTAATTTACTTTTAAATATTTTTCACACACACCTGGGAAACAACAAAATAATATATAAGGTATTATTAAAATATATTTTATAACTAACAAAACATTGAATTACTACTTTATCAAATGTAAACAAATAAAACAAATGAAGACTTTCCAACTGAACTCATGATATTATAACGTTTTTAAATTTTTTCCTACATTTAAAGTAATAATTCTCTACATTTTATCCCTCTACCTGTTTCAATTCGTGTATGAAAGATGTATTAAGTCAAAAGTTAAAACATCTCCAGAAATAAATGGTAGAAAACTACACCCTCATCAACTTTAATTCCCTTCACACTTCATTAATTACAACTGAAAATTTTTTATCTGAAAACTGAATTACTAGTTGTGGAAAGATAAAGACATTTCGAATACTCATACTTCTTCTGTGAAAGTAATTTCAGGTCCTATAATAAATTTTTTAGATAAGCTGAATTTGAACTGAAATGATAAAAAATGACCCGAGTATTGTGAGTAATGTTAATAAATGGTAACCATAATGAGAGAGTTTTATTTAAAGGGTGAGATACCTTTGACATAAAAAAATTCGTGAAATAATTAAAGTTTATTCTCTTAAATAACATTTCACATATTTATAGAAAATTCTGAAGGAATACTTAGTGGATTGAACTTTTTAAACTTCTGTTTGAAGAAATCAAGTCATCAGCTTTACTGATTTTAATTAAAAAATAGATACATATTTTCTGAGAATTTATGCATTGCACAACAAGACTCTTTTAATACAGCGCCAAGAATTTTTTTAATAATGAAAATATAGTAACTAATTAGAACAGTATACTATCGATGGAATCTTAAATTTTTTAATCATAAAATTTATGAGTATATATAAATAAATTAAATAAGTTAATATATAGATAAAAGTATAACACAGAAGTATTAGAAAAACACAAAAGAAATTTGTTTCAAAAACTTCATTGAAGTATTGAAAATTTTGCGTCATTTATTGTATTTATTTTGAAACGTTAAATATAAATAATAAAAAGATTTACGAAAATCTTTCCTGCGTATACAATGTTAAATTAACGTCGGAATTTTGAAAATTTTTTATTTCTGCATAATTAAAAAAAATTAAAACATTTTCCCATCTAAGTTATAAAAACAAGATAGAACCCGTCGAGTTTCGATGAAAGAAAATGTTTAAGAAGGAAATGTTCCATTTAATTGTAATAAACATACAAAATTAGTTATGTTAAAAAATGCCCCTTATATTCGTAATTTTAACACTTAAGTAAATGACATTTAACCTAAATTTATCAAAATACTTTTTTGATAAAACTGAGTTGTAGAAATTGTTAAAATTAAGCTATAATCATACATGTAAGGAGTAAAAATATTAAATGATCTACTATTATGACAAAGTTATCAATTTATCATCTTACTCTAATGTTTCAAAATGAAAAAAAATTATTCCATTTTGACTCAATTATAGAATCTTTTCCTCGTGAAATCTAAATCCACATCATTTTCACATTATCAAAGTTTATAATGCACTTTTCATATCTGTTTTCACCTTTTGAAAGAAATTGATATTTTAATTCGATCATTTAGAAATCATTTTAATTCAAAACATGAAGTTTGGATGCTTTTAGCTGAAGGAGATATTAAACTATTTGTAAGTATAGATGAAATTTTGTAAATGAAACCAAAATTTACCGAGTTTTATAACAGGCGATAATTTTTGACACATCACGTAATTTAACTAATTTTTTTTTTCACTTTTAATGAGAAAATAGCAACATAAAGATAAAGAGAAGTAACATAAGATAACAGAAATGGAGTATTTCTGTTGCCACAGTTAGATGAACAGCATTAAAATCTACAAAAAAATAATATATCAAAAACAAATTAAGATACAGCTTTGAAACAAATTGCATTTAAAAGTACATTTTTTTTCTCTATTCGATGATGTTAACATCGAAAATGTGCGATGTTTAGAACTTTAAAATTTTTCCGTAGAAAAATTGCAAAAATGAAATTTAATTTCAAATTTGAAAGTGCTGCCATTCGCAAAACGACGTATGCGTTAAGCACAGATGCTTTTGGCCTTTATAATGTAGATAATGTTTGATTCATTTTTTTCTGGCAAAACATGATTAAAATTAGGTGGGATATCAATATCTCATCGTTCTCTAAGTGGTTAAAATCTAATTAGGCTCCGCTACACTTAAACTCCCCGATCGCAAAATCCCATGTTAGCCTGCGGGGATAATATTTCCCCGCAGGTTATGAGGGACGATCACTCATAACCTAATGTAATTATTAAAATTCCGTTTAAACCAGCAGAATGTAAACGTTAGCTGCTAATGGTATGGTGTTTTTAAAAATTATATCTGTAAATTTTAAGTACATATAAAATACCTATAAACTTTGAAATTTTCGTTTTATAAATTTTTATCATATTCTTTAAGATACTTAAAATTTGCGTAGACAGTTTTTAAAAACGCTCATTATCGGCATCTGACATCTACTTTTTCATGGTGAAAATGGTATTTTAATAATTATATTAAGTAATGAATCATCGCGCTTCAAATTATTATATAGGTTAACATGGGATTTCGCGATTAGGAAGTTTCACTGCAGCTGCAAAAATAACCGTTTTGTACAAAAACTTATTCGAAAATGAATATATTAAGATAATGAACCATATGGCTATAAAATTCTTTTGTCTACCAATTTTGTTCTAACGGAAATTATAAAATGATAATTTGCATAAATGTAACTAGACTGTACTCTCTTAAAATGTCAGCCAAAAATAACTCAAGTGGAGCCG
The DNA here is from genome assembly GCA_964019185.1 of Maratus speculifer. Classification (NCBI taxonomy): domain Eukaryota; kingdom Metazoa; phylum Arthropoda; class Arachnida; order Araneae; family Salticidae; genus Maratus; species Maratus speculifer. The sequence continues at coordinate 182,756,881 of OZ025298.1, read as the reverse complement.
AAATTTGCTCATCTCAAGTTCTGAAAGACAGCTTCTCAAAAAGAGTTGAAACAACTCGAGTAGCGAGTTGTTTGTAAGTAATTTAAATCAAGATGAGTAGATTAAAAAAAGCAATTTAAATGAAGACGAGTAAAAGGTTTACAAAACAACTCATTCACGATCCACTAAATTACAGCTCTTTCCTAAGAAGCCAAATACACTCTTTCGTTTTACGAGTGTAGATTAAATTAATTAAGAGATCGATATTTTGGTTTCTTTACAATATAACAGATAATTACAATTTATTAAACTTAAGTATTTTGTGAGGATAAAAATGACTTTCTCCCGGCTTTTAATACATTGACGAATAAATACTGTAAAATATTTAATACATTGACATCCAAAAAAAGGAAAAAAGAAAAGAAAAAGAAGAAACAAAAAAGTGAAGATTTTATGATTTTGTTATCTGTCTCAAGATTTTAATTCTCATATTACATATTATCCCCCAAAATTACGTACCAATTACATCATTATTATTTCTCCCATTTGCTTTTAAAAAAATCATTACTGATCAATCAAAACTTTATACATAACGAAAAAACTGTAATGCTAATTTACATAATTAATTCGTTTAAAAATATTTTATTCAATTATAATTATCAGAAAATATAGAAACTGCTGGTGTGGTACAACCTTTTATCTTACAGAAAGTTAAAAACTTTAAAATTTTTTTTGAAAAAGAAATATATATTGGATTTTATAGTTAAAATGCTACACTAATAGCTTCTAATTTACATGGTTAATGTTTAATATTTGTAAAAAAAATTCTAATTACAAGTTGAGAAAATGCAAAGTAATTAGTTATTCTCTTTATCAGCGTTACAACTAAATAATAATTTCACTGCTCCATGTAATTTAGTCAGCATCAGACATTGTTAAAGACTCTGTAATTAGTAATTACCAATATCCTTTTAATGCTAATCATTTATTTTTATTTCACTTTATGCACAACAATAAAAGAGGCAAAGAGAGTTATAGAATTATTTGTACCTGTAAATACTAGCAACAGTTTCAATTATAGGAAATATATCTTAATTAAATATACCACTATATTATAGAAAGTTTCAATAACTTTAAAATATGTTATTTAAAATTTTTCCAAACTAGAAAACAGTAAAATAAAATTTCATAAAAGAGACTTCGAAACGCAATGGTTATATAAATTTAATTAACCAAGTGTAAAATTTGAAACGAGTGCACAAACATTTTTAATTTTTATTTTCTTTTTAGTAGATAGAGGACATTGGGTAGGGTTGACCCATTTTTTTACAGAATGATTTTTATTATTTAAATACTGAACATAGAATAACGTTCAATATATCATTTTATACATTATACAGAAAATTTTTAAAATAAGATTAGCAGAGAAGCGTAACAAGAAAAAATGTTTATTTAACTATGAGAAAGTAACTAGGCAAGGTTCTCCACATATTGTAGACTTCACCCACTCACCCCTTCTTTTCTATTGAGATATTTTTTAAGGGAAATAAAATCAGTTTGAATAAAGGTAAAATATCTTCATGCTACATAGTGTTATTATTGTGAAAATTATTTAGGAAATTGTGATGTGCAAACAAACCTGCTTAGACAGAATTCAAGATACAAGAAAAAAAAAAATCCATTTTAAACACCCACATTTTGAGACACTAGCTTAATTGATTTTTCCACACCTTTTTCAATCACCTGCATGAAACAAAGACTATTGCATGAATAATGAATAAGCTTTGTTTGCCAAGTATTTGTAAAACTCTGAAATTCTTTTAAATATGAAAACTAAAAGGTGGGTGAAGCATCTCTCCTGGTCAACTCTCTCCAGTCTCCCATACATATAAAACATGGTGATTGGCATTTATATATATGCATATATTTTTTCATTTTCATTACTTTTTCATAACAATTTTCTATAGTATTTTTAAATACTGAAATCTGCTTCATAAAATTCTATTATATTTTTTACCTGACAAATTGTTACAAAATGTTCCTAAGAAATACACTTTTTAATCAGAGTAATTGATTTTCCCACAACTGTTCCAATTATCCGCATGAAACAAACGCTATTGTATGAACAATAATTTAACTTTATTTGCAAACTATTGGTAAAATACTGAAATTCATTTAAATATGATAACTAAAGGGTATGTGAAGCATCTTTTCTGGTCGAACTCCTGAAGCTCCCGTTAACTCTTTAACACCGGCAGAAGGGAAATATTTACTGCCCTTAAATCCTGACCTAATAAAAGAGCGATATCGTAAAATGGATTCGTCCGTTTCTTGCATTTCTGTGTACTGTACTTGTTAATGGGAGAGGCGTGGTTTAAATGTCATGTTGATGTATGATTATTCTTTCCCTTCCCCCACATGTTTTTGCCAGTTGTTGTCGGAAACAAACAAGGGAGAATAGTAACCTGTTTATTTCTTTGAGTGTTAAGGGTGTTCTTATATCAAAAAGGGCAACTTCGTGACACATGCATTAATTTATTTTTGTTCGGAAATGCATGAAAATAGCAGGTGTTGTTATTCAGAAACTGTCTAATTGCACTCATTCTTTTGTTTTTTAAAAAACACAATAGATTTTTCATAACAAGCCTTCAAAGTTGACACTTTTGAGCATATTTCCTGACGAAAGCAGAAAAACCGGTCGAAAAGAAGGAGAAAAACGGGTGATTGCGTCATCGAAATAGCTTATAACTCGATAAATAATTTAATTATCATAAAATGGAAAAATAAGTTCAATTCGAAATCGCTTTCATAGTCAGGCATTAAAATTTTATAACTTTCTGTTAAAAAATGAATTTGTAAATGTGTCAAAACGTTTTTCGCTTGTTGAGCGGTTCAGTTAAGAACACCCTTAATTCTAGGGGAAAAAAAAATCATTTATTGCTTTCTTGTCTGGTAGAAAGTATTTATGCTGAAGTTTTAGAGTCTGTTTATAAATTTAAAAAAAATGGAAGAAAGGCTTCTAATAGTATTCTTTGACAAGTGCTTTTGTGCAAAACAGTTTTCCCACGACGCTCCGCATACTGCTAATTATGGGAGCATAAAAAGGGTAATAGTCATAGAACAACAAAAATTAATAGGAATGTTACAAAAAAAGATATTGTATCTTTAAAAATATATCATCAGGAAAAAAGTGGGCAAACATTTTACGTGTGCATAAAATAAATATACAAAAATAATATAAATATCATACATACAATAAACCCAGCTGGAGAAAAAACCCAAAAGGGGCAGTTTTTTTCATTCCAGTTGGGTTTATTATATTTATTGTATTTATGTCTGTATAATATTTGTACATATCTTTAACCGTTGAATGCACGCATTCAACGGTTATTCAACGGAATTCAACACATTCTTGCCTTAATATTTTCATTATAATGTAAGTATTTTGGTATCATCTATTAGAGTATGAAATGAAATGAAAAAAAAAAAAAAAAAAAAAAAGGAAATTGGCTTATTTTAGGACTGGATTCACACTTATCTTCAGAATTTAAAATTCAGAAATTTTTGAAGAATGTTTTTAAAAAAGGTAATAAAGCTTTTACAGTACAATTTAAGAACAAGCCTTTATAAGGTGATTCTAATATATATATATATTTTCCTTGCTCAAAATTTCAGACTTCTTCTCTCTTTTTTTCTTAATTTAAATGCCTTACATCATGATTTTTATTTGATTATTTCACTCATGACAATTTTTTTACTGCTTCCCACCGAAGATTGTGGTTCAAAACGTCAATTTTGATAATATTTTCAAAAATAACGCATGTTTCTATCGAAAAATGGAAAATACTATTCGCTTTCATAATTTCTGAATAAAGGCAACTACACATGTCATGCTCTAAGATTAAAAAATGACTAGAACAGTTAGAATAGTTCTTCAGAATTTAAAACTAGTGAGTAATACATGTGATTTATTAAACACTATTAAAACTATTCTTATGTCCAAATACAGAGTGTCCAGCAAAAAACACCCTGATTTTAAAATTAAATTTCTCAAAAACAAAGATCGACAGAACTATGCTGTAAACGGTTTGTTTATTAGGTAAGCTGTAAAAATCTTATACAGAAGTTTCGAACGGTGAATATTTTGAAAAGATTGTGTTCTGATTGCAAAGAATGCTTTGATTTGACATTTTTCTTGTTTTAGATTGCTTGCAGAGATAGAGTTTTTCGGCTTACAGTGCTATAGTTTAACGATTTTTCGAACTAAATTTCTTCAATTTCGGAATTTTAAAAATTTAATTCCAAAAATCTTTAAACTATGGCAATTTAAGCCGAAAAACTCTATCTCTGCAAGCAATCTAAAACAAGAAAAATGTCAAATCAAAGCATTCTTTGCAATCAGAACTCAATATTTTCCAAAGATTCACCGTTCGAAACTTCGATATAAGATTTTACAGCTTACCTAATAAACAAACCGTTTACCGCATAGTTCTGTCGATCTTTGTTTTTGAGAAATTTAATTTTAAAATCAGGATGTTATTTCCTGGACACCCTGAAACTACTTATTTACACGCTCAAGGAGTTTGGAATGTGATGCAGAATTATCTATAAAAAATGCACTTTTGAGCAGGGAAAAATTATCAAAGTTCTTTAATTTTCTTTATTATTTTAAGTTATTGATAATCCTTAAATTGCTAGCTGTGGACACAGTGGATTTATAAAATAAAATTGCAATGACAATGTATGGTTTATATCCAGATATTATCATAAATTTATAAATTATATGAATTATAAAAAAGGCAACAATGGTACAGTTTTAAACTCTCTTACAAACAGTTGAAAATTCCATTTTTACTTTCGTAAGTTATGAGTAGATTCTTTTTTCCATAAAAAGTAAAATTTTTTATCATACTTTTACCGCCAAATTCACAAATTGTCTAAACTAAAACTATTTTTACCCTTAAATAGTTCCTCTTTTAGATGTTTTATTATATTGCATAATAGAAAGAATATTAATTATACATTGGAACATCTCCCTATATTTTTGTTTTAATTTATAAATATTTTAATACAAAAATAAATAACGCTTTTAAGTTTGAATATTTTTACTAATTGCCAAGACTGTCTCTAATAAATTAAAAGACAGATCAAAGAAATCAGATTTCATCTGAAACAGGGTTGGAAAAAAATCAGGTTCTTTCGAAACCCCCCCCCCCCAAAAAAAACCGGTTTTTTGGTTTAAACCAGTTTTGTTTTGTTTAAACCTGGTTTTTTTAAAAAACATTCTTTCTTATTACATATACATGCATATTTATTCATAAAAAAACATTATTGGATTATAAGTAGTGTTTTAAACATTATAATATTGGATTTATAAGTAGTAAACTTCATTTTAAAATAATTTAAATTAAATAATTATAGTAAATGTATGTAGAAAATTCAAAAAAGAAATTTTAATTTAAACAATATATTTGCATACAGTCTTATGCTCAGACAGTAAACTACTCTATACAATGAAACATTGATAATAATATAAATAATAATTTATAAACAATCTTTTGATTATTAATAATAAACACTTGGATATAGATCGATAAAAATAATATTCTTTTCCACAGTTATTCGAATACTTTTGGGGAGTTAATTTTTGGAGTGACAATTTGAAGTCAACATTTTTGGTCATTAGATTCAGTCATAACAAGGAAAAAAATAATATCGTTATAATTAAAATGCTATAACTAGCACCCAGTCTTTGAATGCTTTCTTATTCAACTTTGTGTTTTGATTTTAATTTTTCAAGATAATCTCCCCAATCAAGAAAAATTTCTTTTACAGATGAACATAATCTTAGAAAGCATAATGATATGTTATTAATTACGATAATCTGTGTTTTTTTAGAAAATAAAATATTTTATACAAAAAAATTGAATATTTAAAGTCTATTTTATGTTTGGTCAATTCACACGTTTGAAGCTTTTTCTTTAAAGCAATAGATATGTTCACCAACACATACTGATATTAGTCCTACACATTAAAAAAAAAAATAAATAAATAAAATAAAATAAAAATAAAAAAAAATCCTAAATTGATTATATTATATGCATATTGCTGAAATAAAGTTTTAAAAGTAAATATTATTTATATCCAATTTTCTGGAACATGTAAATTAAAGAAAAAAAAGAGAAAATTTCATTAGATTTTTTCTAAAAAAACATTTTTTTTTTTGAGAAAAAAAACCAATTGGTTTAAACCATGGTTCAAACCTATTTTTTTAAACCAGGGCTGTCCAACGCGGCGCCCTTTGAGGCTTTTCTTGGCGCCCTTTTGAAGTTTTTCTGTTTGCATTTTTTTTAAATAAAATTCTATTTTAAAGGATACTTTGTTTAAAACCCTTAATATTTTCTTAAAATACTTTTAAAGTGTAAGTGTATTTCACACTTCAAAAAGGAAAACGTACTTTACAGTGTTATTGCGTTTCTTCTTTATTTCATAGTTATTCCTTATAAAGCATTTTACGAAATTATGATGATGAGAATTGATAAAAATTGGCAATAAGTTTTAAATATATAAGAAGGTAAAACGTAAAAAAAAATAAGCATCCTACCATCATGCATGGAAGTTAAACGACTTTACTACTATTGTTGATATTGATTCAACGGCCTATTGTTTTATAAGACGGGAAAAATTATGCCTTTTTCCCCTCAGACCACTGAAATTTTAGGCAATTTCATCCATTCTGTTTTTTAAAAATTCTATAATATCGTTTGAAATGATTTCCATCAGTTAATGCTCTTTCATGCCATCTCTTTGTAACTACCCATGGATTGGCCACTATATCATGCTTGTCTTTGTTTCTGTACTTTTCATACTGACAAATTTGCGTCTCCAAAATAAATCTAGGAAAACTTTTATCGTTTTAAAAGAAAACCCAACAATGTGTCTGGATTATCTTTTTATTTTAATTATAAGCAAGATTTAAGTTTCTAGCTCTTTCCACTTCAAAAATTTTTGGAAACAGCCTCTCACATAAAAATGTATATGATCCAAAATTTACTACTATTTAAAAGTTTTTTTATTTTTTAATTAAATAATTCTTTTTCATGTAGCTTTAGATTGATAGGATTTTTATGTCTTCTCCTGCTAGATGCATTTGCATATGTGTTTGGTCCTAATATTGTGAGATAATTTTTTTGCATGTTTTGAATCATGTTCATAATGGCGCCCCTCGTTGCTCAGTGAGAGTTGAGATGCGTCTCTACTTAGCAAAAGGTTGGACAGACCTGGTTTAAACCATGCCAACCCTGATCTGAAATATTTTAAATTTTCCTCTGAATTGACGTGCATTACCAAAATTAAATTGAAATAAATCCAAAAAATTCCATAATCCAAGGACATAAAAGAAATCTAAATTCGTTTTAAAGATTGGAAATTATACTAAATCTAGATATGAATGTTTAACACAATAAAAAAAATCTATTTCAATTTATCCATATTGTAAACAAAAAATTAATCAAATTTCATTTATTTATTTATTCTTCTATAGTAAAAAAAAACTAGCCTTAAAAGGAATGACTCCTGGAATGATGCTGATGTGGAAGATTTCCGGAACTAACGAATCCGGTTTGTCCACTCCTTCCATGAGTCGAATAGACCAATCAGGAAAGGACTCCGTCTATGCATCGCCGTATGGGTTACCATAAAGAGAGGAAAGGTTACCATCGCCAACAATCGCCAAGTTTGTCGCCAACTTGGCGATATATCGCCAAATTTAGCGACCAAAATTAGTTGTCAAAAGTGACGCCAACTTGGCGATAACTGTAATATTTCGCCAAATTTGTTATTTCTTTACAACACCAGTCGTGTTACACAAGATTTGAAAGGTCTGCAATTGCTTATTCATATTATGGGTGTCTTGTGTGTCACCCCCACACTCTGCCCCCCAGGGGGGCACATTTTTAATTTCTTTACAACACCAGTTGTGTGACACATCATTTGAAAGGTCTGCAACTGCTTATTCATATTATGGATGTGTTGTGTGTCATCCCCCACTCTGCCTCCCAGGGGGGCACATTTTTAATTTCTTTACAACACCAATTGTGTGACACATCATTTGAGAGGTCTGCAACTGCTTATTCATATTATGGATATCTTGTGTGTAACCCCCCTCTGCCCTCAGAGGGGTCTCATTTTGTAATTTCATTACAACACCAATTGTGTGACACATCATTTGAAAGGTCTGCAACTGTTTATTCATTTTATGGATGTCTTGTGTGTCGCCTCCCACTCTGCATCCCAGGGGGGCACATTTTTAATTTCTTTAAAACATCAGTCGTGTGACACATCATTTGAAAGGTCTGCAACTGCTTATTCATACCATGGGGTATTGGCGAGCGCAGCAAGCAGGGGTAGCCAATAATTTGGAATCGCGAAGCGACTAAGCGGGGGGTTGGCGAGCATAGCGAGCAGGGGGGCGGGCCCCCCCTAGTTTTGTAAAAGAAAATACTCTCAGTTTTTTAAGTTTTTTGTTTTAAGTTTTCCTTTTAAACCAAGTATTCAATGTGGCAGCACTGACAATAATCCTCATGGGACAATAATCGCTAGGAAATAAAGATGTAATTAATTCATCAATAATGAAGAAAATCTTCTCCGTGAAAACCAGTTCAGTTGCAATTAATTGGTTGCTAGTGAAATTTTTTTTTTTCTTTTTAAAGTAAGTATGTAACAAAATATTTTGTTGTTGAAATTTTTTTTTTTTTTTTTTTTTTTTTTTTTTTTAGGACCGCACTTAATTTAAATGTACCACATGGTGACTAACATTTATATATATGTGACATTTTGAGATAACAGCCATTAATATTATTTGCAAGTTTCCCCATGTTATGTCGCAGTAGTCGAGGCGAGATAAAAAATTCAGTAAAATAATAAAAGTAAAAACTTCTCTGAATTCCACAAATGCTGCTCCAAAAGATTTATCTAAATGCAATCATATGCAGAGGGGAAATGCTCTTTCCTTCCGAAGCAATATTCCATAAAAACATTCGTCTAGCTTTTAAATCGTTCAAACCCGACAACATCGAATAAAAATATTCCACACATCTCTGGGCCTCTTCACTCAAGTCAATAATAAAAAGCTTCGAGAACTTTCTCTAATCTCTAACCATGATTTTCACATGTAAACAGAATTCATGCCCATCGTCGAGATTAATTTCATTTAGACGATAATTTTTAACTAAAAAAATTATTATTTAACTAATTTATAATCGAACACTGAATTCGATATCCTGCAGACGACATTTAAAAAAAAAAAAAAAAGAAAAGAAAAGAAGAAGAAGAAAGAAAGAAAGAAAGAAAGAAAAGAAATGAATTTATTGATACGCACAAAATGAAACGTTGAAGGGAAAATAAATAAATAAAAAGAATGATATTTTTTCAAAGGTATGGTTTTGAAGTAAATTTAATAGGACTTTCTTAAAAAGGGTTGATAAAAACAAGGGGAAAATGAATTTTATTTGGAATATTAAGAAATAAAGATTAATTAAGAATATTTTTAATTCAGAGGCTTTTTTTAATTTACACATATTGGAATAAATGTTTTTAAGGCGAATTAAGAATTTATATCGTTTCCATAAAGATTAATAGATTAGATCTAGTAACAGGATTTTAATTTAATAAGTTGAACTAAGTACGGAATATTGTTAAAAGGAAATTAATATAGTATAAAGTTAATTTTGGCGAAAACAAAATAAATTTGTAATATTATCCATCCTCCCCAAAACTTTGTATGAAATTGATAGTTAAATAAAATATAAGTTCAGACAACAGAAATCTAATAACTAAGAAATTTAAATTTTGGAAAAAACTGTCAAACCCTGGAAGATAAAAGATGGAAGAAAAAGAAAATTAACGCAATATAAAAAATAATAGCAATTAAAAAATAGTTAAGAGCAAATTAAATAGAGTTAAAATTAGGTAAGAGCATTTCCCTGAAAGAAATACAATAATATTACAATATCACTTACCATTTGTATGTTCATATGAGATAATATATACAATAACAGTAAAAAGGTTATAAATATTAATAAGCAAGAGATAAAAAATATAATAAAAACAATAAAAACACTTTCTCATGGAAGTTTAAATAATTACAGTAAGTTAATGAATAGTATATATATATATATATTATATATATATATATATATATATATATAGTTATAAACATTAATGAGCAAGAAATATTTAAAATATAATAAAAACAATAAAAAATCTCTTACATGGGAGTTTATAGAATTTCAATGACTTAATCTGTAGTTATTTCAGTTCAAAAATTAAATTTATTAGATACAGTCCTTATAGTAAATAAAGTCTTTAAAGGCTACAATATATGTTCTTTTCAAACTTAGTGGACTACATACAGTCCTTCAATTCAAAAGTCTTTAAATAGTTTTAAAAATGCAATTCTTCAATGTAGTTCACTAGTAAATTGTATAATTTTTGTAAATCTAGTTTAAATCTTTGGTTAGATCCAACATCTTTTAATAAATGATGTGCTCAATTTGCAATAATAAATAGTATCACTCTTCAACATTAGTCATAAACAATGTAGAAAAATTTAAAGAATAATAATAATAACAATAATAATAAGTAGTATAATAAAAATCAAAATTTATAGCAACAATAATAATTTAATAATTCTACATAACCTAATATTCTCACTAAGAGTGCAATTTATACTATATTTCATTACAGAAATCATAATGATAATAATAATTAAACAAAGGTGTAATCAAAAGAAAATATCACGATTTGTATATTATTGATAGGGGAAATATTGGTTGAGGATAAAAATAACTGTATAGCAATTAAATAGTTTTCTTATCTTCTAATAGTAAAAGAAAGTATTTTTTGCTAGCCGAAAGTATACATAAAAAAATAATATTTCCAAAATTCAATTAAATTAAATCTAACTACTTCGAAAATGGACTTTCAACCAGTATTTCTTTACAATTCTTCTCTGATACTCTTTTACAAAATTGTCAAGTTTGATTATAAGTTATCATATATCAAATGTAGAGTAATGTTTTATCTACACATGATCGATAAATTTTAATAATAAAACAAATAGGAGTAAAAGGTGTCTTTCTTAATTGATAAATGGAAATAAAGATAATTTACTACTTTTAATTTCTGTAGTTTTCAAAATCACTGAAAATCACGTATCAAGTTATAGGTTTGTGTAAAATCATCAAATTTTATAACTGTTTCCATATAAATATCTGTTGAATAAATAGCATAATACTAATGTAAAATAAATGAGTAAATATAGTTAGAATTAAATACACTTAAAATTAATTTATCAATATCAATTTGAAAGTTTCTACAATCAAAGTGTACAATTTATGCCTGCATAAGGTGCTCCATTTAACCCCAAAAACAAGTACCATTATTGTTGCGCACCAAAAACATACCTGCTAATGTTGAAAATTAAGGTGATAAAATATTTAAAGAATAATAACTAAAATTTAATCTACTGTCTTGACTTTAGTTTGATCTAGTGATTGTGATTGTATTTGAGGTTTTATTTATTTTTTGAGGTTGCTCATGAAACAATTTAAAATATTCTGGTGTAAAATAGGGTATTAGTTTAGAAACATGCCCAATAACTGAATACTGAAAAGTGTCCTGTCTCATAATTAATTTTATCTATTTCATAAGTTACATCAGAAAGTTTATTTATAATTTTGTATGGTCCAGAGAAAGTGGGTTCTAATTTTCGAGTGTTAGGGCGTTTAAACTCTTCATAAATTACAGAATCATCTTGTATTTTTAATGGGGATTCGACAAAGTTTCGATCATACAAATTTCATCATCTTTTACTTTTAAGGTGAAATTCACGAGTTCGCGCTTTTGCAATTTTGAGGCCTTTGTCTACTGGTTATGTTTCCCTTCTGGTTGTCTCACACAAAACTATTACCCACCTTTTTAAAAACCTTAATCAGAATTTTCGTGAAATTTGTAATTATATTTCGCTGTTATTTTTAACCAGAAATTTTATCTAATAAAAATAGAAATTGTAAACATCATAGTTATGCCGTAACTTTGAATCAACTTTTTAATTCTATGATTTTATAAATCATAAATAGATACACAAATTTTTAATGATAGATAATTTCTTAATTAAAATTACAAAATTTACTGAAAAAATTAATTATATTTATCGGTCAAAACTCTAGCAGCAGCTTTGTATAATTCTATCTTTGTTACTGAATTTATATAAGTTATGAGAATCCGGGAACTATAGCTTACTGCCACCTGAAATTCTAACAAATAAAAGAAAAAGCATAAAAGTTAACTTAGTTTTCAATTCAAATATCTAGTAGTAGGAACATTATCATGAAAATACTGCATTCTGAGAATAATACTTTATAACTAAGAAATAGAAAAATAATAGAAAATGTACTTTTTAAAAATAAACTTGGAGTTCTAAGTTCTTTTATACTTCCTTATTATTACAAACTTACCTTTAATCGTGCATAGAAATATCATTATAGTCTTTAATAAGCAACAGTAATATCTTAAGAACATCATACTTCTGTATAAATTCTTTAGAAAAACATGTTTTCTCTCCAACAAGTAATAATAATAAAAATAATACTCATAAATAGATAAGTAAATAAGACTCAGAGACAAATGATCAAATAAATAAACCTGATAAAGAGAGAATAATTAATCGAAATAAATACATAAAAAAGTATAAAAAAATAATAATCAAAACACTACGAAAAAATTTTCACCAGAAATCCTAGTGGCCACAAATATCTCGAAAAATATCTTTTCATTCACCAAATAACAAGCAATTGTCTCGTAAATTTTTTCTTCTTCTTTTTCACCATCACAAGGAATGTTTAGTTATCAATCGGCGGCTATAAAATTGATCTTAGGAATCGTGTAACTTCTTTAAAAAAGCTAACAAAATCTCTCAGAGTAGTGTCTTTCCAAGCATAGATTTGAAGCACTTTAGAAAGAACATTTCTTTTACTTTAGTTAAGTAAGAAATTAAGGCTATTTTTGCTCAAGAACATTCACGACAAACCGTTTTTCGGCGATCGGTAAACCTATCATCATTTCGTTCAACAACAGATTTTATCATCATGCCAAAAATATCATATAGAATGCCCTTCAGACCATAGAATTCATTCAAACTTCGGCGATAGCATGTTCTTCTTCGCTCCGGTTACACTTAAAATCCTATGCGACTTCTTTAATTTATTGTGAAATTTTGAGATAGGACCCATTAATATTATTTGCAAATTTCCCCATCTTATGTCACAGGAGTCGAGGCGAGATAAAAATTAAGTAATATAATAAACGTAGAAACTTCATTAAATTCCAAAATTGCTGCTCCAAAAGATTTATTTAAATACAATCATATGCAGAGGGAAAATGCTCTTTCCTTCCGAAGCAATATTCCATAAAAAAAACATTCGTCTAGCTTTTAAATCGTTCAAACCCGAAAACATCGAATAAAAAGATTCCATCCATCTCTGGGCCTCTTCACTCAAGTCAATAATAAAAAGCTTCTAGAACTTTCTCTAATCTTTAATTTTATTTGGAATATTAAGAAATAAAGTTTAATTAAGAATATTTTTAATTCAGAGCTATTTTTTTAATTTACGCAGATTGGGATAAATGTTTTTAAGGCTAATTAAAAATTTATAACGTTTCCATAAAGATTAATAGATTAGATCTAGTAACAAGATTTTAATTTAGTAAGTTGAACTAAGTACGGAATATTGTTAAAAGGAAATTAATATAGTATAAGGTTAATTTTTGCTAAGAAAAAAATTGAAATGTATATATATATATATATTGTAGTATTTCTCTAATTTATTCTCACGCGCGTGTTTCGTTTCTAATTATCACTCCATTGATGAAGGAAACGCTATTTTGAAAGAAAAGAATTTATGCCAGCCGCATGGCAACAACAACTGCATAGCAACAAACGATGTTATCTTTACCTATTCATTATTCTTTTTCTTGGTGCATTATTTTTTGTGAGTCTTGTGAAATGTATTATTAAATTTTATGTGGTTGTTTTAAATGCGTTAATTATTCAATAATACGCAAACACCCACTAAAATGGTGACCTATGGAATAACGCAAATTAAAAGAATCCCGTAATGAGTGAGTAATATTTCATTTTATTTAAAAAAAAAATGTCAGATGTTAACGCAGTTCGTATACCACCATATAACTTTAACGATGTTAGTTTGTGGTTCGCCATGTATGAACATTCATTTGAATTAGCGAATTCTAAGCCTATAACAGAAAGTCGCACAAAATTTAATTATATTTCGGCTAATTTACCTCCAGATGCCGCATCTATTGTACGAGATTTAATTATCAAACCATCAGATACTACACCATATGAGGATTTAAAAACTGAATTAATTAAACAAAAAAGCGATTCTTCACAATCTGAAATACGAAAATTATTGTTGGGGGAACAACTTGGTGATCGTAAACCCAGTGATCTTTTAAGAGTTATGCAAAGAAGAGCAGAATCCCACAATGTATCTGACGAATTGATGTTGGAATTATTTCTTTCGCATTTACCGTCATATGTACAAAGCATTTTAGCCGCTATTTCGCCATTGACACTTGATAAAGCATCCGAAGTATCGAATATTAGAATATAATCCCATTGCAGTAAATGCTGTTTCAATAGAACCAAATATTAATTCTAAAATTTTAAATGAAATTAAAAAGCTTAATGATCGAATTAATCAGCTAGAGTTACGCAGGTCACGCAGCCCTTTTCGTCGACGTTCATTTGGAAGAAAACGTAGCGTTTCAAAAGATTCCAAAGGACAATGTTGGTACCACGAAAAATTTGGCGAAAATGCCAAGAAATGCTCTGAACATTGTTCATTTTCAAAAAACACAGACGGCGAGGTGTAACGGCGACAACCACCTTGCATAAAATATCTCGTCGCCTCTTTCTAAAAGATAAAAAGACAAACATAAATTATTTATGCGACACAGGTTCAGACATAAGCATTATTCCAGCATCATTCGCCCAGAAGAAAAAAGCTCCTTTTATGACTCTTTCTGCAGCGAATACTTCAAAAATCAATGTATATGGAGAAAGGCTTCTGACGCTTGATTTTAATCTACGAAAAACTTTTCGCTTCCCTTTTTTAATAGGTGACGTCACCACTCCAATTATTGGTGCAGATTTCCTATATCATTTTAATCTAATTCCAGATCTTCGAAATAAAAAGCTGGTGGATAATGTTACAAATTTAGCCACTCCAGGTCATCTATCTACAGCATCTGTTCATTCCATCAAAACGGTTTCGGGAAACAGTATTTATCATAAATTACTACTTCAATTCCCTGATATAACCAAACCTCCTCGTGCTGATCAACCAATAAAGCATTCTGTATTCCACCACATAGAAACTACCGGATCTCCTGTACATGCCAAACCAAGAAGATTAGCTCCAGATAGATTAAAAATAGCCAAATCTGAATTTCAACAAATGCTTGATCTTGGTCACATACGGCCATCGAAAAGTAATTACGCCTCACCACTTCATATGGTTCAAAAAAAAGATACTACTGATTGGAGACCTGTCGGTGATTACAGAGCACTTAATGCACAAACAATAAAAGATAATTATACTATTCCAAATATTTTGGATTTTACTTCAAATCTTCACGGTACCAAAATATATTCCCATCTTGATCTCATAAAGGCTTATCATCAAATACCAATTCATCCAGATGATGTGCATAAAAGTGCCATCGGTTTCCCTTCGGTTTATTTGAAAGTACCAGAATGCAATTTGGCCTTTGCAATGCAGCTGCTACATTTCAACGATTCATGGATCAAATTACATGAGATCTTCCATTTGTTTATGTATTTGTTGATGACATCCTGATAGCATCTCGTACAGAAAAAGAACATCTTGAGCATCTAAGAATAATATTTCAACGTTTACAAGAATACGGATTAAGCTTAAAACCTTCAAAATGCACTTTCGGCGTATCATCAATAGAATTTCTAGGTTTTAAAGTATCTGAATTTGGCATTGAGCCCCTACCAGATCGCGTAGATTGCATTTTAAAATTTCCTCAACCTACTACCCTTACACAATTAAGACGTTTCTTAGGGTTATTTAATTATTACCGTCGATGTATCCCAAAAGCTGCTCACATATTGGCTCCATTAAATAAAATTTTGGAAGGAATAAAAAATTCTAAAAAGTCTAAAAGACGCTCTGAAAACAATTCACATGACTCAATTCAATGGACAGAGGAGGCTGAACATGCTTTTAATGACGCCAAACAAGCTTTAGCTAATTCAACTCTCCTACGACATCCTATTCCTGGAGCAAAGTTAAGTCTTTGGGTTGATGCAAGCGACAAAGCCGTTGGCGGTTCTCTTATGCAGCTTAATGAAAAGCATTGGGAACCCATTAGCTTTTTATCAGTCAAGCTTTCAAAAAGTCAGCAAAAATGGTCTACATATGACAGAGAGCTACTGGCAATGTATACATCAGTAAAGCGCTTTCGACACATGCTCGAAGGAAGGTGCTTTATCATATACACAGATCAAAAGCCTCTCATATACGCCTTCAAGCAAAATCCAGATAAATGTAGTCCTCGATAATGGCGACATTTAAATTACATTTCTCAGTTTAGTACAGATATACGTCATGTAAGCGGCAACGACAACACGGTTGCTGATGCACTATCTCGAATTGAAGTAGATCAAATCTCCAGCTCATTTTTAGACTTTGAAGAGTTTGCAAAAGCTCAAGAAGATGATATAGATCTACGCAACTTGCAAAATGATAGCAAATCTTCTCTTGTATTTAAAAGCATGCCATCTCCAATGTCTGCCACAGAATTGATTTGTGATGTATCAACAGGTTCACCGAGGCCATTCGTACCAGCTACTTTTCGAAGAACGGTATTTGAACATTTCCATAATTTAGCTCATCCAGGAGTTACAGCATCCTTAAATCTTATTGCATCACGATATGTATGGCCAAATATGCAGCAAAATGTAAAAGAATGGGTCAAAAGTTGTAGTGCCTGCCAACGATCAAAAATACACAGACACACCAAAACGCCTCTAGGTACTTTCGCATTACCCGATGCTAGATTTTCACACATTCACATAGATTTGATAGGTCCGTTATCTCCATCAGATGGAAATGTATACTGTTTAACAATGATAGATCGATTTACAAGATGGCCAGAAGTGGTACGTTTAAAAGATATAACTGCAGAATCAGTTTGTCGTGCCATTTTTGATGGATGGATATCTAGATTCGGTTGTCCACTCATAATTACAACCGACCAAGGTAGACAATTTGAATCAAATCTGTTCAAAGAAATGACAAAATTTTTGGGTACAAATCGCATACGAACGACATCATTTCATCCTCAAGCAAATGGTTTAGTTGAGCGGTTTCGCAGAGTATTAAAGAGCGCCTTAAAAGCTCACGAACATAATAAGTGGACCGAGAGTTTGCCTGCAGCTCTACTTGGGATAAGATCTGCTGTAAAACCTGATATAAAAGTTTTAAGTGCTGAATTAGTTTATGGAATTCCACTCACACTACCGGCCGAAATGTGCTCAGAAATCCCATCTTTGGTATCCTGTGACAATAATTTCATTCAACAATTGAAAGAAAGAATGAATAGTTTAAAACCTACATTTACATCTACTCACGGACATTCAAAAATTTTTGTTCATCCTAAATTGAAAGATTGCACACATATGTTTCTCCGATTAGATAAAATCCTTCCATCTTTATCTCAACCTTATTCTGGCCCTCATGAAGTTACATCAAGAAATGATAAGAACATAACCATCATTGTAAATGGAAAGAAAAGTTGTGTCTCACTTGACAGAGTTAAACCTGCATTTTTGTTCAATGATTTACCAAATAACGCAGATAATTTTGAAACTAAAAGTGTTCCAGCAGATAGCCAGCCAATAAAATCAGGACCACTAACTACCAGATCAGGTAGACAAGTAAGATTTCCTAAAAGACTAATAACCGAAATAAACTTTATTTCATATAGTTGACTTTCCTTCAAAATATATTGTATTATTTACATATGTATTATACTTCACATTGCTTTTTGTTGTATCGTTCCTTCGTCACTGGGGGGATACTCATGTAGTATTTCTCTAATTTATTCTCACGCGCGTGTTTCGTTTCTAATTATCACTCCATTGATGAAGGAAACGCTATTTTGAAAGAAAAGAATTTATGCCAGCCGCATGGCAACAACAACTGCATAGCAACAAACGATGTTATATTTACCTATTCATTATTCTTTTTCTTGGTGCATTATTTTTTGTGAGTCTTGTGAAATGTATTATTAAATGTTTATGTGGTTGTTTTAAATGCGTTAATTATTCAATAATACGCAAACACCCACTAAAATATAATTACTGTACTATAACATTTTTCAAAAGTATTTTTAAATACTGAAACCTACTTACTTAAAATTCTATTATATTTTTTAATCTGAAAAGATCTTATGAAATGTTCCTTAAAAATACATTTTTTAATCTGGAAACTCAGATTAATTGATTTTCCCCCAACTGTTCCAAATACGCGCTTGAAACAAAGGTTTTTTGTATGAATAATTAATTAGTTTTGTTTGCAAACTATTGGTAAAACACCGAAACTCTTTTAAATATGATATCTAAAGGGTAGGTGAAGCATCTCTTCTGATTGATCCTCTCCAGTTTCTCCTACTTGTAAAACACGGTGACTGTCATTTATATATACGTATGTTTCATTTTCACAGCTGTATCTTAACACTCTTCAAAAATATTATGTTCAATTTTTACTACATAGATACAGTCATGATAAAAAATCAATATTATTTGATCCCAATGAGTTTTCGTTTTTAATATTAGGAATACCAATAAATATTATCCGTGAAGCAACAGATATTGCGCACAGTTCGATGAAGATTCAGTCTCAACTCAATGACATGCTTTAGAGTAAACAATCATAATACATTATCTTGTAGATAATTTAGCAGAACTGAATGTTGAATATTATGAAAATTTAATTTTATTTGTTCCTTTGCTTTAAGTACTCAGTATTTTATTAGTTAACCGCAACTAATAATACAGAAAAAAGTCTGTTTTTAGTAATACAAATTACAGCAATAAATAAATTAATCTTACGACAATTTCAAGTTGATTTGAACCAAACATTCATATGGAAACTGGATACCCGAGTTAAAATTTGAGATGCACTGTACAGATTAACAATTGAATTATTTGTGTCTAGGCAAGAAAAAAGCTCAGTGATAGCGGTACATTGTAAAAAAAAGAAAAAAGAATCTGTAATTCTACAAAGGTAAAGTTTCAAGAATTTTATCTGTATAATGTACAAAAAAAAAATAAATAAATAAAGTAAATATACAAAACTAGTTGTAATATAAAAAACTTGTTTTAAACCCGGATGTAACTGTAACCCGAGTTGATGCTACATAAAAAGTTCTAAGCATTCCAGCTTCCTGAGAAATTATTACTAACCTTAAAGAATTTTGGATTTACACTGAAAACATATGTCAGTTATTCTAGTTTTTGGTTATGAGTTGTTATTGTTGCACTTATGTAAAAGTTGGTTTTAGTAATCCCTGTTTCATTAAATAAGAAAAATAAAAAAAACAATGTTTTTACAGATATATATTTTTTTAAGTTTGTTTATTACTGAACGCCTCCTATTATGTACGACATGGATTAAACATTTATATTCCTGTACCCATTACAAAAAAAATTTTAAACGAAATTTCAGTTTTACAATTTTTGGAACTGCAATTTTTATGCTATTAAACATCCCGCATGTTAAATTTTTACACCGTTGCGTAAAATGTGCACTTTTTAATAAATTTGTTTCAAATCTTTATCACAAATTGTTTTCAAATTTTAATTATTGTTAAAGTCTTTATTACTCTTTTTTGTCATCGTGGCAACAGGAGTATTCCTATTTTGGACATTAAACTTGGACCAATCATAAAACGAATAAAATAAAAACCAGAAGTTTTACAATTTCGGAAATTAAACTTAGACCAATCAGGAAACGAACAAAATAAAATAAGTTGCGGAATTTAACCAGTAAAAAAATTCAGATGTGCTTCAGATTTTCCAATTCTCTATCGAGGACAACAACTATTTTCCAAATAGTTAAAAGAAAAAAAAAGAAAGAGAAAAGAAAAATAACCTGGAGTGTAAAAGTGAATTTTTCTTAAGGCAATATTTTTTTGGCCCAATATTTAAGTTTTGTGTTTATATTTTTTAATTTATTGAAAAAAGGGACAGTATCGCAAATATTTACGTCGATAATACAGTCTTGTTTTTTCATGCCTATTGGTCTCCTGTTTTCATAAATTATCGTTAAACCTTTTATCTCATAATGCAAAAGAAACGTTATCTGTTTTTCTCTAATCTAAAAAAAATGTTCATTTTGTCTTTACAGTAAAATACTCTAATAATGTGTTTTACCTTTCCAAAAACATTATTGAAAATCGTTGCTGTTTTTTTTTCTTTTTTCTTTTTTGTTTTTTTCCTTTTTTTAAAAAATCTAAAATGATATTTACAGAATTTAAAACAAAGCGTAATTCCTTAAACCCGTACATTCTGTAGAAATATATTTAGCTAACTTTTTATCTAAAAAATATTTACGTAATTTAAAACAAACTATAATTCCTACGAGTCATATTATATAAAGGCAACAACATATAACAAAGGTAAAATAAATAAATAAGCAAAGAAATTTAGATTTTTCTATTACAAATGGTAAATATTTTTGTACATAATTGATTTAAAATATTCTGCAGAAAAATATTCAAATATTTTAAAACTAATATAACTTTTAATCGGTAAACAAAATAAAATAAATAACGTATATGTTTTTAAATGCCTATAAAGAAAACTTTTGTACAACATTAATCTTATATAATAATTATAAAAAATATTTAGCTATGATGAAAAATGATAATCAATATTTTTTGCTGCAATCCGTTATAAACACGGAAAAAATGCTGTACAGCGTAGTTTAATATTGATCATAATTGAACAAACACAAGGTAAAATATTGAGACTAACAGATTGTTAAAAAAAGTAGAAAATTTTCCTTTACCATGCCAAAAATTTAAATTTTAATTATTTTACATTGAACTATATGACCCGCCCAGCGATGCCTGGGCTCGTTATAATAAAATTAAATGCACTTTAATTTTGTACGGTTTCAACCTTATTTTTTGTCTAAATTAATGCCCTAAAATGAAAAAAAAATGAACGGATAATATTCATTTTGAGTCGCAAAATTATTCCCGAGAAAACATTTTGATATGAGTAACAGAATTTCATCTTTTGTTACGAAATGTTATTTTTCACAAAATACAATACGTTTCTCAACTTGTAACTATCCAAATGCTTAAATATTTGGATGTGTTATACAAAATGCGGTTCCGCTGACTGCGTGAAAAATCTAAGTAAAAGGAATTGATATTTAGAGTGAATAAACGTCGAATTAACTGTAACGCTATTTTTCCTAAATAACAACGGAAAATTGAATGTTTAAATATATATAAATTTCTTGTCGTCAAAAGCATGTACATAATTTTCATGCTAAGGTATTTATAGCAGAATTGATAGCGGCAGTATTTGTTTCAGGATGTGTGAGTAATTTAAAATTTCAGAATAAAAACATCATTGCTCTTCATCAAAAGCTTGTGTATAATTTCAATGGTATTGATCAGGGCTCTAAAAAGCAGTGTTTTCTTCGTTTATATTTCTTTTCATATATTTTTCTTCTGACAGATTCAATACATGGATTTTTTATTTATCAAATTCAGAGTTTTCCGTACGTATGATATATAATCTTAATCTAATTTTTGAATTATGAATATTATTCATGATTTTTGTGTAAAAATTTCGATATTTAGAAAATATAGATATATTTCTATATAGAAATATTATTTTATGCACAACATTTTTTTTTTCTTTTTTGCATTGCAATTTTGGGTGAAAGTTTTAGATTTTCAAATGAATTTTTTCACAATGCACACCTAATTGATTGTACCTAAACGATATTGCTACTGCATTAATAACTAATTTTTTTAAACAATTCGGGAAAATGTAAAAAGGAGCAAGGATCGTCCGGTATTTAAAAGACTTTAAAACAGTCAATTCCATTCAAATCCATTAAAATTTTTGAAGGTAAAACAGAATGTTTTCATTGTTTTTTCTGAAAAATTATTGATATTTAGTTTTAAAAGGATTGATAGAAAAGATTTTATTTTTAATTACACTTTGCATAGATTCGTAGTAATAAAAAAAATCCCTGTCGGCTGGGCCTATAGGCGGAGGTAGATTTCGAAGAGTGCTCATTTCAACAAATATATATATATATATATATATATATGATTAGAGATAAACCCAGTTTAATAACTTCATTTGGCCGTTTATGAAAAATTTTTAATTTCATTTTTCTGCAAACACTGGTTTTATCAGAATCATCTTAAGAAAAATTCAGCTCAAAAGACCATTATGACAACATATTTTGAAATAGATTCTAAATTTATTAAAAAATCGACCAAAACAGTACATTATACAGTTCCTAAATAACAAAAAACTGTCAGTTGAAAGCATTTGAGAAAAAAAATTGAATTTAAAAATGAGTCATAAAATAACCGATTTGTTGTTTGAATACATCCTTAATTCTTTAATCATGATTGCTTCGGAAAATTATGTGCGAAATACTCACTTTGACAGCATTTTTAAAAATATATTCTATCTTTATCAAAAAACTGGTCAATGCGTCACAGTATATAGTTCCTAAATAAGAGGATCTGTAAATTGGATGCATTTGAGAGCGAAAATGGATTTTAAAACGAGTCATAAAAACGCAATTTGCTATGTGAAAACTTCCCTAAATTCTCAAATCTCGAAGACTTCGGGAAATTCTGTTAAAAATACCCTTTTTGGTAGTCTTTTTCAAAATATATTCTGTCTTTATCAAAAAGCCGATCAATGCATCTCATTATATAGTTCCTAAATAAGAGGATCTGTAAATTGGATGCATTTGAGAGCAAAAATGGATTTAAAAACGAGTCAGAAAAAAACGCAATTTCTTATTTGAACACTTCCTTAAATTTTCAGTCGCGATGATTTCTGAAAATTCTGTTCAAAATACCCTTTTGGTAGCCTTTTTTGAAATATATTCCGTCTTTATCAAAAAACTGACCAGTGCATAACATTATATAGTTCCTAAATAAGAGAATCTGTAAATTGGATGCATTTGAGAACAAAAATGGATTTAAAAACGAGTCAGAAAAAAAAACGCAATTTCTTATTTGAATACTTCCTTCAATTTTCAATCCCGATGACTTTCGGAAATTCTGTTCAAAATACCCTATTTGGTAGCGTTTTTTGAATTATGTTCTGTCTTTATCAGAAAACTGACCAATGCGTCACTTTATACAGTTTCTAAATAAAAGGATATACCATTCGGATGCGTTTAAAATCAAAAATGAATTTAAAAATGAGACAGAATATAAGCCGTTTTGATTTGAGGTTTCTTCTCCAACTCCTATTTTTGTTTAATTTCTTTTTGCTATACGAATTGGTCCTATGAAAAACTTGTCAATATAAAAGTTGTAGATATTTTTGAGAAGATGTAAAATAAATTTAATCAGATTTGATATCTTAAAAATTGATGGAGTTATGGCTTTTTCTCTTTTTTCAGCGCCCTTTTTCTTTTCGTTTTTTATTTTTTTCATCAGTAAAAGTTGGTTCTATCAAAAACTTGTAAATACAAAAGTTTTAGATAATTTTAAGAACATTTATAAAAAATTTAGTTGGACTTGATATCTTGAAAATGGACGAAGTTATGAATTTTTTTCTCTCAAAATCTCTGTTTTTTTCGCCCCTTGAGCCCACTTCTAAATTTATCAAAAATCTGTCATGTATATACTTTTGGCCCATTTTTAAGAAGTAATATAAACTTTAAACCGATTCGATATCTACTTTAATTAAGAAGTTATGGCGTTTTTTCTGTTTTCACAAAAACGCCCCCTATTCCGACCCCCTTGGTCCGATTTTGCCCATTAACGAACTCAGCCAAGATGTATTCCCCATAGATTTTATGTACCAGTTTGGTGGAGATTGGTGAAGAATTATAGAAGTTATCGTGTCCATAAAAAAGTGAGATATATAGATAGATAGATAGATAGATAGATATATAAACTGGTGCGATTGCAATAGGTAGTATTTCTTACGAAATCTACCTAAAAACAGTTTTTGTACAAATTAGGATTGGCACAAGTCAGTTTAAAAATTGCTTTGAATTCTGAAATCAACAATACGGCAAAGAAATTATTGATCCTCATAAAAAAATAAATGTGCTTTCCTCTTGAGGTTTTATGTTTTAGTATATATTTCATTTTGTAAAAAACATTCCTACCCATACAAACATAACTCTGTTTTTGTCAATGATGCTAATGTGTATTATTAGTAACTGACTGGTCTAGACGGTACATTTAATAGGAATAATATATTTTTTCTATCGCTTAGAGGAATGTTTTAAGCTTATAAAAGCATATTTGAATTTTTCGATACCTCTAAAATTGCACCCTGGATACAAATTCCCATAAGGGGGGAGGAGGTTTCTTTTTCTTTGAAAACGACACATTTTGAATTTTTATTTTCAAAGGATTAACAGCGATAGTTTTTCGGATACATTGTGCATTTAAGACGTAAAAGCATGTTATTTCCAAACGTGCCTTCCTATTTAAAATATAAAGATCTGTTTTGTCTATTTACGGTATATTAGAATTATGAGGAAATACAAAAAAGGTCCTCTCAATTCTCCATTTCCTGCTGATGAAGAAATACAGTTCTGAGGGTGGGAGCGAGTTTTCGATGAATGGGGATTAAACAGAAGATTTACTTATGAGTGTGTTTTGTGATTTTCAATTATTAACTCTGATGACTTCAAGAAAGTTTAATATTCCCAGTATTGGGCGAAATAAAAAAATTCACTTATTCGTCTCACACAAATTTATAGCAGTCTACATGAGGCAGATTTCGTTAGCCATTGTAGACACAAAGAAAAGTAAACAAAACACAGACAAACCAAAACTTTCTTTTACTAGTTTAGATAATAACAATTTTAACTTTGAAATATTTAGAATAATCCTAATTTTAAATGGCGTTTAGTTTTTAAAATATACGAAAAGTCATTAAATTATTTCTGCATGTTTTCATCTAACTTGAAAATGTTCAAACACTGTAAAAAACCCCTCGAATTGACCTTTTTTTACAGTTAATGTTTTCGTCGGGTTTAAAAATTTAAATTATTCACAAGATTTCACTTTCAAACCATCTCATCTACTATTCAGAAATCAAACCTTTTAAACAATCACTTCACTGAAAGTTAATGTAAGTAGCTATTTTTATTGTTAATTATTTATCTATCTAGGTTTGAAAAACCTGTATTTCAGAAAAAATATGTCATAAGTTATTTGTAAGAGTTGTAAAAAATATACCATGGTATAAACAGTACGTGTTTTTAAAGTGTTCCTGTTCATTTACTGAAGAATTTTGCGTTCATTCACTTCTATGAACTGTTTCATTTACTTAGTTTTTGTGCAGCTTTTTATTAACACATACCTGACATCTTTAACAAATAACATAAAAACATTATTATTATTATTATTTATTAATTGTTTGAATACAAACACATGCCTTTGCACAGTAAGACACCAAAACTATTAAAATATTGAATAAAAAAATACTTTTTTATTTAATATTTTAATAGTCTTTTTAATTTAGACGTTAAAAATATGTGTATTGCAAACCAAAAAATATTGCTTATTAAAATATTACCAAACATAAAAAAAGTGTTTAATTGTTCATTTATTTGCCGGACCACACCAGTACGAATGCACCGAATTTGCTACGTCTGACGAGAGATTTCCGTAATGTTACATGCAGTATTATCAGCAGCTTATTCATGATAAGCACGATTTTTAACCCCTTAAAGGATTCTGGTTTATATTGACCACTAACTTTCAATCCCCAAATGCCACTCTGATAGCAAAATAATGGAATGTAAATTTACCTTTTTTAAAGCACACCCACACACAAAACTTTTTAAAAGTTTAGGAAAACTTTTTGCTTAGTTTCAAATAAATTTGTTTAATCTTTTTCATGTTATTCAACGCTTTATCATTTTATAATTAGAAGTACTTTCTCCCGAAAAGAATTTTTTTTCTTCAGAAAATATTCTAACCGTTTCTACAAGTTCTTTAAAAATATTAAATTTCTTATTCCACAATTTATTAATGGTTATTCATGTACAGAAATTTTAATTAAATGCTAGAAATAAATTCATAAGTCAGAAAAACTCTTCAAATAAAAAAATGTATCATGATGCAGAGTAAACATAGAATTAAACATCATTTAATTTTGCATAAATTAGAAGAAAATAAGATAGATTAAATGAAATAGCATTAATATAATTGATACGCATTAATGCTTTAACAACCCTGCACGTGTTTCCAAGATAACAGTTTCAAAAGAGATTATTAATTAATGATTGATGACATTTTAAAATAATTGAAAAATAAGACATTTTTATGATAAAAATCTATTTGTGTAATGTTTTAAAAATTCTTTGAAATTTAATTTCGTAAATGCTTTCAGTTTCAAATAACTTTTCGGTTGAATTTGAGGAATTATCAATTATTTAAATGAATGGTTAAAAAAGAACTTTCAAAGAATCATAAACTTTTAAATTAAAATAGTTTTATCTTTTGAAAAAAAAACATTTTTTACTGAAGAGAAATGTAATGAAAAACGAAATATGTATAATAAATGTTTTATGTATAAAAGTTTCTTGTAAAGGAGGTGGGCTGATAAGGGCTATTTTTCGCCCATCATTTACCCGAAAAAAAAGTTTCGAATTCTGATAATTGTACAGTGGCTTTGCATATTAAAAGATATTTATTTTTGTTTACAGTAAACTTTATATGATAAATAAAATAGAAAGTCATGGAAATTATAGCCCGAAAATGGAGTGTTTTGTCTTTTTTCTTCATTTTTGTCGTTTTTTGTGTCTGAGTTATTTTTGTTAAAGAAGCGCTCGATGAACCCAATTAATTTTAACATGCAACGATGCTACTTTTTAAAAGCTTTTATATGAGCATTATTTTATTTGGGTTTAACATGCGCTTCTAGCTATTAAAAGAAAAATGTGTTATGCGGGATAACCATATGCTCTATTATCGGAGCGCGTTCAGATTTGTTTTGCCGTACTCAAAATGTATTTACGTTGTTCAGAGATCAATGTTGTTTTCTGAAACTCTTTCTGCAAATATTTATTAATGACATTTTTAATAAATAATGCTTGTATGTCAGTGGCATTGTTGTAAACCCAGGCGGGAAACTGTTCGTATCTGTTCTAACAGAAACGTTGTATCGATACTTAGATGTTCGAAAAAGTGCGGTCTACAGAGTTGTTCTTAGTTGTGCTGTAAATGTAGATAGTAGGTATTTCGTGATCTTCAGTCTCGAAATACTTCTATTTCTTCTTATGTAACCATAAGAGATTATACATCAACGATTACTGCCGTCGGTTCGACAAATAAGAAACCTAATATACATATATCAATACCTCAATCTCAGAAGTCTAACATTTGTTGTATAATACGTAAAGGAAAAACTGCCTCGTTATTGTACCAAAAGCAATTGAAGTTCAAGTCTTTATAGGAACTAAAATCTATATTTCGTCGGCAAAACGATGCTGTAAAACTCATATAACTTGATCGGTATTCCGTAAATTGGTTCTGCAAGATTTATGCCCTGTAAGTCAGAAAACATCAATTTATAAAATATATATTAAACATATTTAAAATAATATCAGAAATGTAACAAAGAAGAAAGTTTCGATTTTGATACATCTGGATACTTTTCCGAAATAGACACACACGTGTTAGAAACGTTATCTATAATATTTGGACGAAAACATACCTAAGCAACATTACACAATAGTGCTGTCAATGTAAAACAGGCGGAAGTGTCGTAGAGTACTGAGCGCATGTTGCTTCCGTATTATGGTTTCTGTAAAAAAAAATGTATGTGACATCTAGGTGCTGATGGGCAAAAAATGGCCTTTATTAGCCCACCTCCATTTACAAGAAATATTAAAAGTTGAAAAACAATTCCTTCACCATTTGCTAATTTAGTTGTTAGTTTTATAATTTCTATTATGCGTCCGAAATCATTTACTTACTCATTTATTCTAGATATACTAGCACCATCATCGGAAGCATAGTCACTTACATCTTTATTTTATATATGTTATTGGCCAAACTAGTTTATACTAACAGCCATCGGATAAACTAGTTTTTCCTAGGACAAACCGGTCTATCCTAACGCCCATCGGATAAACTAGATTTTTCTAGGTTAAACCGGTTTATCCTAACGCCCATCAGATCAACTAATTTTTCTAGGCCAAACTGGTCTATCCTAAGGCCCATAGGACAAACTAGTTTTTCCTAAGCCAAACTGGTTTTGCCTGACTCTTATACGATAATTTAGTTTAGCCTGCTGTTTATTGTTCTGAACTAGTTTATCCCGGGCCATTTTAATTTGGCGTGATTTTGTTGAATTCAATGACCATATTAGCATTAACATTCTAGTTTGTCCTAGGCTGATCTAATTTATTCTATGCCAATGTAATTTTACGAGTTTTTAGCTCACAAATGTTACAGCAAGAGAAAAAACGGGTTCGCAGGTTCTGAATGTACGCAAGTATGTACATACGTGTGTACGTAACACGATAACTCTTGATAGAAATAATGTAATTTGTTTTTCATCAGGCAACGAAAGCCCGAGGACTAATGTGCCCGTGGTTTTATGTATCTATGTATGTACCTATGTACGTAACACAATTCTTGATAGAAATACTTGATTTGCATCAAACTTTCAATATAGGTTTATTCTTATGAGAAGCTTTTCTGATTAGTTTTGGGAGGTCATTGGAGATGAATAAGGGGGAGGAAGAATATAAAATTCAAATAAATGAGTTTCCATGCATTATTAGCATATTGTATTCACATTTTAGCTATAGGAGTATTCTAATGAGGCGCCTCCATGATTTGGGATGTAATATTATTCGAAAGGTTGTTAGTGCGACAAGTACGGTGAGTATTTTGATTATTTCTGATATTTGAGCTATAATTCACAAAATTTTGAAAATACCTTATTATGGAATCACTACACTTTGTAAACACATTTTCTTAAATGTCCAGAAATTAAATTAAATGCTTAAACAGTAAGTGTAGGTTTAATGTTCAACTTTCTACTTTTTATCATCTCTCATTCTTTTATGATTCATAAATTTAGAGGCCACCTAAAACTGGGACATATTTATATTTCATACTGTTTCCGCGAGTTTCTGGCCACATGCATTACACATCGATGAATATAAACTGTTGTTTCTGTTTCTTTTCCCGAGACGATTAGTATTGTAATATCGGTAGCTGAGAAATATCATTATCTTTCAGAATAATTGTTTTAATTTATCTAAATGCTTTAGCATTATTAGTATCCAATAATAATTCTTTATGTGTATATCTGTTCAAAAATTCTTCTAATTAAATTTGTACCTCTATATTGAGAAAAGTTTTCAAATCTTTTGCAATTTATTTTAGGCATCATCTGTTGAAAAAATCGCTGAAATTGTAATAAATTTACAAGAACTCAGCTCGCAATTACAAATGCTAATTATTATTAAAGTAGTTTTTTAATGTCAGATATTTGTAAATAAAATTTTATTGATTTCTAAATTATAAACTATTTTTTATAAACGTTTTGGAAAAATATTTGCTTTTCTGAAAAGTAAAACATAGAAATTTTTTAATCAATTTTAAAAAATTTATTTTGAAGATAAAGTAATGCGTAACACTGATAAAAATTGCACTCTTGCACAATAACTTTGATAATCTTGCAGAAAACTCATATTTCAAATGGAATTAATTTACATGAAAATATTTCATTAATATCGCATTACACACTTTAAGCATCTTGCGCTCGCTGTGCTAAAACTAAAATGATTATTTTTAATTGGATTCACTCTGTTAAACAATGGATTAGTGCCAAAATTATCCGTTAAAAATGAGTTTTTTGAATTTTTTGGCATTAAAGTAAAAAGGTTTTGTTAAGCCATGTTTTAAAACGACATTTGTATTTGAAATTGAGTATTTTGAAACAACATGGGTATGTTTATGGAATATATGTATAGTGGAGACTGGGGCACATGTTAACAGTTCACATAAACATAGAATTTTCTCATAACTGGGTTAATTTCTATAAACGAAAACTAGTGAATATAGTAAATATAATATTTTTTTTACAAATGGTAATTATATTTAAATCGTCTTTATAGTTCTTCTTACATTTTTTATAGTTTTATAAATTCAAAAAATTGTTCACATGTTCCCCACCAGCGGGGCAATTGTGAACACACGTGGAGCACATGTGAACAAAGGGAAAAATATCCTTTTTAATCTGCTATTTGTTTTTCTCATAATCATTAGTTATATTTTATATTAAATTCACTATAAAGAAAAAAAAGTATCTTTAAAATTATCTAGTTTCTGAGTGATGTATTTAAGCACAAGATTATAAAATGTAAGTAAGCAGGTTTGAGGGCGTGAGAGGATTAAATGATTAAGGATGATTGCAATAAAATAAACAATAAAGAAGTAAATTTTAAAAAAGGAAAAATAAGCAGTTTTTAAATTTTGCTTAGAGTTTTTTTGTTCCGAGGAGATTTTAGGGAGGGGATATTGTCTAATATTTATCGAAAATTTTCCGAAATACGAAAGATTCACAAACCTGTATTTGCCTTACTGTTAAATTCATGATAAAGAAGGGTATTTTAGTGATTAAAAAATATCTTGATTATGCCCCCCCCCCTACACACACACTCAAATTTAACTTTATTTTACTTTTGAACGACGGGAATGCTTACAATTAGAATTTTACAGAACTTATCAGTCTGAAAATTTTACTTTCTTAAGATATTACTGATATTTATCCCCATTCAAAGCATCATATAGATAGCTATTTTAGAGATGAAAGTAAGCCATCAGCGCAAGTTTTAAGGCATGAAATAGAAAAAGTTGCAATGTTGTTTAACATAGTACTTTTTGTATTAACAGTATATAAAAAATATTATTTTAGTAAAATATTGCATAACATTATTGCATTTTAGAAAACAATAAATTTATTTAATTTACAACTAGCAGAGGTGACCGAGCTCAGCTCGGTCAAAATTACCTTTATGTTCAACTCGATATAGTATTTTCACTGTATCATTCACTCTGCATTATTACTGTAAAACATGTTATTAATAATAGTATTATTTACAAAAACAATCAATAAAAAACTATGTTTGTATGCACATGTTCATAAATTTTACAACGAAATGACATCAATCCAAATCATTTTTTTAGCTCGACTCTGATTAGTTTAACTATGCATCTTCAATGCTATTAAGAATGTATAAGAAATTTCTTCACATTCTGAAAGACAATATTTTCTGCCAGATATAGCCAAATTTGGACACATTCTTTCATTTGGTGTCAAATACGTGTTTTGGTTTCGTAATTTTAATAGTTGATTTTTTGGCCAAATTTCGCCAACTTATTGGCTTTTGCCATATTCTCGTGATCCTGACCCTTATTACCGAAATGATCCACTAATTAAATGTGATCAAACATGTGATTTAGCTCAATGGTCTTCAGGTAATCAAAAACAGTAGAGTATAAAATGAATCAAGATCGTGTAAGTCATTTTTTAAATAAAATTAGCTTGACAGCATTCAGCAATGAAGCGATATGACCCACTAATATAATTTTGTTTAATATGCAACTCAGCCCAATAGTCTTCTCGTGACAAAAGACAGTTCGTTGCAAAATTTAGATAAAATGGATTGAGTCGTTGATATATATAATTAAAATAACCCGAACCCATTAAGACCTAAAACGACCCACTAATTGAATTTTTACGAGCATGTGTCCTAGCTCAATAGTTTTCTGTTTCCCGAAAACGATATAATAGAAAGTATACTCAAAATGGTGAGAACGATTTTCTAGATAAACTTAGCACGACCCACAAATGACCCTTATATCGAAATCTTTTGAACATGTGACCTAGCTCACTAATTTTTGTGTGCCGAGAAACGTTAGATACAAAGTTTAGATAAAATTGATTGAGCCAATTTTTAGGTATAAATAGTTTGAACTTGACCAATTATGATCCAAAATGACTCATTAATCGAATTTTCTCAAACTTATGACCTAACCGAATGATTTTCTCGTGTCCGAAAACGATAGAATATAAAATTTAGTCAAAATTGCGGGAGACATTGTCAAGATAAAATTAGAATAACCCAAAAGTGACCCACTGATCGAAATTTCTCGAACATGTGACCTAGCCCAAAGATTTTCTCGTGCCAAAAATATGCTGTATAGAAAATTTCGTTAAACTCGATTCACCCGTTCTTTAAATATAGCTTGACCATGACCCATTATGACCCACAAATGAACCTTATAATCGAAATCTCTCGAAAATGTGACTTAGCCCATTAGTTTTCTCGTGTATAAATATTGTTACACACAAAATTTTGTAAAAATCGATCCTGCCGTTGTTTAAGTACAAATAGCTTGACCCAGACCCTTTATGACCCATTAATCGAAATTTCTCGATCATGTGATCCAGCCCAATGATTTTCTCGTGCCAAAAAAACGTTGTATACAAAATTTCGTTAAAACTGATCCACATGTTCTTTAGATATAGCTAGACATGGCCCATTATGACTCATCATGACCCATAAATGACTCTTATAATCAAAATATCTCAAACATGTGAGATAGCCCATTAGTTTTCTCATGTCAAAAACTGTTACATACAAAATTTCATTAAATTCGATACTGTGGTACTTTAAATATAAAAAGCTTGACCCAGACCATTTATGACCCAAAATGACCCATTAATCGAAATTTCTTGAACTGAGACCTAGCCCAATAATTTTCTCGTGCCAAAAAAATGTTGTATACAAAATTTTGTTAAAATTGATCCACATGTTCTTTGATATAGCTTGACATGGCCCATTATGACCCATCATGACCCACAAATGACTTTTATAATAGAAATCTCTCGATCGTGTGATTTAGCCCATTAGTTTCTCATGTCAAAAAACTGTTACAGGCAAAATTTCGATGAAATTGATTCTGCCGTTCTTTAAATATAAATAGCTTGGCCCAGGCTCTTAATGACCCAATATGACCCATTAAATTTTTTTCTCGAATATGTAATCTAGCCCAATGTTTTTCCCGTGCCCAAAAACCATAGAATGCAATTTTTAATCAAAATTGCGCGGGAAAATTTCTAGATAAAAATAGTATGACCCACAATGACCCCAAAAATGACCCACTAACCGAATGTTCTCGAACATGTTACCTAACCCAATGGTCTTCTTGTAATCCAAAACTATAAAATATAAAATTTGGTCAAAAGCGTTCGAGCCGTTTTTTAGATAAAAATGGCTTGGCCCATAATGACCCACGAATGACCCTTATAGTCGAAATCCCTCAAACATGTGATTTAGCACGTTAGTTTTCTCATGTCAAAAAACTATCACATACAAAATTTCGTTAAAATCGATCACGCCGTTCGTTAAATATAAATAGCTTGACCCAGACCCTTAATGACCTATATGACCAATTAAAATTTTTTCTCGAACATGTAACCTAGCCCAATGTTTTTCTCGTGCCCGAAAACCATAGAATGAATTTTTTAGTCAAAATTGTGCGAAAAAATATCTAGATAAAAATAACATGACCCACAATGACCTCCAAAAGGATCCATTAACCGAATTTTCTCGAAGATGTTACCTAAGCCAATGGTTTTCTTGTAATCCAAAACAATATAATATAAAATTTGGTCAAAATCGTTAGAGCCGTTTTTTAGATAAAAATGGTTTGACCCATAATGACCCACGAATGACCCTTATAGTCGAAATCTCTCAAACATGTGATTTAGCCCATCATTTTTCTCATGTCAAAAAACTGTTACATACAAAATTTCGTTAAATTCGATCACGCCGTTCCTTAAATATAAATAGCTTGACCCAGACCCTTAATGACCCTATATGACCCATTAAAATTTTTTCTCGAACATGTAACCTACCCCAATGTTTTTCTCGTGCCCGAAAACCATAGAAAGAATTTTTTAGTCAAAATTGTGCGAAAAAATATCTAGATAAAAATAACATGACCTACAATGACCCCAAAAATGATCCACTAACCGAATTTTCTCGAAGATGTTACCTAAGCAAATGATTTTCTTGTAATCCAAAACGATATAATATAAAATTTGGTCAAAATCGTTAGAGCCTTTTTTTATATAAAAATGGCTTGACCTATAATGACCCCAAAATGACCCACTAATCGAAATTTTACGAACATGTGACCCAGCCCAATAGTTTTTTCGTGCCAAAAAATGATTGAATACAAAAATTCGTTAAAATCGATCCAGCCGTTCTCTAGATATAAATAGCTTGATCTTGACCCATTATGACCCAAAATGACCCAATAATCGAATTTTCTTGAACATGTGACCTAGCTCAACGGTCTTCTCGTGCCCGAAAATGGTAAAATCCAAATTTTTGCTAAAATCGTTAGAGCCGTTTTTGAAATAAAATTTACACACACACACACAATTTTTGCTCGCATTATAGTATAAGATTGAACACTAACGAGCTTGTTGCTCTTTACTTGTTGACAGATGTTTTTTAGGGGAACTTTCAATATAAAATCAATTGTTGAATGATGAAAAGTATTCTATTTCAAGAAAATTATAAATATTGAAGCTGACATTGTTTCTCATGAATTTAACTGAAAGAAACAGAATCACAGAATGATTATTGGGGCACTTATGAACTATTCATATCTGTCTAAAGTAGTCTGTTCATAAGTGCCCTACATGGCCACTAGAGATAAATTGACAAATTATTAACATTTCTGAATTTTAGAAGAAAAAATTTGTTCATCAAAAATATTTGTTAATATTCATAGTATATGTAAAATCATTAAATTTCAATTAAAGGATTAAATGAACAAGGTTATTTGCTTAACGAGTTGGAACTGAGATTTTCTTTTGAGATGTATAAAGAGTGTTTTTGATACTGATGACAAACATAATGTCAAAGAACTCCAAAATGTTTTACCATATATCTACAGGTGCTGCTATCGTTGGTAACTTTTTTCAAAATAATAATAATTATTATTATTACAACTAGTAAAACAATGTGGTGTTGACATCTGCCCCATGTTCACTTGTGCCCCAGTCTGCCCTATAGTATTAATTGGTGTCTAGAAGTAGAAATTAACATTCAATGTTCTTGAACAAAACACATTTTTGTAGGCAAAAGATAAAGCACATATCTATAAATAATATGCTGAAGTATAAATAAATAGCTAATATACAAAGTATAAATTCGTAAAATATAAAACCAAAAATGTTGAATTAAATCACAAAACTATTCTAAATTTTTTGCGTCTTTGTATTTATAAAAATGGATCATCATTAATTCTCTGAAACGCAGCACACATACTAGCTCCTTAATTATTTTGTAATAAGCTTAGACTACAATGGAATAATTGTAGCTTACAGTCTTTCAGTCTGTCGGTTACCAATAGAAACACCTATAATTATGGCAATATGTTCGATATTGCCAGTATCTTCGTCCTAATTATTAAGACGTAAATAAATAAAAAAAATCAGAAAAATAGTCTTAATTAACTTCTGAAATATGTTTCAACTCATCATCGAGTCATTTTGAAAACAAATTCAAAATGATATTCCAAAGTTCCACGGTCCATGGTGCATTGAAATAAAATATCATCGTTCAGTTTTTCATGCAAAGCACATTATAAAAAATAAAAATAATATTAAAAAATAATGTAATTTATAATATTATATAATACTAATGTGTAATAATATAATAATGTTATAATAAATATCATAAAAAGAAAAATAACATGCTTAACATGAAAAACAGAATGATGGCTTTTCAGTTCAATGCACATGGACTGTGCAACTTTGGAATACCTTCACTAATTTTCCTTGTTTTTCCTTACGTATTTCTAGTAATTTTGAAGAATATATTAATACAATATATTAGTTTGTATATATTATTAGTAACATAAGAATGAATTCTTAATTGTAAAAACTGCTCCCATTACCTGATATAACTTGTATGCAGTCTATTGTGTTTTTGCTTTTTTCCCCAAAAAGATCAATAAAGTACAACGGAGATTTATGTGTATATTTTTAAATGATTACATAAATGTATTTGAATGACTTACAATTATCGATATTCAATAAAAATTCTTCATATGTATGTGGGTTGAAAATTTCTTCTAATTACTTTAAAAAATATGCATTAATAAAATAATTCAATTTTTTTAGAAATAGATTTTAGATTTTATCCCTGTGAAAAGATGCTAAAATCTCAACATTTTTACACGACTAAATTTAATTACAACTGATAACTACACTGGTTTTACAAATTTGCTAATATTTTATGTACTTTTGATGAAACACTTATTTTCTTATTATATACCTCTTACTAATGGAAAACGGTATTTAAAAAACTATCACGTCACATTTATATACCGGTCTTTATATGTCTTCTATACCGGGTGTCCAAAATTGAACGAATAATAGCTGTTTAAAGTTGGAACATATTTTTTAGCTGCAAATTAGGGATCATTCACAAACTAGAAGTAGAAAAATAATTTTGACAGATACATTAAAAAAAGTGGTTGGGAGTAAATTTAATGTTGCAATATAAACTTGAAATATTTAATCATTTTATCATATAAATGCAAAATATACAATTTATAATAAACATATAAAAAGAAAAATGCGGAATTTTTGTTAAATAAAAATGATAGAAATTAACAGCTTCAATTCTTCAGAAACTAATACACATTTTAAAATGTTATTAGATTATACTACCCTGCAAAAGTTAACTTGAGTCATGTTTTTTAATTTTTGAAAAGTGATTATTTTGTATTATGTACCACTGTACCTGAAATTGACCTTAATTTTTTTACCAACATGTAAAGACTTTTCGCAAATTCTTAATTTTACGGTTTAGAAAAGAAAAAAAAACCTGCGAAAATTTAGTAGGGGAGAAGGAGACAGTATAGGACAAAGCCTTTTATCACAACATCCATTGGTGAGAAATGGATGGATTCTTAGAAAATCATAAAGATGAATATTATGAAATAAAATATCGTTGTTTTTCTATAAAATTATCATGCAATGGTTGTTGACATGTCTCTCAAGATACAGTTTCACCTTTCACACCTAGATTTTTTTACCTCAAAACTTGGGCATCGTGAGGGACGAGCAGGGTGAGCGTTTTCAACAAGACGTGAAACTTTTTTAAGATAGACACAAAGTTTTTTGAGACCAATGTATGTTACAGGATTACAGCTGGTCTATTTTAAAAGAAACATGTCATCAGTATTATAAAAAGAAGAGTAAAATCAATCATTTCTATTTTTAATTTATTTTTTCATGTTATTATTTTTTAAATATTTAATAAATGTTATTAAAACTAGATGAGACAGATTTTTTACAATAAATTCCCCGGAATAAGTGCACTAGAATCTATGAAAATGCATACATTTCGACGAAAGTATATAAACAGTCTAAAAAGGTGTTACAAATGCTAATCAACATTAAGAAACTGTTTTCAAAGTTAGAGTTTTCTATGAATAAAATTTTAATATTATCTGGATACTAAATTAATTGTAATAATTTTTTTCAATAAAATGTTCTTTTTTTTTAAAAGAAAATTAAACTGTAGAAATATTTCACAATATCATTTTTAAAAGAATTAGTTGTAATAAAAAAGTAACATGTGATATTAATAAAAATTGCACACTTATGCAAAGAATATTAATAATCCAGCAGATAAGCATGTGCTTCTATTTCAAACAGAATTAAATTACATCGAAAGTTTCATTAATAACGCATTACACACTTCATTCATCTTGCCTTCACTGTGCTAGAAATAAAACGATTGTTTTAAATTGGGTTCGCTCTGTTAAACAATGGATTAGTGTAAAAAATAGCCATTAAAAATGAGTTCATGAAATTTTTTACCATAAAATTAAAAAGCTTTTGTTTACCAATACATCAAAATGACATTTTGAATATAATCGGATTAGTTTGAAATAACACACGTATGTTATTTCCTATGAGCATTATCTCCGTATTTTATTATAGAAGTTTTAGGAAAAGAAAAATTGTCGATTTATGTTTTACGGTAAGAATCAAAGAAATGTATATAAAGAAAAGTTAAAAAAAAAAAGTTTCACCTTAAACATAAAATTGAAATATATTCATGATCTAGAGAAAATTATTTCCATAGAAGCCATTGAAACACTATCTATGTCAGAAACAGATATTGAAAATCAATGTAAAGATATTTATTAATTTTATAAGAAAGCCGAAACAAAAATAGCTTATATTGAGCGACCTGAAAATTAAGATGTATAACTATTGATCCGGTCATTTCATTATTGGAAAATCGTTACCGGAGCAATCAGAAAATAGTGTCCGGTATTTTAGTAGAGATGGAAAAGAAACAAGTTTATGTATATAATGGTTTAAAAGTAAAACGCAGTATTTTTTAAATGTTGTTACGTACCTGACAAGGCTGCCACTTAGAAACTAATAATATTCAATACATATGTATAGAGACACTTGTATATTAACAAAATAGGCAGGGGTGTCGTAGAGTCCCTTCACAATTTCTATCCACTGCAAAGAATCAGTTTCAGTAACTCAATAACTAATGCTCGTATTTACCAATTACCTCGATCTCTAGTTATGCGGTTATCTTTTATTCGAAGAACTGCATGCTCTGGGCAGACAATACGCCCCCCCCCCCCCCCTGGATATGATGACATTTCAAATATACATTGAAAAAGTGTCGTGAGGCATATAAATACTTTGTCCTCGATCTTTATATTGTAAGGGATTATAGCCGCAAGTTTTCAAACGTATTTTGTAATGATGCGTTTGTATAGAGTTCCTGTTATTTAGATTTCTAGATTAATTTCGAAGTTCCCGATTTGTGAATGCGGAATTCTCTGTATGATGCCGTGTGATTGCAAGATGGCGCTCGCCACATATGAATTCTCTGGTCAAACTTTTTCTAATGCGACAGCTTGTTGACTATATTATTTCACAACTCATTGCGTTTCCATGGCCACCAAGGTTACCCGATTTTACTGCAGTACATTTCTGATTGTGAGGATACCACAAATCCGATAACCTACGAACTATATTTGTTTAGGAATGTTATATCAGACTCACTAAGACTAAGTCCGGCCCTAAGTCCGAAAAAGAAAAAACACTTTTAATTTCACATGGGTATTTTTTTTTAAATTAACGTTATAATATAAGTACTAAATAAGCCAAATCGTCTTTTGCTAGCTGAATACATTATATGTCACAAACAAAACAAGACATATTAAAAAATGCAGACATATGTTGAAAAGTTTCCAAAAAGGATTTATCTAACATTTTAAAATCTTCGTAAACAGAAATAAACCCTAAAATAAATAAGGCATTTATGTAAAATTTTAACTTTCAGAGATAACAGTATTGTGAAATTAAACGTAATAAAATAACTTTTTTATTTTATAGATAAATGCTATGCATAAAACTAACAGCGACTTTATTTTTAAATTTAAGTGAGGTTTATGTTAAACTTGCGTGTTTAATTTTTCTCACTGTCCCTTTGACATTCTATCCCTGTGACTTTTTATTTTTTTCTAAATTTTTACTTATAAAAAATTGCCTAGTACCTATAGAACATTTTAATAAGAAATAATAACAATATAGTGCTTTTAGCACAAAATTTTGGTACAGCATTATCTTAAATTAATGGCAATGGATGTCAAGGAACGCATGAGCCGATAAGCATAGGACGGTAAGGAAAACTACCATTATTTTTTTAGAGAAATCATGTTAGGATTAAGTGATATAACTAATGTTCATTTATTTTTATCAACAGTTATTTACATTGAATAAAATAAAAAAATATTTAATTTACCTCGAAAAGTGGAGGAAAAAACATTACGGATGATAGCCTATCACTAAAGCCATAAGGCTTGAAACTGATATTGAAACATTATTTTAAATTCTACAGTAAATTTCTGTCAAAGAATTTTAGCCATTGGAAAAAACTTGAAAAAAATCTGCAGTGATTATCTATAAAATTTTATCAATAAGGACGGATAGGAATCTAAGGCCCAGGGACAGATTTAAAAAATAATAATAACTGTAAAAATACGCACAGAATTATTTTTTGAAACATGTTTATATAAAATGATAGTTCCAGTTTCAGAGAAAAATTACATAAAATTAATTTCATTGAGACAGTTTTATACAGAAAGTTTCTCGAAATTAAAAATCGGCATCAAGGAAGGGGCAGTAAGAAATTTCGTGATACATTGGGACGTTCAACATCGTCCAAAAGTTATTTATCTCGTTAACGTTGTCAGACAATCATGCACTGCATGTTTTTCAATATAAAAAATACAAAAGCCCAGGAATCTGTAATAACAGAAAATTATTTAGGTATATAAATATTAAAATTATGTGAGAATGCCTGAAATCAATATAATATTCATGCAGAAAAACTAATAAACAATAAAGCTACTTAAATAAATAAAAAATTGGATAATAAGCATTAAATTCTGATAACATTTAGCAATTTCATTTTACTTTCTTCTTTATTATTATTTTTTTTTTATTTTAAAAAGTTGGTGTTGAAATTTGAAATTTTGTGCCATTGCAATTGTAAATTTTGGAGTTTAATATTTATTTCTCGTATGATTCTTGAGGGCAAAATAGTTTGAATTATAATTTAGAAATATTCTTTATTATTACCGTGCATAAAACACACTTCCGAGTTACCCGGAATTCCAAAATCCATTTATTTATATTTCGAAATATCGAAAATAAATGTTTCTTCAGCTGTCAAATTTTTTAGAAACGTCAATTTTACAAAAATTATTTCGATCGCGCGCAAAATTTACGCATGCCAGAATAAGAAAATGATTTCGATTTAATGTTAATTTTAATACTTTACACTGTAAATAAATTTATTACATTTATGGGAAAAACTATTGCCAGCATTTTTTGGATTAACGAATCCTTTTACTGGTTGACTGGTGACTTTTATTCGAAGAATTGCATGCTCTGGGCAGACAATCCCCCCCCCCCCCCAGGATATGATGACATTTCAAATATACATTGAAAAAGTTTATGTGTCGTGCAACATATAAATTCTTCGTCCTCGATCTTTATATTTTAAGAGATTACAGCCGCAAGTTTACGAACGTATTTTGTAATGATACGTTTGTAAAAAGTTCCCGTTATTTAGATTTCTAGATTAGTTTCGAAGTTCCCAATTTCTGACTGCGAAATTCTCTGTGTGATGCCGTGTGAATGCAAGATGGCGCTCGCCACATATGAATTCTCTGGTCAAACTTTGTCTAACACGACAGCTTGTTGACTATATTATTTTGCAACACATTGCGTTTACACGGCCACCAAGGTTACCTGATTTTACCCCAGTGTATTTCTGATTGTGAGGATACCACAAATCCGATAACCTACGAACTGCATTTGTTGAGGAATATTATATCAGACTCACTAAGTTCGGCACATTTTTCCTACTATGTTACATGCTTTAACAATATTTGCTATCTGCTGCATACAAAGTATCATTGTGATTGTTAATTGATACTTCATTGTGTTTTAAAAAATGAAATTTAATATACTTGATATTTAATGCTTAGTGATTCAAAAGAGGATCTCTAATTAAACTAATCTTTTATAAAATATAATAAATAAACTTGACAAAATTTAGTTTATTTTTAACAGTACGTAATGAATCACATTACCTCTTCTTTCTTTAATTGAACTTGACTGAACATTGACTTTTGTTCCATTTCGCTTAAAAAAAATCTACATATAATTAATTGAATAAAAATATACTAATGACAACTTCAATTATTCCAAGTTTCAAAAATTGAACAAACAGGAAAAATTACTTAATTATTCATTCTTCGGTTACCCTTATGATAGTATGTTCTAATCTGTAATTACGTAAGTATTATCACAGATCCATTAAGCTAAATTTACGGTTCGGAAAGAAACTATAACAAAACTTTTCTTCAGAAAAAGTGTAACAGATTTTAGTTCTTGCTTTCATTTTTTAGATTTATATCAGAAAGTTTTTATTCTCTGTCTATAGTTTAATTTAAAAAATAGTGTTCATAATGTTGGTGTTTGTTTTCATCAAATTAATTCTGAAGTAATTTTCTTTTATTTACATGAAAATTTGTGATCATGAAGCCTGTAGAAAATTATAGTGATTTGTCGCAGAAAATATAAAAAAAAATATATTTAAGTATTTTTCATATTAAATATTCAACAAGACAGTAATTACTGGATTAGATTTTAAATAACCAAACACTACAAAAGATATAGTTTTTTCCCTTTACCTTCTGTTATTTTAACATATTTTTTTTAATAAATATTATTAACATATGTTCTCTAAATAAGCTGTATAAGTAGTTATAAATTTAATAATGTCTCGTGAAATGTAAATTAAATGTAATTTTTTTTTTCTTAAAGAAACATTTTTTGAGTAAATTTCAAAGCAGGATAAGCGATATATATATTTTTTTTTTCGTATTTTGAATTTTCTTGGTGTATTATCAAATAAATTTAAAACGGAGAATTAAAAAAAAGGTTTTTAGCATAATCTGAAAATAACAATCGGTATACAACTATAATGTAAAATAAAATATAATTAACTAAAATAATCTTTAAATGAATTGAATGATTCATATATGAAGACATAAAAAAACTATGAATTCTACTAAATTAATTCAAAATATTTCTATTGTAATTTTTAATTTAAAAATAAAATAATAAGCTTTGAAAATACAAAAGCAAATATATGCATTTAAAAAAAAATGAATACCTTGTCATTTAAATATTCCATATACTTTTTTATTGCAAAAGTAATATATATATACATATGTAACTAATATATTCGTTCATGTTTTTTAAAGAACTGGAGTTAAAGCTTATTAACTGCTTGAGATATATAAAAAAACAGCCGTGACAATTAAAGTTACTTTGCTTAAACAGCAATAACACAGGAAGGAGAGACTATGCTCAGGTGAATGCATGTGGCATTTATTGAGCAGAGAGAAAACTCTCGCGCGGTGGCCCCGATAGAGACAAGATTCCTGCTTTACATCTTGACAGTAGAGCGGTCAGAGATAGACTGAATTTTTACTATCAGATGTGATAGCCAAAATGGATCGAGCTAAATGAGGTTGCCCTTAAATTTTTGTAACTCCATAGATAAGTTCATAAAGAAAGTTTAAATTAAAAATGAGCCAACCGGACCGTTAATTTGGCGTTTATTATATCAACGTACAAATATTCATGCCAACATTGATTGCTGAGAAAAATATTTCTAACACAGATGTCAGACGCCGATTTTTAATTTAAACAAAGCGTTACATTTTAAGCCGAAAAAGGAGTTGTATTGACTATTAATTTGATAAAGAATGCAGTAAGTAGCTAAGCTTCTGCGGCAAAGGAGCATATGGTTTAAGAATATCTTTCTACGTTTTCTCTCATCAAACGAAATTATGCTCGCACAGATAATAATTTTAGGATGAGAAAAGATTTGTTTTTGATTTATTTTATTAACGGCTTCGCCTAAGCACGAGAAAACTTACATAACTGGAATTTAACGTGCAAGAGAAAAGAGATAAATATATTCTTTTTAGAAAGTAAAAGAGAGGTTTAATTAATTTGCAATTCCGAAAGATAATTTAAATTTTAAACTTGAGAATTTAACTATAAAAAGGGAGCTAATAAAAATATGTGATGTCATGTTGCTTTCGACATCACAATATATTTAATGAAAAATAAAAATCTAATAAAATATTTGAGAGATATATTTTACTTTAAAAAATATTATTTTACTTGTTATTCCTTCGAGAAGTGCTTAAAAAACATACGATGAATTTTCGACATACCATATTTGTTATAGAAAAACATCTGAAAAAAATATTCTTGAACTCACTTTACAAATAACATTTTAATTTTATAAACGTATTTTACATTCCGAAACACAAATATTGCACATATTTAATTGGATTAAAAATATCTCTCTCGTGATTAATTTAAATTGACGAACATTTGTAATCTAATTTATTAAATTACATTAATTTACTAAAATATATGTATAATAAATTTATATTTTAAGCAACTTTTAAAATAAAACAGTCAACTTAGTTAAAAGATAATAGCAATTTACATTTTTAAAGTTTAGGGGAGTCCGGGACACATCTTAAAATATTATTTATTTATTGAGTTAAAATTAAAATATTTTGTTATAGTTAACCACATCATTTGGAACCAAAATCACGTGATAAA
Organism: Maratus speculifer; assembly: GCA_964019185.1. Taxonomy (NCBI): domain Eukaryota; kingdom Metazoa; phylum Arthropoda; class Arachnida; order Araneae; family Salticidae; genus Maratus; species Maratus speculifer. Next base: position 182,712,216 of record OZ025298.1, on the reverse strand, counting down.
ACATTTGATAATCTTTTTAAAAACTAAAATTTAGAATTTATTAAAAAAGGGGGATAATTTAAAGTTGTTATAACTCAAAATACACAGGTCTCCAAAAGTTAAGGTAAAACATTTTTTTCGAAGCTTACCAGAAAAAAAGGCAATCAGGTTAAACTTTATAGTTTATGTATGACAATAATAAGCTTTAAAAATTATGCAACAATTAAACCTACCTCATTTATTTTATAAAAAAGAATAGGTATCCGTGAATGAGAGAAAAATCTGCAATTACGAAGGCTTGTAATTTCGCGTGTAAGTTTTGTTATATTTGAACTACTGTTGTCAGTTTTGTTCGCAACAACCAGTAGAGTCTAGAAATGTATAAAAGAAGTAGTTTGCTCGATTCATTAACCCTAGAATGCTACCCTTTGAAAAACTTACGGGAATGGTAACTATTCGTCGCCCAGACGAACTGTGGGTGAGCGTGCTAAAAATCACTTTTGATATCTAAATAAAATAAAACTATACTACCTGCAGATGACTTCATCACTTTCGATCTTCAAGTAAGCAAGAAAACACGGTTTATTTATTTTCAAAACAGTCTTTACACATGTTTTGCGTGATGTTCAACACACATTGCTCTAGAACATGTCAGACAAAAGTTGCGCGTCATTCTACGCAAATTATATGGGCAAAATGCACAAATTTTCCTTTTTTTACATTGAGATTGTTCTGGTTGTTGAATGTTCATATCCAATTTTAAAAGTTCATTTATAATTGTCCTTGTTGGTCGGGGCAAAGTTGATGTATTGAGACGATTCTTCATCCATGGAGCAAGAAATTCCTCACTTAGCTTTATCGCAAACTTTTTTCTGGATAATGCTTTTTCTTTTTTTTGTGCCATATTATGGACATATATAACATGTGCATTCACTAAACTGATATTTATCATATCATAAAACACGCAAAGAGGCCATCTGCATGTTTTCCTGCTACAAGAAATGTTATTACACATCTGATCCAAAGTGTCGACGGCTCCTTTTGTAGAATTATAAAATTCTATTATTTCCGGTTTCTTACTTTCTTTATTAACGTTTAGGTTTTCATGAAGAGTAGACAGTAGAATAACACATTTATTTGGTTTAGTTTTATACGACAAAAGAGTTTTGGCTTGGTCAAAGCAATACATTGAAGTTCCAATCCTTCGAGAACGCAACTGTAAGAGTTCAGGAGGAATTTCTTTTTTATTTTTCCGAACAGTCCCCACAACCGTTAATTTCATTGAACTCGTTAGTAGTTTTTCAGCTAAGGGTATCGATGTAAACCAATTGTCCATTGTAATATTTCTATTTGTCCCTTGAATATTTCTTGTTAGCTCTTCGACGAAATAAGATGCTAGAGGAATACCTTTAGTTTGTGTATTCGAACCCAAATAAGGTAATGCATTGATCATATAGTTCGTTCCAACATCGCACATCATTATTATTTTAATGCCATATTTTGCAGGCTTATTCGGTATATACATCCTAAATGGACACCTTCCTCGAAAAGCTACTAATTGTTCATCAATAGTAACATAAGATCCTGGTTCATAAGAATCCATACAACGCTTAATAAATTCATCCCAAATCTCTCTGATAGGTGCAAATTTATCTTTTTCTTTTCTTTCAGCTCTTGTTTCTTTTGCATCAAATCGTAGGCAGTTCACCAAAAAACGAAATCTCGTCTCACTCATTCCTGCTCTGTACCGCTGACCACATAATGTTGTATCAAATAACTCATCTGTTGCTAAATGATTATTTTCCATAGCTGCTGATAGAACAAGTAATCCTAGTAAGGCTTTAATTTCTTCAACACAAGTTTCCGATACTGTATTTTTTTCTCAGCATAACGATCTTTTTTTCTTCTAATTTCAGAATTAGTATGAAAAACAATTATTTCCAGCATTTGAGGGGTAAAAAATTGACTAAATGTTTCAATAGGTGTGTAAAGCCCTTTTGCTGAGTCCTTTGGACCTTGAATGAAATGAATAATATTTCGAGCTACTGTCCTTGTTTTACTTGATTTAGGAACAGATGACCATTTTGATTTATCTTTACCATTGAGCTGAATTTTACCAAGATAAATAATAGATTTATCACATGACTCAAAAAATGTCGGAATATTTTCAACCCATTCACTTTTCTTTGATAAAACGCGATTTTCAATTTTAGCTTTATAATCTGTCATACATTCATCTTTCTGGACTTGTTTTTCATGTATCGTTTTTCCTTCATCTTTATTGTCAAAAGAAATTTCATGATTTTCGTCTCTATCGCTGTCTGTAATTTCCTCATTTTGAACTTCTATAAAATCTTCATTTTCTGATTCTTCCTCCGAAATAGAATTTTCTTCATCACTTAATTCTTTTAATAGTTCCCGGATAGCCTCAGGTCTACCCCAAAAATATTCTCTAGCAAAACGTTTCGACATGACAAAATAGTAAATGGAAGAAAAAAACTAAATCAGATTCTGAAAAGCAAACGTTAGCGCTAACCATTCGTCTACGAGACGAAAATTTTTCTAAAAACATCACACGCAGAAATATTTCCGGAAGAAGGAATAGCCTTGTGTGAAGGTACCAAGGTCAAATGAAGGTACTGTATGGCGCGTCCCATTTCCTGTTTTAGGGGAGGCAGGTCAAGGGCGTTTTTTATAGGCTTCGTCCAGGAGACGAATGGGTAGCATTCTAGGGTTAAAGTGGTGGGCAGTAGGATAGATGGAAATGGGGTTGTCACACGCTGATACTGCTAGATGGCTCAATGTGTCTCGCAGTGTAGTCCAACGGCTCTGGGATCAGTATGAGTCCGAGGATTCTGTTTCCAGAAGACATGTTCCAGTCAGTCCACATGTTACAACGCCTGCAGAAAACCAGTTTCTAGCTCTTTCGGCCAAAAGGAGAAGAAGCACTACTGTGCCGCAACTCATTGCAGGCCACTTTGAAAAATCAGGGAGAAGAATTTTCCTCTATTACTCTCCGAAGACGCCTACACAAAAGAGTGTTCAGATGACAAAAAGTGTTCCGAAATATGTTTATTTTTGTGTTTGAGAATTAGCAGAGCATCGTTATCATCGATTTAGTTACAGCAGGATCTAAAGGACATTTTTTATCACTCTCTTGAACAGTATGTTTTCGGAAGAAAATGAGTTTTGAGCTGTCGAATTCAATTCAATAGTACCTCTCTTATGAGTTATTTCTACAGAATCAATCTAAGAACAAGACGTAAATATTCACCATCCTTAATTTTTATTTTTACTAATTGCACATTTTCATTTTTAGAATAAATAAATCTCATTACCTTTGGCAAGTGGACATTCCCGCTATGAACTAGACCGACATAGCCAAACTAGGCTTGATTTTTACAAAATTTCGAGGATTGATTTAAATATCCTAAATAATTAGTGCAAATCTTATTTTAGTTGCTGTTTATAGACATTTTTCTTATTAATACACGGTAAATCCGATGTGTCACGATCATGATTCTCTATGATTCCATCATGATTCTCTAATGTCTTATAAAAACAAACATTCTTACATCTAGCACTGTATATTCTTACATCCATCCTAATTACTGTATATTGTTATATTTACCGTCGTTTATAAAGCAACTCGCGTACAGTTCGACCCTGTTTTTTTCCGATGAAAATTCTGCAAAAAAATAATATACCCATGTATAAGTTGACTCCCTAGCTTTTTAATTGAATTTTACAAAAACATAGTAAGTAAATAAAAACATATCATTGAAAGGTTTTTTTTTAAAATAATAAATTATTATTATTTGTGTATTTTGTTTATTATTATATTATTCAACAACATGAAAAGCTAGAATTTCAAAGCATTCTAAGTGTTTGTTTTCTGATTTTTAATTGTGTCGCGTATAACTCGCCCTCCCTATTTGCTTGCCAAAACTTGTCAAACATTCCTCGATATATAACCAAAACACTGTAAAAAAATTGACCCTTTTGCTACATCGTCACTCCCCGGCTTTTATATAACCATTTATTTTGGCCCATGAAAATTCTCCATAATAAAGTGAAGTAATCGTTTTCTATAAAAGCGGTGGAGTGACGATGCAGCAAACGGGTAAATTTTTTTGCAGTGTACATACGGTAATTATACATATTTTATACAATGTATGCATGTAGATATATAACAACATTTAATACAAGTAATGCATTACAAAACTATTTCAGAATATCTATATATATATATATTAATATATATAAGTAACTATTAGGACGTCTTGCATAATCCTGACTTTGAAATAAGAAATAAAATTGATTAGAATGATGCACAAGTTGTAACGTTTTAAATTGTATGTCTGATATACGCTGTATTCAAAATAATTGAGAAATACTTACAATCAAAATTAAATAACACTAATTTCTCAGTATCAACCGAATGCTGAAAGAGGGGAGAGGGGGGGGGGAAGAAGTCATGTCAAATAAAAAAAGATTTTTGTGTGTGTGTATATGGCATGAAATTTAACAGAAATTTCAATACAAAAAATAAAATAAAATGAATCAAATAATTGTCTCCTTATCGACACATGCAAAAAAGGAAATGCATTTACTTTATTTTTTAGTTAATGGAAACTATCTTTATTAATTGAAAAATAGCTTAGCAATGAAGAGTGTTTAATCTAAATTTCATGGGTACAATAGTATCGATTTTTTCAAATTACATACATATTACACGCTTCATAATTTGTGGCCTTGACATCAATCAATCTGAACGGCGATAAGCATAATATAACGACGTGCATTTTTCACTTTGATATGCAGCCAAGCAAAGAAAATATAATGGGTTTCTTTCACACTTAAATGATCCTCATATATCTTTTAGATATGTTTCTTCTTAACTGAGTTATTTAACGAAGTTTCCATAGGCGTAATATATTTATAATTGACTGTGTACATTTGTCTTCGATGTCTTATTATTAATAGCGTTTATATAATTGAAAAGAATATTTCTAATTAATAATATTTATAATAAAATATTTTTATCAAAAAGTTTCTCACATAAGATGTGTGATGCCATTCTAATGAAACAGCAATACGAGCCTAACTTATCTTTTTTAATTTCCTATAAGAATCTACATCTATTTTTCTAAGTATATATATTTTCATTAGTTTGTCTATACAGTAAATATTTCTGAAACGAAATTAGATGGCTATAAAAGGTTTTTATCTGGCATGTTATTGCACTGGTGTCGTAGTGTACTCCTTGACAAGTACTAAAAAGGTAAATATATTGAAAAAAAAATTCTTTGTTATAAAAAAAAAAAAAATAAAATAAAATAAAAAAAAATTAGTGCTTAATTATACATAAGCTAAAACTTTTTAGCTAGTACTCGGGGTTAAAATAAAAGAATAATCATTTTTTTTTCGGAGAGAGGAAGGGGATCCAATAATCCTAGAAATAGCTAGATGTGATTTTTGACGTGGTATATGTTTACATATAGTTGATTTTTAAAGCATTGTTAAAAGAATAGTCTTATGCATTAAAACTTGCTGAAAGTGTTTTATTTATCATTGAATGCTTAGTTATGTTCTTTTATCGAATGAAAATACAACTGAACGCTATTTAAGGCATTTACAGAACTTTCCAGTAGCTATTCAATTCGGTGTCCACAAAACACGCCAGTTAAAAAGTCCCCATGAAAGAAATTATAAATATAAATGGCAACAACTTTCAGAATATATTTTTTTCTTAAATTGGCCCTCAAAACTATAATCTATATGATTATAATTTAAAAATGGGCGGACAAATCCGGGAACAAGTTTAAAATCATTTGATATGTTTTATTTAGAACCTAAAACGCATTAAAAATAACCGCTTTACAAATTAACTAGCAGGCTGTGCCTGTTTAATTTGGTACAATATCATTTTCAAAAAAATTTAACCCTCGACCAAACACAAGGAAAAAACCGCAAAAACACGTCTTTTTCATAGTTTTTCCCAGTTATCTTTCTAAGTCGATCATATGCGAGATGACAAAGTTGAAAATCGTGTTCCATACCTAAAAAAACATAAATGAAAGAAGAAATAATCTTCCAGGCAGAATCCTAGATTGCCTGGACTGATATTGTTGAAACATATTTTATATATCCATCTCTAATGTTAGTAGAAATGCATAATGATAGCACACAGGTACTCGAATTTGTTGATAGTATTTTTCAAGATTGTTTAAAAGTATTTATGATTTCGGGTTGAGTGTCCATCTGTCCATATGGCTGTCTATTCATCTGTCAGCGCCTTAAATCTCGCAAATGTACTTTGATTGCCCTGATTTCTTTTACGTCATTGACATCTATTATAGCATGATACTTATTGTTAATGAAATGTATATCAAGTACATTGATATACAGTGTGTCCACTCTCAAAGTCTCAGGTGGCCAATGTCTAATTTCTAAATCATTAGTCATAGACATATAGTTCCAATTGCAAAAATATTTAAAAAAAATAAAGAAGTATTTTTAAACGACTTAGGTGAAAAAGTTTTATTAAAAAATTACGAAAATTATTTTTTTATAAGGGCTGCTGGTTTTATAAATGATATTAAGTAAAATGTAATACCACTAATCTAACACGGCAGACAAAAAAAGTCCCATTCTCCTGCGAATAAAACTGACCGAGTACTAGCTGTTTAAAGTTGAAGCTTCTTTTTTGCTGCAAAATACGGGTCAGTCACAAATTTACTGGAAATAAAAATAAACGACAGATATAAAATTTAACATTAAACATTGAGAATAAAGTAATTTCTACAATATTATTTTTTAATTTATGTTGATGTTTACATATTAGAGCAAAATATACAACTTGTACAAAAAAAATGTCAAATTAAATTATAAAAAGCAGTAATCAAAATAATTTACAAATGATACATATTTAAAATTCTATTAGATTAATTAACCTTATGGGTTTTGTTGTAGTCAATTTAAAATAAATAAATTTTACGCACCTCAAATCGTAGTAATATTGCATTGTCATTGGATATAAATAAGAATGTCAATTGATTATCGATAGGATATTTGGAAGTGAATTAAAATTTGAATACAAACTTTGAGCTAGGAATACATACATACGAACGTTATAAGTAAAATAAAAGCTTATGAAAATAACACACTTTTAAAAAATGAAATTATGAAAAGAAACAGCTTTATTTCCTTACAAAATAGAACATACGTAAAAAAACAATTGAGGATGTGAATTTCGAAACTCGCCTTATCTCCTTTGTTTTCTCTATCAGTCTATACCAATCTACACTAATGTAACAATACACTTTTCAAATTTATAATGAAAAGCAATGGACGCACTCAAAGCTTTTTCATCATTTCCCAAAGTTTGATTTTCTCGATAAAGAGAATTTTGAGACTCGCGTCATCAATAATTTTAACCAATCTAGAAGTTAATTAATAAAAATTAACACTACCTTAAAAATGATAATGTGGCAGCACCTTCACTTAAATCGCTTCAAAAGTGTATGTTTATCTCATTAAAAACATTTTTGTAATTGGTGCTACATAACATCTATCTAAGATTGCAGGCTAAATTCATTCGAATAAAGTCTACATTGTCGAATACAGTTCAGATCAAAATATGAGTTCGTAAGTATTAAATTCAAAACGCAGTGAATCTTACTTAAATCAATTAAAAGAACTTCAGATTAAAAAAGATATATACATATTTATTTACAAAAGCGAATATCAATTATTACTCTCATTGAGAGTTCAATTATTACCGAACAACTCGGTTCCAAACAACATTCTACTACTGAGAATAAAAATCGTCTGACAAAATAAAAACAAAAAAGGTTCGTTGCCAACAGCAACCAAATAACAAAAATTGGTTTTCGAAACCAAGGAGGCATTCGCAACACACTGCCCCCGGCTGAACATTTAGTTCAGCATCTAAATTAAACATTTTAATAAACATAAGAATATATTTACATACTTTACATAAGTTTCGGATAACATTCGTAAATACAGGGACAAAGAAAGATAATAAGAAATCTTCTATATAAGAAAGGAAAAGAAAACATGTAAAATAAATGCAAATTAAACAATAATAAAGGTAAATAATATCAACAAAGAAATATAAAAGTTTTAGAGTTTTAGTGTCTATCAAGTTCATCAAGTCCAATTCTAAGTTAAAAAAAAAATTGCACTGGTCTTTTAAGATCGCTATTTTAAGTCTTTAAAATGATCTTATTCTTGATACATGATCTTATTCTTAAGTCACGACCATAGATGAATTCTTTAACACGAACACACTTGCACATGTGTTTGGTGAGCCTTTCATCATGAATTATCACTATAGCCTGAACTTTGAACTGAGATGACGAATTTATGTTTTTAACTTGAAAAATAGATTCAAGTTCTAAGAGGCATTTGTCTCTTCGCCTTTTCCAAAAGTGGTCAGTAATTTGTCGCTTGTATTTATGATTTTTCGCCAACAGATTCTTGTCAGATTTTTCTTGAGTACAAATTGGAAATCTAGAGGAAGGTAAAGACCTTAACCGCTTGGCAATCAAGAAATGACAGGAAGTTAATTCCTTTATTTGTTTTTCATTATTCTTGACGAGTTCATCAACAAGCGTAATTAATCTCTTCTTTAAAGTCTTCTTTTGTTCAGTTAGCATCTCAATATCAGCATTATTAAAACTTTTATTTCTTGCTTCTGAAGACTGGTACTTCTTATTTAAAATCTCGAAATTGTGTTCTAATGGTCTAACTTCCTTTTATTTTTTTATTATTGTTTCTTTTAAATTTTTAACGTTAGTTTCAGTATCTTCACGGGGCTGGGTGTGTTCGGAAACTTTAGTTTCAGCATATTCTTTCGATGACTTCACATTTCTAAGTTCTACCTCATACTCTGATATAGTCATCTTCCTTTCATCAGTTTTTCTGTCTTTTTCCTTAGTGACCGTTGACGTACTGAATTCCAAATTTCTTACTTCTTCGGCCAGTCTTCTCTTTTTTCCCTCAAATGACTTGATATCTTCTTCATGATGAGGTATGTCAGTAAATTTTGTATTCATATCTTTTTCAACATTTTTCTTATCTTCTGATTCTGTCTTTAACTGATAAATTTTGGAAATACATCTACTATGCTCACTTCTTAATTCTTCTTCTTGTTTCTGCATTCGTGATATAGAATTCTTTAAATCCTCTCTCTCTTTCTCAGTAGAACTTAGCTTTTCAGCCATTTCCATCAATGTTGATTTCAATAAGTCAATATTATTATCTGTAACACTAGTTTGAGTAAAAGATGTATTTTTCGAGAAAATCAATTTATGTGGCCTATCTTTAAACGATGTCTTAAAATCATTAGCAGATCTTTGAGAAGAAGTTGAACAGAATGCGATATTAGTAGATCTAATTCTACTATCTGATTCTAGACCAATAGTTGATAGAAGGAAACTACATACAGAGTAGAGCTTGATTTCAACATTTCGTTTAGCTCCGTTTAATTTTACGACTCGTGATTCCAAAGTCAGAACTTTGTCTTCTTCAAAATTTAGATTAGATCTCAGTCTTTGAATTTCTTTCGTTGCATACACCATTGATCCTTCTAAACTCAAACGATATTCAGAAAGCATCTGTTCATTGGATAGGGATTCTTGAAGTGATAAATGATCCTGTTCTATCTGTAATTTTAATTTACGTTCCATGTAAGATAGTTTTTGCATGGTATGCATCAGTTCTTTTCTCAAAGCTTCAGTAGATGCGCTAGATTCTATAAGTTTTTCCTTTAATGATACAGTTCCATATCTCAATTCATTTTCTTTATCTTCATTGTGAAATGCTGTCATTTCTGAAATTTCTTGTTCTTTTATTTTATTTTTATTTTTCACCAAGTTTAATTTGTTCTTCAAATTGGATATTTCTCTTTTCAATTCTTGAAAACTCTTTTCAGTTTCTTTTAAATAATTTTTAAGTTCCAAAATTGAAGATTGATTTTTTCTATTCAAATTTTTAAGAAAATTGATCTTATCATTTGCTTCATCAATCTGGGTTTTCAGCTTAGCCTTTTCTCCTTGAGTAATTTTCAAATTTTCAATATTCATAGAACTGAAACTGATTTCATCTTTAAGTTTTCTCACATTCATTCCAATATGTTCGAGAATTTCAGAAGCTGTTGCTGATAAATAATAAACTTCATTATCTAAATATGATCCTGAAATTAGATCGTCAACATATAGGGAATTGTCTAGCATATTTACAACACTTGGATGTTGATCGAGATATTTTTTTAGATGTTGTTTAATCGTGGCAGCCAAAATAAATGGTGAGCATGAAACGCCAAATGGTACACGAGTAAATCTTAAAATTTTGAAAAAGTTGTTAGGATCATTATTTAACCAAGGAAATTTAAGGAAATCTTGGTCTTCTTCTGTCATGGAAATTTGTAGAAATAGCTTTTCGATATCTGCACAAAATGCAGTATTGAATTTTCTGAAATTAATAGTTTCTAATAAATTTGGATTCAAATTAGGGCCACTGTACAGATAATCATTTAATGATTTGTTGTTTCCTTTTGAAGAAGCGTCGAATACTATTCTTAATTTAGTTGTGGATTTATCATTTCGCAAGACAGGGCGGTGCGGCATGAAATATCCGCTGTTTATAATTTTATTGGGGGATTCTTCTACTATGTTATTTAATTCCTGTTCAATTACAATTTCTTTATATTTCTGCAATAATTCTTTATTTTTGTGTAATTTTCTATTCAAGTTAAAAAATCTATGTCTAGCATTATTATAATTGCTACTAAAATAACTTTTATCATCTTTCCATAACAATTTAGTTTCATAACGGTGTTCAAGGAAATGTAAATTGTCTTCAAATTTTTTAATTAATTCTTTATCTAACTCTGAAATGTTTTCTTCTGTATTAATTCCTAAAGCTTCTAACTCCCACAATGATTTTAAATCATTTTCAATAGGTTTCATAACCTGAGTCGATAAGACACCAGCTTGATTACTATCTTTACTTTTGTTTGAGTTAATTGTCCCGCAAAGTGAATGTCCAAATAAATTTTCACACACGAATAAGGATTTATTTATTGGATATATTCTACCGTTAATCTGATATATATAATCTGCACCTAATAAAATTTCAACATTACGATTATCAAAATCTTCCCATCTGTCAAGACGAAATTTAGAAAGTTTTCTCTTTATATTGATTGGAAAGGGAGGAATTTGTATCAAAGAATTCGTGATAATTGGTGTGACTAAAGCTTCCACAACTATACTACGTTTTTTGTTTTTCAAGTGAGTTAGTTTCAACTGAACAACATCATAACATCGTTCTTCAGACCTTTTCGAACCAAAAGTATATACAGTTAAATTTTCATTTCTAATGATTTCAAGTTTTAGTTTAGAAACTAAATTTTCTGTAACGAAGGTACGATGACTAGCAGAGTCAAACAAACAAAGCGCGATTTCGGAATTTTCACCTGCTTCTACCTTTACATGAATAGTTTGCAATATAACTTCCTTATTTAAATTATTTATATTACTATTACAGTGGGATACTGAGGATACAATGCTACTTTTCTGCTCTGATATTTCTGGTTTTTTATTTTGAGAATTGCAAAGTATTGTATTATGAAATGTTTTGCCACAAATTTTACAATTTTCATTTGAAAACTTACAAAAGCTGGAAATGGGAAATTTTTTAAAGCACTTAAAACATCTTCCCTCCCTTTTCAACTTTTCTCGCATTTCTGGAACGGTCAACGACTTGCAATTTTCATTATTATGATCACTTTTATTGCAAAAAATGCAGTTATTCTTAACATTTTTTGTTAATGCTGAGGTTGTTGGAACGCTTCTTTTAAAAGTGTTAAAATTTTTCTTATTAGGCTCATATTTATTTTCATGAATTGTTTTATCAAAACCATTCAATTGTATAGTGGCTTCACGAGATTCGATTTCTTCTTTTAAAAAATTTATTAATTCAGTTACATCCCAGTCGGTACATTTAGTGCGCTTTCTATTAAATTCCAGAGCAATATCAGATGGAATAATTTTAAGAATAATAGGACATAATAAATGTCCATATGAACCTGATGCTACACCTAACGAATTCAGATTTCTTATTTGAATTTCGCACTCGTCATATAGTTCTCTAAGAGCTTTAATGTTACTTGAATTTCTCACAGGTTTTAAATTAAGTAATTTAGTCATGTGACTGTTAATTACAAGGTCGTTACGACCAAAACGACTTGTCAATATCTCTGTAGCATGAGCATAATTTTCTTCAGTCAGCGAAAATCCTGCAATAGAATTCGTAGCACTTCCGCCTAAAAGTGACTTTAAATGGGAAAATTTATTAATTGGAGTTAAATGCTCATTATTATCAATTGAGTTCGAAAATTGACTCCAAAATTCAAGCCATAAAGATGGATCACCATAATACTTAGATATGTTAAGTTTTGGTAGTTTAACTATATTTTGATTCAAAGTTTTTTTACTTTTTAGTAGAGAACTATTCTTACTACTACTATCACTTTCATTATCTGAAGCATCTTGCTTAGTTTCAGAAGTAACTGTATTATCATTTATAAATTTGGAAATTTTAAATTTCCATTCAATTATATTTTCATTATATGTTTCGGACTTTTCAATTTCCTTTTCAAATTCAGCATCAGGAACCAATGGTTCTATCTCAGAGTTTAACGATTTTAACGTTTTCAATTTATCATTTAACTGCTGCATTAAAATATTTAACTGCGTTTTCTTATTTTCGATTTCTAAAGTTTGTGTATCATCTAATAAATCTTTAACCTTATCAAATATTTTCGTAACTTGAGTACGAATAACTGCTCTTTTCTTCTTTAGCAGTTCAAGATCCATAGTAAATTCAATCTTTTTATTCAATTAATAAATCATTCAATTTATTTCAAATAATTAAATTTGAGGTACTTACCTCATTCTTTCGTTTATCAGATCATTCAGACATCAAGTGTTTCATCATACATCGTGTCGCGTTGACGCCAAAAATGCTACATAACATCTATCTAAGATTGCAGGCTAAATTCATTCGAATAAAGTCTACATTGTCGAATACAGTTCAGATCAAAATATGAGTTCGTAAGTATTAAATTCAAAACGCAGTGAATCTTACTTAAATCAATTAAAAGAACTTCAGATTAAAAAAGATATATACATATTTATTTACAAAAGCGAATATCAATTATTACTCTCATTGAGAGTTCAATTATTACCGAACAACTCGGTTCCAAACAACATTCTACTACTGAGAATAAAAATCGTCTGACAAAATAAAAACAAAAAAGGTTCGTTGCCAACAGCAACCAAATAACAAAAATTGGTTTTCGAAACCAAGGAGGCATTCGCAACAATTGGAACTAATGTCTGTGACAAATGGTTTAGGAATTAGCCATTGGACAGCGTTGGAAATGGATGCTCTTTATAATATTTTAAGTAATTCATGTACCTTCCCTTAATACTTGGTACAACTCACCGGCTTTCAACTTACAAAAAAGTGATTTAAGTCATGAAATTTATAGCTTCATTACTCGGTCAATTTTAATGTTAGATGAATGGGACCTTTTTTGTATTGCTTGTTACAGGGATGGGACAATTTTACTAAATATCACTTATAGGACAGGAGGACCGTATAAAAATTTAATTTTCGTAATTTTTTATTAAAACACTTTTTGACCTAAATTACTTAAAAAATAATTCTTTTCCTTTTTTTTAAACATTTTTGCAGGTGGAACTATATATCTATGACTAACGGTTTAGAAATTAGCCTTTGGTCACCGTTGAGATTGGGCACACTGTACATTATATAGCCAAATATATAGCAGGTATATTTTGATATTAGGAGATATTCAATTGAAGAGACTGTTAAAAGTAATCCGTTACGATATTGCGAATGGTAATGAATTGTTTCAAGTGCATGTTAGTGATGTTAGACCTTTTGAAACATGAGAAAATTTATATTCCTTTATAAAGCAAAGTAAATTATGAATTCTGTACAACATATGTCCCATTCAATATTTTGGATATATTTATAAGGCTACAGAAAATAAATCTGTTGCATATAATAAAAAGAAGGAAATTGTTTGCGGCATATTTTAATTATGTTGAACTGCTTTTTGTATAGTAAATTTGATGTACATAGCTAATGTTTACTACAAATGAATCCCTATGTAATATGTACTGTATTGTATCCGATGTGCGTGCATTAGCGATGATTGCTGGAACGCATTTCTAGTTAGTATTGATGTGTAGATTTAAGCTTAAATAAATTTTCAAGTGCTATGTGTTATGTATAAATGCTATACATAGTATACAGGGCTAAACAAAATAGTTCGTAAGCACTACTAAATATTACCATAAACAGCTAAAGTTAGTTTATTGCGAATTATGAATTTGTACGCTGAAATTCATTTATCATAATAAAAGATGTTAGTAGAATATAGATAAAATGATACACAAGGTTAAGTAAAGAATTGGATACATGGTCTATGAATGATCATTGCCGAAATGTGATTTCAGTAGTTTTAAGAGAGTTTTAGGCAATTTAATTTTGATATAAATTCTGGCGTGTACATAAAAGTAATCTATAGTACACAGGGATATATAGTAAAAATATTCAGTTATGATTTTGTCTATTGATATAAATTTATGAAAGTTAAATTTCAAACTTTCTTTTAATGGACTAAATTGTCGCGTATTACACATATACCAATCTATGTATAAAAACAGTTTTATATTAAAAAAAAAATCTGAATCTGTATTTGACTGTGGACGGCACTGAAATCTGTTTTAAATGTTTTATGCGTTTTTTAAAGTGTTTGCTTTGAAATATTATTTACGAAATTTTATTAATATAATCTGAAAGTGTTTGAAAGTGTTCCAGAATTTACACTAAACTCATGTTTTATCTTCTTGTTTTATTTTTATAGGTGGACATAGTATAAAATGTTTTCTTTCAGTACCAAAAATTGTGACAAGCAAAAAAAGATTTTTTTTTTTGAATTGGCGGTTGGCGCGGTTGTTTGAACACACGAGACTCATTCTCGCAGATCCACTATCTATGGCGAAAACTGCTTATTATTAACATGCCTTACTGATTTGCTTTCTTGATGAAATACATTCGTAACCATCGCTATTATTCGGATGAGTAAGCACAACTCTGGGTAAGATTGTTGATGAACCAGCAACATTTCTAGTAACAGAAATTGATAACTTCGTCTTTGAACACTGTTACAAAATTTTCTGTGAAATTATGTAGAATCTACGGCTAATCCATTATCTCGAGTTTCATGCAAAATTACACAGATTAGAAAAACCGAGATTCAGATAAATAATAGAGAAGTTATTTGGTAAATTTAGAACAGATTCTATAAATCAACATCGTCACAAATACACAAGTCTCTATAAATTTACTTTTAATGACAATAATCTAATTGAATTTTTAAAATTAGTGAATCACTCAATCTCCACTGAACTTCAAAGAATTTTCCGAAGAAATTTAAATTGCTCAATAATTAATGTTAACGTTAAATTTGTTTCTAACCGTCTTAGACCTTTAACTTGAGGCCTCTTTATACTAGAAGAACGCATTACCGGCTGAGCTATAGGAGATATTACTATTGCATACAAAGTTATGCCTTTTATGACTGATAATGGAAGCATTCCCACTCTATCTGATAAGATGACTTTTCCCTTTCGAACTTGTTCTAAGTTTTATAAAAACAGTCTTTAAACTCAGTTTTTGTCTTCAAAATTTCTAACAAAATTGCAAAGGAATTTTAAAAGTTTGCGTTTTGAATTGAAAAACTTAACGAAGATAAAAATATCTAATAAAGACATGGAAATCCCTACAGGGAAAGAGATGTAAGATAATCGAAATGCGTGTTAAATGATTACCAAGAAACTCGGTCGAATGCATTTAAACGAGAACTTGGGTAAATTTACAGAGAGTTTTGCTTTTTTTTCTATATTTTTAAAGAAAGTTTTAACAGCCCACATAGCATGTATGGTTACAGTGACGTCACAATGACGTCACTATGAGTCACTTTGGTCACATCACATCTGTGACCAAAATGCCACCACTCAGTGACATCACATTGTGACTGAAATGTGACTTTCTTAAAAATTTTTAGAAAATCGTCACAATGTTAAAGTCAAAGTAGTCACAAATGACACACTCTTCACAAATTGGTCACATTGTGACGTCACAAAAAGCATTAAAACGGCCATAACGACTTCACATTTTAGTCACTGTGACTTCACATCGATGTCACGTGACGTCACATCGACAATCGATGGTCACAAAGTCACAATGTGACTTCACAACGACGTTGCAGTAACGTCACCATGTCTTACGGGAGTATAGATATCTTAAAAGTTTTGACAATATTTTTGAATACAAATTTTTCTTGTTAATTTTTTTTTTGCGTGCGTTTGATTTTTGTTCGATTTTTTCTTCTCTATGCGTATTAATTCTTCAATAATTATACATTGATCTTATATGAACTCTTAAATCAGAAATATTTTCTTAGTATGTTCAAACTGTAAAAAAAAGACTAAACAAATGTACGAAACCCGAATACAATAGCGTCTTCCTGGCTAACCAAGACTTTAAAAAGCGTTCATTAAATTTATAAACCTCAGAAACCAACGTAATTCCGAGAGTTAAAGAAACATATACCTAAACAATATTTCTTTTCTGCTATTTATTTTCGGAAACATTTTCCAGTCATTTTTATAATTCTTTAATGGTCTCTTTTTTCAACGGAACACAACATTTAAAGGAAAGGGGGAGAGTTAAGCCGGTAATGTTTATAAATAGGAAATATAGCTATTATTCACTAAAATAGTTTATGTAAGTATAAAATACAAATTTTGAATTTTCGTATATTTTAAACTTTTATTAAATAGCTGGATATTTTTTTGGAGTACAAAATTATTATTGTATTATTTTGTTTGCTGTATTACTATAATATACCGCAATTTTCCAAGCATGCGCCGCAGTGTTTGTAAGTCTTTTTCAAGCCCACAATTTTATTAAAAAAATTCAAATAACTGCTGAACAGAATTAAGTAACATTTCCTTTAAAATAAATTCTGCGTATAGACGTGAATTAAGTAATTTCTTATAACAGTAATGTATTTAAATTATTCATGTTAATTTTCCTATGGAATACCTGATAATTATTTTTTAACATATAGAGATATCTATAACATTTTTAATGTAGTGATATATGATTGTGAAAATATTAAATCTATTTAATATTCCTTCTGATATATCACTTATAAATATTTAAAGCAAAATAATATGAAATATGAATTTTGTGTAAGACTGTTTATAAATTTTACACTAAAAGCGGTTTATATTTTATATATAAAAATAAAATAAATAAAAACAGACAACAAGACTTGAATTTCAACAGAAAGCAAGATTTACTGATTTATTTTCATGTCAAATGCATACCTCTATGAAACTGATGATGTAAACAGAAAAATGTTTCATTTGGAACAGTCTCTTGTTGACTAACTCGCATAGTATAAGACGTTTTAAAGAGAAAACTGCAAAGGCCACTGAAATAAAAGTGGAAATAAGAACTTTTGTTTGTTTATTCCATATATTTTTAAAAATAGTTTTTACTCTTATTTGGAAGTTAAGAGGATAATTATTTTAGAAGTACAAGTCAATACTCCAAAACATGTGCTTAAATTTTTTAATCAGCCGAAATGTTTCAAATAAATAAATAAAAAAAAAGCTATAAGGTATTTGTTGAATTTAATTTGCACACCTTTACTTTATAAATGTAACATGTATAACAGCATCTATAATTAAAATAAGATATAACATAACCAAAATACAAATCAGTTATATAAAAATGTATAATTAGAAGTAGTTCAATTACATTCTTAGATATATAACCTGCCGAATCTACATACTTTGTAAGGATACGTTCATTTTTGTTACTTATAATAAATTTTTATTCGTATGTAGTTTTTAATTGCCGGATAACGCTTTTTACTGCATTCCAATCCTTTTCTCTCGTATTTTATTTTTTTTTCGATTATAAGGATGTTAACAGCCGCTGAATTATCTGCCCGTATTACAGTAGTTATATATATCAATGCCCAAATGGCTTGCCTATATTTGCTGCTGCTCAAAAGTAAATTTTAAAAATCATTTATTCTTACAGAACCCTGTTTTATCGGAGTATCACAGTGCGACCTTTAAATCAAATTTTTAGACTAGATCCTTTATTTTTTTTTTTGATCAAGCATAAAATTTCCTTCTTTATTTCCGTTTATATTTATTTCCAAAGAATATTTACAGGCCCTAAATTTTTAGCTTCATATTCTTTTTTAAGTTGATTTAGTTTTTCATTTACTTCTTGTATCTCCCAAAATTAATATACCATTAACATAAGATATAAGTTGTACTACTTTGTGCTTTTCATGAGAAGAACTATGGAACGGCATTGCTTTACACGAAACCTATTTTATTTAAACTTTTACCTATCTTAATATTTCATAATCTGGCGGCTTTTTTCAGGCAATAGCTAGCTTTTCTTAGTTTCTAAGTTTTACTTTCATCTCTCGATATAATGTATCTCTCTGGTTGGAAATATAAAGAACTTTTTTTAAATTCAAATGAAGAAATGCTATATTGATATCCAGATGATTTACAATTAAATTTTTCTATGATTTACATGCTAAAGTTGTATGTGTTAGTATTTGTTCAAAAGTTTCGTAATAATCGGTTGCGCATTTTTGCGAAAAGAATTTCCCGACCAACTCTGTTTTATATTTATTTGACCATTCGAATTATTTTTTAATGTAAAAACCAACTTGCATCATATTATGTTTAAGCCAGGTGGAAGATTCAAATTTAGTTTTTTTTTCTTAATGAAGCTATTTCTACATAAGTTCTTTCATGCCATTTCTGTTTATCATACGGGTTATTGATTTTCTCTATAGCCTTCCATTTTGCTAGTTCTATTATTTTATGGGGGGTTTTTTGGTAATGTATGTGAATCTATAAGATGAAAAACCCCAATTTAATCTATGTGATCTTCTAAGATCATTTATTACAGTTTTCTCATTGTCTGTTTCTTTATCTTCCTGCATATTTATAACAATTTCTGAAAACTTTCCCCCCTACTTTTTCGGTTTGTAATTAAACGTTTATTCCATTTCCATATCAATTTTTTGTACTGTTTCATTTGGAGTTGAAATTTTAATAAACTCGAAGGTTCTTGCTCATATTATTTTATTATTTTCAACAAAAATTCTATAAATTTTTAACATATTGTCGCACCAAGAAATGTTCGTTCAATAACTTTGTTATTATTATTTTTTGGATTGTCTTACGTCTAAAACGTGTAAATTCGTCAAAAACTGGAAGTTGAAAAAATTTCTATTGCAACACTTTCATCTATTGAAAACATAAAGTAAAAATATGAAGTATAACATTTTAAAAAACATACGTTTTTACTTATTAAAACTTTAATAATTATTTATTAATATCTGATATTTTACGTTAAAAAAACAAATATAGTAAAAAAATCTGTATATTTTTTAATAAATTCTCTACTTTGTGCTTTCTAACAAACCTTCAAAAACCCAATAAATTTTTTATAATATAGTTAGGTACAAATGCCAAATTAATTCCCTCTAATACGAAATTATTTAAAAAAAAAAAAAAAAAAAAAAAAAAAAAAAAAAAAAAAAAAAAAAAAAACATGTATTGTTTAAACAAATTAGGCGTGATTTTTAAAATGAATATTCAAAGTGTATAAAATAGTGCATTCTTTAAGAAATTTTACATTTTAAGAAAATTTATACAAATTGCAAAAGTTAATCTTTTATTAAGTTCATTCATTTTATTTTTGAAGTCAAAAATCTAAATTCACGGTTAAATTTTTTTCTGTGAAATAAGAAAGAATTTAGCGGTAATCTAACTTGTTAAGTCGTATATAAAAATACAGAGATTAGAAAAAACCAAGATTATGTTAAATAACAGAGAAGTTTATAATAGACTCTGCAAATTAAACTCGTTAAAATACACACGAGACTTTGTAAATTTATTTTTAAAGACAATAATTTAATTCATTTTTCAAATTAGCAAATCAATCTTCAGTGAAACTCAGAGAACTTAAAATTTTAAAGTAAACTGAAACTCCTGTGTCATTTAAATTTGACACAACTCATTTGTTGCCATCCCGGGGTTTGAACCCTCGAGCCCTCTTGACAGAATGAGAGCGCCTTATCACTGGGCAATGGAAGGTATTGCTGTTTTGTATAAAATACGTTTTTTATGATTCACTGGGGAAAATTTATTGATATTTATAATCATCGATAAAAATCCCCACTATCCGAGGAGATGATTTACCATTTTTAAATTATTCTATGTTTTAGAAAGAACATTTTTAAACTGAATTTTATTCTTTAATATGTCTAATAAAATTGCCAACTAATTTTAAATGTGTGCATTTTGAATTACAGGTTTTAACAAAGATAGTAAATATTTTTAAATAAATACATGGAAATACCAATAGGGAATTCGATATAAGACGAGGGAAATGTCTAAAAAGAGAACGAGTCACAAACTCAATAAAATGCATTTAACTGTAAACTTGAGTAAATTTACAGAATATCTCAATTTTTTTTGTCATTCTACAAAAATTTTTATCAGTGTTTCCTGTTTTAGCAAAATATTCCTTAATGTACATTTGAAAAAAGAGAACTCATTAAATATTACTTAATTGGCATTTAGTGTTTCATAAAGTGTCATAAATCATAAAAGAAATCCAAATTGAACTAGTCATTAGAATAATTAGTCAAATGCAACCGCTTTCACAAAAAAAAAAAAAAAAAAAAAAAAAAAAAAAAGGTTAAAAAGGTTTTTTTTTCGGGCATTTTGAGTGAAACACATTAACATCATAGATATAAATAGTGTGACTGTAGTTAAGTGTACTTTTTAAAGATGTTGAACGTTCCTTCTTTACTACATTTTAATGGCAGTGTACACTGTAAAAATATGTCCTGAATTTTACAGGTGTTATTCAGTGAATTTTTCTTGATTTAGCTGAAGACTTCCGTTTTAGAAAAAACCTGGAACTTTTCCTGGAATTACCGGAAATTTTTATTTCTGGACAGTCGACTAATTGAAAATTTCCGTTTCAGAAAAAAATCTGCAACTTTTCCTGGAATTACCGGAAATGTTTATTCTAGGACAGTCGACTAACTGTACGTTTCCATTTAGGCGAGTGGAACGGAAAACTTCCGCCCCGCCTCCTCTTCGACGCCTTAGGTCGAAGATTAAAATCAATCTGTGTTCGAGAGTACATAAACAAGTTTGCTTAAAAACTGTAAACACAAACTCAAAACGTGCATTACTAATAATAATTATTTTCAAGACCGACTTTGTCATACAGAAAAGAGGTTAGTTATTTAATTATAACTTTTTATAATGAATATTATAAGTATTTTAAATAAACGTTGGTTTGAATAAAAATTCTTAAATGCAGTTATTACGCGTTAGGTGTATTGAAATTTTGAAATACATATAGTATATAATCAAAACGATTATTGTAAAATAGGATTAAGATGACTAATTCTGAAATTCAGAAGTTAAAACTGATTTTCTGTCGATTTGTAGACAGAAATGTCCAAATGCAAAATATAAAACTAACTTAATGTTTTAGTCACTTGTAAAGGTATTTTAACAACAATTTGGAAAATATTTTTCGGAGACATTCATAAAAAAATATCAAAATTTATATTGAAGTGTACTTTCCGAGTGATTTTGGATGTATTGATGTTGAATTCAGGGGGTGTCCGGGGGGAGAGGTCCATTCCTTCGAGGAGAAATAAGATGTGTTCCTTGGAAGGGTTGAGATTTTGTGATTTTAATAGTCAAATGTGCAATACCTAAGAATTCTATAATACCCCACCTTCCTACACTGCTACGCTATAAAATCATTGTTTTAGAGGATCCATGACTTTCCATGGATTCCAATGATGTTTTGGACACAGGAAGAGCAACACATAGTTGATGGTGCTCTTCCTTGGCCAACAGTAAATGTCATGGAGAATCAGACTGGTTTACGTTGATGCTGGGTAACATGTTGAGAATTTGGGTTTTTCAGAGCTTATACTTGCGAGACGGCTTGCTGCACGGCATCTAAATTTTGTGTTGCACATCTAGTTACGTATTTTAAATTCTTTTATAACAAACTTTCTTTATTTTCATTTTTCAGAATCTTTGCTGACATAAATCGAAAACAGGAAGCAAAATCTCCAGGGCAAATCCAAAAATAATGCTAGTTGCAAACTGCCAATAAATCTAGTTAATATACATAGTCTATGTATTTTAATTTGTGATGTTGTATTTTTATTTTAGGATAAATGCAATTGTTATTGATTAATACAGAATTTTGCTGAAAGCTATTGTTTTTACAAATAAACACTTTCATGGATAAAAAATCATCATTAGTATTTTCAGACATCAGTCATATAAATGATGTATCGTACTAAAATAACCACCTGAAATTTAGATTACATAAAGTAATACATAGAGGAATGTGGGGTGGAATGGGACAGTAGGATTTTCTCTTTATTTCTCATTCTAAACATTTCATCAATAAAACTCAAGATGAAACAATGGTAGCCCAATCTTCAGTTGAAAAAAAATCAGCTAAAATTTGCTTGAATTCATTAAAAAAAAGTTTATAATACAATTTAAAGTAATTTTCCTTTAAAGTTGAATCAATCCGTACAGTAAATAGAAGAAGCACCAAAATATGGCACTTCTTATTTTTCGAAAACTGCAGGCGTGGCGCACACAATGCGCTTTACCGTTTAATTTCTTTTTAGGTGCGTTCGTAATTATATAATACGTAGCACCTATAGTGGTCGTTCAGTCCGTCCGTCTGTCCGTCCGTCTGTCCGTCCGCATATAACAACGCAAAAACTACCCAACCGAATCGTTTGAAATTTAAAATACATAATTATTACATAATTTTGTCGAGTCATTTCAAATTTTATGAGAATCGGATGGATAGATCAATTACAGGGGCAATCAAAAGTATTCCATTGCATTACGATCAATGGGAAAAAATGTTTCAAATGCATTTTAATCGTTTGAAATTTAAAATACGCAATTATTACATAATTCTGTCGAGTTATTTCAAATTTTTTGATAATCGTGTGCATAGATCAATTACAGGGGCAATCAAAAGTATTCAATTACATTATGGTCAATGGGGAAAAAGTTTCAAATATATTCTATACGTTTGAAATTTAAAATACATAATTATTACATAATTTTTTCGAGTTATTTCAAATTTTATGAAACTCGGACGAATAGATCAATTACAGGGACAATCAAAAGTATTCCATTACATTACAGTCAATGGGAAAAAATGTTTCAAATGCATTTTAATCGTTTGAAATTTAAAATACGCAATTATTACATAATTCTGTCGAGTTATTTCAAATTTTTTGATTATCGTGTGCATAGATCAATTACAGGGACAATCAAAAGTATTCAATTACATTATGGTCAATGGGGAAAAAGTTTCAAATATATTCTATACGTTTGAAATTTAAAATACATAATTATTGCATAATATTTTCGAGTTATTACAAATTTTATGAAAATCGGATGCATAGATCAATTACAGGGACAATCAAAAGTATTCAGTTACATTATGGTCAATGGGGAAAAAGTTTCAAGTATATTCGATACGTTTGAAATTTAAAATACATAATTTTTACATAATTTTTTCGAGTTATTTCAAATTTTATGAAAATCGGATGAATAGATCAATTACAGGGACAATCAAAAGTATTCCATTACATTACGGTCAATGGTAAAAAATGTTTCAAATGCATTTTAATCGTGTTACACTCATGCGAACTTAATAAAATTTATATGCAAGTATAAAGTACATATTATAATATACATCTTACATAATTTGTGGTGCAAAGAACATTTATTATTGATTTACAAGGCCACACAAAAGTTTTCCATTACATAATGGTATAGGGAGAACATTGTTTGATGAGCGTTTTAATTGTAATTCACTATTTACAATGTTATGAGATTGATATATGAAAGTAATATTTTTAAAACTTCGTTATCGTTCGAACGCACCTAATTTGCTACGCTTCACGTGCAATTTCCAACTTGTTTTTTATTAATTTAGCAACATACTAGCGGCACGCATGTTCATCTTCTCTCCATCACTAATGCATCAAAAGTAGCATCGCTCTAGTAATATATAGAGAGCACCAAATAGTAATATGCATCGCGTGTGACCACATTTTTGAAAAATTTTGGAGATTATACAGACCCAAATCCCCCCACCCCCCTGTGCCAATATCCTCTATTCAAAATTTTGCTGAAATTATATAAAAAGAAAAAAAAGGAAGAACCTATTAGAAGTAGAAAATAGGCATGACATACATGGTAAATTCCACTCCCCCCCCTTCCCTACTCTCTAACTGTTTTAACCTTGAACGTTTTAATGTTACCTTGGAACGTTTAATAAATTTTTCAAGAAATTTCAGATTTTTATTTTTATTTCTTTTTTGTTAGATATATCCCTGTTCTGTGTTGCTATCTTCAAGAAACATTAATCACAGATAAACACCTATGTTTATTATTATATAAAAACAATTTTTAATCTGAAATAATAGGCAGAAATAACTTTAGAAAAATCAGCTTAACCCGAACCCAAGCTGTAGGAATATAAACTCAATCCAAAATGAAAGCAATCAGTTAACCCGATTTGTAGAATAAATACTTGAAACCAACCAACCTCTATATTTATTTCAATTTTGGATGCTACTATTTCTGATTATCAAAGATTGGCAGATCTGCGGCAGCCCTATCTATGTTTTGAACGAGAACCGTGAAAATATAATGGAAGAGGGTTATTCAATGTTATTCCAAAATTAAAATAAGTTTATGAATTCTTCATTATTAGTTGATTTATATATTTCCTTTATGTTTAGAAAATTCTTCAACATACCTGTATTAACGTCGTTTTCAGTAGAACTCTTGCATGTGTCATACTTTTTTTAAGTAGGTCTATTTCAAAGTTTTTTTTTCTATTTGTTGCACCAATAAACAGTGCGATACTAGAAAAAAAAATCAAGCCTTAAACAATTTCGAAAACTGCAATATAATGCATTGAGATTTTTCTAAATATTGAATTTAAAGATTTTTTTTTAATTGGAAAGTAAATATTAATAAGATTATATAGCATTTTAATTTGTTTAACATTTTTGTACATTAATGACTTGTTTACGCATACATGTAATAGTTTCCCAATTTGTAGAAAGTTATACTGATATTATTCATAGATTAAAATAGACCTAAATGCAGCATTTTTGTTTATAGAAGAAGTTCAACACAAAATGAGGAAATGGGGAGGAATGGGACATGGCAGTAAAGGGAGGAATGGTCATGTCCAATTTCGTTTTTTTTAATTACCTGAATATAAATTACTAACATGCAAACAATTTTAGAGGATAATGTATTAATAATAACATTTATAACATATTCATTTACTTAAAAATATAAATAACTTGTGGGGATTTTTTATTGTCATTTATGATAGATAATCCTGATTTTTCATTCCAGTCATGAAGATACTGGAATTAGACTCTGGTATAGATATTATTAAGTTACAATGTTTGTTTGATTGTATATCTAATCGACACTAGACTAACTGTGCCTTTTAGATTTGTTTTGTTGTTGTTCCATACCTCCCTGTAGGTGCAGAGGTATGGGACACATTTTGAAACTTACAGTTTCTTTAATTATAAAATAGCTTTAGCATGCTATGACTCCATATTGTTCAGATATATTAAAAAGTGTTTCACCTTGCACTCTATAAATTAAATTCTTTGTTCTTGTATCAAGAAAAGTTGATTTGTTTACTTTCATAAAAAGTGTCCCTCACCACCCCACTCTCCCCTATATTATTAACTAAACGTAATAAAACAAATTTTGTTGTGGCAATTGTTCCTATCTTTCAATTAATTTCTTTGAAGTGAAATTTGTCTACTTATATCCTTTCAAATGTTTGTATGACGCTTTCAAATGGAAATTAAATTTCCGAATTATTGTTTTTTGAAAGTAAAATTTGTCAATGTATTATTGTTATCGTTGTTTTAAACGAATTGGAACTGAAAATGGAATTTTCTATTTAATATCTACAAAAAACAGTTATTTTTTATTGTTGTTGTTGCTGGTTTTTGCTTGGATGCTTTTTAATTATTGTTAAAAAAAACCTAAAATTAAACATTTTAAAATAGTATCTGTATATATATATATACATATATATACAGATATATAATACACATAGCAGACATTTTTTGTTGTTGTTGTTTAGTCACCATGTGGTTTTAATGTTCTCAGACTATAAAAAATATTTATTCTAGTGATATTCAAACCATGCTACTCTCTAAAATCATTGTTTTAGAGGCTCTATAGCTTTACATGGCTTCCA
Source organism: Maratus speculifer (assembly GCA_964019185.1). NCBI lineage: Eukaryota > Metazoa > Arthropoda > Arachnida > Araneae > Salticidae > Maratus > Maratus speculifer. The sequence continues at coordinate 182,685,660 of OZ025298.1, read as the reverse complement.
AAGATGTTTGGGACATAGGAAGAGTGACGCATGGTTGATGATGCTTTTACATGGCACAGTAGATGTCATAGAACACCACACTGGTTCACGTTAGTCCTATGTAATATTTTGAGAATTTGGATTTTTCAAAGAGTATTGTTGATGAGACGATTTGCTGCATGACCTAGTATAGTATCACACAATTTGTTACATATTTTAACTTCTTTTATTACAAACTTTCTTTATTTTCCTTTTTCAGAATCTTTGATGGCATAAAACAAGATACAGAAATCAAAATCTCCAGGGTAAAGGCAAAAATAATGATACAGTTACAAGTTGCTAATAAATCTATAGTTAATGTATTTATTCTATGAAATTTATTTTAATTTTTGATGTTATAGCAATAAAGTATTTTTGTTATTACATTTTGTTTTGCCTTTTTAATTGTTCTCTTTTATATTTTCAGCAAAAATTCTATTGTTCGTTCGCAAATATGATTGTTATTCAGTAAAAGAGGGAGGGGGGGATTTATGATGAACTTGCCATGAATTTGTGTCATGAAATTTTTCTAGCTGAGTGTTTTGAAATAATTTATTTTTCAATTAAATCTTATTATTTTATTTTTTTGGGTGGGGTGAATTCTTAAAAGAGACATCTGAGAAAATTTTCATTGATGATAAATATATACACTTGATTTTTAGCAAAATGTTTGTCATTTACCAGATTATTTCAAAAAATGAGTCAACTAATTAAAAACCTGAGAACACTTCCTAGTAGCAGAGTAATTGGTGTCATGTTTAATATCGATTGATATTTCTTTGCATGAATGGTGGTTTTAAAACTGCAGTTTTTGACGAACATAGATTTTTTTAAAATATATATATATTTTCAATATACATGTAAATAAAATTCTCTATTTTATACAGTTACTTAAAGTGGTAACATTAGTTACCATTAAAGTTTTACATAATGTAAAAATAGGATTATTAATTGTGAATTTTTAGGGAAAATATTAATCTTCTGAATTGCATATAAGTGGAAAATACTGCTATTTTTAATGTTTTTGCAAAAAAAGTACAGTAAAAGGGTTAAATATTGTTTTGAGAGTACTACGTAGTAGCCGATCTTTTTGTTCTTGTGCAAGCTAACTAGATATGATGACCCTGAAAAAATATTTAATGAAATGTTTCTAATTTTTATATAGTTATTAAAAATTTTTAATAAAAATTCTTAATCTAATTTTTTAAAAGTAAAAAGATTGGTAGCAAATTGTTTTTAAGTAAAGTTTTTATTACTTTGACACAAAGGGTAAGTCTAAAATATCATTATGATGCATATAAAGAATATCATCTAAGTGGATTATAATGTTGTAACAAAAATTATTCTTTTATTCTAATGCATGATTTAATAAAAGATCATAAACTATACCCTGCATATACATACATACAAGAAGCCTTTATTTCCATTCAAACTTCTAAAAAGCCAAATACATGATTTAATAAAACATCATAAACTATACCCTGCATATACATACATACAAGAATCCTTCATTTTCATTCAAACTTCTAAAAAGCCAAATAACTCAGATGTTTTAAGCTTACATAAACAAATCCCAAAAACATTTAAGTTTTGCAACTTTTACAACATAAATAGAGTGATTCATTACTACATTAAATGCTTGAAAATACACCGATTTGTGTAAAAAAAATGCAATTTTTTTGTCAGAGGTGATATTTATAGAATACATAATTTTAGGTGTCTTACTTTTTATCTGACAACACAATTTAGAAATATATTACTTTTTTTTCTCAATCTCAACTAAAAATACATGCATAAATCTTTTAATACGTACAACTTAATATATCTTCTATTTAATATATATATATATATATATATTTTGCATTTTATCTTGAAATTTTATTTTATTTTTTTATGTTTAATTTTGATTTTAACAATGTAAAATTGTTTTTTTGATTTTCTTTTACTGCGCACAAGACTGTAAGAAAACTATTGGTTCAAGAGTCACCAAAAAATACTGATAATGATGTAAAACTGATACTTTTTGAATACACAATTCTATTGTAAGTTATTTATTTGGAATTTAAATTATACATTTTTTTAAATTATTTTTTTATTGAAAAATTACTAATTTTAAATAAATAAATAACTGATTACAAATAAAATATACATTCAAGATACGTTAGTTACCAATCATTTTCCATACTTTTGGAGGTCTTTGAGCCAATCGTTTTCCCACAGTCTTGCGCGAAGTGAATGCAAGTCTAAGAACAATTTTCTAATTTTTACTTTAAAAGATTAAGATGGCACAGCATTTTAGAAAATAGAAAACAGCTGATTTCAATGTATCTTTTTAAAAAAATTATTGAAGCAGTTTCATTATATATTATTTTGTTATATTCTCAGTAATTATAAACAGAAATATTTGTTTATTTAATTAGAATAATAAAATATGAATTACACTTTCAGAAAATAAAAATGATCGAAATGCAGCAAATTATTGTAAACAAACAATATCATCAATATCAAGAGTTACGTATCAGTATCAAATAGACTGCAAATCACATCTCTAATCCCTTTACTAATGTTAAACCTATATGTGTGCATTGATTATCTCCATAGGAAATCAATACTTTTCACTGTGTACACTTAATTCTTCAAACATGATTTCTTTTCTTTTGTCAAAATGCTTGTAAAATATATACTTAATTTTATTTCTTACTTTGTTTTGCTAAGTACTGTAACACAAATTATATTAAGTACATATTTTAGAAATATTTTGATGAAACATTTCTAAAATATGTACTTCATTTTATATGAACTGGTAAAATAGTATTCTGTTTTTCAAAAATTTTATTTAAATAGATGTGTAGTTTAGAAATATTTAGGTAAATAAAAAAAGAGATATTTAAAATTACACAGGAAAAAAGAAGTTAAAATAAGAAGTATTATTGCTAATTAAGAGGTCTTATTGCTAGAGGTTAAGAAGTATTATTGCTAATTTAAAAAATATGTAGACATTAGCCCCCCCCCCCCTTCCTCATACCTGTAACACTAGAATTTGAGATCTCACTATCTCAGTGGGAGAAAAATATTGAAAGGATAAATGATTAAGACTGGAAATAACAAGGCATAAAACTGAAGATACCAGTTTGCAAAACGGAAAAAACTCTGAATTAAAACTGAAAGCATCAATTTCTAAAACGGAACATTTCATTTTCTAAGATGGAACATTTCAATTTTCAAAACAGACCATTTTAGTTTTTAAAACGGGACATTTCAGTTTCCATAAAAGAACATTTCAGTTCCCATAACGGCACATTTCAGTTTCCATAACGGAACATTTCAGTTCCCATAACGGAACATTTCAATTTCCAAAACGGAACACTTCAATTTCCATAGCGGAACATTTTAATTTCCAAAACGGAACATTTCAATTTCCAAAACGGAACATTTCGGTTTTCAAAACAGGAAACTTCATTTCCAAAACGAAACATTTCAGTTTCGAAAACGGAAAAGTCATAAAAGTAAATGTTACATGAAAAAACGGATCAGATACGGCAACTTTGCTGCCAGTACGTTTTCCGTTTTTTCAAGGAAATTTTTTTACAGTGTATGTGGGTTAAATATTTTGATTTTTTGAATATTTTCCTATCAAGGAAAGAACTTACATCAATAGGAAAACAAGCTTATAAAAGGAATTATTTGATATTACTGTTTTTCTCATTATATGAAAGTGTTTCATGCCAATTGCACATTTGAAATGAAAAAGTTAGAATAAATTTTATTAAAATAACACAAAATATTATACTTTAATGACTTTGCATCTTAAAACATTTTTCGTGAATTCCTAACAACGCAATCAGTTTTTGAAATGAAATTGTTTTAAAAATCCAAATTATGATAGATAGCAAACTTTGAATATTTGCATAAAATATGATACATTTTGTGGAATCACGCAGGAAATTATTTCAACCGCAGCTATTGATGTAACCTGTTTTTGTCTATAGATAAATTAGAAATGTTTTATTAGTTCCTTATAGGCTGTTTCTATTGGGCTGGAGCTAAAATGTAGCTTCTAAAATATAATGTTCTGCTGTAAAAGCCAGATGTAAAACAAAGCAGATGCATATGCACAGTTAAATATTGATAAACTCTAGGGAATTTTTTTTTAATTTTAAGCATCACATAATTTCAATTTTTATACTGACGTATAGGGTAAAAAGTAGTTTTAAATGCAATTTGTTTGAAGATAACAGCTTAATTCATTTTATAGCTATTAATTGTTTTGATGTTAATAACACATTTTTTTAACATTGAAAACTGAAATACCATTTATATTGAGGAAAAAGGAAAAATAGTTAGAAAATTGTAGATTATTATATTTTTGGTGCCAGTTTCGCGTAACAACAGAAGAAAAATGTAAATAAAATGCATGCTATTTTGATTTAAAAACACAAAAGATTTCGTATAAAACATAGACTTTTTGTAAACTGCATTTAATTTTAAACTTTTATATTATTATTGCAAACTAATGAAAGTATATAATTTATTTAATAGCAGTTTTTCCTTTTGTCAAATTTCATCAATGAAGACATCACTTTTTAAAAGGATTTAAGTATTATTCTGCAATGGTGACTTCCTATGTATATATTTTTTTGTAGCTATTGTTTTAGACCGAATCGTAGACGGGGTAGACTGCACAGTGGCCGAGAGGTTCTGACCTCTCAACTGGTAGACGGCAGGTGCTGGTTTCGAACCCAATCGCGGCTGTCGGCCTAACCGTTCGGAGTTTTCGTGGTTTTCTTCGAACCTTGCGTAAATACGGGTTAGGTTCCCTTAGAAAGACCCCCAAGAAGGGCACTCTCCCCCCTGGTCCTATATCCCTAGTGTAGATAATCAGACGACAAAAATAAACCAAACCAAACCAAACCAAAAGATTTGAAGTTTATTGACGCCGTTATCATAAAAAGAACAGGGCGTGTATTCAGCCAGTTGCGCCAAAGGCTTCACCAGCAGAATCATCGCCGGATTGTTAATAACCGGACTAATGATTATTGTTTGTTGTTGTAAATGTTGCCGGGCTAATGTTTTTTTAAGGTCCAAACATATGACAAGATATCACCAGAGTATAAGTCATGTCTATAAAGAGGGTATTCCAATGTTGTCCAATGCATTTATTCCAATTTTTCGCGATTCAATCTGGCTCTATGGGGATGGATTTTGTAAAGCAAAATAATTTCTCTGAAAGGAAATTAACGTCTTTTCCACCGATATGCACGTTATTTTAGTCCAACAGCTTTCACTAATAGGCAGCATATTTGACAATGTCAAGAACAGCGCCAATATGTAATATCTTAGTCAAATTTGTAAGAAGGTGGCTGGCGTAGGGGTGCGTTTTAAATTTCTGCTCGTCCTTCCATAAACTTTCTGTACCAGTCATGCACATGGGCTCTTCTTGAGTCGTTTTATCCCAAACAGTGTTGAAGTCTTTGTAATATTTCAGCCTGCGTAATGCCTTTATTTGTGAGAACTGTAACGATAATGCGTTGCGCATCGTTGGGTTGAACCTTTCATTCAGTTATCATTGATACCGACTTAGAGTGAGTAGCATATACCGGCTTTTTTTTAACTTTGTTTATTCGAATAGGGAAGACAAAGAAGTTTTCCGCTTCCTGATTGGTTGTTTTCTCTTTTGTCTTTTCTGCTGTTTACGGTATTTTGAAATTGTTTTGAATCTTTTGAGTTAGTGTTTTGATTTTTTTCTTTTTTTTTTGTGATGATAAGCCATATAATTTGCTAAGAAAAACACATCCTGAAATTTCTCATACAATTTATCAAATTTTCACATGGTTAGTACTGGTTTAAATGAGATAATTAAAAATCGTTTTAACTCGAAACATTATTTATCGGATTTCAATTTCTTTCCATTTAATTAAAGATGAAAATCTGATTATAGTTTCGTTCCAGGGATTTTGTTTTTGAATATTAATTTGAAGACAAGAAATAGTGGGGAAAATTCATTATGCAGGAAAATGAAGTGTACTGTTTAAATGTTCGTCAGTTATTTAAAAGAATGCATTTTCTAAGATGCAGATAATTTTTTTTTTAATTTAGCTCTTATAACTTCAAGCTGTTTATCATCCTGGAGAGGTTGTTAATCGCTTTTATTTTACAAAGAAAAAAAAAAAACTCTTAAAAATTTATTTGTTTTAAGGAATAGTATATTTAAAGGCAAAAAACTTAAATACGATAAACCAGTGAAAAAAATCTGCCTATGGCGGAATTCTGTCTTAAACGGATAATGTGTTGATCCATGCAAAGTAAATACAATAATACCAGAGAAAAAAATAAACTTCATTTACACCTCCTAGGAAGGTTAATTTTCTGTAACGTACTTTTTCTTTCCTATGTGATTCCGTCTTAAAAAGATTCTACTGTATAACATTTTTCAATGTCTCCAACGCGTGAGATATGGACCAACGGTATTAAAATATAAGTGAAACATTTACATATAGATTTATTGGTAAAATAAATATATCACAGCTTTTGACGCTTCTTAAATAATAAAAAGTATAAATATAAAAAACAAGAAGCTATAATAAGTATTTTTGGTCAGAACTCTTCCATACGAAACAATTTCTAACCATACTGAAGTAAAAAAACTATGTAGACATTCACGGCTGAGCCGGGCTATGATTTAAACTTTTTTCCAGGCCGGTCTGTGCTGTGATTTTAACATTTTTCCAGGCCGGTCTATGCTGTGATTTTAACATTTTTCCAGGCCGGGCCGAACTTTTTTACCTATGGGTCCGTTTCGGGCCGGACCTGGATATTTCGATCCATGCAGACCTGCTATGTAGAGTACCAACATATTTTAAAAACAAGTTTAGATTTAATTCAATACGCTGCTTTGTTATGTCCAAATAAGAGGCACTGTCTTAAACCGACATATAATAATGCACAATTTGTGGACGATCTCTCATCTACTTTTAAAGTGCGTTAAAAGTTCTTCGTTTTACAGGCATGGTTAAGTGGTGTAAGTCAGGAATTTTGGAGAATTTTGGATTTCAATATCTCTGTCAGGTTTTTAGATATGGAGATGAAATTTGTTTCGTTCAATTTAGGAATGCATAGGAAATAATTTCCTAATTGGGAATTTTGCCCTACGGGGGCCGTATATAAATTTAATTTTCGTATTTTTTCAAATAGACCCCCCATGGAGTTGCAACTTATCTTATAAGAAAATTCAACTTTTTTTATGAATTTTCGCAATTGGAAGTATGGGTCTAGGGGAAATATTTAAGGAGATAGCCTATTATTTCGATATTTATGACTCACCCTGTATAGGTAATGAAAGTTTTTGTTATAGATACATTTAATAAAAAAGCTGGACAATTACATCATGAAAAATATTACCATGAAAATGAAATAAATCACAAGATTACTAAATGGTGAATACATAATGTTCCAAAGTTATAAACTAAACAAACTTTAAATTTAAATATTAATAATCGACATTTCGATCAACAATTACGATGTTAACTTTTGTTTAGCTTTTAACTTTACAACTTTCCCTATACACCATTTAAAAATCTTGCTATTTAATCCATTTTCATGATAAATTTTGTATTGTAATTTTCAAAGTCATTATTTTGCGTTTTCACAACGTTGCTAAAACAAAACGCATAAAAGAAACCAACCAATTAGGAGGCTTGAAACTTCTCTGTGATTCCTAATCTAGTAAATAGGCCTACCGGGACAATCAATAGTCTTGTGACATCCTCGGCTGTCATGCACAAATGTTTGAGTGCCCTCATGATGACCTTCAGGCCTTGTAGGAGAAATTCTGATTCATATTTGATTCACCCTCATATAAAAAACTAACATTTTACTTTTGCCAATGTATGTCTTTTGTTAAAACAAAGCTCTAGTCTTTATAAAAATATTTTGTAATATATATTTACAAGCAGAACACTCGTTAAATATCACTTAATTAAAGATTAATCTTACAGAAAGTATTAAAAATCGTTAAAAACTTTGAAGTAATCATTAAAGTAAAGTAGCAAGTGCAATCGATCTGATCAAATTTCTCAAGCTTAGATATATTTTTAAATCTGCTATTAGAAGACGAAGTGCATTAGCCCACGGAAATAAATTGTGTGAATGTAGTTAAAGTGTGCTTTTTAAAGCTTCTGCAACATTCCTTCTTTGCCATTATCATTAGATATTAGAAGACTAAAAGGATAATTTGGTGTATAATTTAACGACTGTGTACGGAATTTGAATAATTAATTCGCTAGATCTGAACCTCCATTAGTGGTAAATCAATTTTATAAAGATAATTCTTTTAAGTTTAGATCAAAGAATGAATAGATTTTTTTAGAGGAAACACTATAACGAAAAAACATCAAGTAGGTTATTTATATGAAAAAAAATTAAAACTTTGCATGATAATTTTTTTTCGTTGCAATTATTTGTTAAGGTGATTGCCATGGATTTATTTTTTGCTATTTATGTTATTAAAACGAAATGCTTCACAGAAGTGTTTTGTAAGACGAATTCAATGAATAACATTGGATAAAAATATTTAAGATGTAAAGAAAAAATCTGTTAGTAAAATTTAAAAAGAAAAAACTCTTCATGTTTAAAGTGAAAAAAAGAAATAACCCTTTTATACTTTTATAGTTAAATATAATAAAAACTTTAAAAATAGTAAAAAAGAATAAAATTAAATAAAATTTTTGAGACCATTCTTTAATACGACATATAGTTATTTGGAAAAACAAATTGCTATTTTATTTAAGAAACTGATTTTTAATATACACATACTAATTAACTGTTTAAAAATGTTTATACCCTCCCACTCGAATATCTATCTGAAACGAACAGATTTGTCATATTTATGAAAATCACTCATTAACGTTCGTTCATCTGACGAAACCTTATTTGTCTCTGTATCTATCTGTTTTTTCGTCACAGAGTTCGTACATAAAAACTGTAGAAGTCAGAGGCTTCAAATTTTATGTAGTTACAGAGTTAAATTCCTCGTGGCACACGACAAATCATAAAATTTTGAAAGAATTTATTATTTTAATTAAATCAATTTCATCAATTTCATCCGTTCATTTTTGAAATTTAAATTTCAAAAGAGACGTTAATTTGCATGGTTTTTAAACCATTTCAATTTAACTGACATGCAGATTTAGAAATTAATAATGTAAATTAAGTTTGAAACAGACAGAAACCTTAAGCGAAAAGAAATTGGTTCAAACCTTATCCGATGCAAGGTAGAAATACAAAAATAAACTGACACGTTAATATTTCCTGAAAATGTACTATAGCAGCGCTACCAGTTCGGAGATTTACAACAAAATCTTGTCAGCTACAACTTAATTCAACTTCTAACTGCATCTGAAGTTTGATGAAAATTCGTGCAATAGTTTCTGAGATAGAAGTATTGTGGAAATCTTTAAAAAGTCTGCATAACAGGGCCATTTGTGGGGATTTACACCAAAAACTAATCAGGATCAATTTCTATCAGATGCTCACCGAAAACTGAAGTTTGATAAAAATCCATGCATTAGTTCTTGAGATACACTTATTGGAAAATTATGAAAAATTCAGTATAGCAATGCCACCTGTTAGTCTTTTTACACAAACGGTAAATAACTCTAATATGTATCAGGTAGTAATTGAATCTGAAGTTAGATGAAAATTCATGCATTAGTTCTTGAGATAGAGCTATTGCAATAACCTTGCAAAATGCGCATAGCAGCGCCACTTGTTGAACGATTTGCACCAAAATGTTAGCAGCATGAACGTAAAGAAGAATGTAAAGAAGAATGTAAAGAATGTTTGCACAGAATCTAATGTGCAAAGAGAATCTAAAAACAATGCATTAGTTCTTGAGATACGGCAATTATAGAAATTGTGAATAATTCAGCATAGCAGCGCACACTCTTGAATGAAATGCACTAAAAATAATCCGCTCCAGTTTGTATCAAGCATCAAACTAAATCTAAACTTTTGTGAAATGCTGTATTTGAGATAATGCTTGAGATAGAATACTCATAAATTTTTTGTCACATAGAGAGTGACAGAGTGACGGACAGACTCAGAGATAAACATTTTCTAAAAACAATCAAATCGGATTCAGGATTTTCTAAAACGTATAAATACGTTGAAAACTAAGTCTATTTTTTATGAATCCAATACTTTCCTCCTGGAAAGATAGAAGAAAGTAAAAATAATTTTTAAAAAAGTAAGCGAGAATGTGAAAAACGCATTTTGATTTTTAAAAATCACAAAACATGAAAAAAAATAAGTGTAACATAGAAAATATTTACTGTTGTGTATGCAAGTTTCTGTAAAAAAGAACTTTTAAAAATACAGATATTTATGGATCGTAAATAAACGATTTCTAAGCATTTATTGTTTCGGTAAGCGAAGTTATTTCTATGCGTAAAATTTATGAGATACGAAAGAAATTTATTTCTTAAATAGGATCGATTCAATATCTGAAACAGCATCTGATTTATTGGAGATCGTATATCTAGCATTTGATACAATCTTAGTCTGGTGTAGTTTTATAACAATAGTTAAGAACTAATTTCTGACAAAAGAAAAAAATACTCTGCTTCATTTTTTTAGACTTTTAAATTCACTGTTAAAATTTTGGAGTAAAACTCTTTGGTCAGAAAAATATAAAATAAATTGAGGTCATGTAATCCTTTTCTATAAAAACTGTTGAATTTAAAAACTGCAATTTTAAAGTGATATAATTGATGTTTGATAAATGTTGTAGATGAGCATTTTTATAATTTAAATGCGCACACAATGCTTATAAGGTTAAATATATGAAATGAATAGGCCGATTATTAAGAAATATCCAGTTCATATTGTCAAAATGAACCTCAGGTAACGGTCTTCACTGCAATGCACACTGGTCGTTCTATGCAATGTGTTTCAAACAATTCTCCTGCAGTATGAACATCAAGCACTGATTCTTTTTCCTATAGCATCTCGTAGCAGGTGTGCTTAACGTGGGTTGGAAAACAGATTTACATTATTCGGCTTCTTCTCCTCGTAGTAGCATTTAATATTCCTGTTGATTTCCATGTTCGTTTAGGGGTAATTTTAAAAATGTTCATATCATTTTAAATCATCATTTTTGTTACGATAATTGCACAAGACAATTTTAAATGAATTTAAAGTTTGATGTTTCTTTTACAGATATATATTATATACAATTACTGTACTTGTCTCAATAATTGAGTTTTTGATAATTATTTATGAATTTTTGCCAGGATATCACAAAATTACTAGGTGTTCATATCATTTTGAAATCCAGCGTATAGTCAAGAATTAATAAACAATTGACAGAATTAATAAACTAGTCGTTGGGGGCCACCGTAATACTTACCCATCATGGATATGTATATGAAAATAAAACATGTGAAACTATTTATACAATGCATTGCAATTCATAAACAAAATTTAAATATTGTTAATGTACATAGTAATGCTATATTAAAGAACTGCTGATGTACCAATTTCGACAAATTATGTAAAACGCCAAACTACTCAAATAGTACCGAACTGCGTAAAAGAAACATCCTTATAACTCCAAAAATAATAATTCTATTAACTAACAATTAACTGCGTCGGATTAAGCGTCTCATTTCCAATTTAAATATACTTCTCAATTGAAATGTGAATGAAATACAGGGTCAAGAAAAATCGAAGAATGTGGAAAACAGGATTACAAATATCTCGGCAACTAATAATACGATCGACTTCGTTCTACATGCAAAATGTGTGTTATTTTATTGCCTTTTACGTCCATTCCTTAAAACAAAAGAATTCGAAATTTTTTATGTACCTTTTATCAGAACGAATTTTTCGAGGGTCCGAAAAAAATCGTTCCGGATAATCGAGGTTGCTGATATGAAATAGAGTTCGTCCCATTCTTACATACTAACTACATACAAAGTTTCAAGTCTCTATCTCAATTTGTTCGGGAGATAGACAGACAGACAGAACGACAGACGGACGCAATTTTTTTTTTCTAAAAATATGTTTTTCGGAATCTCTACTATCTAAAACGTGTAAATCCGTCAAAAAAAAATTTTCGATTTTCAAAACGATTGCAAGACTTACCCTATACTACGTATGGGTAAGTAAAAACACATGATAAAATAATCAAGAAAGTTTCTAATTTTAATTTTTACGATCCACAGAAGAGAAATGATCTAAATTTATTATTTTGACACGACCAGACCATTTTTTGTCTTTACGTGTCTGAAGAGCATTTTTATTTAGCTGCTTTCACAGGAACAGATTTTTCATACATACCAAATATATGTGTTTTTATTCATAACCATCATGCATTAAATTGACTATATATTTTCTGTCTTATTCTAATGAAAAAATGTGGCATCAATAAAATTAAAATTCATAAAGATAAAATAAGCCCAATAAGCAATATTCTCGTAATGTCAAATGATTAAATATCAATTTTTATTCGCTTATCAAAATAAAGCATATGTGTATAAATATTTACCGAAATTCAACTCGCAAATTAAAAAGTACGTTCAAAGAATTCACGTGTCTAAATATTTTTTTTCTTTTCCCTTCAAAAATAAAGTACTACGATTTCTACTGCTTTGAAGAAATTAAAAAAAAAAACTCTTAAAATTAAAAATAATATATAAAAATGGAAATAAATTAAAAAAAAACTGGATTGGGCACATGAACATATTAACAGATTTCATTTAAGAAATAACTTATCAAAATCGTCCCAGTAGAAAGCGCATGTCTGGTGACTAAAAAAACAACCTGGTTTTTTGAGTATATAGTGAAAAATTTTCCATACAGATATTTTTAGCATATTTGATCATTTTTACGTAATTAAATACATTACAAACATATGAAGAAAAATTAATATGTTTCACTAATTTTAATTAATATTTTTCACTCCAGTTGAGTTGATTATATTTATGGTTTGCATGTCTGTATGTTATTTGAATGTACCTTTATACTAAGAAACATTTATCAATAAAGGAAATCATTATATCACTATATTTATTAGTTGATATATTGAAAAAATAATTTTATACTTTAGAAAAATATCATACAGAAATATATACATTTTTAATACAAAATAATAAAAACACTTTATGTATTTCAAAAATCTATTCACGTATATAGTTATACGAAACTTTCTATAAAGATTTTTTTAAAACAGAAAATGAAATGTTTTGTTGACAAGAGTACTTCGAGTAACGGTAGTTTTGAAAACATGTTTTTAACTTCCATGTTGAAGTTCCTTGCATTACTGGGAGTTTGAAAAGTGTCGTCTAAATTTGTGTTTTTTTTGTTTTTTGTCAAATATTAAAATCCTGTTTTTTTCATTTATGTAAAAAACTGTAAGTGCTGTCCCGAGTTTTTTAAAAGATAACTTTCTAAACTTTACTAATTTTAAAGTTGATACAAACTGATAGTCACTTCTATACTAGAAACTTTTAAGATTCCAAAATGACTTTGAAGTCTATGAATAAAAAACAGATTCTTAAAAATAAAGTAAAACTAAAGAATTTACCTTTTAAATTGTGTCTAAAATAAACTGTGATTGAGATATAACATTTTAAAATATATTAAAGGTTTTACTTGAGCAAATCAATTTTTTCTTTCAAGTATTATTGTTCGAATCAGACTGGTGTACTTAATGCATTTTTCTTCTTATTTTAAGCATTTCTTTAGCTGGAAAAAATATTGCACGTTATATTGAGTAAAATATAGAAAATTTATTAAAAATTTATTACATTTAAAAAAATAAAAGATATGATGAGCCATGCTGTAATATTGGTTTTGGAAGTATCATGAATAAAGCTTTAAGTATAAAGAGAGAAAGTTCAAATATCATACATCATATTACAGAATACTTAGGAAAGTTAATATGCATTTTCAATGATAAGGTATCTGAGGCTAGTTGTTTCAGCAGGATATTTTTTTAAACTTTTAAATATTTTTCACGTTTATATTTATATTTTCCACTATTTCATGTACTGATTCTTTTTTCAGCATATTTATATGTTTAAAAAATTAAAAATTATAGTAAAATTTTATTAACTGAAATATTTTTTTTGTTTTCTTAATTTCACTACAATCATTTATGGAAAAGAATGAATATTTTTTTTAATTCGAATTAATTTTACTAAGATTATACAACTTTAGCAGTTTTATAGAGCTAAATCCTAAGTATTCTACAGAATATAATTAGATAATGATGAAGATTAAATTTATAAATACATACAATTCTTATCTACAATGTCTTGCAAACTATAATCTAGCGATATAGAATATTATTAAAAAATATTCGTGGATTTTATTTATCCTTTATTAAATTTGATTTTAAAGAATAGATTTTTTAATTTGTCTAAAATTTTACAAACTATATTTAATATAAGTTTATTTAGTTCACAGCAGTTTAAATATTTGACAGTTGTATAATGCGTTGTAATTTAATTTTGAATGTTCTGAAATAAAACGTTTTTAATTTTATTTTTAAAGACTACGGTGTAGTAAAGTTATTAAATAATATGAAATAATACTGTTGTTTTAGTTACAATATATATACATATCTGCATGGTGAGTCATACTTATCGAAATAATAGGCTATCCCCTTAAATAGCGCACCTAGACCGATACTTCCAATTATAAAAACTCATTAAAAAGTGAAGATTATGATGGCATAAGTTGCAACTCCAAGCCATCGAACTATTTGAAGAAATACGAAAATTAAATTTTTATACGGCCCCCGAAAATTAAAAATAAAATTAGGAAAACTTTCCTCGTCCATTCCTGAATTAAACAGAAAAATTGCATTTCCATATTTGCAAATCTCACAGAATTATGACAGTTTAAATAATGCGTCAAGTTTTAAGGGATTGGACACAAATTGAAGTGCGTGCAATTCAAGAAAATTGTTACTTTAAGAGTTCTAGAAAACATGCAAAAATATATTGATTGCGTTATGATTTTTTTCCTCGTTATTTTAATTGTTTATATTTTACAAACATTTGCCACATAATTTGCAAACAAAATCACATTCCAAAAATTTCTCATAAAGTTAAAAAATTAGCATTTTTAAAGTGCAGTAATGTAAAATTGTTATAACTCGAAACATTATCCATCGGAATTCAATTTTTGTTCATTTAACTAAAGAGGAAAATATAATTTTAGTTCTGTTTCGGGATTTTTTTAAATATTAATTTAAAATATATTACCAATATTTATTTTTAAAATGATGTAAATTATTTTTTCACAAATCGTATGTTTAAAAGTAAATATTTTTTGCAAATTTCACAAAACAAAATTAATTTTTAAAAAAGTTTTAAGTTCTTTACCGATTCTTGAGTTAATAATTTAAAGACGAAAAATGGTGAAAAAAAATCATCAAGCGGGAAAACTCATTTAAAGTTTTAAACAAAGATTAGCTCCTAATAAAATTTAAGTGCTTCTTAAAGAATTGCATTTGACGAAATAACTTCTTTCTATGTTTAAACTTCCGACTTAGTGTCACTTTTGTCGTTTTTACCTCCTTTCTCTACTTTTTAAAAGTCCGTCAGTTATTTTAAACAATACTTTTTTCTAACATTTCGAACATGAGTTTTTTTTCATAATTTTAGCCCTCACAACTTCAGTTTTTTTTTTTTTTAATCGTCCCGGCGAGACCATAAAAAACGTTATTATTCTGCGGCCGAGCCGGACCGGGAGCGGGACCTTACTTTTTTCCTGAAGACTCGGCCAGGCCTAACATGTTTTGTCATTCCGAATTGACACTTGTTTCTTTTTTCTTATGTCTGCATGCGGCCAAATTTTCGGTTCCTATCTCGACTCAGACTATATTAAAAACATTTTCTCTGACTGATCTGATCCGTGCAAAAATAAGTAAAATTTGTTCAGCTCAAATTTTATACAGAAATACATACATTTTTAAATTAGCAATATTTTACTTTTAAAAGTTTAAAATTCATTTTTTAAGGGTAAAATATTTAAAGAAAATAAACAAATAAATAAATCAATAAATACAGTAAAACCAGTGAAAATGAATTTTCCTATGACGCAATCCTGTCTTAAATAGAAAATATCCATGCAAAATGAATATAATAATACCTGAGAAAATAATAGATTACATTTATACAACCTAAGACAGGAACTTGTCTATAACGCATATTTTTATTTTCCAATGAGATTCCCTGTTAAAAGATTTTATTGCAAACGATATTAAGGAAAAGTGAAATAGTTACGTATAATTAGAGATTCATGAATAAAACAAAAGTATTTCAGCTTTCTGCTCTTCAAAATTTATAAACATGAAAAAGAAAATTTATAATACGTATTTTCAGTCAGAACTCACCCATACGGAACAATTTTTAACCATATCTATATAAAAAAACTATGTAGAGATTCAATTAGGCCGAACCAGGCTATGATTTTTACTTTTTTCAAGCCGGGACGAAAAAAGTTAAAATCACTTTTTCTTTGAGTCATTTCGAACCGGTCCTAAATATTTTGGCCCGTACAGATCTCTAGCGCAGACTACCAGCATATTTTGAAAACATATTTAGCGTAAAATATGTATGCTGCTCTTTTGTGTCCAAATGAGAAGCACTGTTTTAAATCGACATTTAATAACAAACAATTTGTGAATGACCCTTATCTTTCTTTCAAAATGAGTCAAAAACTCTTTTCTTCGAGGCAAGGTTAAGTGGTGTATGTCACGAATTTTGGGTTTTAATATCTGTGTGAGATTTTCAGATATGTAGGTGAAATTTTTTGTTTAGTTCAGGAATTAATAATAAATAATTTCATAATTGAGAATTTTACGCTATGGTTCCTTAAAAATTTAATTTTCGTATTTTTTCATATAAGACCCCCCCCCTACCGTCTATTGAATTGCAATTTAAGTCATTGCATTTTACATCATTTTTTAATGAAACTTTGCAATTGGGAGTATCTGCCTGGGGGCAATATTTAAGGACATAACCTATTAGTTTGATAATTATGACACATGCTGTATATTTATGTCCAATATAAGGTCATAAACATAAAATCTGTAAAAACTCAATAACTACTTACTGCTTTTAGACGAAATTTCACACAGACGTAAATTACAATGGAAAAAAGAATACAGAAACATAACAATTAAAAAGATTTTAATTTTTAATTAAGATACCGAGTATATGAAGAAGGATTAAATCATGAAATAAAGTATTTATCTCGGGAAAAATCTGTATAATATGTGTTATGATCACCGCGCACTGCTATACGAGCCTCACAATGAGCTCTTATGCTGTTTATGGCAGTGTCAATAAATTTTTGTTACAACAAAGCTCATATTTCCAAAAACGCAGCTTGTGCTTCCTCGCGGCTCCTGGGAGTTGGGATTGCTCTGTGCAATGGCTCTTTTTAGATCATCCCAAACATGTTCAATATGATTGAGGTTCAGAGATCTCGAGGGCCAATTTGAATGGCAAATACCCACTTTTTCAAGAAAATCATCAACAATGTGAGCTGTGTGTGACTTCGCATAATTGTCCATAAATATGAAGTCAAGGCACATAGGGACAATCTCACACAGACTTCAATGGCATCTTCACAAATACCCAGCATACAGTCGACATTTCACTGCATATAACTGAAGAGAGTCTATGGTTTTACCAAACCGAAGCCATCAGTCTAGGATACAACAAGAATGGGGGCGTGTTCCTTTCAGTGATGAATAGAGATTCACCAGCCAGAGTGATTCTAGAGAAATTTTAACCTGCTGAAGCTCGCTATAACCTCTCCTACATAAAAATATCGATAGATTTAGTGGTAAATAAATTCTTGTATGAGTGGCATAAAACTGGGCAATTGTACACTACTTCTTGTATTTGATGCGGATGCTGTCAAAGCACATCTGTATATGGCTGATGTCCTTCAAGCCTATGTATGATTATTTCGCGATCCTGTAGGCCCAAACATCATGTTTATGAGCGATAATGCGAAGTCACATAGAGCTCACATTGTCTATGATTTCCTTGAATAAGATGATATTCATAGTATAAATTGTCTTTCGAAGTCTCTCAATCCTACTGAACATTTTTGGGAAGGTCTAGAAGAGCCATTGAACAGCGTAACCTCTCTCCTCCTTCCAAAGACCACGAGAAGTTAAAACCTGCGATTTCGGAATAATGGTTTTGTTGCCGCAAACTTTTATTCATGCTTTCCTAAATAGTATGAGAGCTTGTTTAGAGAGCTTTATTGCAGTTTTCGTGGATCAAACGCCCACAGATTTTTCACGAGATTGAAGTTTTAACTCTGATGCACGATTCAATACATTTTGATATACGTTCTATCTTAATTCACAATTGAAATCTTTTCGATGTTATTATGTTACTGTATTCCTTAATAGTTCACCAGTTTTCCAGAATTTTATTTTTGTGACTTTAATTTCGGAGATAAGAGTATATTTATATATTTTTATTAATGTTTCAATTTATATCTTAAAATACGTGTAACATTCTTTCAATTCTGTATTATACGTAAAAGTAAAATAATACAATATTAAGTAAATTATCTAAATAATAAAATATGCAGAAACAATAATTAGCAATTCTATTATATTTACATTAAATAATATTATAGTCGATTCTGAACGCCCTTTCTTAAAAAAAAATCTGTCTGGTTCCTACCTATTACAAAAGATTTAAGTCGAGGTAATGATAGTTCATATATCTGCACACTTGCTGAATTAACCATAAAAATAGAAATAAAAATGTGATTTTTTAAAGGAAAAAAAAGACAGAAATCCTTTCTTCTGAATTGTAGCTAGTTTAACCAAACGTTTAACTGAAAGTGTAAGCCTATCTTCAAATAGACGTATCGGTGGACAGTTAAAAAAGTATCTATCTTAGAGAACAGAAATTTTAACTGAAAACATAATGCTAGGGGAATCTCAAAAATGATGTTATTTGATTTGTGTCAATCTGTAACAAAGTGTACTTATAATCCTGAAATTTTAATAAGATTACAGTTTAAAGTTAAAAGCGGGGGTTTCTAACCTCTAAATAGTTTGAACAGTTAAATAGTCTTTTAGTATTTAAAGTATTATGAAGTTTAAATTGTATTTTAAGAATTTTCCTTTTGTAAAAGTATTGTAATTTTTTTTAATTAGATTAGAAAATATTCTTCTGAAGTGAAACTAGTATAGACTATTTTGGGTTCTTTCAGATTTAAGCTTTTTATTTTCATTTAATGTAATATATTAAATTATACTAAAACAGTCTTTCTCCAACACATAGATAATTTATTTCACGCATATTAAGAGCATTAAACAAATATATGAGTTAGTATCAAACATTTAGTTGTTCAAAATTTCATGGCATCGTTAATATGATGGCTGCAAAATGACATTGGCAAATGGTATACGTCTCGATACCGATTTTCGTAAAATGTTTCAAAATTTTATTAAAAGAAACGATAGTTGATTTCAATTTACCTTAAAATCTCTCCTACGAGTGGAACTGCATTTTTAAGCAAACAGCAATTTTTTTATGCCTTCCCGTAAATAAAGACCAATCTTAAAATTATTTCTATTTCACATTCAAATTTAAAAAGAAACATTTTCTTTTATAGTTAGAAATTTTTGAGGTAAGTTCAATCAGAAACAATGCTTTAAGAAAAATCAGACACATCTCGCAATACCAAAATTTTTAAGCTGAATTTTTCCAGTGTAATCCATTAACACTGGCATTTCCAAAAGCTTTCATTTCTAAAATATTAGAGAATTTCATACATGGGTGATTTATGGGCTTGTTATATCCATATTTCCATCATAAAAATATATCAATAAAAGACTTGTATAGAGAAAAAGGAGCCGTTAGCATTTTTTTTCATTATGAATTGCAAAGACCGCACATTTCAAAATTGATATTCGAAAAAAAAAAAAAAAGAATTTTAACCCCTTAAAATTTCAACAGATATCGAGCTCTAGAAAATACAAATATGCGAATAAATATATCAACACATTCCCGGAGGTCATTTTTGACATATGATTAAAAAACAAGCATCGCGATTTGCATTCTATTTTGGAACATTTGTCCCTTTGAGGAAAAAAAAGTATTTATATTTTTAAAATGCTAAATTAATTAAAAAGAAAAAATGTATTTTGAATGAAGTAAAAACTTTTATTCACGTACCTAATCAAATAAAAAATTTCCGCCCAAATACTGGTGTCAGTACACCATTTTGCGATTAAAATAAGTGGGATATATTATATCCCACTGCCCTTCATAGAGATTAAAAATTAATTCAACATCAAAACTTTCAAATTTTACACATTCATAGTTCTTAAACTCCCTGACCATTTTGATACTCATATTTATATTCTTAAATTGTTAAAATGATCGAAAGGCACACAGACACAAAAAAAAAAGTTTCTAAATAAGTAAAAGTTTTATTTCATGCTCCTAGTAAAATTAAAATTTTCCTTCAAAAATTATAGTGGCAGTATTGTATTTCGCAAATAAAATTAGTGGCATACACTGTATCCCGTTGCTCCAAGGGATTAATATCAATTCAAAATCACGAGTTTAAAATGTTTCACATTCCTAATTCCCAAACTCTCTGACCGTTTAATAATCATTTGATATTTGGGTCAAAATTGAGTGTTTGGAATTTGAGATCTTAAATTTTTGTTACTCCTTTCAAGATATTTCACCGACTGTATATTCGGTCCAAACTAAATATTGAATTCCATTTAACCAATAACGATCCTTAAATAACTTTTCTTTGAAATTTTTTTCTTGTATTTCTACCTGATGATCCTTCTCATATTGAATCACTTTGCCAACATTACACTTTGTTATCATGATCCTATGAACACATAGGGATAGTACTGGCAATATGGTATCCTATGATAATTATTATGCTACGAATTGATTATTTCCAGCTACGCGAAAAATTGCCCAGGCTGGGAATCGAACCCGGATACTTGGCTTACAAGGCCAATGCTTTACCTGTTAAGCTATCTGGTCGATAGCCGGCTGGGATTTTTCGTTCAGATAACCTTATTGGTCGTAACATTTGGTCTGTCATTTGAAACAGATCGCAGAATAAACCGCAGGTAATGGAACTCTATATAACGATGGACACGCAGGTATACTATTATTTTTAACACAATCAAACTGATTGATAAAGTTATCATACGAATTGACTATTTCCAGCTGAGCAAAAAATTGCCCAGGCCGGGAATCGAACCCGGATACTTGGCTTACAAGGCCAATGCTTTACCTGTTAAGCTATCTGGGTTCGATTCCCGGCCTGGGCAATTTTTCGCTCAGCTGGAAATAATCAATTCGTATGATAACTTTACCAATCAGTTAGACTGTGTTAAAAATAATAGTAATTGTTATGCTATTCTGAAATTTTGAAATTTCAAAATGGAGAGACATTATTGTAAAATATCGCTTCATCATTATGTTTTCATCACATTTTCAAAGGTGAGTTTAATTTAATTTAAATTTTTTTATCAAAAGAAATTTTGGGACTTTTAATTCCATAAAAAGCTTGTTTTTCGATGTTCTGTGTTTATTTTTAGATTTCTTGGTTCACAGGCTCTTAAGCACAACGAGATTTTAAGTTATTAGCTTGATTCTCAATAGATACTGACTTTTTTTAATCGTTATATTTGTAAAATCTGTACCCCTGAAAACATATTTTGCCGTAGAATCGTTCTTTTGAATCCGTCTGTTTTATTTTTCATCGTGATTTTTCGTAATTTATTACATATTACTCCATTATTTAACTAGTATTGTGAGTTTTTTGCTTATAAATGATTATATCAAGTTGTGGGTCTGTTTTAACTGTTTAAATGAGTTTATTTCTACAAAAAGTTGATACATATGAATATTATATATTTATTTATTATAATTCATTTTATTAAATTAATTATTAAATGTAATGGCAGCAGTGGTATCCAGACGAAAAAAAATACATTTATATTTTTATTTAAAATTATTAATAGCGATCGATCGAAAATTTGGTTTCGTTTTCATTTCTGGCACAAAATCTCAGTTTCGTTGAAAATTTTCGCGAAAAAAAACAGCGGTCAAATCTTATTAAATCCATTGTACTCTTCAATATACGGATCTAAAAGATATCCAAAAGTTAAGGTTTGACGAACAATATTTGTATCCCATCTGTCTTGCCATAAAAGATGGTACTTTGATTTTTTTATGTAGCTGACCTTATATATGTTCCACTTCAAGCTCTCACGCGGAATTTATCTGGTGTGCAATGATACCGTTTCTTTTATTATTCTTAAATTATGGTTAGAATTAATGAATAAATTCCTGGTGAGAGCTTGAAGGGGAAGAACCATGTTGGAAATTCTTTTAGATCATGGTCTATTTTTAATTTTTTTTTTTACAATAGAGCGCGTGTTTTTTGTGGGGTTTTTTTGTTGTTATTTATATCTCATTGTCGCGTGTCATTTGTATTGACCGTGAAATATTTTGAAATTTTATTTTATTTATATTATACCTAGGGGGGCGCCGCCCCCCTGCTCGCTATGCTCGCCAACCCCCCGCGTAATCGCTTCGCGATTCCAAATTATTGGCTACCCCTGCTTTCTGCGCTCGCCAATACCCCATGGTATGAATAAGCAGTTGCAGACCTTTCAACTGATGTGTCACACGACTGCTGTTGTAAAGAAATTAAAAATGTGCCCCCCTGGGGGGCAGAGTGGGAGGCGACACAAAAGACATCCATAATATGAATAAGCAGCTGCAGACCTCTCAAATGATATGTCATACGACTGGTGTTGTAAAAAATTGAAAATGTGCCCCCCTGGGGGGCAGAGTCGGGGTGACACACAAGACAT
Organism: Maratus speculifer; assembly: GCA_964019185.1. Taxonomy (NCBI): domain Eukaryota; kingdom Metazoa; phylum Arthropoda; class Arachnida; order Araneae; family Salticidae; genus Maratus; species Maratus speculifer. The sequence continues at coordinate 182,662,730 of OZ025298.1, read as the reverse complement.
CCATAAAATGAATAAACAGTTGCAGACCTTTCAAATGATGTGTCACACAACTGGTGTTGTAAAGAAATTAAAAATGTGACCCCCCGGGGAGAGCAGAGTGTGGGGGTGACACACAAGACATCCGTAATATGAATAAGCAGTTGCAGACCTTTCAAATCTTGTGTAACATGACTGGTGTTGTAAAGAAATTAAAAATGTTTCCCCCCTGGGGAGCAGAGTGGGGGATAACACACAAGACATCCATTATATGAATAAGCAGTTGCAAACCTCTCAAATGATGTATCAAACGACTGGTGTTGTAAAGAAATTAAAAATTTGGCGAAATATTGCAGTTATCGCCAAGTTGGCGTCACTTTTGACAACTAATTTTGCTCGCCAAATTTGGCGATATATCGCCAAGTTGGCGACAAACTTGGCGATTGTTGGCGATGGTAACCTTTTCTCTCTTTATGGTAAACCATACGGCGATGCATAGACGGAGCCCTTTCCTGATTGGTCTATTCGGCTCATGGAAGGAGTGGACAACCCGGATTCGTTAGTTCCGGAAATCTTCCACATCAGCATCATTCCAGGAGTCATTCCTTTTAAGGCTAGTGTTTTTTTTACTATAGAAGCATTATTGAACGTATTTGACGGTTCGGAAACACATCAATGTCTTTTATATTTATTATAACACCTTTCTTATGGAAAATTAAAAATTTTATTAAAATGCTAGAATTAATTTCTTAAAAAGTTAAATAGTACTATGTATAATAATAATTATGCAATTATTATTATATATAGTACTATTTAATTAATTATTTTATGTGAATGCCAGTTCCAAAAAGTAATTTTCTTAGTACAGTTTTTTAGAATATTCTATATATTTTTATTTTTTCCAATTTTTGATGTTGGGGCGCTAATAAAAATCGAGAGCAATTGATAAAATTATTTGTGGGTTATAATTAACCAATTGTGTGACATTTTCATTTTATGCATATAAAAGTTTTGGAAAACATTATTTTTTTTTTTCACAAAAAAGAATTTTTCTCTTTTTTTCTGTTTTACAATATAGAAAAAATGTTTTGTCAGTCATAACTGTCCCACTACATGACTTTGTAACCAATTAAAAAAGAGAAAAAAAGCTTATTTTGGACCAACTTAGCATATATACTTAAAACAAAAGTATTTTTTAATTAAAAGAAATTACCATGATTTGAAAATCTTTCTGTGTCGTTCATGCATTCATTACGTTTTATTTACATGAAAATAAAAAGTTTTGGATTTAAATAAAGCCCGAAAACCCAACTTGGACAATATTTATATCTAATTACTATTTATGTATATTTAATAAATGCGTATAATTAATTAATAATTATGCGTATTCAATAAACACCTATAATTAAGTAATAATTATGTTTACTTATGCATGTATGAATTACAAATATATATATATATATATATATATGGGCATTTTTGTTTTTAGGCGAGAATAGAAAGATCACCGAAATTCATTTTCAGTTTCGGTCGATCCTTATTTATAAATATATTTCACAGAAATCTTATTTATGTAATATTGCATTATCTTCTTCTCTGTAGTCTTTAATCTTGAAGCTAAGTGGCGACTCGAGAACAATACACTCACTAATGTACATTGAAAAATAGAGTTTTTGATTTTTATTATTGATTTTACTCCATTGATTTATGAAGAAGTAATTTTGAACTTCCGCCTTGAAAATTAACTTTGGTTAAAACTATTTACTGAATATATTCACTAATTAATTGCCTTCGGAAGTAGTGAATAATTAAAAGTATCAATCAGCTTGCAATTTTTATTATTTCTCTGGTGTTTAATTGCGTGATTGTAAATTTAGCGTGGTATTTTAAAAGCTCTTTGTGAATTCTCATTAAAGTTAAATAATTGAAAAATATTTGTCTAATCGGAAATATAATTACTGCTTTCTTTTTCAGGAAGTATCCTGAGAAAGTTATTTTTTGTGTATTTACATGTTATTAATTACACTGTTAATTTAATTTGACAAACATTATTTTAAATTAATTTTGTCTGTCTGTTCTTACTCGTATGACCTTTTGGAATAAAATTATAACAAATGCAATGCAATAAAATAACATTGTCTAAATTAATAAATATTATTACATTTTAATGACACTGCTATTATTATTTAATTAATCCTTTAAATGAAAAGATAATCTGTAACAGTATCAAATATTTTTCTGTTCGTAAACAAATAACTTAATCCTTTAAATGAAAAGATAATCTGTAACAGTATCAAATATTTTTCTGTTCGAAAACAAATAACTTAATCCTTTAAATGAAAAAATAATCTGTAACAGTATCAAATATTTTTTTGTTCGAAAACAAATAACTTAAATCTTTCACTGCAACGTTTTATTTTTTTTTTCTTCCGAGTTATGCTCGCCAAGCCCGGTCCTGACGCTCGACATTCTAAAAGCGTGCAATTTAGCGCCTTTAAAAATTTTCAATTATAAATAAAAAAAAGGTGATCTCAATACAAATGGATTTATATTCATATTTCTTTGATCGAACGCTTTTGAGGACCCAGTCAATCGCTGTCAGACGATAAAAAGTCAGTTTTTGTTTTTGATTCTTTGATTAAAAATGTAATTAAAATATTGAAAATGAGCTAATATAAAATGAATTAAGTAAACAGTAAACAGAGTCTTTGTCTCTCTATATTTATCCTATATATTACATATTTATGGGTTGTGAAAACTCATATACGTTTATATTTCACATAATATATTTACATTAATTTTTTTATTAGACATGATAATGCGACATAAAATGTGTTGTGTATTTTGAAAATATGTGTCTGTTTTTGGAAAACATTTGTTATTTAACATTAATCGTCCAGAATTGATCCGGATGATTTTCTTAGTTTAAATGATAGTTAGAGTTATGTAGTTAATAACTTAAAAAAATGTAGCAACTTATAACTACGATTTTAGCAGCATTTCTTTCTCGAGGTGGTAGTAATATCGACATAAAATAAAGCCTATATAGGAGCAAGGTCTGTCACCATAATTTTCGCATCATTATTTTTTTAATCGGTCCGTTTGCTAGCCTTTTAATAACACCAAACTCGCCTTTTTGAACGCTTTTTGCTCCTGCACCCCCTTTGGGGAAAGTGACACCGACACAAGATATAGCCTAATACGGAGGAAGGAATGTCACCATCATTTTGATATTATTTTTTAAATCGGTTCGTTACCCTAATAGCATGCATGGTCACAGTGACGTCGCTGTGAGTCACTTTGGTCACATCACATCTGTGACCAAAATGCCACCACTCAGTGACGTCACATTGTGACTGAGATGTGACTTTTTTAAAAAGCTTTAGAAATTTATAAATATCCTTCAAAACATGTTATTTACTTTTAAAAACATGTTTCTGGCAATTTAAATATCGTCGCTTTTGTCACAGTTTCGTCACAATGTTAATGTCAAGTTAGTCACAAATGACACTTTTTCACAAATTTGTCCCATTGTGACCACTTTGTGAAACGTCACAAAAGAGCTCTAAAACGGCCATAACGACTTTACATTTTAGTCACTGTGACTTCACATCGACGTCACGCGACGTCACATCGACAATCGATCGTCACAAAGTCACAATGTTACTTGACAACGACGTTGCAGTGAAGTCACCATGCTTTACGGGTACTTACCAAGATTACTTAAAAATTGCAATTTAGAAAAAAATTAAAAAGATTTTCGTGCATTTTCATTTCTTTTAATTTTTATGCTTTTTAGGAAATGTTCCTAGAGACTACTTTTATCTTATAGTTAATAAATAAAATTTCATGTTTCTATGATATGCAGTAAATCAAAAATCACATTTTACAGTGTTTTTTGCTCTTTAACCCTCCCCCCCCCCCTTTGAGTTAGTAGCATCGACATAAGATATATCCTATATTTCATTCAGGGCAAAAAACATTAGTTTGCTACCATTACTTTTGAAATCGGTTCGTAAGTTCCCGAGACTGCTTTAAAATCGCAATTTGAACGTTTTTAGAACGATTTCGTGTCATTTCACAACTTTTAAATTTCGTATTTTTTAAGAAATGTTCTTAGAAACCATTTATATCTTATAAGTAATTCTTAATACATATTATTAAATCTTATAGTAAGCATACCAAATTGCATGTTTCTATACCTTTCAGTAACATAAAAATAGCATTGTTAGAACCTTTTTTGCTCCTGCACTCTCTTTGGGCTAGTGGCATTGACATAGGATATAGCCTATGTTTGATTCGGAGCAAACACAATCATTTTGGTACCATTACTTTTGAAATCCATTAATTAGTTCCGGAGATTAATCCTTACAAACACACAAACTTTTCCTCTTTATAATATAGGTATAAAATAGATAAATTTAAAACATATTATTGTCCATCATTTATAGTTAATTCATGCAACATTCTATAATTTTTAGCTTATATATTTATTTCTCTGAGAAGTTCCCAAAAATACATTGTTACATAAATATAATGCATTTTGTTAATAGTTTGTATTTGTACTCAAAAATAATATAAGTAATCATATTAACCACTTAATTGATTCTTTTTTACGTAGAAGAAATTGAAAATATTTATTATATATCATTTATTTTAAGCTAAGATATTCGTGACATCTGTTTTAATTATTTTTGCCGTTAAATAGTAGTATAAAATTGTTTTTAAAAAATTTAAGGGTGTCAAAAAGCTCTAAGTGATTAATCAAGCAAACTCCTCTTGCCCATGCAAAGTACGGGCAAAATCATTGAGTGGTTAAGCTTTATTCATGAGCTAATAATAGATTTTGTTGCATTAAAGTGTCTCAATGTGTTGATTTTCTGCAAACAAGCAAACCTAGTCGTTAACATTGGACGTCTATGGGAACTTGGCGTAATATTAGATAAATCCCAGGGTTGGCATCACTTTTGGCAACTAATTTTTGTCACAGAATTTGGCGATATCCCGCCAAGTTCGCGATAAAACTTGGCGACATTTGGTAACAGAACTAGGCTTCACATCTTGTGGTATTTGCGCCATTTTCATTGGTCTATTTCCAAAGCGTTAGTTCCAAAGCGTTTTATATTTAACGATTCACGGAAATTTTTTTTGGTAATTAGAAAGGAAATATTGTTATTTGAGCGCTTATTTTATTTTTAGGTAGCTTTCATTACAAAAAGTAAAAAGCTACCTATTGCACCCGTCCGGAGGAAAACACTTCTGGAAAATTTTGGTATATTTTCACCGATCATGACCCCCAGACCCCAAAACCATCCTCCGTTCAAATGTTGACATATATATATATACACTATCTACCAAAAAGTATTTGTACACTTTCAGTTTTTGACATTTTGTCAAATATTTAAAAATATACTGGTCGGATTCTTCTGGAACTTCAGAAATATAAAGATTATGTTTCACTTTATATTTATTTACATCCATTTGTTAAGCGGGTAATTAGGGGGCCGGCAAAAAAACAAAGAATAATAAAAATATTTGGGATCGCCCTGAACATGAAAATGCACGAAACGACTTATCGCTTTAGAATACAAATATATGAATACAGTAGAATATGTACACTAATTTTTGTGAGAATAGCATGTATATTTATGGCGATAGAGCGATTTTTTTGAAAAATTCAAAAAATTCTGGTATGTTTTTTGTTTATATCATAGAGGGTTTTTGACCAAATTTAACGCAAATTTCAGAAAAATTGGCAAAATCTATTAAAAAATATATAGCGCAATTGGAATATAAATATATTTAATACTTTATGAAATATGAGTAGTTTTATGAAATAATTTTTATCTGCGCATGCGCGAACGATAAAAACAATTCTTTTACATCATTTAATAGTCAATTCTATGGAGTAACGTATAAAAAAAATCCAATCAAATATCGTGAAAATTCAAAAAGATATCATTATTATAAGTAAGCTGTTTTTACATTGCTCTCTAAAAACGGCTGAATGATAAGGGATTCTCCACAAATTGACATTTTTTATTAACTGACTTTTAGGAAAAAATTAGTACTATTTAATGAATACAATATTGCTGCTAATAAGTATCTTGACACCTGTGATAGAAAAGGAAAAGGGCTTTTATTCTTTTCCATCACAGATGTCAAGATACTTATTAACAGAAATATTGTATTAGATATTGTATACATTAAATACTAATTTTTTCCTAAAAGTCAGTCAATAAAAAATGTCAATTTGTGGAGAATCCCTTATCATTCAGCCACTTTTAGAGAGCAATGTAAAAACAGCTTACTTATAATAATGATATCTTTTTGAATTTTCACGATATTTCATTGGATTTTTTTTATAAGTTACTCCATAGAATTGACTATTAAATGATGTAAAAGAATTGTTTTTATCGTTCGCGCATGCGCAGATAAAAATTATTTCATAAAACTACTCATATTTCATAAAATATTTAATATATTTATATTCCAATTGCGCTACATTTTTTCTACTGCATTTTGCCAATTTTTCTGAAATTTGCGTTAAATTTGGTCAAAAACCCAGCATGATATAAACAAAAAACATACCAGAATTTTTTGAATTTTTCAAAAAAAATCGCTCTATTGCCTTAAATATATATGCTATTCTCACAAAAATTAGTGTACATATTCTACTGTATTCATATATTTGTATTCTAAAGCGATAAGTCGTTTCGTGCATTTTCATGTACAGGGCGATCCCAAATATTTCTATTATTCTTTGTTTTTTTGCCGGCCCCCTAATTACCGGCTTAACAAATGAATGTAAATAAATATAAAGTAAAACATAATCTTTATATTTCTGAAGTTCCAGAAGAATCCGACCAGTATATTTTTAAATATTTGACAAAATGTCAAAAACTGAAAGTGTACAAATACTTTTTGGTAGATAGTGTATATATAAGGTACCCTGGGGTAATAACGCCAGGCGGGGTAATAACGCCAAGTGCTTATATTTTGCATAATTATGAAATAATCAGGTAAATGACACCCATGTGCTCAGCGCAGAAGGGTTTTGAGTCATATAAATCGCAAAAAACAGCTTCAAGTTAATTTGTTTCATTTTTAGGTCTTATTGTTTTTACAAACATCTAAAATTAACGCTTGATCTAAAATTTGGGAGACACGTTTTGAGATGTGAAGACTATGTTTTTATCCGGAAATACTTTGTTAATTACATACATTTATAGTGCATTTCATGTACTTTTAAAATGTTGTTGAAGATTTTGGATATCTTCTCGAGATAATTTGTAATTTAAAATGTACTGCGCAATAACTATACCGGGGTAATAACGCCAATCCTTGACATTAATACCCCGGTTGATTCCCTACAGTGGCCGAGCTACATCCTAAATACTGATTCAAATAAACACAGTTAAAACTGTGCAATGTTTCTCATATTTCTATTTAAACGGTCCTTTTTAAGCAAAAAGAAGCTCACGGTCTGATATTCTTTTGCCTCATCCATCCCTCCCACACCACATCTTTATTTTTCTTACACTTTTACAAAAAATTGAACATTTTCAATAGCTTAGAATGAAATTTTTCAATTTCTAAGTTTGTAGTGTTTGTACTTTTAGAATTGGGCTATCTACATGCAATTATTCCATCTTATTTCATAGTTTTGTTTGCATGGCGTTATTACCCATATAGGTGGGTAATAACGCCAAATAGCATGGGTCAAGAAAAAACGCCATTACATTTTATGAATACATATCTGTTAAAATATTTTATTTTATATAGATAGTCAATGAGTTGCTGTATCAGATCCTATATTTGTTTGAAAAATACAATCTAAAACTAAGCCGTGAAAATTGGTAGAACCTTAACATGGCGTTATTACCCCAGGGTACCTTATATATATATATATATATATATATATATAACCATATATATATATCTGATTTTTGTCATGCGATAACTAACGTATTTATGAACCGATTTGAATGAAACTTGGTATGTACATAGTACATACAAATGTCTCGACCGAGTTCATTGACCAGCATCATCCGCCATTTTGTTTCTAAATGGCGGTCATTTTAAATTTTTTAAAAATTTTAAAATTTAAAATTCAATGGGAAAAAATTAAAATTTAAAAAATATTTTTCTTTTACGTGTTAGAACGTAAAACAACGATTCCAGAACATTTTTTATTTTGTCTATATCTTAAAAAATGATTGAGTTATAGCACTTTGAATTTTTCTTATGGCTGACATTTTGAAACGATCTAATTTTTGTCACGTGATAACACGCGTATTTATGAACGGACTTGAATGAAACTTGGTATGTACATAGTACATACAAATGTCTCGACCGAGTTCGTTGGCCAGCATCATCCGCCATTTTGTTTCTAAATAGCGGTCATTTAAAATTAAAAAAAAAATAAAATTTAAAATTAAATGCGAAAAAATTAAAAGTTGAAAAATATTTTTCTTTTACGTGTTAGAACCTAAAACAACGATTCTAGAACACTTTTTATTTTGTCTCTATTTTAAAAAATGATTGAGTTATAGTACTTTGAATTTTTCTTATGGCTGACATTTTGAAACGATCTGATTTTTGTCATCAGATAACACGCGTATTTATGAATCGATTTGGATGTAACTTGGTGTGTACATAGTATATACTGAGGCCTGAATCGAGTTCGATACTCAGTTCCATCCGCCATCTTATTTCAAAGTGGCGGATATTTAAAAAATTTTATAAATTTTAAATTTTAAAATTAGGTACAAGAAAGGGTGAACTGGAAAAAGATTTTTCTTTTATGCATTTGACCTTGATACAAAGATTCCAGAGTATTTTTTGCTTCGTCTGTATCTTAAAAAATGGCTGAGTTATCGCATATATATATTAATCGATTGCAATATGAGTGTGCATGTGCATCTGAATTAAGATTTCGACCAAGCTCATAATCAGGTTCTACTACTTTGAGCTTAGTATTTTTGAATAATATAACTTAATTTAAAATAAATAAATAGTTATATAAGTATATGAAAGCCACCTCTTCCTCCCGGCACTGCCGGAATGACTATTTAAATCTGGTGTCGTTTTTCACTATTTAAAGTATATTGATGAATTTATTATTTTACATTTTTTTCTCTTTTCAATTCACGGATATATGTAATTTTTATGCGTTAATTTTCAATATTTTTCCTGCTTTAACTATGTAATAATCATTTAATTTTTATTTTAACGTTTTTTTCATATTTAATATTTACGTATAAATATTTTTTGAATTTTGAGAAAATTTTATTCTTTAAGCTCTTTTAATAGTTGGCAACAGGTTAAAATAATTTTCTTTTCTAAATACTTCTCGAAATTTATCATCTCAAATTCTAAATATTTTCTAAAATATTTCTCTAAATGCTGAAAATTTTTAACTTAAAATAGAAATAAATCATCAAAAAATGAATCAAAAAAATAAATGCAATCTGAACTCCAGGACATTCTAATGTACAGGGTTGTTATAATTAAAGTTCGCCTATTCAGAAGGCTCTAGAGCCGGTTCTATGGCTCCAAACGAAACAAAATTTCACTAGTACGTAGTTGAAGAGATGCGCTTTTCGAAAATTGAAAAAAAATATTTAAAATTTTTGTCAATAGGTGGCGCTGCCTATATTTAAGACGATGTTTGCAGATTCATTTTATCAATTACAGTCAATCCAGACGAAGCGCACAAATTTAAAAATTTCGACGAACTATAATAATAATAAATAACGAAAATAACATTAAGCATGTTCAATGAATTCTCCAGCATTATCAATAACGCATTCAATTCTCAGAATTGTGTTTTCTACAGCATTGCGTAAATTGTCCTGTGAGATTGAACGAATGTGAAGTCTAATACTGTCTTTCAGATCAGGGATTGTCTGACATCTGTCTTTAGATACAGAATCAAAAATTCCCAAACCAAAAATCGCATAGTGTTATATCAGGCGATCGTGGTGTCCAGGCTGTTTTAAAATAACGACTTATGATGCAGTCTTCTGTAAAATGGCTCGTTAAGAAAGTCAGATCTGCTTTAGTAATGTGCGGTGGTGCACTGTCTTGCATAAATACGATATTTTGAGGCAGCCTCGCTGTTGCAGCTCAGTAATCAGAAAATGGGACAGCATATTGAGACACCTTATTCCATTTACGGAACATGTAATGGGTCTTGTGGATGTTAGTTGCTCAAAAAAATGTGGCGCTATCATAAACGTAGCAGTAAAACCGCACCACACCGTCACTTTAGCTGCATGCAATGGAACTTCTTGGACAACTTTAGGATTCTCTTTCGCTCAAATTTGACATTTGTGTGTGTTCACTTGTCCGTTTAAATAAAAATGCGCTTCATCACTCCATAGAATATTCCAGAACCAAGAATTGTCCACATTCATTCGTGCAAAAAACTGTAGTGAAAATGATAGCCGACTTTCGGTATTACCCTGTATTAGAAGTTGCACCCTCTGAATCTATGGCTAGTAGCGCAAAATTTGACGCATCACTTTTCTCACAGTGGAAATTGGCATATCGACTTCATTCGCAATAGCTGGCACACTTGCATTACCAAATGATGACTGGTTTGCTAAATCAACGGCGTTAGTAGCAATATCTTCAATGCTAGAAATGTCTGCCTTTTTTCGCCTTCTGCCAGGAAGAATGTTGAGTTTTCCTATTTCCTCGAACTTTTTAACCATATTGTAAACTTCACGATCCGACATTAGTCCACGTCTAATATCTTATAATTTCGGGAATTGTCGAAGAGCTGCAGCTGCGTTGCTGTTATTTTGATAAAATAACTTTATAAGAAGTGCCTTTTCTGTCAAAGTTACCATTCTCCACAAAGCGTAGATTCAAATACTTTTCAGAAACAATCAACTGTGCCAGTGTCAAAGAAATCACAAACACACTTTATCAGCAAGTTTTAAATAGTCAATCGGTTAGAAGGGTATTTCAAGTTTTTGAAGTTGAGACGTCACTTTGACGTCGTTCGTCGAAAATTTTAATAAAATGTGATCTTTTTCATGCGTTGGGTGAAATTTTGTAATTTTGTGTGTTTCATCTGGATTGACCGCAATTGATATAACGAATCTCAAAAAGTTTACTTTTACAAAATGTTAAATAAAATTTCCTATATTTTGTTTTTTACAAAATAAAGAAATCTGCAAATATCGGCTTAAATATTGGCGCAACGCCATCTATTAAAAAAAATTTTAACTATTTTTTTTTTCAATTTTCTCCGAGCGCATCTCTTTAACTAAGTACTAGTGAAATTTTGCTTCGTTTGGAGCCATAGAACCGGCTGTAGAGCCTTCTGAATAGGCGAACTTTAATTATAACAACCCTGTATAAAATGACCTAAAAATATGTAAATTTCCATGAATAGTTTTTGTTCCTATACAACTTTTTTAATAGAAGAATTTTGATCAAATTTAACATTAATAATCGCTTGAAATAATTATTCGATTTAAAAATTGTCTGCACCAGCCTATTTATCGAAGATTTTTCTATAATAGCACCAATTTTAATATTTTTGTGTGCAATAGCTCTCTTAATAGTAACGAAAAAAGACCTCCAGTCACGAAAAATTCAGTGTCAGCGGCGGTTACAGCGGGTGTTACTTTTTTAGAACAGAGAGATACGGTGAATTAACGTTATAAAAAAGCACCAAGTATCCATTTGAAAATATCAGTCTTTAATTATACCTTAACTTAGTATTTTCCTGAGTTTCAGATTGGTTAATTCAGTTTTTTCCTCATTTAATATAACATTGTTAAAATAAATAATATAATAAATATTAACACACTAAAGAAAGCAATAGTAATTAAGTATATTAAATGAATGTGTGTCATAAGTGAAATAATACAAAATAATTTAGCACTGAATACCGTAACACATTAAGAGCTTGCATAATGCTCTTCGCAGTTACAAAATATGAATAATTATATTTCAAGATTCATTCATTTGGAGCGATCACATTTGATAGTCTGTATGTCTGTAAACGATATGGTAAACAAATACTTAGTGTATTCGATAACATCAATGCATTTCGTATATTACAATACACGCTGCTTTGTTGGAAATGATTACAGAAATTATCAAAGATATTCGAATGACTTTCTAATGTTAGTGACAAGTATTAATATGAATATACATATGCATAAATTTTCCATTCTATTGAGTGAAAATGAGATCATAAATTAACATATTTATCGCCGAAAAACAGATGAAATTGGCAATTGTGCATGAAACAATTTTGTCGATTGCTCTATAAAACATTTATAATAATACTAAAATCTTTAAACATTACAGAAATTATTCGTTTTCCATGAACTTTTTGAAATCTTAGTAAATGTTATGAAGCAATATTGATATTATTTTGTCCATGCAAATTTATTAATTTTCAAAGATATGGATTAAATATAGTATAAAAATGTAAAACACAGAAAACAAAACAAAAAGAACGGCGCATATTCTTTTATCACAAAAATGTCGCAGAATTAGGGAATATTCAATGTTATGTAAATAGTGGTATCATACTCTCAAATACGAATATACATTTTAAAGTAAATTCTGTCAACACATTGCAAATTGTATCAACATTTATTTTTCAAACAGTTACACCCTCTTATGGCTTCATTTCTTAGCTCGTCAGATCATATCAGCCTTCAAATGTATAGTTTGTGTCCTTTTTCCTAATTTTTTTTTTATGTTTTCTAGAAGAATGTGAGTTACGGTGTAGTAAACACATAATAGTAAAGTGAAGTCCATTCATAAATTGCGACAGATAAAATTAAGTTCTCACAAAGAAATCATATAAGACCTCATAACCTAAAAGACTTAAATTGTCACTAGGAAAATCATACCGAAATTTTTAATGACTAAAAGAATCATTATATATGAAAAAAAAACCCAATATTTTTTGAAAATTCTTAATATTTCTTATTTTGTGGATCTTATCATAATAAAAAGAAATTCCATTAGTACAGCAAAAAGTTAACTTTTTTATATACTGAGAATGAATTATTCAAATTAGCTGTTAACATTCAATAGCTAATTCGAAATTATAGAGCCTATGAAAAATACTAGGTTACCGGCATTTTTGCACTTATCCTGAAGACAATACGGCAAGCGCTGTAGCAGTTTTCATCAATGACCCGAGAAAAAACATGCTACTACAATATTCCAAATACCACGTACTTTTCGGATAAAAAAAGTGCCTTGGAAGACACACGAATTCTGTGGGTCATTAGACAATCCTTAATCGTGAAAGAGAGCAGTTGATTTCCATCATCAACATAAGATCATAAGAGTCATGGTTATTTTTAAATTAAAATAAACAACCTACCATTTGTTTATACACATTATAACTTTTAAGTGTTTTTTGCACCATTTTATACCGTTTTACGGAATAATAAAAAAACTATTTTAATTTTAACAATATGCGAATTCTGCAAAAAACTAACAGTTTCTATTAGATAAAATTTAAAGACATATTCTGTTTAGTTGGTAATAAAAATTTTGTGTCAGTGCATTAGGTTTTGAAGATACTGTAATTGAAATTTTGTAGCTTTTCTTGATTTTCGTCGCGTTACAAGACCCTGTAAAACAATTATTCTAATTGATAACAAAAAGTCGAGCGAAAATGTTTGGAGCACCATAGATCCGATCTCCTGTTCGTTCATCAGGTTTGTTTCAGCTAGATAGATGGTAAAGCACTGTTGTCTCTGGAGATCTTTGCTTCTATTTCTACTCAGGGTATGTTTCGAACAGCAGAAAAGTCATCTCATTAAGTTTTTTTACTAATTATTATAATTTTTAAAAAGAAATTTTACTTTATGTCTGTTAAAGTTTTGTTAATATAATTAAATCCTACTCTAATAATTCTTCGTTTCGGAAGTAAATTGTTGTTGTAAACTTGATAATCACATCCAGAATAGTAAAATAGGTGTAAAAAATCAGTTAGAAGTGTTTGCGTTTTATAAATCATACCAAAAAGTTTATTTACAGAAACAGGACTTTTGTGTAATGAAGATATATTTTAGATACTATCGAATGAGATACTCATGTTAAGAAACAAATCCTTACCCTATGTATCTCCCAAATATGAAGTTAATAAATTCATGAAATTAGTACAGCTCTATACTCTCAAAAACATATGGGATACCTCATGTGTGATGCAATCCTTTAATTTTAGTCACCTGTAAGTAAAGTGATGTTGTGAAATCTTTCATAAATCTGGAATTGTAAATAAGTCAATTAATCAGTTAGAAATTATTTTATTTAATAATCAAATTAAAAAGCTCAGAGGATACGAAATTTTGGATAAATGAAAAAGGATTGTAGATACCTTCCCTTGAGATACCCTTATTAAAAAACATACCCATAACGTATGTATTTGCCAAAAAAGAAGACATTCAGAAATTCATGATTATTAGTACAGATCTAGACTTTCAAATACATTTTGAATATTTGACGCATACTGCAATTGTTTACATTTAGTCAAGTGTAAGTAAAATTTAGTTGTCAAATTGGTAACTAAATCTAGAATAGTAAAATAGGTGTAAGCAATCAGTTAGCAGTCATTTTATTTTATAAATCACACTAAAAAGTTTATTTACAGGGAACACGACTTTTGGATAAATAAAGATAGATTTTAAATACCATCCCTTCAGCTACATTTATTAAACCTTTATCTACCGACGGTACTTATAAGTAACATAAAAATTACTTATTATAAAATTCTTTTAATACGTCAATTAGTTGTAATACTGTTTGGAATGAGTTACAGATGTATTATTTTATTTTGTTCTAAAAGCATTATTGGTTAATATTTTTAAAAGGATCATTCTTTTGCCTCTGTATCTTTTCGGCTTTCTTGGCGCTGAGGGAGAAGGATGGGGATTTTTTAATTCAGAAATATTTCTATATTTATATTGTAAGAACACCATATTTGTATATTTTATAATTCTACAAAATACTAAGAAAACAATTTAAAGAGAAAAGATTTAAATTTTATAAGTATTGCACAAAATCCCTGTAAATTCAAATTTAATTAATCCTTCAAAATTCTACAATCGTTCTAAAATCCTTCAAAAAATTATTAAATGATTATGTAAATCATTTAATTTAGTTTAAACAATTTACGTAAACAGTTTTAGAATGTAAAATTTTCATGAATTCATAATGCGGTAGAAAAAGGGTTAAAAAGGAAATCCAAACCACATGTATCTCCCAAACAGGAGACGTTAATGAAACCATGATGGTTTATACAGCAATAGAATTTTAAAAGCATATGGAACATCTGATGCGTAATGCAATTTTTCTTTAACATTTAGCCTAGTGTTAGTTAAATGGTGTTGAAAAAATTCTAAAATAAATCCAGAATTGTAAGTGAGGTAAAACTAATAAGTTCGAAATCATTTTATTTTATAATCTAACAAAAAAGACTAATTTACAGGGAACACGAAATTTTCAATAAATGAAAATAGATTTTTGGTACCATCCTTTGAGATACGCTTATTAATCACTTAACTAAACAATATTTTTGAAAAAAAACTAAGTCCTTTAAAATTTTATAGAAATCGGATGCGTAGTTTAATTACATGGACAATCAAAAGTATTCCGTTACATTAAGGCCAATGGGAAAATATAGTTTCAAGAGCATTTTAATGGTATTACATTTCTTGGGACATAATAAAGTTAATATGCGTCTGTGAAGTACATACTAAAATATACATTCTTTTTAATCTGTGGTGCAAAGAATATTTGTTATTAATATACAGGGCTGCACAAAAATATTCTGTAGCAAACTCTATAGGGGGAAACATTCTTTGGGGCGCATTTTAATAATATTAAATTATGTTATATTTTATGATATTGATATACGTTGCTGAGTTTTACCATTAGTTAAATCCTGTATAATAGAAAGTAGATAGTATTTACAGGGATGCACAAAATATTTCGGATACTCTATTATATTCGAAGTACTATATACTATTACACCAAAATCTAAATATTTTTTAAATTTCCTTATATTTACATTACGAACGTACCTAGACGTGGAATCTCCAGCTTATTACAGTTAGTTAAGCATAAGTAAATTGGTGTTGTCAAATTCTTAAATAAATCCAGAATTGTAAATCAGGTACAATTAATGAAATTGATATCATTTTATTTTATAATGCAAGTAAAAAATTTATTTACTGGGGAAAACGAAGTTTTGGATAAATGAAAATAGATTTTAGTATCATCCCTTCAGATGCGCGTATTAAATCCATATCACATATTGCTCCCAAAAACAGGAAATTGATGAATTCATGATGGTTAGTACAGCCCCAGATTTTCAAATATATTTTGAATATCTGATGCATAAAGCAATCGTTTTACACTTAATCAGTGTAAGTAAAATGGTGATGATAAATAGTTCATTAATTTTTGAATTGTAAATTAGGTATACATAGTCAGTCAGAAATAATATTCTTTTATAATTCAAGTAGAAAAGTTTATTTACTGGAAGCACGAGGTTTTTGGTCAAATGAAGATTTAATTTTTTAGAAGTTATCAATGCAGTTACAAGGTAAAGATGAATCATCCATTTTCATTTTATTAAATATTCTTATCTAATGCTTATAAAACTTTCTACTTAATGAAAAGATAAATCGAAGCCTACAGATTGGGTCTCATTAAAATTTGGCAAATGAATTTAACTATTACCTGTATATCGCCTTAAATTTGGCTTTTATTGTGATATCTTGATAGCTAATTGCGATATACTCATTTTCTTCTTTCTTTTTCCTTTTTTTCTAATCTTCATGAATTAAATCCATTTTCCTTGCGACCTCATCCGTTATAATATCTTATAACCATGAGACAGTATGACAGCATTAAATATTGCTTAAATTTGAAGGTAAAAAAAAGAGTAATTTTCTAAAATTACTCAAATGTTTGCAACTTTTTGTGAATATATTCGAAGAAAAACGATGATTTAAGCATAAGAGTTATTTGTCGGAAATGTTTAACTAAAAATGCAATTTTATGCAACAAAATTTAATTTCATTTAAAATATTTGTAATGTGTGCATTATTGACAAATATTGGGACACAATTAAAACAATCAAACTACTATTGATATGCAGAGCATCTTTTAAAGACATTACTAAGAATTGTGTTACTTTTAACTTTAAAAGTTATCTTTTTTTTTTTTTTTTTTCCAATTGACAAACATAAAAATTCTATTTGCTTCTTTGATTATCACAAGTTATCTCCAGTTCATCTATATTACAATGAAATATTACCCCGAGAAAACTCTTTTGCAGCATAATTTGTCAGTACGATGTGCTTTTTTTATGTTTTTACTTGTCCTAGAGTTTATAAAAGAAGAAAGTAATCTGATTTGGTTAACAGTTTACAAACTTTTGTTAGCGAAATTTAATGAGCGGTAAAGGACTCAAGTTTAGTCCCATTGTATGCATGACGAGTGCTGGATTAGTAAACAAAGTTACATTGATAAAAGAGTAAAAAATGTGGTGACTTTGTGCGAAAGTGAAAGTAATGCTGATGTGATTATGATGAGGTAGACTTTGAGCATAGTCGAAGTGATTCTTCAGTAAGTAGTCGTATTGAAGACGATAGTTCAGGCAAGTCAGATGATCACCTAAGCATTTTAATATGGAATTTGTTGAAGAACCAATAACATAAAACCATTTTAACCAGTTTGTTTGCCTTATGCGGAAGAACCAGCATTATTCTTTAACCACTCAATCTAACCTCAGGGCATGTTCCAGATGTTATATGTGCTACTGAAAATCAAAACAAATTATACAATCTACTCTAAACTCCTGTAAAAGGGATTCCGGGAATAAGCCAATCATAAATGGGACTATATACCAGTGTACCGAATGTCAGAAATCGCTCTGTATTGTCCTTTGTTCTAAAAATAATCATACTTTTTGCCATTCTCTCGGCTTTAGTCTCGGTTGTAAACTAACGATACAACTAAATACTTTAACGACTGTAAAAATTTTAAATTCTATTAAAAAGATTCATTTTACGTTTTATTTCGGTTCCTTACTCCCAACTTATTTAAATAATGCTATTAAATACAAGATGATTTTTTGATTTTCTTTTTCACAATTTTGTTAATAGAAGTGGTTAAATTATTCATAGAGGAATATGAAATAAACATAGCCAAGCTAGTAAATCTAAATTTCTCAAACTTTAGAAAATAAAACATTGTTTTAAAATAATTAGTATTTTTACTTTATTGAGTAGATTTAAGATCACAAATGACTTTTCTTTTACTATCTTTTTTTTTTTAAATATATCGCCTTGTTTATTGATATTAAAGAGAAACAAAAGTTGTATCTTGATAAACTTTTTATTTTACTGTAAAAACTGGTGTAATGAAAGTAATGATTTGTACTGCTAAACTTGTTATTATGATGTCAAATGTAAAGTTATAATATAATTAACAAAGTAATAAAAAAAGATATCTGTTTCCAATGGCGTGTGGTAATTATAAAAGAGTTTTTACTGCAAAGGGTGTAAAAAGTAAAAGCAAATATATATATATATATATTAATGAGTTTGATGCTTGTTTCATGTACCGGAATTTTGAAAAACGCTAGCCAATCTGTAAAACAATATTTTGAAAAGGACGGATCTTTTACTGATAATTTTATGAATTTAACAGTGTTTCTCTAATAGACAATAGAAAAATATATTTTTAAATGACAAACGTTCAATTTTAATTAAAATAAAATAGATGAATACGAATTAAAGAAAACTAAGCTAGTAAAATTATTTTTCTAAAAGTTTTAAAAGTAAAAATCATTTAGAGATTAATTGAAATTTTCATTGTTAATCAGTTTCAATGAGCTGAAATTACTTTTTACTTGCAATCACTTTAAACGCTTACTGTCTTAATTAGTCATATTAAAAAATACAAAATTTATCTTTTGTCAAACTTAGTGTTTTATTGAAAGAACTGCGGTATTGGAAATCCCCTTCTTTTCTACAAAACCTTTTATTGTGTTGCGGAATGGAGACTTATAACATAATTAAGGAAGCGACTGAAAAAGCAGATATCTGTTTCCGAAGGTTTGTGACAATTATAAAAGAGCACATTTGTTTGCTACTTTTATTAAATAAAGACACAGTGACATATTTTGCTTGAATTTTCCGAATAAGAATAGAATCCAATAACCTAAAGAGAAAGAATGTCTTTAAGATTTGTTTGGAAGATTAAAACCTTTATTTTAACCAGAATTTTGATAAATTATAAATATTGTGATAGAAAAAATTTTTAAATTTATTTATTATCTAAACCTTGATTTAATTAAAAAATATCCCATTCACAAAAAATGTCGATTAACTATTTAAAGGTAATCACAAGAATTAAATATATATATAAAATAATTTAGCTGGCTCCATTATAGGCCACCTAAATTTGATTGCTTCCTTCACATGTTAATGTTAATATTGCTGATAACTATTTATGATGTTGGTAAATAAAAGAAAAGATTTTATATTTGTAATTATAATATTAAAAATTACATAATTCGAAATGTGAAAAGTGCCATATTAAGAACATCCCATTTTAAAAATGACCCATTTTATAAAAATTTTAAAAATTGTAAAAAAAAAAAAAAAAAAAAAAAAACAAAACAAAAAAAAAAATGCAAATTGTTATATGTTATAAAATACATTTATATAGTTATATGTACATATTATATGTATAATAATTGCAATTTTTGAAAGCCATGAAAAAATAAAACAAAGTATAAAGAATAAAAAAATATATTCAACTGTTGAAAGAACATGACGCAGATTTAAGATTGGGTAAACCCCATACTGCACTTTCAAGGTTTGCACAAACGCACCCTATAGAAATAGATTTCAATAGTTCAAAAATTATCTTTCATACTACTAGTCACATAGAAGCTATCATTAGAGAATCCATCGAAATAATATCCAATAAAGAAATAGCTTGTAATGATGTACTTTCCTACGATATACACGCAATATGGAAAAACTTTATTAATAATAGATAAGCTTGTGTTTTTGAAATATTTCAGCAGTTTTATTCTATTCATTTTGTCCCGTTCCCTTCACTCCCCGTCCTTCCTCCCTCGATGTAAAAATCAACTGTTCCGGACGAGCCTGAGAACGCCAGCAGTAGGAGCTGTCATTTTGTAGTTTCTCTCACTGACGAAGAACGAGTAAGTTTGCGGTTGAAAACGTTCTGAACTTTTGAACATTTTAAAGGACTTTATATGTATTTTAAAAGTTTTTATAAGTATTCTAGTGCACCTTTTAAGTAATTTATGTACAGTTAAGTGTATTTTTGCGTATTCAAATTAGTAAATAAGGTGAATTTTGCACTGTTTTTGTTTTTAATTCCAATTAAATTTGAAATCGAAGCTTTTTTGATTAAATTTCAAAGCAAATGAGGGATCGTCCACAAATTATCCGTTCATATATGTCGATTTAAGACCGTGCCTCTTATTTGGACATAATAAAGCAGCGTATTGATTTAAATCAAAATTTGTTTTCAAAATAAGTTTATCGTTAACACTGGAGGTCTGCATGGATCAACATATCTTGGTCCGGTCCCAAACCGACCCATAGGAAAAAAAGTTTTGCCCAGTATGGAAAAATGTTAAAATCATAATCCGGACCAGCCTGGAAAAACGTTTAAATCATAGTCCGGCTCAGCCGTGAATTTCTACATATTTTTTTACTTCAATGTAGTTAAAAATTGTTTTGCGTGGAGCAGTTCTGACCAAAAATACTTATAGCATTTCGTTTTTTATAGTTATACTTTTTATAATTAAAGAAGTGCCAAACGCTGTGATATGTGTATTTTATCAATGAATATCTGTTTATATGTAAATGTGTCACTTATATTTTAACATCGCTAATCCATATCGCGTGCATTGGAGACTTTGAAATATGTTATACAGCAATACCTTTTAAGACGAAATCACACAGAAAAAAAAAAGAACGTAATAGACAAATGCCTTTTCTAGGAGGGTTAAATGAAGTTTATTTTTTTCTTAGGTATCATTGTATTTATTCTGCTTGGACCAACACATTTTCTGTTTAAGACAGAATTCCGACATAGGCAGTTTTTTTCCTCTGGTTTTATTGGGTTTAATTTTTTAGCATTTAAATATACTATTCTTAAAGAAATAAATTTTAATTTTTTTTGCATAATAAAAGCAATTTTAAAAACTTTGTGGTTTTCGTAAAAATTTTGATTGAACCAAATTTTACTTATTTCATGCACGTATTAGGTCAATCAGATCTATGATTTTAATACGGATTGTTCGAGACCGGGGTTGAAAATTTCGTCCAGTGCAGACCTGAGAAGAAAGAAACAGTGCCCTCTGGTATGAAAAAATATATTAGACCCGGATAGGCGAGTCATCAGAAAAAAGTAACGTCTCGGTCCTGATCCGACGTGGGCCCAGAATACAGATTTTTAACAGCTTCTCCAGGACAATAAAAAGCTTGAAGTTGTGAGAGCTAAATTTAAAAAAAAAAAGACTTAATCTGCATCTTAGAAAAGCAATCTTTTAAATAACTAATGGGCAGTAAAACAGTACCACTTTGTTTTTCCCAGAATTTTGTTTTTCTGCATAATGAATTTTTTCCCGACTATTTCTTGTCTTCAAATTATTATAAGTTAAAAAATTTTTAAAGAAAAAAGCACAAACTTGAAACATGTCATTTTTTATTATTTTACATTTGTTTTGTTTCAAAAAATTTGAAAAATTATTTACTTTTGAGAATATGACCTTTTTAACAGTTATATTATTTTTTCAATAAATATTTTTGATAATTCTGAAATTAATATTGAAATACAAAAACCCCAAAATAAGACTAAAATCAGATTTTCATCATTAATTAAATGGAAAGAAATTGAAATCCGATAAATAATGTTTGGAGTTATAACGATTTTTAGTAATCCCATTTAAACCAGTTATGAAATACTATATGAAATATGAATACTATATGAAATTTTGATAAATTTTATGATAAATTTTAGGATGTGATTTTCTTAGCAAATTATATGGCTAACCATCCCAAAAAAGAAAAAAAATCAAGATTCTAACTCAAAAGATAGTTTTTTTGCACATTTCCTTGAATTGTTAAAATAACATTGTCTTTTGAATTTAATCGAATTTCAATGTGTGTCTAATCCCTTAAAACCTGACGAATTATTCAAACGGCTATAACTCTGCTAGTTTTGAAGATATGAAGATGTAACTTTTTGCATAATATTCAGGACTGGATAAGGAAAGTTTTCCTAATTGGAATTTTTATCCTACGGGGGTCGTATAAAAATTTAATTTTCACACTTTTTCAAATAACCCCCCCTTCCATGAAGTTTCAACTTATCTTATCAAAAAATTCACCTTTTTTAATGAATTTTTGCATTTGGAAGTATAGGTCTAGGGGCAATATTTAAGGAGATAGCCTATAGTTTCGATATTTATGACTCACTCTGTATATGCATTTCTTTTGAATGTCTTATTACTTGGAATCATTTCCTGTGATACAGTGGAGTGTTATTGAATATTAAAGCAAACAAGACTTAAAGATAAAACTAGAATTAGCAGATTACAGAATAAACTGGCAAAAGTTTTTAAAATATTAATGTTCTGTAAATAAATTAACTGTATTAAGACTAATACAATTATCCTTGTTGTTTCTGAAAAAAAGACCTTCCTAAATGGTAGTATTGGAAAAATGCTATTCACGAACACGTTATACCTGTACTCGAGGCTCCAAACACACACACACAGAAAATAATAATAATAATAATAATAATAATAATAATAATAATAATAATAGTATGTGTAAATTCCGAAATTTTTTTCGGTCTCATGCATGTTAATACTTCCAAATTCACTATCACAGTACCAAAACTAAAAGCCAGTCTATGCCAATAATGGGGATTCTAATGATATGAAATCCCACCCATTAATTCTTGAGAAATGACCATTACCAAAATCCGTAAATCATGCAAAATGCAGCATAGCAGCGACGCTTGTTGGGTAGATTGCACCGAAACCTAATTTGTAACAACTTATGTCAAAACCTAACTGAATCTAAAGTTTAATGAAAATACGGGCATTTTTTCTTGAAATACAGTTATTTTGGGAATCGTGGAAAGGGCAGCATAGCAGCACCACCATTTACGCTATTTATACCAACATGAAAACAGCATCCGAGCACTAACGTAACCCAAAGTAAATTAATTGGTGAAAATCTTAAAGTAGTTCTTCAGGTAGAGATGTTATGGAATCATGAGAAAGCATCAGAGCAGCGTCACCTGTTACGGGACTTATACCAAAATATAGAAATCGTCAATCCATATCAAGTACTAACTGAATCTGAAGTTTAATGAAAATCCAAGCATTAGTTCTGGTGATTGAGCTATTGCGAAATCGTAAAAAATGCTGCATGGAAGTGTCACTTGTTGAGCGATTTGCAACAAAATTTATAAAACAACAATTCATCTCAATGACTAACAGAATTGATAAAAATTTGTGGGATGAAAATCCAAGTTTTATGAAAATCTGTAGATTATTTGTTGAGAGCTTTTGCGGAAATCGTGAAAAATGCTGCATAGCAGCGCCACAAGCTAATAAGCGACAAATTATATCAGGGAATAACTGATTATAATTTTTTATTAAATTCTGCGCATTAATTCTTGAGACAGAGCTCACACAAAAGTTACGTTCCAGACAGGCAGACAGAGTCACTGACTCACAGACAGATATTTTCTAAAAACTTCTTGATTTCCCTGACTCTTAAAACGCATAAAACCGTCAAAAACCGAAAGTCAAAAATTTTCACAAATACAGTTTTTTTTTTTTTTTTTTTTTTTTTTGTCAAGGCAGAAGAAAGAAAAAAAAAGCATTTTCTTTGTAAATTTTAATTTCTGAAACAAACACAAAAGTAATAAATGAAAAAAATAAAAGTTTTTTAGTATTTTAACACAGACTGCTGATATAAAAAAAGTATAATAACATTTTCTCTTCGATTTTTAACTCCTGAAACAAATTCAAAAGGAATAAAGTAATAAAAGAGTAAGATTTTTATTAAGAATTATAACCTTTTAGGATCTGATATATTTTTTAATTTTTGGAAAAAAATTACTTTTACGTTAATAACATTAACATTAGCTATCGAAATAGATTAATTAGAGTTTAACGAATATTTCATTGTCTGAAACATAACAAATGCGTACTATTCATTTTATATTCATATGGCAATACGCAAAGGAAGTACTTTTGGAGATGTTTAGTAAACATTATATTACAAAAAGATTTAAGTGATATTACAACTATGTAATACTTTTTGAGCTTTATTACAGACGATTTTTTCAGGAAAGAAACCCTTTTTTTAATTTTAAAGAATGACATATATGTTTAAAATAAAAGAATCACAAACGGTGTAAAGAGACTTAAACAAATATTTATTAATGTTATTGAATTCCTCAGCATTAATGAAGCGCTATAGGAAATCCATAGGCACATAATAGCATTACTAAATGTAAACAATAATAAAAGTGTTTGTTAAAACAAAATAATACTTACTTAAGCTCTTCAGACCTGAAGTACACAAATATGTACCCCCATTCTTTAACTCATAAAAACTAAACTGTACGATTTTTTTGGCATTTTTACTTTTCTTCTGTACAGCTGAATGTTTTTTGCTTTAAAACAATACTAATAAATGTCAGCACTGATAAATATTATTTCATAAAATAAATATTATTTTTATTCGAGTTTTGAAGATGCCTTGAAGGCATTTTGGCCAAGAAAGCAAGAAATATTCATGAATATTTAACTCAATTGATTATTTAACAATAAAAAATTTTGAGAATTATTTAATCATTTACTTGTTTCAAGACCTTAATTTTGTTATTGATTAAATTTATATTATTGATAGTTAAACTGATGTTTTAATGGGATCAGCAATTTTATGTCCATATTTGTAAACCTAAATTATCAGGCCCCTAAAGTACTGATTTCATAAAAATGACTCTTTCTGTCATCTATGGGGTCATTTCCATTATGCAAAAGCAATAAATATATATTTGTAAAGTTATCTTATGCTCAGGTCTGAAGAAGTTAAAAGACAAGTACCATTAACAGTACATCAGGTCCAAATGGGTTAATTAATATTATAAATATGAGTTTTTAAATGGCTACTAATAATACAAAGAATGTCAAATTCAGATAAATATTATAGATCATATAATATTATGTAAAAAATCAAAGGTTATTAGAAATGGAAGTGGAAAAAAAGAAATATTCCGTTTTAGATACTGAAAAATTCTAATACATAAATTTTAACAGAAAATTTAATTCAAAAATACTCATGTGAAACTAAACAACATTTTAAAGTACGATAAAAAAGTTTAAAAATAAAGTATTTACAACATTAGATTTTGAAAAAACTTTTAATTAAGTGTAATCCTTTTTCTTCTGTTTTTTTGTAAGTATTAATGATAAAAGCTTAGAATTAAAGTGCGTCCTGAGTAAAAAATTAAATAAATTCCTAATTCAATTATTTAATTAATTTTCTTGAACATACATAAATGTATTAAGGAATAAACCATGTGTTTAATGTTAATTATAGATATTTATTATAGCTGTAACCAATAATTGTCTTCTCATGTAGTACGGATAATGTATAAAGTGAAGTTTTTCGGGGACATTACTGTGCAAACATTATTTCAGCATCATACTGAAAATAAATGTCAAATTTTATTACAGATTTATTATGTATTATTATTTTACGCAGATAAATATCACACAAAATTAATAGTTAAACAAAAATTAAAGATGTGTAAATAATTTAAAAAAAAAAAGAAAAAAAAGTCTGATTTTCTTTCATTACAGCTGACAGCATTATAATAATTTTGAAAAAAGGGAAGTTTTTTTATATAGCTATAGAATTTTTCTTTGAAAGTAAAAAAGAAAGTGTTATTGTACATACTCTAAAATTTCCAATGAATAGAAAACAAAAATTGGATAAGATCCAATAACTCGGGGAGGAAAAGACGGGTATATGATAAAAGTGCAAACTTAAATGCGAATAAGATTGCTTTATCGTTTTTCCGTGTCTCTTCAAAGGGAACAAAATTGATGGCTTGCCATACGATGTTTAAGGAATTATCTTTATATGTTACTCTTATTTTTACTTAAACATTTTCTTGTTGATATCATAATTGCAGTTTCCATTCTACAATATTTTACATGCTTCTAACAATTATAGAATTTTTTATAATAAAGCAGATGATGGCTTTGTATTAATCATTATAAATCACTTTTTTTTTGTAAAATTTTTAACAAGTCGTTTTCATATGAAGTTCCTTTTTGGCAAATCAATGAGAGTATAAGAAATAATTGACAAGAGAGTTAAAATACTAAGAACAAATAACTAAACTTCTAAGCAAAAAAGGAAAAAAAAAGTTTTCACATATTACATGAAACGAATTATAATAATAGATTTTGTAAAAAATCACCATAAGATATAAAATCAAAGCAGGACGCTTTTTGATCTAAAACACAATGCAGCTCGTCATCAGCTGAAGGAGACACCTGTCTGTATGGGCACAAGGTCTTTTTTTGCCGATTTTTTGCTTTTACGGACACGTGTCTCCTTCAGCTGATGACGAGCTATATTGCTTTTTTTAGCTCGAAACGCAACATGCTTCAATTTTTATCATATGGTGTTTTTTTTTAAAAGTTTATTATCACAATTATTAAGTATCGCCAGTATATTCGGTATTTTTGTTATTCGGTATATGAAACGAATTATAAAACCTATTTTTAGATGTCATTATACAAAGTTATATATTCGAATAATAAACATTTGAGATTTCTAAAAAAGTATTTTGCTCATAAATTAAAACTTGCCTTTAACTGATGTTACATAAAATAGTAGAAAATGTTTTACTAGTAAATATACTATCAGCAGCCTAAACGTAGCCATGAAAATCATGTTTTTATTTTAATCCCAAGTTACATTTATTGTAAAATCTTTATATTATAAAATCTTTATATCTCAATTTAATTAGTTTTAATTATATATGTGATGACCTTGGATCATTTAAATGTGCTTTAGTTTTCTGTGTGATAAAGAGAATGGTATAACTTAAATTACAAATTAGAATATAAGACAGTGCTAATGAATTTGATCTATCATTGCTTTTAAAAATAATTACCTATTTTAGTTTCTTTAATCTTTATATGATTACACTACACTTATCTTTATATGACTACACTATATAGCCAAAGATGACCGTCCACTTGTGATGTTTGATATTTTGTTAAATATCTAGAAAAATACTCGAGAAATTATGCTGAAATTTTAAGAGTGTAAACATAATTGTACACGTCATAAATTTCCGTGAAGACTTCCTCCTGAAACTCCATAGGGGACCGTCAACAAATTGAAAGATAACGAAAATCTTTTGGACAAACCTGTCAAAACTAATGTAGCAAAAGCGTTCAAACTGTACATTATGATTAAGTAGCGTTTTGTAGTTAACTGTTTTCATTTTTATGTGGATAGCATGGATACTTGTAGAGGTATTAAGGTTTTTATAAAAACAGTCCCCTTTTTTTTTCTAGTTTTTTGCTTATAACTTGCAGATTTCTTAATATAAAGTAATGTATTTTTCCGAAAATACCACAAAAATATTGTACACAATACCCTCGAATCAGAATTACAAAATAATAAAAATTGTATTAAAAATGAGCAGTTTTACTAAATATTTTTTCATTGCGCATACGTCAACGTTATCAAAATTTCATTTGCATATTGTGTTAGCTAAAGCTAAAGAGCAACTTTTGTAAAAGTATCGAAAGCATAACTTGAAACTTCTGAAAGTGTTTGTCGATAGTATAAGCACAAAATCCGTTGTTCCCAAAATGAAGGAAAAAAATAAGGTGTTGTACTAAAATGTAGTAGCATGTGCCATATTGTGCATTATAAATTAGCCTTAGTCAATAGCGAAATGAATACAATCCCTCGTCATTTTGCTTCATTTATGGAATAACGGATTTTAAGGTTATTCAATCGACGAACACTTTCAGAATTTTCAAGCTATGCTTTTGGGATTTATACATATGTTGCTCTATATAGTTAGCTAACACAATATGCAAATAACATTTTGATAACGTTGACGAATGCGTAATGAAAAAATATTTAGTAAAACTGCTCATTTTTCATACCATTTATATATTTTTTTATTCTGATTAGAAAGTATTGTGTACAATAATTTTTTTTATATTTTCGGAAAAATACATTATTTTATATTAAGAACTCTGCAAATCATAAGCAAAAAAAAAAAAAAAAAAAAAAAAAAAAAAAACTAGAAAAATTTTGGGACTGTTTTTATAAAAACATTAATATCTCTACGAGTATCCATGCTATCCGCTTAAAAATGAAAAAAGTTTATTACAATAAGCTACTTAATCATAATCTACAGTTCGAACACTTTTGCTACATTAGTTTTGACAGAATTGTCCAAAAGATTTTCGTTCTTTTTCAGTTTGTTGACGGTCCCTATGGAGTTTCGGGAGAATGTCTTCACGGAAATATATGACTTCTACTATTATGTTACACACTTAAAGTTTCAATATATTTCCTCAAGTATTTTTCTTGATATTTAACAAAATGTCAAAAGTCGCAAGTGGACGGACATCTTTGGCCATGTAGTGTAGAAGAAATAGATACGTTATAGATAATTTTATTTTTCATATTTGAATTTGATTTTTTTTAAATCACACACCTGTATCTTTAAAATTATTTGAAATTTAAGGAAAAAAATATTTACAGTACATTTTCTTGAAGATAAAATATCTTTTCACCAATGAAAATGGACATATATATATATGAATTTATATAACTGTTTCAATCAAAAACCTTTTCAAAAAATATGTATAAAAAGAATCATAAACGTATAGAAAACTTTTTGGATAAATATCAGTTTATTTTATATATGAGTAAAACATTGTGAATACACATTTAATGTTTATATAACTTGCAAGTCAGTCAACCATTTGATATTTATTTTAAAATACATTTCTTAACCCGCGAGTAGTCGCCACTTTTTTCACAACGTCATTAGTCGCGCTCGGTCTTTTCGCCGCTGGCCCCCCACATACCAAAAATGTAAAATAAGAAATATTTTTCACCTAATATACGAAAATAACATTTAAATGAAGATATAAATTTGCAGTTTTCTCAAATTATGCATTTTATTCATAAAATCTGAAGTAATTGGAAAATGTAAAATGAACTGACATTAATGATTCTTCCATAGACTTTTTCGCCAATTTCAATTTTGTTTCTAAAAATGTATCAGAAAGAAAATCAGAGGTGTCCTGTTACTTCACTAAGGTGGTCGAGAAACCTTCAAAGTCAGCTACATGGTAGATCTCCATTGTATTTGTAATGTGATACAAGTTAGGAGAAGATAAGTTATACGGGCGGCGAAAAGACCGACACGCAACTACTGACGGGTTAATTTTACAATAATTTTACAATAGTAGTATTTTACAATAGTATAGTAAATAGTAATAGTAGTAATAGTAGTAATAGTAGTAATTTTACAATAGCATTATTATAATTTTATGATAATTTTACAATAATTGCATCGAACGAAACACAAATTTCAAAAACATTTAATCTAATAAAATATATTAGTAAATCCTTTAATTCCTTTTTAGACAGTCGTTTACAATCTATTTATAAAAAATTTTAAAAACTTTTTTTTTAATCTAAAAGTAAAAACTTCAATTACGTTTCTCAAAATGTGCATTATTTGTACACATTTTTAAAGTTTAAAAAGTAAGAATTTATTTCAATATTTATTATTTTTTTTTAATTTTGATTGCAGTGCATTTAACTCTTTTAACCATAATTCATGAAAAGACAATTCTTTAATATTATGAAACGCTCAAATTTATAAAACACTTCGTAAAATTTTTGATTTTTTTTATAAAAACCTTAATTTCTACGCGGATAAACAAGATATCCTAATAAAACTAAACGCAGTTTGTTTCAAGCACTTCTTATTCAAGTTCGAATGTTTCAATGCTTTTGCGACATTAATTTTTACATGGTTATGCTAAAGTTATTAGACTTTCTTAAAAATTCTAGTGACCTTTATGGGGTTTCGTGGGAATCTTCATTAACCATATGACATCTATTCTAGTGTTTACACGCCTGAAATTACAATAGAATTTCTCCTGTATTTTTACAGATAATTAACAAAGCGCCTAAAATCGCAGTTAATTGGTTATCATTGGGCCACATAGTTTATTAGATAATTACTACAGCGGAATGCGAGAGAGCCATAAATTCCCTAACACTGGTTTATGCTGTTTTTTTACGTTCACAAAAATGTGTATTTTTTCATAGATTCTAGTGAACTGAGTATGGAAATATTCTAGTAAAAAATCTGTCACGTCTAGTTAAGAAATATTTTTAAAATATTTAATTTAATAATAACATGAAATATAAAAGGAAAAAAATAGAAATGCTTGATTTTACTCTTAGATTTATAACTTTCTTGATCTGTTTCTCTTAAAACAGACCCGTAGTAGTCCTCGAATATACTTTTGTTTTGAAAACTATTACGTCTATCTTAAAAAATTTTAAGGTATTGATGGGGCCTCCGTGGCTGAGTGGTTAAGACATCACGCCGCTGATCGTGAGGTTGTGGGTTCGAATCCCACTGGCTCCATTGCACACACTCCTTGTGTGGAGCTCCTGGTTGTACTTCTCTTGTGTTGTAATATTTCCTTGTGTGCTATCTCGTCCCTGTATATTGAAGATGGCTTATAAGCAGGCTTCATGTCGAGCACACAATTCAGATGTATGTTGTTCAATAAACAAACAAACAAGGTATTGGTGAAAACGCTCGCCCTGTTAGTCGCTCACGGTGAACAAGAAAATCCAGGTGTAAATGGAGAAAATGTATCTTCAGAGACATAATAACACCCATCGCATAATAGGTTTTAAAAAATAAAACAGCAATATTTTGTCCATAATTTTCATCTTTATGATTTCCTAAGAATACATGAATGACCGTTTTTCAACCATGGATATTGCGAGTCAAAGGCTTTGTCCCATTCTCGCCCCTGTTTTAATGAGCACCCTCCTTTCGTAACAAATTTTCTTTTTTAACATTAAAATTAACGATTTGAAAAAAAAAAATTGCGCGGTAGTAAATAATGAAGGTAAACTTGGATTCAGTGGTACAGATTACACAAGAATTAGTTATCAAATACTAAAAAACATGACATAATCCAAATTTTGCAGGCTAGTAGAATGCAGTAACATTTTAAAATGTGTATTATTTTGTAAAGAAATGAGGCAGTGAATTTCCATCATTTTATTTAACTAAAATTCTGTTTTATTTAATTATATATTTACTACAAATTGTATATTTTGTATTAATATCAAAATGATTAGAGATTTAAAATTTAAATATTGCAGTACTACTTTTACACTCAAACATTTTTTAATGTATCTCACAAAGTTATTTTTCTACTAAATATGTGAATAACCCCTGATTTGCAGCAAAAACAATGGTCCAATTTTAAACAGCTATTATTCGGTCAGTTTTAACACATAATGTTTTATTACATAATAAGAAAATAGGTGTTTCGTCAAAAGTATATAAAAATGCTTAAATTTGCAGACCAGTGTAACCAGAAAGATACTATAGGTTGTATCTCTAAACTAACTTATATGAAATATTACTTATAACTGCAAAGTAATGAACCTGTATTTTTATGTTTTCAGCATTTGATTCATCTGGCGGACTCGTGACAATAAATAACCTTAAGTTACATAAAAACAATGGTCGATAATTTTATTTTTAAAACGAAAGACTTTCCAAACAAATTTAATGTTGCATATAATGTTGCAGGTATCTTCTTCTTTCAACTGGTCACACACTGGGATATATATATATAATATTGATATATACTTATATCTATCTATCTATCTATCTATCTATATATATATATATATATATACATATATATATTGTTAATGCCTTTGGCTTTAATTTGTAATGTGGTTTATGGCTGGATAATTGTTATTAATTTATTCTTTATAATTATTATTTTTACATTTATATATATATATATTTATTTAATTTAACAAGTAAGTTATCAAAATAAACTATCCACTACTAATATTTATAAAATTATTTAATATACTATGAATTCTCACATAGCTGTATTAGAATACATGTAATGAAATCTTGTTGATTGGAAAATATGATGAATATATTTTGCATAAAACAATTTTAATCCCATTTACAAACCAGAGATGGCGCCATTCCACGTTCCGATCCATTATAATAAAATTATTCAATTAAATTACTCTGTTTTGACTCATTTATTCTTATTAAAAATTCTTTGTATTTCTTTTTACTTACATAAATTGCTTAATTATTAGTTTATAAAATTCTGTTAAATTCTGTTAAATTCTGTTAAAATTCTGTTAAATTTGCATTCCCTGCTAAAGCCTATTTGCCTTATTTGCAATTCAAATTATGGCTTGCTAATTGAAAATACATTTATAATATATCCTATACTTTATCAAGTTAAACTCTCCTTATTAACAAAGTACTATTTATCAAGATTTTAAAATGCAATTTTAATTATTCTTTTGTTGATTAAGATCTAACTGTAAATTTATCTTGTTATTTTATGTATAAAGTATATAAAATATTCATTTAGAATGCTATATTAAAAAATTTATACTCTCGTTCATAGATGGCGCTATCAGTCTCTTTTATTAAATTGTTCTGCTTGTAAATTCTTGTTGACAATCCTTTTATCTTTTTTATCATTGTAATATAATTACATTATTTCCATAACTTTCATAACATTATTGTTTAATATTATAATAATTTAACATTTATAATAATAGCTATTTTTAATTAAATAATAATTAAATATATCTATTTGGTTTCTGATATTAATCTCCTTACAATATCCTATTAACTGTAGTAACTAATATAGTATAGTAGTACATAGTATAGTATACTACTATAGTATATAATAGTATAGTATAGTAATATATAGTAAGTAACCTGTAACTAATCTTAAATGTAGCGAAATGAGAATGCAAATTTGAATTTATATTTTGTCTCCCTCATGTTGGCGATTGTATAATGTGAGTTTTTCTCCTTGCTAATTCTGTTATTATTGGTTTCATATATGACTAGTATTTTTCATTAAATTAAATTTTGCGTGTACGATTAATCGGGCAATTTAGAAATCATTTTTTAGGTTTACCCTGATTTCTAATCAGAAAATAATCGTACATAATGTTTCTATTTGGTATAACCATTGAAAACGAGCGAAATACCACATTTCTAATGCTTCGTAATTGTTCAAATATTGCTAACCACTCTTGATTAGTTTTAGTTTGTTATTTAATGGGTTGTTTTACATTCATTATAGCGGTTAAACAGTTGTATTACATAATGGTTCTATATATATATATATATAATAATTTTACGCAAAAATCTATCCAAAAGTTTCTTGACCCAAATGTGCCAAAAATTATGAATATATATAAATAATTTTTTTTCAAACTTTTAAAGCGGAATTAACCGCCTGATTTTTTAATCAGTATAATTTTCACCATTGATTATTTTTTATTATATATTTCTAATCAAACTATGTTAGAAATACCCAATATTTTATTACATTCATACATTATCTTTTACATTTTTTTCCTCTGACTATGCAGTTTTTGAAACAAAATTCCTTTAAAAATGAGTATAATTAAAATTTTACTACTTTTGTATTATCAATGGAATTTCTTGTGAATGTACTAATCGAAAGGTTAAGAATAGAAATGTGCTTATCCTTCTAATCTTTCAGGTTCAGTAATTAACATGGTATTTTAATTAACAACTTTTGACCAATTTACAGAAAAACAAAGCGCTAAAGTGCTTCATTGAATGCCTTTGGAACTGAAATCAGTAATTCAATAATGAAGGAAATTTATCTGTCTTTTATAAAATTAAGGGAAAAAAGAGTCACTAAATGCATGAAATAAAGTTACAAAGATAATTTTAAAATTAAAGAAGAAAAGAATGGGTAATACAATATCTTATAAAGTGAAAAAAAATATATGCTATTTAAACCATAAACCGACAAAAGATTTTAATTGATGAATGTCTGTTAATTAATTTCTTAGAACAATAAACGATCGATCGTTTTTAAATCGCGGAAATTAATGAGTTACTTTATACTTTTATATCTTTTTTCTTAGTTACAGCTTTCTTTTCATGACTTTGTCAAAAGTGTTTCAAGAATTTATTTAAGTAACTTCCGATCATTCTCAAAGTTTCTTAAAAAGATGGATGAATATCAGAGTAAAATCATGCATTTCTACCAACACTGTAGCTAATTTTAGAATGTCACTAGTTTTCAAACATAGAATTTGATAGAGCAACTCACTGTCTATCTATAGAAAAAAAAATAATTTAACAGATATCCATTCATAAAATATAATATCGTGATTTCTTGAACAATCCTATTTGGCGTTATTACCCACCTATGCGGGTAATAACGCAATGCAAGCAAATTTATAAAATAAAATGTAATAATCTCATGTAGATTGCCTATTTCTAAAAATACAGACTATACAGCCCTAGAAATTGACAAATAATTTTTCTAAGCGATCGGAAATGTTTAATTTTTTGTGAAAGTGCAAGAAAAAGAAGGATAGGTGGCAAAAGAATATCAGACCCTGTGCTTCTTTTTGCCTAAAAAGTACCG
Organism: Maratus speculifer; assembly: GCA_964019185.1. Taxonomy (NCBI): domain Eukaryota; kingdom Metazoa; phylum Arthropoda; class Arachnida; order Araneae; family Salticidae; genus Maratus; species Maratus speculifer. Next base: position 182,627,878 of record OZ025298.1, on the reverse strand, counting down.
CTTAAATATAATCATAATAAACATTGCACGATTTTAAGATTATTTGTAATCATAATGTAATATTTTTATCATGGGATATTTTATAATAACTATAGAGTTATGTGTAAGAAATATTTTTATTTACACTGTTATAGAAGTTTTTTAAATGCTTTTTGACCCGTAAACCCCACACTAGTATGGATTAGCTCAAACTTAAAGTTGAAATGCCGGCGTTATATTTAACATTCTTTAATAAATTTTTATTTCTATTTAAGTAAATAAGATTTCCCAATTATCAATATCCCTGTGAGATCAATACGGGATCAATATCCCTGTATTACCCTTATCAAATCTTACACATGATTCATGTGGTTATATTTCGTTATCTCCATATTTGCAACAAAACTAATCTTTAACTCCTATTAGCGCTTTCACTAAAGGCTGATTTTTTTTTTTTTGTTAAATTTCAGATTTTAATTTGTAGTTTCCAAATTAACTATAGGTACAACTGAAGTTCTCCTCCATTTGAAGTCCTCGTACTATTGTTAGAAATATTTTAATAGAATAAACTTAATTAAACTTAATCCTGTACAAAAAGTTTAGCGCATAAATAGTACTCTGTGAGTTTTAATCATTGATCGCCTGTTAACCTTTAATTAATGTTACCGGTCTCACAGAATATTTATCTTTGCAATTTTTATTGTTTAACTTGTAATTTTCAGTTTAGCTACAAATACTATCGAAATTTTTTTTCATTTGGAACTTTAGTACCAGACACTTTTAAATAGATGCATATTAGTTATAATCGTCTTGTACAAAACGTTTAGTACAAAATACCATCCTATGAGTTAATCATGCCTTTTATTCATCTTTTGTTTTTAGGGTCTCACAGACCCCTTCACATTAGTTACGCTACAATTTATATCACACCAGTTTAAGGTTAAATATTTAAAATTTTGAAAAAGCGAACACAGAGAAAGCGGACAGGTAAAATTTAGAATTCAATTGAACAATCAAGTGGGAATTTTATAGAAACCTGATTTTGAAAATGTATGAATTAGCATATCGAAAACGTTTTGATATCGCTTTATTTAAAGGAGTTCAAAATAGTTTTTACATTAGTATTAAAAAAGAAAGATCTGTTATGGGTATCAGTTCCTCCCCCCTTTCCCTTTAATATAACCATTTTAACAATGTTAACAATTCTGACTCATACGTAAAGTAAAAATAAACCCCTTTTTGATGTAGTTCCGCCACTGTAAGGAATCAACCGGGATATTAACGCCACGGAATGGCGTTATTTCCCGATATTCTTATTGCCCAGTTCATATTAAACTACAAACTGTCTCGCGAACATATCCAAAATCTCCTACAACATTTTGAAAGTAAATGAAATGCACTAAAAATTTTAATAGTAAACAAAATATTACCTTGTAAATATATAGTGTTCGCATCACAGAGCTTACCATGCAAATTTTAGATCAAGCATTAATTTTAATTGCGTCTAAGCGTGATCAGACCTACAAATTGAACAAATTAACTTTGAGCTGTTGTTTGTGTTTTATATGATTCAGAACCCTTCTGCACAGAGCCCACAGGTGCCATTTTCCGGATTATTTCATAATTATGCGTAATTATAGCACTTGGCGTTATTAATCCTCCTGACGTTATTACACCAAAGCACCTTATTTATTTTGAATGACATTTTTTCACAGTTACGCCTTTTTAAAATTTTAAACAGACGTTTAAAGAATAATATTTATGACGGTTTGAGAACAACAACAGTTGGAGCCGTCTAAGAGGTAGCCTTTTTCCCAAACTTCCACTTGTTACAATCTGTCCTGTATCAGTTCTGATTACACCAGTAAAATTTCCTAATTAACACATATAACAAATAATAATAATAATAATAATAATAATAAACTGTTTGGCAAGTGTGAGTTGTTAAACATAAATCAAATTTTCCACGTGCAGTCTGAATTTTTCCGTGCATTTATAATAGCAGTGAAAATATAGTATCATGTTATATTTTGTTATATCTCATTTCTAAACAATTAGATAATTAATAAATATAAATACCTAAAAAACACTCTTGCTCTTAATATTGTAAGTACTTGATTACCCTGCGGTCCTTCCCAAGGTCTTTTTAATAGCCTTAAAATTACATAAGATACATGTTTAATATTTTAATATTTTTAATTGCACAAATTGTTCCTTTTTTTCGTTGCAGAAAAAAAGGAACTCCAGAAAGTAATTTAATAAAATGAGCGTTTTTGAAAGGTTAATTTTGATATTTTAAAAAGTGCATGTCGAAATTTTAAGTTTTTTAAATATTGGAAAAACCAGTACTCGTTGAAGTCTGTATAATTTTTTGCAAGCGGCACTTCATAAAATTATTTCAAGCGTTTACTGGCTCCTGAACAATTTTCTTAAAACATCTATATAAATCTTTTATACATTAAATTTTATTTGCATTTAATCTAAAAATTTACTTTTAAGGTCACTTCCATCTGAATTATTGTTTTTTTTTCGTTATCTATACAAAAACCTCTTTATCTCTTTCACTTATTTAATCGCTAACAATTATAGTTTAGATGATTTGTGTATAGGTTACGCATAATATAATCTAAGTAAATGGAATCAAACGGTACTTCAGACATTCTAAAGCCAGATGTCTTCATTCGAATTAAGGAGAGGAATTTCAACGAGAGAATGCCTTTCAAACCAAACTCGTGATCCTTTGATTTGAAGGCATCCAAACATGCCATCCTTGCAATAATTGAGAATAATGTGTGTCATTCGCACGAATGTTCTATTATTCAATACACCATTCGCGATTAGTTTCTGAATGGAAATAATAATAGCAATAGAATGTAAGCTTGAATTATGCATTTACATTGCACAGTAGATTCATGTAATTAATAGGGACTTATTTACGCATCTAATACTAAGATATGTAAGTCTCTACAGCGATTATTTCAGGAGTAGAATGTTATTACTTTCAACTACTTTATATGTACTATCACATTAGAATATTCCTTCATTGAAATTTACGGTGAAATTTTTAATCTTTTAAGATTATTGGAAAAGCATATTTAGATTTATATGGTTTCAAAATGATAAATTAAAACAAAGCAATAAACAAAAAGTTACTTTCAGTTCTAGAAATTTACTATCACATTCGAATATTTCTTAACTGTAATTTTCGATGAAGTTTTTAATCAGTGTAAGATTATTCTAAAAGCATATTTAGATATATATAGTTTCAAAATGATAAACTAAAACAAAAAGTTGAATTTACTAATGGCGTATTTAATAACTCTATTAAAAAAACATACATAGTGAGAATTTTCATCATTTTGTAATCCATAGTTCTTAGAATAACTGCTTTTTTACTGTGAAGTCAACTACCAGTATAACCTTTTATAACAATGTAGTTAAAACAACTTGAACTATTTGTTTGAAAAACCGAGTATTGAAATTACTTTATAAAGGTGTAATTACATAACACATTTTGCAGAGTAATTTGTTAAAAAAAAAATAATTTTATGACTGATATTAGTCAATAAGTCAACCACGGTAACATCGACCACTGAGTGGTTCCAAATTTTATTATTGTGAATATAAATCTATCCAAGGCAGTGAGTCCGTAGATGGCCTTGTATGCATACGCCTCATTGTAATGAAACATGGTCCGCAAACAACTTATTTAATCATAAATACAGATCTCCGTACCCAAACTTCAAGAACGATATGACAATCATTTAAAATAACTAGGACTTCCCTCAGAGGGATTAGTCTGAGCGATATTGCTGAGAATACACATTTAATAACTTGCGATAAGTAAAGAAAATGAGATGTTACCTTTAATTGGTCATTCATTGTGATAAAATATGATGAAAATAAGCATATTGAATCATAGAATTACAAAATCTTATATATAAAGTTGCATATACTATTTTTATAAAAGAAAAGCAAACCATGCATGGATATAAAATTGGAAATATGCAAAATGTTAAAAGTAATACAGAAAATAAAACACCAAATTTTCCTATATTGGAAATATAACTCTTTGAAATGACGCCATGAGCATAAACAGAAGCTTCGCACCGATTTGAGAAACTATAAATAACATACATTATTATGTTTGAAGAGAATGGAGTGTATTTAATATTGTGTGAAATTCGTCCGAATAGTTTATAATGTTGAATATGTTTTCCACGGATTCAATGAGGTTGTTGATAAGAGTTAAGGAATCCTTTTTTAAAAATTTGTCCTAAACGAGCACTTATAGCTTATAAGTTACTATGATGCCAAAGTTATAGTTTCTGACCCCAACAGTATCCTAGAAATTGTATTATTCTCAATAAATTGGGTTTAAAACTTTTTCTAGAAAAAAAAAAATGTTTAATTTGTGAAATTAAATTGTCGAATGTTTTAGAAATCGTTCATAACAAGAATATTATATCTTAAAAGTTGCCACAAAAAAAAAAGATTTTAAATTTTTAGTCATATTAACATAAAAGAATTCTCAATTTTATAACTTTTTTTGCTCGTGCATTGAAGGTGATTATTGTTCCTACGCAAAATATAGTATATTTTGCAGCAAAGATGGTTACCAACATTTTTTGCCCACATTATTTTTTAAATTGGCTAGGTACTCCCAATGATAACGAAAAACACACAAACGTCAATGCTTTATAGCATAGAAATACAGAATCAAAAGCTATTTATCTCCTATTATATACACATAAATTATCTAATTAGTGCTAGCAGATTCATTTTTAAATATACATAGATCAATATAATGCTTCACTTTTCTTTTATTAGTGTTTCTTAGTATTCATTTTTCATTTATTTGTATTATTCAGTAAAAAACTCACTTTCTTAAGCCCGAATTGCGTCAAACTTTTTATAAAAGCGCCTAAGTCCATATAACAGCAAAGTATTGTGAAGAGTATTAAATACAAGGTAGTAAGACACTTATCCAAACGCAGGTAATAAATCGCCAAATGGCCAAATATTGTTCTATTCGCTCTCTCTTGAAATGCATTTTTTCCGTACATTTAAAAAACACGATTTTGAGTCATCTTATTTAAAATTCAAATAAATAAATAAGAGGAAGCAATAATAGCACAAGTCAAAACATTTTATTTCAGCATCAAGGAATTGTATCGTAGTTACACATGTGGAAAAAAGCTGCTTTTGGCCAAAAAACGTTGTCTTCATTAAATTTGAATCCGATTAAAAAAAGTACCGTGATTAATTAAAATGTTATAGGCAGAGCTGCCAAGTCTCCGGCATTTTGGATACCGGTATTTTAATACAGAAAATGTTTTATTAAATTGGAACATTCTGCGGATTTAAAAAATAACTTTTCCTATAAGAAAATTCTGCTGTGCAATAAGCGGGGGCTTGGCATCTCTGTATAGGAATATTTCGTAGTCTACTTTTTAACCTTAAAAAAAGCAACGACCATTTTTCGGGTACAAAAAGTATTGCTAATTGTTCCATTTTGCATACAAGGTACTGATTGTAATATTGATACATCTATGGTGATAAATTTCCAATAATTTTTCAAATCCCATTTATTTCATTAAAAATATAAATCTTTTATTCATTTAGTTTAAAATAAATGGTTTTTAACTAATTTCATAATACTTTTGAAATATCACTTTTCATTGAAATATTCATACTTAATCCATAACGTACATAATATATGACTCTGTTATTACATAAGTCACCTTTTTATTATCATAAAAATTATGTTTTTACTGATTTTTATTAACTCAATAGGAAAAATTTTGTGTTTTGAGCAATAGATGTTCGCATTTCCTATTATTTATTTATTTTAACAAAATTCTTTGTATTTAGAAGAATTTTTATTTAAATAGGAAATCCAGATGTCGCTGTTAATAAAGAAGAAAGTTACAAAAAAGGGTACAGAACGAATAGACACATACTATCAAATATGGAAAAACGACGAATTCAAAAAAGACGTCGTATGAAATACCATCTTTTAAAGCAAAAAAACGAGCACTGATTATCAAGCCTACTGATTACAAAATGTGCATTACATAAAAAAAAAAAAAAAAAAAAAAAAAAAAAATGCTGCAAATATTGATTATTTTTTCTTTTGTGCAGTTTTGGCTTCGAAAGGTGTGCTATGTTGCAAAAGATATAAGCGAATATGAAAACACACCTGTTAAACTTTCATGCTCAGTTTTACAAATAAATATGGCACATATATGCCCTATATACACCGAGGTACCTAATTGGTGCCAAAATGGCGTTTAGTTGTTTAACATGCTGGTTATCAAATAAATGTTATAATAAATTGTGTGTTCTAAAAATATTATCATTTATTGATTGTTATATCTTTTTTAATAACAGGAAATGTTTCATTTATTCCCATTTTTTTTTTCATTTTGAAATAAATAAATAACGTGTTGTTATAGCAAGCTATATGCATCTGGTAATCAAAACGATGTTTTCGCCTAATTGGCATAAAAAAATCTCGCCAAACCCGGTGCTTAGATCTCTAGTATATTATCTCAAGTATTTTATTTATGTATACTATAATTGTTTTTACACACCACTTACTTCTTCTGGTATTTAGAAATAGGTAAGTGGCTCCTTTATGCAGTATAAATTGTATAAAACTTTAAAAAATAGCTCCGTTGTCCCTTTTTGGATCGAATTAAAAAAAAAAAATCAATGTCTAATTCCAGTATTGCTCCCAGGTATGCATACATACTCCATATTTCAAAGTTATATGCCAACAGGAAACGGATGAAAAATGGGAAAAAATGTCACATATGCACCAGGATACATAATTGGCGTCAAAATGGCATTATTTTACCTTAGATGGTAACCCGGCTTTATTTATTTATTATTTGTTTATTTACTCATAAAATGTTTATTTACTTTCATTTCCTTTTTTTAAATTATATAAAATGTTTCTTTTTATAGTTATTAATTATTATTATTATTTTATTTACAGTAAGTTCTTTTTGAAAATAGAAAATAATTTAAAAATGTGTATGTAAGCGTTATTTGAAAAGGAAGTTTTCGCCAAATGGGCTTTGAAAAAAATTACGCCAAATCTGATGCGCTTGCGGTATCCGTGCCGAAAAATTAGTGACCAGAATTGACTTCCATACACAAACAAAATATAAGTTAAAAGAAAACATGCAATAAAGGGAAAATGATGTCATAAAAGAAACTTTTTATTTAAAAACGTAATTATTTCTAATTTTCACACGCGAAATATGTAAAACATTCTTTTAGCGATCAAAAAGTGCTGTTAAGAGATTATCACAAAATCTCAAAATCAAAGTTTTTTTGACTTTTTTTAATATAAAAAATAACAGTTTTATTTTCCTGCATGATTAAATTTTAAAATGTTTTATTGCATTCAATATTTCTGATTGCGAAAATGATTACTTTTTACTCCATGTACTGATTCGGTTATCTACGAAAATGTCCAGCCGGTGAAAATCACGCTCACCAAATTTCTGTGACGTATGCACATAAATTGTGCTTTTTTATCAGTTTTTTTAATATAACTTTTAAACTATTTGGAATTAATTTTTAAAAGTAGGTGCATTCACCAGATTACCTTCATAGGTACCTATTGGTACAAACAGAATCAAAATCCGACAAGTACTTTTTGAGATTTGCTTGACGAAAGAATTTTTTTGAATTTTAATATCGTTACGTATCTCTGAGTATAAAGACTTCGCTTCGCTCAGACAACAATAATGTGATATATATCTTTATAAAATTGTCCAAATTTTTATAAAGAGCTATAGAATCAAAAGGGATTAAAAAAGGAAAGAAATGAATCATGCGTTTTTTAGGTTTTATTGATGTTGACACATGGCGCAAAGCAGAACGATATCTTTTCAATAAATTAGTCGAGCGTGGAAATTTCAAATATTCTTCTATCACATACATGCTAAACGTCCTGAAAAAAAAGAGCATAGCAGTGTCGCAGGTTAGGTGGTTTACTCCTAAGTATAATCAACAACAAAATTATCTCAGCCTCTAACTGAAACTGAAGATTGATGACAATCCGTACTTTATTTTTTAGAACCATTGCGAAAATAGTAAAAAAAATCTGGATAGAAGCTCCACCTGTTGACTAATTTGCAAAAAAAGGCGACAGCACTAAGTTATATCAGGGACTAACAAAACCTGAACTTTGATGGAAATTTGTGCATTAGTTTTTGAGATAGAGTTATTGCGATAATCGTAAAAGCAGCATTTCAGGGGAACCTTTTGAGAGATTCACACCTACAACTAATCAACACTATATTATATCAAGAACTAAATTAATCTGAAGTTTTACGAAAATCCGTCTATTATATATAGCTATTGTGGAAATCTTGAAAAAGACGTTGGGGAATTTACATCAAAAGTTACTCAGAATGAGTTTATATTAGGGACTATCTGAATCTAAAGTTTAAGTGAATTCCGTTCATTAACTCTTGAGAATGAGACCCATAAAATTTGTCTCACATACAGACAAATTAACAGACTCACAGACTATCATATTTAAAAACATGTTTATAGGTATCTCTGACACCTAAAATCTGTAAATCCGTCAAAAACCGAAATTTAGAAAAATTTTCGAATCGGATACTTTTTTCTTGTAAAGACATAAGAAAGTAAAAAGGTATGAAAACAGGAGAATCAATTCAAATCTGTGCGTAGACATTCATTAAAATAATAAAAATAAATACAGAAACGAATTGTATACCTGCTTTTGTAGAATTTGGTTAACAAATCATATCATCCAAATGGATCATACCGAAAAGTATCGGGATTGATTTGCTTTATCTCTTAACGTTTAGTTGTTATTCCTTCTGTATAACAAATCATCTTGTAGGCGTTGAGTTGTTATCGACTTGATTGTTGATTGTCTTTGTTGCGGAATATTATATGTTGCGGAATATTATATGTTGCGGAATATTTATTTCTTTTCCCACATCATTTTGCGTTGTTTTCTCTGTGTGACATTCAATTCCTTTTGATGTAGTATTGTGTGTCTCCAGAGCCATGACACATCAGCTGCATTATATTTAATATTTTAATTTATGTTTTTTTTTTTTTAAATTCAGGGCAAAAATACAAATGTGCTGCTCCAGTCAATTCTCGTAATATTGGTTTAAATATAAATCATATAATTGATATTGATTTTCTTAAAGATGAAAATGTGTCGGGGTGGTGGTAATGGTGGGGGGTTACAACAGAAAAATTGCAGCATTATTTTCGAATTGAACAGTTTTTAATGACTGTGATTCTGTGATAAAATAAAGTGAGGTTTCTTAGTATTAGATAATAACGAGGACAACTAATTTTCTTGATTTTAATAAGATTAACACTTGCTCTCGTGATATTCACGGTATGTGTTTTTTCTTCAGATTGTTTGAGTACAATCAGTTTTATAAAAATATGCAATTGATATTATTCTGGATCATTTTACCTGTTATTAAATACGGTGAATATTTCTTTCTCAAAAAAGTGGTGTCTACAAGCAATTTGAATTTGTAAACCGCAATTTAATGCAACCATTAACAGATTAATTATATTCTCATAAACATAAATTTAACTTTAAAATTTAACTATTGATAAACTAAAATTAGGAATGAAGTTGAAAACATTTAAAAGAAAGATACTTTCCACTGGGTAAACTGGCTTTTATCCAAATAAATTATTTGACTTCATGCACAGCTGTTATTATGAAAGCGGAACCATGCCTTTCATCTTCTTTTGTTAATTGGATAAAAGTGACACAAAAAGAGCTTTTAAGATTCTTTCGAAAGAGCGATTACTTTAAGCAAAGTAATACATTTTTGTAATGGAAATCATTTCACCAAAACATTCCTATTCATATCTTCTTTTAACGCAGTTCAATGCATTCGTTATTTTCACTCAATTACATACTTAACAGCTCAAAATAAATCAGTATTAATTTCAAGAATGCATTAAATTTTTAATTATCTGTATGAAAGTAACAGAATATTGTTAACCTTACATTTAATTTGGAAATGATGTATATTATCAATTTTAAATGAAGAAATTTTATTTAGTATCAATATAAATAATTTTTTAAAAAGAAAATAATGTAAAAAATTTTAATTTGTAACAAATAATTTGAAAAAAATATCAGAACTGTTATATTCTCCCCACATAAAGATATACTTTTTAATACTTAAAATTAAAAGTACTTTTGTATAAATGCGAATATATTACAATAAATAAAAGCATAATCGCAAATACTCTCATCATCCACTACTCAATATTGCGCTAATGCTGCATGTATACGTCAAAAGAATTACTGATGCTAATTAAATGTTTGATTAGAATGTTATTCAATTACCACTGTACGCATACTTTGTGAAGTTTTTAATTCTCTTTTCGTTAGTGGTTTCAACAGACTTATGAAACTTCCTCCCCTGCGCGGGTATCACGCTTTTTCATTTGTTATTCAGAGCTGATTTTGGGTAAAACAATGTAGGAATAATTAGTTTTTATGAACTTCTTACTATGTGATAAAACAGAAAATACAGTGCAACAGTCAATGTCTTTTATTGTTACATTTTTAGTTTTTAACACACTTTTATTATCTTCACATGTATGTAGGTAATGTAATCTTTGAATGTCATTTTCACTCGCTTTAAGACATCAGATTGAATTGAAACTTTGCGCACTTATTAAGAACCGATGAAAATTCAATAATTTAAAATATCACAACTTAAAAGGATCAAAATAAAAAACGCCGGGTAAACGAATGAAAAGATATTAAAAAAAAATAACAGCCACCTGACACCCTAGATACATGACAGTCACTGAAACACGCATGAAGATCGTAAAAGTGCAATTATATGTGAGATTGAAAATTTTCATGGAAGCAAAAGTGATGTTAAGATCGAATACTGATGTGCCAAAAGGTTTAGTATATGGCAATATGGGTTTTATCACGGAGATTATCTGGCCACATTTTCGACGGAAGCAAGTATATAATATAGACATACCGTCAATCCGTATCGATTTCGTTTCAGATGACATACATGTAATAAAACTAATATCGATACAATTTCCAGCAAAATACAGCTATGGTACTGCTGAAAGAAGAATGCTGCCATAGATCCTGAGTTGGGCATCGACCGTACATAAAATGCAAGGTTGTAAGGTAGATCATGCAGTCATTTATCTGGGTTTTCGGCTGTTTGCGCAAAAATATATACGCAATATCTTCCGAGTAAAATTCATTTTTAAAAACCCTATTTAAGCTGATTGCTAACTTAGACTATATATTACAAGTAAGAAGATAAAATGTTGTCTTTGATCATAGTAAAAAATGTGTCAGAAATTCGCAATAGATTGTATTAAAATGGAGTTCACTATCTCTTTTCTATATAAGATGCAGCAAAGTCATTATTTTGTCTGAAAAATGCATTGTGATCCCACACCTGAATAATTAATATACTTAACTTTGAAAAGCATATCAGTATGTGTTCAGCTTTGCGGCTTTAATGAAAAGGAAATCTGTGGAAATTCCTTTCCAGTGCTATTTAAATTTAAGAAAAATCTTTTTTTTTTTTTAAATATAAATATAAAATTTATTTCATTCTTCCATTTCACAAGTATTCTTCTCATCCTCTTATTTAGAAATTTTCGGATTTTAAAACTTTTTTTTGAAGGCTTCCAATATTTGTTCAACTTCTCAGTTACTTAGTAACGAACTTAAAAATTTAAAAGCTATTGCTGTAAATTGGGTATTACTTCGGGTTTTTTAATCATTTTTTCCCGAAATCAGTCAAAAAAATTGCTAAAATTTTCACAAGGTTCAAATTCAATGTTATTTTTTCTCCTGTTAATAAAATCGTTTTTTTTCATTTCTCAAAGGCCCCAAAAATCGCTCAGATAATTTGAGTATTTATTAAATTTCTTACTAATATGGTCTTTCTCTTATTGACCAGATTAAACGTGATTTTAGACTTCGTTTAAAGTAGCATAAAGTTTATGTTTAAAATCAGAGCTTAAACATTCTTCTATTGCTCAACATTGTTGGTCTTTACAGCACAGCTTTAATATTTCTGCAGCCGCCATTATCCAAAAATGTCCTTCTAACCATAATCTAAATTTTTGATAAGCTTACCACATCATTAAAAATTCTCATTTCTTATTCATGATTTATCTCGTGGTCTTTATTTTCCAAGCATCTGAAAGTTTTTAATATAATTTTCTTTCTTGGCTTAGTTTGTTCGTTCTTTGGTAGATGTATCTTATTTGTCCACTCATTTTTTCATGCTGCCTTTTTTCTAATTGATTATTTTCTGCGTGTTTACTCTCATAACGAGTATATAAGGCTGCGCGTTTCTGTCGCTATTCCCAACTGTGTCTTGCACTGATGAAGAATCTCCGTAGTAGATTTGAAACAGCTGTTTTCTTGTTTTTTCATGAACTTTTGTGCATTTCTAAACGTTGATTTTCCATCTTTATACACTTTCGCACAAGATCTTTATTTGTTATTTAAATAAAATCTATTCTTATTCGAATCATAAGTTTTATCTAGAGATATCTACAAACAAAGAAAATATTTTATGGCTATAATGCATATTAAATTTGTGTAATTTCTGAAATTAGATATATTCGATCATAAACATAAATTGTGTTTCCTAAAGCAGCCCAAACCTTCCAATTTCACCATTAACATTAGTTAATACAAGAATGATAGAGTCACATAACTTTGATCTTAATGGCTGTGTACGAAATTTGCATAATTTATTCTATGAAAGAAAGCTTTATTTAAAGAAAAATCAAGCTCCTAAAAATAAATTATCTGAAGTTTATCTTTTAATCATTATAAGTATTATCGATATTTATACCTTTTTTTCCTCTCCCCTGAAAAACAAATTGACATTTTATACGAAAATCCTAAGAATAAAACATAATGAATTTAATTTTCAGATAGTTTTTCATTATTACTTTCCATTTCAAATTATTTCTTTACATAAAAAATAGGATGTATACAAAAAATGGTACACACAATAAACATGATATATTTTACGAATATGATTGATATTTTTTGGATTATAGAAGAAATATTTCAGTCAAACAAGAATTACTAAATTTGCTTTACTCAACGATGCATTCAATATTCCGTTTCTCTATTGTCTTTATCTTTTATTATTTTTCAAACTTTTTTAAGTCGTATTTCAAAAATAATCCAATAATATAATAAATAAATGTTAAGAGATGAGTTAATAATAAATACTAGACAATTAATAAGTATCAAAATTAAGCATTATTACAGAACCACATCCCTCAAAGAATAAAGATTTTAAATTCTAAAAGTATAGAGCACACTGCGTCAAAATGTGGAATGTCTCTTAATATCGGTAGTAAAAGACATTACAAAATTATTTAAAGTTATTATTGCCAGCAGATGGCGCGTTATATCTTTTGTTGTTCGCCCGTTCACTGTCTTTAAAGTGTTGGAGCATGTGTGTAATACAGATAGGAACAAAAATACTCATTGTGTCCGCTTGCTTTATCGAATTACATTTTGCACGGTATCAAATAATGTTTTATTTATCTTTACACTTTGTGACTTTTTATTATGTCGCTTTTTAAAGTTAAAATTTTATAAATATTTCTTGCTGACATTCTGCATGCTGTATGAAGCTGCTCGCCATTACGTATATAGTAGAAAAAATGGCTAGAAAACGTTTTCGATGGCGTGTTCATTGCTGCATCTAATGAACATTATTGTGCGTAATAACAGTGAACTTGAATATTTTTATATTAGCTGCAATGTAAACTTTTCAGCAGCATTTAAAATTGTTGCAGAATAAACAGCAAAGAACTGAACAGCCGCCTGCCTATGACGTATGCATTTTTTTCTTGAAATACATTTTCCCCCTTATTAAACAAATTGAAAGATTTTTCATGTATTTCTGAGATAAAAAATGTTTTATTAAAAGACATTCTATATTTTGAAATACTAAATTTTCATTTCTTTTGTTTGTTTTCGTTTACTCTATATTTCGGCAAGAATAAGTGTTTCTTTTAAATATATATGTTACAGGCCAAACCGATTTTAGGCCAAACTAGTCTATCCTAACGCCCATCGGATAAACTAGTTTTTCCTAGGCCAAACTAGTCTATCCTAACGCCCATCGGATAAACTAGTTTTTCCTAGGCCAAACTAGTCTATCCGAAAACCCATCGGATAAACTAGTTTTTCCTAGGCCAAACTAGTCTATCCGAACGCTCATTGGGTAAACTAGATTTTCCTAGGCCAAACTAGTTTGGCCGAACGGTCATTAGGATAAACTAGTTTAGCCTGCTGTTCATTGGTTTGAACTAGTTTATCCTAGGCCGAACTAGATTGTCCTAGGCCAATTCAATTTGGCGTGATAATTTTTAATCTAAAGACCGCCCCGGCGCCAACTTTCTAGTTTTGATCTATTTTATCCTAGGCCGATGCAGTTTGACGCGATTTTAGCTCATAGACTATCAAAGCCTGAGAGCTAATGTGCTCGCAGATTCTGTGTGTTTGTATGTAACCATTTACGTACGTATGGCCGTATGTACGTACTTATGTACGTACGTATATACGTACGTGTGTACGCAATGAGATAACTCCTGATAGAAATATCCAAATTGCTTCAAATTTTGGACATAGATTTATCCTGATATTGAACTTTCTTGATTAGCTTCAGGGGTTCATTGAATAAGTATAAGGGGATGAGAACAAAAGCCTAATCCGCATCCCCCCCATCTCCTTAATTTAGTTAAGTCAGTTTTCCATGCAAAATGATCAGATTTTATTAAAATTTTAGGTATAATATCATTTTGATAAGGTACATCGATGATCAGTTCTGAGTGTTCATTGTTTACGTATAAAGAAAGGTGGAATGGGAGGTAACACTCTTAATTTATGTAAATAGGTTTTTCACAGAGAATTTACCGTTTCTTTCAAATTTTGGATGTAGGTTCCTTCTGATAAGGCGTTTACCTGATTAATTTGGGGGGTTCTAAGTTTAAATATAAACGTAGAACGGATTTTTTTTTTCAATCGGATAGAAACTTTCGGTTTTATGAAAAGAGATTTTAATTCGTAACAGATATTGTTTTTTGCAGCATCACTTCAGGCGAAATTGTTCATATTAAGAAACTAAATATCCGAATCCTTTTAAAAATAAGAAAAAGTTTAAATAAAGCATGACACTTGAAATTTAGGATGGTGGGGGGGGGGGCTGAGTAAGAGGTCGCTAGATTTTTTTTAAAGCTCAGCACTTTTTAAGGTTTTTGCTGCTAATTAAATATTACCATTATTTGAAACTATTAGAAACATAATAAAACATGATGTTAAATATTTAAGAAAAAAGATGGCGCATCAAATACCACTATTTTCTATTAGTAATTTTTGTAAAAATGTTAAATTCTTGTTGGAACTGTTTGAAACTTTGTGATAGTTTATAACACATGATAAAAATTGTAAAAAAAGTCCCAATACGAAAGGGAAAGAGGGGGGGGGAGAAGAAAATCAGGAAATATAACGGAAATTCTATGTTGATCTAGTTGAAACTTTAAGATAGTTTATGACACATGATATAAATATTTAAAAATATGTTCCGCGTTTAATGCCACTATTAACGAATAGTGATTTTTGCAAAAATCTTAAATTCTTTTTTTGCAGCACCGCGACATCCAGTAACATATCTAATGAAAGATTGTATAACGGAGTTTCCTTCCTATACAGTTTTGTTGGAAATAGGGTGCGCTCCCTGGTGATGGAATGTGGAACTAATATAACGCGAGCACCCTGGTGTTGGGATTTGGAACTAATACAACGTGATCTAGTTCAAACAAGTTGGCTTCGTCTGCTATTGGGCTCCTTCTTTTATATAAAATCTCAAAACGGACGCATGTTAAGCGAACGAACCTCAAAGAGAAAGAAACATGATGATAAATATTTAAGAAAAAATATGCCGCATCAAAGTATCACTATTTTCTAATAGCAATTCTTGTAAAAATGTTAAATTCTTGCCGGAACTTTTTGAAAAATCTGTAACAACGTCTTTGATATTTCGACTCAATCTGAAATTTGATGAAAATCTGTGTATTAGTACTATTTGAGATAGAATTATCGCAAAAATCATAAAAAAAAACTGCATAGAAGCGCTATCTATTGAGCTATTTACTCTAAAAACAAAAGAATATTAATTTATATCAGGGACTGACTGAATTTGAAGTTTGATGAAAATCCGTGCATTTGTTCTTGAGATAGAACTATTGCGATAATTTTGGATAATGCCACATAGCAGCGCCAGCTGTTGCACGATTTACTCCAAAAACTAAAAAAAAACTTTTATAATTTTTATATCAAGGATTAACATAATCTGGATTTTGATGAAAATTAATGCATTAGATCCTGAGATAGAGCTATTGCAATAATCACGAATAATACCGTATAGCAGTGCCACCTTTCGAGAGATTTACTCCAAAAACTACACAATACTAATTTTTATCAGAGACTTACTGAATCTAAAGTTTGGTGAAAATTCGTGCATTATTTCTTGCGACAGAGCTATTTTAGGAATCGGGAAAATTGAGCACAACAGTGCCACCTATTGAGCAATTAATATAAAAACGTAAACAGAATTAGTTCATATCACGGATTTACTGAATCCGGAAGTTTGATGAAAATCCATAAATACGTTATTGAAATAATGTTGATGCATATCGGTAAAAATGCAGTTTAGAACCGCCATCTGTTGAATGATTTACATGAAAATGTAATCAGAATCAATTTATATCAGGGAGTATCTAAATATAAATTTATATTAAATTTCGTTCATTAGTTCTTGAGATACAGCTATTGTAAAAATTGTTAAAAATGCAGGATAGTATAGCCATGTTGAGTGATTTACTTCAAAATAGAACCAACACCAACTCATCTCATGGACGAACTGAATCTGATGTTTGATGGAAATTTGTGTATTAGTTATTAAGATAAAACTAATGCGTAAATCATAAAAAATGGAAAACAGCAGCTCCACCTGATGAGCGATTTACGCCAAAAACTAATCAGCATCAATTTAGATCAAAGACTACCTGAATGTAATTTTTTATTAAATTTCGTGCATTAGTTCTTCAGCCGCGTCCCTACAGCTTGCGACAGCGTATAGCAGGTGTGCTGAACACGTACTGCCGAATGCCCTCTTCCTTTTCGAACGAACTTTGAAGCGAACAAAATTCAAATCGTAGCAAGCGTTCTGAGTACGCACCACCGAATGTAATCCTCTTTTTCGAAAGAGCCTCGAAGCACTGCCTCCTCTACAATGCCTTCTCGCTTGTGACGTAGTGGAGGCTGTTTCCCTGACAACGATCGCGTTTTGAGATTCGTGGGGAATGTGGAACCAATAGAACTAGTGATTTCGCCTCTACATCATGATGTTTCACGCTTGTCGTCTGCTCAGTGATAAGGCATTGTAGAGGGGGCAGTGCTCGAAGCGAACGAATTTCCAACCATATCCCCGCTGCCCACGCCACTCAGATAGCGGGCGAAGCCAGTAAGTTTTAACTAAGTCACTCTATATTAGTTCCTCATTCCAACATGAAACGCCGTTAAACAACCTATTCGTAGATATGTTACTTGAGGTCGCGGTGCTTTAAAAGCTAGAATTTCCGTTATATTTCCTGATTTTGTTCACAACCACACCCTCTTTCACGCCGAAATGTGACTTTTTTTACAAATTTATATCAAATGCCATAAACTGTCATAAAGTTTCAAAGTGTTCCAGCAAAAATATAACATTTTTAAAAAAAATTACTATTAAGAAATAGTGGTATTTCGATGCGGAATCTTTTTTCTTAAATATTTATTATCAGGTTTTTTTTTCTCTTCGAGGTTCATTCGCTTCAACATACGCCCGTTTCGAGATTTTATATAAAACAAGGGGCCCGATAGCGGACGAAGCCGGCTGATGTGAACTAAATCGCATCCAAATTCCAACACTTGGGTGCTTGTGTTATATTAATTCCACATTAGTCCGTTATATTAGTCGCGATATATTAGTCCGACATACATACGTACGTACATAAGTATGTACATACGTACGTACGCACATACATAAGTACATGGTTACATACACACACAGAGAATCTACGAGCACATTAGCTCTCAGGCTTTGATAGTATGTGAGCTAAAAGCGAGTCAAATTGCATCGGCCTAGGATAAATTAGATCAAAACTAGAAAGTTGGCGCCGTGGCGATCTTTAGATTCAATAAAATCACGCCAAATTGAATTGGCCTAGTATAATCTAGTTCGGCCTAGGATAAACTAGTTCAAACCAATGAATAGCAGGCTAAATTAGTTCATCCTAATGACCGTTCGGCCAAACTATTTTGGCCTAGGAAAATCTAGTTTATCCGATGGGCGTTCGGATAGACTAGTTTGGCCTAGGAAAAACTAGTTTATCCGATGGGCGTTCGGATAGACTAGATTGGCCTAGGAAAAACTAGTTTATCCTATGAGCATTAGGATAGACTAGTTTGGCCTAGCAAAAACTAGTCTATCCGATGGGCATTAGGATAGACTAGTTTGGACTAGGCCAATCTAGTTTGGCCTAAAATCGGGTTTGGCCTGTAACGTACATAAGCAAATAAATTAAATGTCCTTTGATATTTTAATTAAGTTAGATTTTAAAATGTATAGCAATTTTTGCAAAAGCATTTGTAATTAACATTTTTATAGATCGAATGAGATCACTGGAAATAAGCACCTTTGATATCATAGCAAACGCGGTAGCGTTTGGTATAATATGTTTAAGAAATAGAAAATGCGAACGTCTTTTTGAAATTTCTGACGAACCAGTTGACGTACGACAGTGATTTTCTTTTCAAAAGATAGAACTCGACAAGACGAATAAAATGATAGCTTTAAAAAATATATCGCAGTTTACTGTATTTTTTTATTTAACTTTTAACGAAAACATGAAGACGAAAAATTCGACAAGCAATAGCTAACGTTATTATGGATGGATTAACTTCGTTTTTGTTTTATTTTTATCGTCTTGATAAAACTTAGAACAATTTTTTTTTCATCTTTGTATGTTTGATGGTTTCTGAGAAAATCGAATTTATGTCTTACACCTCCAGTTGAATATTGTCTTTTGCTGTTGCGATTGTAGTTTTTTTTATTCATTGCCACCAAATTTAATATAAAAATTTTCATGTATGTATCATAATTCATTCAAATTAAACAAATCACGTGAAAAACATGGTTATTTGTTTTTATTGCGAGGCTTTTAATTTCATTTCTTTAAATAATAAAGTTGTGAACGCAGTGTTATTTTTTTATTTTATTTTATTTATTTATTTATTTATTTTTTTTGAATCCATGGTTAATTTCTCAAGTAACATGCATTATATATGACCATGGGATGATTTTCTCGAGTGTCCTAACATTTTGAATTTTAGTAGTAGAAAAAAATGGGAAAAAACAAGTACATCGAAAAAAAAGTATCTGGGAAAACCAAAATTTCTTTTCAGGAACTAAATGTAAGATTTTTTAATTATGATCATATAACGTCCTAATTTACATAAGTAAAAGATATAGAGTAAAACAAAAACTTCACATTCTCACCATATCTTAAATAGCATTCAATTGATTTTAAATAGGGATGTGATGTTAAATACGCATTAGGGTACCTAATTGGTACGAAAATTTTGTTATTTTGTCTGATATGATAACAGGGGTAATGTTTATTAAAAATATATATTTATTTACCTTTATTTAATTTTGTTAAATTTTATAAATCATTTCATTCTGTTGTTATTAATTAAACTTTTCAAGAATACTTGATTATCCCGTCAACCAAGTAGTTTCGACAAATTGTACAAATCATCAATTTTTTCACCATGTAATTCATATTGGCATAATTTTTATTTTAAATAACGAAAGAAGAAATAAATTAGTAAAACATCAATAAAAGTACAAATAAAATGTTGAATTCAAAATCAGGGTAAACTGAGTTTTAACCCACTTCTTGGCAGCGTTTTTTTTTTTTTTTTTTTTTTTTGACGCGCGATGACTGCGCCATGCCTTGCTTTCTTTTCCGTTTAGGTGCTGCTCTTCTTGGCAACCCTTGGAGATTAGGAGAGATTCCGCTCCTCGGCTTACGCATGCTCCGTTCGTTCTTTCTTTTCTAGTTTTCTTACTGGACGAGAGAGGAGAATCATTTAAAAGTTTGAAGTCTCGCGCCATTGGATTTCGAAGAGTGTAACATCGAGTGAGTAAATTTTTTGGGGGCAATATACGAGAGATTTTTTTTAATTAGAAACCTTTTTTTTGTATTTAAAAGGAAGTATTTTCTACATTTCTATTGTTTTTTGAATGCAGAGACCGTGCTTTGTATTAAAAAGTAAGTATTTTAGGCCTTTCTTTAGTACTTTAGATGTTTTGAATCTTAATGTTATTTAGTTTCATATTATATATAAAAGAAAAACATTATTTAACTTCAAAGCTTAGTATATTTCTTTAGAAAATCTATCATTGATTTCTTTTTTTAGTTAAAAAAGGCTGGTTTTGTTTTTAAAAGAAGGTATGTCTTTTGCGTAGTGTCTCCTGGACTTAAATCACGCTCCGGGAGACAAAACGCAAAAGCGCTCCAATGTGGCGATATTTTGGAAGCGCGCCAAGAAGGGGTTAAAACTCAGTCGCGCCCAAAATCACATTATGGCATAACAAACATGGTAACCAATTTAATGTAAACTGAATGTAACATTTATGTATTGGCATCCGTTATTGGCATTTAACTTTATAATTTGGCGATAATTTTTTGGTTGAAGGTTAATCAATTATCACCAGTTTTTAGTCATTATTATTTTCTTTTGAAAATAATATAAAATAGTTAATAGAGGTACTACTTGGTTATCCCGTCGACCAAAAAACCATCGCCAAACTATAATATTATATGCCAATAATGGATGATCGTGAATCTCGCATCCAATGACATTAAATACGATGCACGTGTTTAAAACGCCATTAAGGGATTTTTATTTCGACTTTTTATTTGTATTTTTTATTAAGACTCTACAAATTATTTTTTTTGTGTTATTTAAAATGAAAATTATGTCTATATGTATAATTTCGCTATGAGTTTGGCAATTTGTATAGTTTGGCGAAATTGGTCGACGGGATAACTAAGTAGTACCTTAATATATATGCATGTAATTGAAGTTTGGAAACTAAGCTTTTGCGAAATTGGCGTCAGAAGAATATCGCATAATGTCGTGCATATATGGCATGTGTGCTAAGAAAGCATCAAATGAAAAAAACACATGGTGATGCAAAAAACTTTTGTGATGGTGTGAAGTGAATGAAACATTTACGATCAGCAATTATTGGCATTTAAAAGTATTTTTGCTTGAGATATTGTCGAAAAAGCATTGCAAAGATATACTTTCCCTCTCCCTTCTATTTCCAAATGTACTAAATTTAAAATTATGGAAAAAAATCAGAGTTTACTTAAAACTGTGCATAAAAATTATAGTAATTATCCTAATTTTTCTAATAGAAATTCTCAATTTTCCGTTATTAACAAACGCTACTTTAAAATTGCAAATTTAATTGGCTAAATCGCCAAGTTGCATAATGATCATCGCCACTGAATATATAAATAATGCCATATTTGCAAACTTATCGGTGAAAAAACAGTGGAACCTTGGTTTACGGCCGCCTCTGTTTTTGACAAGTTCGGTTTATGACCAACTTCAGTGATCAAAATTTTACTCTTTCGGCGTAGAATAACTCGATTCGCGACCAAAGCTGTCGAATAGTTCAGTTGGCAACTGTAATGAAATAAAAGTATGCGAAACCATTATAACCTTTACAACGAAAACGTAGGCTTTAATCGACATTAAACAACACATACAAATTTCAGCAATCTTAGGAATTTGAAAAGCATATAGCCATGTTGCCAAAACGTTATTCATAAAAACAATATAATAACACATATATCATTCACAACAACCAAAAAGTTAGTTTACAATATAATCCGAAAGATATGCGGGTTTACGTCTCAGTCTACTGGGGCGCAATCGCTCATCATCAGTTTTCTGTTCAGGTCGCTCATGTAAAACGTTTTCATCAGGCATTGCTTCTTTCGTATTCCTTTCGGTCTCCTCCAAAATCTCTGATTGTTTCGAATGGTCATCAAGCTCTGAGCATTCATTCTGGTTAACGGATAGCTCCATTTCACCATTATTCTCATAGGTATTTTCGATGATTTCCCCTCTTGGAGCTAAATGTCTGATAGACACAGTAGTCTCATGTCATCTGGTAACTTTATGTAAGCATATTCTGGATTAGCTTCCAGAAGTTCAACTTCTTGTACAATGGGCTCATACTTATTAGTACGTGAATGATTTTTCATCAACACTGGTCCTGCCTGAGTAAGCCAAGTAGGTATTGAACTTCCATTATGTGACCTTCTAGGATGAGAGAACATGCGTTCGTGTGGTGTTTCATTAGTTGCAGTGCGTAATAGTGAACGAATAGAATGGAGTGCTGATTGTAGGACTTCTTCCCACAGCTCAATTTTCTTGTTCTGAGTTTTCAACGCCAACTGAATTGTTTTCCAAATGATACCATTGTAACGTTCGACCAGTCCGTTACCTCGTGGATTATAGGCAGTTGTACGACTAGTTGCTATACCAAATTCAGTAAGAAAAATTTTTAATTCTCGAGACATGAAAGATGGCCCCCTGTCTGTATGGATGTAGGCTGGCATACCAAATATTGAAAAGATGTTACTCAAATGTTTAATAACTGTAGCTGAGGAGACATCAGTGCAGGGAATGGCAATAGAGAACCGTGAGTACTCGTCAATCACAGTGAGGAGGAAGCGATTTCTTGAATTTGATGGTAAAGGGCCCTTAAAATCTATGTTCTGTCTTTCGAATGCAGATGTTGCTTTTATTAATTTACCTTGATTTTTAATGAAATTGGGTTTTACTTCACAGCAGACAGGGCAGGAATTTATGAGACTTTTTACATCTTCTAGGGAAAAAGGCAAGTTTTTAGATCTAATCCAGTGATGCATTCGAACAATTCCAGGATGACACAAGTCTTCATGCAGCTGTTTTAAATTCACTTCTGGGTTAATTGCAGCAGTTATCCTTGAAAATGCATCTGCATTAGCATTTTTACTACCAGGGCGGTAAATTATATCAAACTTGAAACATGACAATTATAACCTTTATAACGAAAACGTAGGCTTTAATCGACATTAAACAACACATACAAATTCCAGCAATCTTAGGAATTTGAAAAGCATATAGCCATGTTGCCAAAACGTTATTCATAAAAACAATACAATAACACATATACCAGCAACCCTCACATAACTCTTGTTATAAGTCAAGTTTGGAGGAAAGTGCGCATATCAGAGTGCTTTGTGGCCTTCAGTACAGTAAAAAATTAACTTATTGTTTTAATTTTAATCAGTTTTGCGAAATTTTAGACTTTATTATGACTTCTAAGAATGAAATAGCGTTTAGTGATAGCAGTAGTAGCTTAAGCGAATTACTGATTAATTATGAAAAGAAGTAGTGACAAAACTTAAGAACGATGATAGTGTAATCAAAATAGCTAAACAATACGGTGTAGATGAACCGTCGATTACTCCGATTATAAAGAACTAGTTGGATGTGGCAACCTCAAAACTATTTTCTATCTCATGCATTTAATGAGTCAAAATTCAATATTACAGTGCCAAAATCAAATGACAATCATATAATCACCGTGAGGATTCTAAAGGCATGAAATTCCGAACATTAGTTTTTGAAATTTGAAATAGGACTGATGCGGATATCGGGAAAAATACAACATATATGCGACACTTGTTGAGAGATTTACCCAAAACACGCAATGAGCAATAATATAAATCAAAGTGTGCCTAAATCTCAAGTTTGATGAAAATTTGTGCATTAATTCCTGCGATAGAGATATTGTGGTAATCGGAACAATTCAGCATAGCAGCGCCATGTGTTTGGTTATTGAAACCAAAACGTAAACAAAGCCAATTCATGTAAAGATTAACTGAATTTGAAGTTTGAAGAAAATCCGTGCGTTAATTCTCGAGATAGAACTATTGCGAAAATAATGAAAAATGCAACACGGTTAAGCCATCTGTTGAACGATTTAAATCAAAATGTAAACAGCAAACAGCATCAATTTACATCAGGGATTACCTGAATATAATTTTTTTAACCCCATGCGTTAGCTCTTGGTTAGAGCTCCCAAAAAATTTATATCACATACAGAAAGTCAGATATAAGAATGGATTATGATCGTGAACTGAGGTTCCACTGTATATTATATAAAAATTTAATTACAGCTGGTGATTTCAATGTCAATTTTACAAATAATACTAGAAATGAATTTTCAGTATATTTTCATCCTTGGTTTGGCGCAAACCTGTTAAGGCTGTATTTCGAGCGACTTTCTCCAAGGAAGATAATTTAACCAATAATTTTCCTGAAAATGTCCTAGAATATTATTCAATAATTGGAATAAGCTATTCCAATAGATTTCAGGAAGGAGAAATAAAAATATTTCACTTAGTTTTTTTTAAAATTTAAATGGGAAAATTCGTTTTTATGTGCATTGACTACAAAATTATGTTTAGCCAACTTTGGGTGCCCAGATCACAAAAATCGCGCTAATGGCGGAAATATTTCATATTTATAACATCTTATTTTAAAAACAAGTAGATAAGAATGCCACGAATCCTATGCGAAAAGAATAAAAATTTCTATTCGCATTATTTTTCTACAAAATATGTATTATCTAAAATTAATTGAATCTGTCAATTTCTGTACGAATAAATTAAAATTAATTTCGTTTTTTCACGTATTTTGTCCATTGATTAAATAGTTCAATATTGAGCGAAATAAGAAAAAGTACTTGGAATATTTAAAAGAAAAACTGAGGTTTTCTTATATTCAATGTATAATTATCAAAAAATTTAAATGACTAGTATTAAAAAATGCTCTGACGAGCACTGAAAAGGGTTAATATGTTTTAAAGTATGAAAAAGTGTTTGACAAGAGTTTCTAATTGAAAATGAGAAAGAACAAGGGGTCCCTTCTTGGCTGCAATTCACTGTTTTGAAAAAATCATGTTTGCGCTTTTTCCATATACAAGAAATCAGTCACTGTTACGATAAAATTGTGTAGTGTAATGGCATAATTAGAAAAGACACCACGTGATTAAACATGAATGTAAAGCAAAATAGGGCCAAAAACCATAGTTCCCGCAGCCAGTGTTGAATTCAGAACTTTTCTGCGGGATGATCTTTTGTGGTTTCGGGGGGGGGGAAACAATAGAGTTCTAAGGGGATTATACTTTTTTACCATTAAAAACACAAAATCTAAATTTTCTTGGGGGAGGTGTATTTGATACCTTCGGGAGGGAATGTCCCTCCGGCCCACCTCCTGCATTCAACACTGCCTGCAGCGTATCACATTCACGCAGTCCCACCATAATCTGTCGCAGTGTAAAACAATACAGAAAACTGATTTGTAGGCAGTTGCAGTGCAGAGTCAACAATGCAGTTAACCTGTAAAGCACGATTGAATGTTTTACTAAAAAGTAAAGATAGAAAGTTTTACACAAATTTCTTTTATATGGAAAAAGCGCAAATATGATTTTTTCAAATTTGGCATTCACAGTGAATTGCAGCCAAGAAGGGACTCCTTGTCATTTCTCATTTTCAATTAGAAGCTCTTGTCAAACACTTTTTCATACTTTAAAACATATTAACCCTTTTTAGTGCTCGTCAGAGCATTTTTTAATACTAGTTTCTACATACACGAAAAACGATTAGAAGTTAAATCTCTTGTTATATATCAATCAATATTGTAATAGAAGGCCTAATTTAAAAAAGAATGATATCTGTTGCTTATAAAAAGGGAGGAAGCAGCACAAAAAATCGCCTTATAGAGTTCACGGATAAAGATATAGGATTAGTTAAATCTCGATCTGCATATTTAAACGCAACAGGTCATACAATTCATATCTTGGGGCAAAATAGTTAAAACCCCGATTATAGCGGTTGACGTTTCCTTATGTTTTTTTTATTTATTTATTTATTTATTTTTTTGCTCGCAATTTTTTTAAATTTTCGTACAATTGGGTGCAGGAAAATACACGGATAATCCCATGAGTGAGCATCTAAAATTGGTTTAGCGGTATTTCCACCAAGATATGAATTGACTGACCGACCGCATTTTAATATGCATTTCGAAATTTAATAAATCATAGATTTTCTTCCTTGAACTCCATGAAGAGATTGTCTGTGCTGCCGCCTCCTGGTATATTACATTCTTTTTCTCATTTTAAAGTATATTTATTACTTTTTCTGATTACTTAATTTTGCTAGTTTTTCTCTCTAAATGAAGTTCAATCTTAATTTATTTGAAAATTTTGGGTTTGATCATTTGAGATAAAGTGCTATTTATCTTAATATTAAAATGTTATTTCAACAAAAATGCTTTTGAAATATCACAAATATAATTGTAACATATTTATGTGCTTTAGTTAAAAGAAAACAGATGCAAAATTTAAAATAATTGAATTGAAACCATTTCCAGTAAAGCTGAAAAGAAAAAAAGGAAAAGCGAAATTTAATAATTATACGCCTGCTTCATTAGAACCAACTTTCTTTCTATCCAAATATCATACGTCATTCAAATATTAAACAAAAACAAAGGAAGTGTGCGTATAGAAAAATGTACTGCAACATAAATTTGAAAAGTAAATATTCATTAAATAATAATTTATAAACGTTAAAGCGTAAATTATCAAACAGATCATCGAACTGAAAAACTCATCACACTAATAAATCAAATGCAATTAGTTAGATAACTGATTCTAACTCGCAAGCGATCACCATTTCTGAAGTATTTCCGAACTGAAATACGCCTTTCTTTATTCGCTTAAGAAAACAACAACAATACTAAAATAAATAAATAAACATTTTAGCATGTAAAACACTGTGCTATAACATACATTTGCATAGATAATGCTCATTAAATACTTTATAAATATTTACTGTTAAAGAAAACTGCTAAGTTTAGTCAAAAGCAAGCGATTCCAGGCATGTGTCTTAAGCTGAGGAAAATGTAAAAATCAGGCACTCTGAGACGAAATAAATTAGCTCACGCAAATAAAATGTGTGAATGCAGTTAAAGTGTACTTTCTAAAGCGGCTGAAAACATTCCTTCTTTGCCATTATCATTGGATATCAGAAGACTAAAGGGCGCAATTCAGCCTAGATTTTAACGACTGGGTACGAAATTTGAATAATTAACTCAACATAAAAGAACTTTCATTAGGGGAAATTTCAGTTTTCGAAGTAAATTCTCTAAAATAATTATCCAGTTAATTACAGTTTTTTTCTTGTCTGGTATTTTAAAGAGATAAATGTTACACACAGTTCTTTTAATAATAATTTAAAAAAATACAATAATCATAACAATAAAAATATTTATATTGTTTCTTGTAATGAGGCAATGATTCTGTTAACATAAGAAATGAAAAAAAAATAATAACACAGGGAGACTAAAAACACTGAATATTTTACCAATAATATAATTAGTTTTGCAGAATTTTAAAGAAACTTTCTATAAGAGAATACAAGTTGATAATCCTGTGTTGTTTCCAGCTTAGAAAGTAGCTCAACATCATCGATTTTTAAATGTGTGGTAAACGTTTACAAGACTTTTTTTCTATTTATCAATTTTTCTTTTTTTTTTTAAATATAGTGAATTTATTAATTTGAGAAAAAATTATAAAGATTCAAATGTGAAATTATTAATGTATATTTTGAAGAAGAATATTTTTTAATTTTGCTTATAGTATGTGTAATTAATTTGATACACAAATTTTTAAGAACCTTAATATTAATTTTTGAATGTTACTTTACAAATTAAAGGACGAAATTAATACGAAAAATTAGTTAGTATTGCTAATTATTCCATTATTAATAGAATAAATAATGCGTTAAATGATTTTGATATTTTATTTTCATACTAATCGAATAAATTTATGTAGATAAAAGAGTTGACATTATGTATATATATATCAGTACAAAAAACCCTGAACGGGTTAAAAGCTTGTGACGCAACACTTTATCTTATATATCTAAGAATTTTAAATTTGGGACTTAAAACTAATGATATCAAAATTTATGTGACGCTATGCTATTAATTAATATATACATATATTAAAATTTAATTCATTAAGGTTTTATCAATTACATCTTTCATAAATTCAAAATATGAATCTTAAAAGATATGATATCAAAATTTAAGTGACGCCTTGACGAGGCTTTAAACAATCTTTTAAAATTCCATTTATTTATTTATTGTCTAAATACATTTTCATATCTAAACAATACTTTTCATTTTCCAATACACTGTTAAATACATCACTTTCACTGAATATATATAATGCACTGAAATGTATTTATTTGAATAAATAGATTTATCTTTTGGGCTACGCTATCCAAAATCAAAAATAACATTTGAATACATATTTTTGCGTCATTGTATCTATTTGCATCTATTTAACTTACTTTGGATACAATGACGCAAAAAATATTTATTCAAACGTTATTTTTGATTTTGGATAGCGTAGTAGCCCAAAAGATAAATCCATTTATTCAAATAAATACATTTCAGTGCATTATATATATTCAGTGAAAGTGATGTATTTAACAGTGTATTGGAAAATGAAAAGTATTGTTTAGATATGAAAATGTATTTAGATTATAAATAAATAAATGGAATTTTAAAACATTGTTTAAAGCCTCGTCAAGGCGTCACGTAAATTTTGATATCATATCTTTTAAGATTCATATTTTGAATTTATGAAAGATGTAATTGATAAAATCTTAATGAATTAAATTTTAATATATGTATATATTAATTAATAGTATAGCGTCACATAAATTTTGATATCATTAGTTTTAAGTCCCAAATTTAAAATTCTTAGATATATAAGATAAAGTGCTGCGTCACAAGCTTTTAACCCGTTCAGGGTTTTTTGTACTGATATCAGTGCTTTTTTTAGGTTAATAATAAAAAGATAAAAACAAAAAATTAAAGACTGATGCAAAGAATTCATATTCATGATTTCTGATCACCTTTAATTACCCCTCCCCCTCCCACTTAAAAAAAGATATTTCATATTTTATTATTAATATATGCTGTGCTACTTGATTTCGTTAAAAACAACTCTGTAGTAAAGTACGTTAGTATAAGATAAGAAAGTAATGTACATTCAGCACTGTATTTCTAAGAAAGGATTTCATAATCTATGCTGTATGTATCATTTCTCATTCTAGTTAACTATGTTTATTCTTTACACATGATGATACATATACTGCAGATGGATTAAAATGATCAGGAATTCAATATTCAGAATGTGCTGGAAAGTATTTCATAATCTATGCTGCGTGCATGATTCTTGTTAATTATGTTTCAACCTTTGTATAGGTTGGTAATATTGCAGATTGATTAAGACTATATCCGTTACAATATTCAGAATATGCTGGAAAGTGTTTCATAATCTATGTTGCACACAGGTTTTTCTTTCTTGTTAATTATGATTTGTTCTTTATATAGAGTGGTAAAATTACTGCAAATGGATTAAAATGATAGGCTTACAATAATGAAAATGTGTTGGAAAATGTTTCATAATCTATACTGTATGTGTAACTTTTCATTCTTATTGGAAAATGAAAAGTATTGTTTAGATATGAAAATGTATTTAGACAATAAATAAATAAATGGAATTTTAAAACATTGTTTAAAGCCTCGTCAAGGCGTCACTTAAATTTTGATATCATATCTTTTAGGATTCATATTTTGAATTTATGAAAGATGTAATTAATAAAACCTTAATGAATTAAATTTTATTTTATTTTAATAGTTTATTTATGCTTTGCTGTTTGCACAAAACATATATAAACTAACAGGGGGGGGGGGAGATTTGGATGGGAAGATTACTGTACAAAGATGAAACTGATAGGTTTAAAGCATTCAGAATAAAATGGAAAGTATATAAACATGTTTAATGGAAAAATTTTTACTCTCGTTAATTATGCTTTGTTTTTTTGCACAGAATGGTAAAATTATTGTACATGAATGACAATAAGTTTACAATATTCAGAATGAGTCAGAAAATGCATCATTATCGATGCAGTATGCATGACTCTTCGTTCCTGTTAGTTATGTTTTGTGGGGTCATCAAGGCTTCTTGTTAGTTATGTAAGGGGGGGGGGGGAGTTTGTATCGGGTTTAAGATTTTATTAAAATTTCCATGCTCTAGTCTGTACCTATTTACATAATATTTTTTCTAAAAATCTTGATTTGGTTAGATAATTGTTTTTTTTTTTTTTTTTTTCGGGTTTGAATCTTGATTCAGTTTGACTTGAATTGGAATTTTCAGGTTCTTTGTCGAGTTGCATTTTAAGTACTAGTTTTCAATTCTGGTCAGAGGATGGGGACGGAAATTATTTTGTCTGTCTTGAACAGATTTTTATTTCCTAATTTTTTTATTTTACTTCTTTTTTTTGGGGGGGGGGATTGGATTGAGTTTCAGGTTATTCGGATCGGGTTTGAGATAGACTTCTATTGGAATTTCCATGATCTGGTCAATACATATCGACATAAATTGTTCCTTTTTTTTTTTCTAAAATCTTGATTTGATTAATTTTTTTTTTTTTTGGGGGGGGGGGTGGGGATTGAATCTGGTTTCAGATTGACTTCAAATGGAATTTTCAGGTTCTTGTTGAGTTGCATTTCAAGTATATTATTTTGTCGCAGATAAATTGGGTTACAATTGGATTTTTTTTTTTTGGGGGGGGGTAGTGTTTGAACTGGGTTTAGGATAAATTTCAATTGAAATTCTTGTCGGTGTATGTGGACAGAATTTATTTGGTCTTTCTTGGACAGACTTGTGTTTCCATTGTTTTTTCCTTTACGGGTTTGGATTAGGTTTCATGTTAACTTTCAGACTCTTGTCAATGTGTATCAGCAGAAATAATTTTCTCTTTTTCGGATTAGGTTAAGGTTCGATGGAAATTTTTTTTCAGGTTTCAATCAGGTTCAATTCAAATGGAATTTTCAAGTTCTGTTCAGGTTGCGCTTTAATGGAAAATATTTTGTCCTGTATAGATACTGGGCTCCGGTTATATGTAATTTCCTTTTTCAGGTTCAGATTAGGTTTAAGATAGACTAATTGGAATTTCCAGATTTCTGATCACGCATATCTATGGAAATTAAGTTTTCTTTCCCAAATCGAGATATGGTCGGATAATTTTTTTTTTTTTTTTGGGGGGGGGGGGTTGAATCTGGTTTCGGTTTGACTTCAAATGTAATTTTCAGGTTCTTGTTCAGTCGCATTTCAATGTATTTTATTTTGCAGCAGATAGATTGAGTTACTCTTGGAGGGATTTTTTTCTTTCTGGTTTTGGATTGTATAGGATAGATTTCAATAGGAATTTTTCGATTCTGGTCAGTGTATGTCAATGGAAATTATTTTGTCTTTCTTGGACAAATTTATCTTTCCATTAAATTTTTGTTGGTTTAGAATGGGTTTCAGGATAACTTGTAGGTTCTTGTTGGCACACTTGTATAAAACCAAAAACTTTCTGCAAATTAATTTAATGTTGGGTGTAATTCGCATTTTTTGCGCAATTCACGGTCATCATTCGTGTTTTTTATGCGATTTATGAATGTAATTTCCATTTTTGAGCAATTTATGGACATAATTCGCAATTTTTATGCGATTAATTAATGTAATTTACATTTTACATGATTTATGGACGTAATTTGCTATTTTTATGCAATTCATAGACATAATTTGCGTTTTTTTCAGCTTTCTGTTGATGAAATTTGTGTTTTTTTAATCGATTTATTGACGTTATTTATGTTTTTATAGGATTTATTAATGTAATTTGCTTTTTTTACCAATTCTTGGACGTAATTTGCATTTTTTGTAATTTATGAACGTTATTAGTGTTTTTTTTTGCATGATTCATGGAAGTGATTTGCATTTTTTGAGTGATTTATGAATGTAATTCACGTTTTTATGCGTTTCATGGACGTAATTTGTGTTTTTTGAGCGATTCATGAGTGTAATTTGCGTTTTTTATGCAATTCATGAATGCAAAACAATATTTGCTATTTTTATGCGATTTATAGACGTAATTTGCGTTTCAGCTTTCTGCTGCCAAAATTAGTGTTTTTTGAGCGATTTATGAACATAATTTCCGTTTTACTACACGATTCATAGACATAATTTGTGTTTCTCATACAATTTCTGAACGTAATTCTCACTTTTTAAAACAATTCATGGACGTAATTCACGTTTTGACGATTTGTGGACCCAATTCGCGTTTTCTATGCGATTCATGGACATAATTCACGATTTTTATGCGATTAATGAATGTAATTTACATTTTACATGATTCATGGATGTAATTTGCTATATTTATGCAATTCGTACACATAATTTGCATTTTTTGAGCTTTCTGTCAACGAAATTTGTGTTTTTGATCGATTTATTGATGTTATTTGTGTTTTTATAGGATTTATGAATGTAATTCGCTTTTTTTACCAATTGTTGGACATAATTCGCATTTTTTGTAATTTATGAATGTTATTCGTGTTTTTTTGCATGATTCATGGAAGTGATTTGCATTTTATGAGTGATTTATGAACGTAATTTGCGTTTCAGCTTTCTGCTGCCAAAATTCGTGTTTTTTGAGCGATTTATGAACATAATTCCCGATTTACTACACGATTCATAGACATAATTTGTATTTTTCATACAATTTCTGAACGTAATTCTCACTTTTTTAAACAATTCATGGACGTAATTCCCGTTTTGAGCAATTTGTGGACCCAATTTACGTTTTTTATGCAATTCGCCTTTTTTGAGTGATTCATGGACATAATTCGAGATTTTTATGCGATTAATGAATGTAATTTACATTTTACATGATTTATGGACGTAATTTGCTATACTTATGCGATTCATAGACCTAATTTGCATCTTTTGAGCTTTCTATTTGTGTTTTTTGATCGATTTATTGACATTATTTGTGTTTTTATAGGATTTATGAATGTCGTTTTTTTTTTACCAATTCTGGGACGTAATTTGCATTTTTTGCAATTTATGAACATTATTCGTGTTTTTTGCACAATTCATGGAAGTGATTCGCATTTTTTGAGTGATTTATGAACGTAATTCACGTTTTTATGCAATTCATGGATATAATTTGCATTTTTTGGGCGATTCATGAACGTAATTCACATTTTTTATGCAATTCGGTATTTTTATGCGTTTTATAGAGGTAATTTCCGTTTCAGATTTCTGCTGCCAAAATTCGTGTTTTTTGAGCAATTTATGAACATAATTCATGTTTTACTACACGATTCATAGACGTAATTTGCGTTTTTTATACAATTTATGAATATAATGCTTGCTTTTTTACATGATTCATGGACGTAATTCACATTTTAAACAATTTGTGGACGTAATTCCCATTTTTTATGCAATTTGCTTTTTTTTTAGCGATTCATGGATGTAGTTCACATTTTTTATGCGATTCATGCATTTAATTCACATTTTTTATGCGATTCATGCATGGAATTTGTATTTTTTATGCGATTCATGGATTTAATTAATGTTTTTATTGTGGTCTTTGGACGAAATTCACGTTTTTCACGTGGTATTTTGTCGAAATGTTGGGTTTTTTTACATGATTCTTTGTTGAGATACTTTTTTTTACGCAATTTGTCGAAATAAATAAATAAAAATTGTTTCTTCATAAAATTTTCTGCACATGGCGTGCGTCTATATTATACAACTCTGCTTGTCAGATTTTTTTTTTTTTTTTTTTTTTTTTTTTTTTTTTTAGATTGAATTACGGTTTGCTAACCCATAGACTAATTGGAATTTCCAGATTTCTGACCACGCGTATCTATGGAAATTAAGTTTTCTTTCCCAAATCGAGATATGGTTGGATTTTCTTTTTTTTTGGGGGGGGGGGGGGTTGAATCTGGTTTCGGTTTGATTTCAAATGTAATTTTCAGGTTCTTGTTCAGTTGCATTTCAATGTATTTTATTTTGCAGCAGATAGATTGAGTTACTCTTGGAGGGATTTTTTTCTTTC
Source organism: Maratus speculifer (assembly GCA_964019185.1). Lineage (NCBI taxonomy): Eukaryota > Metazoa > Arthropoda > Arachnida > Araneae > Salticidae > Maratus > Maratus speculifer. The sequence goes on along the minus strand of OZ025298.1, from coordinate 182,593,621 downwards.
TGGTTTTGGAGTGTATAGGATAGATTTCAATAGGAATTTTTCGATTCTGGTCAATGTATGTCAATGGAAATTATTTTGTCTATCTTGGCCAAATTTATCTTTCCATTAAATTTTTGTTGGTTTAGAATGGGTTTCAGGATAACTTGTAGGTTCTTGTTGGCAGACTTGTATAAAACCAAAAACTTTCCGCAAATTAATTTAATGTTGGGTGTAATTCGCATTTTTTGCGCAATTCATGGTCATCATTAGTGTTTTTTATGCGATTTATGAATGTAATTTGCATTTTTGAGCAATTTATGGACATAATTCGCAACTTTTATGCGATTAATGAATGTAATTTACATTTTACATGATTTATGGACGTAATTTGCTATTTTTATGCAATTCATAGACATAATTTATGTTTTTTCAGCTTTCTGTCGACGAAATTTGTGTTTTTTGATCAGTTTATTGACGTTATTTGTGTTTTTATAGGATTTATGAATGTAATTCGCTTTTTTCACTCAACTCTTGGACGTAACACTTTTCCACAACTTTTTGCAATTTATGAATGTTATTCGTGTTTTTTTGCACGATGCATGGAAGTGATTCACATTTTTTGAGTGATTTATGAACATAATTCACATTTTTATGTAATTCATGGATGTAATTTGCATTTTTTGAGCGATTCATGGATGTAATTCGCGTTTTTTATGCAAATCATGAATGCAAAATGACATTTATAGACATGATTTGCATTTTAGCTTTCTGCTGCTAAAATTCGTATTTTTTGAGCGATTTATGAACATAATTCCCATTTTACTACACAAATAATAGACGTAATTTGCATTTTTCATACAATTTATGAACATAATTCTCACTTTTTTGGACAATTCATGGATGTAATTCACGTTTTGTGGATATAATTCACATTTTTTATGCAATTCGCTTTTTTTGAGCGATTCATGGACATAATTCGCGATTTTTATGCGATTAATGAATGTAATTTACATTTTACATGATTTATGGATGTAATGTGCTATATTTATGAGATTCGTAGACATAATTAGCATTTTTTGAGCTTTCTCTCGACGAAATTTGCGTTTTTTGATCGATTTATTGACGTTATTTGTGTTTTTATAGAATTTATGAATGTAATTCGCTTTTTTTACCAATTGTTGGACCTAATTTGCATTTTTTTGTAATTTATGAATGTTATTAGTACTTTTTTGCACGATTCATGGAATGATTTGCTTTTTTTGAGTGATTTATGAACGTAATTTGCGTTTGCTTTCTGCTGCTAAAATTCGTGTTTTTTGAGCGAATTATGAACATAATTCCCATTTTACTACACGATTCATAGACATAATTTGTGTTTTTCATACAATTTCTGAACGTAATTCTCACCTTTTTAAACAATTCATGGACGTAATTCACGTTTTGAGCGATTTGTGGACCCAATTCATGTTTTTATGCAATTCGCTTTTTTTTGAGCGATTCATGGACATATTTTATGTTTTTTATGCGATTAATGAATGTAATTTACAATTTACATGATTTATGGACATAATTTGCTATACTTATGCGATTCATAGACATAATTTGCATCTTTTGAGCTTTCTATCGACGAAATTTGCGTTTTTTGATCGATTTATTGACGTTATTTGTGTTTTTATAGGATTTATGAATGTAATTTGCTTTTTTTACCAATTCTTGGACCTAATTTGCATTTTTTGTAATTTATGAATGTTATTAGTACTTTTTTGCACGATTCATGGAAGTGATTAGAATTTTTTAAGTGATTTATGAATGTAATTCACATTTTTATGCGTTTCATGGACGTAATTCGTGTTTTTTGAGCGATTCATGAATGCAAAACACTCTTCGCTATTTTTATGCGATTTATAGACGTAATTTGGGTTTCAGCTTCCCATTTTACTACACAATTCATAGGCATAATTTGTGTTTTTCATACAATTTCTGAACGTAATTCTCAGTTTTTTAAACAATTCATGGACGTAATTCACGTTTTGAGTGATTTGAGGACACAATTCGGGATTTTTATGAGATTCATGGACATAATTTGCGATTTTTATGCGATTAATGAATGTAATTTACATTTTACATGATTTATGGGTGTAATTTGCTATATTTATGCGATTTGTAGACATAATTTTCATTTAAGCTTTCTCTCGACGAAATTTGCGTTTTTTGATCGATTTATTGACGTTATTTGTGTTTTTATAGGATTTATGAATGTAATTCGCTTTTTTTACCAATTGCTGGACCTAATTCGCATTTTTTGTAATTTATGAATGTTATTAGTATTTTTTTGCACGATTCATGGAATGATTTGCATTTTTTGAGTGATTTATGAACGTAATTTGCGTTTCAGCTTTCTGCTGCAAAAATTTGTGTTTTTTGAGCGATTTATGAACATAATTCCCGTTTTACTACACGATTCATAGACATAATTTGTGTTTTTCATACAATTTCTGAACGTAATTCTCACTTTTTTAAACAATTCATGAACGTAATTCACGTTTTGAGCGATTTGTGAACACAATTCATGTTTTTTATGCAATTCGCTTTTTTTGAGCGATTCATGGACATAATTTGCAATTTTTATGCGATTAATGAATGTAATTTACATTTTACATGATTTATGGACGTAATTTGCTATATTTATGCGATTCATAGACATAATTTGCATCTTTTGAGCTTTCTATCGACAAAATTTGTGTTTTTTGATCAATTTATTGGCGTTATTTGTGTTTTTATAGGATTTATGAATGTAATTCGTTTTTTTTTTTTACCAATTCTTGGACATAATTCGCATTTTTTGCAATTTCTGAACGTTATTCGTGTTTTTTTGCACACTTCATGGAAGTGATTCGCATTTTTTGAGTGATTTATGAATGTAATTCACGTTTTTATGCAATTCATGGATGTAATTTGCATTTTTTATGCAATTCATGAATGCAAGTCGGTATTTTTATGCGTTTTCTAGAGGTAATTTCCGTTTCAGATTTCTGCCACCAAAATTCGTGTTTTTTGAGCGATTTATGAACATAATTCATGTTTTCCTACACGATTCATAGACATAATTTGCATTTTTCTTACAATTTATGAATATAATTCTCGCTTTTTTACATTATTCATGGACGTAATTCACATTTTAAGCAATTTGCGGACATAATTCCCATTTTTTATGCAATTTGCTTTCTTTTTTTAGCGATTCATGGAATTTGTATTTTTTATGCGATTCATAGATTGAATTAACGTTTTTTTTTTTTTTTTTTTTTTTTTTTTTTTTTTTTTTTTGCGGTCTTTGGACGAAATTCATGTTTTTCGTGTGGTATTTTCTCGAAATGTTGGGGTTTTTTACATGATTCTTTGTTGAGATACACTTTTTTTTAAATGCAATTCTTTGTTGAAATAAATAAATAAAAATTGTTTCTTCATAAAATTTTCTGCACATGGTGTGCGTCTATATTATACAACTATGCTTGTCAGTGTGTATTGTCAGATTTTTTTTTTTTTTTTTTTTTTTTTTTTTTTTTTTTTCAGATTAAATTAAGGTTCGATAGAATATTTCTTAGGGTTTGGATGAGGTTCAACTCAAATAGAATTTAAACAATTACATTTTAGAAATGACAAAACTAAAAAATGTAATTATTTATCGCCCATTATTAGCTGTTAGTATTTTAAAATATTTATTTGTTAGTGTGTTAGTAACTTTACATTATTTGAATTAAAAATTTTTAATTTCTTGTATTAAATTTAATCTTAAATATGTTTTCTTCTTAGGTATGTTATGCAATTTATTTAAATAATGGATTCAAAGTTATTTGAGGATTTTGTGTTCATTAGTAGAAACAAGGCCTTTTTTTTTAAATAAAAAAAGCGTTAATTATCAAACATTTTTGTAAAAGAATGTTAGAAAGAAATACTTCAATTTCGAGACAATGAATATGAAATTAAAACATCTATAGAAAAAAAGGGGGGTAAATTTATATTTTATGAAACTCATTATTAAAGCATAGAAGTATAAGTTATTTCTTTTTAAACCAATGTTATCATTAATATTTGGTTAAGAATTATTTGCTTACCCAACTTTTAGTGCTTGTAAATTTTAACATTATAAAAATATATTAAAATTTTCCATTTTAGATGTCCAATTTATAAATGCAGTTTATTAATAACGCTATGTTCTAAGCTGTGAAGCTAATGCTTTTATATTTTGATTATTGATTTCTATAACGTAATATTAACTATTACAATACTTTTGTATTTGGTTTGTGATCTGAGAAAAAATTTTTCACGCTTGGATTTAAATCATCAGACTCTTAGGAAGAAAAAAAGAAAAAAAAATCTATTTTGAACAGCATCTAATGCAGACTACAATGATGCGCTGTAGTACCTCCGTGGCAACTGCTAAAGAACATTTTAAAATATAAACATGGAATTTCGAAATTATTAATGAAATAATAGGATGCATGAAACATGTTAAAGCTACAGTCACTAATGGATAATGAGAGCTGGGTGCATGTCAAATTACTGGATGCAGCAAACTTATGCAATGGTCTCTAAAACACATGAAATTTCTCAAAGCCGCAGTCAATAACAAATGTATGAGCATTATGCTCATATGAAAACAAACAACAAAAATTAACAGATGCAGCAAACTATGCGGTAACATGCAGATTCCCAATATCTGGAAGAAATGAGTGATACTTGAACTAAAAAAATCCAGTGACAATATTGTAAAACAAATACATTAAAACAATAACGTTTACATTAGAAAAAAAGGGCCTAAAACTCTCACTCGCTAAAATAAAACTCGTTAAAGCAGTCCAACTACTGCATGTATAGCACTTAGAGCACATGAAAACAAATCAAAAACAAAACACTCAGGCTGCAGCAAAATTGCTGTGCAACAATTCGTAAAATACACAAAATTAATTAAAAATGCAATCACTAATGCATGTTGTACAAGCACTGTGTGTACATGAAGAAAAAAAACAATGAGTGCAACTAATTTGTTTTTAAATCTCTGAAATCTTTATAGCCACAGTCACTAATGCATGTAAGAACAAATTAACTTCATTACTTTCTTTTGAATTATCAAAATACTGCTGTAATTTGTTGATAAATACTAGTTTGTTCACAATTTCCAATAATAAGTGCACTTACTTATTTTAAAAATTGTTTAAAACCTGGATTTACTGGCCATTAAGCTAAGCTAAAAAGGCACAGTTTTAAAATGAAAATTAATAGCGACAAAAATGCATAAGAAAAAGTAATAAATGCATTTTGAATAACATATTCAAGCAATTTTAATCTAAAAATTAACATCCTGGGTTATTAATCACAGAAATTAATAAATGAAATAAAAAAGCACAATTTTTACAACACTTTAAAACTTAGTATTGTTAATTAATTCATATAATTATTGTTAATTAATTCATATAATAAGGACACCTATAAACTTAAAAACAATCTATTTTGAGAATTTTAGAATTCACAAGCACTTGGTTAAACTGTTGGTCAATTATAAATATTGTTTGTTTACCAAAATTTAGCAATAGTTTACACATTCTGTGATAGTTTATGTTGGTTTAAAATCAAATCAACATGCTAACTAATGTATACATCACTTATACTTATTAAATAATACTTTAATAATGAGTGCCAAAAAATATTTATTTACCTTTCTTTTTCATTATAGATGGTTTAGCTTCACGTTCGTCTCCTGAAATTGAATATTTCATGCCAACATACAGCACGAATCAATTTGTTTTGATTCGTGTACTTGGATTCATCATATTATTTTATCCAAAAAAGGGGGCCTTTCAGTTTCTCCAAATAACACAATACCTATATTACCATAATAACCATTATTTCGCAAATTACACAACATACATGCTAAAAACAACAAGTGCCAAGTACAAAGCTTACCGCCAGCGAATTCGATTACGATTCAAAACAAAACTATCTAAACGGCGTATGAATACATGGAATTCTAAAGCAAATTTATTAAAAATAATTTTTGTTTGTAAACTTTAAAAGAAAATCATAAGTGAAAAGTATATTGAATATGTATAATTAAAAAATATTTTCCTATTTTAAAAAAGGATTCAAAATATTTTTTCCACAAAATGCAAAAATATCCAATGTAAGAAACGTAATATTTTCTTCTTACGAAAAATAAAGGCAAAATAAATAGAAATTTGATTTAGTATATATTTATTGAATGTTTTAAAGCGCATGATAAGATGTTTTTGTAGTTTCAAAAACATTTATTGCTTCGATGCGGGTGTTTTAACTGTGACCATTACTACATTTGCCTTTTTGCAGTGTCTCCGTCTGCTAACCCATAGAATAACATGTAATCCGCGAGCTAATATAGTCTAATTTTCCAAGATCAATATATAACAAACAAGAGTTTTCCTAGAAACAAGGCAAGTCTTATTCCCTCTATCTTAAAGAGATTCATATTATATATAAGTTTTAATAAAATCTCCCAGCCCGTTTTCTAGATCTCATTATCAGGAACAAACACCATCGTTTTCAGTTTAAAAATGGTTATCGAGATCTAAAAATATACGGCACGTAGAAATGTAAAAATTATAGGATAGGATTAGACTGGGAATATAAGACTATATTAAAAAAATTGGACCATTCTGACCAATATTTGCTGAGTTATTAGAAGGCGGCTTTTCCGATTTCCTTTGAAGTTGAGTTAGCTGTATATATGAAGTTCTGCATCTACCCTTATGACGATGGTAGGTTTAAAGCTGCGTCACTTGAAGGCTGCCGCCTTCTATGATATATATATATATATATATATATATATATATATATATATATATATATATATATATATAAAGAGAAGTCTGTCTGTCTGTCTGCCTCCCTGACTGCGAATAATGTCGAAATTATAATACCCAGGCCTCTGAAATTTTTTTTCGTGTGGATGCAAACACTGGAACGTGCACTTTGCAGCCGGATTTTTGAATTTCAATTAAAGCTTACTGGATAAGAGGATATTTTCAGCTTTCCACCAATTCACGGCAAAAAATTAACCAGGTTTGAAGCTATTTACAGCTCATCATCAATCCGTGGCAACGAGGCAGCCAGCCAATGAGAGTAGGTGGTAAATACAGGATTTAACTATGAATTTCCACGACTAAATGCTTCCAACGAATTGCACACGCAATTGTTCATTTTTTCTGTTTTAATGATTTTATTTTTCCTGATTTATTTATATTCGATCTTCATGTTTTTGAAGAACAAAGGGTTTTTTTTCGTTAATTTTAATGAAATTTGTTTTATTAAGAATACATATTTTTAGTATTATTCTGATTTTTTTCTTTGTGTAATTATAAAATTACAACATTAATACTTCTTAAAAACTTTTTTTTGTTTAATACGTACCCATCATACGTAGTAAGGTATGACTTACTACTTGTCTTATAGTCGTTTTGAAAATCGAAAAAAAAATGTTTTTTTTTTGACGATTTTACACGTTTTAGATACTGAAGATTCTGAAAAACATATTTTTAGAAAAAATACGTCCGTGTGTCTATCTTTCCGTGTATTTGTGTGTCTGTAAATGGTCCATCTCCCGAACAAATTGGAATAGAGAGTTGAAATTTTCTATGTACTTAATATCTAAGAATGGGACGAAGCCTATTTAATATCAGTAACCTCGATTATTCTGAACTATTTTTTTCAGAATCTCGACAAACTTGTTTTGGTGAAAGTTGTGTAAAAATTTTCGTTTTCTTTTATGTTAAAAGAATGAAAGGAAAAGGCAATAAAATAACACAAATTTTGAATATTGTTACGAACAGTTTTCGAAGTTGGTCGGATTATTAGTTACTGAGATGTTGGTAATCCTATTTCCCCCATTTTTCGAGCCTGTATTTCACTTAAATTTCAATTCAAAGATATATTGCTATGTACATAAAAATATTTAAATGCATTCAAATTATTTTTTGAAATTGCAATGCATTTTATAAGTAATTTACTCATATCTTATTTTCATACATTATATATATTGCTATGTACATAAAAATATTTAAATGCATTCAAATTATTTTTTGAAATTGCAATGCATTTTATAAGTAATTTACTCATATCTTATTTTCATACATTATATTATTCATATCTATGATGGGTAAGTACTACGGTGGCCCAAAATACCTAGTTTTTGTATGTTAAAATTTGTTTAAAAATGTGAAAATATAAATAAAAAAAACTGACATATTCTTCAAAAACTAACTTTTTTTGTGGTTTTTGAGAAAACACATTTGAAAAATAGTAGTGACGGCGCATACTTATCCAATTTTTACCAAGGACAGTTCAAGGTAAAGGGCTAAAATCATTCTGTTTGATATTCATATGGTGATTCTTATTACCACACATGTTACTTTAAACATCGGCTATGGTGCCCACTTCGCTATACTTATCCGGCTTGAATCTTTGAAGCAAATTAAATTATTCTGCTTGACAAACACATTTTTTTAAATTAAGAGGGGATTAGTTCCCTACTCTTTTTTTATGCATAATCAGTTAATTTTCAAACCTAATTAGTGACGCTCTCTAATAAAAAAAACACTGAATAACAAATTGAAGCAAATTGAATAATTATGTTTTAAAAACCCATTTATTTAAATTAAGGGGCGAGACTAGTCCCCTTTTCCTCTTTTATACTTAACCAATGAGCTTCCAAATTTAATCAGGAAAGCTCCTTATCAATATAAACTGGTACATAAAATATAAAGCTAATCGAGAAATTCTTCATAAAAAACATTTGTCTAAACATTTGTCATAAAAAAACATTTGTCTAGGATTGGTAGTCGCCCCCCTCACCTCTTTCTACTTTACCAAGGAACCTCCAAAACTAATCAGGGACATGTCTTATTACAATGAACCAAGAAAACAAATTTGAAGCAAATCGAATATTTCTATAAAGAGTTATCCGGTTTTGTATATAAATACATACATTCGTACATAGAGAAACGCGAGAGTCACATCATGCCTCCAAAACCACAGCAGATAAGTAAATTAATTTTTATAATGTCTAAGTTTTAGGTATGTTAGGTGTGTAGTTAGGTTGACATGAATATATGTTATTTTGTAATATATATCACTGACTAAGTGTTAGGGACAACAAAATTTAAAAGCATTTTTCCTTTCACAAAGAAAAAGTCATCGATTACATGAAATTATAGTAAAAATTACTGTCTCTGCGATTAAATGGTTTACCATTAAACTTATGATTTTGAATCTTGTTTAGCTTTTAAAAATATATTTCAATATTATACATTCGGATCTTATCCATAACACTGATACAAGATACATCAAACTGATCAAAACCCCTTTGACAAACAGCTTTACACAAAATTTTATGCTAATTGCTGACATTATATTTCCTATAATCAATTCTTTCATTTTGCTAATTGCACTAATCTCGTCTGATATAATAAGTGATCAAATATATCTGGAGGACTTATTAACCCGTCAGTAGTCGCGTGTCGGTCTTTTCGCCGCCCGTATAACTTATCTTCTCCTAACTTATATCACATTACAAATACAGCGGAGATCTACCATGTAGCTGTCTTTGAAGCTTTCTCGAGCACCTTAGTGAAGTAACAGGACACCTCTGTTTTTCTTTCAGGTACATTTTTAGAAACAAAGTTGAAATTGGCAAAAAAGTCTACGAAAAAGTCACCAATGCGAGTTCATTTTTACTTTTTCCAATTACTGCAGATCTCATGAATAAAATGCATAATTTAAGAAAACTGCAAATTTATATCTTAGTTGTAATGTTATTTTCGTATATTAGGTCAAAAATATTTCTTATTTTCCATTATTGGTATGCGGGGGACCAGCGGCGAAAAGACCAAGCGCGACTAATGACGTTGTGAAAAAAGTCGCGACTACTCGCGGGTTAATCTCTTCTACACCCCCATGTGGTGTGCAGCCTATTGGTAATTTGTATTTACCAATTCTACCAAAATATCCACACTTCCTCTTTCACAACATATTTTAACAATTCCTCTAAAGAAAATTTAGGAAAAGCAATATTCTCTAAAAACTGCTGCGTTCCTAATTTTTACAACTCATATTACTGGGCATTAAATGTTTTTCAAACTGTTAAATATGACGAAAGTCAGCAAAAAAAAGGTCAATGTTTGAATTAGTGTATCTTTCAAATCTTTAAATTTGTAAAAATGAAACTTTGATTATTATTTAAGCATATAATGTTTTTTTTATATATTACCATTAGAAGTGAATAATATTGTACAGAATTCGTAAAAAAGGCTAACCAGATCAAAACTCAACCCGATGACAAAGCAATTTTCACATGAATAATTTACCTGCCAGTATTCAAATTTATCCCAATTTCATCTTTGTTTCGAATCATCAATTTGAATTAAAAGAGTATGTAAGAAATGAAGACATGAAAAAGGGTTCTATTTTATAAATTTCAAAAATCTTTACAATGATAAAATGTATCACAAGATTTGTTTAAATATATTATGGTATATAGAAATTTTTGGAGAAAGGACATTTAAAAAATGCAGATATTTTTATGGGTCATAAATAAGGAGTTTCTGAAATTCTTTTTATTTGGGTAAGCGAGATAATATCTATACATAAAATTTATTCGTCGCGAAAGGAATTTATGTTTTGAATAGAATCGATTCAATATCTAATACCGCATCTGATTTATTACAAGTGATTTATCATTTGGCATTTAATAAAATCTGAGTTAAAGCGCAGTTTTCTAACTTTAATAATAGGTAGTTATTAATAAAAACGAATAAAACGGCTCTATATGTAAATATTTTTTTATATAATAATGTTAGTAAATTTCTACATTTAAACTGATTAATCTAAGAAAACTGTTTCACTTTAGCTTTAAGAATATATTTTTAGTTTGTCGATTACTATAGAATTGCGTCCTGCAGAGGCAAAAACGCAGTTAAACAATCTGGTCTTTATTGATTCTGCTTATTATTATTGTTATTATTATTATTATTATTATTATTATTAATATTTTGAAAAAAAAATACTTCTAAACATTCGAATGTTTCGAAAGTTTTGTAGGCGGTATAAATATGGTCTATTAAGACACTTTTAAAAAATTGTGCTAAAATATGTATGTTTATATACTTTTAGTGTAGAAAAAAATATCCAATCCGTGAATTGCAAAATAGCATCTTTTAATACATATTTTTAATAACAGACTACATCATCCATTAAAAGAAAGTTTTAACTTTAAAAGCTTATCTTGGGTTTGTTTATACCTCTAAAATTGCGCCCTAACAAGACGTTGACATAAGAGAGAAAAACATTTTTTTTTGAAAAATGACCCTTTAAGAAAATTTTATTTTCAAAGAGTTAACTGTAACTTTTTTACGAATCAATGGAAGCGTTCGAAACTTAAAATTACGATCTTTTGAAACATGTCTTTATAATTTAACTGTGTCGAGCTGTTTGGTTTATTTCGATTTAAACAAAATCATCCAGAAAAATAAATAAACTCAGAAAAATGTTTATTACCCCGTTTCCGTGCATAAATGTGTTTGTGTGCATGTGCAAAGATTTTCATTCCCCAAGCATCAAATAACTGATTTTTTTATGAGAGTGAGTTGCGCTTCGTAATTAGTATTTGGGAAACATATCAAAAAATGAAAATTCTGAGATTCAGGTACATTAGAATAACCTTGGATTAACTTTCCAAAAAATGAGTCTTTGCTAGTCATCGCAGATACACACACATACACACACACAGGCAGACAGAGCGATTGTTATGATTTTAGTACACTAGCTTGCCTGCCGGCATTGCCTGGGCCCGTGATGTTATTCAGTTTTCAAATGCGTTATCTGTTTTCTAAATTGCACTTAAATGCTATTAAGATTTGCACAATTTTATATCTTTAAATCCATTTTGTCAGAATTTATATTTTTAAATGAAATAATTGCGAAAAGACATCGAATTTAAAGCATATGCATTTGGTATTTTATTTTCTACGTAATTTAATTTTTGGAATCTATCCATAGCGAAAGCAAACTACACCGCGACGGAATACTCAAGTTTTTACTGAATGCGTAAACATTTTCTCTATCTTTGCAAAAGTTTCAAAATTTTTGTAAGTGATGTAAATTTGATTTATTGAAATACTCTAAAAATATAGTGTTAAAGTAATGACCGTAAAATAGGGTGAATCGGAACACTTTTCAAATTTAACGTTAAAAAAAAACCAAAAACTGATTTTTTTATTTTTTTATTTTTCTATTAGAAACTTCGGTCTTGTTTTGTTCTTTATTTTTTAAGCAAAAACGAAACATTTTTACTGTTTATTATTTAATTTTTTAATGGTGTTCCGATTCACCCCGCAGATAGGGGTGAATCGGAACAAATGTTATTAGTTTTAATTATTCCGATTCACACTTTAATAGGGTTGGTAAAAACATGTAATAATAATAAGGGAGGAATAGGAACGTGTAGTTACTGTGAATCAAGCCTTTATTTTATATACAAATAAAGATATGCCTTTAAAAAAATTACAAAACAACTTTGAAATCAAGAGAAATTAAAATTTCTTTTAAGAAATTATATTCGAATTGCAGAAGTAGAATTTAATACAAATTCAGCCCTGTTTTGTGTTATCCTTTACTAGTAGTCATTGGGTAAGTGAAAATATTGAGTAGCCCCAATCGCTGCATGTATTAATGCGATCTAATAATACGGCCTCATTCCCAGCCCTTAGTATTGTTTGCATTCCTCTCTTTTTTAATTGGTTCTTCATTTTGAGATATTTTTGTAATGTTGTGGATGTCAGAGAATAATTTTGTGCAGTGTTTCTAATTAATTTGCTATTTTTAAATTCTTTTATTGTGTGTTCCATGTCTGTTGGATTATTCGTTGACTTTTTTGTTTAACCAAGTAATTTCTTGGCACCTTTAAACTCTTCAAGTAATTAAAACAAACAAAATATTGTTACAATACATATTCACACATATGTTTTCATATGTTACATGAAACTATTATTGTATAGAAAAATAAAACATGAGAGAAAACGTGTTTCGATTCACCCCATAAATCTTAAACCTCTAATGTTACAAGCCATTTTTCATTTTTTCATTATGTAGTTTAGAAATAAGTAGAATTTAATACAGCATATCATTTACAGGACTGACATTAATTAAAAATCCCCTCTCTTAGATTTAGAAAACAAAAATACTGTAGTTACAGACAAAGTTTTGAAGACGTTGAAAAAATGAGGTTTTTGAGGATCCTCTTGAAGTTTCTTTATATACCCCAGTAGTGGGTCCAACATATCGAAACTGAATTTCCCAACTCTTAATGTTATTACCTTCTTACAAAAAAATTGGCAACTAAAATATCATCACATATATTTATAATGAATTTATTTGTATGACCGGGAAGTTTCGTTCCTATTCACCCCATTTTACGGGACATTTTTTAAAATTTAGCCTGCAATTTGAAACGGTGAAGTCTCATTTTTGTAAAAACCAATTGCACCATCGATTGTAAGAATGTTTAAGCTTTAAGAATACACTGTTGGTCTGTCGGTACCTATAGGATTCCGCAAAGCAGAGGCAAAACCTCAGTGAAGCGATTTGGTTTTACTGATTCTATAAATTTTTCCGCACTTTTTATTTTGTAAAAAATGTTTCTACCAGCCCCTACTTTTTGAAACAGTAGGTGTGAATCTGGTCTGTTGAAAGGATTTTAAAAGAATGAATTAAAATATGTACGTTTAGATAATTTTAACGTAGAAAAAATATTCTCACTGTGAGTCGCAAAGTGAACTCCATTTGCTAGTAGGGGAGAGTGGGGATACTTGAGCCATCCCTATTATCTCTATAGTTGGTAAATTTTTCTTTCTAAAACTGGCAATATGGTAACATATTTCTAGTTCTGAACATGTAAAAAAGAAATCGCGTACCTTGGTACAATTTTGAAAGTATGGTGATTAATAGTTGTTTTTTCCCTATCAGAAATAAATATTTAGATGCATGTTTTTTTTTCTTTGTAATCAAAGTTGTGTTTAAAGTTTCAACAATATATGTAAATTTAATAAGTATAACGTAAATTGTAATCCACATGAGAAGGATACTTGAGCCACGATGTAAAAGAAAAAGTAAAAATTTTTAGACATAGAAAAATAGTTAAAAATTAAATGAAAGTGATTTTCAATTGAAGAAAAGATGTAAAATTTTCATTTTCAATATTTTATTTTGTTCTAAGAAATTATAAAAAAATTAAAAAAAATAAAATTTAAAACATGGCTCAAGTATCTCCATCTTCCCCTATATTTGAAAGGGTAAAAATCCATATATTTTTTCACTGATTACATAATCGATTAGAAGAAAGTTTCATCTTTAAGATAATTATTTTGTATGTTTATATCTCAAAAATTGCGCCCTGGAGTGGCGTTAACACAAGGGAGAAAAATGGTGTTAGGTAAAACGATCCTTTTTAATTTTTTTTTCTAGGGGTTATCTGCAACATTTTTTTAAATTGTTTATAGCATTTGAAGCCTAAAAGTACAATACGTCGAAATATGTCTTCCAAGTTTAAGTACGTCGAGCAGTTTGGGTGATTTGGATTTAAACAAAATGATCCAGAAACAGAAATGAACTCGGAAAAATGCTTCTTCCTTCGCTTCGCTGTTTAAATGCTTTTGTGCGCATGTTCAAACCTTTTGGTTTACTAAGCACAAAAAAATTAACTTTTTAAAGAAAGCGAGTTATGTTTCGAATTAATGTCTCAAAAACTAATAAAAAATTTAAATTCTAAGCTACAGGTACATAGTGAGAAATTTAGCACTGATTTTACATAAAAAATGAGCAGCGTAAGGGGAACTGGGGCACATTGATACATGCGGTACATTGATACACCCCCTCTACAGCTCACAAGGTCATTATAAGAAATTTCAAAACAGCTGCAAAAGGTGATGCTAAAGTACACAAAAACATGCGGAAAGTCTTGGCATGATTCAGTATTTTGATGAAATGGGACGGGTGATTTATTTTCTTTGTAGGTCAAAAATAAATTTGAGTTGTATAATTGAAATGGTATTAAACAACTTTACCAGTATTTTAAACCTAAAAGATTACTCTCCCTGGCAAATTAAGCTACTCTTTATCAGTTCCTCAATATTTATTGTTAGGTAAATTATGAAGTGTTGGAATTGAGATTCATTTTATTCAAAATGACTGTATGGGGCACATTGATACAGACTATGTCGGGGTACATAGATACGTATCAATGTGCACCATTATAGCTACAGACAACCTAAATCATTTTCTAGTTCATTTTTTCTTTACCTTTTATTATTTTTTACCATACACTCCTTATTCCAACCATTTTTCGCCAAAAATTTCTAATATTAGTTTTTATTTAAATGAAAAAGCTCTAATTTTTTATATTAGAACATGTATTTTTTGTAAATCGAACACGTATGAATATATCCAAAATCTAGTGCTAGTAGAATTAACAAAAGAAAAGGACGGCAGCTTGGCGAATCTCGAATTTATATCAATTCTCCAGAGAAAAAAGTATTTTTCGTCATGTGAAATGTTATGAAAGAGGAACAAGGACAATTATATTATAAATAGAATTTTAAATATAATTATCGTTTATTTTCTGCTTACAAACCGATTTATAAACAGAAAGCCTGGTAGTTTTTTCATCTTTTCAAAGAAACAGACAGATATGGCAAAGTTACCACAGCCAACAATCAGACAAGGAAAAGCCAGAATATCAAGTCTTTTTTAATTTAATTTTGATTGCATTAATATTACTCACAAATAAATTGTGGGTGATTTGAGTTTCTATAAATAAGTATTAAATGGTTTGCTAATTAATTTTCTGCGAAAAATACACATTGGTGTTATTTTGTCTCCATTTTCCCAAACGTATCAAAGTGCATCATGTGGTGCATCAATCTGCCCCGGGGATGGGGCACATTGGTACAAATGACTTTTTTTTTTATTTTTTTTTTAAATTGCATGCAAAAATACTATATAAAGCAACGATTGTTCATTTTTATAACACACTATTTTTCTGATACCACATGGAAAAATAGCTTGAACTTTCATTTTCTGGATAGCAAAAAAATTCTTAGAAAAAAACTGTATCAATGTGCCTCAGTTCACCCTAGATGCTTTAGATTTCGCTAGCCATCGCACACACACACATAGAGACAGAGCGTTTTTTTCTTTTAATACCATAAATATCTCCATACTATTTTCTTATAGCCTAGAACACGTTGAATGAAGAAATTTCGAAAACTAAAGTGTCGTATAATCGTAGGCTTTTTTTGTTATTACCATATCTTATGTACATATGACATAACACTAAGAAAATTTCAATATGGCGAACATGAAAATGGTAGCAAACAATTTTTAAGGTATCTCAGAACATTCAAGATAAAAAAAAATAGAAACTAAAAAGACCATTTTCAACATAAATATTTTAAACTGTATATAATTTTAAAACATAACTTTTCCAGAAAGGAATGATGTAAGTATGTTCTCTCATTTCATATATTTAAAAAATTACTTGATGCAGAATTAATGCTTATAGAGAGCTTTAAACAGTCACACGTTTATGTGAAGAATATTGTTACGATAGTTACGTATAGGATTAAAAAGTAAATTTTTTTAACGAGAATAAAGAAAAAACCCCTTCAGATTACAATAATTTCCCTGGATTTAAATGAATTTGAATTTAATGCTTTTTAATATTTTTACTACAAACTTATATTTTATTAATACGAAATTTTTAAGATTTCAGCAGTGTAACCATAAAAGCATTGTTCTTGAATAACGAAAAAGGAATGTTAGGCTTAATTTATACAAATTAAAAAGAATCTTATATGTTGAAAATCGGGAAGTTTTTGAGATATTTTGCACGTTATACCAAAAAATCGACTTCAAAATTTCCGAAACGCCGCTTTAGCTACCGAGCGGTTATGATTCTAATCATAATCTCAGTTCAAATAAGAAGTTTAAGAAAACAATATTATCAAACATTAAAAAAATGAGAGTTTAATTTATAACAAAATTAAAATATCGAAACATTTAATGCTTTAAAAGTCCTGTTACCCCTTAACGTAATCAAGATACAAAACAATTAAAATATCTTTTCAAAAGGATTCCAAATTACATTTAAGTGTAAAGAGAAAATGATTCACAGAGTTTGAAGTTATCTAATACAATGAAGTTTATATTAAATTTTCTTTTTGTATTTTTTTACAAAAAACAATTCGCCATAACATTTTTCTTATTCTTTTAAAGACTTAAAATTGTGACAAATGAATTTTAAAAAGTCCTTCCGGCAATGCCGGGAGGAAGAGGTAGCTTTCATATACTTATATATTTATTTATTTATTTTAAAGTAAGTTACATTGTTCAAAAATACTAAGCTCAAATTAGTGGAAATAATCTTTAAAAATTAGTGATTTTATAAGATTGAATACTAGTTTTTGTCAAGACTAAATATTAATAGGAATTTTTAGAAATTAGTCATCTTTTATTCAACCTGGTTTTATTTTAAGCGATTTAGAGAGTCACCAAATTCCACGATATCATAAAGTGTATGCCATTTTAAAGCAACATGATGGATCGTTCAGATCAGACCGTTTCAAAATGTCAGCCATAAGCAAAATTCAAAGTGCTATAACTCAATCATTTTTTAAGATATAAACAAAAAAAGTGTTTTGGAATCGTTGTTTTATGTTTTAACACGTAAAAGAAAAATATTTTTCAACTTTTAATTTTTTCGCATTTAATTTTAAATTTTAAATTTTTAAAAAAATTTAAAATGGCCACCATTTTGAAACAAAATGGTGGATGATGCTGGCCAACGAACTCGGTTGAGACATTTGTATGTAGTATGTACATACCAAGTTTCATTGAAATCGGTTCATAAATACGCGTGTTATCATGTGACAAAGTCAGATCGTTTCAAAATGTCAGCCATAAGAAAAATTCAAAGTGCTATAACTCAATCATTTTGTAAGATATAGACAAAATAAAAAGTGTTCTGGAATCGTTGTTTTAAGTTCTAACACGTAAAAGAAAAATATTTTTTGGAATTTTGATTTTTTCGCATTTAATTTTAAATTTAAAATTTTTTTAAAAATTTAAAATGGCCACCATTTTGAAAAAAAATGCCGGATGATGCTGGCCAACGAACTCGATCGAGACATTTGTATGTACTATGTACATACCAAGTTTCATTGAAATCGGTTCATAAATACGCGTGTTATTACTTGACAAAAATCAGATCGTTTCAAAATGTCAGCCATAAGAAAAATTCAAAGTGCTATAACTCAATCATTTTTTAAGATATTGACAAAATAAAAAGTGTTCTGGAATCTTTGTTTTAAGTTCTAACACGTAAAAGAAAAATATTTTTCAAATTTTAATTTTTTCGCATTTAATTTTAAATTTTAATTTTTTTTAAAAATTTAAAAGGGCCGCCATTTTGAAACAAAATGGCGGATGATACTGGCCAACGAACTCGGTCGAGACATTTGTATGTACTATGTGCATACCAAGTTTCATTCAAATCGGTTCATAAATACGTTAGTTATCGCATGACAAAAATCAGATATATATATATATATATATGGTTATATATATATATATATATATATATATATATATATATATATGTCAACATTTGAACGGAGGGTGGTTTTGGGGTCTGGGGGTCATGATCGGTGAAAATATACCAAAATATTCCGGAAGTGCTTTCCTCCGGACGGCTGCAATAGGTAGCTTTTTACTTTTTGTAATGAAAGCTACCTAAATGAAGATAAAAAGACAATTCAATTTTATTTAAAAAACACAAGTTTATTATTAAATAATTTTAATATTTTGGGACAGTTTAATTTAAATTTTATATATCTAACACGTAATAATAATAATAAAATAGAATCAATTAACAGAATAAATAAGGTACATATAGCTAAGTGAAAATTTAATGTTAATGAGACCTGATCTCTGTTTAACAACTATTGAATATATTATTAAAGCAGAAAAATTAAGGAAAATATTTTATTAATTAAAATTTGACTCAGTGTCTAAATAAAACAATCATGCAAGATTACCGAATATAAAAAAATCCTTTTTTTGCATAATAAATAAAACACTTCAATGCTTTACAAGAGTTATTAAGACGTAACGGTTTATCTGAATAATTAATGATATATTTTAAGCGATGTTTAAGAATAATGTTTTCAAATATCATGGGAATGTGTGTAATCAGAGATGCAAGAACTGCGCCACAAATAGCTGATTTTAACCCCAAAAATTTAGCAGTATTCTTTGCTTTATTGAATTTTAGCAATCTAGTCATTAAAAACGGCTATAAATACTATAAAAAATAATCTTACCAATCAATCATTTATGATGCAACTCTTGTATATATGTGATAAAATGATCAATAAAACCTTTATGGATATCATGCAAAATCAATTGCTGTTGCGATTTTTATGTCACGGGGCAGAGTCTGATACAATTGAATCATACTCGGAATCTAACGAATTTCGATTAAGTGTTAACGACTTCGTATGTTTATATTTATATAAGAGATAAAGTAAGTTAAAAAGGAGAATAAATTAAATAAATGTTGAAAGCCTTATTATTTATCACGATTATGTTCAATCGCAGGATTCTCTACTTTTAACTTTTTGAATATTGAAATTTCAAAACTGTGATCTTCATGGTTTATTTTACTTTTAGATATTATAGTAATTCACCGGAATGATTTCTGCTTAGAAATAATTGTAGCTAAAAAAGTTACTGAACACTGCAATTGGAAATGAAAAAAAAATATTTTCTTGCATATATTAAGAAATTATTAAGTAAACTTTTATATCATTATGTAGGAGTGATGCAATTAATTCTGTATGATGTATGCAAGACTATAAATGTAGAATTAAGTAAGAGTTTTATGTAATTTTAGTGTAATATGTTAAATAAAAGGTATAACTTATAAACTAGACGAAAAACAGACAAAACCTTTAAAGTTTGGATCAGTGCATCTTCAAAAACTTTTAGTACATAAATATGAAATTTTCGCTATTGATTTTATCAGATTAGATTAATCCGTATATAAATATTAGAAATTGTTCAACCTTTTACCGAAAATATGGATTATTGACTTTAAATTAATGAGTTTTAAAATCCTGCAAGTCATTGCTCATGTGATGTTTTCAGAATATTATGTTCAGATCGTTGTGAAATATGAAATGGGTGATAAGCACATTTGTGCGTTTAAAATGACCTACTATTAGGCATTTACAGGAGTAAGATTTTTAATTAAAACTGTTTTGTTCATTAAAAAAATAATTTATTTTTTGACAAAAAATATATTTTTTATATGATTGATGGAATAATTTTTACCCGAGAGATACAAACGAAAGATAAGAGAGATAAAAGAGATTACAGATGAAATAATTTTTTACGCATTTAAAAAATATTTTTTTAAAATCAATTATATCAAGTTTCATAACAATGCATGCATACGTTCTGAAGATATCGTACGATTTAAGACTTTCTGAGTAAAAAAAGAGCTATTTTAATTTTATTAATTCACAATTTTTCTTAAATGCTCTGTTTCTAATGGTAGTATAGTACAAAGCAAAATATCTTTAATCAATAGTTAAAACTTTATATTTATACATAAAAATACTTTGAAGATACTCTAATTCAAACTTCGCATGTTTTTGTTGATTTTCGGTGAGATTTAGCGTACGTATACACACAAATGTTCATCAGCAAATTAAGAAAAGAACGCTCTTTTTTCAGTTGTATGTAATATTTTTTTAATTACTTTTAATTTTTTCGGTTAAAAAGAATTTGAATGTAAATATATATACATATATTAATTATTTCTAACATATTTATTTAATTATTTTTAATTTTTCGATGAAAAAGGACTTGGATGTAAATATACAGGGTGTCTCAGAAATAATGAGACGAACTTTATGGGGAGATAGGGGACATCACAAGGATTCAGAATTTTATAACAACACATGGTCGGAAATGTCATGGGAAGGTAGTATGACAGGTACAAGGACGAAGAGACACAAGACTGAGATCATCTGAAATAAATTATTGGTCAACGATATTACATTTACTGTGGTAGATGATATGTGAAAATGTTACTAAATATGTTTTAAATTTCCACCACTTTAATACAATGTATTTAGATTAACCACGCATAAAAAACTATATTATTGGAAAGATATTATGACAATTATATGTGTTACGACAAATAATGAAATGGAAAACACTAGCACTCTTAAATACACTCATAAAAATCCTACAAAAAGGATTTTTTACCGAATGGAAAAAAAATTAATACATTTGAAAAATATACTATCTTATCTCACGTACGTAGTTATAGAAAATTCTCTTTCACCTTTTTATTTCACCAATAAAACAATTTCGCACTAAAGCTTGCTTCGATAAACGATAGTTTTGAGAACACTTTAAAACTCACATTTTAAGATTTCTTGTAATACTACCGCGATAGAAAATATTTTTCTAAATTTATTTTAAAGTATTTTTAGTCAACTAATATACTGAGTTTTTTATTTACGCACAGAAAATTTTCTTCTGAGATTTTGTTTTAAAAGATATTGTTTTCTGAAACTCTTAAACTTTTAAAATATTAACAACTAATATAAAAATATAGTAAATATTTAATCTGATGAATTTGAAATTTGAAATACAGTTCAATATTTGTTAAGCAAAAGAAAAACTAAAATGCAAAAAAATAAACAGTAACTATATAAATAAATAATATCTATAACAATATGAAAGTTGTAGTTCAAATATTATATTAATACAATATGCAAATAAAATGCTTTTTATGAGCAAATTAATCATATCTAACAAAGGATTTTACAAGTCACAAGTGATGTAGTTTAAATTTTACTGTTTATTAAAAATAGAAGCTGCCGAATGTTTTATAAAATAAATGTAAATTTTTTTAAGGTATAAACATGAAGATAAAAGTCCTTGATAATTTTAATTGCATTAATTTACCGCTTCTTATGTTTATGTAAATCTCGCTATGAATGATAAGAAATATTTTTGAAAACGGACGAAATGATGAGTTTGAATTTCCTTTAAAAATTTCAAACTTTATGTTTACTTTTTGATCGGTGATTTTTTTTCCTTTTTATAATCCGACGGGTATTTTGAACCAAATTAAAGAAGATGCAATATAAAAAAAATAATTCATCCATTAATAAAAATATATGGAACTTTTCATACCAAATATTTCGCTGGAAGACATTGGGTAACCTCAGCGAAACAGTGGAAGCTGAAAGTTTCTTAATGTAGTTACGCTCTAAACGGTCAACACGGGTGTATATTTTCTCCTGTAACCCTTTCAGAGGCAAAACACTTCTATTACTAACATTTTGAAATGAGTGATTGATACCGGAATTTACAACCAAATTTATTTAAAAAGAAGTAAAATGTTTTCTTCACGTGTTTAATAAAATGAAAATTTTAAATCAAAATTCTGATGTCAATGTTCCATTTAGAAATTAAAATAGCCCTTGAAAGAGTTAAAAAAAGTCTTACGAACAATTTGCAATTGCAAGGCACTTCTCATTTCCGGATAGTATAACAATATACTGGAAATTCGTGAAACACTTTAACAACACTAAATGACCATAATATTTAAGAGCCCACACTACTGAGTGAAAAAGACCCGGATGATAATGTTAAGTCTAAAGGGGGGCGTTCTTTTCAAATATCTCGCTCAAATTTTAATATTTTTGCATGATATTTTTTCGCATAGGATAGCTGAGGATGATCTAGAATCGGGCTAGTTTTTACTTTTTCAATTTTGGTTTTAGATTTAAATAAAATATACTTTAACTTTCGAAATCAGTTTGATACGATTCTGAAATGGAAACTATCATAATATTAAAAATATATAACCAATAAATAAAAAAATAATTAAAATAAAAACTAGCCCGTTTATAGATTGTTCTCGGAGCTATCTTATGCAAAACCAAATCATGCAAAATATTAAAATTTGAGCGAGATATTTGAACAGAACGTCTCCATAATCTTAACATTATAATCCGGCTCCTTTTCACTAAGTAGTATGGGCTCTTATCATTTCCAACTAAAAATATTTTGTTTGAGTTGAGAATGTGAGAATGTGTTGTCCCAGGGAAAAATTGTGCAAAAATTTAGTTAAAATTACATAAATTTTAAAGAATTACAGTTATTGATATTTATTGGTATAAATTAGTCAACTCACTCAGTAATCCCTTGCAATTTCGTTTGTATGAAGTAAATTGTCTCTTATTTCTTCTCAAAAAATGTGTAATTCTAAAGACACCATGTAGAATGTGTTTTGAAAGTATTTTACATGTGCTGTGTTACAGTGTTCTGTGTTGTGTGATTTTTGCAATGTGTTTTTCATTCGGTGACAAAGTGTTGTGCGACACAGCAGTATTGTACAAAATATTTTCATCATCGCTATTTTAGCACAAGTAACAACACTATTGTTTGAACACATTTCTAGATAGCAACAATTTTTCAACATAATAAGAACATATTTCTAGATATCAATAATTTTACAACATATTAAGAACATATTTCTAGATAGCAACAATTTTACAACACATTAAGAATATATTTCTTGATAGCAATACGTTTACAAGGTACTAAAAACACAATCACAACATGTTCTAATAGGAAGAAATGATATAAACAATGTTTTATGTGTGAATTTTTCTAATTCACAATACATCAGTGTGTTGTAAATATGGTGAAAAAAGTTTTCTAAAAAGTGTTTATTTTTGTGCATAGAGAATTTGCTGTGTACAGTTCTTGTAAGAATTGAATAATTTCCATAATCGTATTTCTGTTGAATAATCGAATTATTCTCGTAATTATTTTACAAAATAAATAAATAAATAATAGAAAAAATAACTTCTGATGTATTAAATCAGATTTTTTTAAACTCCATATAAAAATCAAACTGTTATTATATAAATTATTTTGAATATCTTCAGACATAAACAAAGATTGAAGAGTAGTAAATTATTGAAGAGGAGAATACTTCTGATTTATTGTTAAGGATATAAAGTATTAAAGGAACTCTAAAACTAACGTTTAAAAAAACTAAAACTCTAAAAGTAAAATTCAAAAGGCAATTTTCAAATAAAACGAATAAATTAAATTTTAGTATGAGTGATAGGAGAAAAAATCGTTTATTGGTCTAATAAAAGATGAATGATTCATTTAAGTAATTGATATGAGTTAAATGATTTGTTAAAAACTGAATATCCCGATCATAGGCAGTCTTCCGAAAATTGTACGCTAAATGAAATGTAAAAATTATTCTTTATATAGACGGAAGAAAATGTCACCCTTAATAATTAGATTTTCTTTACACTTGATTAACTATTAAACTCTTCTTATTTAGAATGCCCAATAAGTAGTAATGAAAAGATTAAGAAATTTTCAATCAACTTAACTGCGATATCAAACTTTAAGAAATTTGAGATACATTTATTTTAAGCTAAGATGCTGTTAATTGGTAAATAATTGGAAGTATTTTTCACTAATAATTGAGAAATTAAAATATTTCCATTCAGATTTGTTAAAATAGTCTAAGAAAAAGAATTTTTAATATTTAGTTTAATGAGAAAAATTAAAACACTAAATTCAGGGAAAGTTTCATGTAATTTTTCAATTTTTTTTTCTTTTGGATAGTGGATTTTTTTCATTTCTTCTGCTGAATCATTCTCTTAATAAATCTGAAATGTATATATATATATTTAATTCAAATTTATTTAATTTTAAATACATGCATCAACACATTATATATGTAAATGTATATATTCCTTCCTAATAAAATTTTCCTGTTTATTTATTTGAATGTTTCTAACTCATTTCATAACTTTTCAATTCACAACATGTGATGCAAGTTTTCTTTAAAAAAGTCATATACTCATTAATATATAATTTGCACATAAAAGAATGAAATTGCATAAAACAAATGTCAAAAAAATTAAAAACAATATTAAATAACAATAAAAATTTAAAAATTCAATGCAATAATAAAGAAATTATAACAGGATGAATGTGTGAGTAGATGTTAAAGTATGGAGGAAGGCGGCCTTGTCTGGATAGTTCACGCAAAGTTATTTTTTTAAAGAGAAAGGGGGTACTTACTTATAAAATAGGCTGGAATAATATCTATTAAATTATGTATGTTGATTAGGCACACTTTATTGTTTAAATGTATAGTTTTATTTATTAATTTTTTAATTTAAATTAAACCTACTTATATTTTAATTATTGATTAATGATGCCGATATTAAATTTGTTTTTTAATTTTAGTCCAATGCAATATCATACAGATATCTAATACACAATAAGTCACATTGCAATAGTATAAAAAGTGAATGTATTAATTTAAATTTTTGTTCTTTGTTCTTAATCTTCCCCTTAAATATATATTTTAAATTTAACGCAAACATGCAAATACATCATCGTTACTTATTATTTTCAGAATTTAAAATGTTAAATTAAATTTAACCAGCATTAGAATTTATTTTTTATATTATTTAAGTGAATTTTGCAAAACTGAGATATAGATTTAAATGTAGCAATATGTTAGAATATTGCACGTTTATTTATATGAAGCATTAATTGATTGAATAATTCAAATCATCGTTTTATTAATTAATTAATTGATTTTATTTTTTCATATACATATACAGGGTGTTTCAGTTAAACGTTTCAGAACTTATAAGAGAGGTAGGGTGCATTCTAACGACTAGAAATCATGTAGCAATGTGAGGTCGGAAATGTTTTCCTGGAGCGGTTATGTACACAGAAGCACCACAAAAATAAACATCGTAATTAAAAAATCGTTTTATTAATACACCTAAAAAAGGAAAAGGTACGTGGGTCAAGGTAAATGTTCAAAATTTCTGCCACTGACTACAATGCACACCTCACATCTCCGGCGCATGGAAATACGAACATGTGATTGGGAATAAGCCATGTCGGATATCATTCAGCGTACAAGCGCTGTGCGAATGGCCCACTATAATCTGCAGCTCTGTACGCTAAATGCTAACTCTGCATTCGTAAGCCATTCTACTAACTTAGCGCCCTTGCGCGAAATGACGATTCACTGAATGAAAGCTCGGAATTTTGCACAAAGCCATCTAGCGCGTCGGGAAAGCATTTCTGACTCCGCAATGCTATATGATTTCGACTCATCAGTATGCACTCTACCCCTCTTAGGAGTTCTGAAACGCTTACCTGAAACACCCTGTACATGTATAAGTGTATTTTTAATTCAGAATTTATATTAACTTAATGTAATTAGTGTTTTATGCGAAATTAACTGTTAGGGTAAGTGTATCTGTAGTGGGCCACCAGTTTTCAAAGTTGAAAAACAAGTTTTCCAGTCACACCTGTTAGATAACAAACTAACTGATGATTGGCTGGAACCCTTATCTGTTATCAAACAAAGGGACAACTTCGGTATTCTGGTAGTCTTTGAATTGGAAGGGTGTTTTTCTTCCAGTCTTAAAATACAAGGATTTTGTGGCTCATTCTTACTGCTTTCCTTAAGATGCAAGTTTTCATTCAACATTTTTTCTCTAAAAGTATATTGTATTTTATATTAAAATGTCACATTACTAATACACTATATAAATGAATACTTTATTCTTTATGCTTAAAAGGTATTAAACTATCATATTATTAATTTTGGGGGGTGGTCCGTTTCTGTGTCATTAAATTTCAAGTAGATCCAGTAGTGGACCACTATTTTATCCCAGAAGAATCTGAAGTGAAACAGGGACAATTTATACGTGTCTCAATAATCAGAGGAAAAAGAAATACAGAAAGATATGTATATTTTGTGTAGTTCAAGGAATTAAAGAAATAATATTTTTCAAGGACTGAAGTCCACTGGAAATAAAAAAAAAACTTCGTCATTAAGGAAAATGGTGCCTCTAGCATAAATTTTTCCGATATAGTTGGAGTGGTACCGCAACCAGAACTCAGACAAGCACATATTCAACTTTTGTATTCTTTTTGTAAAAAAATGGCTGTAAAAGAAAAATAAATGCAGTTAAATTTAAATCCAACACACATTTTTTCTTTCTTTTTTTCTGTCTTTTTTTTTTTTTTTTTTTTTTTTTTTTTTTTGTAAATGTAATATATTTTTCCAATCATTTCAGCATTTAATTAGCCTTTTTATTATGTATATCTTATTATTTATCACTTCTGCAAAATAACAAATAGGACAGATTTTTTTTAAGTTATAAAATATTACAGACTGTTCGAAAACACCAAAGAGAAGCTGTAATTATTTTACGTAATCATCAAAACTTCTAAATATGATTTCATTATTGTGTATATTTAAGTGTAGAAATGTAAAAAAAATAGAACCTCTGTACAGTACACATTAAACTTAAGAATGGATTGGCCCACTTCTGGGGGCCCACTACTGAAGCATCAGAATTTTACTATGCCCACTGTAAAGGCGATTCCCTTTACATATTATTTAATACTTGTATTTCCCCCTTTATTTAAAATTACAATGTTCTCTAAATTTGTAACTTTATTTAATAAGCTAGATTTTTAACTCCTTTCATTCTATTCAGTTTCTAACGGCCATTTTTCCTTTAAAATATGACTTCAGTTATCTCTAATTCTTTCTTTAAAACCACAACTATATCTGTTCGTTCATGTAACTGTATGGATTTTCCCCATAGGAACAACCTTTTAAAGAGTTATTTCTAGGCTGTATTTATTCATACTTAAACGCTACTCACTTAAGAAACAGATGTATTAAGTTTGTCTTTTATTTTATTTCATTAGTATTCATTCTCAATCCGTGGGACTCTTGTTAACCCTACGTAAAGAATTCAATCCTTGTGGTTTTCGGGCCATATGCTATCCCTTATCGTTTGGCGTTAATTATTTCAAATCATGCACTTTGGTTTCTGTCTTTGAAAGTCTATGTAACGAAAACTTTCCACGTGCCTTCTCTCATCGCAATTTCTGAGTATCTGTCGTTCTTGGCTGTTTTTATGTACATGTATCGCGCCAACACTTGACGATGTGAAAAGTGTATGTGTGAGCACTCCTTCTCTGTAAAAAAAAGCATTCAGACCTTTTTTTGCTATGGTCCCTCTCTGGCACGGCAGCCATTCTTGGAATTGTGAAATTAATAATAATAAAAAAAAAACTTGTCTCCAGAAAATAGTTTTCTGTGTGTTGCTTTTCAATATTCAAGGATTTTATACGAATTTGGGATTAAAATTACAACTACGACTTAACAGCGCAGAGTTACTATACGATGTTGAAACTGTCGTCACACCCACCACTTGAGCATAGAGGAAGGTAAAATGTTTTATTTTTCATTTTTTCTAAAGAATATATTTTAAAAATTTGAATGTTTATTCTGATACATGAAGGTAAGGACTGGGCTAAAAATATGTATGTTTTTTGGAATTCATTAACACGCTAATAATATTTTGACAAATTTCCTTAAGTGGCCACCTACTGGTGCATTTATCTTAGTTATTGCCATTATTTATTAACTCATTTATTTATTAATTCTTTGTATTGTTATGTATATATTAATAGATTTTTATTATAATTTATAATATCTAAATACCGTTTTTGCACTAATGATTAAACCATTATTAATTATTAATCATCATTAATCTATTTATTTTAATAACTTGCCGGTTTTTATCATTCCGCTGTTTATTTTCAATAATTTGTTTTGTGTATTATAGTTTTAAATATATCATTTAATTTCAGAGAGTAGCGCTTCAAAGATCCAACAGCTAATACATCAGAATTCATGTTCAAATTGACCACAAATGGCAGCACTATATCGTCTTTAATAGAAATATTTTTAAAAATACGATTACACTTTTTTATACTCTATATTATTACTCCTTGGTCCGATTCATATAAAAAAATTGGCACCGTGTGCAAATCATTTTTTGTACTCTTTTGTTTTTTCTTTTTGCTTTCTTCTATCTTAATAAGAAAAAGGTATTTGATTCGAGAAAATTTTCGGAAATTCGGTTTTCGACAGATTTACAAGTTTTAAAGTTAAAAAAAAACGGAAAAACATGTTTTTACAAAATGTCTGTCAGTGAGTCTATGAGTCTGTCGGTCAGTCAGTCTATCTGTTTGTGACAAAAAAAATTTGGCGCTTTATCTCAAGAACGGAATTTCACAAAACTTTAGATTCTGTTAGAACTCGATATGATCTATATCTGATTGGGTTTTGGTATACACTGGTGTCCAAAAGTTAAGCATAATTTCTAATTAAATAATTATTTTTAAGTAATGAAAGAAATATGAATCGGACTGTGCTGAAACTCCACGTGTGTAAATAAAATAGTACGCGTCACATATTTTCGCGAAGAGTTTTCCCCGAAATCGAACAGGGGACCGTCAACAAATTTAAAAAGAACGAAGATCTTTTGGATAATCCTGTCAAAACTAATGTAGCAAAAGCGTTTAAACTGCACATTATGATTAATTGGCTTATTGTAATATACTATGTTAATTTTTACAAGGATAGCATGTATACTCGTAGAGAAATTAAGGTTTTTATAAAAACAGTCCTAAGTTTTTTGCTTATAATTTGCAGAGTTCTTAATATAAAATAATGTTCTTTTCTGAAAAAATGACAAACATCATTGTACACAATACCCTGTCATCAGAATTAAAAAATAATAAAAAATGTATGACAAATGAGCAGGTTTACTAAATAATTTTTTACTGTGCATGCGTGAACGCTATTAAAATTTCATTTGCATATTATGTTAGTTAAATGTATAGAGCAACTTTTGTGAAAGTCTCAAAAACATAGCTTAAACATTCTGAAAATTATCGTTGATAGAATGAGATCAAAATCCTTTATTCCCTAAATGAAGCAAAAAGATGAGGGGCTGTATCCATATTCCATTGTTTAGTGCCTACACAATATTGCACGTACAACTATATTTAGGTGAAACCACTGATTTTTTTGCTTCCATTAGGAATAACGGATTTTGAGTTGATTCTATAAGCAACCATTTTCAGAATTTTCAAACTATGTTTTTGAAACTTTTACAGAAGTTGCTCTATACATTTAGCTAACACAATATGCAAATGACATTTTGATATCATTGATGCATGCGCAATGAAAAATTATTTACTAAACATACTCATTTTCCTACAATTTTTATTATTTTTAAATTCTGATGACAAGGTATTGTGTACAATGATGTTTGTCATATTTTCAGAAAAGAACATTATTTTATAATAAGAACTCTGCAAATTATAAGCAAAAAACTTGGAAAAAATTAGGACTGTTTTTATAAAAACCTTAATTTCTCTACGAGTGTACATGCTATCCTTATAAAAATAAACACAGTACATTACAATAAGCCAATTAATTATAATGTGCAGTTTGAACACTTTTGCTATATTAGTTTTGACAGGGTTATCCAAAAGATCTTCGTTCTTTTTCAATTTGTTGACGGTCCCCTGTTTGATTTCGGGGAAAACTCTTCGTGAAAATATATGACGCGTACTATTTTGTTTACACACCTGGAGTTTCACCACATTTCGATTTATATTTCTTTCATTACTTAAAAATAATTACTTAATTACCAATTATGCTTAACTTTTGGACACCAGTGTATATCGCTCAACAGATAGCGCTGCGATGCTGCATTATTCAAAATTTATACAATAGACACATCTGAAGAAATAGTGCATGGATTTTTATAAAACTTTATATTTTGTTAGTAGTTACACAAAACTTTAGATTCTGGTAGAACTTAATAGAAATTAGAAATTAATATAACATGGTACTGATTATGTTTTGATGCACATTGCTCAAAAGAGGACTCTGCATGGTGTATTATTCGTGATTATCGCAATAGCTCTTTCTCAAGAAATAGTGCACAGAATTTTACAAAACTTTAGATTCATTCAGGCTTGTTATAGATTAGTTTTGCTTTTTTTGGTATAAATCATCCTGCAGATCACCCTGTCTCTAATATGCTGCATTTTTTACGACATTGCAATAAATGTATCTCAAGCAATAATGCATAGATTTTCCTCAAACTTCAGCTTTACATAGTACCTGATAAAAAATTGATCCTGATTACTTTTTGGTGTACATCATCCAACATGCGGCGTTGCTATGCAGATTTTTTTAGGACTTTACAATAGTTCTATCTCAAAAACTAATGCGTGAACTATAATGAAACTTCAGTTTCAGTTATAAGCTGACATAAGTTGTTATTGACTAGATTTTTGGGCAAACCATCTTACCGGTAGCGCTGTTATGCTGCGTTTTTCTGAAAGTATTAACATGCATAAGGTAGAAGAAGGTTTTGGAATTGCCACATTTGACTAGATTTGCTTTATTATTTAACATCAGAATGAATCTTTAAATGAGAATATGCCTTTGTTTTTGTAATGCATTTTTATCCATATCGTTTTATATCTTAAATTATTTCTAATTTATATTTCCTGGATTTAATATCAACCGTAGCCCTTTCATTTTCATCGTTTAGCCTTCTCTTGCTAATTCAAAGATCTAATTGTCAATGCTGTTTGTGGTAATCAAGGTAATTAGGGCTGAAGATTCTGCAGTGCTTCTACAAATATCTCAATTTTTTTCTTTGTTTGATATATTTTTTATTCCATATTTCTCTTATCATAAGTGTGTGTTTATATAATAATCTATACATTCTATACCTTTATTATTTATGCATTCAAATTAGGTGTTGAAAATTTGTATTGGTTTATATTGATTTCATATATATATGCATATAGACAAACTTTTTGTTATTAAAAATTATTGTAACAAATAAAGAAATCACCATAAACATGAAATTATTTAAGATTTTTTATTATATTATTATTCAAAATGCTGTATATCTAAATAGAATAACTGAAAATGTATAAGGAAAAAAATTACAAAAGTAATGTAAAATACATGAATAAAAAATGAAACTTATATTATGAAATTCTCCTCTGAGCAATCACTTAACAAAATAAATAAATAGAAATAATGTTGATTTCTGATCAAGACTAGTAAGCTACTGTTTTGAAAACTAATTCTCAAAATGCCCTGTATATATATATATATATTACAAAGAAAATATACCTAAAATATATATGTATTCTAAAAACAAATTTAGAAGTTATAACTTACTTTTTTTTTTTTTGTTAAATACAGTTTGAAAAAAAAAATTCCATGAGAAATGGCTTGATTTTAAGAAAAATTAATTGAAGTTATTAATCATAATTTTGAGAAAACATTTAACGCTTTGAACATCATTTTATTTTCCTAATTAGTAGAAAATTTCGTATTTTAAAAAAAATTCAAAGAATGAAAATCATTTCATCATTAATCATTTTTAATACTTTAAGAACTACGCATTTTTTCTTAGATTACACTTGCCAAGAAGTTCATTAATGATCGATGATCTTTTGAATAATATGAAAAGAAAACTAGCTGGTAAAATTTTAAGAAAGGTCATTGTGCCTAAATGTGATGAATTTTCTCATATAATAATCAAAATTCGAATCAAAATCTTCATGTTTTATTATTATTTTTAATTGGTTGATTGTTTGTAATCCAATCGTTAGTATATTAATGTATAATACATTGTACATTACAATGTACAAAAGTTAGTACAATAGT
Organism: Maratus speculifer; assembly: GCA_964019185.1. Taxonomy (NCBI): domain Eukaryota; kingdom Metazoa; phylum Arthropoda; class Arachnida; order Araneae; family Salticidae; genus Maratus; species Maratus speculifer. The sequence continues at coordinate 182,560,833 of OZ025298.1, read as the reverse complement.
TAAACTTTTTGTATATGGGAATATACATATTGTACGTGTGTCTAATCATGTTGTACATGTTTGTGCAATTTCTTATATATTAACAAAATTGTGAGTTTATATGTGATGTTTTATTATTATTAAATGCGAAAGTTAAGTTTAAAACAATTTATTATTATTATACTTTTAAGTGTAATTGATTTTTTTAAAATTAATTATATTGTTCGTAATCTAATCAAAAGCATATTAATGTCACATGTACAATAGTTAATCATAAATTACATTTATGTAAATTTTTTGTCTTAAAATTCACTTAATATGAATTTTGTAAATACCTTATCTCGCATTTTACTTACTAATGAAAGAAATAATATTCAAACTTTAAACTCTTTTAACTTATGACAATTAAATGCAGAAAGTAACAAATGGATAACCAATGAAGAATTATTAATTTTGAATCATTTTTATTATTATATATTAGATAAAACTATTTCATAACCTATTTTTTTTATACTGAGGAACTAATAAAGCGCTCGAATTGTTTCCAAAACATAAGACATGCTTCAATATTATAACTGATAATCTCTCTCATTTGTTTAAGTTATTTATATTAAGCTTAAATACAACAAGAAAAATAATTTAACACTTTGAGCTGTGATAACCACATTTCTTCAAAATTCCAAATGTCACATTGACAGCAGCGTTTTACAATAAGGTTATTCTGTTTACAATATATACACTAAAATGCATTTAAACTTTTTCAAATGAGTTTGGTTGAATATTCCGGTGCAATTGTGACATTTCGGAATTAAAATTAAAAGGTGGAAAATTCATCCATCAGAGTTCAAAGGGCTAATAATACGTTTTTATAATATGTTGTGAACTTTGTATAATGATATAATATGAACTATGTTTAATGATATGGTATGAACTATGATGTTTAATGATATGTTATGAATTTTGGTTAATGTTATGTTATGAACTATGTTTAATGATATGTTATGAAATATGTTTAATGATATTTTATGAATTTAGTTTAATGATATGTTATGAACTATGTTTAATGATATGTTATGAGCTATGTTTAATGATATTTTATAAACTTTGTTTAATACAGTAGAACCCCGCTAATTCGCACCTTGTTAATCCGGATCGGTTTGGTCAATTTTTTTTTTCAAGTTTGAGAAGCGATTTGGCTAATTTCCATAACCTTAAGTTCTTTCATCGTCGTAATCTGAAAAAAAAAATCTGAAATCTTTTCGGGAAGAAGACCTTAAGCTTTCTTATTTAAACTACACCCAACAAACTACTTATGCTCCAGCGGATGCATGACCGTACGGCCCGTAAAAGGTATAGGAAACTGGCACAGCAAACATTTACAAACTTTTTTATTACAAAGTAAACATTTTTACTGTCTGTAAATAATTAATAAGTTAAACATAAAGGTGATTTTCTGTAAGGTATCTTTTATTTTATCTCGTTTTTTTTTTTCTAATTCTCCGGATAATCCGGATTTTCGTTAATCTGGATTGGGTCTGGTCCCAATTAATCCGAATTATCGGGGTTTTACTGTAATATGCTATGAACTATGTTTAATGATATGTTATGAACTCTGTTTAATGATATGTTATGAACTCTGTTTAATGATATGTTATGAACTTTAATGCGAAATGTTTATTGATAAGTGGTTTTTTTATAACATAGGGTAACACCCCCAGTAATTGGCACTTTAAGAATTGTCTTTAAACAGACTTCAATTTTCATTACAAAGAAATAAGATATTCACTTGGAAATATTTTTAAATCAAAGAATGCATATCTGTGCATCTATTTTGCCCACTAAAAGCAAAAACAATTGAAAAAGTATTTTTTAAAAAATATATTTATAAAAAGTTGCTGAAATCACCAGTAATTGGCACCTAGAGCACCAATGTATGACAACTTGTGATCCAGTAATTGGCACAAAATTATATTTTAAAAAAACTTTACATTTTGCATTGGGTTGAATCGCTTTAAATGAATTTACGGTAGATGAAGATGCTATATTTCAGGTTTTTGAGAGTAAGAAATCAGCATATTAGTCTGAAATGTGAACACTTTAAAACAATGAAATATATATACATTAATACCCATTAATTGTCATGCTGTCCCCAGTAATTGTCATATGAAGCTTTAATGGATTCCAATTACTGATAATATTTCATATTTTCAAATAAAAACAAATGATAATCAAAATTAGTTCATAACTTTAAAAGTACTTCCAAAATTAGTTGTTTAATTTCAAAATTTCTAGCGAATTCCTTGTAATTGGAATAGGTGCCAATTACTTGGAACTAGCAAAATTGAAGCACCATTAATTGGCATCTATCATTAATTCAGAAATCCAAATTTTTGTGTCGAAAATACTTTTACACAATTAAAGTTACCCTTTTTATCTAAACAAAACTATTGTCAATTAAAATTAAAAATATATTATAAATCATATAATAATGAATTGAAAATCATGCCTTCCTTAAACCAAAGAGGAAGCATTTGCAACAAAAATGGCTAATTTCATACAAGCCATAATTGTTTCTCTTTCCTAGGCACTATTGTCATTTAGTAGCATAAATCAAAGTTATAATCTTTAACGTAAATGAGCATATAACTGGTATATGGTCTTGCATTTTTAAAAGACTGGATATAAATCTTATTTTAGGACATGTTTGTAGGATGTGCCAATCACTGGTGCATGCCAATTACTGGGGATGTTACCCTATCGCCTGTAATAAAATTTGTGGTTTCAGATGATAAAAAAAAACTAAGAATATTGGATGTAGTCACTAAATATATTCAATTCATATAATAACTTGTCATGTCATTTTCATCCCTTGAAAAACTTTTTGTCTATGTAAAACTATTGCGCTTACTTTGATTTCTATATCTATCTTAATTATAACACGAATAACTTCAAATTTATTTTCTTAGTTATAAAGCTTGAAATTTAATACTTTTATTAGGCTTTTAAAATAAAATATTGTCAGATAAACTTGCGTGACAAGATTCATACTTTACTTTTCTGTAGAATGTTAAAGAGATTACATATTTACAAGAATCCTGTCATTGGCAACCGATCATTCTTATCAGCCTGAATAGGCTTTTTACATCCGACTTTTTAGAAGCTTTATTGCCCATTAAGAATTTTCCTTATGCCCGTTACATGAGAAAAGAAAGAAAAATATTGCAATGGAATGATATTTAACCACGGGGGATTTGTTGGTAATTAGTGGAATGCATTTAATTACATGGGATATTTTTATTCATAATAAGGGTATTAAGAAACTGACATGCCCAATATTGATTCTCAAGGTATATTTTACGTATTACGAATCACACTGGTGATTGATTGTCAATATTAAATTTACTCAGGTCTCGTAGAGTTCTCGAAGTTTTTGACAAATTTCATCACTTTTTAAAATATAAATCGCAATTAATATCTAATCGCAAATAATTATCGCAATCAGAATATTTTATTCTTTTAAAATAATTATAGAAACTTGATAAAAAATTTTGAAATTTTGCTGAAATTCTAGTTATTTTACATGCGACACATTTGTGATTACTGAACAATATATCCATAATCTATAATTATTCTGCGATAAAAATATATTTAAACAAGTTGCAAATTGCACGTGAAGCGTAGAAAATGAGGTGGTTCATACGATGATGATTTTTTAAAAATATCACTCTCTTATATCAATCTCATAAAATTGTAAATAGTTAATTACAATTAAAATGCGCAACAAATATATACTCCTTACTCTCTATACTCATTATGTAATGGAATACTTTTGTGTGGCCTTGTAAATCAATAACAAAAGTTCTTTGCTCAACAGATTATGCAAAATCTATATTGTAATATGTACTTCATGATGCATATCAATATTATTATGTTCGAATAAGTGTAATATTATTAAAATGCATTTGAAACTTTTTTCCATTGACTGTAATGTAACGGAGTACTTTTGATTGTCCCTGTATTTGATCTATGCATCCTATTTTCAAAAAAATTGAAATGACTTGACAAAATTATGTAATAAGTATGTAATTTAAATTTCAAACGAATGAAATGCATTTGCAACATTTTTCCCCATTGACCGTAATGTAACGGAATATTTTTGATCGTCCCTGTAATTGATCTATCCATCCGATTCTCATAAAATTTGAATTGATTCGACAAAATTATGTAATAATTATATATTTTGAATTTCAAACGATTCGGTTGGGTAGTTTTTTGCGTTGTTATATGTGGACGGACAGACAGACGGACAGACGGACGGACTGAACGACAACTATAGGTGCTACATATTTACATAACTACGAAAGCACATAAAAATGACTGAAATGTAACTAAAAACAATATTATGCTCGTGTAACTTGATATCTATGTTAATAAAGTGGATATATTCACATATTTGTATTCACAATTGGACAAAACATTTGTATAATTTATTTGTTCGTTTTTATTAAGGGTGTTTCTCTTTTTGTTACGAAAATTTGAGGATGTTTTTTCATTTTGTGTATTTAATAAGTGTGTAGATCGTTTACCTTATACGGATTCGTCATATTTCAATTATTAGTATTATTGTTGTTGTTGTTGTTGTTGTTGTTGTTGTTGTTTTGGATGATTATACACCACACGTACAAACACTAAATTACTTTACAAGAGAAAAACTTCTAATTCATGAACAAGAGATAAATAATACATATTTATTACGGATAAAAAAAATTTATTTTTTTTTTAAAATAAATGAAACGTAGCTAAAGAAAATAACTCTGACCTTTAACTTGAGCTCCATATTGAAAAAGGACTATTTCATTGACTACTGGATTAAAAAGAATATCCAAGGTTTATATTTCTTTCCTTGTTTTTTAATAAGTTTTTTCACTTTTTGAGTACAAATTTTTGAAATTGATTTTAGTTTGTGCATTTTACAAGTGCGCAGATCGTTAACCTAAAGAGGTTTCGTAATTCGAAAAATTCATAAATGTAATAAAAATAATAATAATAATCACTATTATTATTATGAATGTACATCAGCAGAAAGAAAATGGCTCGAAAATCGAAATTTAGAGTTTTAGGTCTATGTAGAGACATTTTCGAAAACGCACTCCAAAAAGCATGTCGGGAACAAATCTCAGAATAATGTTTAAAAAAATCATCTTGAAGTTATCTCAGAGTCATCTTTAAATCACGTTTTGAAAGCCTGGTGTCTATTTTCTCCAGAGATATTCAGCCGATTTCCTTACTTTTTTTCAAATAACTGTAATTTTTTTCTGTAGCTTATAAAACAGATAAGAATAATTTGATCATTTTTATCGTGCTTGTGAAAAAGCAGCAAAATATATATCTTTTCTTTCAAATGACTGTCATTTTGTCAATAATTAATTTATCAAGACAATTTAATTGCCCTTTCATATATTTTTGTTTAAATTTGGTTTCGACGAATGCGAAAGAAGAAAATGGACGCCCAATCGAAAGTTCAAAAAAGATGAGTCACCAAGTAGAATAAAGCTATTACAGGAATATTTAACAGGAATGTTTAATTAAATAATAAAGTTAAATTTCATTAAATATGATGCAAAATATATAAAGTAATATCCATATAATTAATTTGTTTCTGCGTGACATCTTTAGAGGGACTGACAATAAAACACTATTTTACAAGTCATCCTAAAGGTTGTAGAAAAAATGTCACCAGGAGGATTTACAAAACAGAAAATGCCTGCTTTATAGCATCTTTGATATATCCCTAAATTTTCTTCGCATCTTAACTCAAGTGGTTCTGGGTAAGATTTTTGGAAATGAAATTGGAGAAATTTGTTTTGATATGTTTACTTAACATTCGATATGCTTATTTATCATTTGAAGGTTTAAAAAAAAAAAATTACATTTTTATATTCCCTGAATTGTTGTCGTGGCTAATTAATGATTATTTTTCTAGAAGAAATAATATACCCAATTTAACAAGTTCTGTAAACCTAAAAATAAAGAATGAAAAACATTTCAACAAAATTCGATGAGTTCATGATAAATATCCTAAAATTGTGTTCATTTAGAGATAGGATATAACCTTGAATACAAATGTATTTTAATTAAATATGTTGGTCTTAAAAACAATTTTCTTCTTTGGGCATATTTGAAACGGTAGATGGGCATTAGGCCAGTCAAATTGTCAGAAAAACGAGCCGATAGATGCAAAAAATCTGCTAGAGGATTTTATGTTTTTAAAATGTTTATGGGGATACTAGTAAAAAGAATTAATGATTTTCCAACAAAATATCTCGAGTTTTGCCTGTATCTTAGAAACTATAAACTTTTTGTGTAACATACTGAGTTATAAAAATAAAAAGCATTAAATTCTCTAAATTTCTTTATTATATATACGTTTTTCTAAACCCATTATTAAGCGCGCTATAGTTTTTGAAAATGTCACATTTTTTTTAACTTTAAAAAAGTGACCTATTTTTCGCCTCCCATCTCAAAAAACTTTTTTTCTTCATTAACAATGAAAATTAAATATATTTATTGATGGATGAGAAATGAAAATTTTAAAAAAGGCAGGCAGAAGAAGCACAACTTCTAGAAACACTATAAGAAAAACAATTACAAAGGGAGGGAGAACCGAGGATAAAAAAGGGAATGCAGATGGAAGATTGCGGCCATGTGACGATCCCGAGCCGCTTTCATTCAGATGCAAATGTTCTTTTTTAAAGATATAGTTTTCTAATATGCTGTTATTCAGTTTGTTGCATCTCTTCTCCTTCAGTAATGAAAATGAGTGAGCTCAACACAAAATTGTGTTTCATTTGCCAAACGGCTTCAAATAGTGATACTCCCGTTGTGAGCCAGAAAGGATTTGCCAAGCTCCTTAAACATAGCGTTAGAGGTCTGCACGGGCCCGGGCTTGGCCCGTGGCCTGAACCCGGCCCGGCCCGGCGGAATCTTTTCGAATTTTCTAACGGGCCGGGCCGGGCCGGCAAAAAAATTGAACGGGCCAGACGGGCCGGGCCGGGCCGATAAAAAAAAATTTGTGGCCATACTAGTTTGACAGCATCAATTTAAAAATGCACAGTGTATTGGCATCGGAGAATTACATTATGTGTAACCCGTTTTAATATTTTTTTAGCTAACTCATGCTGGTCCGAGATCACGCTTGCATTATTTTTCTACATATAGACTGGCCGGACCGGTAATAGACTTAATTATTGGCAGAAAACATGATTTGTATAATTATTAACAGCGATAAAGAACTTGTGTTAGCTTAGTCTTCGGATATATACTTCTTGATGATTTTTAAATTAATTTCTCAATAATGTGAAAGTTTGACACATTTTCTGATTAATTTTAAATTGTAAAAGTATAAAAGCGATAAGCCTAACTATTGAAGGGATTTGGAATCGAATAGCGTTTTTCATTTTTGGTAAATAAAATACTTCTATAACCTTGTTGAGATATAATAGTTTCGCAAATGATTACAGGTTTTTCTCCCTTTCCTTACTGTTGCTTCCGGAAATTCTATTCAAAACACTAATTATGACAGTATTTTATTTGTTTGCAGTATTCTTAAATTGCTTGTATCAAAAAATGGATAACGCCATTCGATTATATAGTTTCTGAATAAAGATATCTGCTAATCTTATGCGTTTCTGAGAAAAAAAATGAATTGAGAAATGTATCAGAAAGGAGCTTCTTTGAATTTAAGAATGAATTTGGATTTGAAATCTATAATAAAATGATATAGAAATATATTTATAAATCTTCTTTTATTAAAATGCTTCAGAATTAACGATGTTTTTAGCTTTCTTTCTTTTTTCTTTTATTCTAAGCCATATTAATTTTTCAAAGAATCTTTATTCGAATGTTGAAAGCCTAAGAATCTAAGTAATCATTAATGTTGTTAATGTGTATTTGCTGTAAAATATACTGTAAAATCATTCCATAGATATGTGTATACAATATTCTTTAAAAAAATCTTGATTATATGATAAAAATTAAGTATTCTTTAAAGGAATCTTAGTTATAAGATAAAAATCTGAATTTTTTAGAAATCGTAGAAATTGTAACGGGCCAAAACGGGCCGGGCCTGTTTTCGCTGATTTTTGTACGGGCCGGGCCGAACTTTTGTGTCTTACAACGGGCCGGGCCGGGCCGAAATAACTTTCGTACGGGCCGGGCCGAAATAACTTTCGTACGGGCCGGGCCGGGCCCGGGCCTGGAAATTCCGGCCCGTGCAGACCTCTACATAGCGTCCAGCGTCAAAGTAACATTCATTAGTTTTTTCAAAAGTAGCAAGGAAGTTAGAATACACGGTAAATGACAAAAAACATATGTGAATGAGATAATGATAACAGCATATGTTCATCGGGGTGAAGATTCTATACAGACTATAGTGTGACCCTCAGATGGATCATTTCTTTCAAGTTTGAAGATAATTGCTTCTTGTGTGGAGAAGATAATCCTCGTGACTTCAACGAAAAAATAAAGCCCTACGCAAACAGAAATTTTATTCACAGAGTAATAAAGGTAGAAGCAAAAATTACATTTTTCGAAAGCTGCAGAAAAGCATGGGGATGAATGATCCCAGAAAATAATTGAACGTATTCAACATGAATCTGACTTGCAGATGCATAATATCATAGTTTTTGTCGTTTGTAAAACTAGATCAAACTGTAACAAGTGGAGAGAAGAGAGGGCGTTGAGCTGCATCATCTGTTGACAAAGCCAATGACAGAAACAAGCGCCGCTTCATTTCATCGCTTAAAACAAATTAAGAATTTCAAAATCCCCATAAACATTTTAAAAACATAAAACCTTCTAGCAGAATTTTTGCATCTATTTATGTCAATTTGACTGGCCTACATACTATTTTTTGAATGTTGAAAATACCATAGCCAAATTCCATAAAAAAACTGTTTACATAAATCACTTAACAAGTTATTTGACAGTTCCTAATATTTTTTTAAGTTAAATCCATTTGCTGGACTCTTTAGGGTAAACTAGTAGCCCAAAAGTTATATCTACTCTAGATTTGTCGCAATTTTCTTTTTCGATATCAATTTGGAGAAAATTTCGCTTTCGAGCTTCAGTTACATACATATTTATTTATAAATTATATTCAATTGCTAAATAATAATAATAATATTTTTTTTATAAAAAACTATACAGAAAACAATTTATACAATAAAAAAGAAGAAAATTAAAGTAAAAAACAATTTATTAGTAAAGTAAAACAATAGTCAGTTTACCATGAACGGCGAAATAACGCCATTGCGGCGTCAATGATTTACCTCGATGGGCTTATGGCATCATTGCAAATTTACTGTCTCATCTGAAATGTCGGTTTAAAGCAATTCGTACAATCAATTTAAAGATTGATAAAAGTAATTAGGATTCAATAGGTAGTCTTTATTTACACAATCGGCGACTAAAATTTACTTACTTAGCAAGTTTGTTAGCAATTTTGAAATGGAATTTCTTTCTACTTGTCTTCATAATTAAACTATAAAAAGTATTCTTATTTTCTTCATTAGTGTTTGTTACAATTCCAAATTCAGAAAATTATTTTATTAACACATTGTTTATTTTTCATGATAAAAATATTATAAAACGGGCTTTCTGCATGTCCTCTCGATGAAAAGTCAGCAAAACCAAAATTTTTTCTGATTCATCATTAAAAAGGTAAAATCATTATTTGAAAGCAAAATTTGCTTAAAAAATGTTTTAAAAACAAAATCTCAAATAATAAAGGAAATTTTAATTTAATAATATTTTTATGCATTAATATAAATTGATAATATTAACCTTTCGCCGGGCACGCAAATTTTCATCACATGAGCGCGCTGTAAATTATACAAGAGGTGAAAAAAATCAATTATTTCTGATTTATTTTAATTTTATAAATAACTTATGTGATATTTGAAAGTTAAATTATCTCTGATCACAATTTTTGAAAGTATTTTGCAATGCACTCATTTTGTTATAACATATAAATGCAAAAGTTTAGATATTTAAAAAGCTATTTACTACTACAATCACAAAGAATAAAAACTATGAATGAATAACTGAACAATAATTAAGTAATTTCGGATTAATAGAGTTAACCCTATATTTAATCTATATCAGTCGCTTCACATATCAAGCCTAAAGGTTTTAAGAGTAAGGCTTTTTTAAGGCTGTTTGCAGATAAACCTCATTCCATGCACTGTTAATAGATTGAAATGACAGGCCAAGCTAATTGCGCAACCTGAAATACCTATAACATTCAGAAACTGAGTAAAAAAATCCAATAAACGAATGCGAATGGTTAGTAACACCCTCTGCTGCTTGAATTTTGTTTTAATGAAAAAATGTGAATGTTGTACTTTTTACAACGGCGCGCCCGACGGAAGGTTAAATTCATGTTTTCGAAAAATAGCTTAATTTTCTTCATTTGTTATTTAAAAATATTTGTTGGAAATTTCCTTTTTAAAAGAGAAATGTTTTAGTTAGTACACATGTTGAAAAAAAAAAGCATTAGCTTACATAAAAATAGATTAAGTGATGAAAGACTTTTAAAAATAATTAATTTAGCAAACGGAATTCATTTACTAGAAAACCTTTCATTAATATCGCATTACGTACATCAGTCATTTTACGCTGATACTACTATAAATAAAATGATTATCTTAAATTAGGTCTTCTTAGTAACAAGATGAATCAGTGATAAAAGTATCAAGTAACTATGATTTTTTTTTCATTTCATAAATGCAAAAAATGATGATCTAAACAGCCTGAAGAAAAATGATGAAATCTTAAGCTGTCTAAATACATACATAAATCGAGCGTACTTAAATTGTTAAGGAAACATATTTTTAGGGTTTCACATCAATTTCAGAAATAGCCAAAAAGGCATTTTATAAAAGTCCAATTTTAAAAATAAATAGACGAAATTTTTAGTATACTGCGGTGCAAAATGTTTGGAACGATCATGTAATTGTCCAAATAAAAAAAGTAATTATATTAATCCTAATATAAACCATAAACATTTATTGTATCATACTAAATACCCAGTATAAACATAAAGAAAACATTCTAAAATAATATAATATGTTGCATTTTTAATTCAGATGCAGTAGGAGCAAAATGATAAGAACGAAACAGATTTTTCTGAATTACAGAAATATTTTATATAACAAATATTATATATTTTGTGCTCTATAATATCCCAAACATTGTTCATGGGATTTTGGGATTCCATTGTTCATGGGATGTTCAGGGGAAACATTTTTCGTGTTTTTTACTGAGTGCATCTCGGCAATGCCTTGTCGCAAATTTCGTAAAAGTCAGTAATTTTTTCACTCAGTTTCAACAAATGGCATTCTAACATGCGAATAGATGTATGCCATGTTTATCCATCTACAAAAGCAATTATGAGCTTCTCTACCGATGGAAAAATAATCCAAACAATTTGGAAGTTTCCATATATTTGACGCGTGAAAAATACGTCTTGTTCATTTTGAAAGGCATGCAAATATGGATGAATACCTTCTGGAATGTCGAAATTAAACTTATACTCTCAGCACCGAAGATAATTTTAAACCAATTTGTTCGCTGCTTCAGGTGTTCTTCTGCAAACAGAAAGCGGATTTTTTTATTGTCAAATGTTATACGAGAACATCAATTCGATTTTACATTTTAAAGAACTCACGCCATTATTATTGTTCTTCGTATGATCGATACTGACGCTTGCGTCTTTATCTGGCTTTCAAATATCTTCGTTGTCATTATTTTACTGGGAACCGTGCAAATAAATCGATTTTCGGATAGTTTTGAGTAGATTTTTGACCTCTCTGTTAATTTTGTAGCTACATAAATAGTTGGATTCTACAAGAAATCAAAAATGACACTCTATGAAAGTTTAATTTCATCAGCAAATTTTCAAAACTACATTTCAATGTAGTTCTAAGTTAGAATTTGCTCTCTTTCGAAGTCACAAAGTATTTTGATTCACCCTGTAGCCCAAATGCTTTGCGAACTAAGCGAATGTGCTCAGAAAATCTTTTAAATGCGTTTTTAAATAATATGTGAAAGTATCCAAAAATTACGTTCCGCAGTTTTAGAAATAACGACCGAGTTCTTATTATTTTGCTTCTGTGTAAATTTAGCAAAATACATATTTTAAAAATTAAAAAATCTATATATGCAAGTTTTGTAAATGATTAATTTAATATTGACTATCATACCACATATTTAATTTTAACACAAGGGTTTCCGCATTTGCGTAGCAAACGCAAACTGATTTCTTTTGTTTTTGTATCGTTCCTATAATTTTGCACCCCGCTATAGAAAATAATAAGACTGTTTGCGATTAACATATGTAAAGAATTGTCACTGTTATCCAATGTTTAACTTTTAAATAGTTTCCTCTAAAGTTCATTGACAATGGTTTGAACAGCTGTCAAAGATGTATCAAAGTGTGTATTTATAAAAATAATACTCAGTTATGTGCAGACTGTTTCCGCTTTTTATTATTAAATTGGGATTTTGAGCGTTTTTTAATGATCTGGGGTTTTAAGAACTACCTTTTTTTAAAGAAATGAATTTGTTTTAAAGTTGAGATACAAGTTCAGATTTGTATTTTTGACGCTTCCAGACATCGAATCATGTTAATCATTTTTGATTTCAACAGCTATATTTTTTAAATAAATGCTTTCTAAATTATATGTTATAAAAAATTATTCTTTTCCGATGTACGTGGTAAGCATTTGATCAATGATTAAGATAAAATATGTGACCGGGGGGGGGGTAAATAAAATATAAAAATCATACACATAAACACATAAATATAGATTGAAATTTCTCATATTGTTTAGTGTTACTAAGTAAAGTTCGTTTTAAAGTTTTGTAACATCAAAGTTGTTTCGACATTGAAAATGCTGCTTATCATGCGAAAATCTCCAACAGAAATAATAAAAATACATGCACCTTTAATATGCATAAAAATATTTTAATTAAAAATAACAATATCCCTTTTTACTGAGAGCCTTATGAATATGTAACAACAATGTGTCTATTATCTACGTTTATGTTAATCTAAGCGTTTTGTGTTTAAAGAGATAACGTAACAAACGTGAAATTTAATTAAACATTATTTTTTCTTTTATTTTTTTTTCGCCAATTATAGTATCATACTTAAATATTAAAGAATAAAAATTTTAACTAATTCGAAATATGTTCATATTTTAGAATTTGGAAATAAAAAATATTTCTTGTGAAAATATATATGAATAAACTCAAACGAAGAAAATTATTAATTTACAGAATTTTTTTTGTTTGGGAGCAAAAATAAAATAATGTATATCGCGATTCGATTCATGTTTTAATTAACATATTTAATATGTCATCTCATAAAGTGCCTGTAAAAAATATGAATATAAAGTAAATTCATGATAAAATACTAACTTTACATAAACTTTGTTTTCACAGTAAAAGGAAGGATAACAAGCTAACTTGGTACAACATTTTGTCTTAAACGAAAACTAAATCTTTCGTACATTTTCTAACCTTTATAAAATTTACTTAATATTTTACTTGTATTTTTATTCTTTTCTTTGTTTGATAATATTATTTTCTTCTTTCTTGTAATATAAGTGTTTTATTCTAATCTCTTAAATGCCATATATATATAATAAATATTGGTTATTTAAATATAATTTCACATAAGAAAATATTGCATTTTAATAAAGCAGAATTCTTAGTATTAAGTTGCGTTTCATTTAAATGAAACGATATGGAAAATCAAACATAGTCAATAATTTCAATATAGCAATTGTGATAGCTTATTGAATAATTTATAAAAACTTACAAAAGTATTTTTAAAGCATTGTATTTTATCACATACTGACAAAATATTTTAAATCACCATTTATCCGGTTTAATAATGTAACGATTACGTAATTCCTATAATTTAATCGCACAGCAAAAATATTGCTTGAGAATTCATAATTCAACCTAATGCTAGAACCCACTTTGGTAATAATAATATCAATAGAAATTGATTTTAGAATGCATTATTTTTAAGTAAATATCTCCATGTAAATATCTAAAAATTTTGCAAAGATTCATCAAAATTAATCTAAACATTTTTATAAAACATCTATATTAGTATAAAATAATTGTATATTTATTTCAAATATATTTTATCATATCAAAAAAATCAAATTTCTATATCCTTTTTTTGAAAGAGAGGAAAAGCATAGTATCAATGTTTATAAATCAGCAAAAGTGAGGTTATTAATGCAAGTTGTTCCTTTGTTGAAGTAAAAAAATAAGTAAAATCGTTTCACGAATTTAAATATATATATATGTGAAGTAAAAATAATGACGCCTATAAAAAACAACTTTTTAAAAGGATAAATCTCACGGGAAATATTTTTAATCTTTACATTGTTAATCTATGCACCAATAACATGCATTCCTCCATTACTGGACAACATCCAACATCCATGTTATGTTATATATTTGTATTTAAAACGTTTCTGTCTGTAATTTATCTTGTAATGTTTATTCACCACTTAGAAATAGTTTCAACCTGTTCCAATTAATTTTGTCTATTATCGAAGAAAATTCAATCAACGAATTGTGTTTACATAAATACTAGTACTTATCACGCTAACTGAACTTTAGTTTACTTTCTGCGAATTTGTTATATGGTTATTTAAAACTGCGATATATTTAAGAACTTCATATAACATTTATTCATCTTAAAACAAACAAATGCATTATATGTATTTGAATATGATGTAAAATTAAGTTGTTGCAATACCAATCTTTTAAAATATATACAATAAACTTAATACATTAAATCGAAATAAAAAAAAATTGATATTCCCAATATTTATTTAAATTTTTAATAATTGTTTTATTTACTTAAATTTTTAATGTTTAGTCTCACATTATAGTATAATAAACAGGCTAAAAAATGATATTTGAATTTATAATTCAATCATCTGGAGTTGATTTAAAAATAAAATCTGTGACCCATAATATGACACTTTTACTTCTTTAGTTAAAGAAAACGATCATTAGTGAAATCAGGAATAAAGTGGTGTCTTAGACAATAAGAAAAAATGGCGAGATTTTTAATAATTATACTTTTTGTTTTAATTGAAAAATGCTTTTAATAATAATTACCCTCAAACACTAAGAAAAGGTAAAACTAATAAATATAATTATATTATAATATTATGATATAAAACTAATAATATAATTCAATAAAGATATAAACTTGTTACATTACTCTCAATTGATCCTCAAACTATATTATTTAAAAGCGAAGTTTGTAAATGAAATTGTAAAAAAAAATATTTGTATATGCATACATTTTCTGTTTAAACAAATAAATATGATTCAAATTTAAAAATTATTATACCTATTCTTACGAAATTTTGCTATGATGCAGAATTTCATAAACTTTTATAATCATATAAAATATAATAGGCTAGCTATGTTTAATATGTGCATTACATTCTGGTATGGGAAGTTGTTGCAGCTACTTACAAGGTTTGGCTATAACGCACTACAAATAGTGAAGCTATAGTAAGGTACCCTGGGGTAATGACGCCAGGCGGGGTAATAACGCCAAGTGCTTATATTTTGCATAATTATAAAATAATCAGGTAAATGACACCCAATATTCTGCGCAAAAGGGCTTTGAGTCATATAAATCGCAAAAAACAGCTTCAAGTTAATTTGTTTCATTTTTAGGTCTTATTGTTTTTACAAGCAACTAAAATTAACGCTTGATCTAAAATTTGCGAGATACGTTTTGTAATGTGAAGACTATTTTTTTATCCGGAAATACTTTGTTAATTACATCAATTTGTAGTACATTTCATGGACTTTCAAAATGTTGTTGAAGATTTTGGATATCTTCTCGAGATAATTTGTAATTTAAAATGTACTGCGCAATAACTATATCGGGGTAATAACGCCAATCCTTGACATTAATACCCCGGATGATTCCCTACAGTGGCCGAGCTACATCCTAAATACTGATTCAAATAAACACAGTTAAAACTGCGCAATGTTTCTCATATTTCTATTTAAGCGGTCCTTTTTTAAGCAAAAAGAAGCTCACGGTCTGATATTCTTTTGCCTCATCCCCCCCCCCTCCCACACCACACCTTTATTTTTCTTACACTTTCACAAAAAATTGAACATTTTCTATAGCTTAGAATGCAATTTGTCAATTTCTAAGTTTGTAGAGTTTGTATTTTTAGAATTGGGCTATCTACATGCAATTATTTCATCTTATTTCATAGTTGTGTTTGCATGGCGTTATTACCCATATAGGTGGGTAATAACGCCAAATAGCATTGGTCAAGAAAAAACGCCATTACATTTTATGAATACATATCTGTTAAATTATATTATTTTATATAGATAGTCAATGACTTGCTGTATCAGATCCTATATTTGTTTGAAAAATACAATCTAAAACTAAGCCGTGAAAATTGGTAGAACCTTAACTTGGCGTTATTACCCCAGGGTACCATAGTTTCTACTTTTAACAGTATGTTTTACTGTAGAACGACAAATGTTAAAGAAAGCATTGTCTAAGAATAGCGTGAAGTAAAAAATCAATAGTTTGATGCGAAAATAAACACTAAATTTAACGCTACCTCAAGAGGAAAAGTGTGATATTCTACAGTAACATTCTACCCAGTAACTTGCTTCTCTGGCAAAAACTTTGTTCTTTTCAACAATTTGCAAATGTCAGTGAGAACTATAACAGCGTATCGTAAATCACATATTTTTCCAATTAACATTTTCTGGGGAAGATCTGCCAACTTACAAAATTAATTAGTTTTCTTGCAGACAACACTTGTATACTTATTCTTATTATGTCTGCGCGTCTTCATTTTGGGTTCTTATTATCTGGATTTGATTTATTTATATACTTTTTTTATTGTTTCTATTTCATTTAGAGTTCTTCAGCACTCTTTTCTGTAATTATCTAAATTATAAAAAAAGATAGTCCTACATAGTTAACTTATAACAGATCCACATCCTTAAAATATAAAGAGTGTACTGAACAAGTAAATAAACAAATGTATTCATAAATACATGCCAACGGATATTTTCTATCCAATGTGTAAATAAAATGTATACGTATAGAATTTTTCATAAATATACTAGGCACAAGAATAGCCCATCATCACATGACTTTGTTATATTACAGTTCTCTTTCAGTACCTCCGAAAAAATAAGCTGCAGTTTATTTGCATTTTTACTTTTATTACATATATTGTATAACAAAACATTGTAATAATCTTAGCAACAGGAATATTGGGAAGAATGGTACATTGTTACATTTTTATGTTTCATGATCTTGTTTTCGCTATTTTTAAAATGATTCCGTATATAATTGTGTATGAATGTGTGTATGCTAAGATTTCCTCGTGTTTTCAGATTACGAATGTTCAACTTTTTTTTTAATTTGGATGTAAGCTTCCTTTTATTTTACAAATGTCTATTTAAAATCCCATTATTCTCCAATATGGTTTGAAATTTTTCAGAAATCAGTTCTGTAGCTTTTTAGCAACGGAATCATAATATAAATTTGATTATGCATATATAAGATAAGAAATTTGCAAAAGAATTTTTTTCAATAAGACGTAAGTTAACATACGGCTGCAACACATAAGGTAACGTACTGAAGATAAATTGAAAAAAGTACTTTCTTGTATTTTATCCTTCTTAATTTCATATTGCCACATGTTATATCGCGTATAGTATTTTTTGCCAAACGTAATATAACGAAGTGTCACTGAGATTTTTTTATCCATGTCTTTAATTTCAACTGAAAATTTAAATTTTGGCAAAATACGAATTTATACAAGTAGTGAGTATTTTTGAAAAATAGTTTGTAGTCGCTAATTAAAAAAATATTTGTAGTTGCAGTTAAATACCTTTCCGACGCGGTTCAGAAAGGAAAAACGGAACATTAATTGAAATGCCGTGTTACCTGCTATTAAATCTAAGTCAGAACAAAACTTTTGAGGCCGAGCTTTAGGTATACCATTTGTATATTTATTAATTAGACTCCCCAAAAAATTACAAAATTTCCACCATACCAGTTATGGACAAATAAAGTGCCGTATTTAGCAACCATTAAAAAGTTTTAGCTGTAAAGCCTATTCATATTTCGATAAATCTCAAAGAGCTAAACTTGAAGATAAAGCTATTAAAGAAAATATTTCGTCTATGGCAATAGGTCAAAGTTTTCCCAAATCAGTATAGGAAATAATAAAATTATGCGAGCAGAAACAGTAAAATTTATTGAAAATTCAAATTCAAACAAAACACCAAATATTCATTTAAAAAATGAAACTTAAGCTCAGGAACAACACGAAAAAGAAGGGGAAATATTTTCGGATATTTTTTTTTAATATTCAGGGACATAAACAATCATTTAATTAAGAAGTAATAGTAAATGGACCCGCCAGATTGAAGAGAATGGACTGGATCATTCTGCCTGATAGATTCGCATATATTATTAAATTAATTAGAAAAATGGGACCTATAAAATAGAAGGCTATGCAGAATATTAGCAATTCTTACAACATAAATAAATGATACGAAACAACTAATGAAGGAATTATTTCATTAAGAAACAAGAAAAATGGAAACTTATAGATCCACAACCTAGAGTAAAAGTAATAAAAGTTAAATGAATTACCACAGTCAAATATAATTATACAAATGTATTATATGGAAAAACCGATAAATATTAAAGCGACCGATTGCAAAATGTTTTACTCAAAATATAAAAACTTATTATTACGACACACTCACACCAGTCGCAGCATGTACAACATTAAGAAATTTTATAGCATTTAAAACATACAAAAATTTTGAATGTAAATCATCTGACCCTAATAATAACCTGTTTCTTCTATACGAAAATTTGACAAAGGGCTTTATATGTCATAACTACAAAAAAATTATAAACTGATAAAACTTATCTGTGAACTAAAACAAGTCGCAAGAGCGTGGACCATTAAGAGGCCACTAGACTCGCTCAATAAAACCCGGATGATACACTGTTAAAAATCTTGTCCTAGTTTGAATCGAATTTTGGTGCTCAATAGTTGCCACTGTAAAATGGTGAAATCTTGAATCAATATTTGTATCTAAAATTGAAGCATAGTTCCAATAGTTAGAACGGGGTTGAAACAGGAAGCGCCAAGTGTTGGTAACAGTTTTCATTATCTTATGGTGGCAACTACTGAGCACGAAAATTTGGTTCAAACTAGAGCAAATTTTTTAATAGTGTAATGTTATGTCTATGGGCGCGTTATTTTCAAATATCTTGCTCAAATTTAAATATTTTCACCTCTTTTGGGGGTAAAATAGCTGAGGACAATCTACAACCAAGCTAGTTTTTACTTTTTCGATTTTAGTTTCGGATTTTTTTTTTTTAATTACTTTAACTTTCGGAACCTGATGAAACCGATTGTGAAATTGAAACTATCATAATATTTTAAAAATATAACCAAAATCGAAAAAGTAAAACCTAGCCCGGTTGTAGATCGTCCTAAGCTGTTCTATACAGAAAAAATTCCTTTAAAAATGCTAAAATTTGATCGAGATATTTTTAAATTACGCCCCAGTAGACTTAGCATTTTCATCCAGGTTTTCTCTTAATATAGGAGAAAATTATCGTAAACTTGGTTTCCTGCAAAGAACTGAAGATATTTGTCTCTTTACGTGAAAGATAAAATATTGTATAATTTATATTATTGTTTTTGTTGGTGATTTATTAATTTCAAAAAATTGTAAGGAAATAAATGAAACAATAAAGCAACATAGTAAAAAATATGATGTCAAAAATTTACGACTTGAAAATTATTATTTGGGTATAGATATAAAAAGCGGTAAAGAAGGAAAATCCGCGTTCTATCAATGAAACAAGATAAGAGATGTGATAGAAAAATTTTATTTAAGGGACGCAAAATTCTGTGATACTCCAATGGAACACGTTTTATAAACATAAATGAAGAAGAACCTTTACTAACACATAATAGTAGGGGAAAGTCAGATAAAACCGGGACCCTAATGCTTCTCTTTTATTTTACCACGCTTTTATTAACTTCACCTGTTTGTATGTGAGTTTGTCAGTTTGTAACTCTTCTTATTTTATGTATGTTCACAGATTATTCCGAAACCATGCAACCGGTTAAATTGGTTTTGGTGTTAAATGAAAGACGATGCTCTCGAATTGGTACCACTTCAGTTTCATCGAAATTGGTTCAGTACCTTTTCAGTAATTAGGCTAAAACTAATAAAATTAGTGATTTTTCGCTAATTAAATGTGTTGAATACGATCACTGAATGGAGTGTAGACAGCATGGCCGAGCGGTCTAAGGCGCCGGATTGAAGCTCTGTTTTTGGAAAGAGATTATGGGTTCGAACCCCACTCCTGACATTATTTACGTCTATGTAAAAATAAAAAAAAAATCCGTATTACAATTTTTATTTTTAACCGGCTTCAGAAAAGGAAGAGGAAGTTATCAATTCGACGCGTATGTATTTTTTTTCTATGTATGTTCAACAATTACTCTGAAACTATCCAACCGATTAAATTGGTTTTTGTATTAAATATAAATATAGTTTAAAAAAACTAAAAACCACGCTTTTAAAGTAATCAAACTAAAAAGTGAAAAATAAATATAGTTTTAAAAAAACTAAAAACACGCTTTTTAAGTATATGAAACTAAAAAGTAAAAAATAATTCGTACTATAAGCTGAAAACGAAAATAGATGAAAAATACTATATTACTATAAAATCATTGTTATTATAGATATCAATTAATAAGCAATAAATAAAATTATCGTGGAAAAAAAGCGTGGGGTGCTTCTTAAGAACTGATAGATGGAGCATGGTAGATGGAGCACCCCACGCTTTTTTTCAACGATAATTTTATTTATTGCTTATTAATTGATTTCTATAATAACAATGATTTTATAGTAATATAGTATTTTTCATCTATTTTCGTTTTCAGCTTATAGTACGAATTATTTTTCATTTTTTAGTTTGATATACTTTAAAAACGTGTTTTTTAGTTTTTTTAAACTATATTTATTATTATTGTGCACAATGTGAACAAATCAGTCAAAATTTGTATTGAAACGATAAATTGATTCCTTGCGAAGAAAAAAATCATTCATTCAGTCGGAAAAAATAGCATTGAGACCATAACAATATGTCTTTAGAAGTGTGCAATGTTCCGGTTTGGTCCGACTAAGCCATTTTGATGAAATGCTACTCTAGCGTTGTTCGGATAACTCGTAGACACCAATACAAAACGTGAAAATAACAAGCAAATAATGGACAATCATACGTTATACTTGCACTGAAAAAAATATGACTATTTTGCTGCATCGTCAACCCCCCGCTTTTATAGACTATCACTCTTTTGGTCAATGAGGATGCTCCAAGATAGCCTGAAGTAGTTGTTTTCTCTAGTGACGATGCAGCAAAAGAGTCATATTTTTTACAGTGTACCTAAACTCAATCCTTAGGTATTTAGGATTTGTAACGTAATATTGCAGACGTCGAATTTTTAACTTTTTCACGTAGAATCTTTGAAAAATCACCGCTGCGAAATCAATTCGTTTACATGACTTCAGCTTACTGAGAGCTGGCATGCCGCTAGTTTACAAGTAATTTCAGTATTTTCCGCTAGAAACTGCCACAAATAAAGCCATAAAGCCTGGTTCCCAGTTTTATCCACCTACCCGGTTTTATCCAGCTGCCCCCTAAATATGGATAAGCTTTTGTGCATTGATTTTATGGAAAACTACATTAAGCAAATCGGATATTTCAGCGATTAACATAGGGGTAAAAATCCTCCATCGAAGAAACTAAAAAAACAGAGAAAAAGATTTGAAAGTAAAGAGAACTGTTAAATATTTAAAAACTATAGAGTATAACAGATAAACACATCGTCAAGAATCAGTTCAGTGCTGTACAATGCTTAATTATATTTTGCAGAATTCATTCATTTATTCATTTATTCATTTATAACTGTACAAATCCGCTTCAACAATTTCCTATGTTAACAGCTGACATTGATATTTCTTAATTTGAAGAATTATTTATTTAATTACAGATTTTAGTTTTGCAAATAGAGAAAATATAATAATTAAATACGCGTAGCAAGATGAAATACAGGCTTTATGAACAAATCTGTATATTAAATTAAAGTATTAATAAATACAAGTTGAAACATTACATTTATATCAGTTGCATCTATAGTAGCATTTAAAATCTACATCTTATTTATTTTAAAATATCAGATCAAAAAGGGAAAAAAAATCATCAAAAGTGTTTAATGTTATTTGTTTTTCTTTAGATAATCACGTGATCCTCATATGCATCAGTTGTGACGTAGACACTATTGGAACTGTTAAGTGAATAATAATATTGTATTACTTTAAATGATGTCTTTTATGTTGGATGTTACAATGTTTAACTATCATTGAATGATTTACTATCTCATTAAATTCTTTTGCGATTCGACATGTCTATGGCGAAAATAATCATGAAGTGAAGTTTTGAAGTTTTTAAACATGTGACGTTTTTAAGTAGATTGGGTGATTTATTAATCATTTGAGGATAATTACATATTTTCAACAATTTTCGCATAAGCCGCAATATTTTAAGCATGTCTAAATTATAAAAGAAAAGTAAATATTTAAAAAAACAGTGATTATCTAATCGTTCAGATGCTTGTACTGCAATTTTTATTGCTATTAAATATGAATAGAAAATAACTTAATGCACAAAAATGAGATTTTTACAAAGTTTACATCTATACTCATTTATTATCAAAAAACAGAATGGAATACTTTAGACGAAAGAAAATTAACAATTCGTATAACTTCATATTTTGTAAATTTTGAACAGGTATACTTATTTTGCAATCGTGTCACATAAATAAAGAATGTTTTCAGCTAAAATGTTTCCAAAGAAACGTGACTGGGTTTTTAAATGTGTACTAAGATTTCAAATAAACATCTACTGAACTTTGGAATACTGCTATTTAATGTGAAATATGATTTATATTTACAGATTGAGGGTGATTTTTTTTCTTCTGATTTGAGAAAACATGAACTGTAGTAATCGTTAAAATATAAGATGTGGATTTGCTGCAACATTTATTTGAAATACTCCAAATAACAAATTTAAAATAATACGAAATATTTCAATAAAACTAACAAATTTTTATATGAAGATGATTTTTATTAGAATTTATAAATTATATTTTACTTACATTTGTTTCTATACGTATATCACTTTCTGTAGGTAGTTGTCCAAATGTATAGGATTACCGCGTTTCAAAGAATATCCAAAGTCGGAAATTCTTCAACGCCAGTATTTTCTTACAAGAAACACTCATATTCTGACTAAAACATTCCATGAATCGTGTAAACTCTAATATATCTTTTATTCAATGACTCGGTATCTTCATAATTTAGTGTTTTATCCGGATTTTCGTGCACTATTTTATTTAATAAGGAAAAAGAGAGTCACGTTATATAGCACAAATGAATGTGTATAAAAAGTGTATAGAGCTATTTTAGGTCTTCTACAGCTCCTTCATCAGTGCTAAATTAGAAATTAAAAGCTAAAGCATAGCGAACCAGGGAGGCATACCTAACAGCTCAACCGTCAAAGGCCTGCCGTGTACATCGCAGAAGAACAGCGAAGTTAAGCATTCATGCGCATACGAGAGGACCAATTAGAAGTAGTGTCACTCTGGATAAGACTAAGCAGAAAGAAAAAAAAACTGGAGAGAGGAAAAATAAGTTAAAAAATAAAAGCTATAATAAATAGTGTACTGGGTAAATTGTTAACTAAATTGCTAGAATTCATCCATGTACACCGAAGAGCCATTGTGTTTTGACCAACCTAAATTCCTCATGAAGATGTGCACTGCTTTTCACCTAAATATTCTCTAAATAGTGTTTGAAATTTATATTTTTGCTAAAATATTTTTAAAATATAAATGGCTGTTAAGAAAAAAACTAATTAAAATTAATTTTGCCAATATATGTTTATATATATATATTGATGAATACTTTTGTAAATACCACATTCAAATTAATATACTACTGGCCATTAAAATTGCTACAAAATGAAGGCAACATGCCACAGACGTGAAATTTAAACGACAGGAAGAATATGCTGTGATATGCAATTAATTAGTTTTTCATCTCATTCTGACAAAGCAGGTTCCGGTAGCGACACCTACAGTGTGTTTAAATGAGGAAATCGTTCAGCCGGTATCTCACACAGAAATTGCATTTAAGCATTGTTGCCTGGTGAAAAATTGTTGTGATACCTCGTGTAAGAAGAATAAAAGCGTACCAGCATGTTTATGACCTTGGTAAAGCTCGAATTGTAGCCTACTGGGATTACGGTCTATTGTATCGCAATATTGCTGCTAGCGTTGGTCGAGATCCAATGACTGTTCGCAGAATATGGAATCAGGGAATTTAGGACGGAACGCCGTACGGGATCTCAACGGCCCCCTATAACTAGAAGCCGAGAAGACAGACATATTATTCGTATGGCCGTAATGGATCGTACAACTACGTAACGAGGCCTGAGTCAAGAAATGGGATCGTTTGCAATACAAAATTTGTCAGCACAAATAGTTCTACGACATTTGCAGTAGAATAGACTCTCAGCTCGGAGACCATGGCGGCGACTTCCTTTGACGTCCTTTAACTTCCTTTGGCGAGGAGACATTCTTTCAGATGAATCCAGATTCTATTAACTAGGACTTCCCTCAGAGGGATTAGTCTGAGCGATATTGCTGAGAATACACATTTAATAACTTGCGATAAGTAAAGAAAATGGGATGTTATCTTTAACTGGTCATTCATTGTGATAAAATGTGATGAAAATAAGCATATTGAATCAAAGAATTACAAAATATTATATATAAAGTTGCATATACTATTTTTATAAAAGAAAAGCAAACCATGCATGGATATAAAATTGGAAATATGCAAAATGTTAAACGTAATATAGAAAATAAAACACCAAATTTTCCTATATTGGAAATATAACTCTTTGAAATGATGTCCTGAGCATAAACAGAAGCTTCGCACCGATTTTAGAAACTATAAATAACATAAACTATTATGTTTGAAGAGAATGGAGTGTATTTTATATGGTGTGAAATCCGTCTGAATAGAGTATAATGTTCAATATCTGTTTTCCACGGATGCAATGAGGTTGTCGATAAGAGTTAAGGAATCCTTTTTTTAAAATTTGTCCTAAACGAGCACTTACATCTTATAAGTTACTGTGATGCCAAAGTTATAGTTTCTGACCCCAACAGTATCCTAGAAATTGCAATATTCTCAATAAATTGGGTTTAAAACTTTTCCTAGAAAAAAAAATGTTCAATTTGTGAAATTAAATATTCGAATGTTTTAGAAATCGTTTATAACGAGAATATTATATCTTGAAAATTGCCACCAAAAAAATAAATTTTAAATTTTTAGTCATATCAACATCAAAGAATTCTCAATTTTAGAACTTTTTTTGCTCGTGCATTGATGATGATTATTGTTCCTACGCAAAATATAGTATATTTTGCAGCAAAGATGGTTACCAACATTTTTTGCCCACATTATTTTTTAAATCGGCTAGGTACTCCCAATGATAACGAAAAACACACAAACGTTAATGCTTTATAGCATAGAAATACAGAATCAAAAGCTATTTATCTCCTATTATATACACATAAATTATCTAATTAGTGCTAGCAGATGCATTTTTAAATATACATAGATCAATATAATGCTTCATTTTTCTTTTATTAGTATTTCTTAGTATTCATTTTTCATTTATTTGTATTATTCAGTAAAAAACTCACTTTCTTAACCCCGAATTACGTCAAACTTTTTATAAAAGCGCCTAAGTCCATATAACAGTGAAGTATTGTGAAGAGTATTAAATACAAGGTAGTAAGACACTTAGCCAAACGCAGGTAATAAATCGCCAAATATTGCTTTTTTTCGCCCTCTCTCGAAATGCATTTTTCCCGTACATTTAAAAAACACGATTTATAGTCATCTTATTTAAAATCCAAATAAATAAATAAGAGGAAGCAATAATAGCATAAGTCAAAACATTTTATTTCAGCATCAAGGAATTGTATCGTAGTTACACATGGCTATTTCCATGAGTA
This sequence comes from Maratus speculifer, assembly GCA_964019185.1. Lineage (NCBI taxonomy): Eukaryota > Metazoa > Arthropoda > Arachnida > Araneae > Salticidae > Maratus > Maratus speculifer. The sequence goes on along the minus strand of OZ025298.1, from coordinate 182,534,557 downwards.
CTTGTAGTGTAAGTCAGAGGCTACGATTTTTGGCTACCAGTATTTTAGTACGAAAAAATGTGATTTATTTTATCGGCTCATTCTCATTAATTGAATAAGGCCAAGCAGACTTTTCGAAAATAAGGTGGCAAACAAGCATAGCAATTATAAGGTAATGTGACTTACACTACAAAACCCATGGAACTAGCCCCATGTGGAAAAAAGCTGCTTTTGGCCAAAAAACGTTGTCTTCACAAAATTTGAATCCAATTAAAAAAGTACCGTGATTAATTAAAATGTTATAGGCAGAGCTGCCAAGTCTCCGGCATTTTAGATACCGGTATTTTAATACAGAAGATGTTCCATTAAATTGGAACATTTTGCGGATTTAAAAAATAACTTTTCCTATAAGAAAATTCTGCTATGCAATTAGCGGGGGCTTGACATCTTTGTATAGGAATATTTCGTAATCTACCTTTTAACCTTAAAAAAGCAACGACCATTTTTCGGGTACAAAAATATTGCTAATTGTTCCATTTTGCATACAGGGTACTGATTGTAATATTGATACATCTATGGTGATAAATTTCCAATAATTTTTCAAATCCCATTTATTTCATTAAAAATATAAATCTTTTATTAATTTAGTTTAAAATAAAAGGGTTTTAACTAATTTCATAATACTTTTGAAATATCACTTTTCATTGGCCATTTGTTTAGAGCATTTAGAAAATGGTTGTTGTTTTCAGTCAAATATAGACTTTGGTCTGTCCGCATTTTATTTTATTATTATTTATAAATGGTGGAGAAATATTCATACTTAATCCATAACGTACATATGACTCTGTTATTACATAAGTCACCTTTTTTTATCATAAAAATTATGTATTTACTGATTTTTATTAACTCAATAGGAAACATTTTTTGCTTTGAGCAATAGATGTCCGCGTTTCATTTATTTATTTATTTTAACAAAATTCTTTGTATTTATAAGAATTTTTATTTAAATAGGAAATCCAAATGTCGCTGTTAATAAAGAAGAAAGTTAGAAAAAAAAGTTACAAAACGAGTAGACGCGTACTATAAAATATGGAAAAACGATGAATCCAGAAAACACGTCGTATGAAATATCATCCTTTAAAGCAAAAAAACGAGGTCTGATTATCGAGCCTAGTGATTACAAAATGTACATTACATTAAAAAAAAAACTGCAAATATTTATTTATTTTTTCTTTTTTGCAGTTGTGGCTTCGAAAGGTGCGCTATGTTGCAAAAAGATATAAGCAACTATGAAAACACACATGGTAAACGTGCATGCTCAGTTTTACAAATAAATATGGCACATATATGCCCTATACACACCGAGGTACCTAATTGGTGCCAAAATGGCGTTCAGTTACCTAACATGCTGGTTATCATATAAATGTTATGATAAATTGTTTGTTCTAAAAATGTTATCATTTACTGATTGTTATTTCTTTTTTTTAATAACAAAAAATGTTTCGTTTATTCCTTTTTTTCATTTTGAAATAAATAAATAACGTGTTATTATAGCATGCTATATGTATCTGGTAATCAAAACGATGTTTTCGCCTGATTGGCGTAAAAAATCTCGCCAAACCCGGTGCTTATATCTCTAGTATATTATCTCGAGTATTTTATTTATGAATACTATAATTGTTTTTACATGCCACTTACTTCTTCTTGTATATAAAAATAGGTAAGTGGCTCCTTTATGCAGTATAAATTGCATAAATCTTTAAAAAATAGCCCCCGTTGCCCCTTTTTTGGATCTAATAAAAAAAAAATCAATGTCTAATTCCGGTATTGCTTCCAGGTATGCATACATAATCCAAATTTCAAAGTTGTATGCCAACAGGAAATGGATGAAAAAATGGGAAAAGATGTCATATATGCACCAGGGAACATCGTTGGCGTCAAAATGGCATTATTTTACCTGGGATTATACCCGGCATTATTTATTTATTATTTGTTTATTTACTCATAAAATGTTTATTTACTTTCATTTCTTTTTTTTAATTATATAAAATATTTTTTATAGTTATTAATTATTATCATTATTTTATTTACTGTAAGTTCTTTTTGAAAATAGAAAATAATTGAAAAATGTGTATGTAAGCGTTATTTGAAAACGGAGTTTTCGCCAAATAGGCTTTGAAAAAAATTGCGCCAAAGCTATCGGTGCTTGTGGTATCCGTGCCGAAAAATTAGTGACCAGAATTGACTTCCACACACAAACAAAATATAAGTTAAAAGAAAACATGCAATAAAAATAAATATAAAGGGAAAATGATGTCATAAAAGAAACTTTTTATTTAAAAACGTAATTGTTTCTAATTTTCACACGCGAAATATATAAAACATTCTTTTAGCGATCAAAAAATGCTATTAAGGGATTATCACAAAATCTCAAAATCAAAGTTTTTATGAATTTTTTTTAGTATAAAAAATAACAGTTTTATTTTCCTGCATGATTAAATTTTAAAATGCTTTATTACATTCAATATTTCGGAGTTTACTCCATGCACTGATTCGGTTATCGACGAAAATATCCAGCCTGTGAAAATCACGCGCACCAAATTTCTGTTACGTATGCAAATAAATCGTGCTTTTTTATCAGTTTTTTTAATATAACTTTTAAACTATTTGGAATTAATTTTTAAAAGTAGGTGCATTCACCAGATTACCTTCATAGGTACCTTCTGGTACAAACAGAATCGAAATCCGACAAGTGCTTTTTGAGATTTGCTTGACGAAAGAATTTTTTTGACTTTTAATATCGTTACGTACTCTGAGTATAAGACGTCGCTACGCTCAGACAACAACATCATGATGGACGCATTCGTATTTGGCGGCATCGTGGTGAATGAACATTGTCAGCGTGCATTTGTCATCGTCATACTGGCCCATCACCTGTCGTGATGGTATGGGGTGCCAAAGGATACACGTCTCGGTCATCTCTTGTTCGCATTCACGGCACTCTGAACAGTGCACGTTACATTTCTGATATTTTACGACCCGTGGCTCTACAATTTATTCGAGACCTGTGAAATCCTATGTTTCAGCAGTATAATGCACGGCCGCATGTTTCCGGAACTGTACGGACCTTCCTTGATACGAAAAATTTTCGGCTGTTGTCCTGGTCTGCACGTTTCTCAGATCATTTACCAATAGAAAACGTCTGGCCAATGGTCGCCGAGTGACTGTCTCATAACCATACGCCAATCACTAGGGTTGATGAACTGTGGCATCGTGTTCCAGCTGCATGAGTATCTGTACCTGTACATACCATCAAATCTCTGCTTCACTCAATTCCCAGGTGTATAAGTGCTTTTATTACTGCCCGAAGTGGTTGTTCTGAGTACTGATTTCTCGGGATCTATGCTCCCAAATTTCTTGAAAATTTAATCATTTGTTATTTCTATTATGATATATTTGTCCAATAAATATCATTTTATTATCTGCATTTCTCCCTGGTGTAGTAATTTTAATGGGCAGTAGTGTATATATCCTTTTCTATTTTCAAAAATGAAGAGAAAATGAAAAAATATATCATCTTTTAAAATATATACTAGCTTTTAAATATTTTTTTATTTAATATATTGAATTAATGTAAATTAATTTATTTTTTCTCTTTTTAAGAATTTGCATTTGAAAAAAAATTATATACATAAGACAAAGATAAACTATGTTTACTGATTTTTTTTTTCATTGGACGACTTAAAAGCTTTTATCCACTGTGTTAATGGAGTTATTTCTTTTATACTTCTTCTCTCGAGTGGTAAAAAATTTTTCATTTTCATTGTTAAATGTATAAACATCAGTTTGTAAGTTGATTCAATGCATGTCGAAATTTCTTTGTTGATCACTAATTCCATAAGTGACAGACAAATTTATTCTGTTATCTCATTACCGTTTTCGTTTTCACTAGCATTCTGCAAAGGGCTTTAGAAGCTTTGTTATTCTCTAATTGGGTCGAGTATCTTTAATTTAATGCGTTGATTACTATAATACAAAAATCATACGAAAATTTTCTGTTGCAATTTGTTTTCTTTACACGATGTTTAAAAAATAGGAATTGTATTGTTTTTACCAAAACTTTTAATGCCATTATCTAACAAAAATCTTAAATTTTAGATGTATTTTAGCCTTTTTTATAAACAGAAGAACATATGAAAGAATTTCAAAAAGCCGTTAGTTAAAATTTTCTTAGTACGATGTTTGAAATATGAAAATTGTGTTACATTTACCAAGATTTTTGATGCAATATTATAATAGCTATTTAGTTTTTACATATCTTTGTCTATTTTGTAAACAGAACATCACATAAAGGAATTTCTTTGGTACGTTCTTTTAAAACTTTCGTGAGACAATGTTTGTTAAATAAGAATTGTGTTATACTTACAAAATTTTTGATGCCATGTTATAATTAATAATTTAGATTGTTTCAGTTCATTTTGTAAACACAAGATCAGATAAAGGAATTATTAGGAACAATCACTCAAAACTTTCTTGAAACAAAGTAAAAGCTAGTTATGAATTGTGTTAGGTTTACCAAACTTTTTGCTGCTATTATATAGTAGATATTTTAGATATTTTATGTACCGTAATTTCGGGTGTATAAGCCGCGGATCAAACAATTATTTTTGGACCCAGAAATCTTATTTAGTGGTTGAAGACATATATTTACTACTATCTAAGTAGTTATATTTGTTTTTTTTTAATTCTGGGTCGAAAAATAATTATTTGATCTGCGGCTTATACACCCGAAATTACGATATTTTTTGTCTATTTTGTGAACAGAAGATCAGATAACGGAATTTCGTACTGACCGTCACTCAAAAATTTCTCAAAACGATGTTTGAAAAATATGAATAGTATTACATTTGCTAAAATGTTTTATGTCATTATGTGATATATATTTTAGATTTTTCATTTATTTTAGTCTAAATTATAAACAGATGATCATATAAAGAAATATCTTTGGAGCGTTACTCAAAAGTTTTTTGAAAAAAATATAAGAAAGAAATGAGCAGTTTTATAATTTCTAAATTTTTTATGCTATTACAAAGATTTTTTATTTTAGATTTTTAATTTAGTTTATTCTATCTTATAAGTAGAAGATCCTATAAAAGAAATTTCTAAAGGACGATCACTAGAAATTTTCTTGAGACGATGCGATGTTTGAAAAATAAAAATTGTGTTGTATTTACTTATTGATGGCATTAAATAATAAATATTTCAGATTTTTAAAAATAAATTTTAGATTATTTTGTAATCGAAAAGCATATAAATGTAATTGGTTAGAGACGGTCTTTCAAAATTTCTGCAATTAGCCAATTTAATCTCAATCTGACAAGACTTATAAAAAAAGTAGGTTTATAAAGAATAATTTTCTTTAGTGTTTGTAGGCAATTATGTTATAATGAAAAGTTTTCAATCAGTGTTTAGACTTTATTGATATTTTTACACGTGAAATTCTTAAATTATTAAAAATGGGTTTTTGTAAAGTCAAGGTTTAAAAAATATTATGATTTTTCTTGATATTTTTTCTTCTCTTTATTTATTATTATTACAATTATTATTATTTTAGTATACAACATCTGGTGTATTTTAAATATATTAGTAATATTAGAACGTCGTACAAAAATTAATGGTCTGTAATAAACTATACCTCTAAAAAAATTTTAAATCATCTTATAATATCTTATTAACAGTTTCGAAAGCCAATGCGTTACGGATTAGCAAATTGCCTTACCAAGATGCTGATCAACATTTTTTTGTATTTCACATTTGAGGTCACTAGAAGGAAAATCAAATTTGCTTGGGAACGAAATATTGTTTTTTCCCGCAAATTGCTGACACACACAGTCAATTTTTAACGGTTTCTTCATCTAAAAGTAATGACCTAGAAATGATTGTTTCTATATTGTTGTATTAGTATTTTGACTTTTTTTGAAATAACTCCCATTATGTTGATAGAAATTAATTAAACAAATAAAAGAATAATATGTAAAACTGTTGGGAATGAGTAAATCATAAACAAACAGAGTGAATCACACCAGCAAAAAAATGAGTGGGTTTAGGGAAGGAAATCAGTTTCCAACCTCTCCCGCGTATTTTACCGTTACAGTTCGCTTCATTTGCTAACCATGTAAACTTTGTAACATTTACACACTCTCTGTTCACGAATTCTTTTATTCACGTTGACGTTTATATCCGTTTTGAAGTTTAATAATTCTATAACATGATTTAATAATGCATCTTTTTTAAAGGTACACTTTTCTTTACTTTTGTATACTTTCCTTTTTTTAACACTTTTTCTTTTGGTAAAATGTTAAAACTTTTCAAAACTTTGTAAGTCACGTGTTTCTTTAAAAATATATCCAACTTTATAGGTCCAATTGATTTTTTTAAATAATGAAAAATCGAATATTCTGCAAACGATATATTTTTTAAATATTATCATCTAACTTTTTGAATAATCGAGACTATTTAAAATTCGTATGTATTCCACGGACGATATTTTTACAAAAAAGGAAAAGAAATGAATTTATGGATACGTAATAAATATAAAACGCGAAGAAAAAAATAAAATATAGATGCTCTGAACAAGTCTGCTTTTTTCGGAATAAATGTAATAAGACTTTTTGAAAAAAAGTTAATAAAAACAGAGAAAAGTGAGAGTTTTATTATTAATTTTAAGAAATAAAATTTATTTAGGAATATTTTAATTTAGAAGCATTTTTCAGAATCATGCATATTGGGATAAATGCATTTTTTAAGGCGAAATAAGAACTTATATCGTTTCTGTAAAGATTAATTGATTAGATCTATAATAGGATTTCCATTTAATAAGCCGGATTAAGTACTGAATATTGTTAAAAGGAAAATAATATAGTAAAAAGTTAATTTTGACGGAAAAAAATGTAATTTTGTAATATATATATCTAAGAAAACACTACATGTATGGATAGAATTTATCATTCATTTCGAGGGATACTCAAAATTATTCAATCACATTTCGGTCTACCTAAAAAAATCATTCGTGGTGTATTTTATTCACGTTAAACTATTTCAAAAATATTGAAATTGATATCTATCTCTAAGATGCACTGAGAGATATTTACTAGAATGTATGAAAATATGATGTGCAAGCAATCATGATTGATGTACAGGGACAAATTAATTCGGGTACATTACGCGATAAACAATAATTGCTGAAATCCCATTTCTTTTATGGTTATGCGCTTTTCAGTTAAACTTTTTTGTAAATATTTCTTTGTGTGTATTATTTTACACATGACATAAAGGACTGGACACTATATCAGAAGAATATTTCAGCTTATTGATGGAAATAGCAGAAAAGGATCTTTCAACTGTGCTGTGCATTTTCTAGATTAATTAAATGTTAGAGCATTAAGTATAATATGCCATATAGAAAAGTGTGCAATTAATATATATTTTTATTTATTTAATTATTTATTGTGGGATTTGATAAAATTGTATTTTCAAACGTGTTATTCGCTTTACAAATTGTGTATTTAGGTACCTTATTTCATCTTTTTAAAGTGTGAAGTTTCTTTGTGGAATAATGAATGCGTTGGAAAGTGCTTCGTAATTCATGCTTAATACATAAAGTTATGTATATGTATATATATATATATTAAGTGGATCTTTTTAAAATGTCAGAATGAAAAATTTTATCACAAAAGGAAACAGAAAAAAAGAATTTCCAGACTTATTCTACAATTTAAATGCAAATCAAAATATGAAAAAAAAATATTATGTTAATTTTAAATACAATGTTCTTACTTTTTTTAGACAAGAACTTAGTGATAAATTTTTATCTCCTCCTTTCTCTCTTGAAATTATTTTTTAAGTTAATTCGTATACTCCTGTCTTTTTTCATTTAAATTTATCCCTGAGTAAACAAACATTTTTCAACAAGGATTATTTTTAATCCTTCCTATTTATTAGCTGTTTCAATTTCATGATTTTTTAGTAATACCAAGTAGATTATTTGAATAAAGGGAAATAAGAAATTTAAATCTTCATAAAAAAAAATATTTTGAAAAAAAGATGTACTAGCATATTACTCCATAGAATTTATTTCAGAATTCATAATAATCTCGCAACGACTTCGATATTGGAATTCTGGGAAATTGGATACCTTATTCTTCGATATTGGAAAGTACAATAACTGGATTTGTTTTGTTTATTATTTGCACTTAGATATTCAATGCATCTTTACAAATGAATTTGTTTTGTGCCTTTTACATAATTCTGAATTTATTTCAATAGCATATATATGATTCAGTAAAGGAAATTAAATAACATTGATATGCATCTGCTTCTTTTAAGACTATGCTTTTTTAAAGATATTTTGTTAAATAAATTTCGTATATATATATATATATATATATATATTACCTAAAAAAATTGATTACACTTGCGTTTACATTTCTTAATGCAAATTACTCTGCTTCCTAGATACATATTAATAATACACAACTTCTCACCTGTTTAACTTTCATATTTTTACTAGTTTTACTTGCATAGGCTTTATAATTGTTTTTGCTTCTGAAGACACTTGCTCTATCCAACAACAGAACAAAAAAAGATAAAAAAATGAACTTCTAAAATTTTAATTTATTTTTAATTTATTTATTAATTTATTAATAAATGTTTTTAATTCTTCAGACTTATCTTAAACGCGGAAAACTATTTTTAAATATACTAATTAATAGTTTTAGGCAAATTTCTGATTTAATTGATCCAGTAAAATACTACATTTATCCTTTCACAACATTTTTGAAGATATGAATCACTACACACTCTAATATATACATTTTATAGATCTAATAACATGTTTATTTCTGTCTTTCAGAATTCATTGATAAAATTGAACAATATAGATAAAAGTACACCAAGCACAGTTTATTAAATACTTTCCAATAATGATTGAATATTGTTAAGAATTTTCATTTTTTCATTCAAACTATAACTGTTCGTCCAGTAACGTAATGCGTTTGAATGTCACTGAAAAAAAAAATATATATAATACCATTTTATAAGCTAATTATATACCAAGATCGGATAAAATTCTCGCCCCCCACCCCCTTCCCCCAAAAAATGAATTTTTTAAATTTTTTAATAATTTATTTCTTAACGTAACCTTCAGAAAGACTAGTAAATTTATCATATCTGTGTTCTAATCTATTTTAACACTCTCAATAACTGGATTCGTCAAGCTTTTCAAACAAGTTGTTTATGGCATCAATAACCCCTTGTTTCCCTGAAATATTCGTCCACCAACGTATTTTTGAGATGAGGGAAGAGCTGGTAGTCAATGGGTTTTAAATTTGGGGATTAAGGTAGATGTTTAAGCAATTCGAGACTTAACTTCTAAATTGTTCCCATTGTGATGACGGACTAAAGTGCTGGAGAATTTTTATGGGGATATAAGATTTTTTTCGGCAAATGAATTTATTTTTTCTTTACCTTGTCACTCAAATGTTGCAGTAAACTTGCATACTACTCATGAGTTCTACTTACACCCTTTTCCAAGTAATCAATAAAAAAATTCCCGTTGCGTACCAAAATATAACTGCCATCACCTTGTTAGCTGACAATGTTGACCTAGCCTTTTTTTGAGCTCATTCATCCAGAGTAATGCACTGTTTTGATTGTAATTTACTGTCAAAAGTGTAGAGTTTTATCCATACTTAGAAACCGTTGCAATAACACTTTGGGATTTTGACGGTAGAGTTCCAAATTTTTATTTCAAATGGTTTTCCGATGCACCATTTTTTGAGGTTCGACAAGCACGACACCCACCTTACACACACTGAAAAAAATGGTTTCTCAAAATTGAGTAAAAAGTACTCAATTTTTAGTACTTCACATATTCAAAATAGACATATTCCGTTCCAAATGTACTCAAAACTGAGAGACACACGTACTCATTTTTCATTCCATGGTTGTGTTCAAATGTAAGTCACTATGAACTGCCCCTTAACTTATAAATTAAAGTAAAAATATCCTAGCATTTATTTCTTGCTCTAAATTATAAACAATAAAAGTCAAACTGATTGTTTATAAAGAAAACTAGCAAAAAATATTAGAAAAATACCCAAATCGAATATTTTTATGGCAAGAGCATTTTCTGAAAGCATTTTTAAATTATTTCAAAATAGTGAGTATAATTTAATATTTAAACATCTTTTATACCACCATGAATGAAATAAACCACTACAGCGTCCAAAATTATCGTTATATTATATATTATAACATGTGACGTTTCAACATTCACAAAGCAATGTGATCATTTTTGATCCAAATGTACTCAATTCAGTATCAGTGCATCGATATACTCATTTTTGAGTATTTCATTTTTTTTAATGCAGACCTTGTCGAAGCATAAAATGAGAGTTTCAATATTACATGCACTTCTTTTGATATGCCTACAGCCTCTGCTATCTCGATTAAGTTTAATCGAGATCGATTAAGTTTAATCTTCCAGGACTATTTGATGGATTTTCTCAACAATTTTAGGAATTGTCACTTCCACAGGACGCCCAGACCGGAGCTCATCACTTGTTGATTGTGTTCATCTGCTCCATTTAAACCCTGGAAACCATCGTTTAACTATTGGATATGATGTGGTAGAATCATGCAATGCACTGTTAATTTCCTTCTTGATTTTTAGGGCATTAAATGTTCAGTGGAAATTTCAGATTACCACTTGTTTTTCAGATTTTTTTATAAAAATAAATAAATAAATAAATACATAAATAAAATAGTCTTGATTTAAATGCTGTCAATCAAACAGTAACCAAGCTACTGATTGAAAGCTCCGATTATAAACAAGTCAGAGATAGTACTATACAGTGCTAGCATATAAATGCCCTATTGGCGCCATTTTTGTGTCGGTTTCGAGGCTTTTCAACATACCCTCGTAAAATATAAACGATAGAAAACTTGTTGTAGTCATTTCAGTAATACCTCTTCATATCACAATGTTTGAATTAATTTAAAATTATGAAAATTTGTAACAAATGTTTTTTTTTTCACAATTAAAATATACAATGTTTGTTAGAAAAAAGATGATATGGGACTTCTTTGATCAAGCAGCAGAATTCACGGCCAGCGCATATTTTAGCTTTTTTTCACTTATCTCGATTGTCTAGCTGAAACCAAGTAGAATGGTCATGAAGCACATCTCGAATGCCAAGACACCAGCGAAAGCCAAGCCGAAAAGAGAAAAAAATCAAATAAATGAAACCAGGTAAATTTCAAAGACAGATTGGTTAAATTAAAGATATACAGAGGCGGGAACAGCGGGCTTGGGGTTCTGAAGCTACTGAAATTTCCTTGGAGATTCGAACTTAGTGTTTGTGTAAATCATTGTTCACTACCCTAACGTGTTTTAATATATCAGTTGTGTCAGTCTAAAAATGCAATGTAATAAATCTAAAGGCATTGGAACTACATGACAGGTCATAAACAAAAAATTGTAAAAAAGTTCTGAAATTTTAATAATATAACAAGGTAATTTAAGGCAGATACAAATAAATTGATTTTAAAACAGAACGTACTTAATTATGTTTGCGCTTATGGTAATAACAATTTAGTAAATACAAATTTAAAACATTTTATGCGACAGATTTAACCTAATGCAACGTTGTTTGAACATATCAAGTATGTTCAATAAAACACGTAACGAGTAGAATTTTAAGATTCTGAACTACATGATAAATAATATAAAAAGAATTTATGTAATACACTGTAAAAAAAAAAAAAAAAAAAAAAAAAAAAAAAAAAAAAAAATGTAACTCTACTGAAGTAAATTAACAGAAATCTGTGTTTAATAAATTTTATCTGTATATTGTACATAAATATATCTAAATCTACAAAATTAGTTTTTGTAAAGCTACAGACATCTGCATCTTAAAAAAAAAAAAAAAAAAAAAAAAAATACGAAAATTGCAGTAATTTTACTAAAATCTTGTGTAACATAAGTTGCAGTTGCATAAAATGTTCTTGGCATATACTGTAAAAAAAATCTGTAAAGGTACTAAACACTTTCAAGGAAACTGGGATTCCAAGAACTTTTCATGTAACGATAACAGGAAAAATCCATGTAACTGATTCTAAAACTTGAGTTATTGTTGTTCCCGTTACAGGAAAAGTTCTTGGAATTCAGTTTCCTAGATAAAGTGTAGTACCTTTACAGATTTTTTTTTATAGTGTACCAGTTTCCAAAAACTGTCTTAATAACCTTACACAGTTTTTGATTTGCGTGAAAATCTGAATCAGTTTCACGATTTTTTGTTGTTGCCGTTACATAAAATGTTCTAGGAATCCCAATTTCCTAGAAAATGATTTGTAATTTTACAGAATTTTCTTTTACAGTGTAGTCACATTATTTCACAATATTTTACTTTTAAACAGAAATAAAGTAATTATTTTTTTGAAACACAATTATGTATGTTTAAAATTTTATTAAATTTAGTTTAAAAGAACATTTGTATTCTATATCTTGAACAAACAAACTAACAAAAAGTCTTTTACAATTTTTTTTAGTTTTTATTTATTTATTTATTTATTTTAACAAAAGAATTATCAAATTAATAAGACATTTGCAATTCATTTTTCACACATTCAAAACTATTCAGTGCTTTTATTAATCTTAAATTTTCACTGAAAGAACTTTGAGATTTCAAAGAGTTTCCGTCAGTCATAAGCGTATTACATTTTTTCCCCTCTTTCATTATTCATATTTTCTATTAAGAAAGAAAAAATACGAATTAAAATGAATAGGTTATTCAAAAATGTCGTACAAAGTACATCGAAGAGACTTTCTAATATTTTATGATGAGAAACACGAGTATATTTTCTTTTAATAATGAGATGCTTCATATGGAGATTTCAAATATTCATTAGAAGTAGATGCGAATCTATTTCCAAGAAAATGTAAAATGTAAAATGATTCATTAAAAAACAAAAAAATACAGTTGAAAATTTTACGTCGAATGTGGAAAATGAGAAGTGTTAGTGCTACAAATAATTTTACATTGTAAGGAAAAAAAATCTGAAAAGTTACTTAACTTTTTGTAATAAACTGGTATTTTATGAAAATTTTATGCAATGATAACAGCAAAAATTCATGAAACCGGTTCTGTTACACGAATTTTTGCTGTAAGTGTTACATAAAAATTCTAGGAAACCTGAAAAAGTTAAGTAACTGTATACATTTTTTTTAGTGTATAAACACTCAGTTTATGGTATAAAATCTGGTGCGCTTTTATCCTCCTAATTCTGGATGTCGCTTGTACAAGACTCTGATAAACGTTCTTTAAATTATTTTAAATGCTGCTATAATTCTTAAAATTACTTCTAGGTTTTTATAATAAACGTGTGAATATTATAAGCACTAACGTATAAACTGCTACATCTTTGGAGCGGTTTTACAATAATTTTAAGCTGTTTTTTATGGTCTAATGTAATATTTGTCTCAGGACTGTAGAGGTTAAGCAAAAATGCATGGATACAAAATTTATTACGACTCTACCACTCTGAATTCAATAATACGGAAATAACTGGACCCCATTTTAAATACGGACTTCAACACCATGCATAGTAGACTCACAAGTTATCATGGGATATCATTGAATTAAGCATGTATAAAAGAGTTTAGCCCTTTGTCTACTGACAGTATTTGTAAGTCCTTTAAAATAACTCATTATAAAACTCATTCAATACATTGACCAGTTATATCGACTGAGTTATAATTACATTACTTTATCTAATACGAAAAGAGTTATTGGTTACACAAATCAAAAATATTTTTAAAGGGAGTATTTATTTTGCCTCTGCATCTTTCGTGCACTGTAAAAAAGAATCTGTGAAGGTACTAAACATTTTCTAGGAAACTGGGATTCCACGAACTTTTCATGTAACAGTAACAGGAAAAATTCATGTTATCGATTCTGAAACTTGATTTTTCTGTTACCGTTACAAGAAAAGTTCTTGGAATCCCAGTTTCCAAGAAAAAGTTTAGTACCTTTGCAGATTTTTTCTACAGTGTGTTTACTTGTTGGGGGAAATGAGGGGATTTTTCAATTCGGAAATATTTCTATATTTATATTGTAAGAACATCATATTTCTACATTTTCTCATTCTACAAAATGCCAAGAAAAAAAAATTAAAATTAAAGATTTGAGTGGGGCTATATATATTCATAAAATCCTTAAAAATTCAAAATAATTCTTTTAAATTATTCTATTCTTCTGAAATTTATTAAATGACTATATATATCTTCTAATGCAGTTTAAACAATTATAAAAAAAATGCTTTAAATGATAAAATTTTCATTAATTCAAAAAATAGTTGATAAAGTGTCAATAGAATAAAGAAATTTTTTATTAACATCTTTTTGAGTTTTGACTCGATTTTCATAAAATTTGAAGTGACATCTTTATACATTAAATTTTAAATCATTCAGTTGGGTAGTTTTCAACATTTTTTATGGACAGACGGACAAGACATGCGACGACTGTAGGTATTATGTATTTTTATAATTACGCACGCACCTAAAAATGACAGATGTGAATAATTTTTGGGGGTGACTGAGTATTAAAAATTTAAAATATTATGTAAACGCAAATCAAGCAATACATAATATTAAAATTTTATTTGTTCAAACACAAAGTTTCGAAAAATAAACCTTTGTCTTTCGATACCAGCGCATTAAAAAAAAAATCTGTAAAGATACTTAACATTTTCTTGGAAACTGGGATTCCTAGAACTTTTTATGTAACGGTAAGAGCAAAATCTCTTTTATCAGAATCTATTATATGAGTTTTTTCTGTTATCGTTATTGCATTTATAATGCGCACTCAGTTTCTCTTTATCATATTTAATAAAAAATATATCTAAATTAATTTTCTCACACGTCATAGTTATTTAAGATCTAGAACTAATGGTTAGAAAATTATAGTTCAAGAAATAATGTATAATGATACATTATGAATAATATACTCTGAAATAATATACATTGAGATATTGATATATAGCTTTTATTTGAACTATTTATTTAACTATTCCTCCGCTGAAAAAAAAAACTGTAATCCTATATATGTAAAGTTGCCAAAATATGTATGTTTACTAAAATTTTACCTAAGCACTGCACAAAAAAGATGCAAATATACAAAACTAAATCTTGTAAAGCTGCAGAAATATGTAACTTTACAAATGAATCTACTAAAATTACAGTTATCTTGCTAAAATTTTATCTGTAACCCGGTTGCAGTTAAATAAAAAATTCAAATAATCCCAATTTCCTAAAAAATCCTTAGTAACTTTACACATTTTTTGATTTTTTGTGCAAATCTGTAACAGTTACATGAATTTTTGCTATTGCCGTTGCATAACATACTAGAAAACTTTTAGTAATTTTGCAGATTTTTTTTAATAATCTTATTCTTTAAATTTACACAATAATTGAAATATTGAAAATATCTTACAATAATCATTCCCATAAAGTACTTGTTTACATAGATAAACACGAAATGGGAAAGTATTTAAGTGATTTACGTTAATTAAAATAAACAAATCATTGTTTCGAAATAATTATTAAATTTCTTTGCTCTGTAAAGTAAGTAATTTTAATATTATATTAAATTGAATGAGTCTGACTCTAAATTCTACATCGTAGTAAAGAAAATTTTGTCTAAGTATTCTTCAATCGGATTAATTAATTTAGAAAAGTAAATTGTGTTAAGTTATGTCTGATTTAGAATGAAGCTTTAAAACTCTTTTTCTCTCATTTCTATTCATTCATCAAATGATCAAACGGATAATTATTAAACTGATAACACCTGCGCAACAATTCAACTAACTTGTTTGAATAAAATGCTTTTATTCAGTAGAAAATAAGCAGCAATAATTATTTGTAACATAATTAATGTTTCTAAACTTTGAATGGAATGGAATATAGAAGTTTTTTTTAAATAAAGAAATCCTCATAATCACAATTGTGCGTGGTACACTGTAAAAAAAAATCTGTAAAGGTACTAAACATTTTCTAGGAAACTGGGATTCCAAGAACTTTTCATGTAACGATAACAGGGAAAATCCATGTAACTGATTCTGAAACTTTAATTTTTGCTGTTACCATTACAGGAAAAGTTCTTGGAATCCCAGTTTCCTAGAAAAAGTTTAGTACCTTTACAGATTTTTTTTTTTACAGTGTAGAGGGAAATGCACCGATATTTTTACACAATTTTCGTATAACACATATTTTATTTTTAACGGTGATTCTTGTATTCTATATGATACATACAGTGTCTCACAAAAGTAATGGGACACTTCTGCTTTATAAAAAGAAACTGCAATAAAATAAATAAACAAACATGTGCAAAAATTTTTTGGGTGTGTTTCATATTTAAAGTTAGTAACAATTATTACATAACATACATTTTGTCAAAATATTAAAATATTAATTTAGTAAAAATACAATTGCTCAAAACGGAGCAAAAAATGGCTCACATAAGTGATGGGACACTTACTTTTCCATCAAATATTTATCCAAAAATTTTACTTTTTAAAAGGTTTTAATATTTTGTTGGATTTCCTTTTACTTTTAAAACATGATTTAATCTTTTTGGGATGGATTCGACTATTTTTTTTTGCGATTTTACCCCATTCTTCTTGAAGCACCGATTTTAGTTGTTGTTTGAAGAAATGGTGTGTTTGCGAATTCTTGATTCAATTCTTGTCAAATATTCTCTATGGGATTTAAGTCTGGAGATTGTGGCTGTGTTTTTATTATTTCAGGACAGTTATATAGCAGCCAGAGTCTAACGTTCAGAGCAGTGTGCTTGGGGTTATTGTCCTGGTAGAATTTAAAATCGTTATGAAGGTTCAATTTTCGTGCTGAAGATTTCAAATTTTGCTTTAAAATATCAATATACTTGTACTGATCCATTATACTGTCAATAAAAACAAGATTACCAACTTCAGCGGACGACATACACCCCCATACCACAACTCCTCCTCCACCATGTTTTACTGTTGGTACCAAGTTCTGTTTGCCAAATTCTTCCCTGGGTTTTCTCCACACCAAGATTCTACCGTCAGAACCAAATATATTAAATTTACTCTCATCAGCAAATATAACTTTATTCCAGTAATCAGAATTCTTATTTATGTTGGATTTTGCGAAAGCTAGTCTGAGTTTTCTATTCTTTTCACTTACGAAGAATTTTTTTCCTGGCTACTCTACCGTGATATCCAGCAGATCGAATTACCCTTCTAATAGTCTCAGGATTAACAATTATTCCATATAATGCTTGTAAATCAGCAGCAACTTTTGAAGCACTATTTCTTGGATTTTTTTTAATATTTCGAACGATAATTCGCTTTATTCCATTGAATAGCTTTGATGGTCGGCCAGGTCTTCTTTTATCCTGAATCATATGATTCTTTTTATATCGTTTAATGATATTGAAAACTGTTGAACGACTGAAGTTAACTGTTTCAGCAGTTTTTCTAATAGATTTTCCACGTTCAATATGCAAATTAATAACTAGTTTTCGAATTTCAGGCGAAGTTTCTTTTCGTTTAGCATTCATGGTTACACAGAGCTAAAAAACACAAAAATTCCAAAACTAACTGGAGATAAATACTGCAGACGATTTTATAAATTATTGCCAATTGCTTAAGTAAAAATAAAACCCCCAAAAATATTTTTATTGCTTATTTCAGACGATTTTTGTTGCATATATAACGGTGTCCCATCACTTATGTGAGCTATTTTTTGCTCCGTTCTAAACATTTGTATTTTTATTAAATTAATATTTTAATATTTTGACAAAATGTATGTTATGTAATAATCTTTACTAAATTTAAGTGTGAAACACACCCACAAAAAAATGTGTACATGTTTTTTTAATTTATTTGATTAGTTTCCTTTTGTAAAGCATAAGTGTCCCATCACTTATGTGAAACACTATACGGTCATAGAAAAAGTTAACACACGTCACTAACTCTACAAAATAAAAGTAAAAGAAAGTTACTAGTTTCAAATGATTGAAAATTAATCCTGCTTTTAAATAATGTTTATAAAAATTTGTTTAGTGTACTCTTTACAAATCAAGACCTGCCGAAACTATGTTTTTTTTAATTGCAACACCCAATTTTGACAATATATTTCAAATCTTCAGTTTTAACTGTGTTTAAGTTATTTATATAATACGTTTTGAATTATTATTCTTCAAAAAATATAGCGTCTAATGCTAATTTAAATTTTCATAGTTTTATTTATATCTCCAGAAATTCTAATCCGAATAGGAAACAATTTTTGTGTGGTTACAGTTTAAAAATCTGAAACACAAATACATTGATTTTTATACTTTAAACATTTTATAATATTACTTACAGTATAATATAATATTTTATATCCATAACACAAAAATTTGTAAAGTTTTTTACTTTTTTCGGATGTTTTTATTTAATTAACTGTTAAAGAAATTGTAATAAAAAATAATGATATAATGTGAATTTTTGCATTTAAACTACCTTAAAAAATGCCCCATTAGGCCTCACTTTCCCCTACATATTATTTTCTAATTCGTTGTCAAAGACGCGTAAAAAAATTCCTTTTTCAAAATATAATTTAAAATGAAGTGGATGTATGCAAAAAATGTATTTAAACGTAGTGGTTTAAATAAGTTTATAATAAATGATAAGTTTATATTTTAAAAAAAAATAGTTAAGTTTTACATGTTTCGTGGTAAAATTTTATTTTAAAGTTGGTGTGATTTTTTTTTTTTTATCGCTAAATGTATAAATAAAAAATAAATGTTCCATAATTTGCTAAGAGCTTCAAAATAATTGAACGATTTGAAAATGGTATTTTCTATTTGAAAACTGTTAAAGTAGTATATGAATTAATGCATGCGTAGCATAAAGTCTGCCATTTTTCAATGAATGCGTAGGGAGATGTTGTACGTGCTTGTATCATGCATGTGAATTTTAAATAAATTAAAAAAAAAACTATAAATAAAAGAAAAAAATCATATCTTGCTAAGAACTTCAAAATAATTGAACGATTTGAACGTGGCATTTTCTATTTGAAAAGTGTAAAAGTAATAGGTGAGTTAATGCATATGTAGTATGAAATCTGTTATTTTACATTTTTTTATTTTATTATACGTGCTTAGATCGTGTATAAATAAAAAATAAATATGCACATAAATGCCCATGTCCTCACAAGCACACGCGCACACATTTTAAAAATTAACATGAAACACATACAGTGAAACCTCCAAATAAGGGACACTCCGAATAAAGGGCATCTCCATTTAAGGGACAAAACTTCCGGTCCCAATCCCTTCACTGTAAAAAAAAAAAAAAAAAAAAAAAAAAAAAAAAAAAAAAAAAAACTGTGAAGGTACTAAACATCTTCTGGGAGACTGGGATTCCAAGAACTTTTCATGTAACGATAACAGGAAAAAGTCATGTAATCGATTCTGAAACTTGAATTTTTGCTGTTACGGTTACAGGAAAAGTTCTTGGAATCCCAGTTTCCTAGAAAAGGTTTAGTACCTTTGCAGATTTTTTTTTTAGAGTGTTGGTATAGGACGTGTAATGTGTTTGCCTCTGAAAAAGGGGCACTCGATTTAAGGGACACTTGAAAATGAGATTAAAGGGGCTGGCTTTCGTATTTCAGATAATGAAGTTGCCTGTGATGAAAATGATAATACAAATTTTTGTGAACTTATCAAAAAGACAAACAGTCATGTTGATACAGATGCATGTACGCTATTGAAGAGCATTTATTTACCGATAATTCTAATTCGACTTTAGAGTGTTTATCCACATTGAAACTAGTGCTGAAAATAGTGAGAATGATTCTGAAAATGGAGAATAAAGGAAAATTGTGAAATAAAGAACTTCACAGATGCTTCAAGACTGTTCCTAAATCAAAAAAGGCAACTTTTATGACATAAGTTTAATTTATTTTTATTCAGAAAACCTTGAAATTAGCCGGCCTTGTTGTTCAGAAACTGTGTAATCAGTTTCTTATGGGTTCTTTTTTTCAAACGCAGTAGATTTTTTAGAAAATACTGTCAATTTGGGCGTTTTGAATCGAATTTCTATGCTAGAGAAGAATAACTGCAATAGGTAATTTATTCAAAACTTGAAAACACAGTTTGATTCCAAATGGCTTCCATAGTCTGGCGTTCCAATTTTATCCGTTAAAAAATTAATTTGTAAATGTTTCAACATTTTCTGCTTGTTGGACAAAGCAGTTCAGAGATTTGTTGCCTTAAAATACGCAAAGCAATTGAAGTCGAATACTTTTTTTATATAAATGCTGCTGATAATGAAGAACTAAAATTTATAAGTATGATAAATGAACATTTGAAAAGTTTATAGTGAAACATTTGCAAAGCAATCACTTTTGATTGATTCCTTCAAGTAAAATTCTTTTGAATGTTTTTATACTTTTTACATGCACACAGTTTCTACAAAAAATACAAATCAATAATCCTACAGAAAATGTAGTGATTTAGTAATCAATTGAAAATTTTAATTAATTTTCTATTCCTTTTGTGCCTGATTAACATGATTTACATGATTTGAATACATTTAAACTTCACCTTTAATATTTCATTATTTTTATATCTTTCTGGACGATTAATTTAATAATAATAATAATAATAATAACTCCAAATAAGGGACACCTCTATTTAAGGGACAAAAGTACCGGTCCCAAAGTTGTCCCTTATTTGGAGGTTTCACTGTATATCCTAAGAACTATATGAAGATTACTTATTTCGTGTAGTATTACGTTTAAAACAACTTCAGCTTATAATTTTATTTTATTTTATTTTATTTTATTTTATATTATTTTTTACAATTTTACCATAGTTTATACGAAATGTCTCAAATTCACAATAAAAATATTTTCATTAATAAAAAGAAAATATCAGAAACAAGAGCTATTAATAAATACATCTGACACTAGAATTAAAAAGTTCCTGAAAATTTAAATTAAATAATTTTTAAGTCTTTTTATTTTCTTGTCACAATCTGCAATTAAATAACGTCTAGCGACCAATTTCGAAAATTTGTTCGTTTCTAATTTTTATGTTTTGTTGAAAGCAAAGTCAGAAAAAGTTTTGTAATAAAAAATTTTGTGTTTTAGATTTCTTGTAAATTTAGTAATAATAAGAAAGCATTGAATATGTGTCTATACACATTAATTTAGCAGCAAAGCCCTATATGCATGAACCTTTTCCGGCGCAGTGTTACCACTCCGCCAACACCTAATTTTAATTCCAAACTTACAAACGGCACCAATAATATTTTAGTAAAATTTTACTTTTACAATGTAGGCTTAAATCAGGGAATTCTTAATTTCTAAAAAAGTCCTTTGTAAATTCCGGTGTCAGTCAACAATTTCTCATTTTACGAACAGAATTTGTCTGCGCCGGAAAGGGCTAAGAGGCAGTATAAAGTGCTCCACTGTTATGAATTGTAAATTGTTAATCGTATGAGATTTATTGAGTTATTGTTATGAGTTTTGTTAATACCGTGTGTCAATAAACGATGTGGTAAACAAATGTGATGTTTATTTGGAAGTACGTATGCATTTAAATGCATTATGATGCTGGCTGATTTATTAGCGATAAATATAGAGTATTATGAAAGATATGCTAAACATGTAGAGAGAGAGATATTAATTCGAATATGCATAAGCTTTCAATTCACACTCAATGATGTGAAAATGAAATTCTAATTCGCACTCCGATATTAGCTATTTAAATGAATATTAGAATTATACAGTATAAGGTTTCATGCACTAAATTCTTTTGACAAATTTACTATAAATATTTCGTAAGCATAGCTTTTTACCACATAAGTGTCTGTAAATTTAACCAGTCCTCAAATATGAATATGAAAATTGTTAGTATAGAAAGTTACTTAAATAATTTTTTTATTCGGTTACACAAATTTGGCTTACATTTTCGTAATCAGATTGTATCTATATTAGTCGTTGAGCCAGAAGCCAAAATTAGACTTGGTGATATATACCTTTTTGGATTCACAATGGTCCAAGGAGTTCATTTTATGATGATACTATTAAATTTGTGGTAGCTTATAGACGCCATGTTGAAAAAATGAGCGCCATCTATCGCACATAGATACAAATGATTTTTTTTTTCTTTTTAACCATTACCACATAATTAAATTTCAAGGAAAAAATGCTGAGAACAAATATTATTGAACATATAACGTTATACAAATTATACATTTGTTAAGATTTTATTTCAATATGATTATTAGCATTTTCAGCTAGATAAACCGATCAAAAGACATTTGCGATGGATGAAAATCAAAATCTTGTTTTGTATTTCAATGCATATTATTTTCATGTGGATAAGACACAGCAATTCAAGAATAAAGTAGTACTGGTGAAACTATAGTAATTAGTCTGTTAAGAATTAACCCCTTCGGGACCACGGGTGCATATACGCAACTTCAAAACGTGCTTCCATCGCTTTTTTGGATACTATTAAAAAGGTATAATTTTCCTTATCTAATTAAGACGTTATCTTGTTTGCAAAGCTAAATTTAATTGTTTGACAAAAAGTGGTGTCAATTGAATTAAATTTTTGTAAAAGATGCTGGTCACGAACGGGTTAATAAATAACAGAAATATTTGTCTTCTGCACTTTTATCATGATTGAATCACATTCCTGTATCTAAATAATTTCAATCGTCATAGAAAAAGTTCTATGTTCTGCATATGCTTGTACATTAGGTTATTAAATAGACACACACATTATAGTGTGGCACATGTCCTTGAACAAAAATATGACATCGGTTCCAAAGCATCTTCAGGAGCAAGAGGACTGCAATTCCACTGGATCTCTAGAGAGCCTTTTTCCTCACTATCTGTTCCAAAAATCCAACCATATTTATATGGGGATGAAAGATCACGATCAGCCTGTAGGCACTTATTCCGAACAAGACCGTGGTAATTGGCTTGCATTACCTATAAGTAGAGTATTATTACATGACAAAAGACAATGCGACTTCAGACTTTTTATTTTACAGAAAAATATATAGCATATAGCGCAATTCCTTGATGCTTGAGTATTTTTGCTTTCCATAATAGAAATGGTAAAATTACGATTCAAGCCATTTCTTTGTGTCTTCTGATAAATCAGCTTCAGTATCAAACGCCTTAAGCGCATCCCGAAACTTGTGTTCTGATTTATCATTTTCCCTTGTCTGCAAAAACACTTATTGGACTGACAGTGAATGCATTTCAAGGGGTATGCATGGTGTATGCAAAATATGAATTGTGTACCACCGCTTCTTGGAAGCAAGTTAATTTAGTGGAATCTTCAACTAGTTATTTCTTGAATTTATAATATTTTCTCCGTAGATAACGTACAACACTTGTGTATTCAACTATTTTAAATAATGTTCATTTTGCAATTCTTGAGAAATGAAATACATAAGTTCTCTCTTGTCCTCCTCATCAGATAAAATCTGCTTCAATTTTCGTACTGTTTGTCCAAGATTATATAACTTTTATAACATTACCAACAGTTCATATTTTTCGTTCATTTATTCTTATTGACAACTGCTTGTACGTATCAAATACAACATCTATCCTTTGAGAGGATGTATAATCTTGCATTATTCCAAAAAACAGATTCTTTGCTAGTTGTTTAAATGATTGTAGCTCCTATGGTAGCTTTGAATAAAGCACATTTATATTAACAACATCATTATTTGCATTCTTTCAGCAGTCGCAATTTTGTCATAACATCCTTCAGTTTTATTTTTTATTTTTTCGCATTGAACCATCAAGTGTTACCAAGGATTATTGAAGAAGCCCTAGATGGTAGGAAAAGACAGTTCTAATATCAAAATTTCTTCATTTTGCAAGGATCGTCATCTGAGAAAACAGATTTCATTTTGTCATGGCAACAAACTCTTATTTATTTAACTTCGAATTCTCTTTCTTTTCAAGTCACAAAATATGTTTATCTTATTGGAGATTCGAAAAATCCTTCTGCTTTTGAGTCTTCAGACAGATATTCTCTCTTGAAAGTTTGGTAAATTCCTTCAGTCAACTCATGGGCTTTGATAATGTCTTCGATAATTTCTGGATTTGCATTTGCTCTAGTTGATTTTATTAGCCTGTCTTTATCTATTCATTGATAACCATGTTCTGTAAACATGAGATATCACGTTCGTCTTTCTAGATCTTGCTCAAAGACGGATACGGATGTAGAATAGAGTTTTCTGAAAAACTCATTGTGGTTCTTTCTTAAATTATATGAAGAAATTCTGCCCTGGTATCAAAAATACCTTTTAACTGCGGCAGGTCTTTGACTGAACTTTGTTGTAGCTTTTGACCTCTGCGTGTCTTTACTTATTGTCTCTTTAATCGCCCTGTTAATTTTACAGCATGTAAAATCAAGAATTTTTTTCTATCACAGCGTTTATCGGAAGAATTTTCCAATATGGCGCCCATTGATTACTCTATTTTTGAAAATATCATAGATAAATGTCATGTTGTGACTGATGTGGTGAATCCAAAAATGTATGGTTTACAAAGTTTACTGACATAAAAATACGCCCCCTGATCAACTACGGTGGCCATTTTCCAATATGGCGCCCATAAGCTACCTTGATTTTGTAAATATGGATAAACATCATTCTGATGTTGTGGTGAATCCAAAAAATGCATGTGTATGATTTAACAAGTCATCTGGCATGACATCACACGAGCCCTTGGCTCAACGGTGGCAGCCATTTTTCAATATGGCGTCCATTAGCAACTCTTATTTTGAAAATATGAACGATAAATGTCACTCTGATGTTGTCGTGAATCCAAAAAAGCATGGTTTAACAAGCCCGATTACGTGAAATCACAAGAATCCCTGCCTCAACGACGGTGGCCATTTTCCAGTATGGCGTCCATAAACTACCCTAGTTTTGAATGTATCATGGACAAATGAGATGATGATGTTCTGATGAATCCAAAAATGCATGATTTACCATGTCCGCTGACATGAAATCACACGATCGCTTAACTCAACGACGGCGGCCATTTTCCAATATGGCGCCCAAAAGCTACCCTAATTTTGAAAGTATCATGGATAAATGAAATGCTGTTGTTGTGGTGAATCCAAAAATATATAGTTTATCAAGTCCCCAGAGATGAAACCACACAAGCTCCTGGCTCAACGACTATATATTCATTGATTGGTGTCAATGTAGAATACACAATTTTTTTTGGCTTCATTTTGAGAACAACGGATTTTCAACTTAATTTATCGACGATTGTTTTCAGATTTTTCAAGCTATGACTTTGAGACTTTCACAAAAGTTGTTCTATACATTTAGCTAACATAATATGTAAATGAAATTTTGATATCGTTGACGCATGCGCTGTGAAAAATTTTTTAGTAAACCTACTCATTTTTCATACAATTTTTATTATTTTTAACTTCTCATTACAGGGTATTGTATACAATGTTATTTGTCTTATTTTCAGAAAAGAATGTAGCTTTATATAAAAACCTCTGCAAATTGTAAGCAAAAAACTTGGTAATATTTGGGACCATTTTTATAAAAACCTTTATTTCTCTACGAGTATACTTGCTATTCGCATAAAAATGAACACAGTTTATTACAATAAGACATTTAATCATAATCTACATTTTGAGCGCTTTCGCTACATTAATTTTGGCAGGGTTATCCAAAAGATATTCATTCTTTTTTAATTTGTCGACGGTCCCCTATGGAGATTTAGGAAAAATCGTTACAGAAATGCATGACTTTTACTATTATGTTTGCACAATAAGAGTTTTGGGATAATTACTCATGTATTTTTCTAGATATTTAAAATGTCTAAAATCTCAAGTGGATGGTTATGTATGGCCATGTAGTGTATTATAAGCGGTTTTATACCTTCGTATAAATAAATTAAACCATATGTCAGTTTTTAATGTGTTTATGAATGCTAATTTTAGTATTTATTACTAGTAAATTTACAGTTATAATATAAAGCCATTATTGTACTATAAAACCAAGATTTATTTTTCGCAGTAGAGCTATCATTTTTAATCCGTCGCTCTGAATTTAATATTTCTAAATAATTTTTTTTTTACGTAGGACAGCTGAATAAACCCTTTAATTGCGTTATTTTCGCAGTAACACCAGAGTTAAATAACACTATTGATTTTTCGAATGGTCTGCGATCTGTTGGTTCATGAAAGTACTCATTCATCATAATAGTGCAAATTTCCGACCATTCCATTTTAAACAAAATTAATTTAAAAAAATAACATTTTTTAGATCATCGCGGTGAAATGTTAAACCAATATATATATATAGTAAAATTAAAATACCAAATATAAAAATGCTGATATAGCACAGTAATAAATTACTAGATAAATAAACAAACAATATAAGCGAACGTACAGAGACCATAAATCTATAAAAAAAAGCATACAGACTCTTCGAGTACATTATATATTTTAGACATTATATTATTATACATTAGTACATTATATTATTATACATTATACATTATATATTTTCATTTTGTAAGACAAAAATTAAACATAAAACTCATGCAGACTTTGCCCCGAGTCTCTGTGATGCAAAAGATATAAATGCGAAAATTAAAGAAGATTATATGTAAGAAGATTACTATATAATATTTACAGGTTGCACACTTTCGTCACTTTTCTAAAAGTAGGTGAAAATTATGGTTTTGGGATGTTAATGATTTAATTGGGAAAACTAGAAAACACACACTTTAAATTATATTAAAACTCGACGCTAAGTTTAATAAGTAGTGTGGAAAGTAAAACATGAATTATATTAGCAAAATTGGAATCCCTTGTTTTGTTCATATAGTGACGGAATTCACATGGCTTCTTAGAATATCACTGATGTATTCTGTGAGATCGTGCATTTCAAACAGTTTAAAGAAAGTATTGTGTTTATTAGTTAAAGAGTGTTTTATTAGTAACGCAAATGCTCAGGTCATTTCCCACTAAAACTAGGTTTTTATCCTCTAATAGGATCTTTCCTTTTCTTTGCCCGTTTTGTTTCAAAATTTATAGTCATATTTTCTTGTCAATATGATCACAATATTTTCGTCCGAAAAACCAAATCTATGCTTGTTTCTGAAGGATACCATAGGTATCTATTAGCAACTGTGAAAGAACTGTTCTTCACGTATGCAATTTCTTAAGTGGTCAGAAGCTTTATTATATCCAAATCATTCTTTGGAGTCTTTGTACTTACATTTGAGTCGTGACAAAAGTGAACATATACAGAGATGCCAATCATACACCCCATTTCCTTCCCTTTAATTATCGTTGAGGAAGGTTCAACTGTTTGTAAAAAGGAAAATCTATAAGTGACTATAGAGTCACCTTCACACCTTGTTTGATGCATTTTTTAGACCAACCTGAAAGGTAAAGGAATGGGAGTTATAATAACTCTTTGTAATCTTTTCTTGGATGAATTATGTCATTTGGGGACATTTTAAGGTAGTCAGTTATTTTCACGCATTGTTCTTCCAGAAAGCCTTAAACGATAATTTCTTCATCTAGCATTGTCGTATATTATTTCTTATCAATCGAAACTCATTGATTTCATAGTGTTCCGTGGTGGATATTTCCCTTTTTGGCCATCAGAAACACGTAATAAACATAAGAATCGCAAATGCAAATTTTTCTCGTTTTCAAATTGTGGAGTATACAAATTTTGAGTTCGACGTCAAAAACGTCGCTTCAGCGGCAGCGAGTGAAATTTGACTTTCCACTGGATAAAAGAGAATGAAGACAAGGATGATCGGCATTCAGTGATTGCTTTGTTTCGATGAGTACGATGTCTCAGCATAGTCATTTGACAGATTCAGAAGCTTGGAAAATTGTTGGTAGGTTAGAAGGGGACCAAACTCAAGCCGAAGTAGCGCAGGCCATTGGAGTGTCACAAAGTGTCATTTCCAGGATCTGGAACCGTTTTTTGGAGAGTGGATGTGCAGGCCGAAGACCAGGGCAAGGTCGTAGACGGGCAACAACGCCCAATGAAGATCGGTATTTAGCGTTAACAGCTCGGAGACACCGAAACATGAACGCTACTCTTCTCCAACAACGCCTTCGCTCGGCTACAAGCACCACGATTTCAACTCAGACTGTCCGAAACCGGCTCCATGCTGTTGTTCTGTATGCTCGCCGACCGATGGTATGTGTTAGATTAACATCAAGGCATCGTCGCGACCGCAGGGAGTGGGCAACCGAGCATGTCAACTGGAGGAGAAATGAATGGAGCAATATTCTGTTTTCTGACGAGACCCGTTTTTCTGTGCATCCGGATAATAGGCGTACTTTTATCTGGAGGGACCGTGGCAGTAGGAATAATCCTGCGTTCGTGCACGAAAGTATCAGATTTGGCGGTGGAGGAGTGTTAGTGTATAATGGCATCTCCATTGACGGGCGCACTGACCTCTACATCATTCGAGATGGAGCTCTGACTGGTCGCCGATATAGGGATGAGATCCTGAGACCTATTGTAGTCCCTTACGCTGCAGAAATCGGAGATAACTTCATTTTAATGGACGAAACCTGCAGGCTACATCGTGGAAACCTGGTGGAGGATTTCCTTTTCGAGGAAGGAATCCTTCGAATGGAATGGCCAGCGTGATCTCCAGACATGAATCCAATCGAGCACGTTTGGGACGCTCTAGGAAGACAAGTTTCTGGCCACCAACAACCTCCACAAATTTCCCAAGAACTGGAAAGAGCTTTTCTGGAAGAGTGGGGCAGAATACCCCAACTCGTCGTTAATAGCCTCATTGAGTCCATGCCTCAAAGGTGTTTAACGTTGCTGGCCGCCCATGGAAACCATACCCCCTACTGAAAATGATTTTCTTTGAAGAAACACCATTTCTTATTCTTTTTTCTCATATGCACAAATTGTGTTTTTTCCCTTTTGTACACAAATGCGCAATAAAATGCATTTTTTCTTGCCAAACATGTGTAATTTATTCTCATATAACCTACTATGTCTGTCGACCATGTTTCAATCAGCTAAAAAGTTTCCCAGATACAAAATCCACCTAAAACTGCAATTTCCTTTAATTGCTTTGAGTAGTGTACTTCCTGTAGTTTAATACTCGTAGATTTAGTATCATCCAATTTTTTTTGTTTTATTTCCTAGTAATAGTAAGTAAAACTAAATGTACTCGTTCTTTTAAAATGCCGCTACTTAAAAAAAATCTTACCATTAACACCTTTTTTAACAACAGAAGTCCTCTTTTGAGTCCCATTTTAAAGTTCAGTTACCTCAAAAGATGTTAGAAATACATGAGAAGTGGGCATTAGTACAAAACATCCCAATATTATATATTTCACTAGTTTGAGATAAAAGGGATCAAATTGTGCAACCCCTAAATATTATCCAATCTTTTTTAAATTTGGCATACATATGGCTGAACCCTCAGATTTGGGACCCAATCAAAGTCATATGAATATCACACCTTTAGAAAAATGAAACCGCCATGTTAAGGATATACACATTTTTACGCCTTAGTTTTAGATGTATTTTTTTTCAAACAAATATAGGATTTGTTACAGCAACGTACTAATTATGTATACAACAAAGAATATTTAAGTAGATTTGTATTCATAAAATGTAAAGGTGTGGTTTCATGGCCATGCTGTTGTTACATACATATAGAGTTATAACGTCATGCAAACAAAACTATAAAATAAGATAGCATAAATGCATGTAAGTTATCCATTTCTAAGGATACAAATTCTACCGCCCCATAAATTGACAAACGTCTGTTATATACCATTAACTGCGGTGTCATAATGCAATAATAAACTTCTGCCACCTTGTTTTTCTAAAATGAAAAAAAATATCCCCTCAGGCTTAGCCTACAGGCAGAGGTAGATTTCGATTATAGATACAAATTTCACCAGCAAAAACTAAACCAAGATTAGAAATAACACCAAATTTCATCACTAAGAATGAGCTCCAGAGACCTAAACATTTTGTGAAAATTCTAATATACAAGCACACACAAACGCATATAAGGTGGTCTGGTGTAATAACGCCAGGCGGGGTAATAACGCCAAGTGCTAATATTATGCATAATTATGAATGACACCCATTTTCTGGTAAATGACACCCATGTGCTCTGCGCAGAAAGGTTTTGAGTCATATAAATCGCAAAAAATAGCTTCAAGTTAATTTGCTTCATTTTTAAATCTTATTGTTTTTACAAGCAACTAAAATTAATGCTTGATCTAAAATTTGCGAGATACGTTTTGTGATGTGAAGAATATTTTTTTTTATCCAGAAATACTTTGTTAATTATATAAATTTGTATTACATTTCATGGACTTTCAAAATGTTGTTCAAGATTTTGGATATCTTCTCGAGATAATTTGTAATTTAAAATGTACATCGCAATAACTAAAACGGGGTAATAACGCCAATCCTTGGCATTAATACCCCGGTTGATTCCCACAGTGGCCGAGCTACATCCTAAAAACTGATTCAAATAAAAACAGTTGAAACTGTGCAATGTTTCTAATAATTCTATTTAAGCGGTCCTCTTTAAACAAAAAGAAGCTCACGGTCTGATATTATTTTGCCTCATCCCTCCCATACACACCACACTTTTATTTTTATTACACTTTCACAAAAAATTGAACATTTTCAATAGCTTAGAATGCTATTTATCAATTTCTAAGTTTGTAGAGTTTGTATTTTTAGAATTGGGTAATCTACATGCAATTATTCCATCTTATTTCATAGTTTTTTTTGCATGGCGTTATTACCCATGTAGGTGGGTAATAACGCTAAATAGCATTGGTCAAGAAATCACGCCATTACATTTTATGAATACATATCTGTTAAATTATTTTTTTATATAGATAGTCAATGAGTTGCTGTATCAAATCATATATATGTTTGAAAAATACAAACTAAAACTGAGCCGTGAAAATTGGTAGAATCTTAACGTGGCGTTATTACCCCAGGGTGCCTTATATACTGGAAAAATATTTTAAAAATCCAAAACGAAATCAGCTAACTTCAAAATATTACAATATTTCCATACTCTGTTTTTATTATGTTTCAATACGTTTTTACAAACTCACATAACGTTATATATTCACTTGCCATTTGTCCTTTATATTTCTAATATGACGTAATATTTGCTTTTAAAATCCGTCAAGCTATTTAATTCATTTTTCGTTTTGATATGAAATTTTGCTAGGAAAAAGTTATGATGTATTATTAAATTTTTCATAAACTTGTCCAACTACTTTTTTTTACAAATTTCAATCTTGCAATGGTTAAGTTATTGTTGC
Source organism: Maratus speculifer (assembly GCA_964019185.1). NCBI lineage: Eukaryota > Metazoa > Arthropoda > Arachnida > Araneae > Salticidae > Maratus > Maratus speculifer. Next base: position 182,503,112 of record OZ025298.1, on the reverse strand, counting down.
AGTAAGAATGTGGTTAATTTTTTTTAATTGTGGTTAATTTTTTTAATTGTTTGCAACTGTTCTAATGAAAAATGTTTATACTTTCCTGCCATTATTTTGTAAGATCTGGTTTTGCCAGAGCCATGTTAAGGCGGTGCTGAAATTTTTAAATCCTCCCAATTTTAAACCCATTTAACTGATTTTGCCAATTTGCAATCCTCGCCGAGATATTTCAATGTATATGACGAATATGAAGACGAATCGCGACTAATTACGACTTTTATCGTGAAGACAAAATTAAGTACATGCATATATATGCATATATATTACCATCATTATCAACCGTTTTCGATCCACTGCTGGATGTAGGTCTCCTCCAGATTTTTCCAATGTTTTCTGTCTAGTGCTTTCGTCATCCAATTTACACAAGCCACTTTTCTAATTTCGTCACTCTATCTTACTTGTGGTCGTCTTATTGGTCATTTTACATCTCTGGGATACCACTGTAGTATGTTTGTGCTCCAACTATTGTCTTGTCTTCTTGCAATGTGCCCAGCCCATTTTCATTTTAGCTGCTTGATTCTTTCAAGGATGTCAAAAACTTTTGTTTGATTTCTTATCCAGGTTATCCCCTTTCTGTCTCTTCTAATTATGCCTAGCATAGATCTTTCCACGCTACTCTGTGTTGTTTGTAGTTTTTGTATCATACGTTTTGTTAGTGTCCATGCTTCTGCTCCGTAGGTTAATGCAGGTAAAATACATTGATGAAAAACTTTTCTTTTCAAACAAAGAGTCACATTACTCTTCAGAATAATACTGTTCTTCCCGAAAGCACTCCACCCATTTCTTATGCTTCTATTGATTTCATTCATGATACTATTATCCGATGATATTTCCTGTCCTAGGTACACATAACTTTGCACTTCTTTAATCTCAGTGTTCTTGTAGACAATTTTCTTTTTTTATGTAAATGAATTAAACATCACCTTAGTCCTTTCTACATTTATTTTTAATCCCACATTGATGCTAGCTTCTGCAAGATCTTTTAGCATATTTTCCAATTTTTCAGGACCGTTACTAAAAATTACAATGTCGTCAGCGAACCGGAGATGACTTAAAAATTCTCTATTTATTCTAATCCCCTTGTTTTCCCAATCCAACTTCTTGAAGATATTTTCTAAGACAGCATTAAATAGCTTGGGTGAAATGGTGTCTCCTTGTTTTACTCCTCTTCCGAGTTTGATCTTCGATTTCCTTTATCTAAACAGATGGTTGCTGTTGCTTTCTTGTAAATCTTCTCTATAATATTGATGTAAGGTTTGTCTATACCAATGTCCTCCAGAGAATCTACTACTGCTGATGTGTAGACGGAATCAAAAGCTTTTTCATAATCAATAAAAGTAAGGCAGGGAGGTAAATTATATTCTTTATGCTTTTCTATGAGTTCCCTTACTGTTTGGATATGATTCATTGTGCTTAATCCACTTCGGAATCCTGCTTGTTTTCTAGGTTGAGCTGAGTCCAGAGAGCTGATTCAAGTCTTGTCGTTAAAATTTTGGTGAAAGTTTTATAAATCACTGACAGTAAGCTGATCGGACGGCAATTTTTATTGTTTTCCTTCTCTCCTTTCTTATAAAGTAGCACCACCACAGCATTATTCCAATCTTCTGGTACATCTGACTTTTTGAGACATTTGGAAAACACTAAGGATAACGTTTTTGCAAATTCTTCTTCTGCTTCTTTGATAAGGTCAACTTTTAATTCCATCTTCTCCAGGGCATTTACCTTTTCTCATAAATCTAATAGCTTATAAAACTTATCTGTCATCACTGGGATTATCTCTTCAGTTTCTGTTAAGATTTCTCGTTGATCGTGTACGATGATTTCCCCCTGATCTTCACAGATGATTTTAGTGATTTCAATTCACCACTGATTTTGGTGATTGTTCCATCTGCTTTCGTCAGCGCAAAAATACTTTTTTTTACCAACACATAACTTACGCTTAGCTGACTTTAAACTTTTGTTATCTTCCAGAACTTTTTTAACAAGATCACAGTTAAATTTTCTGATATCTTCTGTAACGAATTTTCTTACTATTTTACATAATTCAGCATATACAACTCTTGATTTAGGATCATTTTTCTTCATTTGAAACTCTCTGCGTTTTTTTCATCAATCTTCTTGTTCCTTCTGTTATTTTCTTTGTCTGTTTTACTTGTGCATCACCGGCTCTCTTCTTAGCAATTTCTTGTAGAGTATTGGTTAACTTATGTAACATCTAGCTAGGTTAACACTATTGTAACATCTAGCTCTTCTTCTAAAGTTGATTGAAGTACTTGGAAACAGTTTTGAAGTTCCAAATGAAATTCTTCTTTATATTTCTGTAGGTTTATAATGTCGATTGATTTCTTTGAGTATAGCAAAAGCTTCATTCTTTCCACTTTAGTATTTAACAGCAGTTTGCATCTAACCAATCTGTGATCGCTTCCTGTATTGAAGTTATTGAGAACGCTGCAGTCCTGAATAAGATACTTTTTGTTGGTCAAGATGTAGTCGATTTCACTTGTTGAACCATTTGTACGACGCCATGTCCATTTTCCTTGTGGCTTTTTCTTGAAAAATGAATTCATGATATACATCTATTCACATTCTGCAAACTCAGTCAATCTCTTTCCTCTTTCATCTCGCATACCATATCCATGATTTCCTAACGATAATTCACCTTTCTTCTTCTCTCCAATTCTAGCATTCCAGTATCCCATTATTAATTTTATGTAGAAATTTCCCTTTTGATACATTGAAGCTACTTCTTCATACAAATCTTCAATTTCTTCATCAGAATAACTTATTGTTGGTGCATAAACTTGGATAATTTGCAGCTTGTATCTTTTGGGCACTTGTATTACTAACCTTGCAACTTTATCTGATGCACTATCATATTCTACAATGTGATTCTTCCATCTTTTATGAATGAGAAATTCTACGCTACTTGTTCTTTCATCTTCTGTACCTCTGTAGTATAAAACATGTCCGCTGGCAAGATCAATCTTTTCTTCGCCTTTTCTTCTTACTTCACATTATCCTAAAATGTCCCAGTTGATCTTATCTAACTCTTCCTCAAGTTCGTGTAAACGATTTTTAGAAGATAGGGATCGTCCATTTTACATAGCCAAGGTCATCAACTTATGGCAGCCAAGCCGAGCCCGGTACGCTCTATCTTAATGTCTGTCTGGTTGCTGCCGTAACCAGGAACATGCCGACTACCGGGAACTGAGGGCCATGATTTGTTTTGTGAATTCATGGTAAAATAAGGGAAGTTGTGGCCAAATTCCTCCACGCTGGCCAAGCGGGTTGGAGGAAGCCCATCCGCGTTCTTTCCCCTTGCACTAGACAAGAGTTCTAACAGGCTGTACCGATGGAAGGTGCGGATTGGACATTAAGTCTCTGCTCCCAGTCGATTCCTTTAAGTCCTCCTAGAAGGCAATTAAAGGGTCTTCTCCTGGTTGATAAGCAGAGTCTATTAAACAGCCCTAGGTATATATATATGTATATGTATATGTATATATGTATGTATGTATAAACTATTTAAATGGGGACGGTTCGGGTTTCCTGGGGTCATATAATGAAAATTTATGAAAATCTTGTAATGACTTGTAAAATCTTGTAATCTTGCCATTGTAATGACTGCAATAGAGAGTATTTCTTACGAAATCCAGCTAAAAATAGTGGCATTTATCGCATACCAGTTTTGTATACACTTTGTTGGTTTACAACAATAACAATAATGCCTTCTCCAGCATAAACTAAAAATTCCCTCTTCGAATGTTGTTCCGGCATAAAAAAGAATCAACCAGGGTAATAATGCCAATGGATGGCATTATTACTCAGGTATACTTATTGCGCAGCATATTTTAATTTACAAATCACCTCCCTAACACATACAGAATCTTCTGTAACATTTTCAAATTACAAGAAATACGCTACAAATTTATGTAATAAGCAAACTATTTTTGAATAAATATATAGTCTTCAAATTACAGAACTTACGTCTCAGATTTTAGACAAGGCATTGATTATTTCGTGCTTTTTTTTTCAATATGGTCTACAAATGGATGAGACTAACTTTTAGTGATTGTTTGTGTTTCAAAGGACTTAGAGCCAACCCTTTAACCAATAGGCGCATTTTCTAATATTCTTTCATAATACCGTGTAATATTAGCGGTTGGTATTACACACACTGGCATTATTATCCCAAGAATTTTATATGTAGAAAAAGAAGAAGACAAATGTAACACTGTTCCAAAGAATTAGCTAGCTATTTTAAAGATAAGGATACATTTCAAAATCGCTTTTAATTCTTATACTTTTTTGTTTTGTTTTGTTTTCAGTCAAAATTTTACATTTAGACTATAAATCAGTGAATGTATAAAATTTCACTCTGTCAAAAAATAAAAGCTTTAAATAACATTTATAAATATTTTAAAACAATATACATTATTTTTACAAATGTCTTAGTAAAAGTATTTATTTAAAAAAAGGTTGAACTAAGACTCAAAATCATCTTAAAATTTCTATCCTTTTTTTAAATGAAGCTTTCAAAAAATTCTTGCATAGATTTCAGATATTCCTGTTTCTTCAGAAAAAAATAGCATATAAATGTGAACTATATTTCAGAATAAAGAAATTGTAAATAACGTAGTATTGATTTCCAAATATTTATGCACACTGGAATTTAAAGGAATATAATAAGATTATTTCTGTTCAGATTTTTTAGAAACTGTGAAAAAGAACAGAAAAAGATAGATAGATACATAGATACATATAGATAGATAGATAGATAGATAGATAGATAGATAGATATTTTTATATGTATTGCATCATAACTTGGATATATATTTTTTTACAATTCTATTATTTAGAATTACATATAATAAATATTTATGAAAGTTTTAAGAAAATAGAGCAATGTATTTTTTTCAAATAATATAAAATATCTTACTGAAATCTAATTTTTTGATGTTAAATAAATAACCTAAGATCATAATAAAATACAAAACATCAAACATGGACAGTTTTATAACAAATATTAGGAAGTAAATCTGAAACGATAGCATTACTTACTGCTTTTAAATATTGAAAAGGCAATGTGTTATCTATAATCAAAGCATCTCGATCACGGATAACAGTATTTGAGAATGTTGTGTTGTGGAAGGTAAGTTGTAAAAAAAATTGTAAAGTTACTAGAAATTTTCTAGGAAGATGTATCCAAGAACATTTTATGTAACGGCAATTACAAAAATTATTAATAGATATATATCTGCACTGTAAATAAAAAAAATCGGCAAGGTTAGTAAGAATATTTTAGGAAACATGGATTTCTAGAACTTATTATATAACGGCCATCCGGGTAATACACAGTTACAATTTTAATAATGTTATCTTAATTTTAGTAGATTCTTTTGTAAATCTACAGATTTTTGTAGTTATATAGCGTACCTATTACTGATTCATTTATAATCGCCATTTTCCATAATAAAAAATTAAATGCTACTGGAGAAATTATGAATTCTATAGATTTATAGAGTTTTCGTTCAAGTGGTATTTAATTAGATTCCTCAAGAGATTCGGAACATTTTTTTCTTTCAATTATTTATTCTCCGAATGCAACGACATTTGTACCCAAAAGGAACTGGATTTTTTTAGGTGTGTTCAAAATTACGTAAACACGTAGAATCTAGTCTCGTCGTATAGTAAATCTGTCTGTCGGCCGATCTGTCCCCATATAACAACGCTGAAATTACCAGAGAGAATGAGAATGGCTGGAAATTTAATATATGTAATGTTTCCAGAATTTTATCGAGTTATTTCAAATTTTAAGAATAAACAATCATATATGTATATATATATGTGTGTGTGTGTGTGTGTCTGTGTGTGTAAACATTACATAATGCTACAAATCAACATCTACAACGAATACAGAATAGCCCAATATAGTAAATTTAAACTCGGCAAGACAATCAAATAGAATTAGCAATAGTGGAACGATGACAAATAAAATAGCAGTTTGTGTCTCATTTTCAAGTGCAGTATCATGCAGTCACAAAACATTACGATTAATTTATGAGATAGAAATCAGGCATATACCTTAATGCATATTTTTCTACAATTGCCCAATTAATCATAAAAAAATATATAGATAAGTCAATAAACTATGACATGTAAAACTACATACAATTTGAATGATATAATCAAATATATGTAAATAAAATTTTTTAATGAGAAAAAAAGAAAAAAACAGAAATTAAAACTAGGACTTCCCTCAGAGGGATTAGTCTGAGCGATATCTCTGAGAATACACATTTAATAATTTGCGATAAGTAAAGAAAATGAGATGTTACATTTAATTGGTTATTCATTGTGATAAAATATGATGAAAATAAGCATATTGAACCATAGAACTACAAAATCTTATATATAAAGTTGCATATACTATTTTTATAAAAGAAAAGCAAACCATGCATGGATATAAAATTGGAAATATGCAAAATGTTAAAAATAATACAGAAAATAAAACACCAAATTTTCCTTTATTGGAAATATAACTCTTTGAAATGATGTCATGAGCATAAACAGAAGCTTCGCACCTATTTGAGAAACTATAAATGACATAAACTATTATGTTTGAAGAGAATGGAGTGTATTTTATATGGTGTGAAATCCGTCCGAATAGTTTATAATGTTGAATATCTGTTTTCCACGGATGCAATGAGGTTGTCGATAAGAGTTAAGGAATCCTTTTTTAAAAAAATTGTCCTAAATGAGCACTTACATCTTATAAGTTACGGTGATGTCAAAGTTATAGTTTCTGATCCCAAAAGTATCCTAGAAATTTCAACATTCTCAATAAATTGGGTTTAAAACTTTTTCTAGAAAAAAAAATAATGTGTGAAAGTAAATTGTCGAATGTTTTAGAAATCGTTCATAACGAGAATATTATAGCTTAAAAGTTGCTACCAAAAAAAAAAAAAAGATTTTAAATTTTTAGTCATATTAACATGAAAGAATTCTCAATTTTAGAACTTTTTTTACTCGTGCATTGATGGTGATTATTGTTCCTACCAAAATATAGTATATTTTGCAGCAAAGATGGTTACCAACATTTTTTGCCCACATTATTTTTTAAATCGTCTAGGTACTCCCAATGATAACGAAAAACACACAAACGTTAATGCTTTATAGCAGGGCTGTCCAACCTTTTACTAAGCAGGGGCGCATCTCAGCTCTTAGCAAACAATGAAGGGCGTCATTATTAACAACGTTCAAAGCATGCTAAGAAAATTATCACACAGTATTAGTAGTGATAAACATATATAAATGCATCTCACAGTAGATGACATAAGGCCCGTATGGATCTGACTGCTCCATGTAATAAAGAAAAAAACAAGTAAGAAAAATCATGCGTTAAGCATAGATTATGAAGCACTTTCCAACACTTAATGAAATATTTAACAAAACTTTGTTATTTAGGGAAATAATAGTGTATAGCCAAATATACCCAAATATGCATTCCAGCACATTAGATCAGCCCTGTATTTCATATGTCAGTTCATATAATGGGAAAATTTAGCTCAGCAAAAAAATACCCAGTAGCTTGAAATTTCTTTTTCAGCAATTCATACTATTAGATGGAAACATACTTAAATACTTTTGTTCAGCCCTGTAGTTTACATTGTACCTTTATTACACGTCAGCATTAGGCTAAAATTTATTGTAAACTAAAACACTTTTAAAACAACTGAAATCACATTCTCATAAATCATCATTCATAGGCGTCCATGTACCAAATTCTTTGCGTGGCCCTGTATATCCCTTTATATATATTCTACAAACATTTCTCAGTAAATTGAATGCAGACCAGCGTAAAAATGCATAGCTTATTTAAGAACCACGTTTAAATAATTTACGCTCCCCGTAAGACATGGTGACGTCACTGCAACGTCGCACAGTGGGGCAGGAAGTCTCCAAAGTTGGCAAAAAATAAAATTTACTTTGAACAAAAAAAGCACATCACGGATTCTTTTGTAGAAGAAAAGTAGTAAAATTTTAAACTTTTACATAAGCTAAATAGTGATTTATTAATTAATTTACAAACCTTTTTCAATATTTTTGGTAGAAAAATGAGTTAAAAACAAGAATTTAAGATAGTTTTATGCTAATTAGATATTTATAAATCATCCATAATATCGCATTAAAAAATGTAAACATAATTAGTAATTTGAATTATTCTCAAGCAAACCTTATAATGAATATTAGCGACTCGTTTTGAAGGATTGGATCAACCTTTCTCAGGCATAATGTACGTATTACTATAAAGACAGCAGAAGAAAAACTGTTTCTGTTGTTTTAGTGCTAACACACACTTTTTGTTTTCCTGTTTTTCATATCTCAAACTCATACATGTCACGTACACTAACGAATATGTAGAACTAGAATTGTATAATTGTTTTACTCTTGATATTTTTGATCGTCCAGGACAAATTCAGACGGAATATGAAGATGGGCACGTTTGCTTTTCATTGACGCTTCTGTTTGTTTTTCAAATCGAGGAAATGAAAGCGATTTGCCAAGCCACTCTTTGTTATTTCTAAAGCATTTCCCTTGTTTAGCCAGGTTTTTGCTCATCGGAATTTATATTAAACTTTAAAACATTTAATCTTCTTTTCATTTAAACTACTTGTTCGTAGTTTCTCCGATTATGGAGCTCTTATACCATAAAATCACATTACTTTTCAAAAATTTTTTGTTAAAACGTTCCATGATAGTCAGTTTCATTTAAATACATTGTTTTGTGATAAACAATGCATTAAAATTCGTATTTAACAAAGAAAATATTTATAATCATGTTTGGCACACCCGTACACTAACAAAAATTTAAGGATGATTAGCTATAAAAATGACCATACAATTAAAAAAGTGGCAAAAAGGAGCAAGATTTTCTGGCATATTTGTCCTTTTAAAACTCATACTTAGTAGAAAAAATTATAATTAACACTTAACTCGCCTTAACTCATAATTAAATCCTACAATGTTTGTAGACAGTGTTAATTTTTTTTTATAAATTTCACCACTATATATTCTAAGCGTCTGTATATCTATAAAAATCGTATTAAAACAAATTGAAAGTTAATGAATTATTGTTACATACTTGTAGTGAAAGGTTCCATAGTCAAAAAAATTATTTTTTAATTATTATAGCGAAATTAACAAACGAATGTTGAAACAAAATTATTGATTTTTTTTTCACTTATTTACAAAGCACAATATGCAGTTTAACTTATTTCTCTAGTGACGATCAAAATAACTTTGCACAAATTTTAATACTAGGAAGATGTGTACTGACATCTGCTCTATTAAAGTGGCGTATGTCGGTAGTTCAAAATAAAATTTCATTTTTTCGATTTTTACCAGTTTTGAAGGCTTTTTGCCCCACTGTGCGTCGTTGTGAAGTCACATTGTGACTTTGTGACCATCGATTGTCGATGTGACGTCACGTGACGTCGATGTGAAGTCACAGTGACTAAAATGTGAAGTCGTTATGGCCGTTTTAGAGCTTTTTTGTGACGTCACATTGTGACCACTTTGTGACGTCACTTTGACATTAACTTTATGACGAACTGTGAAAATTTTTTTAGAAAGTCACATCTCAGTCACATTGTGACGTCACTGAGTGGTGGCATTTTCGTCACAGATGTGATGTGACCAAAGTGACTCACAGTGACGTCATTGTGACGTCACTGTGAACATGCATGCTATGAGGGTCATATTCAGTAACGTTGGTGATCTCTTTGGGTAGCCCTGTATATCAACTATAGCATTTATACACACCATATAATGTGCATATATTTAGCGAAATACAAACGCGAATATCATAATTAAAATGCATTTCATCCCTCCATCAGCCATCATCGGACACATATACGGTACTTCGGAAAGAATATACTATTTGAAATCTTTTGTATGGCCCTGTAAATGCTATGTACTTCATATTATGCAAGACAGTAGCGTATAATTTATATTAAGCTTCAGTGACATATATCAATTTTATTATACATGAAAAAGCTCAATATATTTAAAATATGTCACACACAATTCCCCCTTTTACCATTATCTAATGGAATTCTTTTGTGTGGCCCTGTAAATGAAGAATAGCTACATTTTCAATTTATATTTTATAGAATGCATATTTTAATACGTTTGACAGGGTATAACATCTTTAAAATTCCCTTGAAACGTTTTTTCCCCATAGGCCGTAATGTAATAGGAAACTTTTGATTCGCCCTGTAGATAAACTAATCATGGTAGAAACATCATTTTCGATAGGACTTGGGCTAGGGTAAACGTCATTAACGTCCTAAAATTTCATGGCAATCCGAGTATATTAACGATTTTTCCCCATGGGCCGTAATGTAATGAAAAACTTTTGATTCGCCCTGTAGATAAACTAATCATAATAGAAACTTCATTTTCAATAGAGTTCGTGCTAAGGTAAACGTCAATAACGTGCTAAAATTTCTTGGCAATCCGAGTATATTAACGATTTTTCCCCATAGGCCGTAATGTAATGGGAAACTTTTGATTCTCTCTGTAGATAAACTAATCATGGTAGATACTTCATTTTCAATAGGGTTCGTGCTAGGGTAAACCTCAATAACGTCCTAAAATTTCATGGCAATCCGAGTATATTAGCGATTTTTCCCCATAGGCCGTAATGTAATGGGAAACTTTTGATTCTCTCTGTAGATAAACTAATCATGATAGATACTTCATTTTCAATAGGGTTCGTGCTAGGGTAAACCTCAATAAAGTATAAAAATTTCATAGCAATCCGAGTATATTTACGGGAGTTAGAGCGCCGACAGACGGACAGACGGCCAGACGGCCAGACGGACAGACGGACAGACGGCCAGACAAACCGAATGCATTAGCACTTTTCAACTTTGTTGGAAAGTGCTAAAAACTCTAAATCGGAGTAAATTTCGAATTTTATATTTTCTGTGAGGGGCTATCTAAAAAAATATTTGAAATGCAAGGAGCCTAAAATAAAATGGTTATCAGATATATTGTTATGTTTTTTTTTGGGGGGGGGGGTCGAGGTATGATAAAAAAGATTTATTTATTTTGGAGGTGTAAATTTGCATTATATATAGTGCAGAAACACAGACAGGCATGAAAGAGTGATCAATCCATTGGTGGCTCCAAAGAGAGATGCTGGAACAGCTTTCATTTATGGAAATCATTCCGCACGATTTTACAGATTTTTTAGAAAAAAAAAACTGATTAAAATTACTTAATAAAGGGAGAAAATAGCATTCCTTTTCCAGTCTCTTGACACAGCTAATGGGTCAGTGAAATAACATCAATAACAATAGCAAAAAAAACTGAACCTTCATGCAAAGGAGCAAGTGGCATGCGTTGGCGCTAATTTTTCGACATTTTACTTCTTAACATATTAAAAAAGTTATTTCTATCTTTTACTAATTCCTATCATCATAATTTCTATAAAATAATTTATAAATAGTAACTAGTTAATTAATCCAGAAACACAATAATGCATAATTATTTTTAATTTTTAATGCATAAAGTACACCTGCAGTGATTTTAAAACATCTCTCTTGAAAATATACCAAGAATTTTAAATAAAACACCTTTTAAAAGTGAATTTTATTTTAAAAAATGCTAGTAACAGGAAACCATCAAAAGGGCGCCAAAAAAAACGTTCAAATGGCGCCATGGCACCCGCGGGAGCCGCGTTGGACAGCCCTGCTTTATAGCATAGAAATACAGAATCAAAAGCTATTTATCTCCTATTATATACAAATAAATTATCTAATTAGTGCTACCAGATGCATTTTTAAATATACATAGATCAATATAATGCTTCATTTTTCTTTTCTTAGTATTTCTTAGAATTCATTTTTCATTTATTTGTATTATTCAGTAAAAAACTCACTTTCTTAAGCCCGAATTACGTCAGACTTTTTATAAAAGTACCTAAGTCCATATAACAGCGAAGTATTGTGAAGAGTATTAAATACAAGGTAGTAAGACACTTAGCCAAACGCAGGAAATAAATCGCCAAATATTGTTCTTTTCGCCCTCTCTCGAAATTCATTTTTTCCGTGCATTTAAAAAACACGATTTTGAGTCATCTTATTTAAAATTCAAATTAATAAATAAGAGGAAGCAATAATAGCATAAGTCAAAACATTTTATTTCAGCATCAAGGAATTGTATCGTAGTTACACATGTGGAAAAAAAGCTGCTTTTGGCCAAAAAACGTTATCTTCACTAAATTTGAATCCGATTAAAAAAATACCGTCATTAATTAAAATGTTAGAGGCAGAGCTGCTAAGTCTCCGGCATTTTGGATATCGGTATTTTAATACAGAAAATGTTTTATTAAATTAGAACATTCTGCGGATTTAAAAAATAACTTTTCCTATAAGAAAATTCTGCTGTGCAATAAGCGGGGGCTTGGCATCCCTGTATAGGAATATTTCGTAATCTACTTTTTAACCTTAAAAAAAGCAACGGCCATTTTTCGGGTACAAAAAGTATTGCTAATCCTTCTATTTTGCATACAAAGTACTGATTGTAATATTGATACATCTATGGTGATAAATTTCTAATAATTTTTCAAATCCCATTTATTTCATTAAAAATATAAATCTTTTACTCATTTAGTTTAGAATAAATAGTTTTTAACTAATTTCATAATACTTTTGAAATATCACTTTTCATTGGCCATTTTTTAAAAGCCTTTAGAAAATGGTTGATGTTTTCAGTCAAATATAGACTTTGGTCTGTCCTCATTTTATTTGATTATTATTATTTATAAATGGTGGAGAAATATTCATACTTAATCCATAACGTACATAATATATGACTCTGTTATTACATAACTCACCTTTTTATTATCTTAAAAATTATGTTTTTACAGATTTTTATTAACTCAATAGGAAATATTTTGTGCTTTGAGCAATAGATGTCCGCCTTTCATTTATTTATTTATTTTAACAAAATTCTTTGTATTTAGAAGAATTTTTATTTAAATAGGAAATCCAAATGTCGCTGTTAATAAAGAAGAAAGTTACAAAAAAAAAGTTACAAAAACAGTAGATGCATACTATCAAATATGGAAAAACGACGAATCCAAAAAAGACGACGTATGAAATATCATCTTTTAAAGCAAAAAAAAAAAAAAAAAAAAAAAAAAAAAAAAAAAAAAACGAGGTCTGATTATCGAGCCTACTGATTACAAGATGTGAATTACATTAAAAAAAACCCCTGCAAATATTGATTTTTTTTTTCTTTTGTGCAGTTTTGGCTTCGAAAGGTGCGCTATGTTGCAAAAAGATATAAGCGACTATGAAAACACACTAGGTAAACGTTCATGCTCAGTTTTAGAAATAAATATGGCACATATATGCCCTATACACACCGAGGTACCTAATTGGCGCCAAAATGGCGTTCAGTTGCCTAACATGTTGGTTATCATATAAATGTTATAATAAATTGCTTGTTCTAAAAATATTATCATTTATTGATTGTTATTCCTTTTTTTTAATAACAGAAAATGTTTCTTTTTTTTTCATTTTGAAATAAATAAATAACGTGTTATTATAGCATGCTATATGTATCTGGTAATCAAAACGATGTTTTCGCTTAGTTGGCATAAAAATCTTGCCAAACCCGGTGCTTATATCTCTAGTATATTATCTCAAGTATTTTATTTATGTATACTATAATTGTTTTCACATACCACTTACTTCTTCTTGTATATAAAAATAGGTAAGTGGCTCCTTTATGTAGTATAAATTGTATAAATCTTTAAAAAATAGCCCCCGTTGCCTCTTTTTGGATCGAATAAAAAAAATCAATGTCTAATTCCAGTATTGCTCCCAGGTATGCATACATATTCCAAATTTCAAAGTTGTATGCCAACAGGAAATGGATGTAAAATGGGAAAAGATGTCACATATGCACCAGGGTACATAATTGGCGTCAAAATGGCATTATTTTTCCTGAGATGGTAACCCGGCTTTATTTATTTATTGTATGTCTATTTACTCATAAAATGTTTATTTACTTTCATTTCCTTTTTTAAATTATATAAAATATTTCTTTTGTTAGTTATTAATTATTATTATTATTTTATTTACTGTAAGTTCTTTTTAAAAATAGAAAATAATTAAAAAAGTGCATGTAAGCGTTATTTGAGAACGGAGTTTTCGTCAAATGGGCTTTGAAAAATTTTGCTCCAAATCTGATGCGCTTATGGTATCCGTGCCGAAAAATTAGTAACCAGAATTGAATTCCACACACAAACAAAATATAAGTTAGAAGAAAATATGCAATAAAAATAAATATAAAGGGAAAATGATGTCATAAAAGAAACTTTTTATTTAAAAACGTAATTGTTTCTAATTTTCCCACGCGAAATACATAAAACATTCTTTTAGCGATCAAAAAATGCTATTAAGAGATTATCACAAAATCTCACAATCAAAGTTTTTATGACATTTTTTAATATAAAAAAATAACAGTTTTATTTTCCTGTATGATTAAATTTTTAAATGTTTTATTGCATTCAATATTTCTGAGTGCGTAAATGATTACTATTTACTCCATGTACTGATTCGGTTATCTACGAAAATATCCGGCCGGTGAAAATCACGCGCACCAAATTTCTGTGACGTATGCAAATAAATTGTGCTTTTTTATCAGTTTTTTAATATAAATTTTAAACTATTTGGAATTAATTTTTAAAAGTAGGTGCATTCACCAGATTACCTTCATAGGTACCTTTTGGTACAAACAGAACCGAAATCCGACAAGTACTTTTTGAGATTTGTTTGACGAAAGAATTTTTTTGACTTTTAATATCGTTACGTACTCTGAGTATAAGACTTCGCTACGCTCAGACAATAAGAAAAATTTGCATATTACTAAGCCGCAAACGTGTTTAAAAACACAAAGCTGAATACTCATTTAACTTACAGATATAAATACACATATACAAATAAGTTATATATGTAAGTTTTCATTAGTTTAAATCCGTTTATACGATAATCCATCATAATTCAATGATATTTTATGATAGGTAATGATTTTAGATTGGTGATTACGTTAGACGTACACTTTCAGACTTGTTAGAATTAAATAATTGAACTTGATCAATTATTGAAATACCAGTTTGTTGCATTTTCATTAGAGTAACAACAAAGTTTTAGCAATCGATTTCTAACAAGGTTATTTTTTTTTAATCTAAAGTTGAAAGAACTAACAGGCAAGATTTCCTAGATAGCTTTCTTTTACAGCAATAATATGATGTAATCTCACAATAAAACTAATAGTATCCATCAATAAGTCTTACCATATATGTCGTCACATGTCTTATAGTTTTAACGTTATTTTTGTATGTAAGTTTTATCTAAGATGTACACACAAAAAAAAATTACAAAAATTCATGTCTGACAAGTGAATAATTCTTTAATAAATATATGCACCATAAAAATAAGAAATAAGATTTATACGTTAAAAATCTTCAAACTTGGACAAGATGCACACAAACAAGAACTTTCATCCAGAATGTATCAGAAAAATGGGCAAAGCTTTACGGGTTGATAGAACACAGCTTATGTGACAAATTCCATCGTATATATAGTCGGAACGCAAGCAGCGAAAAGTGAAAAGGTAGTTTCTCACTTCCCCTGGGTGATTGATTAATCAAAGTAGTCGGTAGCTTGGCTACCAACATCGCTGGATCTCTTGTATTTGTTTTTTTTTTCCTATTACCTATTGGGCCATATGAAATGCCTGATCTACGAGTGCCCGATTGAAACTGATATTAATCTAGTCGCCAGGATTGCCATTGTTGCCAGCGATATTCGGGAAATGCCTGGTGTCTTTGCAAATGTGTCCCTGTACCGCACGTGTGAAGCGTGCATTGCAACTGGCGGAAGAATGTCTTTGAACATGCACATGATTTACACCCGTGTTAATAAAATGTTTTCTGTAGTATTTCCTCTCATTCTTGTGTTAATTCTTTAAGTGCGACAGTGGAAAGCTACTTTTTAACTTTTTACCGCTAGTGTTCGTACCATACATTCTATGACGAAATTTGATCGTATAGCTGCGTTCGCTATTACCATGTAAATTTTCGCCCCTATTATTACACCTTGTATAAACTTTTGCGCATAAATATGATGATAAAACATAATATCCACGTTTCATTTGTTTCTGCAGTCGTCTTTGTTGCAAGTATGATGTTGAAATGTTTAAAAGTCTAGACGGATTTTGGCTCATGGCTTTCCTTAGTCTTGAGATTAGTAGTAAAAAAAAATCCATAGACGATGACATTTCTATTGAATATATATCTTTTACAAGTTCGGAAAATTGCTTATAGCCCTTTTAACACATTTTGTCATCTAAATTATTTTTTCTGTATAAAATATTTATTGCAAATTCACCTTCACAATCTTGAAACAAAAACACAAAATAAAAAATGAACTTTATGAAATCTCACCATGGATTTTCAAATAAATAAAAGATATTTACACAGCTACCTTAGATTAAATTTGGTGTTATGTAAAAATGGAATTTCCAACTGGTATTTTTTAATTGAAACTTTCTTATTTTAGTTTAAAATTTTTTGTCTACTTATACGGAAAATTATTAAGAAAATATTTATCGAAATGTGAAGAAAGTTAATTCATCCTTTTAACCTCTTTTCGAGAAGAATACTTTGCTTATTCTTTAATTTACTATCACAGGTTTTCAAACGAAAAAAATTGTGTAGTACGTTCCGTAGTTGAATTGCGAAAATGTTCATATTAAATTTAAGCTGAACTTTACAATACAAAATAACTGGTGAAAATATTAAAGGATTCTAAACATGTTAGAGGCACGCTTAAACAGGCCGCTCGTCTCCGAGGATTTAAGGAATAAATCAGTCTTTAATAGACAAAGGTATATATATATTTAATTCATTAATACTAGAAATTTAGTTACATATAATACACACACACACACACATATATATATATACACATTGTGTGCAAAATTTAAGGACGAGTCCCAAAATGCTAATTTTCAAGGGATTTTCAATTGATAATTTTCACGAGAATATTCAAAAGGAAGTAATATAATTCAAATAAATACTATCCCTGCATAACAGCTAGTCTATATAACATCTCAATTAGGTCACATATGGTCACAAGAGTCACAGTCACTACGACGAAGCAAAAAATAGAAAATTTCATACGTCTATTTTATGAGCCTCTAATGACTACTATATGTGACTCCACTGACAGGTCATTGTGACTGCCGCTTTGTGTCAAGTATCCTCGTGACATTACAATGTCGTTTCATTGAGACACTCATGTGACTGTCATTTGGAGACCAAATTTAAAAGTCATTGTGAATGCTGCATTATGATAAATCATCAAATAATGTCACATTAAAATACCTTGAAAATTGGCATTTTGGGACTCGTCCTTAAATTTTATGCACAAGTGTACATATATATATATATATATATATATATATATACATAAAGAGAATATAACAGTGAAATGGATGATCCTTTATCACACAATGTACTTCATAAGAGTATTTTTCTCTAATATATATTTTTTAATTGTTGTTAGATTGTGCTTTGAATTTTGCAAAAATGGCTTGACAGACATTCATGAATTTGTAATATGATAGGTAACAATTTGATGCATGGAGCTTTGTAAATGAATCTTCAATAAGCTTGATATTTCACCTAATGCTACTTAAGGAGGCACAGGATCTTTGAACTATCCAAAAATCAGCTTTTTGGGTTTTGTTTTATTCTGTTTTAATATTTCTCAATAATATATATAAAAAAAAATTAATAAAAATCTGCATTATTTTTTTTTTATTTATTATTATTTATAACCGATAAATATGATCGAATGTCCGTGGATATTGGAAGTTTAAAACTTGTTTTCCTCAGATTAGAAAATTAGAAGATTGGGTGCACTGCTACTTTTAAAGTATGAAAGCTGCACCTTAAAGAAAATTAACAAAATATGCCTTTCTTTATAAGCAATAATGTAAGCCAAAAATAATTCTCACACCTTTTTTATTTTATTTTGTACATGTGAAAAACTTAAAAAAGTGAATTTTTTAACTATTTTCTTATTTTGTGCTTAATATTAATTTTTAAACAAAACTTTTATGTATATATTTATTTTAAATTAGAAATGCGAATGTCATGATTCTATTTTATTCATAAACTCTTTTCCATATCCAAAGTATTTTCCTAATACTGGATAAATATTAACAAATTTAAAACAAACATTTCTTTTACAGTAAAAAAAACCCATATTAATTAATTGAATGTACAAATGCACTTTCAATCTGATTTAAGGCAAAAAAATGTATATTTTTCTTTTTAATAATTTTATCATAGATTGTAAAGTGGTGCTCTACAGTTCCAAAAATATCTCTAAAATAATCTCCTAAAAGGACAAATATAACCACGTAATCCTCTTAAATGATCCATTTTTTTGCACTTAAAACTTATAAGAAGATATTGCAAAGATTTCAAAATTTGCTTTTAAATTGCAAAAATATTTACTTCTTACGAACAGATTTTTAAAAACCACTTTTTCTAGTATAAGAAGCTTAAATGGTATTCTCAAAATTTTTCATAAAGACATAACAGATATATATTTAATATAAACAGATTATTTAAATGCTCATATTTTTCTGAGATAAAAAGAAAGTATGGGAACAGGTACATTATCCAGCACACTAAGTATTTTAAGGTAATTAACAGCCTATTTTCTTGGAAATTATACAGAAAAGAATTATCTGGAAAGAAAGATAAAGAGAGTGAAAATTTATTTTCTAAACATAGTTTCTTCTATAACTAAATTCAGTAGAATTTTAACACATATATAAATAAATTTCCTCATGTTCCACTTAACGCAAGCTTGTTTTACATATAGTGCAGAAAGTGAAGAATACAAAATATGAATGACAATATTCACTTATATGCATACATGTGTTTGTGTATATACAATATACATTATATGGCCAAAGGTGACCGATCACTCGCGATTTTAGACGTTTTGTTAAATATCTCGAAAAAGACATGAGAAATTTCCCTGAAACTCCAGATGTATAAACATAATAGTAAATGTCATATATTTCCTCAAAGTTTCTTTGCCTAAAGATTAAAGAAAACACCATAGGGAACCGTCAAAAAATTGAAAGAGAAGAAATGTCTTTTGGATAACCCTGTCAAAACTAAGTAAATGGGTCTCAAAAACATAACTTGATAATTCTCAAAATATAGGAAACTGGTTCAAACTGTAAATTATTATTAAGTGGCTTATTTTAATAGACCGAGTGCATTATTATGAAGACAGCATGCATTAAGATTTTCCTAAAAACATTCCCTAATTATGCCTATTTTTTGGCTATAATTTTCAGAGTTCTTATATATATACAGTCACATCAAAAAGAAAAAAAAAAAATCTTGACTTTTGCGATTTCAAAAGTTTTGTTAAATATCTAGAAATATACATGAGTAATAATTCTGTTACTACAGGTATATGAAGAAAATGGTACAGGTCATATATTTTCGAGAAGATTTTTTCCCAAAATCCAATGGAGGACAGTAAAGAAATTGAAAAAAAAACGAATATCTTTTGAATAACCCCATCAAAACTAATGTAGCAAAAGCGTTCAAACTGCATATTATGATTAAGTAGCTTATGGTAATTAACTGTGTTTATTTTTATGCGGATAGTATGTGTACTCGTAGAGAAATCAAGGTTTTTATAAAAACGGTCCCAATTTTGCCAAGTTTTTTGCCTATAATTTGCAGAGTTCTTAATAAAAAACAATTTTCTTTTCAGAAAATATAAAAAAGAGCATTGTACATAATACCCTCTAATAAAAATTGAAAAATATTAATAAATGTAAGAAAAAATGAACAGGTTTACTAAATAAAGTTTCACTGCGCATGCGGCAAATCTATATAAATTTCATTTGCATATTGTGTTAGCTAAATGTATAGAGTAACTTTTGTTAAAATTTCAAAAAACAAAGCTTGAAAATTCTGAAAAGTATCGTCTAAAGAATAAGATTAAAATCCGAAATTCCCAAAATGAAACAAATAAAAATGAGGGGCTTTATCCATATTCTATTCATTAGTGTCTACACAGTATTGCACGTACTACTATATTTGGATACAGCTCCTCATGTTTTTGCTTCATTTCGGGAATATTGGATTTTGATCTTATTCTATCGACGATAACTTTCAGAATTTTCAAGCTATGATCTTTAAACTTTAACAAAAGTTGCTCTCTATATTTGGCTAACACAATACGCAAATGAAATTTTCATAGAGTTGACGCATGCGCAGTGAAAATTTATTTAGTAAATCTGCTCATTTTTTATACAATTATTAATATTTTTTAATTTTGATTACAGGGTCTTATGTACAATGTCGGTTCTCATATTTTCTGGAAAAAAAAACTTTGCTTTTTATTAAGAACTCTGCAATTTATTAGCAAAAAAACTTAGCAAAATTTGGGACCATTTTTATAAAAAACCTTAATTTTTCTAGGAGTATACATGCTATCTACATAAACATGGACACAGTTTATTAATATAAGCTACTTAATCATAATCTGCAGTTTAAACATTTTTACTAAAATCGTTTTGACAGGGCTATTCAAAAGATATTCGTTCTTTTTAAGTGCGTTCGTAATTATATAATATGTAGCACCTATAGTGGTCGTTCAGTCCGTCCGTCTGTCAGTCCGTCTGTCTGTCCGTCTGTCTGTCCGCATATAACAACCCAAAAACTACCCAACCGAATCGTTTGAAATTTAAAATACATAATTATTACATAATTTTATCGAGTCATTTCACATTTTATGAATCTCGGATGCATAGATAAATTACAAGGGCAATCAAAAGTATTCAATTACATTACGGTCAATGGGGAAAAAAGTTTCAAATGCATTTTAATCGTTTGAAATTTAAAATACGCAATTATTACATAATTCTGTCGAGTTATTTCAAATTTTTTAATAATCTTGCGCATAGATCAATTACAGGGGCAATCAAAAGTATTCAATTACATTATGGTCAATGGTGAAAGAGTTTCAAATATATTCTATATGTTTGAAATTTAAAATACATAATTATTGCATAATTTTGTCGAGTTATTTCAAATTTTATGAAAATCGGATGCATAGATCAATTACAGGGACAATCAAAATTATTCCGCTACATTACGGTCAATGGGAAAAAATGTTTCAAATGCATTTTAATCGTGTTACACTCATGCGAACTTAATAAAATTTATATGCAACTATAAAGTACATATAATACACATCTTACATAATTTGTGGTGCAAAGAACATTTGTTATTGATTTACAAGGCCACACAAAAGTATTCCATTACATAATGGTATAGGGAGAACATTGTTTGATGAGCGTTTTAATTGTAATTCACTATTTACAATTTTATGAGATTGATATATGAAAGTAATATTTTTAAAACTTCGTTATCGTACGAACGCACCTAATTTGCTACGCTTCACATGCAATTTCCAACTTGTTCAATTTGTTGACGGTTGCCTATTGGATTTTGGAGAAAAAATTTCTTGAAAATATATGACCTGTACTACTTTGTTTATACATATGGAGTTTCGGAGTTATTCTTTATGTATATTTTTAGATATTTAACAAAGCGTCTAAAAACAGAGGTGTCAAGATTTTGTTAGCTGTGACTGTATATAGAAAATGTTGTTTTCAGAAAATATGACAAACAATATTCCACACAATATTCTGCAGTCGCATTTAAAAAATAATGAATATTGTATGAAAATTTAGCAAGTTTCTTATAATAAATCGCTGCGCATACGTGAACACTAACAAAATTTCATTTGGCTATTGTATTAGCTAAATGTATCAAACAACTTTTGTGTAATTCTCAAAGACATAGCTTGAAAATTCTGAAAATTTTTGCATTGTAATCGTATTGCTGTTATGTCCCTATTACAATGTAAACTAACATGTGTACATTTTTATCATGCATATCACCCTTGCTGCTTTTGAAACTCGCACATTAATTTACTATATAGCACATTGAATTACCACACATAATTTTAGCACATTAGCACATTGAATTACTCGCACAAAAATGTGTTCTAATTAAAATTTTATTAGTCGTTTTAAATAATCTGTGTATCTCAAGCCTATAATTCTTTAATCTACGCAACATTTAAATTTTGCAAATAATGTGATTTTATCCATCATGCACAATTTGCTTTTATGTCTTAATCTTAGTATCGCCTTGTAAAAAAATACGGAAATTTATGTTATTAAGACACATTTGTTGTGAGGAATTTCATTTTTGTTAATGAAAATTGTTACTTCCAAGGATTTCTTGTCAGAAACGATTTTTTTGGTTGTTTTCTATGTAAAAGAATGCATAGAGTATCAAATAATAGCATAAAGAACAACGCGTAGAATATATAGAATGGATATTTGACAAGTGCGAAATGACATACATGTGCATTTTCATTTCTAAAATTGACTGCCATTGAATATGAAAATGCTATAATTTCGTCGAAATGTCCTTTTTTCTCGCTGACATTTTATGCAGACAGTACCTATGTATATCCTGCAGCTTCAAAATTATTACTATTTGAAAAATATTTCGATATAATAAAGCGAAAATTTCCAACTTTATAAAAGAAAATGCGTGTATTTTCTTAAATAGATATCAGTTTTGCCAATCGAAATATATTTATTTGTGCGAGTTTTTATTTTTATTTATTTATTTATTTTGAGAGAGGAGAATAAGAGAGGAACAAAAAGTTAAAGTAGTTTCCAATATCACTTTGTCCAAAAGTTTTTGAGCTTACGTCTTGATTTTTTGGACAAAAACGTATTAAGAATAAAACTTATTTTTTAATGACATTTACTTTTAAACCTTTTATCCATTGAAATGTTGTGATCCAACTTTAAAGTTCAAGGCTTGAAAAATCTTTTAAAATAATGTCATTTAAATGCAATTATAGGAAAATGCTGAAGTTTCATGTTTTTACATGGATGTATTTTTTGATAAATGATATATTTACGTTTTTAAGGATTTTGACAGCTTTATGAATTTAGACAGCATTTTTGAAAATTGAAAATATATTCCATTTTTTGTTGTAAAACGAAAATGTTATCAAAACAGTTGTAAGAATCTTTGTCGTTTCAATTAGGATAACAGTAGTAATTTGATTACCACCATTAAACAATATTAAAAATTTTTAATAAATGAAAATGAAAACAGATTTTTATTTTTTTAAATGTGTAAATCAAAAGTTTATTTTTAATGCTGTTCTTTTCTCAGCCTTAAATGTTTATCTCGCAAAATACGTTTGCATTCACAATTGTAATCCACATAGTTTGCCGAAATTTTCGTTAATAAATTCTGGTGAAAAATACGTTGCCTTCCTTGAGAACCGAATTTTATTATTGAAAAATCACTATTTTTACCATTTGTAGAAATCGCGAGTTAATGAATTTTTCTTTCAGATAAAATCACGAATTCTTTATTCCTTTTAAAACTGAAATGTGAAATATTTAGAGAAATTATTTTTTAAGTATTTTGGAATTAAATAGCGATTTTCAATTTATATATAAATTATGAGATGAAAACTCAGGTTTCAAAATTTTTTAATTAAAAATATATGTTTTATACTTAATATATTTTTAGATTTTAAATTACTTTTAGAGTTTAAGATTTTTAATAAAAAAAATACAGAAATATTTTTTTTTAATAAAGATATCAGTAATGCAACCAAAAAAGCCTTGATATTTGTTGAAAATTATGCTTTCGTCAGACGTAATCGTCAAAGATTAAGGCTGCTTACAAAAGACTTCTTTTTTCTCATAATTTTAAAAGCTTAAGCACGGAGTTTGATTAACAGTCTGTTTAATTTACCTTTTATTTTTTTTTCTTATTACATATTGATGAAGTTTTAGATTTATTATGGAATTTAAACTGTATACAAATGCTGAACGTTTTGTATAAATTAAAAACGTTATTTTTTAATTCATCGTAATAAAGCTGCATGCGATAGAAACATATTTAAAAAGAACAACATTTCTAGATTATATTTAAAATCATAAATCTCTAGAGAATAACTTTGAAAAACAATATTTCCGAGAAAGCTGCATTTCAAAGATTTTTTTTATTATTATTTTCTATTTTATTGTGAAATGGTGCGATGTTTTGATGATATAAATTGCAATAAAAATGAAATTTAATTTTTCAATATTTCCAGCGTCGTTCATACGTCATCGTTGCACAGGTCAATTTTTTGATTTATAATACAGGTAATGTGCTTATCAGGATGTAAGACCATTTCCGAGATTACTATTTTAGAAATTCGGTATAAACAGAACTTTAATACTCCTTTTAAAGTTCTTTAAATCCAATGGGATACACAGCAATTTCACTCATATGAGGATATATCGGATAGATATATCAACGTTATTTTATATCTAAATATAAATACGTACATCAATATGCAAAATTCTCAGCCTTTAATATGAATGTTTATTTTTAGAATTCGATGTATAGTTTAAATCGAACGCAAGCTTAAAAGGAAAAGTGTAAAGATTTTTCTCCTCTAATTGCATAATTAAATATGCATCAGTTCTCCGAAACAACAGTAAATGATAAAGTTAATTAACAAATTTCAAGACCAATTAATCATTCTGAATAATTACAGCAGTAAGCCGTCCACTTACAAATTAAGATATTTAAACAAATATTTCAGAAAATGATTGATGCTCTAAAATATTTTCCTTTTAACATTTAACTAATAATATCTCTTAGGCTTCTTAGGCTAGAGAAAAATTAAAAAATAGAAAATGAAGAATTTTTAATATCGTAAATTAATGTAAACACTTTAAAAATAAAATCACTTGAAACCAAAAAATACTATAGAATGAATAAATAGGGCTTGGAAAATTATACATAAATCAAGATTATGTGTAAATCGAGATTATCATTGATTCACAGATTACATAACTTACAAATGCATACATTTTAGTCATAAAAATTTCAAAAGATAAATTATATCTTTACTTTTTCAATTGTTTTAAAAACATTATATAAATTTCTTTCTTTGTCAAAACTCATGACATTATTTGCTTTATATTTAGATGTTTTGTATTCTATTATGAATTGAAATCTGACTCACACTGATCTTGTTTATTTTTATATGAAAATTCTTGAGTAATATGCAATTTACAAACCTAAATGCCAGAAATCTAAAAGAATATTTCATTATAAATTAAGGTAACTATTTAGAAATATCATGTGAAATTTATGTATGAAATTCTACTAAATCAAAACTATACATCAAATTATACATCGGACCAGTAAATAATTAAAAGAGAGAGGAGATAAAAACCTCTCGCAATCCTTGTAACTATAAAGCTGCAACATTATGTATGCAAATCACATATAACATCCAAATTAAGCTAAATATTGTTAAAATACATCAAAAATACACTATGTTACAGTATAAATAGCATTATTCAGATCAACATAATACAGGTGTTCAAATGAAAATAAATGCGAAACTTCGTAATAAGCCAGTTGGTTAGAATTTGATTATGCCGCTTAGGAGTAACGTAGTAAAACATCGATTGAAGTGATAGGAGTGTCTAGAGTGACTGTGTGCATGCACGGGAGATTGCAGTGGCGTAGCTAAGGGGGGGGCGTCCGCCCCGGGCGCCGAGGCCTAGGGGCGCCAAATTGAGAGAAATTGTTATATATCTATATTGGGGTGGGGGCGCAAAATTTCTTGCTGGCCCCGGGCGCCAAAAAACACAGCTAAGCCACTGGGAGATTGTGTTTGAAGAAGGAGATCATAATGTATGTATGTGTTCTGTGCAACATGGGCGGCAATGCGTGTAAGAACACCATGGCTTTCTTATTACAAAAGGAGGTGCAGAAAGGTGCTGAGGAGCAGCAAGGTGTTATAATATTTCTTGCTGCAGCAGAATATGACAAAATACCTCCTCTATGCGTTACCATTCACTCATGCTCACATCTTGGGCATTTTAATGGCATACCGCAATATTTAACTCATTTTTCCTATTGCACCATATTCAAATTTCAACCGGTTTCAATGTTACTGCTTGACATTTCGTACCTATACGTTTGAACACCCCTTATACATTTTATCACTCAAGCGGTGATATTGTCAAGATCTTTGATTAATAATGAATGACAATTTTTTTTTCAATTTTTTCTAAAAGAAGAAAAGGCTAAATGGAGACGATAGGTTAGGATATAGAAGAACTGGTAGATGACCACATTGAAGAACTCATGCCTAATGAGCTGCAAGACATTCACATAGAAGTGCAGTAGACGACAAACGAAGAGGTTGTTTGAAATTATGAGGAAGACACATGAGAGATTGATGCTTTTTCGGAGATTATAAGCATCTTTTCCATGTGGAGTAACTAATAGATTTTTTTTGACAAAAATGATGCAAAAACATCAGTCTGTACATTCATTTAATGAAAATGTTTTGTTCCATTTTAGGAAATTTTAAAGATGCGGTAGAAGTGTTTCACCTTGGAAAACTTTTTTAGTGATGTAGGTCTTCAGATTCTGAAACTAGTCTTCTGAAACTAGTCCTACTGCGAAAAGACCAAAAGGAGAAGGGAATTGAGATAGAGTTCCTTAATGCCATACGCCAAGATAAATATATTAATCTGGATTTTTAATAGTTTTAGTATTAAAAGCTACTCTTATTGTCTACAAAATGGGATTTCGGTGTGTTTAGAACGAAATAACTGGATTTTCATTGATTCATTCATGTAGAAATTATTTCCTCGGTTGCCGTTGGTTTCAAATTTCGCCAATTGCTTTTAATTGGAACATTGAAGAAAACTGAGTTTTCACTGTTTTAACATTATTTAATTGTATTTTTCCGCTAAAATAAAGCTAAAAAGTAATATTTGTAAAATTTGTAAAATGTTAGATTTCAGTTAAAGTTCGTGGGTATTGTCCGTTTTTGATAAATATTTTATTATCTATTATATTTATGAAGTTACACATAAAAAGACTCTTAAAATATTTTACTCATAATATTAAAAAGACAATATTACTTCGAATAATTAATTTTCCCAAAATAGTTCAAGCTAAAGAGTTTCAAGTTTAAACTACATTTTATTTTCTTTCTTGAACCCCTTTTCTTAAATCTGAAAAATAAAAGTTGATCAATTTTCTTTTTTTTCCTTTTTAAAGTTATCTTAATTACGCATCTTTTCAGAATCTGCTAGACATCAATGTCAAAATAAAGACAAAACATGTCTCTTTTTTTAGAAATTGAAACAAAGCAATTTGTTCTAGTGTAATTATCACTAACTTTTGGGATCAAATATATTATTATTCTTCTGTTTCCATACTTAAGTTTTAACTTTATACTTTTATGAACAATAAAGGTTAATCAGAGAGGAAGCACTGATAAAAAATTGTAAAAATTTCTTAAATTACAAAAAATATATTTAGTATTTTTCTCTTTCGCCAAACTGAAGCACATGTGTTTTTTAAAAATAGTAATAAAATAGTATATTCCACATGAAAAACATATTTAAATAGGCAAAAATTTAATGCTTTATTTTCTAAATCTCTTCATCAATTAAGATATCCTATGATAATAACAAAAAGTTGCGGTTCTAATGGCTTGGCTTAGTTTTAGATATTTTTTCCAAGACTTAGTTTTAGATTTTTTTTCAAACAAATATAGGATTTGATAAAGCAACATATCGACTATGTTTACAAGAAAGAATACTTTAGCACATATGTATTCATAAAATTTAATGGCATTGTTGAGGCCTGTATACCATTTACCTTTCATTAAAATTAAATTTTTCCAAATTAGAATTCCCTCTCTATTTTTTCTAAATTAAAACATATGCCCCCACATTATTTTTTTTCTTCTCTTTTTCATGTATTTGCCCATCTTCTGTTTTCAACTCTGTGGGTAATAAAAACATTCCCCGAAGTGTTCCCACACTTACAAGTAAAAAAAAAGAGGACGAACCCCTGTCCCAATAAATAAATAAATAAATGCATGATGCTTGCAAGTGACGTTGTAAAAAGCAACTAATGCCCACCTCAAGCAAGACCACCCATACACCAGCTGCAGACTTGCCCTGTTAAAAAATTTATTAGGGTAATTTTACTGCCTGAGAAAATAGTAATAATACCATTTTCTAAGAAAGAGAGCAGCAAATTTTAAAATACCCCTGAATATATGTTTTACTTTGAATAAAGACCACCACGGCAGTGAAAATTTTTATTACCGCCATAAAACGAAGGCTAAAATATTTTCTTTCCCTTTTTTCCGTGGGAACCGCAGGCTGAAGAATCCTGACACCTGGCCCCTTCAGAGGGTGGAGATTTGTGTCACGTGGGTAGTGTTGCCCTGTTATGTCCTTATTTGGTAATAGGAAAGAGTGAAGTTACTTTAAGTCAATGATAGCCCATCCCGCTACACACGAGGAGAAGCGGACACCCGTGTTACTAGTAAAGTAGCCCCCGCAGTTAAATGATTCCTGAGAATTGGTATAGTTTTCTTTAGTTAGAGAAGAGTCCGGTCTGCGAGAAGGATGTAATACGGGAGAAGCTATACCGTGCCCTCCCCTTTTTGGGAGAGGGGGGAGGCGTTTGGGGATGATATGCTTAACAATTTTTTTTTGAATTTGACGTTGAGATCGGGCAGGATCCGGACTGATGACCAACTGATGCTAGAAGGAAAGACTTTTCCTCCTTTTTCGACAAAAAAAAACATCCTGCTAAGAGAGTTGTTCCAGTACAGACTAAGTTTTTCGAAATAGAGTTTATATCAGATGCTTCGTGCTAGAAGGAACTTAAAAATGTACTAATAGACTCTAACCGAATGAAAATTTGCGGAAATTAACAGCTGTAGCGGGAGAAGCAGAAGTGAGACGTATCCGTGATGTGAATAATACCATAGTGGGTTTCCTTTTCACCAAGAAAGGAAAAAATTGCGAAGATTGTTGCTCCGTGCGAAAGTTGCGCCGAACCCCATCTATGCTTTGCAAAAGCTCAGCCGTCCTAGAGTAACCGAAAAATCTCCTAGACAAGACCTCTAGAATTAGTTTCGAACTTATATCACATAGTAAAGGAGCGAAGATTTCCTCGAGCAGCGTAATAATAGTGTGGGATAGATTCAACGACGTCCTGGAACAAAGTGTAAAGAGGACTGAATTATAAGCAGTTCCATGAGTTTAACTAATCATATCTATGATATTCCTCATTTCATAAGAACTCGAAACTTTGACAAGAAAGCAAATTATGCTTAAGTGATACTACATGATAAGTCCATGTCGCCAGTGGGTAAGTTAATTCTGATGCTAAGTTTGATCTGTAAAATTATGTTGCCTTTTTATATACGTAGATAATTTACTAAGCTTATTTTAAAGCTTATTTTGATCTGTAAAATTGTGCTTTTTTATATGCGTAAATAATTTACTAAGATTATTTTGATGCTAATTTTGATCGTTAAAATTGTTTCTTTTGAATTAAAAAAAAGAGGGAAATGGAGAAGATGTTATTGTCTGGTTTCATTATATGTGTAATAAACAAAATTTGTAAGTGAAAAGTATATGTATATTTCTTGTAGTGACATTCTAATTTCTCTCTATCTATGTAATAAGGTAGTTTGATTAGCTTTAACTCAGAAAAAAAAAGGGGGAAAATTTCTTGTTTTGTTTAGTAGTTAAGAATTACCTGGTCATAATTCCAACTTATTCTAAGATTAAAAATAGAGTAATTTTTATTCCAATAATGTACTTGAAGTTTAATACTTAAATGAAATAACTTCTTAACCTTCTTAGAAATTTTTAATGAATATAGATAGGCTTACTTTATACTCACTTTACAAAATTCTTTTCTTGATTCTAATTTAAAACGAAAATATTTAATTAATTTTTCTCAAGAATTGTGAGTTATAATAACAACACCCAAGAGTTTTGTATTTAATTCTACTACTAATGTATTTTGAAGAATTCTAAATGAAGTAAAGTGAGTTGGTGATTCACAATGCAATAATAAAAAAAAAAGAGAGAGAGATAAAAATACTGCTACTATTACATCAGGGTCATATACCATTACTTGTGTTGTAGGATGATTGTTCTAATATTGATATTTTGTTTATTCCAAAAAAAAATTGCCTTTCTTAGCTCTCTGAATATCTGAGAGATTTAGGCCCTTCTACCTCTCTTTCTAAAAATTAATCGATCAGTACTTGTAGTTCTTTCTTAAGCATTGATATGTATTTTACATCCTACAAAACAGTAGTGGTAAAGTTGGGATCATTGCTGCAAGCTTACAGTGAATTAGAGATCTGAATAAATTGAGAATTTTGTTGCATTTTTTTATGTTTATTTATTTTATTTTTTTTTCTCTCTTTTTTCTAATTTATTGTTAGGATCTTTTGCTGCAATATTTTAATAATTATACTTTGAAATTTCATTCATGATTCACTTCTTATCAATTAGCATAAGTATCTATTAAATAATAGTCATTTTCATGTATTATGGGTTCAGTAAATAGATTATTTCTTTAACTTGACTACTAAATTAATTGAGATCTGAATTAAGTTTCCACCTACCTGAATCCTGTTGCTATAAAATAATTAAATTCAAATTAAACCCCATGATCATTTTTGAAAAAGGGAAAAGAGGAATCAAAGAAGTAACTTAAAGTTACACGACCAAATTAGTTAATTTACTAATTAATGAAAACATCCCTATTTTTGCATAATTAAAAATATCTAAGAAACAACAAAAAAAAAAATGCAACAAAATTCTCAACTTATTCAGATCTCTAATTCACTCTAAGCTTGCAGCAATGATCCTAACTTTACCACTACTGTTTTGTAGGATGTAAAATACATATCAATGCTTAAGAAAGAACTACAAGTACTGATCGATTAATTTTTAGAAAGAGAGGTAGAAGGGCTGAAATCTCTCAGATATTCAGAGAGCTAAGAAAGGCAATTTTTTTTTTTTGGAATAAACAAAATATCAATATTAGAACAATCATCCTACAACACAAGTAATGGTATATGACCCTGATGTAATAGTAGCAGTATTTTTATATCTCTCTTTTTTTCTTTTTTATTATTGCATTGTGAATCACCAACTCACTTTACTTCATTTAGAATTCTTCAAAATACATTAGTATGAGAATTAAATACAAAACTCTTGGGTGTTGTTATTATAACTCACAATTCTTGAGAAAAATTAATTAAATATTTTCGTTTTAAATTACAATCAAGAAAAGAATTTTGTAAAGTGAGTATAAAGTAAGCCTATCTATATTCATTAAAAATTTCTAAGAAGGTTAAGAAGTTATTTCATTTAAGTATTAAACTTCAAGTACATTATTGGAATAAAAATTACTCTATTTTTAATCTTAGAATAAGTTGGAATTATGACCAGGTAATTCTTAACTACTAAACAAAACAAGAAATTTTCCCCTTTTTTTCTGAGTTAAAGCTAATCAAACTACCTTATTACATAGATAGAGAGAAATTAGAATGACACTACAAGAAATATACATATACTTTTCACTTACAAATTTTGTTTATTACACATATAATGAAACCAGACAATAACATCTTCTCCATTTCCCTCTTTTTTTTAATTCAAAAGAATTAATTTTAACGATCAAAATTAGCATCAAAATAATCTTAGTAAATTATTTACGCATATAAAAAAGCACAATTTTACAGATCAAAATAAGCTTTAAAATAAGCTTAGTAAATTATCTACGTATATAAAAAGGCAACATAATTTTACAGATCAAACTTATTATCAGAATTAACTTACCCACTGGCGACATGGACCTATCATGTTCTATCACTTAAGCATAATTTGCTTTCTTGTCAAAGTTTCGAGTTCTTATGAAATGAGGAATATCATAGATATGATTAGTTAAACTCATGGAACTGCTTATAATTCAGTCCTCTTTACACTTTGTTCCAGGACGTCGCTGAATCTATCCCACACTATTATTACGCTGCTCGAGGAAATCTTCGCTCCTTTACTATGTGATATAAGTTCGAAACTAATTCTAGAGGTCTTGTCTAGGAGATTTTTCGGTTACTCTAGGACGGCTGAGCTTTTGCAAAGCATAGATGGGGTTCGGCGCAACTTTCGCACGGAGCAACAATCTTCACAATTTTTTCCTTTCTTGGTGAAAAGGAAACCCACTATGGTATTATTCACATCCCGGATACATCTCACTTCTGCTTCTCCCGCTACAGCAGTTAATTTCCGCAAATTTTCATTCGGTTAGAGTCTATTAGTACATTTTTGAGTTCCTTCTAGCACGAAGCATCTGATATAAACTCTATTTCGAAAACCTTAGTCTGTACTGGAACAACTCTCTTAGCACGATGGTTTTTTTTTGTCGAAAAAGGAGGAAAAGTCTTTCCTTCTAGCATCAGTTGGTCATCAGTCCGGATCCTGCCCGATCTCAACGTCAAATTAAAAAAAAATTGTTAAGCATATCATCCCAAAACGCCTCCCCCCTCTCCCAAAAAGGGGGGGGGGGGCACGGTATAGCTTCTCCCGTATTACATCCTTCTCGCAGACCGGACTCTTCTCTAACTAAAGAAAACTATACCAATTCTCAGGAATCATTTAACTGCGGGGGCTACTTTACTAGTAACACGGGTGTCCGCTTCTCCTCGTGTGTAGCGGGATGGGCTATCATTGGCTTAAAGTAACTTCACTCTTTCCTATTACCAAATAAGGACATAACAGGGCAACACTACCCACGTGACACAAATCTCCACCCTCTGAAGGGGCGAGGTGTCAGGATTCTTCAGCCTGCGGTTCCCACGGAAAAAACGGAAAGAAAATATTTTAGCCTTCGTTTTATGGCGGTGATAAAAATTTTCACTGCCGTGGTGGTCTTTATTCAAAGTAAAACATATATTCAGTGGTATTTTAAAGTTTGCTGCTCTCTTTCTTAGAAAACGGTATTATTACTATTTTCTCAGGCAGTAAAATTACCCTAATAGATTTTTTAACAAGGCAAGTCTGCAGCTGGTATATGGGTGGTCTTGCTTGAGGTGGACATTAGTTGCTTTTTACAACGTCACTTGCAAGCATCACGCATTTATTTATTTATTTATTGGGACAGGGGTTCGTCCTCTTTTTTTTTACTTGTAAGTGTGGGAACACTTCGGGGAATGTTTTTATTACCCACAGAGTTGAAAACAGAAGATGGGCAAATACATGAAAAAGAGAAGAAAAAAAAATAATGTGGGGGCATATGTTTTAATTTAGAAAAAATAGAGAGGGAATTCTAATTTTGAAAAAATTAATTTTAATGAAAGGTAAATGGTATACAGGCCTCAACAAGAAACTCCCCCACGTTGAAAAAAAAAACATTATTCGTTTTGGCCAAAAGAAAACAAGAATTTTATTTTTTTAATTTGATGACCCCAGAAGGGCAGTGGAAGAAAGTCCTAACCAAAAGTAAATTAAAGGTAAATCCAAAATTAATGGCAAGGTGAAATGCTGAATTACTGTTGTACCCCGGTTAATCA
Organism: Maratus speculifer; assembly: GCA_964019185.1. Taxonomy (NCBI): domain Eukaryota; kingdom Metazoa; phylum Arthropoda; class Arachnida; order Araneae; family Salticidae; genus Maratus; species Maratus speculifer. The sequence continues at coordinate 182,469,402 of OZ025298.1, read as the reverse complement.
GAAGAGTTAAGAATATCCACTAGAGCAGATCAAACAACGACCCGAAAAGTTGACAACTTCACCCTACTAACTCACCACACCAACTATGCACTCCGGAATGCAATGCTGGAGCTTGGATATAACACATGAAATTAAAACGTAAAATAGGAATTAAGTTATTATCGCTATTACCAAAGGATTCCGACCTACTACTTCTATTCGGCCTAATCTATCAAACTATTGAGTTCCCAATAATTTCCGTAGTTGCCCATAACATCTGGAACATTATCCAGCTGCAATTTCCTATATGCTACTCTCTCTGGACATATGAAGCCACCTTTGTAAAAAACTGAATGCAAGGAAATATTGTATAAAATTTAAAAATTTCTAAAATTTTTGAATTCTGAAAGCATTAGTAAGCCAAAAGGGCCTAAACTAATAAAATTTTGAAAAATCATAATAGATATACCATGTCAGCCGAAGGTATCACAGATATGTACACACATAAGTAAAAATAATATTTTGTACACATGTAAGAAAATATAAATAAAAATGAACATAAAAAACATCTTGCATTACATAAACAAAAGGTATATATATAAATATGACATTTACATTTGACTGTATGTAGTGGGAATAAATATATATAACGCATCATCACATTACAATTACATAACAGTTTCTTCGTGTAAAATCGATTGATATTTGCACCTCTGTATTACCACAGATAAGCAATAACCATTGCATAAACAAATATTTTAGAAGGCCAGAAAATTTCAACAAAAAGAAACACAGTGAAGTAATATTTACTTCACAAGAGACCTTGCCAATCATTTTGACAAGGGATACGAATTTTCCTAACATACCCAAATAAAATAAAAAAGAGGTGGGTAGATGGCTATATAAAAAAAAGGCAAACAGAAAAATATATATGTATAAAATGCATATTGACCAGATAGGTATATACGTGAGGTGTGTATACCTGGCATTAGATAGTTTCTACCCCCCAAAAAATTACCAAAATAAGATATTCAGATAATTTTCAAAGATACATTAAAAATTGTAAAGTTACATAAAATGCTAAAAATTCATTAAAAGAATGAACTATCTACATTTAAAACCCTAATATATACGAAAGAGATGCCTTTAGAGATTCCGAGCAATATATATACTGCTATCACATTTATTTTCCCAAAGTTTCACAACCATAAAATTTTCAAAGACCTCAAAATTCGTGGAAAAATTCATTAAAAATCCCAGAAATGCATACAAACAAGGGACGGATCATTCACCTGGTAGCAATAGACTGTAATTTTATCAAAACTTTTGAGAGTAAATTTGTGAAAAGCTAAAATCCATTGTAAACAGGTGCGCAACAGAATCAAAACAAACCCACTTTTGGCTCGAATATTTTCTAAGTTCCCCTATTTCGGACCGAAAGTTACTGAAAATATCTAAAATTACCTATATACAGAACATATTTACACATCAAATATTAAAATACACAAAGAACTAAAAGTAAACAATTCTAAATTTTATAATTCGGTCGTGAAATTCTATTCCTTAGGGAATATTCCCTTGGTGACGACGCGCGCCCATTGTTTTGATTCGACTTAAAGCTAACTCGCTCCCGTGAACGACTCACACGGCTTGTATCATACGACGTTCCCATTTGCCGTACATCCGTTTCGCGAGTACCCGAAGTAGATACTTCCGTTTTTCCCTGAGCTCACCGAGACGTTTCTCCATTTCCCATGACGGGATTATTTTGGGAAGGAATGTCAGGGGGAACATCATCACCAGTCGCCTGATTACTAGTTTCGCTTTGCACTGCAGTTTCGTTTTCAGTACCGTCAATCCCTTGAAGTCTGTTGCTACTCTGGTGACCCTGAGTTTTAGGTTGGTCGGTTGCTGTCTGAGCAAGGGGTGAAGGGAACCAATTTAAAAACCGATTTCGCGTCCGTCGCTTAGGAAAATCGAATTGAGGATTCGATTCATTTGTTGACATCCGGTCGTGAGTTTTGTTTTGGTCCAAACGAGACATTCCATCTTGTTTATGTGCGTTTGCAATGCATCTATCTTTGAACAACGTGAGGCGATCCACATGTACAATCTGAATTTTAGAGGGATTAGCAATTAATGCAATTTTAAAATTGACATCACTCAGTTTTTCAATGATTGTAAAAGGTCCGTTGTTTAATTTTGACAATTTTCTCGTAGTACCTGTTGAAATAGAGGGATTAAACAGCCATACTCTATCACCTACTTTTAAATTTTTAACGACCGCTGTCTTTTCTATGTACTTCTCTTGGCTTTCTGATACTTTAACCAAATTATCATACACTTCAGCATATACTTTTTGGAGAGCTGGAATCAACAGGTCACAGAAAGATGGGCCATCATTATAGCTAAACCTAGGTGACTGAGAAAATAGGGTATACGGTAAATTTAAATTTCTACCATATAAAATTGCAGCGGGTGTTAATTTTGTAGTGGAATGCACAGCTGAGCGCATCGCTAACAGGGCAAATTTAAGTTTAGTATCCCAGTCTGATTGGTTCTCATTAACTATATGACTAAGGGCTTTTTTTAACGTCAAATTCTGTCGCTCGATGTGTCCATTCGACGCCGGATGAAAGGCAGACATAGTGATATGTTTAATGCCGAACATTTTGTAGACATGTTTGATAGCTTCGGATATCAGATTTCTCCCATTGCTGTTGTTATCACCGCAGGCGCGCCATAACGCGAAATGAAATCAGCCAGCGTATCCGTGATAACGTCTGACGTGGTTGAACTAACTGCATAAGCTTCTGGCCACTTAGTAAAAGAGTCGATATACGTGACAATGAAGGTGTTACCTGAGAAAGTAACTGGTAGGGGGCCTATTAAATCCAAATGTACCTTATTCATAGGGAATTGGGGTGTTGGCATCCTCTGAAGGGGTGCATGCTGATTAGGTTTATGTGCTCTCTTTTGTTGGCAGCTAATACACGACTCTGCTAGGTGCCTGATATCAGCCGACATTCCAGGCCAGTAAAAGTGCTCCCGGATCCGGTCAATTGTTTTCTTAAAACCTTGGTGACAAGCCACTAAAGAATCGTGTGTTAGACCGAACACTTGCTCAATCATATCCCTAGGCACTACTAATTTAATTGGGTTATTTATTATATTGGAATCTCTCGTGTCCTCACATACAAGAATATCATCTCTAAAGAAAAATTTCATATATTTAGGCGCGATCTCTAAATTTTTGTCTAACTTTCGGGCTATTTCACAGCACTTTTTATCGATTTTTTGCAACTCACTAATTTTATCAATTAAATTTGAATGCGGTACAAAAGTAGTTTCTTTTTCTACTTGTATACAAAAATTACTATTGCTAATTTCTGGTGTCTCATTAATTTTAGCAAATCTAGAGAGAAAGTCTGCTACACTATTATATTTACCTTTTTATATATTTAATTGTAAAGTCAAAATCAGATAAAGTACAAATCCATTTTGCCATACGTGATGTAGGATCATGAATTTTTAACATAAATGTAAGGGGGGCATGGTCTGTAAATATGTGAAAATGGGTGTGAGCTAGGTAACATTTAAAATGATTCGTTGCCCACACCAGAGCAAGAAGTTCTCTCTCAGTAGCAGAGTATCTTGTCTCTGCATCTTTGAGTCGTCTGCTAGCAAACGCTACAGGGTGAATTTTATTTTCCTCATCTAGTTGTGACAATACAGCACCCAACGCTTCACCACTCGCATCGGTATAAACATAAAATTCTTTACTAAAGTCAGGTAAAGCTAGGCATGGTTTAGAAATTAATGCTTTCTTTAAATCCTCAAATTCTTCCTGGGCTTCCTGCGTCCAGGCAAAGTGCCAAGTTTCCTTTGTTAAATCAATTAAATTTAATGCTCTTTTTGTGAAGTCAGGTATAAAACGCCTGTAAAATGAGAGGGTACCAATGAATGATCTGACACCTTTACGATTAGTAGGCGGTTGTAATTTTTCGATAACTTCAATGTTTTTATTAATGGGGGATACTTGCCCGCTATGAATTTCGAAGCCAAGATATTGATTTTTGTCAGTTAAAAAGGTGCATTTACTGGGTTTAAGTTTTAATTTATGTTGACGGAGACGTTCGAATACTAAATTTAGTTTATCTAGGTGGGATTCTATGTCAGAAGATGAAATTACTACATCATCAATATAAGTTAAAATACCAAGATCTGTTAAGTCTCCTAAAATGGCATTCATTAATCTTTGAAAGCTATTGCCCGAATTTGCTAGCCCAAAACAGTTACGTGTCCATTCAAATAATCCTTTATGTGTAATAATGGCAGTTTTATGTCTGTCCTCTTGTCTAATAACTTGTTGAAAAAACCCACTAGTTAAGTCTAGGGTTGAAAAGTATTTGGATCCTGCTAAAGAGTCGATAGATTCTGTAATATTGGGTATAGGGAAAGCATCTTTAACTAAATTTTTATTAAGTTTTCTGAAATCTACTGCCAATCGATTAGATTTATCTGCTTTTTCAACCAAAATAACAGGGGATGCATATTCAGACATGGACGGTGTTAAAATGTTTGCTTCAAGTAAAATATTAAGCTGCTCTTCCATTTCTTTTCTTAATCTGTATGGTACTCTATAAGCTTTACAGCGAACAGGTTTATCAGCAGTTAAATTTACAGTATGGGGTATCGTGTCACATCCAGGTAGGTCTAGTACTGAGGCTGCAAACACATCTTTGTTTTTATTTAAAAAATCTTGCATTTTAGCTTTAAGGGGGGCATCAAGATGGTCTAGGTTAATTTCAGAGCTCCATTCCAGATCAGCATGATCAAAGTCAGGAATTTGGTTCTCCCTATTGATATTACAAACTAAATTACATTCACATGAAATTAAATTAGAGTCTTTAGGAGTTGAGTTAGGATTATGAGAATATAAATTAGAATTCTCAGAAGTACAATTACAATTAGGAGTTGAATTATCATTATTAATAAGTAGGTTAGTTAAATTGGTGCTATCTATACATTTTAAGATTTTAGCTATGGAAGTTCCTTTATTTAAGTTAATATTATTATCTGAAAAGTTTGCAAATGACACAAATAATCCATGTTGCTGCGTGCATATAGTTCTGGCAATCAAAAGTCCCTGGTTTAAATTTCTAGCTAGGGGTTCCAATATTAATGGTTCGTTTTCTAAAATACTCAGTTTTTTAGTACTTTTAACATCTGCTAACATTTTTGTCATCGGTGGGATTACAAGCTTATGGCTTAAAACAGCAATTCCTACAATAGTTTTATCTATATCATTGTTTTTATCTACATTATCCTCTAAATTAGATTGAATTTCCCCATTTACCTCATGCTCAGTATTTAAATTCTCCTCACTTTGCCTGAGATGGAAGACATGATTATTTTGTGACACCTTATTCTTATTTTCCTCAAATTTTCCTAAATCAGGGGTCTCTACATTTTCCGCAATTTTATCATTCAATTTCTGCTCATTACATCTAACCTTAATTTGAACAATTTCATTGTTACTGCTAAAACTAAGACCCTGAACTGCCTCTTCAGTACTACTTTCTTTTTTACATCTTCCACCATTCTTAGTGTGAGAATTTTCATGTACATTTGAATTTGACATTTCGATACTTACTTGAGCATAATTACACATACTGTTACAAATATTATTACATTTATGATTATTTACACAATTATATACACTACTTTTCGTGTAACAGTCCTGCTGGACATTATTTACAGTATCTGGATTCCTTACAATTTTGTCTCCATTCATGACTGAGTCTTTGATTTTAGTTTTGCTTTCTATAGGTGTTTTGACCAAAGTTTGCTCAGGTGGGCTAAATGATATCGAATTATCAGAACAATTTAATAAAACATTGTATTTGTTTAGAAAAGGCATACCAAGAATTGCTTCAAACTCATTGGCCAATTTACTTGGTACGATATAAAAATCTGCTTCGCAAAACATTCCCAAAAATTTAAATTTTAAGTTTATTTTATTATTAAGATAAATCTTCTGCCCTGTGACAGTAACTATGGGAGTGCAACAATCTTCAGTTTTAAAATTTTGGCCCAAATTAAGGATACTATTGCTTATTAAATTAATGGCACTGCCAGTATCACATAATATAGGAATTTCAGTGTCGTTAATACAAATATTTTTTATTGGGAGCCCACATGACTTCTGCACAAACATAGTGTATACAGGATGGAAGTCGTTTGGCCTTTCCTGGGTCGGTCCGACTATCTCTGACCCGGCCTCGTAGAGTTTAAAGACTCAGGTTGATTATTTACATTGTTATTCGGGTTTTCACTAGTTTCGCTTTCATTTCTCTCATCACTTCCTCTCCTCCCACTTCTCTGATCCCAGCTACCTCTCTGATTTTTGTAACCTCCCCTGCGATTGTTATGAAAATGGGAGTTATTTCCTCTCCCTCTGCCTCTAAAATTTTGAAAATTACCTCTACTGCTGTTAGAGTTTTGTGGGCAATTTCGAGCGAAATGGTCAGTCTCGGAACAAATATAACAGGAAAAATCTCTATACCGAATTCTTTCAGCAGTGTTCAAATTTCTCTGCTGGTTGCTCTTCTCCAATAACTGATCCAATTTAACGGTGAGCGCTTCCACCTGTTCTCGCAATTTAGTTACTTCCTGTTGGGACTGGTTAGAGGGGCCTGGTTGGATGGCCGCACATGCAACATTCTGTTGGCTATTCTGGGGAGAAAAAGGATTGACATTTTCAACCTGCACGTTGTAAAAAGGGTTTACACTTTTGCACGCCTTCTCTTCGAGGAGGGCAAAATCCAAAATTTCCTCTGGCGTTTTCGGGCATTTTGTGATTACACCTTTTCTGATTTCGGGTGCTAAATTGCTTAGTAGCATGGAATGCAAAAGAGCAGTTCTACTCTTATTCGCTACTTCTTGTTCAAGGCCCTCTACTACTAATGCTTTAAGTGAAAGGTCGTAAGCTTCATCGTAGAATTCCTGGACAGGCATCTGGGGGGTTTGTTTAAAGTTTAGAAAACGGGTCAAGGCTACATCCGGGGTCAGTTCGTGGGTATACCTTTATTTTAAGATTTTGATAATATTCTCGGTTTGTTTAGTTCGGTGCAATTTGTACAATCTAGCAGCGCTGCCACTTAAACGGCTCAATAAGGCAAACTTCTTTTCTTCCTCAGACCACCCAAAGAATTCTGCTAACTGCTCGTACTTTTCCAAAAATTCAGTAAATGGGCATGAGTTCCCTTCCCCGCTAAATGGAGGAATAACACTAACATTTTCGATTAGAGCACTCTTTTTATGGATTAGAGTTAAATCCTTGAAATGTTGGTTGTCGTCCATTTTTTTTTGGCAAATTACACTCCGATTAAAAATAAAATAACACAAAATGGGAGTAATTTAAATGCTAACTAAAAATGGGTGAGAACAAGGAAGAAGAAAAAAGAGAGAAAAAAAATATAAAATAAATAAATATAAAAAAAAAATACACGCCCTGAATAATTTAGTGAGTAATTAATTTTTTTGAAGAAGACCAGCAGGTGCAAACATCATTTACATCACTTATTCTATTAGGCATAGTTCCTTATCAATTTTAAATTACACTTAGAGCCCTACTACATAAATATAAAATAAACACACAATTTTAAATGATAATGCATATCCCTACTATATTAAAATATCATACAAAATGCATGCTTAAAACAAAAATTTCATGTAAACTTCATTTTCAAAATTTATTGAGCAATATACAGGCTCAACGTCATGGCACCAATTTATTGTTAAGATCTTTTGCTGCAATATTTTAGTAATTATACTTTGAAATTTCATTCATGATTCACTTCTTATCAATTAGCATAAGTATCTATTAAATAATAGTCATTTTCATGAATTATGGGTTCAGTAAATAGATTATTTCTTTAACTTGACTACTAAATTAATTGAGATCTGAATTAAGTTTCCACCTACCTGAATCCTGTTGCTATAAAATAATTAAATTCAAATTAAACCCCATGATCATTTTTGAAAAAGGGAAAAGAGGAATCAAAGAAGTAACTTAAAGTTACACGACCAAATTAGTTAATTTACTAATTAATGAAAACATCCCTATTTTTGCATAATTAAAAATATCTAAGAAACAACAAAAAAAAATGCAACAAAATTCTCAACTTATTCAGATCTCTAATTCACTGTAAGCTTGCAGCAATGATCCCAACTTTACCACTACTGTTTTGTAGGATGTAAAATACATATCAATGCTTAAGAAAGAACTACAAGTACTGATCGATTAATTTTTAGAAAGAGAGGTAGAAGGACTGAAATCTCTCAGATATTCAGAGAGCTAAGAAAGGCAATTTTTTTTTTTGGAATAAACAAAATATCAATATTAGAACAATCATCCTACAACACAAGTAATGGTATATGACCCTGATGTAATAGTAGCAGTATTTTTATATCTCTCTTTTTTTTTTTTATTATTGCATTGTGAATCACCAACTCACTTTACTTCATTTAGAATTCTTCAAAATACATTAGTATGAGAATTAAATACAAAACTCTTGGGTGTTGTTATTATAACTCACAATTCTTGAGAAAAATTAATTAAATATTTTCGTTTTAAATTAGAATCAAGAAAAGAATTTTGTAAAGTGAGTATAAAGAAAGCCTATCTATATTCATTAAAAATTTCTAAGAAGGTTAAGAAGTTATTTCATTTAAGTATTAAACTTCAAGTACATTATTGGAATAAAAATTACTCTATTTTTAATCATCTTAGAATAAGTTGGAATTATGACCAGGTAATTCTTAACTACTAAACAAAACAAGAAATTTCCCCCTTTTTTTCTGAGTTAAAGCTAATCAAACTACCTTATTACATAGATAGAGAGAAATTAGAATGACACTACAAGAAATATACATATACTTTTCACTTACAAATTTTGTTTATTACACATATAATGAAACCAGACAATAACATCTTCTCCATTTCCCTCTTTTTTTTTTAATTCAAAAGAAACAATTTTAACGATCAAAATTAGCATCAAAATAATCTTAGTAAATTATTTACGAATATAAAAAAGCACAATTTTACAGATCAAAATAAGCTTTAAAATAAGCTTAGTAAATTATCTACGTATATAAAAAGGCAATATAATTTTACAGATCAAACTTAGCATCAGAATTAACTTACCCACTGGCGACATGGACCTATCATGTAGTATCACTTAAGCATAATTTGCTTTCTTGTCAAAGTTTCGAGTTCTTATGAAATGAGGAATATCATAGATATGATTAGTTAAACTCATGGAACTGCTTATAATTCAGTCCTCTTTACACTTTGTTCCAGGACGTCGTTGAATCTATCCCACACTATTATTACGCTGCTCGAGGAAATCTTCGCTCCTTTACTATGTGATATAAGTTCGAAACTAATTCTAGAGGTCTTGTCTAGGAGATTTTTCGGTTACTCTAGGACGGCTGAGCTTTTGCAAAGCATAGATGGGGTTCGGCGCAACTTTCGCACGGAGCAACAATCTTCACAATTTTTTCCTTTCTTGGTGAAAAGGAAACCCACTACGGTATTATTCACATCACGGATACATCTCACTTCTGCTTCTCCCGCTACAGCAGTTAATTTCCGCAAATTTTCATTCGGTTAGAGTCTATTAGTACATTTTTAAGTTCCTTCTAGCACGAAGCATCTGATATAAACTCTATTTCGAAAAACTTAGTCTGTACTGGAACAACTCTCTTAGCAGGATGTTTTTTTTTTGTCGAAAAAGGAGGAAAAGCCTTTCCTTCTAGCATCAGTTGGTCATCAGTCCGGATCCTGCCCGATCTCAACGTCAAATTCAAAAAAAAATTGTTAAGCATATCATCCCAAAACGCCTCCCCCCTCTCCCAAAAAGGGGGGGGGCACGGTATAGCTTCACCCGTGTTACATCCTTCTCGCAGACCGGACTCTTCTCTAACTAAAGAAAACTATACCAATTCTCAGGAATCATTTAACTGCGGGGGCTACTTTACTAGTAACACGGGTGTCCGCTTCTCCTCGTGTGTAGCGGGATGGGCTATCATTGGCTTAAAGTAACTTCACTCGTTCCTATTACCAAATAAGGACATAACAGGGCAACACTACCCACGTGACACAAATCTCCACCCTCTGAAGGGGCCAGGTGTCAGGATTCTTCAGCCTGCGGTTCCCACGGAAAAAAGGGAAAGAAAATATTTTAGCCTTCGTTTTATGGCGGTAATAAAAATTTTCACTGCCGTGGTGGTCTTTATTCGAAGTAAAACATATATTCAGGGGTATTTTAAAGTTTGCTGCTCTCTTTCTTAGAAAACGGTATTATTACTATTTTCTCAGGCAGTAAAATTACCCTAATAAATTTTTTAACAAGGCAAGTCTGCAGCTGGTATATGGGTGGTCTTGCTTGAGGTGGACATTAGTTGCTTTTTACAACGTCACTTGCAAGCATCATGCATTTATTTATTTATTTATTGGGACAGGGGTTCGTCCTCTTTTTTTTTTTACTTGTAAGTGTGGGAACACTTCGGGGAATGTTTTTATTACCCACAGAGTTGAAAACAGAAGATGGGCAAATACATGAAAAAGAGAAGAAAAAAAATAATGTGGGGGCATATGTTTTAATTTAAAAAAAATAGAGAGGGAATTCTAATTTGGAAAAATTTAATTTTAATGAAAAGTAAATGGTATACAGGCCTCAACAGCATGTAGCTTGACCAATACTATTTTGCGTTATTATCTACTTATGTGGGTAATAGCACCATGCAAACAAAACTATAAAATAAGATATAATAATGGATGTAAATTATCCTATTCTATAGATACAAACTGAACAGCCGAGAAACTGATAAATATCCCTTCCATATAATTAAAGTTGTTAACAACTGTCAACAACGTTTTCCACTCAACAAGCACACAGCTTTGACACATTTACAAATTCATTTTTTAACAAAAACATATAAAATTGGCAGGCCTGACTATGTAAGCGATTTCGGATCGAACTTAGTTTTCCGTTTTTTGATCAATAAATTACCTATCCAGTTATAAGCTATTTCGATCACGTGATCATTCGTTTTTCTTCTACTTTTCGACCGGTTTTTCTGCTTTCGTCGAAAAATGTGTTCAAAAACGTCAATTTTGAAGTCTTATTTTGAAAGATCTATTGCGTGTGTAAAAAAAATAGAAAACTGACTGCTATTAGACAGTTTCTGAATAACAACACCTGCTAGATTCATGCATTTCTGAACAGAAATAAATTCAAACTTATGTCACAAATTTGTGCTTTTTGATTTAAACTTAAATGCAATATCAGGATATAGTAAAACTCATTTCACATTTTATTCTTTTAACATGAAAAAATTAACAGCACTTATAACATACAAATTTCTCTATATCCTATTTGGGTTGTTATCAATGACAAATATTCTTTCTCGTGTATAAAATAATAAAAAATAAAAACCCACTTCCGATGTGGTTCAATAACAGAAAAGAATCAAAAAGAGAAATAAAGCCAGCGTTTGACGTTTTTGCCCTCTTATACTTAAAGGGTGTTTTAAAAATGACCGGTATATTTGAAAAATCAATAAAAATTAAACTGGCAGCGTTAGAAATACACCGTTTGTTGCAATATGCTTGGGAAAATTTAAATTTTCAGGCATACAACAAAATTAGTTAAAACTTCCAACAACAGATGGCGCGGCAGGCAATTTGAAAACTATAGTAGAAAACGCAATCTGTGAGTTTGCCATTCTGTTAAGATTTCTATCCCTGCCCGCGAAGACACTCACGAGATAATGCTATTCCTATTGGGAGGCATTTTTAGGTAGATTTCGTATGAAATACTATCTATTGCATTCTCTCCCATGTTGGAATTCCTGAAAAATTTTTGCAGATCTACGCCGATCATGACTCCTAGACACAAAAACTACCATCAGTAAAAAAGTTTATCTATCTATCTATCTATCTATCTATCTATCTATCTGTCGGTGTATATCACTTTCTTCTGGACACGATAACTTCTATAATTATGATCAGATCTTAATCAAACTTTTACATAAAATCAAGGAGCATAAAATCTCGGTTGAGTTTGTTAATGGGCAAAATCGGAACAAGGGGGTGGAAATTGGGAGGGTTTTTGTGAAAACCGAAAAAACGCGATACCTTCTTAAATAAAATAGATATCGAGTCAGTTTAAAGTTTATATTTCTTCTCAAAAATGGGCTAAAAGTGTATGCATGACAGATTTTTGGTAAAGTTAAAAATGGGCTCAAGGGGCGAAAAAAACAGGGTTTTTGGGAGAAAAAAAATCATAACTTCGTCAATTCTCAAGATATCAAATCCAACTAAATTTTTTATAAATGTACTCAACATTATCTAAAACTTTTGTATTTACAAATTTTTGATAGGACCAACGTTTACCGCCGAAAAAAATTAAAAACGAAAAAAAAGGGAGGAGGAAAAAGAAAAAAATCCATAACTTACTCAATTCTTACGCAATCAAATATAATTGAATTTATTTTACATCTTCTCAATAATATCTACAACTTTTATACTAACAAGTTTTTCATAGGCCCAATTATTCTAGCGAAAATTAATTAAACGAAAATAGGAGTTGGAGAAAAAACTCAAACCCAAACTGCTTATATTCAGACTCATTTTTAAATTAATTTTTGATTTTAAACGCATCTAAATGGCAGATTATCTTATTTAGGAACTGTATAAAATGACGCATTGATCGATTTTTTAATAAAGTCAGAATATATTTCAAAAAAGGCTGCCAAAAAAGGTATTTTGAACAGAATTTTCCGACGTTATGGTGATTGAAAGATTTAGAAAGTATAACAAATTGCGTTTTTTCAGACTCATTTTTAAATTCATTTTTTGCTCTCAAACGCATCCAGTTTACAGGTCCTCTTATTTAGAAACTATATAATGTGACGTATTGGTCAGTGTTTTGATAAAGGCTAAATATATTTTTAAAAAGGCTGTCAAAGTGGACACTTCGCACAAAATTCCCCGAATTGATCATTATTAAGTATTGAGGTTGTATTCAAATAATAATTTGGTTATTTTATAACTCATTTTTAATTTCCATTTTTGCTCTCAAACGCATTCAATTGACAGTTTTTTTGTTATTTAGGAACTATATAATGTGCCGTATTGATCGATTTTTTAATAAAGTCAGAATATATTTTAAAATAGGTTATCAAAATGGGCATTTGAGTCGAATTTAGCTTAAGATGATTTTGATAAAACTTGTTTCTACAAAAAAATTAAATTAAAATTTTTTCGAAAGCGGCCGAATCAAGTTATTAAACTGGATGTATCTGTAATCAAATTTTATTTTTTGATGATGAAATGATCACTCTTCGAAATCTACCTCCTCCTATAGGCCAAGTCGACAGGGATTTTGTAATAACTGTTTTGCATTTTGACATTTTTAATGTTTTTTTTTTTTTTTTTTTTTTTTTTTTTTTTGCATTGCATAGCTGAGGTCCTTTTCAAGATCGCTCCTTAATTATATTTTTTGATTTTGGACGTAGGTATTTTCTATAAAGTCACGTTTACCTCCAAAACCGATTTCAAAAATGAAAGTAACTTTATAAAAAATATTGTGAATTTGTGTTATTTTATTGTCTTTTATAGTCATTCCTTTAAATAAAAAAATCAACAATTTTTATATATCTTTCATGAGAACGAATATTTTGACAGTCTCAAAAAATATATCCGGATATTCGAGGTTACTGATATTAATTAAACTTTTTCCAATAATTACATACTAAGAAGAAAGCAAATTTGAAGTCTCTATCTCAATTTGTTCGCTAGGTCAAACATTTACAGACAGACAGACAAACGCATAGATAGACAGATGGCAATTCCCCCCCCCTAAACATATGTTTTTCAAAATCTCCAATGTCTGAAACGCATATATCCGTCAAAATAAATTTTGATTGTCAAAACGATTGCAAGACTTACCCTATACTACGTATGATGTGTAAGTAATTAATGTTTTTTATTATTTGAGGGTTTTTTTTTTCATAAACCAGAATTGTAAGAACATATAAACTTTAATTTCAATATAGTCATAACTTTAAAAAAAAAAACTTTATAAATAAATAAATATTTTATATTTTTATAAAACTTTGGTCCTTGGTGTTTATTTCTTTCATATTTCGACCAAATACCCAGATTTGAACCTTGTATTGGATACTTCTTTATTTTCTTGTTTTCTAACATTGTTAGGAAAGTGAATAAAAGAAATCATGTAATTAAATTCAAATTTACATATTTTTAGCCGTATTTTATCTTTTCACTTGTTTTATAATTGTTAATAACCTCGTTTTTCATAGAAACATAGGTGGCAGAATAGAAATTTTCCAGATGGTTAACATAGCTGAAGAATAAAGTTATTAGTGTAAATAAAATTCTCTAAATGTCGTCTTAAAACACAAATACTAGTAGCACTGCTTATCGCATCGACCATGTTATTGATTACTCCTGTTAGCATATGAAATGCACTACACAACTAATTATTTATTTGTTTTAAAATTAAGTATTTATGTCGCCTTTGTTGATATAAATAGGTATTCGCAGCCAGCTACGAAAATACTATTAAAAAACAACATTAATCCATCGCAAATCTATGCAAAACTTCGAAATAATTGTTAATCAGAGTTCAATTACGCGATTTTTTATTACTTTGCTAACAAGGCATGAAATAAACAGAGTGAAAGAATACTGAGCCAGGGTTTGAATCTGAGTCTTTGGTTCTTCGGTCTTTTAAACAAAATATGTAGGATTTCATCCTGGACTCTATATTTTTTCCCTCTCTATATTTTTCTCCCTTTTCCCCCTATTTTTCCCCCTCTATTTTATGTCTTGTAAGAAATATGCATAAAACATTCATGTAATTAAATTCAGATTTTTTTTATTTCTTAGACGTATTTAATCGTTTTAATTGTTATATAATTGTCAATATCTTCGATTCTTCATGACCATAAGTGGCTGAATAAAAATTTCGCAACTGAATATTGATATATTGGTTAATGGACTCATTATAATTCTACATGAGTAATATAGCTATTACTGTAAATTGTTAATATTATTTATTTTTCATGGCAACACAGGTGGCAGGATAAAAGTTTCGCAACTGTTTTTTTTTATATCATTGGTTAATGGGATCAGAGTATTTCAATGTGAGTAATATAGTTATTTGTGTAAAATTTAATATCTTCGAAAGAAAAGGCCATACTGTCAACCTTGCCGTAAAAGTCAGAGACGCCAGAATTAAGAAATAAATTTATTTTTGCACTACCTTTTTTTTTCTTTGTTGGATGTATCATAAAGAAACTTTTGCATGTGAAAATGTACTTACGGACATATTTGAATGTTACTGTCTGGGTTACTGACGTCGATATGTTTAACCTTTAAAAGAAATGAGCATATATAAATATGGTACTGACAACTTAAAAAATATATATATATCTTAAAAAAATTATAAAATAAATATATAATAATTAAAGGATCTAGTGCTGCCACTCCTAGACATTAAATAAATATGAGTCATATTCAAATTAAATTATAAAATGAGATAATTGATCGTGGTCCGTTACTATAATGTTGAATAATCACAAAATAAATTTAAGTCAGAAACTTGAAACGATTTCCTTGTGTGTTGTGTTTCCCATAGAAAGAAAAAATTACATTCTAAAATCAGTGCGCAAGATAGTTAAACTGGCAGCTTAAATAGTTGATGTTTGTTAATTACACATTTTTTTGCAAAATTCGGCAAGGAACGGCCGTGGAGAGGGGATCTAAAAATAAACAAGTTGAGGTTTAAAAAAAAATTATGATTTTTATAATTTTTCTTTTTTATATTATGTGCTTTTACTAACGTTAGTGTTAGAGGGTATGAATGTCACTGTAAAACTCTCTTATCGATATGTGTCAAATCTTTGATGTGACAGTAAATTTTAAAATCTATTTAACCGTTTAAAGACCAATGTTCCCAAATGGAAATATTGCATTATTGTAACACAAAACATATATTTTCCAACATAATAACGATTATCATATTTTTTAATAAAGTATAAGGTTGATTTAAACTTTTAAAAAAGATATATTTATGTTTAAGCATTTATCATAGCTATAAAGCAATATGTAAATTCATTAATTTGCATAAAAAATATACTTGCTTTTATCGTTTTTTCTATATTACTTACATTTGACCGCTAGGAAACTAAATGTTTTTGGAGTTCGAGAAAAAAACTCAAGACCAATATACAATACCATATAGTGGAAAATAATTTGTTATATTTGCATAGGTTTTCAATCACTATTTATGTTCCAAATTAGGAACACTGAAATGAAAATATCCGAAAAATCTGCAGAGATATTTTGTTTTTGTTATTTTCTAAATTTGTATGCATAAATTAAAATATCTGAAGCTGTAATATAGGAAAAACAAAATTATCATTAAATTGCGATATTAATTCGGCGTGTAAATGGTTAAAAGGAATTTTTTGAAATAGCCGTATGTCAGGGATTGTTAACAATAATAACCGAAGTTTGATTTCGCTTTCACAGCAGACTTTTCACATACGATAATTTCAATAATTTCAATACATAGGTCAGTTACATGTCTGCTAAATTTGTGTTTTAGGTAGATTTCGCAAGAAATGCTACCTATTGCAATCGCACCAGTTTATCTATCTATCTATCTATCTATATATATATATATATATCACTTTTTTATGGACACGATAACTTCTATAATTCTTCACCAATCTCACCAAACTGGTACATAAAATCAAAGGGGATAAAATCTTGGCTAAGTTCGTTAAAGGGCAAAATCGGACCAAGGGGGTCGGAAAAGGGGGTGTTTTTGTGAAAACCGAAAAACCGCCATAACTTCTTAATTAAAGTAGATATAGAATCGGTTTAAAGTTTATATGACTTTTAAAAAATGGGCCAAAAGTATATGCATGACAGATTTTTGATAAATTTAGAAGTGGGCTCAAGGGGCGAAAAAAACAGGGATTTTGAAAGAAAAAAATTCATAACTTCGTCAATTTTCAAGATATCAAGTCCAACTAAATTTTTTGTAAATGTTCTTAAAATTATCTAAAACTTTTGTATTTATAACTTTTGATAGGACCAACTTTTACCGATGAAAAAAAATTAAAAACGAAAAGAAAAAGGGCGGTGAAAAAAGAGAAAAATCCATAACTCCGTCAATTTTAAAGATATCAAATCTTATTAAATTTATTTTACATCTTCTCAAAAATGTCTACAACTTTTATATTGACAAGTTTTTCATAGGACCAATTCGTATAACAAAAAGAAGTTAAAAATAGGAGTTGGAGAAAAAAAACCTCAAATCCAAACTGCTTATATTCTGACTCATTTTTAAATTCATTTTTGATTTTAAACGCATCCAAATGGTAGATCCTCTTATTTAGAAACTGTATAAAGTGACGCATTGGTCAATTTTTTGATAAAGACAGAATATATTTCAAAAAAGGGTACCAAAAAGGGTATTTTAAACAGAATTTCCCAAAGTCATCGGGACTGAAAATTTAAAGAAATATTCAAATAAGAAATTGCGTTTTTTTCTGACTCGTTTTTAAATCCATTTTTGCTCTCAAACGCATCCAATTTACAGATCCTCTTATTTAGGAACTATATAATGTGATGCATTGATCGGTTTTTTGATAAAGACAGAATATATTTCGAAAAAGGTTACCAAAAAGGGTATTTTGAACAGAATTTCCCGAAGTCTTCGTGATTTGAAAATTTAAGGAAGTTTTCACATAGCCAATTGCGTTTTTTATGACTCGTTTTAAAATCTATTTTCGCTCTCAAACACATCCAATTTACAGATCCTCTTATTTAGGAACTATATACTGTTACGCATTGGCCAGTTTTTTGATAAAGATAGAATATGCTTTTAAAAATGCTGTCAAAGTGAGTATTTCGCAAAAAATTTTCCGAAGCAATTATGATTAAAGAATTAAGGATGTATTAAAACAACAAATCGGTTATTTTATGACTCATTTTTAAATTCAATTTTTTTCTCAAATGCGCGCAACTGACAGTTTTTTTGTTATTTAGGAACCGTATAATATACTGTTTTGGTCGATTTTTTAATAAATTCAGAATTTATTTCAAAATATGTTGTCAAAATGGGCATTTGAGCTGAATTTTTCTTAAGATGATTCTGATAAAACAAGTTTTTGCAGAAAAATGAAATTAAAAATTTTTCATAAACGGCCAAATGAAGTTATTAAACTGGGTTTATCTCTAATCATATATATATATTTTTTTTTTGTTGAAATGAACACTCTTCGGAATCTACCTCTGCCTATAGGCTCAGCCGGCAGGGATTTTTTTATGTTATAGTTAAACTCATCGATGATGACACATTTAGCTTTCCGATACGTTTCCAATGTGAATAATTGTACCTTTGTAAAAAAAAGTAATTACAGTGTCTCACATAAGTGATGGGACACTTGTGCTTTACAAAAGGAAACTAATCAGATAAATTAAAAAAACATGTTCACATGTTTTTGTGGGTGTGTTTCATACTTAAATTTAGTAAAGATTATTACATAACATACATTTTGTCAAAATATTAAAACATTAATTTAATAAAAATACAAATGTTTAGAACGGAGAAAAAAATTGCTCACATAAGTGATAGGTCACCTTTATACATATGCAAAAAAAATCGTCTGAAATAAGCAATAAAAATATTTTTTTGGTTTTATTTTTACTTAAAAGCAATTGGCAATAATTTATAAAATTGTCTGCAGTATTTCTCTCTAGTTTGTTTTGGAATTTTTGTGTTTTTAGCTCTGTGTAGCCATCAATGCTAAACGAAAATAAACTTCGCCTGAAATTCGAAAATTAGTTATTAATTTACATATTGAACGTGGAAAATCTATTAGAAAAACTACTGAAACAGTTAACTTGAGTCGTTCAACAGTTTTCAATATCATTAAACGACATAAAAATAATCATATGATTCAGGATAAAAGAAGACCTGGCCGGCCATCAAAGCTATCCAATGGAATAAAGCGAATTATCGTTCGAAATATTAAAAAAAATCCAAGAAATAGTGCTTCAAAAGTTGCTGTTGATTTACAAGCATTATATGGAATAATCGTTAATCCTGAGACTATTAGAAGGGTAATTCGATCTGCTGGATATCATGGTAGAGTAGCCAGGAAAAAATTGTTCGTAAGTGAAAAGAATAGAAAACTCAGACTAGCTTTCGCAAAATCCAACATAAATAAGAATTCTGATTAATGGAATAACGTTATATTTGCTGATGAGGGTAAATTTTTAAATAATTGGTTCTGACGGTAGAATCTTGGTGTGGAGAAAACCCAGGGAAGAATTTCGCAAACAGAACTTGGTACCAACAGTAAAACATGGTGGAGGAGGAGTTATGGTATGGGGGTGTATGTCGTCCGCTGGAGTTGGTAATCTTGTTTTTATTGACAGTATAATGGATTAGTGCAAGTATATTGATATTTTAAAGTAAAATTTGAAATCTACAGCACGAAAATTGAACCTTCATAACGATTTTAAATTCTACCAGGACAATGACCCCAAGCACACTCCTCTGAACGTTTGACTCTGGCTGCTTTATAACTGTCCTGAAATAATAAAAACACCACCATAATCTCCAGACTTAAATCCCATAGAGAATATTTGGCAAGAATTGGAATCAAGAATTCGCAAACACACCATTTCTTCAAAACAACAACTAAAATCGGTGCTTCAAGAAAAATGGGGTAAAATCACTCCAGAAATCACAAAAAAATTAGTCGAATCCATCCCAAAAAAATTAAATCATGTTTTAAAAGTAAAAGGAAATCCAACAAAATATTAAAACCTTTTAAAAAGTAAAATTTTTGGATAAATATTTGATGGAAAAGTAAGTGTCCCATCATTTATGTGAGCCATTTTTTGCTCCGTTCTGAACAATTGTATTTTTACTAAATTAATATTTTAATATTTTGACAAAAATGTATGTTATGTAATAATTGTTACTAATTTTAAATATGAACACACCCAAAAAAATTTTTGCACATGTTTGTTTATTTATTTTATTGCAGTTTCTTTTAATAATGCAGAAGTGTCCCATCACTTTTGTGAGACACTGTATGTATCCTAAAAATTAATCATAGTTTTATCATAAAAAGAGTTTTAGTGATAAAAGTTCTAATTTAATAGTTACAATATTGACTAAATTGTTTTTATTATGTTATTTAAAATTCAAAAAGTAAAAAAAAAGTTATCTGGATACTACATATCGTTTCTATAATGTTTTATTAATGACTCACAATTTTAAAAAACACATGAAACATGTGATTATAGGAAATAATTCATATCTGTAAAACTGATGACGTCAAATTTTCATTGATAATTACAATACAGGGTGATTTCAAAAAGATGGAAAAAATTTTAAGAGGTGAAAGTATACATCAAGACAAATAATATTAAATGGGAAACTAAGGGTCCCAAACGTCTTCCGAATGACATAGGCGCCATCAAAGTTTAGGGTCCAAAATTTGAAATGATTATAAAAAACGGAAAAATTGATCGGTTCGTTTGCGGTTTTCACGAAAACTATTCTTTATGTCAGTATTGTCTTGAAAATAATTTATAAAGATAAATTTCAAAAAATGTCGATAGAGGGCGCTTTAGACTTTGGAGCAACAAACAAACATTTTTTACCGTTGTTTTTTGCATCTCATTACATTTTTTTAGAAGTTTAGACATAAACCTAAATTTTGAGACCCGAATAAATAATTAAGTGGCGCAAACTGAACTGTGTTCAATGGGAGTGGGTAGTTTCAAACTTCAAATGAATGTAAAAAACAGAAAAATTGGTTAATTGATTTGCGGTTTTAACTAAAATTATTCTTTATGTCAGAATTGTCTTTAAAATAAATTATACAGATAAATTTTTAAAAATGCCGATAGAGGGCTCTTTAGACTTTGGAGTAATGTACAAATATTTTTTTCCGTTATTTTTTGCATCTCATTAAGTGTTTTTAGAAGCTTTGACATAATCTTAAATTTAGAGCTCACAATCTGAATCGTTGAGAGTGGTTAAGTAGCGCAAACTGAACTGTGTTCAATGGAGGGGGGAAGATTCAAAATTCAAATTATTATAAAAAACGGAAAAATTGGTCGATTCGTTTGCGGTTTTCTCTTAAACAATCCTTTATGTCACTATTTCCTTGAAAATAAAATTTTAAAATAAATTTCAAAAAGTTCCGTTAGGGGGCGCCTTAAACTTTAGAGTAATCAACAGCTATTTTTAACCGTTATTTTTTTTAATCTAAATAAATGTTTTAAAATTTTAGACTTATATTTTGAGCTCAAAATCTCAATCGTTGTGAGTAATTAAGTAGCGAAAAATTGAACCGTGTTCGTTAAGTGGGCAGGGTAATATTTCAACTCCTGAACACAGTTCAGTTTGCGCTTCTTAACCCTTCCCAACGATTCAGAATTCGAGCCCAAAATTTAAGTCTAAGCTTTTGCAAGCATTTATTTAGATACAAAAAAGTAATGGTTAAAATACTTGTTTGTTACTCTAAAGTTTAAAGTGCCCTCTAACGGAATTTTTTGAAGTTTATTTGTAAAATTTATTTTCAAGGAAATAGTGACATAAAGAATGGTTTTAGAGAAAACTGCAAACGAATCGAAGAATTTTTTCGTTTTTATAATTATTTCAAATTTGAACCTCCCCACCCCCATTGAATACAGTTCAGTTTGCGCTACTTAACCACTCTCAACGATTCAGATTTTGAGCTCAAAATTTAAGTTTATGTCAAAGCTTCTAAAAAAATTAATGAGATGCGAAAAATAACAGTAAAAAATAGTTGTACGCTACTCCAAAGTCTAAAGCGCCCTCATTCGGCATTTTATGAAATTTATCTGTATAATTTATTTTTAAGACAATACTGACATAAAGAACAATTTTAGTGAAAACCGCAAATCAATTGACCAATTTTTCTGTTATTTATAATCATTTAAAAATTTGAACCTACCCACTCCCATTGAACACAGTTCAGTTTGCGCTACTTAACCACAGATTTTTAGCTCAAAATTTAAGTTTATGTCTAAACTTCTAAAAAAATTAAATGAGATGCAAAAAATAACGGTAAAAAATAGTTTTTCGTTGCTCCAAAGTCTAAAGCGCCCTCTATCGGCATTTTTTAAAATTTATCTTTATAAATTATTTTCAAGACAATACCGACATAAAAAATAATTTTCGTGAAAACCGTATACGAATCGACCTATTTTTCCGTTTTTTATAATCATTTCAAATTTTGGACCCTAAAATTTGATGGCGCCTATCTCATTCAGAAAAGGTTTGGGACCCTTAGTTTCCCATTTAATATTATTTGTCTTGATGTGTACTATCACCTCTTAAAATTTTCCCCATCTTTTTGGAATCACCCTGTATATACGAGTTAAATATACTTACCATATAAATTCCTCGAAAATGAATGAGTATCTGTTTGAGCAGACAGTTGAACGCTAATTAAACGTATTTCCAAAAAAGGAGATTTCCTGTTAAATATTTAATTAAATGTATAACAAAAATTAAAATGCATACGTCTGAATGATAAATTACGCTATGCAATAAAATAAAATAGAATAATTCCTGTAAATAGTACCTCAAATAAATAATAATCCTTTCTTTCTGAAATATTAAGGAATATTTTGTTTTTAAAAATCGGGCAATAAAAAAATGGTGCATCAGTATTAAAATAAATATAAATTTGTATGTTTTAAACATACTTTAACCTATCTATTAGTTTAAAAATAAACATAAGTATGTCTTACATACAATCAAACTATCTATAGGCATCGAATGAAATGAAAATCTTTACATTTTAGTATTTTCAGGGGTCTTTTAAAACCTATAATATAGACAGATCACATTTCAAACATACAAAATATTCCGTTTTTATAAATAAACAAAAAACCTTTTTCAAAAGAAAATAATGAATTATTCATGCGACGTTTCAAAATAAAACTCTGACATGACATGTTTTATTCTTTCAGCTATAAAAAAAAAAAAAAAAAAAAAAAAAAAAAAAAAAACGTGTTGATGCTTACAATGTTGGCAACGGTACAAAACAGTATTTTTGTGAATGAGCATCACATTCTATGCATTTTTAAGTACGGAATAAAGTACACCATAAGGATAACTCTTATAAAGTATTTTAAAGTTTTTTTTTTTTTTTTTTTTTTTTTTGTCGTATTTGAGCATTGAATATTTGCATCGTGTTTCACATTTTTTTCTATGAAACAATATCTCTAAAAAGCCAATACTACTAGGTATTTTAAAAATTCTGCTTTTAAAATTTAACAATTTAAATTAAATAATTAAAAAAGATTTGTATTAATCAAACATTTTTAATATATATATATATATATATATATATATATACAATCTAAATTCCATGAAAATATTTACTAAGCACTAGGTGCATAATGTATAAACAATTTTTTTAAGAACAGTAAACATTAAAATAACAATATGAAACAACATAAAAAACATTAAAAATTTCACCCGCAGAATAATAAAAGCTATCACTCTTCAGCAGGCGGAATGGCTTTAATATTCCCCCTACTATTAAAATAAAGCTTCATCAGCAGGTTTCGTATGATGTGACAAAGTATTGCACAAGGCCGTATCTATAAACTTAGAGGTCCCGGGGCAAAACCTCCGCTCTCCCCCCAGGGAGGGCAAATTGAAACTTTGCCCCGGCATAGTTTCTTTTCTCGCACACCGTTGTTTAAATGTACATAGTATGATAAGCCCAAAAATGACTAAAAAATGTAGAATTGGACAACTCTACTTGGCAGGCACTTGGCGGCGACGCCATTTTTGCCGATCCCACTGAAGTTAGCTTAGGGAAGAAAATACGGACTTCTGATTGGTTGAATACTTTAAAGAGCATTTTATTTAGGTTCATTTTTGAGTATATGTAACTTAATCATACGTTTCTGTTTAAAAACCTATTGAAAGATGGATTGTGATAACTTTTTTTACGATTTTATGTATTTATTAATAGACTAGTTGACCCATCTGGCAATGCCCGGGACACGTTATGATAATCTTAAGCAAACAATTAACACTTTATATCTAGAATTAGTCAAAATTAAGCATAGGATATGAATTATTCGTTAAATAATATTTTAAAGAAATGCATAAAACATGAGTAAATGCTTTAAAAAAGGCCTTTGGACCTCAACAAAAACATCAGGATGTAGGTCCTGAAATAAGAGTCCAAAATTCAACTTTAAATTTATGCACTGAGAAGGTTTGATAATAAGTAGGTGAAATATGCATGGAGAACGGTGTCTGAGCCGAGACCATAGGGAGTCCCAGGCTTTTAAATAGAATGTAAGAACATGGGAATAACTAAGTGAAAAAATAGTTCCAAAAATGAAGATTGGATTAAGAGAGGACGGTTTAATAGCAATTTATGGTACAAAATCTTCAAGGGGCCAGGAACTTATTTCGCATGTACTTGGGTATAAAATATTTTTTGTAGTTATTAAAGTAATGGGAGGACGCTAAAGCAATGTGAAAGAAAATTGCAAGCAATCCGGATCATTTTTAAAGAAATTGCACCAACGGCCCCAAGAACGCGATTAATATTCAAAATTGGTGGTAGCTAGACTATGCAGGTTTCTTAGTAGCTGATGGATTTAAGAAGTTGTTTAAAAAAAAAGGAGTTAATTGAACCATTTTAAAGGGATTTATAAAAAGGGCTCAAAAAGGACAACTGAAAAGAGGGCCCTAACAGGAAAACATGTTAAAATATCTTAGTACTTAGCAGCTACTTAGATCTACAATTAGTCAAAATTAATCATAGGGTATGAATTATTCATTTCAATAATATTTTATCGAAATGCACAAATTGATTCGGAAAATGTTTAAAAAAAGGGTCCTAGCCACGGATGAAAATATGAGAATCTTGTCCCTGAAAGAAAAGTCCAAGACTCAAATTTAAAAAAATTGCACTGAGAAGGGGATAAATTTAAAGGGTTTGCCTCACTATGTTTGCCTCACAAAATGTTCAGGGGCCCTAGACTGAGCCCTAGGATTCCACAGGAGGCCAAATTGTCTTATATGGAATGTCAAAACATTAAAATATCTAAATGAATAAAGAATCCTAAAAATGAAGATCGGATTAAAAGGAAACAATTTATTAACAATTAATTATTACAAAAACTTCAACGGGCCCCAAGGCGCCAGCAGTTTATTTTGCATGTATTTGGGTATAAAGATATTTTTTGTAGTTATTAAAATGATGGAAAGACGCTATAACTATGTTAAATAAAATTGAAAGCAATTTGGTTCATGTTTAAAGACGACTCGACATTTTGCTGTCTGCTGTAGAACTCCTTTTGCATGCGAAGCGTAAGGAGTGTATTGATAGACAAGCAAAAACATATATTTTAGCACTTTGATTTTTTTTATTACTAACTTTTAGGTATGCGCTGGGCATTTTATAGGAACTTAGACTAGAAACTAAAATCAAGTTTTTTTAACCATCAGTTTGGGGCCCCTCTGGCTTGGGTGCCCCGGCGGTAGTTACGGCCCTGGTCTTGCATTAAATATGAAATGACACATTAAAAAGCCATTTTAAAGATTATTTTAAAGAAATATGCTTTACTTATAAAACGATGTAATACAATCAAATAATTACACTCAATATTTTAAATTAAATCATACTTAACATATAAAGAAAAAGAAAATCATTTATATCTATGAAATCCTAAATGATAAGAGTATAAAATGCAAGAAATTGCCTCACTTCCGCCTGTACCCGCCTATTAGCATAAAAGATTAACTTACTGCATGAGCACGGCTCTCTATTTCCAACCGGTGACAAAAACTTATAACTCGAACAAAAACAGTCCACGTTTCCATAATCATAGCCTTTTCTATCCATTCGTGACATCTTTCTGCCTGATTTTTCATCCGCAACCATCCTTCCTACAGCGTAGACTTTGAGATGACCGCTTCAAGTAACAAGCTTTAGAAGCCAGCAATCCTTTCTGCTATGGCTCCAGTCCAAAGAGTTGCCATTTTTTAAAAAGTAATTTTACGTAATGTTTCAAAAACTTACTCGGATAATTGCTTTTATAAAATAAATTACCTAAAAACATATAAACCTGTTTATTTACGTTGAAATCATTACTACATATTTTTCTGAATCTAACAAATTGATATATAACTTTATTAATGAAAACTTTTTTATTCAAATTAGAAAACCAGTGTGGTAAATTTATAGTATATAAATCAAAACTGTTTCTTTTATCATAAAGATCAATATTGATACTATTATCTGAAATACTAAAATAAATATCAAGTAAATCTACTTTATTATCGATATCGTTAGCTTTATTTAATTTTAAGAAACTAGGATAAATTTTATTAGATTCATTATAAAAATTAAAATTATAAATTAAAATGTCATCAATATATCTATACACATGTAGATGCTTATATTTATATTCATAGTAAAATAAAAATAAATTAGCAGCAGTGCTGGAATAGTTCGTTCCCAGTCCGATTCCACATGATTGATTAAATATACTATTCCTAAAAACTACATAATTGTTATTAAACAAAAACATAATTTGCAGGAAAAATTAAAAAAAAAAGAAATTTTATTTCCTACACTATTTAAGCCCTACAAGGGACAGATATTAAGATAATTTATTTAGTTATTTCGACATTTAATATTAATTTTTGGTAACAGGTACAAATAAGTTAAACCAAGTGAACATTAAAAAATAAAAATGAAATTCAAACAATATGATACTTAACCACCCTAAATCTTAGATTCTGTTGAATGAAATCGAAATAAATCTCAGACTTTTTTTCAACATTTGCTTTTTAAATTGCCTATTCATTTTGTTTACACCTACCGAAAACATAATACAAAATCTGAAATACAAATATTTGCAAGTTGAGTTTGGAAAAAAAGTCTTAGATTTATTTCGATTTCATTTGAACGGATTCTAAGATTTAGGGTGGTTAAGTATCATGCTGTTTGAATTTCATTTTTATTTTTTTTATGTTCACTTGGTTTAACTTATTTGTTACCAAAAATTTGTTACCAATGCTTATTTGGATTAAATAGTGTAGGAAATATTTTTTTTTAAATTTGTTTTGCAAATTATGTTTTTGTTTAATATCTAAAGTTTTTTAATAACTATTGCATTCAGATGAACTCATTTCAAAATTAACTGAGATATCATCTTCAGGACTTCCTTTATGCGATATCGTATCACAATTACTGATGTAATTTACCCAGCGACTTCGGAAAAGAGCACTGGTGCTTCTATATGGTTTTCGAATCTGATAACAGGAACTTGGCTGTCTCCGTATGACAGTGGCAACATTCTATAATGTTAAAAATTTGGAACGTTTGCTGCATTAATTAAGCACAGAATTTTGAAATACTAAGACAAAAAACTACGTTTTAAAAAACTTAAAAAACTAAATTTTCTTAAAACTAAGAAAAAAAAAGTGAAAGCCTTTACGAAGAGAACACCGAAAGTACAAGTTAAAAATATGAATTTTTCTGAGGAGATATATAAGAATGCACCAAACACCCATAGGCTTAAAATTACGTATTGGTATTTGGAAAGTGAGTGACCACCAGCCTTAAGATTTAAAACACATATCATTTAAAATCTTTTGCCAAATTGATCAAACAGCATATTAACAAATAATTATAGCACTACATATTAAATAGTTGTAATCAAGAAATTATATTGTTTGCATAAAATTAAAAATTTGAAAAAAAGTAGATTTCTGAACTAGAAAAGTGTATCCATTCATTTTAAACTCCCAAGACTATACTACCAGCATATGTGGCGATTGTTTCGCCTAGGTCCTATTAGACTGAATGATATTAAAAATCTCTAATAATGAATGATATTAAAGATCTAAGTCTAAAGGTTTGTTCAGACGATTGTTACAAACTGAAATCTGAAAGGACGACATTGTCAAAACTGTGATATGGCAACTAATTTGTATTACTTACAATTTAAAACAC
Source organism: Maratus speculifer (assembly GCA_964019185.1). NCBI lineage: Eukaryota > Metazoa > Arthropoda > Arachnida > Araneae > Salticidae > Maratus > Maratus speculifer. The sequence goes on along the minus strand of OZ025298.1, from coordinate 182,441,259 downwards.
ATATATTTTAAAATATTTTTCTATATTGATCAAACAGCATTATTATAATATTTAAAATTAATTAATTAATACAGATGTATAATATTAATTAATTAGCTATAATCAAATAATTATACCACTTGCATAAAATGAAAAAATTGAAAAAAACAATAAATTGGGTTCAAAACTAGAAAAAAAATTATCCGCACATTTTAATATCACCAGACTATACTACCCGCATGTGTGGCAAATGTTTCATCCAGTTTATGTATGACGGTTGCACTGTACATTATAAAACGCTCAAAAATACTTTTTGCATTCACATTTAGCTTTATCCATCTTTTCCCTATGCATTCATTTTCTTTTTACCTATTTTCATTTTTAAAAGATGGAATCCCGTAAAAGGGGATTTCATTGAAAGAGCAATATTTTTGTATTTGTATTAGTGACAGTTTTTACCTAATGTCGGATAATCGGGAAAAGTAAAACAAAAAAAATGCAGACGGGTTACAAGAGTATAGTTTTTAAATTTACTGTAGTGACTTATTTTTTTCTTTTCTTTGTCCTGGTGTATATGAACTAAAAAACTGAAATATATTTATAGATTTGAGGCCGTGTTTTTTTTTTATTTGTACTATATAAGGCATAATATATTTTAGCAACAGATCTGGATAAAACTATTAGGATGCATTGCCATAACGATACTCAGCATATAATTTTCCTTTAATTTGTAACAGTTTCTTATGTTTCTTCTGTTGATATATTCATATTATTACATGTTTTTGCTTAGTTTAGACAAGTTGTCTAAACTAAAATCTTATAATATATTCTACTTATTTATTTACTTGTTACAGCATTTGTCAGTACTGAATTTTACAACTTAATAAATTATTATTTAATTACGTAATCCTTAAGGACCATTTTCAGTTTTACAAAATTTTCGCTTTAATCCTTGATTCCTCATTTATTAAAGAGAAACTTTGGAAATGAACTCGAGATAAATGTCAAGTAGTTGTTGTGATAAGAAAGTGTTGTTAACAAATGTTTTACTTGAAAACATAATGCTGTTTTAAATGATCACTTGGGAAATTCCAAAAGTACTTCACAAATTTACGGAACCATAAAAAGATTTATCTAACTTGAATTTCTGGCATCTTTCCATAAAGTATTTATAATATCAACGTAAATGTGTTAGAATATATTCAGAAGAAAATCTTGCTTTACGCATTAATTTTAAAAATTATTTCTTAAATATATGATACATGTCTTAGATAAATTATTAATTCAGCATTTTTGAATTGTTTGAAATGTTATATATTTTATTTATTTAAGTATATGTAAGCACCGTATTTCAAATCATATCTGAAATAAATTCATGATATTAAATATCTTAAAAAAAACTAACTCAATATGTATATTTTAGAAAACATTTCGTTTAAGGTATTGTCTTCCAAAAAGTTTTCTGATTATTAAAAATTTTCTTCTTCGGTATCGCAAAGCTCGTCATAATTTTTTATACATTTTAATAATAGTTAAAAAATATCTTTCATGGTTAAATAAATGAGGATGACAATTTTGAAAATATTCATTTTCAAAACTGTTCCATTATAATAAAATATAAAAGATATATTATTTATATTATGCCATCAGATTGTAATTCTTTGCCCTATCTTGAAAATTAATCAGCTCATCATTGGAAACACTCTAGTTAATCTACTTAAATATTCATCATCTATTTATCGTAATTGTGCTTTTGTCATTGTTAATTCACCGTTGTTTTTTCTGACAGCATTAAAAATATATAATTTTTTTTGTAAACTTGAAACTAATACCATAAAATAAAACAGATTTTCTAATACCAGATTTTATACGAATAACTTTTAAAACAACAAGGTTTTTTTTTTTCTATTTATGAAATTCTGAGTTTGGAAATGAAAAATAAACATCTTCTTCTAACTCCTTAACAAATTATGGCAAAAGAATGTTACTACTACTGAACGTATTGAAATAAAGTCTACTTTTAAACGCTATATATACAATTTGCTTAAGAGGCCATCTACATATTAAAACAAATTTAGAGTTATTTTTCTTCAATGGCAATATACAATTTTAATAAAATATTTCAAATCTATGGTTGAAACTATGCCTAGACATAAAATTTCAACTCATTTGAACGATATTTAAAAAATATATATAAACATCCAAAACTTAATCGTTTTAATGTTAAATTACATTATCATATTTTTATTACTATCTCCTTAAATTATACTCTTAATGTACTGATTTTTCATGTAGTAATAACACTAAAGTTCCCAAACATACTACGTAGAATTTGCGTTTTTTATAATTTTATGATATGAATTTTGAAATTAATGTTAGAAAAAAAATATGAATTGCAACCTACAAATATTTTGATGGATTTATATTTATTAAATCCTTCTTTACGTAAATCCGAAATTTAAAATTTATATCCCCAATAGTTTTTAAATTATGCTTAAAAAATTCAAAATGGTGGCTTAATGGAAAGTCTACAATGGAAGTGACTAGATATTTTGAAATTTCTTAAACTATCTTGTAATCTAACAATGTTCCTTGACTGCTTGAGTGGCGTCTAAGATGCCTTGAACAAAATGGGGTCTTTCTAAGTCAACAATCGATTGCTGAACTTCAATTTGGTTACAGCCACTAAAATTTGCTCGTTCTAAAATAATTAATTTTTTGAAAACTTTTCTTAATAAAGAAAAAATTATTTTAAGCTACTAATTGAAATGTGTAGAATTAATTTATGTAGTCAGAATATTGAGTATTGCAATTAAGAAAAAAAAACTAGTGTTTGTTTTAATGTGTAGATGGCCCCATAATCAAAATTTATATATATCATTTAAAATTAGACCTTATTTTCAATCATTTTGCATCCATAACTTTCTTCTACAATATTTTTTTGCATAGTTAACAGAGGGTGTTTCTTTTTTTCAACAGTTAAAAATGTTTAAGATATACAGGGTGGTCATAAAAAAAACTTTGCCGATATATGGAGCTCTAGCGGCCAGTCCGCTCAACCGATCGAGGTGAAATTTCAGATATAGCTATTCAGAGATATGAGCTCGAGATTCTGTGAACGACAACAAAATGGCGCTCACGGTTACAGTTATAGTTACAGAAACTCGAAAATTTCCAATGGCAACACCATTTTTTTTTCATCTCAAAATGCTCAGCGCATGCGAAAACCCCAAAGAGCGTTGGAACCGTACGTGTATCGCAAGAAACGGACATGTTATGCATGCACAAAAAACCGTTCTGGGAATCCTCTCCCCCTTAGAAAAAACTCGATTGGGGCGCAAAGAGGAAATTTGCATATAACGCAGACTCAGTACACTAATCTCCATGACATCACAGGCATGGTACCCATGTGGAAAATGTGTAATCAAAATAAAAGTTTTAGTTTCTCCGATCTGTATTGTAATCAGAGATTAGTGTACTGACTCTGCGTCATTTGCAAATTTCCTCCTTCCGCCCCAATCGAGTTTTTTCTATGGGAGGGGGGGGGGATTCCCAGAACGGTGTTTTGTGCGTGCATAACATGTCCGTTTCTTGCGATACACGTACGGTTCCAACGCTCTTTAGGGTTTTCGCATGCGCTGAGCATTTTGCGATGAAAATAAAGGGTGTTGCCATTGGAAATTTTCGAGTTTCTGTAACTATAACACGAACCGTAAGCGCCATTTTGTTGTCGTTCACAGAATCTCGAACTCATACCTCTGAATAGCTATATCTGAAATCTCATTTCGATCGGTTGAGCGGACTGGCCGCTAGAGCTCCCTATATCGGCAAAGTTTTTTTTATCACCACCCTGTATTTTATTGTAGATATCTACTCACTATAAAGTAAGGTGTCAATCACACAATTGTCATATAATCACACTTTAAATTCTCGCATCTTTTTTTAAATTAAAAGCATGATTACAGTGTACAAACTGAATTAAACAATGGCGTTGGAGAAACATATGGTGATCATTTGTAATTTTTTTTAATTATATAAAACTGGGTATTTTCGTTCAAATAAGTTAGAAATAAAAGATCCTGCCGATTCGCACAACAAAAGTTTTCGAAGTTAAGTACTAATTTCAACAATAAAAACTAAATTAAAATTAGAGATAATCCCTGACAGTTTTATTTGGCCGTTTTGATGAGCTTTAAATTTTCTCTTTTATAAAAACTGTGTTAATGAGAAAAATGTAAATTATTTTTTAAATATTTTTTTCGCTCCTTGAGCACTTTTTAAAAATTTTTGCATTATTTTTTTTCAAAAATCTTTTATAAATAGTTTTTTTTTCAAGAAATAATAATAACCGTAAACTGATTCGATATGTAATATACTTAAGAAGTTGCGTTTTTTCCTTTTTTTTTTTTTACAATACATCTTATTATTTCCATTTCCTTGTACCAAATTTGACAATTAACAAAACTGACCGAGATTTTCTGTTCTTAAGTTTTATGTATGAGTTTTGAAGAGATAGGTACAGAAATATAGAAGTTAACATGCCCATAAAAAGATATATGTATATGTACATATATATATATATATATATATATATATATATATATATATATATATATATTGAGAGAGAGAGAGAAAGAACGAACTATAAACACGCACACATATATACCGGATGTCACAAAAATGACTTATGAAATTTCAATAATTGCAAACGGTGACAGCTATTTAAAAAAATTTTGCAGGAGGGTTATATATAATGTCAGGAGTTTTTTTTACTGTAATTTTTTATTTTAGTTCGAATTTCAAACAAAAGGTGGCGCTGACGACGATTGAAGGCCGAGTGATCAGTGCTGAGTGAAGCGTCGACCTGGCCTTCAATCGCCGTCAGTGCCACCTATTGTTTGAAATTCGAACTAAAATTAAAATTTACGGTAAAAAAACGCCTGACATTATACATAACCCTCCTGCAAAATTTTTTTAAATAGCTGTCACCGTTTGCAAGTTATTGAATATATATATTGAATTTATATATATATATATATAATCATTTTAAAATAGGGATGGTTTTTGGTTCCCATGAGAGGCTCAGATCTCAGAAACTTATTTCAGTAATTTCAACATTTGGGGGAAAGTAATAGAAATTATTTGTTGCGAAATCTATCTAAAATAAAGCTGATTAAAAAACAAATGGATTATTTTTCAATTATTCTAACACTGTACATCCATACCGGAAAGCTCACAGCACAACACATACATTTATAGAATAAATAAAACTAGATTTTTCTTGTGTATGTTAGTAATAAAATTCATAAATCTAAAATTAAATAACTTCCGTAAATCCAAGATTTTTTATGTTACTTTGTTTCGTGTTTAAAATTGTTCATTTTACCAGATTTGGGAGTCAATTGGAATATTTTTTCTTGTTTATGAAAGGAAATAGTACTGAAATATACCACCGAAATACGTATTTTTCATCGATTAATTATATTTTTGAGGGATCAAAATTAAAGCAAAGAATCGAAAAGATGACCCGTTTTATTGAAATCAACACCCTTTGACATATTAAAAAAGTTTAAAACCAAATTTTTGTGCACGCTTGGGAGGATTGTCTGCAGTTTCGTGTTTTTTAAAATGTTTTTTAAGGAGAAACACAATAGCGTATTGAAAGTTCACAGAAAACAGATGTACTTTCTGTTGTACAAGGTTTATTATTCATTTTTTTAATGCAAAAATATTAAACATAAATGAAATTCAGCAAATATAATGCAAAAAATGTCCGAAACTGATTAAAAAAATTTATACCTGAAAAAGGGAATTAAAAACTCTCAAGAATTCTCTTCCGAAAAGGTGTAACACCAACTTTATTTAATCATTTGTAATTTAAATAATAACTAGTCGGATGCGACAATCTCAAAACTTTATTATATCTCATGCATGTTAATACTTCAAATTTCTCTACTATAGTGCCGAATTAAATGAAAATGTATGCTCATGATGAGGATTCTAAAGGGCATGAAATTGAGTGTATTATTTCTTAAAATAGGACTGTTGTGGCTATCGAGAAAATTGTAACATAAAAGCCCCACCTGTTGGGTGATTTATACCAAAACTTAAGCAACAATAATATTTATGAAGCTATTACCTGAATCTGAAGTTTGATGAAAGCATCTAATTAGTGAAAAATAATCTCAAGGACTAATTTGTAAATTAGTTCTTGCTATAGCAGGAATCAGGGAAGATTCAGCATAGCAGCACCATTGTTGGGAGATTACACCATAATGTAAACAGAACAAGTTCATATCACTGATTTACTGAATCTGAAGTTTAATGAAACTCCGTGCATTAATTTTTAATATAGAGCTGCTATGGAAATTGTGAAAAATGCAGCATGTGAGTGCCACGTGTTGAGCGACTTACACTGAAATGCAAACAACACCTATTCATGGCAAAGAATAACTGAATCTGAAGTTTGATTTTAAAAATACGTGAATCAGTTTTTGAGATAGAGCTATTTCAGAAATCGGGAAATATACAGCATAGCAATGCCACCTGTTGGGCCAATGACGCTAAAACGTAAACAGAGCCCGTTCATATCAAAAGTTAATTGAATATAAAGTTTGATGAAAATCCCTGTATTATTTCTTGAAATAGGCTAAGATGGAAATCGTGACAAATGCAGCATATCAGTGCCAACTGTTGAGATATTTTACACTAGAACGCAAACAACATCAAATTACGATAGTCCTTCCGGCAGTGCCGGGAGGAAGAGGTAGCTTTCATATACTTATACATTTATTTATTTATTTTAAATTAAATTATATTATTCAAAAATACTAAGCTCAAATTAGTAGAACCTGATTATGAGCTTGGTCGAAATCTTAATTCAGGTGCACATGCACACTCATATTGATATCGATTAATATATATATGCGATAACTCAGCCATTTTTTAAGATACTGACGAAATAAAAAATGCTCTGGAATTTTTGTATCAAGGTCAAATGCATAAAAGAAAAATCTTTTTCAATTTCTCACTTTCTTGTACATAATTTTAAATTTTAAAATTTATAAAAAATTTTAAATGGCCGCCATTTTGTAATAAGATGGCGGAGAGAACTGAGTATCGAACTCGATTCAGGCCTCAGTATATACTATGTACACACCAAGTTACATCCAAATCGATTCATAAATACGCGTGTTATCACGTGACAAAATCAGATCGTTTCAAAATGTCAGGCATAAGAAAGATTCAAAGTGCTATAACTCAATCTTTTTTTAAGATATAGACAAAATAAAAAGTGTTCTGGAATCACTGTTTTAGGTTCTAACACGTAAAAGAAAAATATTTTTCGACTTTTAATTTTTTCGCAATTAATTTTAAATTTTAAATTTTTTAAAAAACTTAAAATGGCCGCTATTTTTAAACAAAATGGCGGATGATGCTGGCCAACGGACTCGGCCGAGACATTTGTATGTACTATGTACATATCAAATTCCATTCAAGTCCGTTCATAAATACGCGTGTTATCACATGACAAAAATCAGATCGTTTGAAAATGTCAGCCATAAGAAAAATTCAAAGTGCTATAACTCAATTATTTTTTAAGATATAAAAAAAAGAAAACGTGTTCTGGAATCGTTGTTTTAGGTTCAAACACGTAAAAGAAAAATATTTTTCAACTTTCAATTTTTTTGCATTCAATTTTAAATTTTAAATTTTTAAAAAAAATTAAAATGGCCGCCATTTTGAAACAAAACGACGGGTGATGCTGTCCAACGAACTCGGTCGAGACATTTGTATGTACTATGTACATACCAAGTTTCATTCAAATCGGTTCATAAATACGTTAGTTATCGCATGACAAAAATCAGATATATATATATATATATATATATGTATATATGTGTCAACATTTGAACGGAGGGTGGTTTTGGGGTCTGGGGGTCATGATCGGTGAAAATATACCAAAATTTTCCGGAAGTGCTTTCCTCCGGACGGCTGCAATAGGTAGCTTTTTACTTTTTGCAATGAAAGCTACCTAATAATGTCTAACTGAACCTGAAGTTTGATGGAAATCCGTGTATTAGCTACTGATATACAGCTGTTTTGTAAATTGCAAAAAAGGCAGCATAGCAGTGCCACTTGTTGAGCGATTTATAACAAAAACTAATAAACATTAATTTATATCGGGACTATCTGAATATAGTTTTTTGTCAAATTACATGCATCATTTCTTGAGATATCATCATTTCTTGACCATAAACTTTTTCCCCATACAGTGACTCACAGACTCACAGACAGACATTTAATTTAAAATCATGTTTTTTCAAAGCTGTGACCCCTAAAACATGTAAATCTGTCAAAAATCGGAATTTGGAAATTTTCACGAATCCAATATTTTCTTCTTGTAATGATAGACGAGAGTAAAAATACTAAAAGTATGTATTGTCCTCATCAACACATATGTCTACAGTTTTTTCTTTTAAATTCTGGTATATCAGTAAGTGAGTTAATTGTATTAGACGATATTTATATCAAAAAATTTACTTTTTTTCTTGTTATATATAAATTGGTACTTTCACAAATTGCGCAATTTAATATTTTCATAAATCAATAAATACTTTATTACCTGTAAATGCTATATATTTTAAGATTTTTCTAACTCACCACTATATTTATTAAAGTAATAAATATCTAAACGCGTTATAAAAGATTTATTTTTTTAAATTAATATAAAAAAAATCTTTAGATTCTTGTTCTTTTTGAAGTCAATGGAATTTAATGTCCTAGAAATGATACAATAATTTATTTATTATTATTTAAAAATAAATAAGTTAAGTAATTTATATCTGCATCTAAAAGAACGAAATTACGTGAATAGATCGCAAAGTGACGTTAAATTAATGTTATAGATTTTGTAATGTTTGCCTTATTAAATTGCAGAATTCCATATTGCGTTTAATTCCACTTGAATATTTGGAGGAGACAATAATCAAGTTTCTTAAACATGACATTTATTTATTAACTTACACATTGAAATCCATTACTGTGTTCTATTTAATTTTTTATAATTTTGTCTGTGGAAATCTTTTTTATTATATTCTGGTACTGTTAAAATGCTTTTTTTAACCTCAACCTAACATCAAGAACACATTAAAAAAAAGTATTTCGGGATAAAAATCTGGTTTATGTATGTAATATTACATATACAGAACCATGTATATTTTAACGCGACAATAATAAAAGACAAAGCAGTGTAAAACACCATTACGGTAGAAATGTGTGAAAAATTTGCGTTTTATAAATTAAAACTACGGTGTTTCTTTTTAGAATAATGCCATTCATACCAGCAAAAGTATATTTCTATATAAGAATTGTTTAAGTATTAAAAAAGCAGTAAATTGAAAAAGAATATCAAATGTCTGCTATTTTTTCTGTCAATGGGAAGATAGGGATCATAAGAATTCTTAATTCAACGAAGGAACTATAGTTTAACAACACAAATCAAAAGACTATGATATGGATGAGTGTTCTGTGGATGTTCATCAACCTGTTAAAAAAGAGATGCAGTAGACAAGGTCTATAAACAAGGAACTATTCCAGTCCACCACTATATTGAAAACATAATAATAAATAGTGCAGAAATATGGATTGAAAAATCTGGGACAACAGACTAAAAATATAAACGCCAAATACATATTATTCCTCGGGTTCTTCTAAAAAATTTTACTTACGTGCCTAAATAAGTTAGAGATTGTTGTATTTCTTAAAACTTTTTTATTTTTGCTTTTTTCAATGCATTAAATAATACTATATTAAGAACTGTTTTAGATTATATGAGTTGTGTAATGCAATAATTATAAATTTATGAAGCCGATTTGCTTAACCCCTATATATCTATTTATGTAAATAGACAATATTAATAATGTAATGTATCACGAACTGTAATCTTTTAGGAACAAACACTGTTGAAATTTGAATGCCATATAATCTTACCTGAGCAAAGGGTGAGAGTATGACATTTGTTTCTTTTTTCTTACAAAAAGGGTGTGTAGAAAATGAATAAAATAATGCTTTCGTAATATTTGAGCGGCCCTATATGATGTGACAGTTAATATAAATATGAAAATGTACTACAAACATTTCAAAAAACATATTTTTCAAAAGCAAATCCTTTATATCTAATGCTGGCTACACCATGCATTTTTCATATCTACCAAATAGTGTAGGCGTCTGCATCGAAGATACATGAATAAAAAACAGCTCTCTTTTTACGACATAGAAATTTAACATATTCTATTGATAAATTTTTAATTACTATGGAAATAGAAATTAATCCTTCTCGGGATTCATGTTGTAAACCGATTAGAAAACTAAAGCTGGTATTTAATTAGTTTATATGTATATATATATTTTATGGATAATATATAATTAAGGGAATTACATGTTAGTTTGACATTAGAATGGAAATTCTGTTTTAAATACCTTTAATCTGTTTACATATTTATATTTCAATAAAAAAAGTTGTAACGAATTTGTTTAATTCTCAGATATATTTTATTTTTTATGCCTTTTACCAGGCAATCAAGTAATTCTCAATCAATATTAATGGAACACCAGGAGGAGGGAAAAAAGAGTTACAAAGAGATTAAGTTATAATTAATTACAATACGTTTCCTTAGTTATAATTGAATATTTTCTTAATACCTATGTTATTTCGAGAGAAAAAATTTACATGAAATTTAATATTTTCATACAGAAATAACTTCTTCATTTGTATTTTAAATTTCACATTTCTTAAATGTTACATGAAAGTATAATAAGTACACGCTAAAATTTGTTCTAAAACTATTTTAAATCTTATGTTTTGATTTGCTTGACTGGGAATGAACAAAAACTGAAAACTAGGATTTTGTGTTCATTTTTTTCCATTTTTCTCATTTATATGCTCATATCAATATCTATCTCAATTTATATGCATCTATGAAATATAATCTAAACTGTACATTCTGTACAATCTGGGGTGCACAGAATACATTTTATTAATTTACAAGACCACCAAAATGTATTCCATTACATAAGGTATACCGGAAACATTGTTTGCTGCGCGTTTTAATTATAATTATACAATTTTTCTTTTTATGAAAATGATATTTGTTTCTGAGATTTACTACAAGTTCTTTCCTGTATAATAGAAAGCATATCGGATTTACAGGGGCACTCAAAGGATTTCGGATACTATACAGTATCCGAAACACTGTGTACTATTGTACAAAGATCTGAATGTCTTTAAAACTTCGTTAAAACACAAACGCACCTCATTTGCTGCTTTTGTCGTGCAATTACCGGCATGTTGATATAGTTATACATAAGATATATTAAGCATACTGAGCTAAAATCCATGCGTGAGCTTATATAATTTAAGACGTATCTGACTCGACAATGTATCAAACTTTTCTCTCAACTTCCTTCCTCATTAACCTTTATTGTTCTGAAGAATACAAGGTTAAAGTGTAATTATGGAAGTACATGAACAATAAGATATCTGTTCCGGAAAAAAAGGTAACAATTAAAGTGGAGCATATAACTTAGTCTGTTTTATTAAATAAGTACAAAAGAAATACTTTGGTTTTGTCTAAACAGAGATGTCAGGCAGATTCTCAACTGATGCGTTGTTAAGACTGATTTCTTTTAAAACAGAAAAGGAAGAAAATTAGTTTGCATTTTAAAAGTGTTGTTTTAGAACTAGCTAAAGTACTACGCCTTGACTGGAATAATTTTATGAATATGTGTGTTTAAAAATATTTTTCAAAATTCAACATACAATGTAAAATAAACAATAAAAAGCAATTGAAGCAGTTTACACATGCATAAAATAAAAACATAATATAAAAATGTATAATTTTACATAATATTCCCAACCAAAAATTGTTATTAATCAGTTTATTTCCATTCATTTTTGGAGGAATAAAAGATAAAAAGAAAAAAAAACTGTAAATCTTCCTTTGCACTGTACATAATGGAACGAACTAAAAAAACAATTATTTCAAAACAGCTTTAAAAAGTATATTTATTGTTAAGTAAATAGATAAAAATTTCTTGAACAGCTAACTCTTGATTACGCAATGTTACACAAAGTACTTGGACACTTTCAATTTTAGACATCTTGTGAAATATTTAAAATATACTTCTCGGATTCTTCTGGAACTTCAGGATTATAAATGTTATGTTTGACCTCATACTTATTAACATCCATTTGATAAGCAATGCCATCAAGGGGCCCACAAAAAGTCAAAGAATAGAAATATTTGGGATCACCCTGTATATTAAAACGCACGATATGATTTGTCGCTGCAGAATACAATTATGTGGATACTGTATAATATGTACACTAATATTTATAAGAATAATATACATATTCACGGAAAAAGAGCGATTTTTTTTTAATTCACAAAATTCCGCTTTGTTTTTTGTTTGTATCATGCAGGGTTTTTGTCCAAATTTAACACGAATTTCAGAAAAATTGGCAAAATGTAGTATAAAATATAGTGCAATCGGAATATATAATATTTTCTGAAATTATAATATTTTCTCAAATATAATATTTTCTGAAATTTGAGTAGTTGTGCAAAATATTTTTTACTGCGCATGCGCGAACGATAAAAACATTTCTTTTGCATCATTTAATAGACAATTCTATGGAGTAACTCATAAAAAAATCCATTCAAATATCGTGAAAATTCAAAACGATATCATTATTAAAGTAAGCTTTTTTTACTTTGCTCTCTAAAAACAGTTGAATGATAAAGGATTCGCTTTAAATTAAATTTTTTTATTTACTGACTTTTAGGAAAAAATAATATTTAAGGAATACAACATCTAATACAATAGTGTCGCTAATAAGTACCTTGACACCTATAATAGAAAAGAAAAAAAAAGCTTTTATTCACATTCAAGGCCAAAACTAAGAGAGGGGGGAGGAGAAGAGTGAGTGTCCCGGGCGGCAGGGCGAAAGGATGCCAAATGTACATTTTACTTGTCAATGTTTTTCATTTTTCTCCCCTATCAGAAAATGAAACATCCAATTTCTCTTGCGGAAGGGGAAAGAAATATTCCATTTTATCATTAAAACGTAGGAAGAGGAAAGTGAAGTGTCGATTTTCATTTTCTGAAAGGGAAAAAATGTGAACCATGTTTCTGTACGTAAGGTGACTGCATGATATATTTTGTTTTATTCAGCTGAGATGCTTTTTTGTAGTAAGGCTAGTTTAAATGTTGCAGATTTTGAATCATTTGAATTTTTATCGGATTACATCTGCTAACAGCAATAATATCCCTTTACAGTTCTATATTATTTAGCTCGTCCTAGTTGTACACTCTCATATCATACACACTCACATATTCGATAAGAAAAAGTTTGGGGTATTATTCCTTCAATAAAATATTTAAATGCGGAATACGGTCAACAACGCCATTTTGATCGTATTTCGTGGCAACATAACAATATAATTAACATTGCTCATGAAGACAAGTAGATTTTAATAAGCATTTAACTGTGTTATACTAACAGGTTATGCCAAAAGAATTTTGGCAATTCCTGAATTCCTGAAAATATTTCCTCTATTTTTCCGGGAATTTAAAATTTCATATCATTCATTAAACATAAACTACTTCAACATAAAAAAATCAATTAAATCAAAAAGTACAATTACCCCACTTTGCATGATTTTTAAAATAATGTCTTTTAGACTATAGACAGAAGTTTTTATCATGAGTCGGTCAGCAATAGAGAAAAAGCATGTGCTTTCGTAATTTCTGTTCAATGCATTTTTTAGGTAGTCTTTGAGAAAATTAATTAGGTTTTACAAAAGATGAAAAAAAAACTAATGACCTAAACATTCGTGTAAATTCAACATTTACGATTTAAAAATTATTGTAATATGCAATATTAATATATTTTTCTTTAAATTAGCAATATTTTTAGGCAGATTTCTTATGAAATACTATATATTGCAGTCGCTCATTTGTTGGAATTTATGAAAACTCTTTGAAGATCTATGCCGATTATGACTCTTAGACACCAAAACAACCATCATTAAAAACGTTTATGTAAGGTGTATTTAAATTCTTGGGCAAAACTTTAAGGGGTGATAGTACACATCAATACAAAGACATTAAATAGGAAACTAGGGGTCCCAAACGTCTTTAGAAGGATATAGGTGGACTGACAGACAGACATTTTGTAAAAACAGGTTTTTTGGCATCTCTGATCCCTAAAACGTGTAAATCCGTCGAAAAATGGAAGTCGAAAAAAATGTCGATTTCAATGCTTTCAAGGGAAAAAAACACGGAAAAACAGAGAATTTTTAATAATATATGTATTTTAGAAGCTTTGAAGATTTTTGTGCCAGGGACCTGCTTAAGAAAAATGAGAGCTTTGAGCACTTCTGAGAAAATTAATCAGCAGCGGCCGAGTGGAAAGACAATAAGAAAGTTCTATTGGCATCGATGTGTACAGCGAGTAATTTGTTGCAGACCGTCAAGCGGTGGACGAAAGTCAATATCTCTTGTCCAACCAGCGGTATGAGCTACAATGCATAAATAGAAGGTATGGGGATTTGACATTAGCAAATGGAGGCATATCAAACGCCATTTGAAACAAGAAAGTGGATCTTGAAAACAACTTGACCAAGATGTAGTTAATTTATGGTTTCGCTATAACCGAATTGCCAAAGCAAACACAATAATAAAAAAATACTTGGTTTACTATCGTTTCAATTAAGCTCGGCTGAGACCCTGTTGGATGTAATATTACGACGAAAGAAAAGATCAAAGGTTGTCCTGAGCGAGAGCGAAAAATAAAAGATTGAATATGATGTTGCTGGCTCATGCAGATCCGAACTCTACAATCGGCCCATAAAGATACCACTTGAAAGTAAGAGGTTAGATGCAACTATTCCCTTGCCTTTTTACGACGATAGTGAGAAACGTGAATTAAGTTATGTCTGCCAAAAAAGAAGAAAAAAACCCAACATTTTTATTGTGGCTGGTGAAAATTATCTTAATAAATAACAAAATTGTAATTTAACAAATTACAACAACTATTTGGAAAATGATATTTTCAAAGACTAACTTTTTAAAGACTTTTAAATAAATTCTATAATTCAAAACAATAATAATATTAAACACCATTTTTAGGATGATCGATACGAGCCTTATATTACATGCGCCATGCATTAAGCATTAATATTCCCAGACCAATGATAAAAAACAGTAGTTCGTAGATATACAACTTTAGCTGCTTAAAATGTGCATTTTTATTGAATGGAGTTAATCAGACATACTTCTGAACACCTCCTATTACGTACGACATGGATTAAAGATTAATTTTCCTACACTTATCACAAGCCAATTTTAAATGAAATTTCAGTTTTACAATTTTCGGTACTGCAAATTTTTATATTTCTAAGCATGGTACATTTTAATTTTTACATCGTTGCGTAGAGAAAAAAAAGGCACTTTTTAATGAAATTTGTTTGAAATCTCCATCACAATTCGTTTTGAAATTATTAATTTTCTTTTAATTTTTTTAATCTTTTTTTTACATCGGGTCAACAGAAGTATTCCATTTTCGGACATTATACCTGGACCAATCAGAAAATGAATAAAATAAAATAAGTTGATTCAACCAATTGAAGAATTCAACCAATAAAAAGATTCAGGTAAGCTTCACATTTCTCAATTCTCTAACGAGAACAAAAACTATTTTCCAAATAGTTAATAACAATGAGTTTTACATATATGGGTGATTCTCAAAATAGGGGCAATTTATGTCTTTCGTCATACAAAAAAAAAATTGAGAGGTTTTCTGTCATGTTTTTATATTTAGATATGTTTGTCTTAATATTATTCATTATTTGCACTCAAGAATTACTCATTTTTTAGTTAAAAACACATTAAAATAACAGAAAAAATGTTAAAATGTCATTAGCATGGATGTCCACAGCAGCTGTGCCTTGTGTATACTAGCATTTATCAAGAGTTAATATCATGTTTATAAAATAAAACAAATGTTTTTCTTTCTTTAAATTAATCAAAGAGAGGATTTATCCAACAAATTTCTTTTTAAAAATAAAATTATAGTATATAAAAAAGTTTGTCCTCCATATTCTATTCACAAAACAAGATCATACTATAACAGCTGGTTATTAATCAAAATTTCATTTTCACATATGACAATAGTTTGAAAATATAAAGTTTCTCCATGGCAACAAGTAGCCATTTTATCCCAGCCTGAAAATAGAAGCATGTATTGTATTTTAAGAATATAAGTTGAATATTAGGGGCGTACATCAATTGTATGTCATTAGAATGGATAATAATTTTCATGTTTATTTTATAGTTAAAATTTTTATTTTACTTATTTGCATAGAACTTTTGTGTTTTAAAAAACCCCAGAAAGGACTATTGCATTGTGATTATATTATGGCTCATAATCTTATTTAAATTAAAATTTGTCATTAGCGTGGACAAATATCAGTGTCATTAGCATGGTCTTTCTGTCCATGCTAAAGACTCCTATGTGCATAAATGTAATCAGTGCTTATATTGTATCATTTATAAAGTTTAATTTTACATATAAATTTAGGTATTACATTTATTATCCCTAAAATATACATTAAATCTGTCAGAAAATTACTAAGACAGCTTCTTACATTGTTAGTATCAGAATGTTGCTCATGTAAACAAAGTTTGCTCTTTGGTAATGTTTTTATTCTCCTTATATGTATATATGCAAAAATGGAAAACATTTGTACATTATATTACATAAAAGAAACATATTCACACATGTGGCATTATCAAAGATTTCAATTACTTATTTATGAAGTCTTTTTTATTGAAAAAAAAAATCAAAAACGAAATTACATTTTTAACATGCCTTACATTTTTATTAAAATAATTAAAAAATAATAAAGTCTGTAGCTTTAATAAGTGGGAGCTTTTATTTTTTCTCTTACGTACGGTAAAATCTTGTGCATTAATTTATATATTATACACACACACGCACACACGATTTTTATTTAATTTCTAACAAAAACAGATAATTTATCTTTAAAACTATAACATTTTGCACAAAAAAATGAAAAGTTATCCAACAAACTTTTAAAAATTTCCAATGAATAGAAATACAAAAATTGGATAAAAGCCAATAATTTGCAAAAGATGGAAACGCGGCTTTCTGATAAAAGTGTAAAGTTTAATGCTAAAAAAATAGCGTTATCTTTTCCCCATATCATTTAAAAGGAAACGAAATTGATAGCCTGTCATGCTACGTTTAAAGGAATTATCTTTATATATTATTCATGTTTTTTGTAGAAACATTTTCTCATTGATATTATGAATTCAGTTAATGTGCTACAGTATTTTTTGTGATAAAATGAATGCGATTATTTTTAGCTGCTTAATACATTTAAATTCATCGAGATTCTAATGTTTTTGTGAGAGTGGGTTTTGTATATAGAAATTATTTCACGCTTTGTATTAAAAAAAT
Source organism: Maratus speculifer (assembly GCA_964019185.1). Taxonomy (NCBI): domain Eukaryota; kingdom Metazoa; phylum Arthropoda; class Arachnida; order Araneae; family Salticidae; genus Maratus; species Maratus speculifer. The sequence continues at coordinate 182,423,732 of OZ025298.1, read as the reverse complement.
TAAGAAACAAAAAATATGTGCTAGACGATTTATAATAATATATATATTTAATCTAAATCTTGTGTAAAGTTATTTTTTGAATTTTTTTTAATTAAAAATTTAATGTCATGAGAATTTCTAAGTTCCTGGGGAATTTATATAAACATCTGAAATCTGACACTATATAATGATAAAAGGAAATACTTACTGTTACTCTTGGGAGGGTAATAAATTAAAATTTTGATTTGTTATACATAAAAGTAAAATGATATTTGCTACATATTAGAATTATAAAAAATGACTGCAAAAATTGTGTTTACATTTGTATATTATATTACATAGCATCTTTTGAACAATTTTTTAATATATTACGTAAGGAAATCATACTTCTCATATATATTTTTTTAATAAAACCATTTTAAGTTGCTTTTAAAATTCAAAAATTAAGATTCCCCTCCCCCCTCATCATTATCACACACCTCCTTACGTTTTTAGAAAATTTAATTTGGCGAATAAATCGCAAAAAATATAAATTTTCGAATTAAAAGCATGTAAAATTTTACAGCTAACAAACATTGCGTAATTGAGAATTGTGAACGAGTTCAATAGACACTAAAAACTGCTCAATCAATTATCTTCGAAAATAGTCACTTTGTCATAGTTTGTCGCAATCTACTTTTATAGGAGTCTACTCAGTAATACTTCTGGAGTCGGCGACAAACAATGAGTAAGGTGACGGGAACTCTATTAACTTCTAATTGAATATTTTTTTCTTTGGATTTTTTTATACAAAGGATTTTTTTCTATATAAGATGAAATAATTGGAACTATTAAAAAATTTAATCCGCGAAAAATAATTCATTTATTCAAAACTTTTGTTCGTTTTTATATATAATCTAATTTTTAAGATTAGCCATTAACAATGTCAAAAATCTTTTTTTTTATATTAAAGATATGAATGATTTCTAAATATGTTTTGAAATTTATTAAGATTGATGTTTTCGTATTAGCCGAACAACAGGGGTTATTAATCAATATTATATCAACACGTAACTTTTTTGATAATTTCAGTGATTAGTTAGGTTACATGTTTTTCAAATTTGCATTTTATTATGTTAAAACTTTATGAATATTTTTTTATTTATTTAAATTTCTTGTAAGAAATATAAACCGTAACATATACCTGTTTTAATAGCGAACGGGAAGAAAATATTTTATAGTTGGAACGAGTGCCATACAGATAGTTTCATTTAACATCATACTTAAAATTGATTTTTAAAACAATAAAATACAGTAAATAATATTTTAATAATGAAACAAAATTTATTTGGCAAAATATTTTTTTAAATTCAGCGTTTTAAAAATGACAAGTGCGTTATGGTAACGAGTTAACTAAATTTCCTCAAAACATTTTGTTTCGGTTAGATTTCGCAACTGTCGAAATGATTCCCAGTAGCCAAACAATATTGGGACAATATTGGCTACATCTTGGAGCAATATTAGCACATTGGTGCAATACTAGCATGAAATATAGCTCCAATATTGGGGTGTTTATATTTTTCCTTTATTTAGCAAATATTTGCAGCCAATATTGGGGTTTCGTTGGACATATTGCCAAAAAACGCCAATATTGGGGTTTCATTGGAAATATTTCCAACGTAACGCCTACATTTGTACAATATTATGAATATATCGGAAATATTTCCAATGTAATACCAACATTTGTGCAATATTGAGAATTCAATGGAAATATTTCCAATGAAATGCCAATATATAATCAATATTGGCGTTTTATTAGAAATATTTCCTATAAATGAAATATTGGCGCAACATTGCACCAGTATTGGTTTACTATTAGGGATGTTACACGTTAATAACGGTCATGTTTTCGTTTTATGATACACATAAACGCAAATAAGAAACACAATTACATTAGTGCAGCAGAAATAAGGTAGAAAACACCTTTAGGTGGAACTAATTGGAACACAAATACCTCTTGTTGTAAATGGTAGTTAATACGTTCCTATTCACATGTGAAGACCATTCGCATAAAATTTTGGACTGAATAATTTTTTTGAAAGCAGAAGATTTACTTTTCCCAAACAATGCACGGGAGGTGTCACACACCGTTAATGCGAGAATAAAAAGTAAAGTTTTTCAAGTTTTCTCTCCAATAGAACTTTGAACGGCTTGAATGTCAAGAACATTATCTGATGGTGACACAAACAGCATGAAAATATTTTTCAAAAAACGATATAGTAGTAGGATTGAAATGTCAGTGTCATCAGCTATTACAACAGTGTAAAAAATTGTAAATACATATATTTTTTAATCTCTTGTAACTGATTCTGTTACATGGGATTTTTCTGTTACCTGTACAAAAAAGTTATAGGAATCTCAGTTTCCTAGAAAAAGATTAATATCTATATAGAATTTTATTTACAGTGAACGACATGTTTTTTTTGTTGGTTTTTTTTTGGGGGGGGGATAACTTTAGAGCTTTTCTGACAATTACCGTGTCTACAACCCCTACTGCCTGAATGACGGATTGATCGTTTTCTTGAAAATCTTTCCCCAGCATATTGATAAAGCGCTGTTTGTTCGTAGAATTAGAAATCAATGTGTTTTTCTTGATGGTTACGGGTGAATTTCCATCTAAGAATACTACATCAGACGAGTGCTTTATGCGCAATCTATGCTTCATATTTTTCTTAGTAGTTCATATTTCATTCTTAGTTTTTCATATCCATCAAAAACTATTATCACTTTTTCATATATTCTCTTGACATACGATTCATATTGCCTTATGACATCGCCAAATATTGTAGAAGCGGACCATGGTAACTGGTGAATTTGTGCACCACAATCAAGAAGGAATTATCATAGTTAGAAATTTGCTAGGAATGACAATAGTGAATTTCATTGGCATACATACTATCTAATGAGTGTGCCAATGATGTTTTATCCGTTTTTCTCTGTTGCTGGGTATGGTCAAATAATGACGATGGTAGAATGGATAACTCGTAATTGAAAAACTCTCTTGTATGTTGAGCGCTCCGAGGAAATACAAGCAAGCATCATCTGTGTTGAAAGGCGAGAATCTAGATGGTGAGTTTCACTGGCAAAAATAATTCATTTTTTCAATACTCTCATGATTATTGCTTGGTCCGATTTTAATAGTTTCAACTTGAAAATGTTTACTAATAAATTTATCTTAGATGCTTCTTTCAAAGCTTTCAGCATTTTCTACAGTTATTATTTTTATTTACTATTTATAAATCCAATAAAAATATTTCATAAATCAGTTGAAGTAGCATTAAATGGATTGTGGTCAATAAAAATTTCTATTACCTTTTTCATATCTTAACTCACAAAAAATGATAGCATATGCTCAGCCCCTTGTAAGTGCATTTTAAAATTTTCTGATCGTTCAGCTGAAATAAGCGCTTTTACAATGTCCAATCGTTTCAGAAAAACATTCAAAGTTTAGTAGTGCGACTTTGTGATTCAAAAAGTTTCTTCCATTTATGTATTAGAGTTGAATGTTTATAAAGTTCAAGATTTGATTTTTCTGGCCTAGTTATCACGTATGAGCGCTTTTTGGTAAAGATGAATAAATTTTTCATGATTTAAATCATCATTTGTCTCCTCTTCCATTGCGTCACCGGTAGCACAGTGACTTTTTGATGCATTCACGCTAAAATGTGACTCTGCAGTATCTTTTAGTGGTAGAATACATTTTAGTATATCAGCTAGAATTAAAACAGTGACAGATGAAGGAATTAGAAAATGTCTTCGAGGAGCACGCGAATATACTTTACCTTTTAACATATGAAGTATTGAATTTTCAGCATAAATTTTCTGTAGCGCTTCTTCTATGTTTGCTCAAGCCATCAATCTTCCAATGGCTCCTAAAAGGACGTTGGTGTATGGAATCCACCAAGCCGGATTACTGCACTATCAAACTCCCCTTTCATATTGAATAAATTATTTAGTAAATACAAAAGTTGATCAATATGTATATGACAGTTTTAGTACATCAATTAGTGTTGCAGTCGGAGTTGTCACATAACAATGTTAGTTACAGGTGTGAAATAATGCAGCATAGTTACATTTAAGGTTTACCTGTGGAGTCATGTATGTGTCACTTTTCTTAAATCCATCGCTAGTTAATTTTTATAAACATTTTATTTTTAAAAAACCAATACCATACTCTTTTATAGCATTATGTTTCCTGTAACTGATACCCCATATGTGTTTTAAATTTAAAAAAAAATCGAACTTTTTCAGAATGGTCGCCAAAAAGCACATTTTGCGCACAGTACGAGTGTATATTTTTAGTATGTTCATTAGGAGCGTATTACGTGCCATTTGCACCAGGAATTAAATCTGTTACAATTAGTTCAACCTCTAAGGGTATTTCTACTGTACTATATTTGTAAAACCATTAAAGGTAGTAAACATTTTTCCATATTTATTAAAATATGAAAATATCTTTGCTGCATACATACTTGAAAAATAAATAGATATGTATGCTTCTGCGTCAATTTAAAAGCTGATGTACATATATTTGCGAATAAGAAATTTATATTTTAATTTCTAATTTATTGTATATTACAAAATTATGACGTGCAAAAGCGATGGATAATTTCTGCGGGCAATTTAATTTTAACACAATAACCCAAATCAATTACTATAAGAAAATTCTTTTTTCGTGGATTAAGCAAGGAATATTTTATTCTCGCAGACTGCGCATTAAAATGAATGCTCTATCAGTATCAAAATAAATTTAAATCTGTATATTACAATCTCTCCATTTTCGAGTTTTCAGTTTTTCTTTTTAAAAGCATAATATATACAGATTACATTTCAAATATACGAAATATTCCATTTTTATAAATAACCAAAATGTCCTTTTCAAAAGAAAACGATAAATTATTCATACGGTGTTTCGAAATAAAACGCTAACATGGCAGGGTCTATTTTTTCAGCTTTTAAAAACGGTGTTGATGCTCATATTGTTGGCATCGGTACAAAAGAATATTTGTATGAATAAACATCTTTTTTTTATTTTTAAAGAATGAAAAAAAAAAAAAAAGAATATCATTGCTGAAAGCTCAGTTAACGTTTTTCTCATATGTATTTTTATTTTTATTTTAATGCTGAATATTTAAAGTGTAATTCCGATATCTTTTATGAAATCCTTCATCTTTAAGAAGAAAACACGAAGTAATTTAAACTTTACAATTTGAAGAACTTACATTACAATATTTCGAAAAACAAATGTATTAATTGCATGTTTTTAAAATATTTATCGTGTTGCAAATTGTATTTTCATGTTTATTAGGATGAGCGAAACGAATCCTCTACTAGGCCACTCAAATAACACTTTGTCGTACACTTTACAGAAAAACTATTCAATATTTTAACTTCAAATTAAACACAAAAATAAATTATGATCTGTAGATTTGCAGAATATAATTTTTTACAGTAAAACGTTAAAAAATTTATTATTTTAATTAATTTTTTTTTACATGCATTTCCAATACGGATGCATTTTAGCAAATAAATAAAAAATGAAACGCGTATATTTTCAGAAAAAAATATAAATCATGGGGTAAGTAATAATAGATAGAATCATGATTAATTTATTAAATAAAATATATTTTCATTATTCAGCAAAATCGTTTGCACAGATGACACTTAAACATTAATAAAAATTGTATTGTGGATTTTTTTTTGTAAAGTGGCAACAAAAGAATTGTAAACAAATAAAATTAATTGTTAAATTTGTTATATAAATGAAAAATTAAAAGAATTGAAGCGTGAAGTTTTTGCCTCGATTCAAGCTCTTTATAAATGTACTAAAGCATAGTTGGCCGATTCAGAAACGACAAATTGACTTTAACCATTTCTTACTTTATCATTTGGATCTAAAGTAATATTACGTTGTTATTTGTGGACCGAAAAAGATTTAGTGAACGGGACTTTAGACTTTGTTGCACATAATAAAGAAAATCACAAGCCACCAGACCAGATATCACGAATAATCATGGATAAATTTGAATACTACAATAATTTAACTTATAAGAATTGGTGCGTACCAATTCCCCCAATAATTAAATTCTAGAAAAATGGAAGCATAAATTGCTCAAGGAAAGAATTTTTTCTGCAGTTAGCTTTTGCTGTTACAATTCATAAATCCCAAGGTTTAACATTAGATGAAGCAGTTATAGATATTCAGGATATATAGACACCAGTTGGCTTAAAAATGTACGTAACGTTGTCGAGAGTGAAAATCCTTCAAAATTAAGCATTCAATAGGAAATTTTCCTTACGAAAAATTCTACAATATCAAAAATTCTCATACGCTAACATGTATAAAAACGAAGAAATCAGAAAAAAAAAGTTTTACAGTTAAAAATTCATAGTATCAACGAGAGCAGATTTCAAATGTTTTTCCAGAAAATAGGATTTTGACGAAGTAACTTTCTTCAAGCTCTCTTCAAATATATTATTCTAAAATAGCTATCAAAGATTATTTGATGTTAATTACAAAGATTGGAAACATACATATTTCAAACAACTTTAAAAAACACCAGTGGTTACTGGAAATTGTAAAAACATCGTTAAAAGAGCTTTTAGTTGAAAATTTAAAAATATTTTGTAAAAGTTTACTTCGAAAATATTTTATTATGCCAGTCTTACATCACAAATAAAAAATTAAAATGCGCATAAAAACATAAAATAACGTTTTTGTTTAATAAAGATGCAAAAATAATATTAAAAAATATTTTTACTTTCAAATATCTGTTTTATAAAATAATGCTTCGCGAATCCAAACAAAGCATGGCTTTTGCTAGTTGTTAATATTGTTTATTTTTATGATCTTAATTCAACTTTTTATCTTTGCAAAATCTCCACAACATGATTTAAAATATTTAACATTGCAGAAGTGAATAAAAAAGTTCTATTTTTGAATTTGATTTTTATTAATTATTTTACAATTTAACTGTAACATTTAAACACTTTGATTCACTTGTAGTATATTTTTATATCATTTAATTTTAATTAAATTTTTTAACAGAAATTTTGAATTAGAAATGATTTTAATTTATAATTTCGGGGGTTAAAGCTGCAAAATTGCGTTTTCTTATCCTTAAATATTTTTTGTACGAAAGTGCTTATGTGAATTTAACTTTGCAGAAATAAAACTCGTGTTTTATATTGGTTAACAATGGAACAAATTTAAGTGTGATACTAAAAATCTTTTTAAACGCGATGTCTTCCATTTATTTTTAATGCATAATAATTGTATTATTATTCTAATTATTGTTTTATTATTATTTTTCCTTCTTAACATTCGCTGTAAATTCCGTTTTGAATTGCAATCTCATTTTGAAGGAAATATAATTTGCACTTTTTTTTTTATTTTGGCAGCAGTAGGTAAAACAAAAAAAAAATCGACGTGTGAAAGCTTCAGATAATGAAATTTTAGTTTAAATTAATTGAATTAAAAATCTTCAAAAATTAGAAAAATTTATAAAAGATTGCGGATAGCATTCAATGCAAGAAATCGCCTGTAAATGATCATGTCGTTTGCTTTTTCTATAAAACATGTTTTACTAATCCAAAACTTCAAAAATAAAAAGTACTTAAAATAACATTTCCGTTTAAAAAAGACTATTTTAATGTGTTCATAAAACATTTTTCTGTAAAACTATTTCATCATACTTTTATAAAGTATAGTTTTTTAGGAACACGAGAAATGTCTTCTATCACACACACACATTCAAAAAAATTGACTTTGACAGTGGCAACAATAGCTTTCCTTTACAAAAAGAGTTCTTTAACATTTAGAACAATGTTGTGTATTCTATTTAAGATATATTAATTTACAGTAATGAGCAAAATTGGCGACCGTGTTTGCCAATCTCTCATTCTGTTACATAAAGAACTTAAATACCGCATATGATTTGGGGTTATTAGGGCCAAGACGCAAGAAAGGAAGAGGATATTAAGATAGATATTTACCCACCTATTAAAATAAGATATTGTGGATTTATCGAATTCCTTTTATATGATGCTGTATAGAAAATTGTTAGGTTCAAGAAGAATAAAAAAGCGATTGAGAAGAAAATAGGCAATTGAGTATTTTCTCTGTGTTGCGCCTCCACTAAAAGGGAGCGTGTCGAAATAATGATAATAGTGGCTGCAATTTTGGATCAAAGAGATTCCCTTTTCTAGTTCTTAAATCTTTTACTGTATTTTCCGTTTTTTCTTTTTGACAAGTGGCACAATTTCTTAATTGTAGCTAAAAATATAAATGTTATAATTATATGCTTTATGCTGTTGGATGAGTGAGAAATTATCTTTTTAATTATGTGCGTTTTGAAAACTTCGCATCCGTCGTCAGACAGATTAGATACTTGACGACAGTTTTTAAAATATTTTCATTCCATGCAAAATGCCCAGAAAAATGTCGGGAAATAAACAAGATAACTGCATTAACCATGAAAGGATTTTCAATAATTGTTCATTATAAAATATTACTCTAAAATATTTCCTTTATAATGAAGAAAGCAGGTAAGCTTCAGATTATGCCTCAATATAACAGATTATTCATAACAGTTTCATTCTGCATGTCTTCTGGGGGTACTTGTATTTTTTCACTCATCATATTGATACTCATTACTATTTAATTTACCCTATAATCTTTTATATTTAAAATATTGCAAAACAAAACACGCATTCTGAATGTTAATTTAGTCATTCATTGATTAAATATATATCCAGGATTAATGTTATTTGTTCATGTACCTATGTAACAAATTATCAACTTATCCAGAATAGATGGACAAAATGACTATTATGTAATTTACCTCTTAAAATAAATTTATTTTACTTTACTTGCAGTTTTAAAATAAATTTAAAAGTGCAATCGAAATTAAAATTGATATAGTCGCTATTTTATTAATATTCTATGAGGTTTACTGCACTGTTAAAAAAATCGGAATATCAGAGACACATTTTCCTGAATTTCAGGACCAAATCCCTTTTCATAACGAAAGGGCATTTTCCATTAACCCTTTATCGGGTCATAGTAATATAATTATCACTTAATTTTTATTAAAAACTGATTTATCCGCACCGGAATTTTAAGTTTGATAATGTGCATTTATAACAACCTTTCGGAAATGGCACTTTTTATTTTGAAATAAATCCGGTGTAGATTTGGTGGCATTGAAGCTTTTCAACATTTTAGCAAAATATTTGATTTGCCCAATGAAGGTTTAAAAGTCGAAAATTTTCCTCATATTTCCGAAAAAAAAATGAAACGAACGAACATGAAAAGAAAAAAAAACGGGAATAGTTGCACAAAAAAAAAAAAACCCCTCAAAGGAAGAATTTCGATTCTTTCCTAAGATTTGCATCACGGTCCTGAAATGTAACTGTATACTGATACCAATAAATTATATAATAACCATGTTTCATTGAGCAAAAAAAAAAAAAAAAAAAAAAAAAAAAAAAAAACTTAATAAATTAATTCATCAAGCCATATTCTAATTATTCATTAAAAGTAAGAAAATTTTAATAATAAATTTGCCTTATTAATTAAAACTTGCAAAAATTATAATAGCAGTGATAAAATCATAATCTACATTATAAAAAGGAGGTGGAACCCTCGTCGAAATTCGACGAAAGAAAATGTTTAAGAAGAAACTATTTTATTGATTTATAATAAATCTACAAAATTAGTTACAGTAAAAAATGTATCTTATATTGTTCAGTCTAACTCGCAAAGAAATATTATTTTAAGCTAAAATTAACACAATTCTGTTTTTATAAAACTCAGGTGTCCAAAATATTGACTTTAAACTTTAATCGCATAGTAATCAGTAAAATATAATAAAGATCAATTATTATGATGAAGTTATTAATTGAGGCTCTTATGTTTGGTATAAATGCAAAAATTTATTCCAAATTAACAAAATCATGGAATTTCACGTGAAATCTAAACCTGTCATCATTTTAATCTTCTCAAAATTTACATACTTACTTATCATATCCGTATTCACAATGTTTAAAGAATGGTATTTTAATTTGATCATTGATGAATAAAATAAAAACTGAAATTCACCGGATTTTATAACAAACGATATATTTGATATACACATTTTAATTTATTTTCAACTTTAACAGAAAATGGAGCAATACTGCTGCCACACTTACAAAATTGGTACTAAAAATAATAAAAAATTAATATTTCAAAAATAAATTGAGTTACAGCTTTCAAACAAACTGCATTTAAAAGTACATTTTTTTCTATCCGACGATATAAAAATTTTAAATTTGCGAATTTTATAAGTGTAAAATTTGCAGTAACGAAAATTGCAAAACCGAAATTACATAGGAAAGTGTTGCCATTCGCAAAATGACGTGTGCATTATGCACAGATACGTTTGGCCTTTATAATATAGATATAAACACGCTGTAAAATGCACTATTTGCCTTTAGAATCATTTGTATTCGAAGAACCTATAGTGTGATAGCTAAAACAACCAGCTAACAAACTAAAGGTCTTGAGTTGGAATTCCCACGACGGATTTTTTTTTCGTCGGTCAATAAATATAGGATCTTCTAAACTGTTCGATAGATGGCACCATTAGACAGTTGTTATATGAACTTTATAATGGAAAGTTACGGAATTGTTTCATCTTTTATTTCCCAGATCAGGAAATATAGTACCGGAACTGAGAATGTGTGGCAACTTTGCTGCCAGAAGTTTTACCGTGAATTCGCGGATTTATTTTCAAAAGTGTGATTAAAAAGGTATTTCACAAATTCATTAGTTTTTTTTTTTACTTTTCCTTCTCCTAGATATATTTTACTTTCTTCTATATTTTGAAAAAAGAAGTGTTAGATTCGTAAAAATTTTGACTTCAAGTTTTCGATGAATTTATAGGATTAAAAGGTGCTGAACAAGATTTGATAATTCTTAGAAAATTTCTGTCTGTGAGTCTATTTTTGATAAAAATTTTGTGGAAGCTCTGTATGAAAAAGTGACATAAGAAATTCCACAAAACATTATATTCAGTTAAACATTAATATAAACTGGAGCTGATTTATGTTTGGTGAAATCACATGATAGTTGTCGCTGCTACCCAGCATTTCTCACAGTTTCCGTAATAGCTCTATCTCAAGTATTAGCTCACGAATTTTCATAAAACTTTAGATTCAGTTAGTCTTTGATATGATTTGATTCTTATTGTTTTTTGGTGTAAAACGCTTAAGAGATGACGCTGCCCTGTACATTTTTCATGATTATCGCAATAATTCCATTTTAAGAACTAATACACGGATTTTCGTCAAACATCAGACTGTGTTAATGATAAATGTTAGTACTATTTTGTATTTGGTGTAAATCACCTTACAGGTGACTCTGTTATATTCCATTTTAAATTATTTTGCAATAGCTTTCTATATCAGAAACTAATGCGCGAATTTCTTCAACCTTTAAATCCAGTTAGAAGTTGACATGGATTGTTTACACTATATTGTAGTGCAAATAGTATTGTAGTGCTGTTATGCTGCATTTTTAAGCAATTTTCAACATGTATGAGTTATTTTATATTTTACATTTTGTTGTCCATCTACCATGCTCCATCTATCAGTTCTTAAGAAGCACCCCACGCTTTTTTTCCACGATAATTTTATTTATTGCTTATTAATTGATTCTTATAATAACAATGATTTTATAGTAATATAGTATTTTTCATCTATTTTTGTTTTCAGCTTATAGTACGAATTATTTTTCACTTTTTAGTTTGATATACTTAAAAAGCGTGTTTTTTAGATTTTTAAAACTGTATTTATTTTCCACTTTTTAGTTTGATTACTTTAACCTCTTCAGTCCTGATGTCGCCTGGAGGCGACACTAAAAAACATTCTTTGAATTAAATTAAATGCTTCTAGAATTATTAAAACTGCATCTAGACCTTTTTAATAAATGTGTGAATGTTAGAAGCTTCGATATATAGACTGATGCATCTTTGGAGATGTTTTATATAAATTTTAACCTTTTTTTTTGTAGTGTCACGTAAAATTTGTCTCAGGACTGAGGAGGTTAAAAGCGTTGTTTTTAGTTTTTTAAAACTATATTTATTTTTCACTTTTTAGTTTGATTACTTTAAAAGCGTGGTTTTTAGTTTTTTTAAACTATATTTATTTTAAAATTTACAACGAAAGGACATCTATCCAAATCACTCTTTTTGGTCGACTCTGGTTAATTTAACCATGCATCTCGAATCCTATTAGGAATGTATAAAAAAAATTCTTCACATTATGAAAAACAACATTTTTTGCCAGATATAGACAAATTTGGAGACATTCTTTCATTTGGCACCAAATACGTGGTGTGGCTTTCATAATCTTAATAGTTAATTTTTCGGCCAAATGTCGCCAATATTTTGTGAAATATTGCCAACTTATTGGTTGCTGCCACTTTCTCATGACCCTGACCCGTATTACCCAAAATGACCCACTAATGAAATTTGATCAAACATGTGACTTAGCTCAAAGGTCTCCAGGTAATCAAAAACAGTAGAATATAAAGTTGAATCAAAATCGTTTAAGCCGTTTCTTAGATAAAATTAGCTTGACAGCATTCATCAATAAAGCGAAATGGCCCACTAATATAATTTTGTTTAACTTGCGACTCTGCCCAATAGTCTTCTCGTGACAAAAGACGTTTCGTTACAAAATTTAGGTAAAATTGATTGAATCGTTGTTATATATAATTAGAATAACCCTAACCCATTATGACCCAAAATGACCCATTAATCGAATTTTCGCGAGCATGTGTCCTGGTCCAATGGTTTTCTCTTGCCCGAGAATATCATAATACAAAATATAGTCAAAATGGTGAGAGACATTTTCTACATAAAATTAGCATGACCCATCAATGACCCACAAATGACCCTTATAATCAAAATCTCTCGAACGTGTGATTTAGCCCATTAGTTTCCTCGTGTCTAAAAATTGTTACGTACAAAATTTCGTTAAAAACGATCCAGCCATTCTTTAAATATAAATAGTTTGACCCAGACCCTTTATGACCCATTAATCGAAATTTCTCGAAAGTGTGACCTAGCCCAATAATTTTCTTGTGCCAAAAATGTTATATACAAAATTTCGTTAAAATCGATCCACCTGTTTTTTAGATGTAGCTTGACATGATCCATTATGGCCCATCATGACCCACAAATGATCATTATAATTGAAATCTCTCAAACATGTGATTTAGCCCATTAGTTTCCATAATGACCCAAAAATGACCCACTAATCAAAATTTTTCGAACATGTGACCCAGCCCGATAGTTTTCTCGTGCCAAAAAACTGTTACATATAAAATTTCGTTATAATAGATCACGCCGTTCTTTAAATATAAATAGCTTGACCCAGACCCTTAATGACCCAATATGACCCATTAAAATGTTTTCTCGAACATGTAACCAAGCCCAATATTTTTCTCGTGCCCGAAAACCATAGAATGCAGTTTTTAGACAAAATTGCGTAAGAAAATCTTTAGATAAAAATAGCATGACCCACAATGACCCCAAAAATGACCCACTAACCTAATTTTCTTGAACATGTTACCTAACCCAATGGTCTTCTTGTAATCCAAAACGATAAAATATAAAATTTGGTCAAAATCGTTAGAGCCGTTTTTTAGATAAAAATGGCTTGACCCATAATGACCCAAAAATGACCCACTAATCGAAATTTTTCGAACATATGACCCAGCCCGATAGTTTTCTCGTGCCAAAAAACTGTTACATACAAAATTCCGTTATAATCGATCACGCCGTTCTTTAAATATTAATAGCTTGACCCAGACCATTATTGACCCAATATGACCCATTAAAATTTTTTCTCGGACATGTAACCTAGCCCAATGATTTTCTCGTGCCCGAAAACCATAGAATGCAATTTTTAGTCAAAATTGCTTGAGAAAATCTTTAAGATAATAAGGAGAGTTACAAACCCACAAACTCACATACAGGTGAAGTTAATAAAAGCGTGTTAAAAAGAACCTAATTTTGTCAATTCTCAAGAAATCAAACCAAATTAGATTTATTGTAAATCTTCTTAATTTATCTACAACTTTTACAGTGACAAGGTTTTGAGAGGACCAAGTGTTACTGCTTTTCCTCCTAAAAAGGGGACAACATTAGTTTAGATTGGGAGTCTATCGGAATTTGACAAACTATAAAAAATAGAAACTAGTTAGTATTACTTATGGCGAGTAAATTTGATTGGCAGATTTGGTGATACATCGCGACAGATCCAGGTCCTCTCGATGGCATCCCCTTGCAGTTTCGCGATATCTACGAAGATTTTAATTTGTCCATTTCCAAATCGCTACTTTTTCTTATATATAAAAGGATTATTTACAAAAAGTAGGATAGTGGATGGAGACTACGAAATGTAATGTAACTTATATTAATTTGCTACTGTGTGCAGAGTTATAGTAACGACCTTAACTGAAAAATGCTATAGGCTAGTAACAAGGCTTAAACCTTTAAAAATTGTTTTTTTTTAAATATTTATTTATGTTAATGCATACTAGTAATTTGGATAGATTTTAATTAAAATTGATTTAATAAATCGACAACTGCACTGCAAATCTTAAAACACTTTTCAGAACACTTTTTAGAACACTTATTTTGTCTTCTTTTTTAGAACACTTTTTTGGAACAGTTTTTAGAATACTTCTCAGAATACTTAAGGAACACATTTGAGAATGCTTTTCAGGACACATATTTGTCTCCTTTTTTAGAACACTTTTTAGCGCACTTTTCAGAACACATTTTAGAACACATATGGAATGCTTATTTCTTTCCAGCGCACTTTCTAGAACACATTTGAGAACACTTTTTGGAACACATTTTGTCACCTTTTTTGGAGCACTTTTCAGCACACTTTCTGGAACACTTTTTATAATGCTTATGGAACACTTTTTAGAATCTTGTGGAATACTGTTCTTTTTCTAGCACACATTCTAGCACACTTTTCCGAACATATTTTTAAAAAAAATTCTTTTATACAATTTTTCTACATAGTTTCTGCAGGTGCACATATATTTTCAATGAAGTTTTTTTATGACCAAAAATATTTACACATTAACCATTTCAGACAATTTGTTTATTGAGGTGGGCATTACTTTTAAACGGACAAAATGTTGCATGCATTCCTGTTATTCTCCAATAAAATATTTTAAAGGCTCAGACAACTAATTTGAGATTAAACTGGAAAAGCCTGATGTCAGTATGTAGTGAAAAAGAATATATATTGAATTGTCTCTGTCAAATTGGACAACATTGAGGCTGAAATATTGATGGATTTTAGATCATAATTTTGTTTACAATTTTTTGTTTGAATCTAATTATTATTACAAAAATTTAAACTGCATTGTGAAAACAATTTAATAATTTAGAGCAAAATTATACACAATATAATTATTAATAAAAGTTAAAAATACCGCAGGAAAATATAGCATACAAATAAAACATTAAAATTAACAACATCGATTATTGAAATTAATAATTTATAGAGAATTAATAATGTAAAAAAAAAGTTTATACAGAATAATTTTATTGATTGTTTAATTTCTTAAACACAGAATCTGCTATGCCATTTAGTACAATCTATTTATTGGTTTCTGATCACGAGCTTCAATATAAAAACTGTTCTTTTAAATAATGAACTGCATTAGAATTCTTAAATAACTAACCATTTCTTTGAAAATTCACTACATATGGATTTGCTAATTTATTATTTTTTTTCTTACAAACCTCATAGAGCAATTTTCATTTGTTTAAATCTGAAAAGAAAGTGCAGATGATAGAGAATTGGGAATAATGCAGATTTAACAATGCCAACAATATAACATATTTTTTTAAGAGACAAATGTACACCCAAAGATTTGCATATCCTGTTGCAACTTCTAGCTTACCTGACACATGGTGGATATATTTCTCTAACACATAGCTGAATAATGCAAGCTTGTATATCAAGATCAAGGTTTATTCTTTTAAAAGAGAAAACTTACATTACAAATATTAGAGAAATAAATAAATTGTATAAAAATGTATAGTACACAGCAAACTCGCAGATCAAAGTTCATGCAACAGAGGAAAAAATTATCTCCCCCTCCCCCCTTCCATAAAAACAATAAAAATGTTCACAATCATTCACTTTTAAAAAGCTTCGGGATTTGAGAATTCAATGTAAGCAGAACATTGAGTTAATTGGATTAAAGTTGACTTTGAGTTTACTCAATTCATAAATTCTAAAATTTGAATAGCTGTTTAATTTGAGGTAAGCAAATGTACACCCAAAATCAAAACAAAATAAATTTACTCTTAATGCTGATTGTAACAAGCAATAAAAATTATTCTTCTGATATAATTTCAATTAATTCACCATGATGCTATGTTTAATTTTTGGCCTATCAGATGGTTTTCTATTTTTTTGCCTAATACATGTGAATATTTATTCTTAAGTCGAATTATAAGCACTTACTTAATCATACTAAATCTGCTATTTACCAACAAGTACCACAGTTGAAACCTGAAGGAATTTTTTTACGTTACAGTTATACAAATCTTTTTGTTAGATCCATTAGTTTTTTTTTTTTTTTTTTTTTTTATGATTTTTCAAAACCCCGGATATAATTATAAATCTTCCTAGAGATCATACTTCATGGATTAAAATGTAAAAAATTAAGAAAAAAATAAAGATATATGACATAAAAAATAAAATAACATACATTTTCACATTTCACATTTTTTTTAAATTATTACTTATGTATAACAATAACAACAATGGAAATTTAAACTTTAGCCCATTATTCAAATTAGTTCAAAACTTTTATTATCTTTAAATAAGATACATTCAAACTGCCTCACATTTTATCTTTTGAAAATTACATTTTAGCAGGGCTAAAACAATTATGGCTTTATTCAAAGTTTATAATTGTGCTGGTCGAACACAAGAATTTCTAATGGTCCCATTGCTTTCACATATATTGCAGAGGATAATTTAGTTTCAAAATGTAATCGATCGATAACAGTACAGTTCATAACTCCATTACACCTGCTGAGGTTTTACTTAATAACTGCTAACAATACAGGACAGCAACATAGGCGATTAGCATGTCTTTAATGAATACTATTGCACTTGGTGATCGAGAGGCTGGCACATTCTTCAGCTTTTGTCTGAAATTTGTCATCCTTCTAAAGAAAAAAAAAATAATAATCAGATACATAATGTATATTAAAAAAAAATAATGACAATTTTAAATTTTACTTCAATATAATAAGTATAGTGTCGACTTTAAACTGCTTTAGCAGGGTGCAGCACCTGACAGCCGTTTGTATTTCTTTTATGTACCTGGTGGCTCTTTTAAATCCTTCTGATGCACCTGGTGATCTTTTTTTAAATTTCATTTGCGCTCAGCATCAATTGAATCGATCATGGAGAAATAATGCAAATTCTAGGATATTCTAAACAAACCAGTTCAAAATATTTTGGGTGAACAAGGTACAAATGTACCCTTTTTACAGAATAGTGTCCCCTTTTTAGAAAATTCCCACCCGGCGGCCCTTTTTCTTAAGTTAACACTAAAGCATTAAAGAAAGAGGTATAAGATAGGTACATCATCATCTGCAGTGATATAACTGAAAAAAGATAACTGAAAAAAGATACGTCCAAATATAATATTTAATTTGGATTGTCAAAAAATGTAAGTGTTTGAAAAATATAAACTGCTATATTATTCCAAAACTTAACCATGTCTAACAACATCCTGTGTCCAAAAGCATTGAGCTCTGATACTCTCACCGCAGATCACATTATATATAGTGTTAACTCTAAACCATTTTATCAGGGCGCAGTGCCTGGTGGTCCTTTTAATTTCTTTTATGGGTCCGGTGGCTCTTTTAAACATTTCCAATGTGCCCAATGACCCTTTTTAACATTTCCCGTGTGTCTTGTGGCAATTTAATTGATTCTGGGAAAATATCGCAAATTTTAGGGGACTCTAAACAAAGCAGTTCAAAATATTTTGGTGGAACAAAATACAAGTGTGCCCTTTTTCTTTGAAGTATTCCCTGTTTGAAAATAAATGTAATGTACCCTTTGTATAGAATAGTGTTGCCTCTTTGAAAAATTCCTAGAATTGTTAAAGCAACATTGTTTCTTGAATTGTATGCATTTCAATTTGTGTCCCTTAAAACCTGATGAATTATTTAAATGGGTATAACTCTTTGAGTTTTGAGGATATGAAGATACAATTTTTTGTGTATAATTCAGGACTGAATAAGGGAATTCCCTAATTGGAATTTTTATCCTGGGGGGGGGGATATTAAAATTTAATCTTCGTATTTTTTCAAACAGGCCTCCCCCCCCCATGGAATTACCACTTATCTTATCAAAATTTTCACATTATTTTGAATGAAATTTTGCAATTGGAAGTATTTTACTAAGCACAATATTTAAGAAGACAGCATATTGTTTCGATAATTATGACTCACTTCGATATATATTATAATGCAACATTCATTATTGCTCAAAAATAAGGAAAAATAGTTAAGGAATAGACATAAATTAGTTTTCACCAATAAGCTTATTAATTATTATAAAGGTATTGGCCAAAAATAGAAATAAAAGTAGCAGAGATTTGCTTAACAACATAAGTATATACAGTTAAAATTTTGACAAAATCTGATATAACCTAAAAAATAACTTTAATAAAGGATTTAAAAATTTATTGTACATTAAAAAACTAAAAATATAACTATGCATACTCATGTTCAAAATTAAAGTCATAAACATAAAACTGCTGAATTACTGACACTGGGTTGCTACAAAATTTGGCACAGAAGTACGTTACAAAGGAAGAAAGAATATAACATAATACTATGGAAAAAAAATTGTAATTGTAAATCAACAAACAGGCTAATATAAAAAAGTATTAAAAAATGAATCAGAGATAAAGCATTTATCTCAGAAAAAGTTTGTCAATATAGAGTGCGAAGACCATGCACTGTTGTACAAGCCTCACACAACAAGCTCGCATACTGTTTATGAAGGTGTTAATTTATTGGTACTCTCATAAACAGTATGAAAGCTCATTGTGAGGCTAGTATAGCAGCACATTGTAGTCTCACATCACACTTCATATTGGACAGACTTTTCCTGAGATAAATACTTATTTGATTCTTGATTTAACACTTTTTGATGTACCTTGCTCAGTTGTACAGTGAAAGCTATAGGGGGAGGGGGGTAAGAACATCTCAGAGCTAAAACATAGCCTCTTAAATGAATCACTAGTTAAGCCAATTAGCCTTTTTTAAAAATCAAAATCAAAGTTAATATAAATTTTTTTTTGACTTACTTGGAATCTATGATTTTGTTGAATAAAATTCTGCTCAAGAAAGTGATTCAGTTAAAGGGCAAATATTGCATTTAAAATTGTGAGAGCATCTATTGTACGCATTAGTTAAATGAAAACTGGTCATTTGTTTTGAAAAAGGGCAGCAATTAACTTCGAGACATCTTAGGCTAAAAGAGTGGTAATTTCATGCGGCACAGATGGTTTAAGTTTATGGTTTTTTAATTGCATTTCAGCCTTTGTTCTAAATTCAAAACAATTATGAGACTTTAAATTTCACAGAAAAATGTAAAATACACACTTTCTAGATTTTTCAATCTCAAACGCTCTGTTTTGTATTCTTGCTGTCAATTTAAGAGCATAAATCAATCTAAGATGACCAAGTTATGTGTGTTAAAATCTTTGAAAATATAATATCATATATTCGGGTGTATAACTCGCACCCTTAAATCGATCAGTGCAGTAAAAAAAGTTCATGTATAACCTGCAGAGATGCATCGGTGTATAGACCGCGGGCTATACACCGTTTACAAACGTATATTTCGATCAGGGTTCGAAATTAGAAGCCATTAGTCTTAATTTTTAACACAAATTTACCAAACTTTTCATGATGCATAATACCTACAGTAATTCGTCTAAAAAATTAAGATTTTCAGTAATGTAATTTTCAGAAGAAATGTCGCGGCGTTTACCTGTTTTAAGATCAAATTTCAAGTAATGTGGCGTTTCCGCACATTTTTTTTTTATATATATATATATATATAACAAGCGTGATATTTTTTCTGAATTTTTCTGAAAATTAAAAAAAAAATCTGTGATAAATTCAAAATTTCAGACTCAAAATGTAGATGTATCGTAGGTCATTGGTTAACAAAAGGATCGAATCCTCGGAATCGGTCCGAAATGCACCAACTCTGAAAAGATACGATTCCTCGGACTCTTCTGAAATGAAACGACTCCGGAAAAGTTCGCTTCCTTGAACTCGTTTCGAAATTAAACGACTCATAAGCGACTCAAAGTATACAAAATAAAAAATATAAACCACTCAAAATGTAAAGGAACGATACCTTGGAATCGTTTCGGAAAAGATCGACAGCTCTGAATCGTTCCGAAATGACATAAATCACGCACTTTCTTTTGTTCTTTGCAACAGGATAGGGTAGATTTTTTTTAAGTAAACTAAATCTTAAATTATGTTAAATTCAGAATCGTCGAGGTTGGAAGGGTTCTGGTTTTTGGATTTTGTACTCTACAAACACAATGGGGTGCTGCAGCACCGATTCGCTAGCAAATTATTTTCTGATATTTTATTTATAGTTTATTTTTTTTAGGTCTCGCACTTAAGTCGACCCCCCAATTTGATGTTCTTTTTTTGCCTAAAATTTCACGACCTATAACGCTAGTACACATGGTAGCTATTATAGATCTATCAGTGCAATACTAGGCGATAGTTGCGACAGTTCTTCCAAACCCAGAAATAAGTATTTAAGCAGTAAAAAAAAGCCTTTACAAACATGGGAGAACTCTCTAAATTTCGCGGCATAGCGAAAAAAATTTAAAAAATTTGATATTTTTTTCAAATTTTTTGAGGTTTAAAAGTTGTAGGGAAAAAAATCACGAATTCCAATTAAAAAAAAAAATCTTTGTATAACCCGCACCGTGTATATGCCGCAGAGGCTTTTTGGAAGGTTTTTTTCTTGTATAAGTTGCGGACTATACACCTGAAAATACGGTAATTATAAAAGTACTATAAAGAAATTAACATAAAAAAGCATTTTTTGATTATGATTGAATAGATTATTGCAATAAATGTTTATTTTGAACTGTTTTTTTCCGTAGTGGAGGTACATAAATATACAATCACATTTTATAAGTTGGTAACATAGCTTGAAAATTTCCTCAAGAAATCTTACCATCAGGGAAATTACTGCCACTTGTTGTCCGTAAAAAAGTAATTGGAATTGCATAAACTTTTAAATACATGCCTATGAGCAAGATTTTTCATAACAGAGACAATAAATGTGCAGCATTTTCTTAGAATAAAATGCATCAACTAAAATTAATAAACAATAAATTAGCTATACCTTAATCGTAAATGATGCTATCAGCGTTTTTTTTTCACGTTTTTCTTTGGTCTGGAGTAGGCACCACAGATATCTACCATAGGTAACAGAAAATCCTAAAATCATTAAAAAATCAGAAAGAAAACATACATTTTTTCTTTATTAAAAAAAAAAAAATCTGACATATACAGGGTGTTTAAAAAAATGTATGACAATGCTTAAGAGTGACAGGAATTAGCAACAATTGTGTAGGAAACCAGGTTGAAAAACATTTATCCAGTGAAAAATGTAGGGTACTAAAAATTCAAAAGTCACTAATTAAGCCACAATTTAATTAAACTTTATTATTGCACTGCATTAGACAAAAATGAAAGTAAATTTAAAGAGAAAAACTAATTCTAAATAGGGATGCACCGAATATTCAATATCTATTCGGTATTCGGAGAGGTTACCGAATATTCGGTTAGGCCAAATATGAAACTATTCAGTTAAGCCGAATATGAAACTATTCGGCCTGCCGATTATTCGGTTTGGCCAAATATAAAAGTATTCAGCCGAATCCAATACTTTATAAAACCTTTTAAAAACACATTTTTTTAAACTTTTCACATTTTCTAATTTTAACTGTCAATTTATAAATATATTTAAATTAATTAGAAAGAAAATCATATTTAAATAAAATAGAATGTTTTTACATTATTTATTTGTTGTTTGTAAAGTATAACTTAATGGTATATTCGAAAAAATGATTTTCCACCTTCAACAGCTCAAAATTTTCCGATTCATTTTCAGGTTCATTTTTTAAAGTAGAAATATGAAACTTGCTGAGAGAATTTTTGGAGTGATGTACAAAGTGCCGTGTGATGCCATTTTGCGCTCCATTCATTATAATTTGATTTATAAGCAATTATTTTCCCAGCATGACCCCGTTTTTTCATTCGAAAATCTCCCACATCGGAAGATTTTTTCCAAAATGCTGTTCTTGACAGCCTTTTTTTACAACATTTTCTACATTTATCAAAAAATCAACAATCACGGCACCTTGTTTAGTTTTTAAATAAGAGATTTTGAAATTTTGGTGCATTTCAGAGTAAAAATGAATTTGAAAATAAATCTGAAAATAGGCAGTTTTGATCAGAATACACCCTTAAGAAAATTAACCATGAGAATGATTAAAATGGTAAATTTTATTTTGATTCTCCTTTGCTTTTTCCAAATAAAAATCCTTAAACAAGGAAGAAAAACTTTTGAAAATAGTAATAGCTATCAAGGCAATTTTTGTTCATGAAACCATAATCATAATTATTTTTTTTAATGTGAATTTTGTGAAAGGATCGCCGTATCAACCAGCATCGTGTGAAAGAGGACAGTCGCCCTGGGTGCAGAAATTTAGGGAAACCGATTTTTTACTAACAACATCATTTTTGGCCGGTAAGAAGTATCATTTAAATAAAGTATCATTTTTGACCGCAGCTTTGTCTTCACACGTCCCATCATATGAACCCAAATTTATCAAAATGCCGCTTAAAAAATGTGAAAATTTCATGAAAGAATCTCAAAATAAATGTGAATTTTATCAAAAGATCGAAAAAAAAAACCCGCTAATTTCTTTAAAGGATGCGGGAAAATTTTGCGGGAAAACGCAAAGGGTTCTTCAAGGGTGATTCTGAGTAAAAACTTTTTTGAAAATTGCAGAAAATTTCTGAAAAGTTACAGCAGATTATTTGAAAGGGGAGGGGGGAGGGATTTACTTTTGACTTTGTGTTTTTTCTGCAGCCATTTGACGAAGTTTGCCCTTTTTTTTTTTTTTTTTTTTTTTTTTTTTTGCAAGTATTTGATGAAATTGGTTTTTCTTTCACAATTGTTTTATGAAATTCAGGGTTTTTTTTCCCGATCTTCAAACGAAATTTGAGTTTTTTCACAATTATTGAACGAAATTTGCGTTTTCCTTGCAAACTTCTTACAATATTTATGATTTTTTGCCAACGATTTGTGGAATTAATTTTTCTGGGCAACGATATGTTGAAATTCGTGATATGTTTTTGTCTATAACTTTCTGCATTGATGAGGATTCTTTTTTTTTCTTCTTTCCGGAACCAAAAATCTATGATTTTCAAAAAATACAGAACAGAATTGCCTTTGGATAGCTTAATGAATGCAAAATTCGACAAAGGATCACTTAATAAATCCGAATTGTGCCAGAATCATGTTAAGTGTGCAAATTTCAAGAATGCATCGCAGAAAAAAATGTAAATTTTGTCAATGGGTCATTAATAAACACTAATTTTGTAAAAAGGCTGCTAAAAAAACGCAAATTCTTTTGAAGAATCACAAAAAATATGTGAATTTTGTCAGGGGGATGCCGAATAAATGCGAATCTAGTCAAAAGTCTGCTAAAAAAAATACAAATTTCATCACAGAATCACAAAAAATGTCAATTTCGATAAAAAACGAAACTTGAAAAACAACACATACACAAACATATCTGTTTATTGTTATAGGTTTAATTTTTAATCAGAAATAATATATACTGAACTAACTTTTGAAAAAATAGATTAACCCGAACCCAACTTGCAGCAATCTACATTCAACATAAAATCAACCTGAACCAAAAGCAGAGTTTATCAGATCTGAAATAAAAGTAATTTGCACAGGAGGGGAATTTATCCCTTTGAAAACTAAATAGACTATATAAAATCTCCCCCCCCCCCTCATAGTATCGTTATCAATGTCAATTTTTTTTTTTTACTTTTAAAATTTATTTATGGGATTTAGAGTGATATATAAAAGTAATTACATTGCTTTTATTAAAGTATTATTGATTCAAAATAAGGGACGTTAATAAAATGGCACTTTATACATAAGATATAAATCACATTATGTATGAAATATATGTGAAGTAACAAAACAAATACTTACTATTGAAAAGAATCTTATAATTTGTAACTAATAGCTTTTTATAACATAATCTATTTAACAATAATAGTGTCTTCTTGCACAACTTACCACTCATGAATGGGGAGAGACGGAAGGGAGGTATACATAAAAATTTTTATCAATGAAACAAACAAATAACATTCTTTCTCTTTTATTTATAAGTAAACACAAGTTTCATTTCAAATACACTTTGCATTGTCGAACAGCAATTATCAATGCATACACTTATAAAGAAAAATAGAAATGTGAAATGTTGAGGATTTTCATGTTTTAGAATTAATCAACTTTATAATAATTTCGTAATTTCAATCACTGTTTTGCATTGTCATAAAAATAGATTAAAAAAAGGACATACTATTTTGAATCAAAGACTATGCCACGAGTAAAAAAGGAAAATTTTTGTTGGTTCAAAAATGATATCGATATCAATAGACAAACCCACCCTCCCCTAGAGATATCATCTGCCAGTGCAAGAGAGACACCCCTCCCCGCCCCCCCCCCTAAAGTGATAATAGTTATATATGCACAGCTCCTTAAGGTCCCTGTCCTTGCTCAAAGAAACGCTCGCGAGCTAATGCTATTCCTATGGGGAAGCATTTTTCTAATAACTCTTTCGCATTTTGACATTTTTGGATAAATTTTTTTTGCATTGGATAACTGAGGTGAATGTCGTCAGCGCACCTTTTTTACTTTTTCGATTTTGGTTACAGATATTTTTTACAAAGTTAGTTTCACTTTCAAAACCGGTTTCAAAACTGAAAGTGCTTTTTAAAAAATAAATCTGCAACCAAAATCGAAAAAGTAAAAAAGGTGCGCTGTCGGCATGTACCTCAGCTATCCAATTCCAAAATTATTCAAAAATGTCAAAATGCGAAAGAGTTATTAGAAAAATGCTTCCCCATAGGAATAGCATTAGCTCTCTAGCGTTTCCTCGAGCGAAGACAGGGGCCTTAATATGGATGATTCCAAATACTTCTAATAAAAAATGACAGCAAAAGAAAACATTAAAAAATTATTAATTATAAAATTAATATTTTACTTAATTATTTTAAGTATTCATTATATTTTTTAAGATTTAAGTACATCCAAATTATATTTTTAAAAAAAATGTAAACAAAACATTTACACAATGCACAACTACAGGTTTCAAGATGTAAGATTTGAGAGAGTTTACTGTATACTGTTACTAAGATTATAAAATCATTTGATTAATATAAAAACGGAAGATTACAGATTAACATACAATATAGATGTACTTAATATGCAAATATAACTACGTTTTTTACACCGAACGATGTTCAATAAACAATATGGATGCCATCTGAATATCAAATTTTAGTTTTCACTCAGATTTAAGGAATCTTAAAACAGTTAGTGTTCCTTATGAGACATCTGAATACCTGCCTAAGGCACCAGCCTTTACTGGCAAATCTCGCATGTCACAATAAAATGGAGATCACGTGCCTATGTAAAAGAAATTAGGCTGAAAACTAATTAATTTGACTAACAAAAACAAAATGCAATAGAATACGTACCACAGAAAATTGTTGCAAATTTTCCGGTGTGTAATCTTCTGGTTACACTAATAAATATATAAAAGAGGTGCAGAAATGCCGGATCGAACGTAAGCGTCCATATGAAAACATAAACAAACAGCTTCCACTTCCCGCGCGACGCGATGATGTTGCCACACCAACTTGATAAAAACTTTCGACTACAGTACTTCGGAAAAAATTATCTGCTCGTCTTGTCAAATTGTTTGCGTCGAAAGCTTATTATTTGCAAGTGAGAAGTTTTATACTGTATTAATTGTTTAATTTAGAATGTACTGTGTCAAGATACTGACCGCATTTTAGATCAAATAAGAATTAGGTCAATACAGTAATACAATTTAGATTCAATATTTTAAAATAATAATAATAATAATTATATAAGTACTGAGTTCATCATTAGTGACTAGGAAGAGGACAAGGAGGGTTGCACCCATCACCTGCTCAAGGGGTGAGGTGGGGCCAGCGTTAAATTCAGACACTTTTCTATGGGAGGGACTTCTAAGGCTCTGGTGGAGGAATGTCCCCCCCCCCGGGCCACTTCCTGGATTCAACACTGGATGGGGCTATACTTCTCCTCTCATTTGGAACAGAATGAAGAAGAAAATTTCGCATCCCCCTCCCCTCTCTTACCCACACACGAAAGAAACTTTAAGGATTATTTTTTTATTGGAAAATATGCAAGGGAAAAAACAGCAAAGGGCTATCAATATTTATTCCATTTATAAGTATACTTGGGCTCTTAAGTTAAGGGAACATTTGCATTTGAGGGAAAGACACGTTTCATTGTAATAAAATGTTCCAACTAACTTGAAAAATCTCCTGATGTCAAGAGTCACACAGTTATATGCTCTGTGCCGAGAGCTTTAGCAAGATGGACATGTAGTCTAGAGGGGGGGGGCGGAGCTCAAAATATGTAACTCTTATCTTTTCATCTCACCTTTATTCATTTTTTAATTATTCACTAAAAATATCCAAACCTGAAGGAGTTGGGGAGCAGTCCGTAGAAAATGGGAGGGAGGGGGGAGGGTAGATGACAGTGTTGAATTTAGACACTTTTACCAAGAAGGATTTCTGTTGCTCGGGAGGGGGGGGATATTGTAGAGTTACGGGGGTGGGCGTGCATTTTTTTACCATTGAAAACACAAAATCACAAATCTTCCGGGGAGACATCTCATTGCTCTGGAGGGGGGGGAGGATTCTCCCCCCTCGGACGTTTTCCTGAAATCAACTCTGACAGATGATACAAATTACCTGCAGCGCCGGAGGGCGGTTGCCCCTGAATAGCGCCGGAAATATACGGGGCGCAAAAATTTATGCTCACAACGTCATTTTTTGCCTGTTACAAGAAAAAGTTCCGGAGGGGGGCGCCAAATTCAGACTTTTCCCTGGGCGTAATTTCCTCTTCGCACGCCCCTGATCACCTGTTACCATCTCTACTAGAGAACCTGGCTTCGATCCTTGTTTAAAAATAAAGTAGCAAAACAGTGTAATCGTACTCTTTTAAGTTAATTATTTTTTAATTTAAATATCTAACAGATAATAAAATTAAAAAGTCAGAAGTTACTGTTTTTTAAATTTACCTGTGTAAAACAGAATTCTTATTCATACGGAAAACCAAAAAGGATATTATGCATTTATACCTCTTAAGACGGAAAGAACCTGTCTAAGACGGCAATTTTACTTATTAAATTTCGACTTAGCAAATTTATGTTTATGTTGTGAGAGAAAAGAGGGCTTGCATTTGGATTGCTACCAGGACACGTGGTCTCTCTGCACGGCCCTGTGAAAGGGGGAGGGGGGAATTACATGACAACCCTTTCCTCCTTAATTCACCAATTCCTGATAGCACTGTACGTCATTACGATCAGTATTTGAAAGTGGAATTGAATATGAAATTGAATTAATTAAGCACAAAATTCTTTTCCATGTTAATGTTACACCCCCTCCCCCACGCACACACAATGCACCTATTATTCTTGTTCTCTAGGTTTTTATGAATTTATAAAAGCCTCAAAAGAAATAATCACTATATACATGCATGCAAAAAATAAGTAAATAAAAAAAAATTAACTTACCAAATTGATCTTGAAATCCACATTGATTGCGATCAAGACTCCTTATGGTCGTCATCGTTGTAACAAAGAAAGCCATGATTTCACAAGTGTGCCCATATGTGTTCCCAGTCTGCTCTTAAATGTGTTCCCAAGTTTAGATTTAACAAATATTCTGGGCAGATCACTTTCGGAACACTTTCAGGACACTGTCGGAACACTTTCTTTATAGTGGAACACATCCGGAACACATTTCAGTACACATTAAGGTAACTGGAACACTTTTTTTCAATCAAAGTGTTTCACATGTGTTCTCAATGTGTGCTGGGAATTTGCAGTGTGGATCCCTTTTTACAAAATATTTTGAAAAATAATTTGATTATTAAAAGAAAAATACTGCCATGGAAATCTCACAATTCTTATAAGAAAAGTGTGTATAAATGAACTATTGTATTTGTAAAAGTGAAGTGTTTTGTTATTGAAAATTTTACGTATAATATTTTTATAGTATAAAACCTACATCTAAGTAGACGGTCAAAAAATAACTGCATTAAAAGATATTTAGCTTCCACTGTTTCACCGTCTTTTCTAAATATGTCTGAGAAAATTATTTTGTATGAAAAGTTCTATCAACTTTTATTAATGAAGAAATTAAATAAGTTTTACATTGAATGTTGTTTAATAATACTTAAAAATACCAGAAGGATTCAAAGAGTTAAGTCTTCTGATACGTTAATAATGATTTATTTAAGTGAATGCTGTTTTAAATAATTTCATAGCTTTTAATTGTCAATGCGTATTTTCTACATTCTGTAAATTCTTAGACGCAAAATTGATAAAAATAATGATGTTTTGTAACGTCAATTGTTTAAAAATATGCATACTTTGAAAAATATTATTGTAAAAGGAATCTATTAATTAAATATGAAAGCTTTTAGCAAATACCGCAAACCAGAAAAAAGCATTTAATTAATCAGATGATTTATGACCCGTTATGGAATAACAATATATAATGATTTACAATCCCTTTGGGTCATAGAAACTTTGCACAATAACGTAATTGGAAACTAGAAAAATATCATACATTTTAGAGGAATTGATGTGTTTAAATTAACACGATTTACAAAATAATAATTACGCTTTCTTCTTTCATTTTTTTTCATTTTTATATCCGAAAAAAGTGAAAAATTAATTATTTGAATAAATAAAATATGTATTGATTGACTAATTGAAAAGGATTTATTTTAAAAGTAAAGCATATTTTACATTTGTTTATACAAATTGATATCGGTGTTATGATGTAAAATATGATTTTTCTTTTAAATCAACAATCGATTTTGTAAAATAATTTTATAGAAGATTGTATTTTTTTAACATAGAACTTGTATTTATAAATATGATATTATCTAGTACTGAAATGCGTTAAAAAAAGAAACAATAACGAGTAGCTTAAATCCTGAAATAAAACAATTGACAGGACAGTTTACATCAAAATTAGTCAAAAAAGCGATTTCTTTTATATTTTTAAATATTAAATGAAAGTCTGTTTATTATGAAAATTTTGACATCTCATTTTGAACTATATAGAAATTATATCACGAGACATTGTAAATTTTGTTAACCCGTCAGTAGTCGCGTGTCGGTCTTTTCGCCGCCCGTATAACTTACTTTCTCTTAACTTATATCACATTACAAATACAACGGAGATCTACCATGTAGCTGACTTTGAAGCTTTTTCGATCACCTTAGTGAAGTAACAGGACACCTCGGTTTTTCTTTCAGGTACATTTTTAGAAACAAAGTTGAAATCGGCGAAAAAGTCTACGTAAAAATCCCTAATATGAGCTCATTTTTACTTTTTCCAATTACTCCAGATCTCATAAATAAAATGCATAATTTAAAAAAACTGCAATTTTATATCTTCGTTGTAATGTTATTTTCGTATATTAGGTGAAAAATATTTCTTATTTTACATATTTGGTATACGGGGGGCCAGCGGCGAAAAGACCGAGCGCGACTAATGACGTTGTGAAAAAAGTCGACTGCTCGCGGGTTAATACACCAATGGCAATTTTTATCCATGTTCTTATTTACTTCCCTTTTATATTTTAAAAATGATAAGGATTTTTATGTATTTGAGATAGAGATTTAATTTTTTTCAACGCTCTATTCATTACACATGAGATAAATATATAATGGAATGTGTTAGATTTCATAGTTTTTACAATATATATGTATGAGAAAAAAGTAAATTA
The DNA here is from genome assembly GCA_964019185.1 of Maratus speculifer. Classification (NCBI taxonomy): domain Eukaryota; kingdom Metazoa; phylum Arthropoda; class Arachnida; order Araneae; family Salticidae; genus Maratus; species Maratus speculifer. Next base: position 182,393,435 of record OZ025298.1, on the reverse strand, counting down.
AATGCAATATTCGATGTATTTAAAACTCCATGTGCAATTTTGTGTAATACACACTTGAATATTTTGTTTTCAAAATGGAGAAAATCGTTAAGATGTTGTTTCCATACATCCATTGATTAGTGTCAATGTAGCATATACAGGGTGTCCAGTAAATGACTGACCCATTATGGATGTAAATAAAAAAATGGTTTGAGATAAAAATGCGCGGTTTGTTGCAATGTTATTAGAAAATCAATATATTTTTAGCTATACACTTTCTTTAAATAGTTTAGACTTCAGCCAAAAGATGGTGCTGGCGGCGGCAACAGACTGTCGAATTTCAGACATAACTCTATTTTTCATACGCATGAGCATTTAGGTTCATTTCGCTGAGTCGAATCTCAGTCGACATGTTGAATCGACTCTCCACTCACCTATAGAAAAAGGATTTTGTTGGATGGAAAGGACTTTAAAATAATATTTATGATTTAATACTGTCTATTATACTTTATAAAAACCAACAAACATACTTTTTATTTAGCATTAATTTTTCACACATTTACCATAAGTAAAGTGTATTAAAAAAATGTTTTTGTAACTGGTTAACTGGTTCTCTTTTTATGTACAATAAATTGAAAATATGGGATAAACATGGTTCTTTTATGTTAAAAAAGTCTTAATATTTAATCTAAACATTTCTTTCATTAAATAATATGAAATTGTATTTAAAAAAATTAGTGATGTGAAAAAGCTTTAAGGGATGAATCAAACAAAGTCTTCATGCTTGTACGTCGTGAAGTGAAATCAAAAGTTAAAACAGTGGTACGCAAATAGTGGTGGCAAGGTCCCTGTCTAAAATAAAAGCGGGACAGCGCATAAAAATATATTAAAATTTAGAATAAAAGTTCGTCTATAACAAATCCTTTCTTAATCATAAAAAAATATTAATCACGACGGTGGAAGCAACATACGAAATTACCTGTTAAGACGAAAACCTGTCGAAAAAGAAATGTTTAATTTTTCCACAAACCGTGTTCATCTAACGTTATATTCATATTTTGACACTTAACACATCTGAAAATTTTATTACGATAGCCACGACAGGTTTTAAGATGCTTTCTACACACTACCCTTCCCTCTTCTTCCTCTGACTACAATCGCATCTACGCGCTGAAATGGAAAAATCCTTAAAAAAAGCAACTTGCCTGATTTTATGTACTACGAATCACCCTTTTCAAAATTTCATTACAGAAAGCATAATAGATCCTGAATCATTATAGAATCATCATAGTTCTACCTATTCTAGTTCAATTTTATAAATATAAACATTACCATATTACTGAAACGTTAGTTTGTCTCATATATAAGTTTTAAAATGCTTTTAGAATCGTTTTTAATAATGTTCCTTACTTCAAATCACATGCAAGAAGAATTTTAAGAAATCTCCTTACCTTCTTTTCCTTATGAAGAATAGTTAAGGAAAGGGTGATGATTTTTTTTTTCTCTTTTTAAACATCCTTCCGTATCAGCGTAAATTAGCTTTCACTTGGGGGGTGGGAAGAGAAGTGTGTAAAAGTCATCTTAAAATCTCTCGTGGCTTTCGTAACAAAATTGTCAAATGTGTTAAATATCAAATATGAATATAATTTAGGGATGATTTCGGTTTTCGGAAAAATGAACAATGTTTCATTTTAGGCTGATTTTCGTCTTAACAGCTGGTTATGTATGTTACTTTCTTCGTCGAAATCAATATTTTTTAATGTTTAAAACAGGATTTGCTAAAAACGGATTCCTTCATTCCCAGGTCTATTATATTTTTATGTGCCGATTTATAAGTCACTGTCCCGCTTTGTCTTAGAAAGCGAACTTGCCTCAAAACTATTTCCGTAACACTGTTTTAACCACTTAACTGTTTTCACTGCACGATGTAGGCAAGAAGAATTTGCTTGATCCATCATTTAAAACTTTTTAAAACCACTATTTGTTTTAAATACATAATTAATTTCACGCTATTTAATTGAAGAAGTGTTTAGATTAAATATTAAGATTTATTTTAACTTAAAAAAGCGATGTTTAAAACATATTTTGAATTTATTGTAATTAAAAAGAGAATCGGTTAACCGGTTACAAATTTTTTTTTTAATTTATTTATTTTAAATGTATGAAAAATCAATGCTTATTAAAAAGTATGTTTTGTTGGTTTTTATTAAGTATAATTATTCAATCAAAAAAATTACCATAAATCTCGCCATCCAACAAGCTATATTTCTGCAGATGAGTGGAGAGTCGATTCAACATGTAGACTGAAATTCCATTCTGCAAAATGAGCCGAAAAGCTCATGCGTATGGAAAGTAGAGTAATGTTTGAATTTCGACAGCCTGATGCCCTTTTTTTGTTATTTACATTCAAAATGGTCAGTCATTTACTGGACACCCTGTACAAGATTGCAATTACTACTATGTTCGGTACCCTCATCTTTTTGCTTCCGTCTGGGAATAACGTATATTGAGATTTTTCTATTGAAGATAATTTTCAGAATTTTTATGCTATGTTTCTAAGACATTCAAAAAAGTCGCTCTATCCATTTAGCTAACACATTATGCACATTATATTTTGATTGCATTCACCCATGCATAGTGAAACATTATTTAGTAAACCTGTTCTATTTTCATACAATTTTATTTTTTTTATTCTGATTACAGTGTATTGTGTACAATGTTGTTTGTTATATTTTCAAAATAAATCATATTTTTCGATTACGAACTCTGCAAATGATAAGCAAAAAACGTGGCAAATCTTCACGGATATATGTAATTTGTACTATGCTGGTTACATACTTGGTGTTTCAGGATAATTCCTCATTAGCGTGTATCTACTTTTAACTTTTTTTTGTTTTTAAATTCCAAGTTGATAAAAAGTTGCTACTAGACGCCACAACTTAACACAAAAAATTTTGGATTTTTAAAAAATGTTTAGGTCTCCCGCACAAGGCCTAAAGTTACTTAAAAAGTAAATTGTTAATTGTTTTTTTTAAATAAACACTTTTTTTTAATTGCAAGTTAAAATTCCACTAACAGTAAGCATGAAAAACGATAGAAAATGTATTTAACAAACTTAGTACAACATTTAGGTCTCCCGCACAAGACCTAAATTTTGTTAATTTTGACGAAACTTTCGTAATTTTTAGTGTAAATGAACCTTTTTTTCATTCAAAACACTAGGCGTAAGTGTATTTTTGTTACAGGAGGCATGAAATGCCACAATATAAATATATATATATATTCATATATATATATATACACTGGTGTCCAAAAGTTAAGCATAATTGGTAATTAAGTAATTATTTTTAAGTAATGAAAGAAATATGAATCGGAAAGTGCTGAAACTCCAGGTGTGTAAACAATATAGTACGCGTCACATATTTTCGCGAAGAGTTTTCCCCGAAATCGAACAGGGGACCGTAAACAAATTGAAAAAGAACGAAGATCTTTTGGATAACCCTGTGAAAACTAATGTAGCAAAAGCGTTCAAACTGCACATTATGATTAATTGGCTTGTTGTAATGTACTGTGTTAATTTTTACAAGGATAGCATGTATACTCGTAGAGAAATTAAGGTTTTTATAAAAACAGTCCTAAGTTTTTTGCTTATAATTTGCAGAGTTCTTAATATAAAATAATGTTCTTTTTTCAAAAAATGACAAACATCATTGTACACAATACCCTGTCATCTGAATTAAAAAATAATAAAAATTGCATAAGAAATGAGAAGGTTCACTAAATAATTTTTTACTGCGCATGCGTGAACCCTATTAAAATTTCATTTGCATATTATGTTAGTTAAATGTATAGAGCAACTTTTATGAAAGTCTCAAAAACATAGCTTAAAAATTATGAAAATTATGGTATGAGGGGCTGTATCCATATTCCATTGTTTAGTGCCTACACAATATTTCACGTACAATGCATGTATATTTAGGTAAAACCCCTGATTTTTTTGCTTCCTTTAGGAATAATGGATTTTGAGTTGATTCTATAGGCGATCATTTTCAGAATTTTCAAGCTATGTTTTTGAAACTTTTACAGAAGTTGCTCTATACATTTAGCTAACACAATATGCAAATGACATTTTGATATCGTTGACGCATGCGCAATGAAAAATTATTTACTAAACATACTCATTTTTCATACAATTTTTATTATTTTTAAATTCTGATGACAGGGTATTGTGTACAATGATGTTTGTCATATTTTCTTTTTAAGAACATTATTTTATAATAAGAACTCTGCAAATTATAAGCAAAAAACTTGGAAAAATTCAGGACTGTTTTTATAAAAACCTTAATTTCTCTACGAGTGTACATGCTATCCTTATAAAAATAAACACAGTACATTACCATAAGCCAATTAATCATAATGTGCACTTTGAACACCTTTGCTATATTAGTTTTGACAGGGTTATCCAAAAGATCTTCGTTCTTTTTCAATTTGTTGACGGTCCCCTGTTAGATTTCGGGGAAAACTCTACGTGAAAATATATGACGCGTACTATTTTGTTTACACACCTGGAGTTTCACCACATTTCGATTTATATTTCTTTCATTACTTAAAAATAATAACTTAATTACCAATTATGCTTAACTTTTGGACACCAGTGTATATATACATACATACATACATATATATATATATATATATATACATACTACATAAATAATGTATAAATCTTGTATACCTTAAAAAAGATAGTTTACCGATGTAAATTGGTTGATAAAGGTGTTGAAATAAACTCTATAGTTATTTGTGATTACTATTGTTTATTAGAAATGTATAAAATATTATAATGTGGAATAAAATGTAGTATATAAGAGCAAAATGTTGCTGATGTATTTTCATAGAACATGAGCGAAGTTGGCCTATCAAGAGCAACCACAATTTTTCTAAATGATAATTCATTGAAATGTATTAGACACACAACTCTTTGCAGTGGCTGTTGTATTTTTTCAAATAAGATGATAACTCCATTTGAAGTGCCTGCATTTGCTGCCGTACCGTCACAACTAATAGCTTTTAGTTTTTTCAGATCGACAGTTTTTTCTTCACAATACTTTACAAGTGATGTAACTAATTCCTTTATTGTTCCATTTATGTGAGTTATATGACCGAAATACTTGCATCCAGGTTCTTCAACAATATATATGTGTTCTTCCATTAAAGATTTTCGGACACTTTTACCAGCTGTAATTTCTTTTGTTATGGTTTCATATTTACGAGTATCAAAGTAAATGGCCAAAAGATCGGAATTGAGCTTACTTCTTTACGAGATTTAAGTCTTTCACGTGCTACTTTTGATTTGTCGATTACTGCTTCTTGGTTCTCCGCAGTAACGACATTTAAGTCTCGCAAAAGTGCAGTAGCTAACTGAGCTTCAGCTCTAATAGAAATGCCCCTTCGGTCACAAGCTGGTGAAAACAAAGACAAGCGTTGTGACAGTTTTTGACTCGTATCAAGTACATTTATTTCAAAATCACTATCTTCACATGATGTGTGAGACATTGAATCATCTGTACTATCACTAGAATCAATGTTATCAACAGATTTCATCCAAGTCAACAAGTTTTTAAGTCAAGATTTTTAACACGTTTTCATCCTCAGTCTTTTTTACAACTACCTGCATTAAAACTTGTGACCTAGATTTTCTTTCTAATCGCTTTTTATGCTTTTTAGTCTGGTTTTTGTCACACTCTGAAATTGAGATCAATTTAGGACCACGTTAGTCGAGCAAAAACTCATGTTCTAGTGCCGTTTTTTTTTTTTTTTTTTTTTTTTTTTTTTTTGTCAATAGAGCAAATACTGTGCTGAGATCACATTTGCAAATACAAATATCAAACAATGCACTTTCAGTTTTTGACTGAAAGCTAGTTACTTCTTCTTTGTAGGAGTTAGGATACTTAATTTTAGGCCCAGAACACTTTTAAATTTTCTCAAGCTGCTCATGCAGTTTTAAATCCATAAATATTGTGTTTTTAGTGCCACAAACAGGAATTGTAGCTCTTTTCCATATTTCCTCAAGTTTTAAAGCAACTCTTAACACAATTACCTTCTTTGCAGGCTGATGTATTCCCTCTTGTTTCATTTCAATCCGTACCCACTCAAAATTCTTCAAAACAATCATCTTGTAGGCAGAACATTAAAATCACTCACATCAATAGGTTGCCCGATAACCGGCCTGTCGGAGTTTGTCTAGTTAGATGCGGTTTTTTACTCATAATGAACAACAACAACACTCACTCAATTAATTATTACAACAAGACTATCGCACTAAAACACAACCGTAATGCTCACTCGCAGGCAGACGACTACTGACAAGTCTGCGCGGTGATTCATAGGTGTCGCGTCGTCGCGGCTCGACAGTGTGGCTATCTCCCGCCCCATCGCTTCAAGTTGACACTTGACGTATTGAAATGTGATTTATATTTTCACTTATTTCAACAATTCCAATCAAGCCTATCGAGGCTTTAGTTGCATTTTATTTTTAAACCGGCAACAACACATATATTAAAGCACTGATAAATGGTCAAAAATTGGCTGAAATTGCGACTTTTAGGTCTTGTGCGGGAGACCTAAGTATTGTGCTAAGTTTTTGAAACATTTTTTCTATCGTTTTCTTATTATTAGTGGAATTTTAATTTGCGATTGAGAAAAAAGTGTTTTCGGTTTTTTTTAAATTTTTGTAAAAATTTCTTTTTTAAATAAAATTTCTAAACTTTAGGCCTTGTGCGGCAGACCTAAACATTTTTTTAAAGATCCAGAATTTCTTGTGGTATGTTGTGGTGTCTAGTAGCAACTTTTTAGCAACTTGGAATTTTGAAACAAAAAAAAGTTAAACATCAATACATTCCATTCCTCATGTATTTTTCTAAATATTTAATGGAACATCTAAAATGGCAAGTTAAAGGTCACATTTATCCCTGTAGTGTAACCATTGAGAAGAAGGGATACAAATTGCTTACTAAAAATAATGTTTATTAGATATTTCTGATAGTAAAACATTTTCATGAAGTTAGATGAAACTTATATTTAACTCCTTTTAAGGAAAAAAAGCTGTCTCTAAATAATATTTAGTATATATATATATAAAAAAGCAGCTTTAAATCAATTTTTATAAACGATATTTTAGTCTATTAATATGATACACTAATTTTTTATTTAAGACAAATTATTACAAATTATTTCTTTGGTTAAATATATATATATATATATATATATATATATATATTCCAGACAGAAAATTAAATAATAAAATTTTATTAAATTAAATTTTATTAAAAAATGGCGTTAAACGGATTATAATGAGTCATATTTCATTCTAAACGTTATTCTTTATATGCTCAATGATATTACACACGAAATTCTCAACAAACAAAAATAAACATGTTTTAGAACATGTTTTTTCCCCAAATTTATAACAGATTCAGTTAGGTGGGGAGGCCTACCATATGGCTTGAGCTCAACAAGCCCCACCTAAATCAAATTTATAACACAGAAATGTGTTGTGAATTAGAAAATTTCATATACAAAATCTTCTTTGTGTTGTGATTGTGTTCTCGATATGTTGCAAAAATGTTGCCGTCTAGAAATGTGTTCTTAATATGTTGCAAAACTGGTGCTATCTAGAATTTTTTTTTAATGTAGTGTTGTTAATTGTGCTGAAAAAGCGTTTCAAATAGTTATGATGAAAATATATTATTACAGTAGTGTTGTACTGCACAACACTTTGTAACAAGTTAACAACTTAATTTTAACACCACACGATTTAGAACACTATAAAACAACACATGTAAAACACATTCAAAAAACTTTCTACACGATGTCTTTAAAATTACATAATTTAATAAGGTAATAAAATACAGTTTGATTTGTAGGGGAAAAAACGCAAAAGATAACCGAGGGAGATAATTAATTTTTACCAATTTCTCGAACAATTATGTAATTTTTAACAATACAATTTACACACTCTTTTTTCTGACACAACATGACATGTTAGAAACGCATTTGCAAGGTAATCAAAAACGATTTTAGTTAGAAGTTTTAATTACTGTGTTCAGTTAGTATTGCAAAAGAATGTGTTTCAGTGTACTGGAAAATTTTTTGCTTGTTTTTTTTAAATAAAGTGTTACTTAGTGAATGGATAAACTGCTAATATACTAATGATATAACAATCTAATAATAATATAACTGAATAATATAACAATCCATAATTACTCTTCTATTATTATATTTTGAAATCTTTAAAGATTTAATTAATCATGTAATAAAACAATAACAATATACTTTGTGATGAAATAACAGTTTCTTTAAAAACGCATTTCGCATTATCATTTCTGCTTCACATTCATTATTCTGTTCTATGTAAGGTTATAATGTAATTATGCAGACAAAAAAAATATTCTGATGTCTGTTTTCCTATGTTCAAATCGGTAAAATTAGAAGAAAATATTTCGTCTCTTTGCTAAATATTTACAAAACAAATAATTCTTATTTAGATAAACAAAGGTTCCTTAAGATACTAAGAAGATTTTCTTTTACACAAACGTAATCAGATTTCACAAAAATTGCAAAAGAAACTGTAGAAAATTAAAAAGAAAATTACGCGTTTGGCTTAATTTAAGAAAAATCCAATTCCAGAAAACTTAATTATCAAATGTAATTGTGCTTTTTGAATAGCATGAATCACACATAAGACCTGACTATCTTTATCTCTATGAAAATATAATTAGACCATGAAAACTTTATCTGTGGTAAATAGTAAAAGATTATAATTTTTTTTTAAATGTACCTCATATAATGTAAATATTAGAGTCATTATAACTTTTGCATTTTTTATGGAAATATACAATATTTATTTTTAGCAACAAAATTAAATAACCGAAATTTGAAAATATTTAAAATTCAATACAAAAACCGCAAACACATTCTAATCGTGTAGGATATACAGACTCAATTTTTTAAATATTTTATACTGATCTTCAGAGAAAGGAGCAGAAAATATAGGATGCTCCTATACCATCAGTCAAATCTACAGAACACGAATCCTTTCCCAGCGTACTCGAAAATGGTTCGATGAATCTCATCTTAAAACGTTTAGAAGGTTTAGAGAAAATGCAAAAAAATATATATCATACATTGGTGTTTAGAAAAAAAAGCTTTATTGAAAATTGTAAAATTCTGAATCTTAATTTTACAAAGATTTTGGACATTTAAGAATTTAAAAAAATAAAAATGGCTAACATTGGCTCGTGACCGCAGCACTATTTATAGAGATGTGTTGTTGGCATGCGTCTAATATGAAAATGAAAAATTCCCCCTTGGCTCGTTTTAAACAGTGGAACATGAAAATGTCGGCAATTATTGTCTTAATCACTTTTTCTCGTGATCATTGCAACTTGTCCTGCATTACATACATTTAGGCGCTTTATCACGTCATGCTTTTCATTTGCATTTTTGCTAAAATATTGTATGTCGTTGGGGTACAGTTCTTTAGATATCCTGTAAGCACTCTTAACAAGAACTGTCATTCTCTATTGTTATGAAGCTCCATTCAAGCTTCTGACTCCTAAATCAGAACCTCTGAATGACCTCATAAAATCTTTACATATATCCACTAAAAACGCACAATTCAAAAATTTTGGAGGCCTAGTAAAGAACAATTTAATTTTAGCACATTTATGTACCGAAACATTACCGTTTACGGGAAAATCAGTAGGAATTCGTATCATTATTTTATTATATGTTTCCTGAAAAGACTCCCTCAAAATCGGTTATTTGATTGCAAATAATTAAGATTAAAAGAACCAGCAGAAAAGACTAGAAAAGCTTAATTGTCGGTATTATGGTTTCTGATTCCATCATTTTCTTTTTTATCTGCAGCAAGAAGATATAATAAATAACACGGGTGTTTTTCTTCTTTTTTTTATAATTTGTTCAATTAATAAGGTAATTCATTAAAGTATAAAAGAACCGTATAAAGAAATTCCTGAAAATGAACTTCACAAGAATAACATATGTGTAGACTAGCATATCTCACGTTTCATAATGCTTTTAAAAATATTTATTTAAAATGAAATATAGTGTAAATTATAGATCATATTTCATACAAACACTTTTGTTACATGTATTTGATATAACGACACTGTATAAAAAAAATGCAGTCGCAATGAAAAAAATCCATTACCCCTTATTTTAGATTCTGCAATTTCTAAAACAATATTTATTTACATAATAAAGGAGTTGCTATTTAAAAAAATAAAATAAAAATTCTTTGTCAACAAAACAGGCAGTACTGTCTGTTATCAATGATATATACATTATTTTATTTCAAATTTTTGCCTTGTTTTACATATACCTAATATAATTATACAGTATTTTAATAGGATTCTAATTAGAGAAAATTATTTTTTCAGATATGGAAGTAAATATTTCACTGTATGTACACATACGATATAATAAAAAAATTGTAAACTGTTACAACTATTTTAAAACAAAAAGATTAATGAATATATCTTGAAAAACAAAAATTTATAATTATTATGGTATTTTTTTAGAAATTCACTATTTTATAAAGATTTAAAGTGCATGTATTTAACCTAAAAATAAAGAAATATCTGAGTTTTTCACAGGGAAGATATGTATATTTTTTAAATAATGTGTATTTAAATTTTAAATCATCGACCAGATTTTTGGAATAACCATGAAAAATGGACCCAATCTACATACATTATTTGTAATTTCATGATAATAATATGTTGTATAAAATAATTAAATAGAATACCGGTTGATTTATTAAAAATAGTTTCAGCGGTAAATAAATAAATAAAATAAATAAATAAAAATTTATTTTTAAACGCTGTTAGATACTTTAAATTTGATGTAACACTTCAATTCGAAATAAATAAATTATTTTTTTCATAGCTAAATCAATAAAATTAAATTGTTAAATTATAAACTATAAATTATTTTATGTAATTAAATTAATCTAACTAATATATTTAATATTCATATGTTTAGGTGTTCTGCCTATACCAGTAAGATTGAAAAAACTAATTTTTATATTTTCGCATGCACTTTAAAAAGAAAAGGTTTATAAATATACTTACAATAATAATAACAATAATAAGAAATATTGAAATTTTTTTACGAATTTTTCAAAAAATTTCTTTTATATTAAAATTTAAAGATTTTCCTGTTTTCTTCGAAGAATGAGAATCAATATAACTTAAACCAAAAGATAAATGTATCTTAGCCAGAATATTTGTCTATATCTTTTTAAAAATGACTATGTGAACTTTTTATTACAGTGTCCATTGTTTTGACATAATTTAGAAAAATGGAAACTGAACAATACATTGTTTCTTTACTTTTAAACAAGGTTAATGCTCATATTTTTCCTTTTTAGTGCAGAATTAAGTTTGATTTCAAGAAATATACTGATTTTTTTATAAATATCAAAATCTTGATTTATGTTTTACACTGATAACTTGTACGAAAAACCTCTTATTTAAAAAAAAATATGAAGATATTGAAATAAAATTTTGTAACAAAATACCACTCATTTATTCATATGTTATGAAGCAAAATTTTGTAAGTAGGTTGTCAGTTATTTTACAGTTATTTATTTTGATAAATACGCATTTTTTTGCAAACAAAATTGGCAATTTATTAATAAATTTAAAAGGTATTGCAAGTATTTTGCTTCATAACACAGGTAAGTTGTTTGCTAATATATTGTTTAACAGTAAAGTTAAATGTACTGAAGAGATTTCGTTTTAGAGGCTTTGGCATAAAAGCAATTTTTCATTAAAATTTGACTAAATATTGCCTAATATTGAAAAGTTTATTCAAATTCCCTGAAAATATTTTGTGAATTCATAGTTGTTTCTCTGTGTAAATGAAAAACAGGTTTTTTTTAATATAACATATAAAAAAGTACGGCAAAGACAGGCACATGTCTTAAATAGATGTCTACTAGAACACATCACATAATTAGAAAATCACTTATAATTCTTAATCTCCAAAAAATTGCCTAATTTCCAGATATCCTGTATATTTATCTCATTTTTTTTTTATTTACACTTCTTGCAGTCTGGTGTCATTAAACCTATACACACACACATATATGTAATAAAACGAGGACGATGTTCTATAATAGTGTATAATCACTAATAGAATACCATGTTGGTTGTAGAATACTACTATTCACTAAGATTCAATAGTGGGATGAGCAGTCGTTCTGGTAAGTGGATAAGCCATGGATTTGTTCTCGTAGGAGTTTCTCCAATAACAATGCAAGAAAATCAGTGTTTTAGTTCTTTATTATTTAGAGCACGAACTTAAGTTACTCCACAGATCACCGTTCCACACATCTATCACTACGGCCTTCGCTCACTAAGCTGCAACATTCCGGCGTTCTACAATCTCGGAAAAAATGACATTTCTAATTCAGCGGAGAAATAAAACGCGCGTCTTGATAGTTTAAAGAAAAGGTGCATTCTACTCTCCTGAAAAGCCAAATGAAAAAAATCATTTTCACGACAAAACTAGCGCCCTCCTACTCCGCGTCAATCATTTTAAAAATCCAATCAGGATGGACTCGAGCCTCTAACGGACAAAATGATCAATTCTAATTGGCCGTAATAGGCGGTCTATTGGCAAGAACTATATTTTTTCCTCGGAAGAACAAGCCCTTTAGCTACGCATAGTAACACCTGTCACGCGATGTTAAAAATAAAAAATAAAATTAAAATCCCAGGAATATTCCAGAAAGTAAAAAGCTTACGAAATACCTCCCGCCATTTGAGAAGCAAGAAATAATTTATTAATAACTAAAGTAAGAAAAAGAATTTTAGCTGTTACAAGTTACGAAACTAAGATTGGAATATGTTCCACAAATTTAGAATTGAAGCTAAGAGAGAACAAAAATAAAAATGGCGCAAATTTTTTTTTTATTTTATTACAAATCCCCCCTCCCAGAAAGACGGGTGAAAAAGTAGGTCTGAGACCTGCAATTTCACAGAAAGGGAGATGATGCAGACTTAGCTCACGAAGTTGTTGATATAAGTAATAATAATTAGATACTGAATAAAAAAAATTTAAATTAATTAAAGTCTGGTGTCATTAAACCTATACACACACACATATATATATATTACGCTAACGTATGTGGCACAAAAATCACAATTATTTGTTAATTGTTAATGGCAACATCCAAATGAAGCACATCTTATGGGTTACTGTGCAAAAGTTCTGTGGTAAATTGGATTTATTTATGTTTTATTCTTTCGCTTCAATTATGGAGCTTCAAAATATCATTATTTTTAATATTTTCTGTCCTTTTTACTTAAAAAATAAATAAAAGTCATGAATTTTAAACTTTTCAGTGTGAAATCAAAGTTATGTATTATAAATGAAATGAATGAAAGAATTATATTATTACATTTTAAAAAGAATTTGTGTAATACGAAAAAATGTCACGGCTACAATATTTGGCGATTTATTACCTGCGGCGGGCTAGCATAAACATACTGAGTTCTTGATTTATCAGCACAGGTGTCATGTATGCGCCACATAGGCGCGTTATTTTTCTAACGCCAATTCGGCGAAAAGTCCATTTTCAAATGCCAGTTATATACATATTTTTAAATTAATTTCTGATATTTTAAAGAGGAAATAATAATTTTAAAAAGGTTACTAATTATAGAATAAAACAATTTATATCATTTTAAAAAAGAAAAGAAAAACAAACAAACAATTTATTAATAAATAAAGAACAACAGTCGAGTTACCCTGTGAAGCACATATAATTGCCATTTTGTTGTAATCGCACCGATGTGGTGCGATTCTTTGTCTAGTCCTCTAGCAAAATCTTCTAATCTGGGAAAAATTGAGTAATTAAAATAAATTATCAATAAAAGCAATATGATTTCATGCTTAGAATACATTCAAGGGACAGGAGACCAAACATGTCACCAAGGGCGGCTAGTAATATTATATTACATTAATTAGGAATTTTTAAATAATATGTATTTAATTATGATGCATAATCTTTTCAATGAAAAAAAATCAAAATTAAATCATTCTTTATAATATACAGTGGGGAATGATAATAAATTATAATGTAGTTAAATTGTAAAATTAAATTTCGTTAGTGTTTTAAGAGCAAAAGGTTATCCACTGAAGAACTAAATATTTTACCGATTCAAGTAATTTTAAAAATCTGAAATCTTTGTTCATTTTTTTATGTTTTCTCCTTAATTAGTTGCATTAAAAGAAATAATACGAAACTTACCTTTTGTCAAGCTTTCTATTTTATTGAAAGAAATAGTTTGTTCGAAATGAATCTTTTGTTCTGCGGAATATCCTATTGTGTTTCCAAGTAGAAGTCTATAATGTAATTATGAACACAAAAGAAAAATCAGATATTTGTTTCCGGAAGTTTTGGGTAATTATAATAAATCAGATTCGTTTGTCTATTTGATTAAATAAGGAAACAGAAAGGAATTTGGTTTAAGCCTTTGATTTAAGTACTCTATTTTATGAGATTAATTGAAGAAATGCTGTTAAAGTTTCTTTATATGGTTAGTCGAAAAAGAAAATTTAGTTAGGCTTATTTTTTGTGAAATATTAAACTGATTTTCAAAAATTCAAATGTTATTTATCGCTGAAACAATCTAATTGTGTATCATAAAAAATGTCTAAATTCTGGTACTTTGAATTTCTAGTGTGGTTGTCAATTTGAAATTATCTGATATTTGTCACGTGATAACACACATATTAATTAACCGATTTGGATGTAACTTGGTGTATACACTGTACATACAGATGTCTCGACGTGATAATTGGCCAGCTTCATCCGCCACTTTTTTTCAAAATGGAGACCATTTGATTTTTATTTATTTAAATTTAAAATAAGGTACACAAAATTACAAATTGAAAAAAGATATTTGTGTGTATGATCTGTATATTCAGAATTCGAATCATTTTTTGTTTTGTCTATATCTTAAAGAATGGCTGAATTCTAGCACTTTGAATTTCTAACATGGCTGATAATTTGAAATGATCTGATTTCTGTCACGAGATAATATGCACATTTATGAACCGATTCGAATATAGCATTGTATACACATAGAACAATCCTATTTCATGACAGAGTTGGGTGCTCAACTTCATCCATCATTTTTTTTTCAAAATGGTGATCATTTAAAATTGTGGAAAAACTTTTAAATTTATCGTAATGTGCAAAAAAAAATGAAAAAGAAATAGAAAGAAGCTTTTTTACTGAAGTGTTTGACCTTAATACAAGAATTATATGGCTTTCTTGTTTTGTCTTTATAATAAAAAATGGCTTTTATATAACAGTTTTAATTTCTAAAGTGTGTGTCATTCTGAAAAATCTATTTGCCTGTGACACTGCTCGCATATATCAGCCGAATTCGATATGACTGAGATATACACAGGACTTATCAAGATCTCGATCAAGCAGATTGGTTAATTTCACCCATCCTTTTTTTTTTTTAAATGGAAGACAGCTTATTGCATCGCCGAAGTTGGCAATCAAACATAAATCGCTTTAAATAAAGCCTGATTGTATAAAGTTGATTAATTTCTCAAAATTCCCATTCATATTCAGTACGGATAAAAAAGTCTTTTATTACCGTGTTCCTCTAGTTTTTGCTTTGTGTGGTTGAATAATATAATTTGAATTAAAAAAGAGATAAATAAAGAATATGAAAGCTAATTTTTCCTCCCGGTAACAGGCCGTAAGGACTTTATAAAATAAAATGTTATTTTGATTTTAAATAAAAACAGATTATGTATTTTTTTCTTTACAGCATGAACTATCTTCGTAAAAAAACAATAAACATATTCATAAAAACATTTTTAATAAAAAAATAACTAAATAAATAAAAGTTGGATAAATGCCAATGCATTAGAAAAGACAGAAATGCATCTTTATATGAAAATGGTAATTTTTAATGTTGCTTTTTATTGTTAAAATTGCATTATCGTTTCTCTTATCTTTTTAAAGAGGATAAAAATTGATAGCCTGTCATTCGACATTTAAGTGAATGTATAATATCTATACATATTATTCATATTTTTAATGAAATATTTTCTTGTTGATATTTAAAATTCAGTTTACATTCAACAGTCGGTTGTCCTCGTACAATGGATATAGCTATCTTGTAGCAGCTGAACACATTTTTATTCATAGAATTTTTAGTGCTTAAATTTGTTTTATATACATGTATATTTATATATGTATGTCTCTGTGTGTGTGTATCTCTGAATGCATTTCAGAACATTGGTTTTAAAATGAAAAGCGTTTGATAAAATAGCAAAACAAATAATGTGTTGAATATTTAGATTTTTTTATACATAAACAATATTATTATTTTTTTCATCTTACATTATTTGAGCTTTTTTTTACAATTCTTAAAATTTCATTTAATATTTTATTATCTTTAGTGTATTTGTATTAACTTGAAAAGTGTAAAGACTGCGTCAGTTTTATAGATCTCTTTAATTTAAATAAAGTAAATGAAAAACTAACTCACCGTAATCGGTTAGTTAAATTCTTAATTTTCGAAGTGTAAGCTAATTTTAGATGAATAGGAATTAAAGATATAAAAACAGTGAGCTAGTTCTTATTAAAAAATGATCAGCGATAGTTTAGACTTTCACAATCATAATGAACCAAGCTAGATTAAACTAATTTATCGCGGCGGTATTTATTTTTCGAAGAAATTATTAGAAGACAAATTTATCTCGATAATATTTGCAGATAATCCGTGATTAAATTTAAGTTTTCTTAGTCAATTTAACTAATGAATTATATAATAGTTTCATTGTTAGCTAATATAATGCAACTTTTAAGAACTTTAAATATAATAAATGCCTACTTCTAAATCAAATAGCGAGATTACAAATTAAATGTTAAGGATGTGTCTTCTAACATCTACATGTAATTTATTCTAATACGTAATAATCTGTTTTTTTTAACTTGTAGTTTATGATGCACTGTAAATCATGCGGTAGCAGAAATACTTAGTAACCATAAGCATTTAGTTAACACATAAGAAAACAGTACACGTCATTGTTTACAAGACATCACAGAACAAAACAATCTATTTATTTAAAAAAATAATAATTTTGATGAATTCGGAAGAGTAATTGCGTGGCACTGCAATCTGTCACTTGAAATTTAAACTAGAAACAACATTTCCCAGCTTAGTATTTATGTCTTTCAGGAGCTCTTCTGTACCTACTATATCTTTTCAGTAACTGTAAAGAGGATGAAGAAATAGTTTTTCAGATTTTAGCAACCTCAATCTCAGAATTAGTAAAAACAAAACTTTTGGAAGCTACGAATAAGAAAGAGTCAGCTGATTTATGACTTGTAGAATCAGGATCGTGAAGATCAGTTGATGTAGCTCCTGGAGTATTCGGATCACGTGAGTAAACTGCTTGCAGATCTGTGATACTAGGCTGTACTGGTGAATAATCACATTCATCATTATTTTTCACTTCTGAAATTTCCTGTATAACTTTTTTTGCAGAATTCTTATTATTAACTAACGAAATATCTTACAAACATACTTTATTTAATCAATATACCTTTTCCAAGCATTAAAACAAATTTTAACTCCATCATGCAATTTTCTTTATCATGCTATAATTTGACCAATTTTGATATTGCCTTTGGAGTATAATATCTTTCAAAACAACAACAGTGTACCAACTTGTACCATACTTTTCTTATATAGAAAATCATATTGAAACGCTTATAAATTAATTGCATATCGTTACATTTTAGCAGCTAATGAAACAGGAATGTTCTTAGAAGGTGAGAAATTGTAAATTTAAGGTTTACTGTCTTTAAATAATGTTAATATATTATCATACATCAAATATTGAAAATAATTCCTCACATTAAATTTAATAACCAATGTCTTTTTATAAACTTCAAAGCATAACTTCAAAAATCTGGATAAAATTTCAATTGGCTTCTTAGTGTTATGTGTCAATGCATGCAAAAGAATAGTAGAGATACAGTAAGAAGAAGAATTAGAATTTAGAACTAAATGTAATTGTGTTTTAAAGTAATTAAGAAACTTGTCATTTTTTTATATTTTAATATACTTATTTATATTTAGAATACCAGTTAAACATTACATTCTTCTAAAGCAAATTATTTAAAGGATGTGCAATTTTAGGTAAGTTAGGCAAAAATTTATCATAATATGTAATAGGCCTAGAAAATCTTTAACCTGAGGTTACTGACCTTGAAACATTTAATACAGCTTCATTTGTATCTTACATTTTATTAAGATTAGATTTATAACATTTATAAGCACAATAAATAATCTTATGTGTCATAAGGAACAATTTTTCATTATTTATCCTAATGTTATATTCCTTTTATGTCTCTAATACTTCCTTTAATCTTTGGAAATGAATTTCACATGTCTGACCAATAATCCCAAAGTCATCTATAACGAATAAGAAATAACATGCGTTAAGCATAGATTATGAAGCACTTTCCAACGTTTCATGAAATCTCTAATCAATCTCGTATTTAAGAAAATAAGGCTACTGTATATAATCAAATATGTAATCCAATACTTTTGAACAACCCTGTATTTGTTCTGTCGGTTAATATAGGTACTATATAATGGGAAAACTTAGTTTAGCAAAAAATCCTAGCAGGTTAAAATTTCTCTTACAGCAATTAATGTTAATATATGAAAACATACTAGAATACTTTTGTTGAGCCCTGTAGCTTACCTTGTACCTTTATTACACGCTAGTATTTAGCTAAAATTTCATTCAAATGAAAATAATCACATTCACAGAAGTTATCATTCATAGACATCTGTGTATCCAACTCTTTGCGTAGCCCTGAATATCATTTATCTATATTCTAAAAAAAATTTCTTTGTAAACTGACTGTATATCGGCATGAAAATGCATAATTTATTTTAAAACCAAAGATTAAGTAATTTACGCTCATATTTATGCTCAGTAGCTTTTGAGAGTTCTCATTTGTAGCCCTGTATATCAAATATAGCCATTATAGCACCGTATATTATGCACAGATTTAATGAAACTGAAACGCGTATATCATAATTAAATGCATTTCATCCATCCATCAGCCATTATCGGATACGTATACAGTACTTCGGAAAGAATATACTATTTGGAATATTTTGTTTGGGTCTATAAATGCTTTGTTCTTCATATTATGCATAATTGTATGTTATAATTTATATTAAGCCTCAGTGACATACATCAATTTTATTTTATATGAAATAGTTTAATAACAATAAAAAAAGTCGCACACAATGCCGACCCCTTTACCATTATGTAATGGAATTCTTTTGTGTGACTATGTAAATGAATAATAGCTAATTTTTCACTGTATATTTTACAGAATGCATATTTCAGTACACCTTGGAATTGCAGTTTTAATATATTTGACAGAGTGTAACATTTAAAAAATTCATTTGAAATGATTTTTTTCCCAAAGGCTGTAATGTAACGGTAAACTTTTGACTGTTCCTGTAAATAAACTAATCATGTTAAAAACTTCAGTTAAAATAGGATTCGTGCAAGGGTAAACGTCAATAACATCTTAAAATTTCATGTCAGTCCGAGTATAATTACGAGAGCTAGAGCGCAGACAGACGGACAGACAAAACGAATGCATAAACACCTTTCAACTTTGTTGGAAAAAGCTAAAAATAGTAACTCCCACAATACCATTTAAAGTATGTTCAATGTTTCTTTGCCATATAGCAAGAAAACTAGTGAAACCTATGGGTAATTCAAGGAACTCGACTAGTCCTTTTAGTGTATTAATGGTCATAAGTTCTTCGGACATTTCATCTACAAGTAATATAGGATATGGTACATATGTTTTATAACCATTGTAATCCTTAATTGTTTTCTGAACGGAATGCATAAGTGACAGTCTTAGCTTGGCAAAAAATGTGTATAGCATCTTTTACAAGATAAATGTCTACTTTTGATCCTTGAAGTAAAGAAATCAGAGAAAATCACGCAACAAAGCTTAAAATTCAAGAGAAGAAATTACAATTTAATTTACAGAGAGAGATTTTAAATAATTTTGAAAAATATCAAAATTATATACTTAATTCCTGCCAAATAATAATGGGAAATTATCATTATTTATCAGATACAGTTTTAGATTATTTGTTTTATTTTCATTAGTAACAAGTACTTCAACATAACCAACAAACTTTAAAAATTTCATCAGTTGCAGATATTGACTGAACAACTGGAATAAGAATTTTATAATTGGAAAAAAATTCTTCGAAAATATTTTTAAAGGAAGTGCAGAAATTCCAGATCCCGTATTTAATTACCCAGAATTTCTATTCTTGCCTTGTTTTCAAGACATCCAATTTAGTAAGATTTTATCCTTTATCATATTGTACAGTTAACATTTACTATATTTAAAATATTATCTTATTTATGAAAATTTCTCCTTCTACATACTTTGCATAAGTGACCTTTTGTTTTACAGAAATTGTAGTCTTTATAAATCTAGATACATTTTCGAAATGTAATGAATTCCAATATCTATAACACTTAAATTTACCTTTATTCACGTGAGAATTTGTAGCATTTGCATGATTGTTGATAATCTGTTTTTGAAAACAATTTTAAATTTTTTGGCTTTTCTTTACATTTTTAGTACTTAAAATTTTATCTGCATCGAAATTTTTGTACTTAATTTGAGAAATTTCAATATCTACAGTTTACAATGCTAAAACTTTCTCATCATCTTTTTCGACACTTAAGACACCAACTTGAGTTATCAATTTAGTCTCAATACTTATATTTTTCAGACCGCGCACAATCTGCTCAAGCAAGTTTTTTTAAAGCATCATCTATTTTCAAATATGTATTTTAAAATCTATTGCGGGAAACCCTATTGTGAAAATAAAATGATATGCACCTAAACACTATAAATAATTAAGAGTTTATTCCAAACATATAAATAAAAGAAGACATAAAGTTCGTGTAAAGACAAATAAAATAATATAAAAAGAAGGATAAAATATAAATTTAATGAGCATATATTTGGAATACGCAATTAAAGTACTGAAATATATCAGAAGAATGGTGTAAATAGAGCGATATCATGGCATGAGGCTAATATAAAAGTATCGCTTTTACTAAATTTGCAAATTTTATTTGAAAAAAAAATTGAAAATTTTAACATAAAAATACTTTTTAGAGTTGTTAGTCGGCAAAAGTGGTTTTTACTTATATTTCACACCTCGAGAAATCCGGGTTCAATAACCTATTGTTGGATAATATAAAAATATTTGGAATATATTTGCAATGAAAATATTTTTTAAATACATGATTTTATGTAAAAATAAAAGTTAACAATTTGTACAGGAATATTAATTTGCTATGCTTAAAACAATTGCTGTTACTTTGTAGGTTGTTCTTGATAACCTATTATACATATTAAATCCCACAAATAAATGTTTAAATACAAGTACAATGCGGAACAAATAATTGAATACTCAAAAGAAAATAAATTTACCAATTTTTCTAATTGATAATAATCAAGCATACTAAAATGCTTACCATCGGAATAACACAGATGGTGTAATAATAAATATCTTTGTATTTAAAAATAAATAGCGTAGCAAATATATGTCACTTTCTTATAATTCTTTTAAACTGGTAATAAAATATACTATTTATTTTCTTATTGACATTAAATAAAGCGAAGTTTTAAATATTTATCACTTATATGTAAGAATATAAGCAAATAAATATATTAACAAACACTTTTAACAGGATTTTTTGTAAAGGTAAATTACTTATAAATATTAAATATCCAGCAACATAAAGACACAAAAGGAATTTAGTAGTTTAAATTGAAAAAAATATGCAATGTTCAAAATAGTTTAGTACGGAAAATATCTATTGAATTAATTAAATAAATGATAGTAATATTTTATAAGTTATAAACTAATTGTTTACAAGATAAATCTTATATTTTAAACGAGAAAAATATCTATAAATTCACCAAATTAATATTATAAGGCATCTTGTAAAAACAATTAGTTTGAATTAACTTTCAATAGTTTGAAAATGTAATTTGAAATAGCTGTCAAAACATGTTAGAAAATATTGAATATCTACTATTATTACATCAATATTTGATAAAAATATCCATAATAATTTAAATATGTATTTCTAAAATTCATTGTCAGAGAATAAAATTCCAATAATTATCATTTAATATTTTCAGATTCATGTTAAATATATTGAATACTGTAGTTGATAACGAAACGATAAGAGAGATAATGAGTATAAACTTTTCTACCAAGAATAAAACCAACCTCAAAACCTACTGTAAAGTGAAAAATATTTTTTTACATACTAGTAACACAATATTTTGCGCTAGTTTTATTTATTTATTTATTTATTTTTTTTTTTTACTTTTGAGTTTTAACAAAAAAAAAAAACTTATTTGAAAAATAGAGCGCCGGCGAATACTTCTTCGATAACCTCAAAGACAGTTCAAGGTCAGGAACTAAAAGTACTCTATATTGTAGTCTGATGATGAGTCTTATTACCATGCATTTTATTTCAATGATCGGCGTGGGGAATATTCTGTTGTGCTTATCCAGCAAGACCCTTTACAATATCAAAACCAATGAAAAAATACAGTTTGCATTTCGGCAATTTGAGATAATGCACTCGGACAATATTACTCATAAATTTCTAAATAAGATTTTAATAAAGGCTTGATAAAATATATTTATTATTACACATTTTTTTGTACTTTTTTGCATAGTATGTTCTTTGTTTAATTGTTTAACCATGTCATCGATGTTACAATCTGCTATCAATTTTAAGAAAATGAATTATGTTAAACTAAAATTATCAATGCTAATTACTTTTTCATTAAGCTCCTTTAAATTGCATTATAGCACTTCTCTTGTGTAATGTGTAAATATATTGCTCTAAAAATAACCAAAATATATCATTTCCGTACAACATTTTTGTTTTGATATTTTTTTTTAATTCGTAAATTAATACTCTGAATCCAAATAAAATAATTCATTTTGTTTGCTTAATATATTTAAAGATAGATAACTAAGTTTATTACATTTCTTTCTTATCATGCGTCTTAAATTATCGGAATAAATATAACACATTTTAAGGAAAGAAGTAAAATAACTCTTCGATGAAATAACTGTTCGACTGTCCCGAAAGAAAATGTTATTTACGACATTTTGCAATTTATTGCTTAGTTACATGCCAAAATACATTCCATCGGAATTACCTTCTTGGAAGATATTATCTTTTTTTCTGAGATTTTTTTTAACACACTGTGGTTATAAATATTAAAGATTTTCATATTCTCTGTCTATATGTAGCGAGTTTTGCATTTTTTAGACCCAAAATAATGAAAATGAGTATTTTTTTCTTGATTCTTAGCAACTCCGTTATCTCTGACAAAAAAATTAAAAGAATAAATATATATTTAAAAAATACACAGATCTAAAAAATATGAGTTTTATCTAAAGCATTTTAGAGAGTCGAGAAATTATTGAAGAGAAGAGACGATTTTTTCTTTTATACTCATAATTATTCAGACAACCTATCACTAAATTCCATATTCAGATTTGTTTAGCAACTTCTCCTGAATTTTATAATATTTAAATAGGTTTATAGGAAATGATTTTTATATTTATTTAAAAGATTGTTCATCAGTAGTTAGTGACGTAATTTCTATCACAAAGTGTTTCATTTAATTGTCGAAAGTCTTTCAAAACAATAAATTGTAGGTGCCATTTTGTATGCATTTTTAACGGTATGTATTACAATTATATACAGTTGTTCAAAGCGTATATATCTCCTAAGCTAACAAGTCTGAAATGTCCAATTTTATAGAAAGTGAAACTGTGTCGATTTATTTTTGGATTAGTTGGGAAGATGATATTTGGTTAATATAAGGATTTGTACACACTATGGACAGTGCTCCCAATATGGACACC
This sequence comes from Maratus speculifer, assembly GCA_964019185.1. Taxonomy (NCBI): domain Eukaryota; kingdom Metazoa; phylum Arthropoda; class Arachnida; order Araneae; family Salticidae; genus Maratus; species Maratus speculifer. The sequence continues at coordinate 182,369,343 of OZ025298.1, read as the reverse complement.
CCTAATATCTTTAAATATAACAATTTTGATCGAGAGATAGAGCTATATTTCCGTGAGCAAAAGCAGTTTAAAAGATAATTAAGCCAGGAAAGTGCATAAAAGGAAACTTGTTGTTTCGTGGTGAGCTGATCGTAATTAAAAGTAAGATTAAATTCTTATTAGGTAAGGTAAAATTACTTTAAATATTGAAAAGTGGAGTGTTTTAGAAAGCTGACAAAACATATTTTCCGTTGCCTTTGCATATATTGCTTAAAAATGTTTTCTTTATTTGTTACAAGATTTAGTAAAACTACGCCCGATTCCCAATACGGACACCTTATGTCCACATTGGAAGTATCGCAAGTGAATCTTCAGATTCACAATAAAATTCTGCAGACAGTTGCAATAAAGCTAATCAAAAACAACTATGTGCTTTGCATAGATCTTCGAAGAGTCACAACCAAAAATGTTCCCCTTCCCCTTATAAAGTATAATCTGAAGATAGTTACTGTGCCCCCCTCCCAGCAATACTTTAAGATATATTGTTTTTTATTCCCTCTCCTCTAATGGAAGATTGGCTCTTTCATACACCCTGTGTAGTAGGTCAATTACGAGCCATCTTTTGCTAACTGAACATGCATGTCAAAAATAGAGACAAGTGGTTTCTTATATGGACACTTGTAAACATTTTTTATTTTTATCATTTTAATTTAAACCAGAATAATTACAAGCTCAATAATTTTAATACAGATAGTAAACTGTACAGGGATAATGCTCATATATTTTTGGAGTTCTATGACGTGTACATGACGTAAAATAAATTTTCCTAAGGGTGTCCAGATTGGGCATAGGTACCTTGTACGTTTTTAATTTTTTTTATTGTAAAGTACTAACTGTTCATATTTAGTTCAGTGGTGTGAGTACTTTAATAATCTGCAAGTGTTGAGAACATTTTTGTCTTTTACCGTAATAATCACTACTTCAAACTGATCGTTAACTTTCACATTAAATAATAATCATTTAACAGCTCATAGATATCATATTTTCACTATGAAATATTAAAATTAATCGATTTGACCAAAATCTGCGATGTACTGGAGTGCCCGAGTAAGATAGTGTACATTGTTAAAAAGTTTCAGCAAAATGTCCAATTATTCAATCGTTTTTCAAAATAGCTGTTATTTGATCACATTATGAAGTGTATCTGACCATACATTGTTAAAAATTTGCAGAATACTGTGAAGGGTCATTTAACTGTTTTTGTCCAAAACGGTTACACAGCTCAAATTTAATGCTATTATCAACATATAATTTCCCATTTTATAGCCAGAATGTAGTTAAATTACGGTTATGTAAACTTTTTTTTTCAAAAACCGATCAAATGACTCGGCACTTTGTTGCATGTCCAGTCATTTGACGTTTTTTGAAAATCCGGTTACATAACCGTAATTTACCCATATTCAGAAAATAAAAGGAGCAAAAATATCATTAGAATATTATTAAATTACAGTTGTGTAACGTTTCCGATAAAAACGATTGACTGACTGGTGAGAATACTTCAAATTTCTAAAAGGGCAGTGTAATAATGATCACGTTATTGTCAATATAAAGTTAAGTTGCGGTTATGTAAGTGCTTTTGATAAACCAGCCGCATAACTAGACAAGTGCAAATTTTTAGTAGCTCATTTCCTTCGTTTAATATGTGCACCTACGAGCCAGGACGAGCCATGTTTTTCTAATTTTAAGTATATTTTACGTCTGATGCTCAATCTAATTCCGCAAAACAAAACACTAAAGCGATTTTTTCTTCTTCAACTACCCTGTTCTTTTTCTTTGTGGTAAGAGTTGTTTTTATCAAAAACTTTCAAATACAAAGGTTTTAGATAATATAAAGACCATTTATAATAAATGGAATTGTATTTAATATCTTGAGAACTAACGAAGTTATGAACTTTTTCTCCCAAAACCCTCTTTTTTATTGCCCCTTAAGCCCATCCTATTTTTTAAAACTAATCTAAACTTAAAAATGATTCCATATCTAAGAATAAGACGTAAGAATTTGCGATAGTTTTTCGGTTTTCACAAAAAACCACCTTATCCCCCCCCTCCTGGTCCGATTTTGCCCATTAAAAACTTGACCGAGATTTTAAGCCCATTGATTTTATGTATCAGTTTGGAAGAGATTTGATTAGAATTATACAAGTTATCGTGTCCATACACACACACACACACACACACATATATATATGTATAGATAGATAGATAGAAAAATATGTAAAGATAGATAGATATAGATTGGCCGATAGGTAGATAGTTATAGAGAGTTTTTTACTGATGGTGGTTTTCGTCATGATCGATGTAGATCTGCAAAAATATTTCAGAAATTCCAATATATAAATGACCGCGTAGTATTTCATATGAAATATACCTAAAAATGCTACTTTAAAACCATACAATATGGTTCTTTGTTTCTTGTTAATTGTTTACAACTGAATTTTGAAGTTGAAAAATCATGTATAATATTTTTTAAATAATGGAAATGTTAGTGGAACCATGCCAAAGTGGTCCAAAGTTGACAGTATATATTATTCTTACATATTACATGCATCATATTTAAATATATAATCTAAAGTATATAAATCTTTACAAATGGCATACAATATATAAAACAACTGCCATTTTCAACAAATGAATGTAATATTGACTAGAGAGATAATTAGTATGATCGTAATGCACAACGTAGCTGAAAATAAAACAGTGTTTCCGTTTAATGATTGATCTGATAGCACTGAACGTATTGAACATCTGGTGGCACATACTTTGGTATGAAATTTACATAAAGAATAAATGTAATAAGCAAATCTGTCACTTAAACATATTAAAAAGTATGAAATAGTGAGTAAATAAATAAGCTATTGTACATCATATATTCTTCTATTTACTATTATTGTATAGTATTGAAAATATTAAATGAAAGCAAAATCTAGAAAACTTGTTCTTTAAAATTGCTTTGAAAATTTTGAACGATTCTTTTGTAGAACTTAATGAAAAGCCTTTTAAATCTTAAATGAACTGAAAATGGCTTACAAATATTTTTTTTATACAAAACTATATATTAAAAAAAATAATTTTGAGATTTATTTTTTCTACTAGTTATATATTAAATTATATTCCTTTATTTAATTTTCTTCACAATTAATTTATTTCGGAAAAAATGTGTGTTTTTTGTATAATAATGTATTGAAATTGTATGAAAGTGTAGAATATAATTGGACTTATTCATGAAAGGTAGGTTATTTTATTTTAATATATTTTTTAATTATTATTTTAATTACGATTATTTTTTCAATGTCATCCGTTTATTTTTACAAAATAAATTTAAAAATAAAACGTTAATTTCAACATTCTGCGCATAGCCATCATAGCTTGGAGGTAAAGCACATCGCTAGTAAATAGAAGGTTCTTAGTTCGATCCTTGATACTGGAAGTTGAAATTTTCATACTAAGATGGATTTATATATATATATATATATGCTGCTCAAACCAATTAAAGGATATTTGAAGTTTTATATAAAATAAAGATATAAACGAATTTTTTTTTGCCGAAAATAGAAGAAGAGAATCACAAATGCAAATTTTTCTGATTTTCGAATTGTGGAGTATGCAAATTTTGAGTCCGACGTCAAAAACGTCGCTTCAGCGGCAGCGAATGAAATTTGACTTTCAACTGAATAAAAGCGAATGAAGACAAGGATGATCGGCATTCAGTGATTGCTTTGTTTCGATGAGTACGATGTCTCAGCGAAGTCATTTGAGAGATTCAGAAGCTTGGAGAATTGTTGGTAGATTAGAAGGGGGCCAAACTCAAGCCGAAGTAGCGCAAGCCATTGGAGTGTCACAAAGTGTCATTTCCAGGATCTGGAACCGTTTTTTGGAGAGTGGATGTGCAGGCCGAAGACCAGGGCAAGGTCGTATACGGGCAACAACGCCCAATGAAGATCGGTATTTAGCGTTAACTGCTCGGAGACACCGAAACATGAACGCTACTCTTCTCCAACAACACCTTTGCTCGGCTACAGGCACCACGATTTCAACTCAGACTGTCCGAAACGGCGCCATACTGTAGGTCTGTATGCTCGCCGACCTATGGTATGTGTTAGAGTAACATCAAGGCATCGTCGCGACCGCAGGGAGTGGGCAACCGAGCATGTCAACTGGAGGAGAAATGAATGGAGCAATATTCTGTTTTCTGACGAGTCCCGTTTTTCTGTGCATCCGGATAATAGGCGTATTTTCATCTGGAGGGGCCGTGACAGTAGGAATAATCCTGCGTTCGTGCACGAAAGTGTCAGATTTGGCGGTGGAGGAGTGTTGGTGTATGGAGGCATCTCCATTGACGGGCGTATTGACCTCTACATTATTCGAGATGGAGCTCTGATTGGTCGCCGATAAAGGGATGAGATCCTCAGACCTATTGTAGTCCATTACGCTGCAGCAAGCGGAGATAACTTCATTTTAATGGACGATAACTGCAGGCCACATCGTGCAAACCTGGTGGAGGATTTCCTTTTCGAGGAAGGAATCGTTCGAATGGAATGGCCAGCGTGTTCTCCAGACATGAATCCAATCGAGCACGTTTAGGACGCTCTAGGAAGACGAGTTTCTGGCCGCCAACAACCCCCACAAACTCTCCAAGAACTGGAAAGAACTCTTCTGGAAGTGTGGGGCAGAATACCCCAACTCGTCATTAATAGCCTCATTGAGTCCATGCCTCAAAGGTTCAACGTTGCTGGCCGCCCGTGGAAACCATACCCCCTACTGAAAATGATTTTCTATCAAGAAAACACCTTTTCTTATTCTTTTTTTTTCATATGCACAAATTGTGTTTTTTTCCTTTTGTACACAAATTAGCAATAAAATGCATTTTTTCTGCCAAACATGTGTAATTTATTCTCATATAACCTACTGTGTCTGTCGACCATGTATCAATCAGCTAAAAAGTTTCCCAGATACAAAATCCACCTAAAACTTCAATATCCTTTAATTGTTTTGAGCAGTGTATATATATATATATATATGTATATATATCATTAACATTCATAAAATTTTTTAATTTCATGTTCTTTCTATTTTAAAAGGTATTGCGATTTTATTAAAGATTCAGCATTTTAAATTCGTTTAAACACTTTGCTTATTTTTGAAATTTAAAATTTTATTTATATTTGCTCTATTTTTTTATTTTGGATTTAAAAAAAAATCGAATTTTCATATTCATTTAAACTATTGAATATGTTTAATTTGATCAAAATAAATAACTACCTTTTATAATTCCTTTAAAGTTAAATTTATTGGTGCTGTCAACTATGTAAGAATTTAATAATTTTAAATAAACAGTTTCGCTTTATTAATTAAAGGATAAGTTTTTTTTTTTTTGAAAAACATATTAAACGAAACCCTCCGTGCGATCTGTGATCACATTTACCCACTTTGTTTTATTTTACAGTAGAAAGAATAAAAAAAAGATATGTTTAGCTTAATGCATAAATAAAAGGAGAGAAATGGAAATTTGATTTCTCAAAGGGCCATTTGTTGACACTTTTGGTTTAAATGTACGCAGTTTCCAAAACTCATTTTTTAGCACAATTTCCATGCCAAATAATGTATCTCCTTTTATTAGGATGAAAATGGGGCAATGATTTATATGTAACGAAATTTAGTAACTATTCTGAATTACACTACAAGCTTGTTAAATGAACCAAACAACTGCAAAAACAATTGTTTCGTGGACGCTAATCCTGAAGATCTGTGGTTCTATTTAAATTCTTTTCAGCTCAAAAACGTTAGATTAATAAATGTTTTTTCTCATTAAAATTACACATTTTTCATTTAATAAAAAGCTTCGAATTTAAGTCTCCATTTTATCAGATATTGTACTAGAAATTACAACCAAATTGCATTTATTTATTTAATTCTGTTGTTTGAAGGTATAGAAGTTTACAAAGAAGCATTTAAAAAATAAATGCAATGCTGTTAAATCATGCAGAAATCTTAGAGAAAATTTTTACACAATATCTTCGTGAATTAGCTTTATATTTTATTCAGTGACGTTCAAACAAACAAAAGAAATATATTTTCTGTCATGCTTAGAAAAGTAAAAAAAATCTTTCTGAAGTGATATTTACTGAAACAAAAAAGAAGATAATTGTCTGGAACGGTATAAAACTTTTACAATATAAAACAAGTACTTCAACGAACAAATTGAACGCATCTGCTTTTGACAAAAATCTTTAGCATAAAGATATTTTACGAACTTACTAAGTGTTTTCTAATGAAATAAGTTACTTTAAGTAAGTAATTTGTATTACTCTGAATGACTGAGCATTTGAAGTCTGCTTTGTGTGAATTTTCACTACAACAAAAGACTAATGGTACAGTTTAAACAGCTGTGCTAAATACAAATACTGGAATTGAAATTGTCTAATTAGCGGAATGTAAGTTTAGATAAATATTTATACTTTAATTCTCATTCAACACATTTGGATAAGATATAACAATAAAAGAAACTATTAAAACAAATACGAAGGAAACATTGCATTTCTATATGTGCCAATAGAAGTACATTATGTATATTATGTATATATATTTTTTTATATAAAACATTCATTATTTGCAGAATTAAACTCAAACAGAAATATTTATTTACAATAAAATATTTTGTTATTTTAATTTATGTATTTCTGTTGCAACATTTGAAATCAGAATGGGGTTGGATAACTTTCCTTCCTCACACAACCCTACTCTCTTCCATGGTCACAAATCGACAAAAGCGTAAGAATTGTGTCACTTTTCCCACGGTTGAGCGATCTGTAGTTACGATAAAATATAATCTGAAAGACTTGAAACATGTTTTAATACAATGCCTGTTGTGGATATTTGGGCAATGTAAAGGCGATATTGTTCAAATAGTCCAAGAGCCGACCGCACTAAACCCTGAGCCTTCGAGAACAAGAAAAATTCCTTTATTTTATGGAAGAGTAGTATTAGGGAAACCTAATCATCCATGTCTTCCGGAGACGAAATGGTGCATAAGCCAAAAATTGATACCACTAGTGGTTCATTCGAAGACTTAGAATTATGTTTTCCTGCACCCGACCTTCCATGTTTTCATACTTTTAATTGCACAGCAAACACAATGTTAAGCGTACGAGTGAACCACATGTGGTATCAATTTTTGGCTTATGCACCATTTCACTTCCGGCAGATATGGATGATTAGATTCTCCTAATAACTCTCTTCCATAAAATAATATTTTCTTGTGCCCTATAACTTAGGGTTTTGTGCGGCCGGCTCTCGGACTAGAAGAAAGTTAGAAAAAATATTCACACATTTTTCTATGATTTAATGAAAAAGAAAATTTGAATTTTAAACAATTCTTTTTTGAACTAGAAATGAAATAAAATTGAGTAATGTGCAATTGAGTAATAAGCAATATTCTCTAATCCACCCGTTTCTATAATATATTGAAATGGATTAGAACGAAAATTTTCTTCATAAATTTATTTATATAAATTCACATAATATTATGTTTTTTTTTTTTTTAATATTTCTGAATAAAAATTCTGGAATATATGTTTTCAATCAAAATTGAGTAGCATTTCAAGAGGTGAAAACTGATAAAATTTTATTGAAAAAGGATTGCAGTAACAACGAGAGTACCGATAACATTAAGAAATTTGTTTCGGAGCTAAGAGTAAGTTAAATTTTGTAAAACTTCGGTGTGATATTTTAAAATAAACAAAAGTATGTCACATTATGAAAGAATGAGAACAAAATAAAATCAATAAGTAGAAAAATTATGTACGGGACAGTAGAGACCTTTAATGAAATCTTATCTTTCTATCTATTATACAGCTTGTAACTTATTTTGAAATTTAGATAGTTAAACCATGTGAATATATTAACAATTAAGATTACTGCTTCTACTGAATATAGATGCATTAAAAAATTAATATGACATTTTGATGGTTGCATGCGCAGTTTTATACAAATGGGTAATAGTGACTTTTTACTGGTGAACAATACTTCTTCGGAAATAATAAATGTAAAACTAATTAAAACTTCCTATACAAAAACTGAATTTACTACAGAATGTAAATTTTTATTTTGTATAAGAAATTTTCTAAAAATTCTTTGTCATGATATTTAATTTTTTTCTATAAAATCAGTGAATTAAGTTAGTTGCAAGAACAGAAGTGACAATTTTAATATTTAAAATATTATTGAAATAAAATTTAAAGCATCGATTAATATCTAATTGAAAAACATAAAATACAAAATGACTTTAGTTTTAACGACATTCACTTTTTTTAAGATAACTAAAAGTAAAAGTCTGTTCGCTATTACTTAAAATTATCCCTTGAAACTATATCTCGAAAATGATTGCGTTTGAAATTGAAAGACCGCGGGAGTCTGTTTCGTTACTTACTATATTTACCATGTATGCTTTTCAAGTTTTTAAAGAATTGTTCATTTTATATCGCTAAATTTTAATACATTTTTAAGCAATTTTTACTAAGCAGATTTTTATTTTTAGTAAAGAGACTTTTACTGTTTGTTTTTAGTTATAATTTACAGCTATTTTCTGGAAAGTTCTTTTCAGAGTTCTTGAAAGGCGTTACAAAATTCATTTTTTTCTACAAATTTTACAAATTTTAAATTTGATTATAACAGCAAGGAACACAAATCACCCAATTGTTGGAGAATCGCTTTTAAACATTCTAAGTAAATTTTAAAATCCATTTCATAAAAAAAAAAATCCATGTCGGCTTGGCCCATAGGCGGAAGTAGATTTCCGAAGAGTGCTCATTTCAACAAAAAATAAAATAAAATAAAATAAAATAAAATATGATTAGAGATAAACCCTGTTTAACATTTTTTTGGCAGCTTTTGAAAAAAAAATAATTTAATTTTTCGGTAAGAACTGGTTTTATCAGAATCATCATAATCGAAATTCGGCTCAAATGCCCATTTTGACAGCATATTTTGAAATGTATTCTGATTTATTAAAAAACTGACCAATGCGGCACATTACACATCTCTAATTAAGACACCTGTTAATTGGATGCATTTGAGAGCAAAATTGAAATTAAAAATGAGTCATAAAATAAGCAATTTTTTATTTGAATACATCCTCAATTCTACATTCATGATTGCTTCGATAAATTTTGTTCGAAATACCCAATTTAACAGCTTTTTCTGAAATAGCCTTTATCAGCAATCGGACCAATACGGCACATTATACAGTTCCTATATAAGAGACTCTGTCAATCGGATGTGTTTGAGATCAAAAATAAATTTAAAAATGAGTCAGAATATAAGTAATATTTTATTTGATTTTTTTTCTTCAACTCCTATTTTTACTAGAAGAATTGAACCTGTAAAAAACTTGTAAGTATAAAAGTTACAGATAATATTGAGAAGTTGCAAAAAAAAAAAAATAATAATAATCGGATTAACAAAGTTAAAGAAGTTGACGTTTAAGAATTGACGATGTTGTGGATTTTCTTCTTTTTTCTCCTCCCATTTTTGTTTTCGTTTTTATTATTATTATTTTTTATCGATAAGAGTTTACCCTATGAAAAACTTGTAATAAAAGTTTTAGGTAATTTTGTTAACATTTATAAAAAATTTAGCTGGATTTGATATCTTGAGAATTGACGAAGTTATGAATTTGTTTCTCCCAAAAACCCTATTTTTTCACCCCTTTAACCCATTTTTAATTTTATCAAAACTTTGTCCTGCATAAACTTTTGGACCATATTTTAAAGATAATATAAACTTCAAACTGATTTGATATTTATTTTAATTAAAAAGTAATGGTTTTTTCTTGTTTTTTTTTCCACAAAAACTCTTCCTACTTCCACCCCTTTGGTTCCATTTTGCCTGTTTATGAAGTTGACCGAGATTTTGTACCCCTTGATTTTATCTAGCAGCTTGGAGAAGATTTGAGTAGATTTATAGAAGTTATATAGTCCATAAAAAGTGATATATGTAGATAGATATATAAACGTTTTTACTGATGGTGTATTTGGTGTCTAAGGTTCATAATCGGCATAGATCTTCAAAGAGTTTTCATAAATTCCAACCAACGAGTGACCGCAATATATAGTATTTCTTAAGAAATCTACCTAAAAATTGCTTATTAAAAAATACATATTAATATTACATATTACAATAATTTTTAAATCGCAAATGCCGAATTTACACGAATGTTTAAAAGGTCATTATTATTATTATATTATTATTATTATTATTATTATTATTATTATATTATTATTATTATTATTATTATTATTATTATTATTATTATTATTATTATTATTATTATTATTATTATTATTATTATTATTATTATTATTTATCTTTTATCTTTTGTAGAACCTAAGTAATTCTCTCAATGACTACATCAATAAAAAAGCATGAATATAATATATGAATTGAGAAAATGAAATGTAAGCGAACACTAAAAATTGCATTAAACAGAAATTATGAGAGCACATGCTTTTTCTCTATTGCTGACAGATGATAAAATATTCTGTCTATAGTCTAACAGCCATTATTTTAAAAATCATGCAAAGTGGGGTAATTGTATTTTTTGATTTACTTGATTTTTTTTTGTTGAAGTGGCTTATGTTTAATGAACGATGTGGAATTTTGAATTCCTTAAAAAATAGAGGAAATTTTTTCAGGGATTTAGGAATTACCAAAATTCTTTTGGCATAAACTGTTAGTATAACACAGTTAAATGGTTATTAAAATCTATTTGTTTTCTTGGGCAATATTAATTACACTGTTATGTTGCCACAATATACGATCAAAATGACGTTGTTGACCGTATTCCGCATTTAATATTTTATTGAAGGAATAATACCTCAAACTTTTTCTTATAGAACATGTGAGTGTGTATGATATGAGAGTGTACAACTAGGACGAGCTAAATAATATAGAACTGTTTAGGGATATTTTTGCTGTTAGCAGATATAATCCATTAAACATTCAAAATTTTCAAAATCTGCAACACTTAAACTAGTCTTATTACAAAAAAAAAACATCTCAGTTGAATAAAACAAAATATATCATGCAGTAGTTTACCATACGTACAGAAACATGGTTCAAATTTGTTCCCTGTGAGAAGCTGAAAATGCACACTTCGCTTTCCTCTTTCTATGTTTTAATGATAAAATTGAATATCACTTTCCCTTTCCGCAAGAGAAAAGAGTGTTTCATTTTCTGATACGGGAGAAAAATGAAAAAAATTGACAAATTTACATTTCGCACCCTTTTGTCTTGCCATTCGGGGCGCTCACTTTTCTCCTCACCCCTCTCTTAGTTTCTGGCCTGAATGTGAATAAAAGCCTTTTTTTCTATCATCGGTGTCAAGATACTTATTAGCAACGCTATTGTATTAGATGTTGTATTCCTTAAATAGAAATTTTTTTTCTATTTAAGCTTGCCATTTTTTCTTTTTATCTCTTATTGCTCCAAAAATGAATGGAAATAAACTGATTAATAACTGCATTCGCTTGAGACTGTGATGTAAAATTATACATTTTTATATTATGTTTTTATATTTGTATATCATGTGTAAACTGCTTCAATTGCTTTTTATTGTTTATTTTGTACTATATGTTTAATTTTGAAAAATATTTTTGAACATATATATTCATAAAATTACCCCAGTCAACGCGTAGTACTTTAGTTTTTTCTAAAACAACACTTTTAAAATGCGAACTAATTTTCTTCATTTTCTGTTTTAAAAGAAATCAGTCTTAACAACGCATCATTTGAGAATCTGCCAGACATCTCTTTTTAGACAAAACCAAAGTATTTATTTTGTACTTGTTTAATAAAAGAGACAAAGTAATCTGCTCCACTTTAATTGTTACCTTTTTTCCGCAACAGATATCTTATTGCTCATGTACTTCCATAATTACACTTTAACCTTGTATTCTTCAGAACAATAAAGGTTAATGAGGAAGGAAATTGAGAGAAAAGTTTGATACTTTGTCGAGTAAGAAACCATTTATATTATATCAGATCACGCATGCATTTTAGTTTAGTATGCTTAATATATCTGTTGTATAACTATATCAACATGTCGGAAATTGCACGTCAAAAGTAGCAAATGGGGTGCGTTCATACTGTAACGAAGTTTTAAAAATATCCAGTTCTTATTGTAATAGTACACAGTGCTTCGGATACTGAATAGTACCCGAAATATTTTCAGTGCCTCTGTATATACGGTATGCTTTCTATTGTACAGAAAGTAATTTATAGTAAACTTCAGAAACAAACATCATTTTCATAAAAAAGAAACAGTATAATTTTAATTAAAACGCGGAGCATTCAATGTTTCCCGTATAACTTATGCAATGTAATACATTTGTGTAGTCTTGTAAATTAATAAAAAATATTCTTTGCACGCCAGATTCTACAGAATGTATAGTTTAGAATATATTTCATAAATGCATATAAATGGAGATAGCATATAGATATAGAGCATATAAATGAGAAAAATTGAAAAAATTTAACACAAAATCCTAATTTTTGGTTTTTGTTCATTCCCAGTCAAGCAAAATGAAACATAACATTTAAAATAGTTTTAGAACAAATTTTTGCGTGTAGAATTTATACTTTCATATAATATGAAAAAAAAATGTGGAATTTAAATTACAAAGGAAGAAGTTTATTCCTGTATATCAAATATTAAATTTCATGTTTATTTTTTCTCTTCAAATAACATAGGTATTAAGAAAATATTTAATTATATCTAAGAAAACGTATTGTAATTAATTATAACTTAATCTCTTTGTAACACCTTTCCCCTCCTCCTAATGTTCCATTAATATTGGTTGAGAATTACTTGCTTGTCTGGTAAAAGGCATAAAAAATAAAATATATCTGCGAATTAAACAAATTTGTTACAAAGTTTTTTTTTATTGAAATTGAAATATGTAAACAGATTAAAGGTACTTAAAACAGAATTTCCATTTTAATATCAAACGAACATGTAATTCTCTTAATTATATTTAATCCATAAAAAATATATACATGTAAACTAATTAATTAAAATCTTAAGATTTCTAATATGTTTGCAACATAAATCCTGAGCATTAATTTCTATTTCAAGGGCAATTAATATTAAATAAAATATGTTAAATTTTTATCTCATAAAAAAGAGAGCTGTTTTTTATTCATGTATCTTCGATGCAGACACCTGTATGAAAAAGCAAGCATTAGATATAAAGGATTTGCTTTTGCAAAATACATTTTTTAAATGTTGATAGTACATTTTCATATTTATATTAAATTCCTGACTGCCGCGACTGGTTTTTTTACACATTAAACTGCAGGTTTCACTGCAACATAAGAAATATTTAAAATAATATAATTCTTCAAATAAAACCCCGATTTGGAAAACTAAGTTGGGATTAATACTCTCAAATATTATACACCTATACGTAACAACATGTTTTGTATCAGGTTGGAAAAAACATCTTTTTTTTAATATTTTTGATAAATTACAGGAAAAACAACATTACAATATTACCCTTTGGCTGGGCAGTCAGGGGGTTAACTGTCACATCATTTAGGGCCGCTCAAATATTATAAAGAATTATTTTATTCATTTTCTACCCACCCCTTTTGTAAGAAAAAAGAAACAAATGTTATGCCCTCTCCCTTTGCTCAGGCAAGATTTTATAACATTCAAATTTCAACAGCGTTTGTTCCTAAAAGATTACAGTTAGTGATACATTACATTATTAATATTGTATATTTACATAAATACAAATAGAGAGGTTAACCGAATCGGCTTCATAAATTTATAATTATTGCATTAAACAACTCATATAATCCGAAATAGTTCTTAATATAGTATTATTTATTGCATTGAAATAAAAAAGTTTTAAGAAAGACAACAAGCTCTAATTTTTTAGGCACGTGGGTAAAATTTTTAAGAAGAATCCGAGGAATAATATGTATTTGGCGTTTATATTTTTAGTCTGTCGTCCAAGATTTTTCAATCCATATTTCTGCACTATTTATTATTATGTTTTCAATATAGTGGTGGGCTGGAATGTTCATTTTTTACAGACCTTGTCTACTGCATCTCTTTTTTAACAGGTTGATCAACATCCACAGAACGCTCATCCATATCATGGTCTTCTGCTTTGTGTTGTTAAACTATATTTCTTTCGTTGAATTAAGAATTCTCATGATCTCTCTCTTCCCCTTGTCAGAAATAAAAGCAGACATTTGATATTCCATTTTCCTTACTGCTTATTTAACACTTGAACGACTGCTATATAGAATTATACTTTTGCCGGTATGAATGCAGTTATTCCAAAAAGAAACATCAGAATTTTTATTTAAAAAATTCAAAATTTTTCCACAATTTTACCGTAATGATGCTTTACACTGCTTTGTCTTTAATTAGTGTTGCGTTAAAATATACATGGCTCTGCATATGTAATACCATATGCATAAACTAGATTTTTATCCCAAAATACTTTTTTTAAATGTCTTCTTGATGTTAGTTTGAGGTTTAAAAAAATCTTTCAGGTAATACTATAATATAATAATTTAAATTTCCTCTGAGAAAAAAATGCAATAGAACACACTAATGAATTTCAATGTTAATAAATAAATGTCATTTTTAAAAAACTTGATTGCCATCACCTCCAAGTATATAAGTGGAATTAAACGTAATGCGGAATTCTGCGATTTGATAAGGGCAACATTACAATTCGATATCTGCATATAAAATCTATAACATTCATTTAACGTCAATTTACAATCTGTTCACGTATTTTCGTTCCTTTAGATGTAAAAGTAAATGATCTAACTATATTTTATAAAAATAATAATAAATAAATATATGTATCATTGCTAGGACATTTAATTCCATTGACTTCAAAAAGAACAAATATTCACAGTTTTTTTTTTTACATTAATTAAAAAAAAATTTTATAATGCGTTTAAATATTTATTGTTATATTTATTATTATTTATTGCTTTTATATTGCGTTTAGATAATATGGTGGAGAGTTAGAAAGTTCTTAAAATATATAGCATTTACATGTAACACCGTATTTACTGATTCATGAAAATATTAAATTGGTAAGCTTACGCAATATGTGAAATCACTAATTTAAATATAAAAAGAAAAAAAATTACTTTTTTTTTAAATATATAAATGCCATCTAATACAATTAACTCACTAACTGATATACCAGAATTTAAACGAAAAAAAAACTGTAGACTGTACTGTCATATGTTGATGACGACAATACAACATTTCAGTATATTTAATTTCTTCTATCTTTACAAGAAGAAAACATTGGATTTCCAAATTCCGTTTTTTGACAGATTTACATGTTTTAGGGGTCAGAGATTTCAAAAAACTTGATTTTAAATGAAATGCCTATCTGTGAGTATGTGAGTCACTGTATGTGGAAAAAGTTTATGACCGCTTTATCTCAAGAAATGATGCATGTAATTTGATAAAAAAATATTTTCAGATAGTTCCCGATATAAATTGATGTTTATTAGTTTTTGGTGTAAATCGCTCAACAGATGGCACTGCTATGCTGCATTTTTTTGCGATATACGCAACAGCTGTATATTAGTAGCTAATGAACTGATTTTCATAAAGCTTCAGGTTCAGTTAGGCATTATCATAATTTGATGTTGTTTGCGTTCTAGTGTAAAATATCTCAACAGGTTGCACTGCTATGCTGCATTTGTCACGATTTCCACCTTAGTCTATCTTAAGAAATAATACAGGAATTTTCATCAAACTTTATATTCAATTAATTTTTGATATAAACGGGCTCTGTTTACGTTTTAGCGTCATTGGCCCAACATGTGGCATTGCTATGCTGGATATTTCCCGATTTCTGCAATAGCTCTGTCTCAAAAACGTATTTTTTTAACCAAACTTCAGATTCAGTTATTCTTTGCCATGAATTGGTGTTGTTTGTATTTTAGTGTAAATTGCTCAACACGTGGCCCTCACATGCTGCATTTTTCACGATTTCCATAGTATTCTATATTATAAATTAATGCACGGAGTTTCATTAAACTTCAGATACAGTAAATCTTTGATATGAAATTGTTCTGTTTACATTTTGGTGTAATCGCCCAACAATGGTGCTGCTATGCTGAATTTTCCCCGATTCATGCAATATTGATCTATAGCAAGAACTAATTTACTAATTAGTTCTTGAGATTATATTTCACGAATTAGATCTTTTCATCAAACTTCAGATTCAGGTAATAGCTTCATAAATAATATTGCTGCTTATGTTTTGGTATAAATCGCCAAGAAAGTTTTGGGATTGCCGCATCCGTTAGTTATTACTTAAAGTGCAAATGATTAAATAAAGTTGAGGTAGCATCTTTTCGGCCGAGGATTCACGAGATTTTCTAATTTCCTTTTAGGTAGCTTTCATTACAAAATTTAAAAAGCTACCTATTGCAGCCGTCCGGAGGAAAGCACTTCCAAAAATTTTGGTATATTTTCATTTTGGTATATATATATATATATATATATATATATATATATATATACATATATCTGATTTTTGTCATGCGATAACTAACGTATTTTTTAACCGATTTCAATGAAACTTGGTATGTACATAATACATACAAATATCTCAACAGAGTTCGTTGGCCAGCATCATCCGCCATCTTGTTTCAAAATGGCGGCCATTTAAAAAATTTAAAAAAAATTAAAATTTAAAATTAAATGCGAAAAAATTAAAAGTTGGAAAATATTTTTATTTCATGTGTTAGATTTTAAAACACAAATTCCAGAACACTTTTTATTTTGTCTATATCTTAAAAAACGATTGAGTAATAGCACTTGTTATTTTTCTTATGGCTGACATTTTGAAACGATCTTATTTTTGTCATCCTATAACTAACGAATTTATAAACCGATTTGAATGAAACTTGGCATGTATATAGTACATACAAATATCTCGAGGGAGTTCGTTGGCCAGCATCATCCGCCTTCTTGTTTCAAAATGGCAACCATTTAAATTTAAAAAAATTAAATTTAAAAATAAATACAAAAAAATTAAAAGGTGAAAAATATTTTTATTTTATGTGTTAGATCCTAAAACACAGATTCTAGAAAACTTTTTACTTTGTCTATATCTTAAAAAATGATTGAGTTATAGCACTTTGAATTTTTCTTAAGGTTGACATTATGAAACGATCTGATTTTTGTCACGTGATAACACTCGTATTTATAAATCGATTTGGATGTAATTTGGTGCGTACAAAAAACTTAATAAAGCCTGGACCGAGTATGTTAACCAGTTCCATCCGCCGTCTTGTTTAAAAATGGCGGCCATTTAATTTTTTTTAATTAAAATTTGAAATTAGAAACAAAAATGTGCGAAATTGAAAAAGATTTTTCTTTTATGCCTTTGACCTTGATACAAAGATTCCAAAACACCTTTTCTTTCGTCTGTATCTTAAAAAATGTCCGAGTTATGGTACTTTTAATTTCTAGTGTTACTCACATTTTGAAATTATCTGGATTTCGTCACGTGATAACACGCGTATTAATACACCGATTTGGATGAAACTTGGTGCGTAGATAAGACATACTGATGCCTGAACCGAGTTCGTTGTCCAGTTCCAGCCGCCGCCTTGTCTCAAAATGGCGGAATAATTTTTTTTAATTTAAATTTTAAAATTAGGTGCAAAAAAGTAAGAAATTGAAAAAGATTTTTCTTTCGTGTTTTGAATTTAATACAAAGATTCCAGAGAATTTTTGTTTCATCTATATCTTGAAAATGGCTGAGTTTTAGCACTTTCAATTTCCAGTGAGATTGAAATTTTGAAACGGTCTGAAATTTGTCACGCGTTAATACGCATATTTATAAACTGATTTCGATGTAACTTCGTGTGTTCATGGTACATACCAATGTCTTGACCGAGTTCAAGGGCCAACTTTATCCGCCATCTTGTTTCAAAATGGCGGCCATTTGAATTTGTCTAAAATCTTTTAAATGTATAATGATGTATAAACGAAAAATTAGAAATAGAAAAAAATTCTTTCTAAAGTATTTATCTTAATAATGAATTCCGGAGTATTTTTTGCTTTGTCTTTACCTTGAAAAACGCCTGGGCTATAGCAGTTTGAATTTCTAATGTGGGTGACTTTTTTTTTAAGTCAATTTGCCCGCGACAGCACTGGTATATATTAATCGATTTCAATGTGAGTGTGCATGTTCACATTAATTAAGATTTCGATCAAGCTCATTGGGGTTTTTTTTATCCATCATGCTGCTTTAAAATGGATATCGTGGAATTTGGCGACCCTATAAATCGCTTAAAATAAAACCTGGTTGAATAAAAGATGACTAATTTCTAAAAATTCCTATTGACATTCAGTATTGACAAAAAACTAGTATTCAATCTTACATAATCGTGTTCCACTATTTTGAGCTTTGTACATTTGATTTATATAACTGAATTTAAAATAAATAAATAAGTATATGAAAGCTACCTTTTCCTCCCGGCATTGCCGGAAGGACTTTTTTTAGACATAAAGATTTTTTTTAATCAGCTTCAGAAAATTTTTGCATTATATTTGCTGAATTTCCTTTATATTTATTATTTTTGCATTTAAAAAATGAATAATAAACCTTGTAAAACAGAAAGTAGGGAAGACCGGGGCACGTTGGCCCAGTTTTTTTTAAGTAATTTTTTTAAATACCTAAATTTTGATTATTTTCAGATGTAGTGCTTTTTTATAATACCGAGTACATTTAACTAGTGAGAAAAACGCTTACTTTTAGATAATATGAAATTTTTAGAACTTTATGAATTTAGTTATGGTGTGGGCCATGTCATGTGGCCTATGTCATGTGGGCCAACCTACTCTGTGCACAAGGTAGGTTGGCCCATTGAGTGGGGCACGTTGGCCTCTAATACTCTTTGTTATATTTATTTAGAAGTTAAATAAAATTCATAATCGTAAATATGATGTTTAATGCATGTATATAAAAATATTTGCAAATAAAGTTTACAAATCAGAGGGATCATTGCTGTGAATGCATTAAAAATATAATCCATTAACCTCTTTTCGAACACATTTCACATGAGTCCAACATTTACAACTAACGCACTGGATCCATTCTTCCCCAGGCATACTTTGATTTAACTCTTTCAGACAACATAGGCAGATATTGTCTTCGTCTTCCTCATCGTCACTTTCTTTAATAGATTTCTTCTTCCTTTTTTGACGGTTCAGATCACTGCATCCAAGCTGAGAGGGACAAAAAGTAAACAAAATCTTTTTCACCTATTGCTTTTCTTTGTATTTTTTGGTCTGATTTCTTCTTTTAATATCATTTTTAATTTTGTCACTATTTCTTTCTTTTGTTTCCTTTTGTTGGTGTTCACGAACTAATTTACAGGGGTGTCTGTGAGGTCTGCAGAGAGTCTATTAATTCTATTCGAATTATTTTTCTTACTGGGCTCTGCCTTTTAGGATGGTTTAATGTCCTCAGGTGTTGGAGTTGTTTTGCATGGAGCAGGAGAAGATGTGGTAGGCACATCTATAGAAATAGGCCTACCCATAATTACCTGGGTTTCTTTAGAAGCTTCACCAATTGCTTTGTCACGTGTGCTTGAAGGCTCTGGTCTATCACTGACATACGAAGGCATGAAATCAGAGTGAGTAAAAATATTCCGATTGAAATGGCATATTCCAGTTATATGAAAACTTGATGTTATATTTAGCGTTGCAAAGGTTTGAAAAAACCCGGTTTAAACCCGGGAATAAACCGGGTTTTTAGGAATAAACCTGGAAAAAACCCGGGATTTTTTGGAATAATTCGGTTTTTTGGGAATAAACCTGATCTATTGGAAATAAACCCGGGAATTTGTTTGGAAAAATTGGAAAACCCGACTTTTTGCAACTCTAGTTATATTAACTGGATTTATTGCATTGGGAAGGGCAGTTTTCACAATTCCTGGAACATCGTAAATGGTCATAAAGCGTCTATTAGTTGTCACCCAACCATGACAGGCTGAATTAACATAGTGTTTGAATGGGCCATAAACCGTGCGGTTCAATAGCTATAACTTATGGCTACAATGGGCCGGAAAGACCGGGCCAACGTGCCCCTACGTAAGTGGGCCAACTTGCCCCCTCGCCATGTTTGAAATACTTTTGCTATTCTACACATACCTGAACAATATTTAATATTTATTGTTGCATCAAAGGAATTGATATAAATTAAACTTTTAAAATATTACTCAATTTTGTTCTTGTGAAGTAACTCTTGAGAGCATTAACACTTTCTGTACACTAATAAAATTTTGCTTCGAAATCGATGAAAATGAAAAATCAACGTTGTTCTTTTGTTAAGAGAACTGAAACTCATGGAGGGTTAGGGGAACAGGTTTTCTAACATGTTCCTGGACTTGTGGTGACATCTGGAGATTAGTTTGAAAATTAAAGCAAATTGGCCAACCTACCCCTATGGCCAACGTGGCCCGGTATCCCCTACATCTGCTTTCTGTGAACTTTCAAAACGCAATCGAGTTTCTCTTCAAAAAACACTTTTAAAAATATGAAAGTGCAGACAATTCTCCCAAGCGTGCACAAAAATTCAGTTTTAAACTTTTTCAATTTGTTAAACGGGTGATGATTTCGATAAAACGGGTCGTCTTTTCGACTATTTGCTTTCATTTTGATACCTCGAAAATACAATTAATCAATGAAAAATACATATCTCGGTGGTAAGTTATAATACTGTTTCCTTTCTTCAAAAAAAAAAAAAAAAAAAAAAAAAAAAAAATCCGATTGACTGCAAAATCTGTAAAAATGAAGCTTATTAAACAAAAAATAATATAATATAAAAAAATATTGGATTTACAGAAATTACTTAATTTTAAACTTATAAATTTCTCAATAATACACAAGAAAAATCTAGTTTTATTTTTTGTATTAATGTGTGTGTTGTGCTGTGAGATTTATTTTCCCAATATGGATGCACAGTGTTAGAGCAATTGAACAATAATCCATTTGATTCTTAATCAGATTTATTTTAGTTTGATTTCGCAACAAATAATTTCTGTTACTTTCTCCCGAATGTTGAAATTTTTGAAATAATTTCTTAGTTCTATTATGTCGTCTGGAACCCCAATTTAAAATAATATATATATATATGTATGTGCGCGTATGTTTGTGTGTTTGTGTGTTTATATTTCTTTCTTTCTCTCTCTCTCTCTCTAAATATATATGTATATATATCTTTTTTTATGGGCATGTTAACTTCTATAATTCTGTACATATCTTTTCAAAACTCATGTATAAAATCAAGAACGGAGAATCTCGGTCAGTTTTCTAAATTGGCAAATTTGGTACAAGGGAATGGAAATAATAAGATGTTTTGTAAAAAAGGAAAAAAACGCAACTTCTTAATTATAATAGATATCGAATCAGTTTACGGTTATTATTATTTCTTGAAAAAAACATAATTTATGACAGATTTTTGATAAAATTTTAATGCAAAAATGTTTTTAAAATTGCTCAAGGAGCGAAAAAAATATTTTTAAGAAAAAATAATTCATAAGTACGTTGATTATCAATATATTAAATACATTTTAATTTGTTTTAAATCTTCTTAATATTATCTACAACTTCTAAACTTACAAGTTTTTTGTAAAATCAATTCCTGTTGGAAAAAAAAAAAAAAAAAAAAAACTCAGCTGTTTAAGAAAAAATTTCGCATTAACATGATTCTAATATATTCAGCTTTTATAAAAAAGAAAATTTAAAACTTATCAAAACGTCCAAATAAAACTATTAGTCAGGTATTCTCTCAAATTTTGATTTAGCTTTTTTTTTTTTTTTTTTTTTTGAAATTAGTACTTAAGTTCGAAGTCTATTTCTGTCTGTTGTTCGAGTGGGCAAGGACTTTTATTTCTTACTCATTGGAATAAAAAAAAAACCAGTTTTATATAATTAAAAAAATTAAAAATGATCACCACATGTTTCTCCAGCACCATTGTTTAATCCACTTTGTACACTGTAATCATGATTTTAGTTTGAAAAAAGATGCGGAAATTTAAAGTGATTATAAGACAAATGTGTGATTGACACATTGCTTTAAAGTGAGAAGATATCTACAATAAAATATATCTTAAGTATCTACAACTATTGAAATAAAGAAACACTCTCTATTAACTTTGCTAAAAAGAAAAACTAGTTGGATGTGTCAATCCCAAAACTTTCTTCTATCTCATAAGTACATTTTAATAAAAAAAAAAAAAAAAATGTGGTGACCCCAAAGTTACCCACTATCGAATTTCCTCGAACATTTGACATAGCCTAATGAGATTCTGGTATCCGAAAAGCCTAAAACGCAAAATTTAATTAATATTCAGAGAAAATGAGATTAGTAGTGCCTCATGTTGGTAATTTATACTAAAACCTAATAAGCATCTATTTATGTCGAGACCTAACAGAATCTGAAATTTGATAGAATTTCGTCTATTAGTTCTTGAGATATAGTTATAACAAAAAATTTGCAAAACGTAGCACAGCAACACCATATCTTGGAAAATTTATGCCAAAACGTAAAAAAGCGTCTAATTACGTTATGGTGTAAAAGAATCTGAAGATTGATGAAATTCTGTGCATTAGTTTTTGAGATATAGTTAGTTAAAAAAAAGTGTTAAATATAGCACAGCAGCACCATCAGTTGAAGGATTTATAACAAAACGTAATCATCGTGTAATTATGTTATATGTCATTTTGTAACGAAATCTGAAGTTTGATGAAATTCTGTGCGTTGGTTGTTGAGATATAGCTATCGGAAAAATCGTGCAAAATGCAGCATAGCTGCACCACCTGTTGCAAGGTTAATACCAAAATGTAATCAGCGTCTAATTATGTTATATATTCTAGTGTAACAGAATCTAAAATTTGATAAAGTTCTCTGCATTAGTTCTTGAGATATAGCTATCGCAAAAATCGTGCAAAATGTAGCATAGCAGCGCCACCTATAGGGCAGTTCACACCAAAATCTTATCAGCGGCTATGTATCTCAAGCTATCGCGGAATCTGAAGTTTGGTGAAATTCTGTGCATAAGTTCTTGAGATATAGCTATCATAAAAATCATGAAAAACGTGGCATAGCAGCGCCACCTGCTGGCCAATGTACACCAAAACTTAATCAACGTCTATGTATATCAAGGGGTCACAGAATCTGAAGTTTGGTGAAATTCTGTGCATTAGTTCTTGAGATATAGCAATCTTGAAAATCATGAAAAACGTAGTATAGCAGCGCCACCTGCAGGCCAATCTTCACCAAAAACCAATAGGCACTAATTCATATCAAGGTCTAACTGAATATAAAATTTTATTAAATTTCGAGCATTAGTTCTTGAGATAGAGCGCCCACAAATTTTTTGTCACATACAGACAGACAGACAAACAGACAGACAGACAGACGGACAGACAGACAGACAGACAGACGGACAGACTCACAGACAGACATTTTCTAAAAATAGTCAAAACGTGTTCAGGACCTTCTAAAACGTATAAATCCGTCGAAAACCGGAAGTCGAAAATTTTCATGAATCCAATACTTTCTTCTTGTAAAGATAGAAGAAAGTAAAAATGTAGAAGAAAGTTACGGGTGCAAAATCATTGGAAATAAGAGCTACTTTTAAATTATGAATATAAATTTTGATTATGGGGCCATCTACACATTAAAACGAACACTAGTTTTTTTTTCTTAATTGCAATACCCAGTATTCTGACTACATAAATAAATTCTACACGTTTCAATTAGTGGCTTAAAATAATTTTTTCATTAATTAAGAAAAGTTTTCAAAAAATTAATTATTTTAGAACGAGCATATTTTAGTGGCTGTAACCAAATTGAAGTTCGACAATCGATTGTTGTCCGAGAAAGAATTATTTTTGATCGAGGCATCTTAGACGCCACTCAAGCAGTCAAGGAACATTGTTAGATTAAAAGATAGCTTAAGACGTTTCAAAATATCTAGTCACTTCTATTGTAGACTTTCCATTAAGCAACCATTTTGAATTTTTTAAGCATAATTTAAAAACTATTGGGGATACAAATTTGAAATTTCGGATTTACGTAAAGGAGGATTTAATAAATATAAATCCATCAAAATATTTGTAAGTTGCAATTCATAATTTTTTCGAATATTAATTTCATAATTCATATCATAAAATTATAAAAATTGCTAATTCTACGTAGTATGTTTGGGTACTTTAGTATTATTACTATATGAAAAATCAGTACATTAAGAGTATAATTTTAGGAGATAATAATAAAATTATGAAAATGTAATTTAACATTAAAAGGATTAAATTTTGAATGTTTATAATTTAAAAAGTTATCATTCAAATTATTTGAAAATTTGTGTCTAGGCATTGTTTCAACCAAAGATTTGAAATATCTTATTGAAATTGAAAAAGATCAACTTTAAGTTTGTTTTAATATATGGCCTCTTAAGGAAATTGTATATACCGCATTTAAACGTAGACCTTATTTCCAGTCGTTCGGTAGCAGTAACTTTCTTCCACCACAATTTGTTAAGCAGTTAGCAGGGGAGGGGGGTCATTTCCACACTCAGAATTTCATAAATGAAAAAAAAAAAATCTTTGTAGTTTTTAGAAGGTATTCGTATGAAAAAATTCTAGTATTAGAAAATATGTTTTATTTTATGGTATCAGTTTACAAAATAATAATAATAATAATAATTATGTATTTTTAATGAAGTCATAAAAAACAACCATAAATTAATAATGACAAAAATACAAATTATATGAATAAATGATGAATATTTAACTAGTTAACTAGGATGTTTTCAATGATAAACTAAAATGTTTTCAAGATAAGACAAAGGATTACATTCTGATGGCATAGATTAAATAATATATATTTTTTAAATTATATTATAATGGAACAGTTTTGTAAAATAAGATTTTTAAAATTGTCATCCGCATTTATTTAACCGTGAATAGTAATTAAAACTCTTGTTAAAATACATAAAAATGTATGACTCGCTTTGAGATACTGAAGAAGAAATAAGTTTACAATCAGAAAATTTTTCGGAAGACAATATCTTAAACGAAATGCTTTCTAAAATACATATACTGAGTTAGTTGTTTTTAGATATTTAATAAAATGAATTTATTTGAGATATGATTTGAAATATGGTGCTTACAAACACTTAAAGAAATAAAATATATAAAATTACAAACACTGTTAAAAATCTTGCAGCATTTTGTACAGTCATTTAACCGTTTTCTGAAAAATCAGTAACATAACCGTAATTTAACTCTATTCTGACGATAAAATAGGTAATAATAAGTTCAGAATAAAGTAAAAAGACGGTTGTTTTACTTTTTTTTGTAGAAAACGGTCAAATGACTGGATAAAATGCTGCAGATTTTTAACAGTGAACTATTTAAAAATGCTGAAGAAATGATTTATCCAAGACGTTTACCGTATATTTAAGAAATAATTTTTAACGTAAAGAGAGATTTACGTAAAACAAGATTTTATTCTGAATATATTTTAACACTTTTGCATTGATAATATAAATACTTTATGGAGAGATGCCAGAAATTCGAATTAGATAAATTTTTTTATGGTTCCGTAAATTTGTGAAGTACTTTTGCAATTTCCCAAGTGATCATTTAAAATAGCATTATGTTTCCAAGTAAAACATTTGTTAACAACAATTTCTTATTACAACAATTACTTCACATTTATCTCGAGTACATTTTCAAAGTTTCTCTTTAATAAATGAGGAATCAAGGATTAATGCGAAAATGTTTGTAAGACTGAAAATGGTCCTTAAGGATTGCGTAATTAAATAATAATTTATTAAGTTGTAAAATTCAGTGCTGACAAATTCTGTAACAAGTAAATAAGTAAGTAGAATATATTATAAAATTTTAGTTTAGAAAACTTGTCTGAACTAATGCTTAGGTATAGATCTTTTATATCAGTCATTATTATGCAAAAAGATCTTTAGGGTGTTTTAAAAAATCACAGAATTAAGTAAGGGGAGATTGTAGTGTTGATTTTGTTAAAAGTACTTCCTAGATTAAGTATACTTCTCTGTATATGCACTCTAAATGTACTAATTAACTTTTGATAAAATTGTAATTATACAAAATTATAAATTATAGTTCAAAAATATGTAATCATATGAATATATCAACAGAAATAACATAAGAAACTGTTACGAATTAAAGGGAAATTATATGCTGAGTATTTTTTTAAACATATCGTTATGGCAATGCATACTAATAGTTTCTTCCAGACCATTTGCTAAAATACATTATGCCTGACATATTATAAATAAAAAACACGGCCTCAAATATATATACATATGTATATGTACTACCTCTGACAATAAAGTTCAATGAATGAATTCAGAAAGGCCGATCTGGCAACACTGGGGAAATGAAACATTGCACCTGCATAGAGGCAAGTGTTGACCATCTTCCCCCACCGTTGTACAGTTGAGCGTCGTTTATGCTCTGTGTAACATGTGCTTTACAAAGTGCTTGTTCAGTGTGTTGGTTCTTAAGTGAGAATAGGAAAACGAACGAACAAACGATCAGTTTAAAGTTTTGTTTTAAGCTTTTCAAGACACCGAACGAAATTCATGAAAGGTGGTGAAAGTTGAACATCCGCCTAACTCGCCAGATCTCAAACTCCAGACTTCTTCCTATTTTCTCCACTGAAACTCTCTTTGGAAGATATTTTACCATATTGTTGACATCCAACGAAACGTGACGAAGCTTTTGAACTCCATCCCGAAAGAAGACTTCTTGCGAATTTTTCAGGACATGCATAGCAGACCTCGGCGGTGCATAATTATGGGAGGTGACTATTTTGAAAGACGGCATGGTAACTATTGTTAATCTTTCATCTACATTAATGTTACAGGACTAATCACCGAACTTTAGTGTCAGAGGTAGTATATATATATATATATATATATATATATATATATATATATATATATATATATATATATATATATATATATATATATATATATATTTCAGACTTTTAGTTCATATACATCTGGACAAAGAATAGAAAAAATAAGTCACTACAGTAAATTTAAAAACTATAATCTTGTAACCCGTCTGCATTTTTCATTTTACTTGTCTCGATTATACGACATCGGGAAAAAACTGTGATTAGTGCAAATAGAAAAATATTGCTCTTTTAACGAAATCCTCTTTTACGGGATTTCATCTTTTAAAAATGAAAATACGCAAAAAGAAATGTATGCATAGGGATAAAATGGATGACGTAAACTGTGAATGAAAATTGTTTATTTGAGCGTTTTATAATGTACAGTGTAACCATCATAAATGAACTGGATGAAACAGCCACCACCTATGCTGGTAGTATAGTCTGGTGACATTAAAATGTACGTATATATTTTTTCTAGTTTTGAAAACAGTTTATTGTATTTTCCATTTTTTTAATTTTATTCAAGTGGTTTAATTATTTGACTACAGCAAATTAATTAATATTATACAGCTGTATTAATTAATACAGCTAATTAATTAATTTTAAGTATTATAACAATGCTTTTGGATCAATATACAAAAATATTTTAAAATATATTTGTTATAAATTGTAAGTCCTTCAAATTAGTTGCTAGATCACAGTTTTAACATTGTCGTCATTTTAGATTTCAGTTTGTAACAATCGTCTGAACAAAGCTTTAGACTTAGATCTTTAATATCATTCATTATTATAGATATTTGATATCATTTAGTCTAATAGAAGCTGGGCGAAACAATCGCCACATATGCTGGTAGCATATAGCCTTGCGAGTTTAAAATGGACGGATACATTTTTCTAGTTCAGAACTCGTTCAGTACTTTTTTCAAATTTTTAATTTTTTGCAAATAATCTAATTTCTTGATTACAACTAATTAATATGTAGTGTTATAATTATTTGGTAATATGCTATTTGATAAATTTTTCAAAAGATTTTAAATGATATGTGTTTTAAATATTAAGGCTGGTGGTCACTCACTTTCCAAATTCCCCTCCGTAATGTTAAGCCTATGGGTGTTTGGTGCATTCTTATATTTAAAATATCTCCCCAGAAAATTCATATTTTTAACTTCTGCTATCGGTATTCGCTTCGTAAAGGCTTTCAATTTTTTTCTTAGCTTAAGAAATATTTTTAAAATCTATGCTTAAATATCTTATGTGTTAAAAACTGACGAACTGGAAGTAAAATTTTAGAAAGGGAATTCGGAAAGTGAGTGACCAGCAGCCTTAATTCATATAAATTAACTAGCATTTTTGGCACGCTACGCTGGTCATTTTCTTTAAAGGAATCTTGAATCAAACGAAATACTTCTAGTAATGATTTTTTTAAGTATAATAGCTAATCAAACATCTATAATTATTATCTTATTAGCATAATCTTACATTATCCTGTTCAAATTCGATGTTGATGACCTAAAAGACAAAGTACCTCTAAAATGACTGAAGTGCTTATGTTTAACTATTTTTAGTTAGTGTATTTTCTTGACTTTCCCGCTTCTACCTTTACCTGCTGCTGAGATATGGCGGAATATTCTACAGCTCATATTCAAAATATTTTAATAATTGAGAAAAAGTAATAAGAAAAAATTATTTGTCATTTATTTATTTTTTATACTAAGTAAATGCAATTAAATTTCTTATAAATTAAATCTGGAATGTTTAGATAAGATTTTAACATTTATAAAATATAAAATACAGCACAATAAATTAGGTATACAGCTTCCTTAAACACACCAGAATATTAGAATAAAATTTAGATTGGTTCAAAATATTAGAATATTTTATTTTAAGTAACAATATTACCTTATGAATATGAAGTAAATGGTAGTTAATATTTTGTAGCATCCCGTTTAGCTTTCATAACAGCGTACAATCGATCTTGCATACTATATACAAGGTGTTTACAAACATTTCTATCAATATTAGCCCAAATATAATTTATACGTGCCACTAACTCAGTTTTACTTGAAGGAGGATTTTTTTGAAGTTTTTTCTTCATTATACACCATAAGTTTTCGATGGGATTAAGATCTGGTGAATTTGGTGGCCAAGGAAGTACCTTAATGTTGCGTTGGCGGAACCAATTCTTAGTTGACACCGAGGTATGCGGGGACGCTAAATCTTGTTGAAAGATGAAATCATCTTCAAATAAATCTTCTGATGATGGAATCATGTAATATTCTAAAATTTCTTGATATATCAGAGAGTTAACCTTTTCGTAGACGATGCATAACTTTCCAGGTCCTTCTGCACTCATACAACCCCAAACCATGACACTAGCAGTAAATTTTACGGAACGTTTAAGGCATTCTTTATCAAATGCTTCTTGCTTCATTCTCCAAACTCGAATACTTTGATTACCATATGAAACACAAAACATACTTTCATCACTAAATAATATATTTTTCCAATCTTCATTGCTCCATAAACGTCTTGATTTACACCAATTCAATCTTATACGCTTTTGTCTTGCAGTCATGAGAGGTTTTGTTTTCGGTACACGAGATTCAAATTTAAATTTATGGAGACGTCTTAATGTTGTCGATGTAGAAACTTCAACTCCTTCTTCTTTCCATTTTCGGTGCAAGAATCGCACACTTTTAAAACGGTTTTTCTTAACTATACGCTTCAGTTTCCTGTCATCCCTATACAGATGTTTTTGGTTTTCGGCCACCATTTCGGCGATTATTTTGAAATTTTCCAATTTTTGAATATTGTGTTAGTATTTTACTAACGCTCGATTGCGAACAATGTAAATAATTCGCTATAAAACATTGATTTTTACCGTGCCGATACAAATCAACCATACGAAGTTTAGTAGATTCAGGAATATCACTCACACGGCCCATTTTAAGACGAAAAAGAAACAAACTGCAAAAAAGAATACTGATTTTAAATAAAATAGTCTGAATTTAATCAATGATGCCACCAGTTAAGAATTGGTAATAATTAAAGGAGAATTAATGTGAAATATTCTAATATTTTGAACCACTTGAATAAATATTCTAATATTTTGACTTTTCAAAATAATTTTTTTTGCAATTAATCTTTTCAAAAATGATATTAAATTTAAGATAACAAGTAAGTTTAATCAACAATAAGTTCTTAATAAAAATATCGTTTGCATATTTTCATTAAAAGACATTAAATTACCAAACGATATTTTCAATTTCTAAAAAAAAGGTAATTATTCTAATATTTTGAATATGAGCTGTAAACGTGCGAAAATCCCATTAAACTCGCATAGGTGGGAATTTCTAAAATAGATAAATACAGTTTGTTTTAGCAAATTAGATAATCTCAAATACATGTCTGTATTTAAAACTGCGGCTGAAATATAGCGGAATGGTTTAAATTTTTGTATCGCTTTTGAACGGGACGATTTTTAAAATCGCTGGAATAAATGGTTAATTTTTTTTAAATAGGTTTGTTATCTCATATTTCACGCTTCTATCTAAAACTACTGTTAGGCTATGGCCAGTGATGGGCGATTCTCGAAAATTTACCAATCGGAAAAAAAAATCGTCATCGTAAAAAACATAATCAATACAGTTATCTAATATTTCTGAGAATCTACAACCAAAATGTCCTACAACCGACTATTAAAATAACTGTTTTTCCATGCTTATAAGGAATTTTAGGAGATACATGGCAACCAAAGACAGATGGAATTAAAAGAAACATACCGATGAAAGGCTAAAAGAGAGCCACAATAGTCGAAAAGTCATCTGACAGTGTTCCCTGGTTTAACACTACCATTACGGCGTTTTCCGTATACCTATAACTACGATCACCGGTCATTTTGACCGCTACTCTCGGATAAATGGAAAAGCGTATTTTTTGTTAGTATTATGTAAGTTAAATCTTGTAAATATACGACATACTTTTTTAATAAGTAAACTATAAAGTTAATGAGATAAAAAATGTAAACAAATGCTAAATTAGCATAACAAAGAGTTAAAAAAAAAAAAAAAATTCAATATTTTAAAAACTTGTTATTGTTTAACAAATTTAAATACAAATTGATTTTATTTAAAATTAAATAAATTTATTACTTACATTACACTTACACAGATTACTGACTTCTTAATTTTACTTGTACAGGTTCCACAAACATATTTTCTACAGTTTTCATAAATATTCTGAGTTTTGTTGCCTTTGCAAGTATTTATTTGGCATTGTTTACGTTTACGGGATGGAGTGGGACAAGCATCAATTCTCAACTGGTTAGAAGAAGAAAGCGTTGGTTTTTTTGATGAAACGTACATCTTTCTGAGCTCCTCAGCTGTATCTAAAATGAAATCACGTCGGCTGTAGTTGTTATTTCCAGTCGTCTCTTTATAAATAATCCATGCATTTATAGCTGCAAAATCAAGAATGTTAAAAAAACTTGAACTGGCCAACGTCTGGATGAGGACTTCACAGAATATTTTCTGGCCATCTGGTCCAAAACATCAACTCCATATTTGGTCGCATTGTAAAAATTTACAACTTCAAGTTTTTGTTTTTCATTAGATGAAATTTCCAGTGTTGGGTGTAAACTACTCAGGAGCAAGTCGTTTTTGTTCTTCTTTCCTTGATAAGACGTAAGCGTTATATTTTCATGCTTAGCAATCTTACTAGAATACAGCACATCTCTTCTTTTCTTGAAAGAATTAGGTACTTCTCTCTTTGAACGATTTATTGTACCAACACAGCTTATTCCTGCGTCTCTCATTTGTTTTACTAAATTGAGTGATGTAAAGAAATTGTCCGTTGTCAGGTTTCTTCCAGTGTTGTAGTAAGGTTCAAACAAGCGGAAAGCTGCATGTTCGCCAACCGTTCTATCATAGGGCCTGGTTTCATCCTTACCCAAATACGGAAATCCATTCAGTAAATATTTTGAATGCACATCAGTAGCAAGCCAAAATTTAATGCCAAATTTGTCCGGCTTTTTAGGCATATACTGAATAAATCGGCATCGTGTCTTCATGGGAAACAATTGTTCATCCACTACAATATTTTCCCCCGGTTCATAATTCATCAAGCAATTTTCGATAAATGTATTCCAAATATACGAAATATGGGCAAATGGATCAGTT
The DNA here is from genome assembly GCA_964019185.1 of Maratus speculifer. NCBI lineage: Eukaryota > Metazoa > Arthropoda > Arachnida > Araneae > Salticidae > Maratus > Maratus speculifer. Next base: position 182,337,104 of record OZ025298.1, on the reverse strand, counting down.
TGAAACCTTTCGGATCTAGTTGACTTCATGTCGACTTGTTCCTATCAAAAACAGGTCAATACAAAAGTTTTAAGTAATTTTAAGAGCATTTATAAAAAAATAGTTGGATTTGATATCTTCAGAATTGAGAAAGTTATGAATTTTTAACTCCGAAAACCCTATTTTTTGCGCCCCTTAAGCCCATTTTTAATTTTATCAAAAATCTGTTACGCAGAAACTTCTGGCCTATTTCTTAGAAGTAATATAAATTTTAAACTGATTCGATATCTATTTTGATAACGAAGTTATGGTTTTTTCTGTTTTCACAAAAACCCTCCCTATTTTTACCCCCTTGGTCCGATTTGGCCCATTAACGAACTCGACCGAGATTTTATGCCCCTAAGATTTTATGTATCAGTTTGGAAAAGATCTTAGCAGAACTAAAGAAGCTATCGTGTCCATAAAAAAGGGGTATACACCGATATATACATAGATAGATAGATAGACAGATGTATATAATTATATATCTGTCAATCTATCATATATATATATATATATATATATATGTATAAACTTTTTTACTCATGATAGTTTTGGAATCTGGGGGTCATGATCGCTGTAAATCTGCAAAACATTTTCAAAAATTTCAACATGAGAGCGATCGCAGTAGGTAGTATTTCATACGAAATCTACCTAAAATGCTACATATTGAAATTGCTATCCTTCTGCGACTTTTGAAAAAACATTCCCCTCGGAATCTTTCATTATATGATCCCAGTAACTCAGAGACATCCCACATCTAATTCATTCATATATATATACATATATATATATATATATATATATATATGTATATATATATATTATATGTGTGATGTAGATCACATATAATTGAATTTTGTTTAACAAACTAAATTATTTCGCTATTTAAACTAAACCCTTAATTCTCTAAGAAGCATTTAATCCTTACCATAAGTCACTTTTTCATTTTAGCCTACTTTAGGCTCGAATGACATATGTCATCCATTAAAATTTGAAAACTTTAAAAAGTTTGTATTTTTCATACTCTTTGTCAGATTCACTTCTTTTTTTTCATAATTGAATTACTCGTAAACAGTTGTAACTCCAAAGTATAAATTTTCAATGTGTATTTTGTTGTTTTAGAATGTTCCTTTATTACTACTTAAAAAAATATATACAAAAACACCATATTGAAAATGGGTGACATATGCCCCCCACACGGCTAAATGCATAACAAATATTCGAGCTTCTGACGCAGGGTTTAATTTTATTCGTATTTACGATTGTAATAAATGTAGATCTTGATATAACTCATTTCATCTTTGTGAATAGAAAATTTATTTTTTAATACAAATAGCTATGTATATCTGATTGTAATAAATTTTACCGTTACACATTATATATTAAAAGAAATAAATTGCACCTTCGTTACATCTTAAAACTTTTACTTCTGTAAGTCTGTTAATACACTATGATATTATTTGTATCATAAATATTGAAATTCTTCTAAATCATTATTTAATTGTATTTCGTAATTTCATAATATTTAGGGAGTATGCAACCGTAAATAACTAATTTAATCACTCTCTTCACTTTGGGAAAAAACTTATATAGTTAAATTTTCAGTACTTTTTTTCCCTCTTTACAATAATCTTTTTAATGAAAGTTCAGAATATAAAGCAAATGTATCTAACTTTGAAAAAAAAAATCATTAGTGGGAATATAATGTGTTTAGAGTGTCAATAATTGATAGTTGCTTGGTTATTGAAAGGCGTTTCTGAAAATTATATTAAATTAAATTTCTCTTTGAGATGAGGCAATAATTTCTTAAAATTTGGTTATTAGGTAGTTTTCATTCCATAAAGTAAAAAGCTACATATTGCAGCCGTCCGGTTGAGAGCCCTTTCAGAAAATTTTGATATATTTTTACCGATCATCACCCCCAGACCCCAAAACCAACCTTCAAATGTTGATATATATATACATATATAACCATGTATATATATATAACCATATATATATACATACAGGGTGTTTCTAAATTCATGGTACAAACTTTAAAGGGTGATAGTACACATCAAGACAAACAATATTAAATAGGAAATTATGGGTCCCAAACGTCTTCCGAAGGAGATAGGCGCCATTAAAGTTTAGGGCCCAAAAATTCAAATGATTATAAAAAACAGAAAAATTGGTCGATTCGTTTGCGGTTTTCACTAAAATTATTCTTTATGTCATTATTGTCCTGAAAATAAATTATAAAGATAAATTTTAAAAAATGCCGATAGAGGGCACTTTAGACTTTGGAATAACGAACAACTATTTTTTACGGTTATTTTTTGCATCTCATTAAATTTTTTTAGAAGCTTAGACATAAACTTAAATTTTGAGCTCAAAATCTAAGTCGTTGGGAGTGGTTAAGCTGCGCAAACTGAACTGTGGGGGGGAGGTTCAAATCCCAAATGATTATAAAAAAACGGAAAAATTGGTCAATTCATTTGTGATTTTCACTAAAATTATTCTTTATGTCAGTATTATCTTGAAAATGAATTATAAAGATAAAATTCAAAAAATGACGATAGAGGGCGCTTTAGACTTTGGAGCAACGTACAACTATTTTTTATCGTTAGTTTTTGCATCTCATAAATTTTTTTAAAAGCTTAGACATAAAGTTAAATTTTGAGATGAAAATTTTAATTGTTAGGCGTGGTTAAGTAGCGCAAACTGAACTGTGTTCAATGGGGGTGGGGAGGTTCAAATTTCAAATGATTATAAAGAACGGAAAAATTGGTCGATTCGTTTGCGGTTTTCGCTGAAACTATTCTTTATAACAGTATTTCCTTGAAAAAAAAAATTTAAGATATCTTTCAAAAAATTCCGTAAGAGGGCGCCTTAAACTTTAGGGTAACCAACAACTATTTTTAACCGTTATTTTTGCATCTTATTAAATGTTTGTAAAAGTTCAAAATTAAATTCTGAGCTCAAAATCTACATCGTTGTGAGTAGTTAAGTAGCGGAAAATTGAAATGTGTTCGAGAGGTGGGGAGGGTAACATTTCAACTCCTGAACACAGTTCAGTTTGCGCTTCATAACCCCTCTCATCGATTTAGAATTTGAGCTCAAAATTTAAATCTAAGTATTTGCAAGCATTTAATTAGATACAAAAAATAACGGTTAAAAATAGTGTTTTGTTATTCTAAAGTTTAAGGCGCCCTCTAACGGTATTGTTTGAAATTTATCTTTAAAATTTATTTTCAAGGAAATATTGACATAAAGAAGAGTATTAGCGAAAACGGCAAACGAATCGACCAATTTTTCCGTTTTTTATAATCATTTGAAATTTGAACCTCCCCACCCCCATTAAACATAGTTCAGTTTGCGCTACTGAACCACTCCGAACGATTCAGATTTTCATCTCAAAATTGAAGTTTATGTCTAAGCTTCTAAAAAAAATTTTATGAGATGCAAAAAATAACGGTAAATAATAGTTGCACGTTACTCCAAAATCTAAAGCGCCCTCTATCGGCATTTTTTGAATTTTATCTTTATAATTTATTTTCAAGATAATACTGACATAAAGAATAATTTTAGTGAAAATCTCAAATCAATTGACCAATTTTTCCGTTTTTTATAATCATTTGAAATTTGAGCCTCCCCCCATCGTTCAGTTTGCGCTACTTAACCACTCCCAACGATTTAGATTTTGAGTTCAAAATTTAAGTTTATGTCTAAGCTTCTAAAAAAAATAATGAGATGCAAAAAATAACGGTAAAAAATGGTTGTTCGTTACTCCAAAGTCTAAAGCGCCCTCTATTGGTATTTTTTGAAATTTATCTTTATAATTTATTTTCAAGACAATAATGACATAAAGAATAATTTTAGTGAAAACTGCAAATGAATCGACCAATTTTTCTGTTTTTTATAATCATTTGAATTTTTGCCCCTAAACTTTAATGGCGCCAATCTCCTTCGGAAGACATTTTGGACCCTTAGTTTCCTATTTAATATTGTTTGTCTTGATGTGTACTATCACCCCTTAAAGTTTGTACCATGGATTTAAAAACACCCTGTATATATATATATATCTGATTTTCGTCATGCGATAACTAACATATTTATGAACCGATTTGAATGAAACTTGGTATGAACATAATAGATACAAATATCTCGACCGAGTTCGTTGGCCAGCATCATCCGTCATCCTGTTTCAAAATGGCGGCCATTTAAAATTTTTAAAAAAATTTAAAATTTAAAATTAAATGCGAAAAAATCAAAAGTTTAAAAATATTTTTATTTTATGTGTTAGATCTAAAAACACCATATCCAGAACACTTTTTACTTTGTCCATGTCTTAAAAAATGATTGAGTTATAGCACTTTGAATTTTTCTTATGGCTGACATTTTGAAATGATCTGTATTTTGTCATGTTATAACTAACGTATTTACGAACCGATTTGAATGAAACTCGATATGTACATAGTACATACAAGTATCTCGACCGAGTTCGTTGTCCAGAAGCGTCCGCCATTTTGTTTTAAAATGGCGGCCATTTAATTTTTCTTAATTTAAAATTTAAAAATGAATGAAAAATATTAAAAATTGAAAAATATTTTTATTTTATGTGTTAGATCCTAAAACGCCGATTCTAGAACACTTTTTACTCTATCTATATCTTAAAAAATGATTGAGCACTTTGAATTTGATGACATTTTGAAACGATCTGATTTTCGTCACGTGATAACACTCGTATTTATATATCGATTTGGATGTAACTTAGTGTGTACATAGTACTTAATAAAGCCTGGACCGAGTTTGTTATCCAGTTCCATCCGACATCTTGTTTCAAAATGGCGGCCATTTATTTATTTTTTTAATTTAAAATTTGAAATTACGTACAAAAAAGTGAGAAATTGAAAAAGATTTTTCTTTTATGCATTTGACCTTGATACAAAGATTCCAAAGCATTTTTTGTTCCGTCTGTATCTTAAAAAATGTCTCAGTAATAGTACTTTTAATTTCTAGTGTTGCTCACATTTTGAATTGATCTGGTCACGCGATAACACGCGTATTTATACACTGATTTGGATGAAACTTGTTGCGTACATAGGCCTAGACCGAGTTCGTTGGCCAGTTCCAACCTCCGTCTTGTTTCAAAATGGCGGAATATTTTTTTTTAATTTAAATTTTAAAATTAGGTACAAAAAAGTAAGAAATTGAAAAAGATTTTTCTTTTTTGTTTTAACCTTGATACAAAGATTCCAGAGCATTTTTAGATTTATCTATATCTTGAAAAATTGCAGTTTTAGCACTTTCAATTTCCAGTGAGATTGACATTTTGAAACGGTCTGAAATTTGTCACGCGTTAATACGCATATTTATAAACTGATTTCGATATAACTCCGTGTGTTCATTGTACATACCAATATCTTGACAGAGTTCACGGGCCAAATTTATCCGCTATCTTGTTTAAAAATGGCGGCCATTTAAGTTTGTCAAAAATCTTTTAAATGTGTAATGATGTATAAACAAAAAATTAGAAATTGAAAAAAAAAAGGTTCTTTCTAAACTATTTATCTTAAAAATGAATTCCGGAGTATTTTTTGCTTTGTCTTTACCTTGAAAAACGCCTGGGATGTAGCAGTTTGAATTTCTAATGTGGATGACATTTTTTTTTAAGTCAATTTGCCCGCGACAGCACTCGTATATATTAATCGATTTCCGTGTGAGTGTGCATGTTCACATTAATTAAGATTTCGATCAAGCTCATTGGGGTTTTTTTTATCCATCATGCTGCTTTAAAATGGATATCGTTGAATTTGACGACCCTATAAATCGCTTAAAATAAAACCTGGTTGAATAAAATATGACTAATTTCTAAAAATTTCTATTAATATTCAGTATTGACAAAAACCGGTATTTAATCTTATATAATCGTGTTCCTCTATTTTGAGCTTCGTAGTTTTGATTTATATGACTTAATTTAAAATAAATAAATAAATATATGAAAGCTACTTCTTCCTCCCGGCATTGCCGGAAGGACTTTTTTAATTCTGTATTTGTTTTTCCCTAAATCATGCCAATAATTGCACCTGTTTTTGCTACGTGAGCAAATTTGGGATATTTTTATGTCAACATAATAAAAACTATATTCTCTGACTATGTTCTCTGTCTTGCGATATTATTCACCCCACTGATGATAAAGCATCCAATGGCAGTGCTAATGGGCTACCCCTGATAAAGGTTTTTTATCCATTTTAAAGAAATAAAATATCTTAAAATGTAAATAATTCTATTAATTTTTCTTCTACAGGGATTGGGACCAGTAATGGGTTTTCGACTTTCATATCAAATGTGCGTAATTTTTTTATATAGAGTTTTTCCAAAAGAAAAGTATAGGAATTTGTTCGTCTCCTATAGTACGCCTCATTATAATATGTGCTGACATTTTTCGCACGATAAAAGTCATATTTATGTACGGATCGTTTTCAAACTTGCTAAAAAATTTAAATGGGCAATAATACCTCGACAAGATTGCTAACGGGCAAAATCGACAGTACTGGTGAATATATTTAGATTCTATCATAGCACCAAATGGAGATTAAAAAAAATTCTTTTTGGTACGTCTTTTTTTTTTTAATGCCCAAATGTGTGTCTGAATTATTTTTTATCAGTTTAGCTTATTTGTCTGGCAGAGATTATGCGTCAAAATAATAAGAATTGAATAAAAATAGTGCATAGTAAACTGCTAATTAATATTCTAATTCGTGTTAATAATAGATTCTCTAGCATAAAAAAAATCGACCCGAAATGAATATCTTGGTACAGTGATAGTACGAATAATTTTTAATAGCTAAACTGTCAAACGACAAGTCATCGGCTATAAATATTTTGTCTGTCCAGATTTGTCATTTTCATGAGGTTCATTTGATCAAAAGGCGCTTCTGGTACAGCACACGGATAGCACATGAGGTAAAGAATGATTTAAAGAAAAACAAGTATGTGATTTCAATCTACGCATGACTTTTTCTAACTTCAGGTATATTTATATTATTGAATAATTCAAATAAGGTATGTCGTTTCTGTTTTCTTAAATATACGTCAAACAGGCTTCAGTGCTTCATTTATTAGATTAAAATTTTTTGAAAGGATTATTTTTCTATTTAGACTGTTAGAAACACCTACTTTTCTATTTCTTTTTTAACGATAAACATTACAGCATGATCATATGAAAATTTCACATTTTTTAAACAAAGCTTAATTAATCACAATTATTGATTCCAACACATATTTATTACAATAGGGGGAACTGGGGTACATTGATACAGTTTTTTTCTAAGATTTTTTTTGGTGTCAAGAAAGTAGAAAATTCAAGTTTTTTTTCCATGAGGTGACAGCAAAACTTGTGTAGTATGTTATAAAAATGTACAATCATTGTTTTATATAGTATTTTTGCATGTAATTTTTAAAAAATCAAAAAAAGTCATTTGTATCAATGTGCCCCATCCCCGGGGCAGATTGATACGTTTGAGAAAAATGACGACAAAATAATACCAATGCATATTTTTCATAGAAAATGAATTAGAAAATCCTTTTATATTTATTTATAAAAATTCAAATCACCCACAATTTATTTTTAAGCAATATTAAAGCAATCAAAATTAAATATATTATGACTGATGTTCTGGCTGTTTCTTGTCTGATTGTTGGCTGTGGTAACTTTGTCATATCTAGCACTTCAACCCTAGCATTATCTTCTTTCTTATGAAAGATGAAAAAATTACCAGTTTTTCTGTTTATAAATAGGTTCATAAACATAAAATAAAGGATAATTATATTAAAAATTCTGTTTATAATATAAGTATCATTTTCTGTTCTGCAGTTTGTTTCTCTTACTTAACATTTCGCATGTCGAAAATACTTTTTTCTCTGGAGAATCGATATAAATTCGAGATTTGCCAGAATGGCGTCCTTTTCTGTTATATTAGTTCTACAAGCACTAGATGCTGGGTAAGTTCCTACGTCTTCTGTTTTCAAAAATACTATAAAATGTTCTAATATAAAGAAATTAGAGCTATTTCACTTCAATAAAAACTAATATTAGAAATTTTTCGTGAAAAAAAAGGTTGGATTAAGGAGTGTATGGTAAAAAAAATAATAAAAGATAATGAAAATATGAACTATTAAAGGATTTAGGCTGTATCAATGTGCCCCGTCATAGACTGTATCAATGTGCCCCATACAGCGATTTTGAATAAAATGAGTCTCAAATCCAACACTTCACAATATATCTAACAATAAATAATGAAGAACTGATAAAGAGTAGCTGTACTTACCCGGGAGAGTATTCATTTTGGTTGAAAATACTGGAACAGTTGTATAATAGCATTTCAATTGTACAACTCATATTTACTTTTGACCAACAAAAACAATAAATCACCCGTCCCATTTCACCAAACTACTGAATCATTCCAAGATTTTCTGTATGTAGTTGAACACACTAGCATCATCTTTTGGAGCTGTTGTGAAACTTCCTGTAATGACCCAGTGAGCGGTAGAGGGGGTGTATCAATGTGCCCCATGTATCAATGTACCCCAGTTCCCCCTATATGAAAGTATCGCACAAACTCCTGGCTGTGCATGTAAAAGCTTTTCACATTTAATGGATTCAATTTTTCGCTCAGAGATTTGTGAAAATAAAAAAAAGTAGTGCATAGAATATTTCAGATCTCTAGGATTCAGATTCAGGACTTGTACTAAATGTCAATAAAATACACGTTCGAGGCCTTTATGGTGATAAGTTTATTTGATATATGTAAAAAAAGCGAAGCCATGATGCTGTTATGGAGTTATTCATCGTATTTTGAAAGTTACGGGAGGGAGTGATGATAAAATATGTTTAATTATGTGATATAACATTATATAATGTGTATGGAAGATTATTTTTTTATAAGAAGTTATAAATGCAGTGAAATGTTTTTCATTTTGTCCATGAATTTTTGATATTTTATTATATAAAGCTTTTTTACTTTCTTCTATCTTTACAAGAAAAAAGTATTGGATTCATGAAAATTTTCGACTTCCGGTTTTCGACAGATTTATACGTTTTAGAAGGTCCTGAACACGTTTTGACTATTTTTAGAAAATGTCTGTCTGTGAGTCCGTCTGTCTGTCTGTCTGTCTGTCTGTCTGTGTGTCTGTCTGTCTGTATGTGACAAAAAATTTGTGGGCGCTCTATCTCAAGAACTAATGCTCGAAATTTAATAAAATCTTATATTCAGTTAGACCTTGATATGAATTAGTGCCTATTGGTTTTTGGTGAAAATTGGCCTGCAGGTGGCGCTGCTATATTACTTTTTTCATGATTTTCAAGATTGCTATATCTTAAGAACTAATGCACAGAATTTCACCAAACTTCAGATTCTATGACCCCTTGATATACACAGACGCTGATTAAGTTTTGGTGTAAATTGGCCAGCAGGTGGCGCTGCTATGCCACGTTTTTCATGATTTTCATGATAGCTATATGTCAAGAACTAATGGACAGAATTTCACCAAACTTCAGATTCCAAGATACCTTGAGATACATAGCCGCTGATAAAGTTTTGGTGTGAACTGCCCTATAGGTGGCGCTGCCATGCTACATTTTGTACGATTTTTGCGATAGCTATATCTCAAGAACTAATGCAGAGAACTTCATCAAATTTTAGATTCTGTTACACTAGAATATATAACATAATTAGACGCTGATTACATTTTGGTATTAACCTTGCAACAGGTGGTGAAGCTATGCTGCATTTTGCACGATTTTTTCCGATAGCTATATCTCAACAACCAACGCACAGAATTTCATCAAACTTGAGATTTTGTTACAAAATGACATAAAACATAATTACACGATGATTACGTTTTATTATAAATCATTCAACTGATGGTGCTGCTGTGCTATATTTTACACTTTTTTTTAACTAGCTATATCTCAAGAACTAATGCACATAATTTCATCAAACTTCAGATTCTTTTACACCATTACATAATTAGTCGCTTTTTTATGATTTGGCATAAATTGTCCAAGATATGATGTTGCTGTGCTACGTTTTGCAAATTTTTTGTTATAACTATATCTCAAGAACTAATGGACGAAATTAAATCAAATTTCAGATTCTGTTAGGTCTTGACATAAATAGATGCTTATTAGGTTTTAGTATAAATTACCCAACATGAGGCACTACTAAGCTCATTTTATCAGAATATTAATTAAATTTTGCGTTTTAGGCTTTTCGGATACCAGAATCTCATTAGGCTAGGTCAAATGTTCGAAGAAATTCGATAGTGGGTAATTTTGGGGCCACCACGTTTTTTTTTAAATATTAAAATGTACTTATGAGATAGAAGAAAGTTTTGGGATTGACACATCCAACTAGTTTCATCATATAGGGTATCTCATTAAGACTTCACAAGTCTGCACAACTAAAAACCCTCGCTCGAAGAACAATATCAATATGACCAAAGAACAATATCGCTACGACTCATAGCTTTTATAAAGGGTGCGAAAGAAAAGTGTATCACTACACATGCACTACAAATGGTTTTTAAAAATGTATGCGCAATATGAACAGGAGCAACTTAGTCACTTTCTGTAGTAATTGGGTTTGTTATACCAATTCGTTCTGATGGCCCCAAGCTTCGACAATTGCACTGGATATTTGTATATATTTGTCACCAAGCATACACTACCAATGTTATTTTTTATTATTTTTTTATTTTTTATTTATTTATTTATTTTTTTTTTTTTTGCACTGGTTATCACGTCATATTACTTTTTATAATTTTTCTTGAAAATTCTGGGTCTTTGCCATCTAGTATTAAGGACATTTTTTATGTACTGCACACGCGTTATCCGGTTGTGCGTGTTTGGGCGGTTTTGTAAATTGATTAATTAAGTTCGTTTTTCTTCATTCTAGACTCTTTCTATGAATTCATTTATACAATTTTTCACTGTTGTATGTTCTTATCTCTAATTACCCTTCTGTCATAAGTTTTTTTTGTCTCTATTTCTTTTCTTATTTTCAATGGTTTATACAGTGTGACTCATAAATATAGAAACAATAGGCTATTTCCTTAAATATTACTCCTAGTCACATACTTCCAATTTGAAAGTTTATAAACAAGGATACATATTTGATGTTATATGTTGGAACTCCATGAAGAGGGGGCGGATCTATTTGACAAAAAAAAATTACTTTACTGGTAGGATAAAATTCCCAATTAGGAAAATTTTCCTCATCCATTCCTGTATCAAACAAATAAGAACTAGTTGGATGTGCCAATCCCAAAACTTTCTTCTATCTCATAGATACATTTTAATATTAAAAAAATAGTTATTCATTTTAATGCTTTAATAATTTTAATTCAATACCTTACCAAATTTGATTTTCATCTTAAATTCTTGCTTCAATCAATTAATCGGAGTAAAAACGAATTTCCGTCTCTGCACGAGCCGATGGACATTAGAATGATAAGCAGATTTTTTTTTATCAAATTCAGGGAGAACCTATTTGCCTTACCAAAAAATAATCATATACAAAATGTTTAGTCAGTTCTAGAACTAACTTCATACACTTATATGTGGCGCAATATTGAAAATAGCATAAAATTCGGTATTGCAGCGCCCCCTTCCGACGGATTTTTTTCAGATTCAGGGCGATCCAACTAGCCATAACCATACACTTACACAAAAAATTTCGTTCAATTCGATGTATAACTTCATGTACTTTTGGTCGGTATAACATTGAAAATGGCACAAAAATCGAGATTGCGGCGCCCCCTTCCGGCGGATTTTTTTCAAATTCAGGGAGGACCAACTAGCCATAGTCATACACATACACAAAGAATTTGGTTCAATTCGATGCATAACTTCATATATTTTTGGTCGGTACAATATTGAAAATGGCACAAAAATGGCGATTGCAGCGCCCCCTACTGGCGGATTTTTTTCAAATTCAGGGAGGACCAACTAGCCATAGTCATACACATACACAAAAAATTTGGTTCAATTCGATGTATAACTTCATATACTTTTGGTCGGTACAATATTGAAAATGGCACAAAAATGGCGATTGCAGCGCCCCCTTCCGGCGGATTTTTTTCAAATTCAGGGAGGACCAACTAGTCATAGTCATACACATACACAAAAAATTTGGTTCAATTCGATGCATAACTTCATATACTTTTGGTCGGTACAATATTGAAAATGGCACAAAAAACGCGATTGCAGCGCCCCCTTCCGGCGGAATATTTCAAAACTGAAGGAGGACCTGCTTGCCACAGCCAAAAACATTCACAAAAAATTTGGTTCAATTCTATGCATAACTTCATACACTTTTTGATGGTAGAATGGCGACATACAGACACACAGACACACACACACACATACACACAGACACACACACAGACACACGGACAGACAGACATTTTGTAAAAACACGTTTTTTGGAATCTCTGACCCCTAAAACGTGTAAATCCATCGAAAACCGGAAGTCGAAAAAATTTCGATTACAATACTTTCTTCTATTGAAGATAGAAGAAAGTAAAAATTTATCTTGGTATTTGAAAATTCAGAAAAATATAAATAATTGGTGAAGTTTCAGGTGATCAGACGCAATTTAAAACACGTGTAATTCAACAAAAAAATACTACTTAAAGTTCTGAAACACATTGATGACTGTTTTAATCATACAGTCAGAATTTTGTAATTTGTGATGGATCATTTATGTTATGAGAATAATTATACCTGTTTGTTACAGAAATTACGATTTATTTAATGTTTATTTGATAATCTTTAGTAGGAACATGTGAAATCCGGGTGACGAGGTCGGAAAAATTAAGACAATTCATCGCAAAGAAATTTATTATTTCCGACTTACAAATTAAATACGAGTTTCAAATTTAATTACGTCTGTAAGAGAATATTGGATCCGCAATATATTCGTTTTTATATTTTGTAAAAAAATGATATATACACTGGTGTGTAAAATTAAGGACGAGGGGATTTTCAAGCGATAATTTTCACGGGAATATTCAACAGGAAGTAATATAATTCGAATAATTACTATCCCTGCATAACAGCTGGTCCATATAACATCTCATTCAGGTCACACATGGTCACAAGAGTCACAGTCACTACGGCGAAACATAAAATAAGAAATTCCATGCGTCTGTTTTATGAGTCTCAAATGACTGCTGTGACTCCACTGTCAGATCACTGCAACTGCTGCTTTGTGACGAGTTTACAGTGTCGTTTTATTGAGACTCTCATTTAACTGTCATTTGGAGGCTCAATTTCAAAGTGATTGTGAATGTTGCATTATTATAAATAACCAAATAATGACACATTAAAGTCACATGATGACTTTCTGTCACAACACTTTGTCCAATGATAACAGAGATCCTATTGTGAAGTAACCACGGTGAAAAGTGGTCAAAACTCACCATGTGACTTTAATGGGACATTGTTTGGTGATTATCATAATGCAACATTCACAATGACTTTGAAATTGAGCCTCCAAATGACAGTCACATGAGAGTCTCAATAAAACGGCGTTGTAAAGTCACCTGGTGACTCGTCACAAAGCAGCAGTCGCAGTGACCTGACAATGGAGTCACATTTAGTAGTCATTTGAGACTCATAAAAGAGACATATGAAATTTCTTATTTTTTTTGTTTCACCGTAGTGACTGTGACTCTTGTGACTATGTGTGACCTGAATGAGAGGTTATATGGACTAGCTGTTACGCAGGGATAGTAGTTATTCACATTATATTACTTCCTTTTGAATATTCGCGTGAAAATTATCGCTTGAAAATCCCTTGAAAATTGCATTTTGGGACTCCATCCTTAAATTTTGCACACCAGTATATACATATATGTGTGTGTGTCTGTGTGTGTGCAATGCATATTTAAATAAGATTTATCTCTGTCATATTTATAATCTTGCTGAGGTCAAAATATTAGTGAGGCAAATGAGAATATGAAAATAGATAAGAAAAACAAGATAATCGTCAGAGTTTTTAGAGAATAGATACAAACAAATGCAACCTATTAAATAATTCCTTTTGGAGAAATAATAATCCATTCTATAAAAGAAACATGAAAGATATATGCATTAAAAATTTATAGAATTTGAAAGCATCTTTTAAAACTAAAATGTTTTTATTTCTTTTTACTACTATGAAGCATTTTCTTTTCTTGGTTAATTAGTTGTACCTTTATTTATATTTATTTTCGCTGACATATTCGTAAGTTTTTGAAAAAGATTATTTCTAGACAGAAATATTCTTTTAAAGTTATTTACTGAGTTGTCGGTTTTTTATATATTATTTTGAAAACTGTAATTTTAAATTTAAACCTTAAAAAAATTATGGAGTGTATATTTTTAATTAACTTTTATTCCAACGTTTACTTAAAACCTATTCAAAGATAATGTAAAAGGAAATCCTAAAGTATTTTCTAACCAAACTTAAAATAAATAGCTTTTTTCAAAATAGACCTGCATTTTCTTACAATATCTTTTCCACAAATAAATTGCCATTTAGAATATTTAAAGAGAAGATCACCTCCAAACTTTTTAAAAAGTCAATTTTTTTATGAGAATGTCTAAATATGGATTACTAGGTGTTCCAAGAACTAAGCGCTGCACAGTTTACTGGCGATAGGCAGAATTTGTGTGTTTAATTGAAAGAACAAAGTTTCGAAAAGTACGTCACTGAAATGTGTCTCATTTACAAAGAGCAAATGCAAAAGTGTCGAAGCGAAATAATTTGCGGCATGAAAAGTTTTTCAGATATGTGTTTCTAATTTAAAAATAAAGTACTGTTAGTATATTCGCTAGGATTGACGAAATAAGTATTTTACAGGCATATTTAGCTTTACATTGCCGAATTTACGTTATTAGTATTTTACTACATGGATGAGTAATATCAGTTTTAATTTAAATATAGTAGTGGTTTAAATAACGGTTACCTAGAGTGGGTATTTATATCTCTCTCTGTTTCTTCTGCTTGAAAGGGGTGAAAACTGATTAATTTATGGAGTCAAGTCTTCAAGAAATAATTCCAGTGCTATTTCAGAAAATGAAAAAAAAAACAGTCGAGGCGTAAATCTTCAGGGGTGATACTGGTTACTTATCGCGTCACAAAAACACCGTTACTTGCAATAAATTAAAAAAAGAAAAGGAGCAAAATGACGAAGCAAAACTTAAGAACGAAAGAGGATTTTTAATGAGAGAAAAAGGATGTATGTATATATATATACATGTGTGTATTTATCTATCTATCTGTGTATCTATCTATCTATTTATTTATCTATCAATCTATCTAACTATCTATCTGTCTCTATCTATTTATATATATGCAGGTGATACAGAACGCTGCAACAAGCAATGAATAGCAGTATAAATGGTAAACTTACTCATTTCTTGAAAAAATACAGCTAGTTATTCCGGTTTGATATCGTACATTACAGATTTGATAGTAACAAGGATGTTTTTTCTAAATTCGTATCTTATTATTAACTAAATGCCTTGACATCGCTAAAATTCCAGAAATTTTATCAGTGACACATTAAATGTATATCTTGTGTAAACTTTATTAAGAAAATATAAATATTGCGAATGTTATGACTGATATTTTTGTTAATATTGTACTAACATATGTGGTATTTTTTTATTGATTGTGACCATTCTGTGCTCTATCCAAAAGCTTATTTTTGTAATATGCTTGATATTCCTGGAAAATAATGATGAATTATGAAAAGTAAAGATTTTAAAATTAAAATTCAAGATATCTAACTTTAAGAATCACAGTATATAAAGAATAACAAATGCTTTCGAAATATATAACATTACTATTAATTAAATATACCAAAATCATACCAAACAGCATAGCATGAAGCAAAAACATATAGATCAGAGATAAATGATTTCATGTCTTTCGATAACATGTTTAACATACATATTTATTTAATAGCAGAAGTTTCTAAATTTCATTCTTGCATTCTTTAATGTATTGTGACTATATTTTAATGCAGTGAAATTATGTAATATATAATACGATGAATATATTAATTTTAATTTCTTAACATTTTAAAATGATATTAATAATGATCATGCTTCATGAATTGCTCTTTGCGTATACAAAAATATAATTTGAAAATTTTTAAGTAGTTTACATTGCATTGATATTCTTTAAAGGATAACAAGCAAGCAATTTATAATATTGTTCGTCAAATAATAATGTACAGCGTATAATTGAATTTTTCATAATATATAAAAAAACATATTTAAAAGTATACATATATTTTTTTTTTCAAAAGGATTTCAGAAGATCTTTTCTTAAAATGTTTCTAAATATTATGGAACCTTAAGTATAAGAGATATTTTTCTTCCTTTCTCTTATTAGTAAATAAATATTCGTAAAACATATTAATAAAATGAAATATCCGGCATTTATCATTATTATATTTTTTTCACAAGTTGAAACTGTTATTATTTACATACTACCTACACTAGTTTTTTCTTTTACCCTAATGAAATATTTCTAGAATCTTCATTTTTTTCATTTATTTGGTTTCCAATATCCTTTTTTCGAAGAATTTATTTTATATGACACTTCTTTTTAATTATTAATATTTCATTTGATCTCTGTTGCAAGGTTCTTATTTTATGTTT
Organism: Maratus speculifer; assembly: GCA_964019185.1. NCBI lineage: Eukaryota > Metazoa > Arthropoda > Arachnida > Araneae > Salticidae > Maratus > Maratus speculifer. The sequence continues at coordinate 182,320,381 of OZ025298.1, read as the reverse complement.
TAGGGAAAAGATTTGCTTTATTTTATTTATTTTTTTTTTTTTACATTTTTCAGATATTATTTAAAAATGATTGTTGTTCATTTTTTCTTTAGAAAAAAAATAAGTTATATTTCAATGTAAAATACTTTATTTTCACAATCATATTGAGAGGCCTTGTATAGTTATACCATACGATCCTTTTTTAAATTCCTTTTAAGTACGTAAAAGATGTAACAGACAGAACATTAGTATACCTGCACTAGATGTTGGAATTTTTCATCTCAGTGAATTGAACTAATAAAGAAAATATCAATGTTTTTTCATCAAATATTTACATTGATCAGATTTGTTGTAAAATATCAAATTTACCTTAAGTAACAAGATTTTAGTGCACAAAAAGTAATACGTATGCAAATATAAATATATTTACATTACAATAGCTGTAGATTTGTCTTAATAAGAATAATCAATTCAACTCTACAAATTATTAAACTAATACCCGTTTGATAATCGAAACAGCAAAACAAAGACATTAATTTACCCTCCTTACCTTTTCCATCTGTCTCAATGATGTCAACCTTATCATCTTTATTGCAAGCTGGTATCTTGGTACTCGGATATAAATAAATTTCTAAATTCTGGTAGTCAGAGGCACAATTTTTTTCTCATACACGCGTATTGAACCGTGAGAATGTTACTTGTAACGATTTTTGAGCATTTTTCTAACGATATCTATTTGAATATTTTAAGAATCTCAAGGAGACTATTTAATCCCACAATTTCAGAGGTTAAATAAAGTAAAAAGAAGGCACTACTACCATATTTATAAGCCTTTATACCATAGCTTTGCCACCATGCTTTAATTTTACAGTATGAATTATATAAAAACGGAATGTTTGCCAGAAACCTAAAAAGGATCAATAGGAAAACAGTAAAAACTTTGTAAACGTAATACCCATCTTTGTACTTTTACAGATGGGGGTGCAGACTTCTGTAAATATATTAAGGGGTTATGATCAGTTATTTACTCAATTTCAGAACCAAACTCATAAACTTAAAATTTTTTTCTTAGATTATTTTTCTATAATTTTTTGGAAGTTCAAAAAGAAATGGGGCTCAATACAAAAATTCCTGCGCAATTCCAAATCAAACATTTTTTTGCTAGGTATAATGTTTAAGTAACATACAACATGGAGGTTATGACGAAAGAGAATAGAACTAAAATTCTCCATATATATATGACTACATAATTTGATAAAATGTGAGAATAAAAATTTTCAAAAATATTGTATCTTTTAAGGACGGAATAAAAGTTTGCAAGCTTTGTTGTTTTAAAGTAGTACGTTCTTTAAACATGTGTTATTTTATTATGCATAATAGGCACAGGGGCGTTCCGACCCAGTGTGCAAAGTGTGCGGCACACACAGGCGCCAAAGCAGTAAAGGCGCCAAAAGATTTCAGTTGAGAAGCAAATATTAAAAAAAAATCCTTAATTTATTCATACTAAAATGTATTATATTTTCTTGGCATCTGAATTATCTTTCGTAGATTTCTCTTATACAAATTATTTATAAATATTCATTTCTTTCTTTAAAATTTTATTTTATTCTGCTTGTGAATTCTCTAATAAATCATTTAGACAAGACGTGTCCAACCTTTATAAACAGAGGCTCACCTCATATAGTTATAATATTAGGCGCCCTAGTTCACATGGAACACTATTATCTCACTGGGGTGGAAAAGCATAATATGCAGTTTTATTACTATAAGAGCTAAATTTCAGTTGTTTTTTTTTATTATTATTTATAAGAAACAATTGTCACTTTACTTCAGAATTTATCATAAATAAGAAGAAAATTACTATTCGGAAATACTGGTAAAAGTTTATCCTACAATATCAGTCCATGAATAGAGGTAAACTTATATATTAGAAACCAAACGTCTTATATGATAGGCGTATATCTCACGCTGATAGCTATTGTCCCCTATGATTGAGAAACGATTTTAAAATAATTTGTAGCAATAATTTAATTCAGAATAAATTTTTAAATTAGATTTTCAGAGGGCAAGCTATCTTCAAAAGTTTTGAAGAAGCTATAGACACCTTAATCACTGAATAACAACTTAATAGTATTAAATAATTAAAACTTATTTAAGGTCATCGTAAACTATTACAAGAAAACTATTCAAATATTTTTTATTTTTAAAAATGTATCCCTTAAATTGGATTTTTAATCTTAAAAATAGTTAGTAAGACGATACATTCAAATGGGCAGGCTGGCAAGTTTCTGCTGGGGTGGTTAAAACCAGTGGTTATAACCGGTTAAAACCGGCATGGCAGAAACTAGTTTCTGCCAGTAAGCGGCAAAAACTGGTAGAAACTAAGAAATAATACAAAGAAGTATTTTAACCTGCAATGACTCATAATTCACACATGTATTTAATATATAAAGAATTTAGTTAAAAATATTAAAATAAAGATCATGAATGCAAAGTAGCAAAATCTTTCAAAAGGATCATATAAATGTACTTAGTTTATATAATTATTTTCTGTCTAGAATTCTCATTTTCACTGGCTTTTGTTTCTAAAAGTGACCATCACAGAAGGCAAGACATTTTCTAGGACTTCCTTGGGGAAATATGCATGTTTCTGGCAAAGGAGTCCACTTTGCTACAAGCAACAAGGAATTATTATATATGGCACAAAGTTTAGATTAATATTTAAAAGCAATTTCCTTGCCTTTTTTATGTCAATTTTGATCCCATATACTTAGGATAAAGTAAATAAGCTAGGATATAAACTAACACTGAATTAAAATCGATTTGAATTTTGTATTTTTGAGTTTCCATGATATTTCTATCATTAAGTAAATGTTATGAGCAGCTGAAGTAGAACTGTTATGTTTTTTACTTTTATCTAAAACAACAGCAATAGATTTTAACATTTGTAACAAGTATTTGAATTTTGAATTTGAATGAACAATGCTTTGAGGTCTATAACTACAGTGGCTGTTACCTCGAATGATCCATAAAACACAGAAACTAATACAGAACACTTTATTATTACAGGAAATACAGTACATACATTTAATACACATCACAGGGACAACATAGACACCCATGCCGCTAGCTGGATTCGAACCAGGGTCCAGCGGTGTGGGAGGAGCTGACGCTACCGACCACGCCACTGGATCGGCTTGTAACAAGTATCTAACTTCTTTTTAAATCATAATATTTAGTTACATTTTAACAACTACTACGTCCTTAATATCATTTTCAAGATTTTCTGTTATCTACAAATAATATGGCTGATTCTTTGTGAAAGATTCAAAACTATCAAATTCTAATGAAAATTTATTTATTTTTTAATTAAAACTGTTCACAATATTTTATTTGTTATTTATTCAGAATAAAATGTATATAAGCAATTTAATACTGCTAAAAAAAGTTTCAGATTATGCCATGAAATGAGTTTATGCCAGTTGTTCCCAGTTTATGCCGGTTAAAACCGGTTATAACCACTTTCTGCCACTGGCACGGCAGAAACTATTTTCTGCCGGCAAAAACCCAGTCCTGCGAATGGGTGCCAAGAAAACCTAAGGGCGCAATCGTGGCGTCCGCGGGGGACGCTTTGGAGAATCCTGAATAGAGAAACAATGTAAAACTAGAACTTGGGGGCTATGCACAGGGCCGTAGCTAAAAGGGGTCTATGAACGGCTCAGGTTCCTCTAAAACTTTTTGAGCCTCCCTGGAAAATATTCCAAGGTCACTAAATTAATTTCTATTCCAAAAATTCAAATGAAATTCTGTTTAAACTATTTTTATGAAAATACTCATTAATGAAAATTAATTATTTATTTTCAAAATGAATATCTCAGTGTTTGGTATTCTTATTCTTCTGTCTTATGTGTATGCATATATATAATCTGTATGCATATCTGCGTTTAAGAAAACAGATGTAAAGATTGTTTGAAATAATACTTGTGTTTACCAATAAAGAGAAGAGAATGTTATTGAGGAATGATAACATATAATATCGTAAGGAGTAGCGGGGATCCAGAAATTGCCAAAAAGTTGTTAACGTTCATTACATCTGTATATTCAGTGTACAGAGTTTTGATTAGGGATACTGACGTCAGTTATGGGACAAATTTTAGCTGATAAAAATGGAGCATCAGGCGTTTGTGAAGCTGTTGGCATTCCGTGCCGTAGGTTTAACACTACTTTAAGGGTGTATTTCGATTCAAACTGCTTATTTTCCGATTTATTTTTAAATTCATTTTTGCTCTCTAATGCATCAAACTGGCAATTTGTCTTATTTAGAAAGTGCACAAGGTGCCGTGATTGTCTATTCTTTGATAAGTGCAGAAAATATTGCAAAAAAGTCAATCAAAAACGGCATTTTGAACCGATTTTCCCGAAGCGGGAGATTTGAGAACGAAAAAAGGGTCATACTGAGGAGATAATTGTTTATAAATCAAATTCTAATGAATTGAGCGTAAAAAGACATCACACGGCACCTCATACATCCCTTGAAAAATCCCCTCAGCAAGTTTAATGTTTCTACTTTTAAAAATGTGGCTGAAATTGTATCGGAAAATTTTGAGCTGTTGATGGTGGAAAAGCAATTTTTCGACTACACCCTTAAGCGACCAAAGCAATAATTTTGTTCAGCACTTCTACTAATGGTCATTTCTGTGGAAACTATTATGTATTGAACATAAGTGTTTTTTTTTCACACCATAGATTTCTGAGTGAAATAAATACCTTTTATCTATCTTTTACCTATCTAGTACTCTGGAATTACCATGAGAGTGAAAAAGGGGGAGAGTTGATGAAGATAGACTAAATTAGGCCTTAGATGGCCAAATTTTCTAATTTTTTCAAAGGTTGAAGCGAGAGCCTTTCCCTGCACTCCTGCGTACATTCGTGTCATTCAAATACAGCATAAATTATTGTAATGATTGTAAGATTTGTACATTTCATTTCCGAACATAAAATTGAAGTTTTGAAATATGAGCACTCATTTGCATTACACATAACCGTGAAGTTACAAAGACTAAAATGGCCAAAAAAAAAAAGTTCAATTTACACATAAATAAATTAGAAACTACAAAGATGGCTGTTAATATGAATGGAAAAATATAGATTTATGAAAAAAGTGTTGTAAAATCCCGTGCACTTTATTTTTTACTAACCAACCGCCTTGGATCACCTAGGCCAATTACAATAACCTTAAATATTCTAAAGTCAAATATTGAATGTTATTTTTTCCAAACGAATGTAGAAATGGGGTGTGTGAGGAGGACAATATCTTCAGCAGCATGTTGATTCGACTTTATAATTTTGAATAGAAATATTTTTGAACGAACATTATATTGTTAGCAGTGTATAATCTTGAATTTGTTTGATTTTTCCTTTTTTAAATGAAAATCCATCCAATCGAAGCTCAAGTTGACTTCCCACTGCCTTCAGTAGAGTATACCGGCGATGCTATTCATGTTCCGGTATGATTTTTCACGCTAGCCGCCAATTTGTATTTATTTTCTGACTTTTAGTTATAAAACTTTTAATTTTGACAAAAAAAATCTTGATAAAATAAAGATTTCATAGTCCGACAGCACGCCTGGTTCGTTCTGCTTTGTGGGAAAGCCTCACGGAGGCGAAGCTCTGCAACTGGCAAGAAGGCGTCCAAAGCTGAAAAGCAGAAGGATGCCCCGAGGCCAGATGACACCCCGAAGGAGGTGGTACCAGCGGACAGGTCCTATTCCGAAGTTGCCGGTGGTGCGACAGAGGAATGGCAGACTGTCACCAACAAGAGTACAAGGAGGAGACGTTTGAGGAAGGGACGCGTGGAACCGGCAGGAACTCAGCCTGCGGCCCGGAGCGGACCTGGGAGCGGGGGCGCTGTTGGCGCTAAGAGAGCCGGCTCTGTGGCGCCTCGACGCGACCGGGAAAGACACGTTCTTCGAATCCTTCCAAACGACGATACTGTCTTTTCCGATGACACTCGTAAGTTAGTAGCCAGCACGATTGATCCTATGAAAGCAGGGCTGGCTTTGAGAGGAATGCGGAACACCTCCAATGGAGGGGTGCTAGTCTTCGCGGACAGCGCTGCGGACCTCGAGAAGCTGGTGGCGGAAGTGGAGAAATCTGACCTGGTGAATAGTCACTCGGCTTCCAAACCGGCCAGGCGCAATCCGGAGATTGTAATTTTGGCGTCGGCGAGAATTCTACGGGAGACGGGATCATTGAAGCCCTGAAACGTCAGAATATAGCGTTACACGACGCTGATATTTCCTTCAAAAAGTTTTTTTGAGGGACCAGTTGCAGAAGACAGTGCTCTCGCAGAGCATTGACGTGATCTCCTTGAACGAGCAGCGTGAGAAGGAAGGAAAGACCATCGGATTACCCGAGGGTTTTTCCGAAGTCATTTCTTCGGAGCGTAGCCGAGCCGCCTTTTGGATAAGTTCGCGACTGAAGTACTGTGTGGTTCTGAATACTGACGACATAGTGGCGACTCGATGCACTATTTCGGAGGAGGATGTGTTAATAGTGTCGTGCTATTGCTCTCCGTCTGAGGACATTGTCCCGATTCTCACTCGGATGGGTGACTTGCTATTGGAGTTCCCTCAGGACAACGTTCAGATTGTCGGGGACTTTAATGCGAAGTCGTACATCTGGGGGGATAGGCCAACGGACACCAGGGGTGAGGAAGTTATTTCCTTTGCCCTTGGTTACGATCTGGAAATCGTCAACAATCCAGACAGTGTGGCGACCTTTGATGGACATCAGGGTCAAAGTTGGATCGACGTACTTCTGGTCCGTAAATGCGCATATCGCATAACTGACTGAATTGTTCAAGACGGGTTGACAACCAGCGATTATAACACCATGATCTGAGGACAGCCAGTCGACGTATGAGATTTTCCCGAAGGTCTCCACTCGGAGAATACAGGGGGATTTCTTCCTCAACCAGGTCCTAACGGGACTCGGTGCCTTTGGCGACCACCAGGCCCGCTTCTTTAAAGGCAACTCTGCGTGCTTTTGCGGGAACGGGGTTAGCACGATTAGACATTGTGTCTATGAGTGCCCCCTGTGGAAGTGCATCAGGGAAAAGTGTTTCCCATCTAACTTCCGCACTCGAACGCTATCCGATCTTGTCTTTGATCATTATAGCAGGAAAGGTATCGTCGACATCGTTGGCGAACTCATGACAAAGACTCTAGATCGGGTTGGTCGCCGGGTCAATTGAGCTCTCGACTGTCTCGACCAAAGTCTTCGAACGCATGATGATTTCTCAGATCATTCGAAGGCAACACTCGCTTAGAGGAGTCCGAGGCCTCTTGTAGGCGCGATTCCGACGAAGCGACTATACAAGGTTTTTCTTGTACGTAACGAGAATTCGAGTCGCTTTCCTGAAAGTCCTCCCGGAAGGTTGAGCCTCTGGATCAGCGGTTGTTCAGGCAGCTTTTGCTACGGTACCTGCATGGCTGCTCCAATCGGTGTGTTGGGAGCGGGCGGTGCCGTGTCGGTGGCTGCGGATGGTGAGCGGCCGAGGCCGCGACGCTGAGGCCATGTCCGTGGGCCGGGTGTCCTTGCTTGTCTTCCTGGCCGGCAGCGGGCGCTGTCGCGATGCCGGGCGTCACTTGGTTCCTCCTCATTGGAGGTCTCGTGACCTCTCTGCCTGGACCGCATGGAGTCACTCGGCTCTGGATCGGGAAACTCACTGTTTTACCCCAATTTGAAAATGCAGAAAAAACGCTTATGTCCAGTGGGAAGGACTGCTTGGGGAAGCACACAAGCATGATCTCGTTGAGGAATAAAAGATCGCCGCTTTGCAATGATCATTAAGGGTTTTTAATTAATATTTCGGGTAATTAACAAAAACTAATAAAAAAATTTAGTGTCAGGTGCACGGTACATTTACCATCATCGATCCTTATACAAATTTTGAGATCTTTATGTGCGGTAGATTTTCTTAGCCATCGCCAATACATGCAAAGTAAAAACAAACATCTTTCTTTTAGATGCAATCTATTGTTATTGCATTCAATTATTTTCTCCGGAATAATGAAATTTTACCGTAACGCAGGATTCTGATAGAGAGTGCTTTCATTTGCACAGGTTTTACTATGTTACGAATTTTTTTTACAAAGCTTCCATCCTTCTTTACTTTTCAAGTAATTTCAGCATGATTGGGAACAGAAATTTATCTATTTAATGAAGTAAAGTACGAAGTGTAAAGAAACAAGACATATTTTATTAAATAAATTTTCTGGTTCAAAAAACTTCAAAAGAAGGACAACTATAAATTTATAAATATTCACAGTTTTTTTTTTGGGGGGGGGGGGTAGAAGGGATAAAGTTTTATTTTTACAGGCAATTTGATGGGGAGAGCTGTAGGGCGCCAAATGCAGTTCTGCACACAGGCGCCGAATACTGCTGGCACGCCCCTGAATAGGCAAATATAATTGGATACTTCTACACAATTCCATAATTTTGTATATGATAGCCTAATTGTTTCGCTATCTAAAATCAATTATAATTCTTTTTTATTTTTAAATGTCGCACAACTTCAGTCGTTCTTCTAAGAAACATGAAAAACTGTACCTTTAAACAAATTTTGTTTAAAATGTGGAGCTTAAATAACCGATTTCTGATCAATTTACGAAAATATACATGCATTTTTAAAATAGATTAACATATGTCGAAAGAAACATTTGACTGCTATAATAATCTATAGTAGACATAAATAAATTTGTAGCTCGAATAAAGTATGCAAACTGAGGAAAAAGAGATATAGCCCAATTAAATATTTATTACTAAAACTTGAAGCACGTACTGCATTGATTTCCATGGTAACAGATTTATTTTTCCAATTGTTGTATGTTTTTGAATTGCTTCATAATAAATTGCAGATTGAAAAATAAACCAGAAAAATTTATGCAAATATTTGTTTAAATAAATTTACACTCTTCTAAATTTGAAAACTTCTTTTCAGACATTTGTTTTTTATTCTTATCGTTAACTCAAGCTAAATAGAATTTTATAACCTTTTTTTTTGTTAAAATAAAAAAATTGTTTTAGCATATTTTTTTCTCTTTATTAAATATTTAAAACAACTTATTTTTTTCAGCTTCTTTATTAAATTTTTTATGTCTACATCTCGTAAATCCAGTAAACTTTTAAATCATTCAAATTGCATTAAACGTAAATATCATTCATTTATAATAAGAATTAATATATAAATAATAAATATTACATTTTATGTGCAATAAATGTTTAAGATACCAAAATCAATTAAATCAATTGTTTTGATCACATTAAAGTTTTTAATGAAAGTATATTTTTAAAAAATAAATTTTACCTACTAATAATTTTATTGTATTGACGGATTCATAATGTACTGGTTTGCTAATATGCGCAATAAAACATATACATTTATTAAATTGATTTATGTATTTCATTAATCATCAACTGATGTCAGTGTCAAAATATGAATATCATTCCAGTATAATAAGACACGTTGAAATTATAAAATCATTGTAAATTGCGTTTACAAAGTGAAAATAGAAAATGTAATATTTTTACACAGACAATTAACGAAAGCTATTGAGTGTTAAAACTGGTATTATATATAAAATTGTATTAGATTAAAAAAAACTTGATTAATTAAAGACGAAAAAATTTCTTTAATTGAATGATGGATTAAGCATTTATTAAATTCTATAGTTCAACCCAAAATATCTTGAAGCAATCATTAAATAAAAAATAATAATATTGTTTGCATCTGAAAAAAATTCTAAAACTGATACGGTTGAAACTTTGTGTAATTTGGAATCTGGTACTTTACAATAAAACAATCCCGGGATTAATATTTTTCTGTCGTTTTCAAAAAGAAAGTACACTCCTATATCTCTTTAAAAAAAGTAACTAACGCTGTCACCGCCTCTGACAAGTATTTTTTTTAACCTAAAGTATTTATTCGCTAATATTAAGAAAATTACTTTACACAAAAATTCGGTGCTTTTATAAAACACATTTGATAACTGCGCTGATGAAGACAGTTTTTAAATTAATTAATCATTTTCACATATTTGGAAGTTAAAGTTGTTTAAAATAATCCAAGTAAAAAAGTTTTATAGGAGCAAAAGCTATACATAGGAATTTAAATATTTTTAGATAATTTTATACATTGGAAGTTTCTAGTGTGCAGACTGAAATAATTTTTATAATTTGTGTCATTTTTCGAGAATTTTCATTTTCAATTAAAATTTTCTTTATTTGGAGTAGCATATTTTAGATATTTTAAAAAAGGTTATTATTTTAAATTATTGCTGTATGATAAAAAAAATAATATTTCTTTCTATTAAAAAATATTTATACGCAATAATCACAAACAAACAAACAAAGAAACTTTCAAATGAAAATTAAATAATTAAGACTTAAAAGCGGGAAAAATATTTAAAAATTACATCACAAAAATACATTTACATGAGAATATTAAATAGAAAGAAAATAGTAAAATAAGGAATTCATTAAAATACGTTAATCACCGTAAATGATAAGAAGATACATCATATTTAAAGTATCCAAACAATAATATGTCAAACAGTTTAAATTGAAAAATATATTTACGTGAGACATTTCATATTTATAATGACAAGGCAGAACCCTTCAAATTTTGACGAAATAAAATATTTAAGAAGGAACTGTTTCACTGAATTATAATAAACCAACAAAATTAGTTACAATAAAAAATGCACCTTATGTTGGTAAGTCTAACTGTTAAACAAATGGTATTTAACCTAAAGTTAACAATATACTGTTTCTATAAATCTGAGTTATATGAACTGTTAAAATTAAATTTTAATCGTACATGTAAGCAGTAGAAAATAATAAGTTGTCGTTATTAGGGAAAAGTCGTCAATTAAGTCTATTATGCTAGTACTCCAAAAAAAAAAAAAAAAAAAAAAAAAAAAAAAAAAAAAAAAGCGAAAGTTATTCCATTTTGACTCAATCATAAAATCCCCCCCCCCCCCCCGTGAAATTGAACTCGACTTTTCTTTCACCACATCAAAATTTACATGTGCAACTTATCTGTATTCACCTTAAAAAAAGGCATTTTAATTTAATTATTTTGATTAAAAACTTGAAGCCTCGATGCTATTAACTGAACAGATACTAAACTTAAGTGCTCTTTTAAATAATGTAAATGAAATTTTGTAAATGAAACCAAAATTCACTGGGTTTTATAAAAAAGATATTCTTCAAAATTTGATTTTTTTCTCTTTTAATAAGAAAATGGCAACATAAAGATACAGTATTATTTTTTTTCCTTTTTTTCTTTGCTTTCAATGAGGTACTCCTGTTGCCACAATTAAAAAAGGTATCAAAAACCTACAAAAAAAATTAATATCTCATAAATAAATTGAGATACATTTTTCAAATAAATTTCATTTAAAAGTACATTTTTTTCTCTATACGATGATGTAAAAATTTAAAATGTACGTTATTTAGAAGTTTAAAACTTGCAGCAGAAAAAATTGCGAAACCGAAATTGCATTTCAAATTTTAAAATGTTGCCATTCGCAGTATCACGTATGCGTTACACACAGATACGTTTGGCCTTTATAATATAGATATTTTATGCTATTTATAATGATATTTTAAGCTACTCCTAAATCAACGTAAATAAAGTTATTACCTTTCTAGCAGTAGAAATATCATCACGTGAATACCAAAAAGGGAAAGTAAACCATTAAATAATAAACTCATTAGTTTGCGTTGAAAGCAGAGAGTAAATACAATTACGTAATATGTAAAATGACAGAGTAATATCAGAAAAAAAATAAAATTTAAAAATATATTCACACAAGACATTTAGCTCATATTTTTATATGATATTTTCAACTACTGTTGGGAATTCTAAAGTATACAAATATTATTTCTTTTCAAACGACAAAAATAATTTTATGTAAATATTAATAAAGAGAAAAAAAATGTGAAAATTACATAAGATTTAAACGATACATTTAAAATGCCTTGCGTAATATTTTTTATAACCAAAAAATACCAGGTTTAAAAAATACGAAGTGGCAAAGCCTCAAATTATTTCACTGTTTAATTGATCTTGTTTAAACAAACAAGTAAATAGTCAGTAGATGTTTAACAGCAGCTGATCCGACCGTAAAATGCCCCTATCGAAGGGAAATTAATGGAAACCCGTTTCAGGGAGATTGTCATTTAAAAAGTGCGTTTTTTAAAAAGCGTCAATTAATTAACGTGTTTTTAAAGTTTGCGATGTTTGGACTAGAGTTGATGAGCTTAATTCGTAGGGAGGAGTGCCCACTAGTAATAAAAACCAGTTGAAAATTGCACGTAAAGCGTAGCAAATGAGATGCGAAGCTTTAAAAATATCGCTATCATATATCAATCTCATAAAATTGTAAATAGTTAACTACAATTAAACTGCGCACTAAATAATGTTCTCCCAATACCATTATGCATTGGAATACTTTTGTGTGGTTTTTAAATCAATAACAGATGTTCTTTGCACTACAGATTGTGCAAAATGTATATTATATTACGTATTTCATAGATTCACATCAATTTTATTATGTTCGAATAAGTGTAACACCATTAAAATGCATTTGAAACATTTTTCCCCATTGACTGCAATGTAACGGAATATGTTTGATTGTCTCTGTAATTAATCTATGCATCCAATTTTCATAAAATTTGAAATTACTGAGCAAAAGTATGTAATAATTATACATCTTAAATTTCAAACGAATCGGCTGGGTAGTTTTTGCGTTGTTATATGCGGACTGACAGACGGACTGAACGACGACTTATTCCCATAATTACAAAAGCACCTAAAAGAGGAGCTTTATAAAACTACAAACTAGCTGATAAAAGATGGATAAATGTATCAAACTAATAATTCCATATTTACTTTTTAGTTTTTATTTCTATAATCTTACTCTTGAACTTGTGGCAAGTTAAAAGTTATAAAGTAATTATTTATTGTATCTTACGTTTAATTGTTTCGGTTGTTCCTCTTATTAAAAAGCGTAAAATTAGATGGAAATACTATGGTTTCTTTGAATCTTGTGTGAGTAGCTCATCTTTAATTTTAACCAGGCAAATACTGAAGTCCATTTATGAAAAAAATAATAATTGAAATAAGTTCCTGCTTTTAATAGTAAGTCATCATGTTGGCTATATTAGTATGACAGTTTTGTTATTATTAATGTTTGAAATTCCAAAAAGGCCTACGTATTTTGCATGCCTTATTGGGTCATTTTAACGCAATTTATAACCTCTAGTTTAATAAATAACCATCAAACAGATTTTTAAGCATTGCAAGATGCATCTTCAAAAATAGGAAAAATGGTATTACTGCTAATACTTTTTGCTTCCTTTGATTTAGTTTAAAGACTAATGTCTTTAAATATCAAAATAAATAAATAAACAAACATTTTTTTATAAAAATCTGATTTTTAAATTTATAAGTTTAAGCTTGTGTATCTGATTATTATTTTCAATGAAAATAGCTTCTCTTTACTATTATTTGGATAAAATTATATCATTTTTGTAATATCTATATTTACCATAAGAAACTTAAATCAGCTGCATTTTTGTCAACGTTTATATGAATTATTAAAAAGTAGAAATATTGAGTTTTTTAATTGATGAATTTTATATTTATTTATAGTTGTTTTTAATATGTTTTCCAGTAAAGAAACGGATATTTTTAATTTCATTTCATAAAACTTTAGAGCATCTCAAATAAAATTTAATTATATGTCCGTTAAACAAACTACCTCAATACAATTTATTCTATTTTTGCTATCCTTGGGAAAATTATTTCTTTCCCACTTTCCGAAAAGTCACATATTTATTAATGGCTGTAACATGTATTCATTTAACATCAACCAAAATATTTTTCAGACGAAAAATATTAAGTTATATCAGAAGATTTCTTCATTAAATATTAATTTTTCATATAACAGAAAATTAGTTTACAACTTAATTCAATTGCATTTATTCCCTTGTCAACATTTTTAATGGAAATAACATGAAAATAATGACTTTTTAAAGATTTTTGCTGTTTTTTTTATCTATAACATTAAAAGGTAATTTAGTGATATTCATCCCATTATAAAATTTGAGAATAATAAATTTTATTAAAAATTATAATTAAAGAGAAAGAATCTATGGCTTTGCATTTCATTTGACAAAAGTTTAGAGCATCAATTAGAATGCAATTATCAGTTATTAAATTTTGTCTGAAGAATTAATGCAATCGAATGTATTCAAAGGTAATAATTTGATGATTCATTATGCAATTATGCCATGAAAACACTTTCATATTCGTGGCTAATTAAATTTATAAGCTTTGATTTGGATGGAAATGTGCATTTATTCAATCAAATTTATTTCCGAATGAGAAATTTAACTGTCTCTTTAATATTATTCCTGATTTTCATTATCAAAACTTAATGCGATCTGTTCGTTACAAATATAGTAATTTTATAAAGATCTTTGATAAAGAAATATCTTAGTTAATAAGTTATAGTTATTCAAATGAACAAAGTAAAAACTAAAAAAGTAAATATAAATAAAAAAAAAAAAAATAAAAAAACAATTTCTAAGTGCCAGTAGTTTAACTATTACAATACACATATTTTAAATATACATCGTCTGTATTGCATTACATAATTATTATTATGTTAACTCTTTCGTGTGTGGTGTATTATTACTAGTACAAATTTAACTGTCTCTTTAATATTATTACTGATTTTCATTATCAAAACTTAAGGCGATGTGTTCGTTACAAATATAGTAATTTTATAAAGATCTTTGATAAAGAAATATCTTAGTTAATAAGTTATAGTTCTTCAAATGTACAAAGTAAAAACTAAAAAAAAAAATATAAATAAAAAAAAAAAAAAACAATTTCTAAATGCCAGTAGTTTAACTATTACAATACACATATTTTAAATATACATCGTCTGTATTGCATTACATAATTAATTTTATGTTAAATCTTTCGTGTCTGGTGTATTATTACTAGTACAAATTTAACTGTCTCTTTAATATTATTACTGATTTTCATTATCAAAACTTAAGGCGATGTGTTCGTTACAAATATAGTAATTTTATAAAGATCTTTGATAAAGAAATATCTTAGTTAATAAGTTATAGTTATTCAAATGGACAAAGTAAAAACTAAAAAAGTAAATATAAATAAAAAAAAATAAAAAAACAATTTCTAAGTGCCAGTAGTTTAACTATTACAATACACATATTTTAAATATACATCGTCTGTATTGCATTACATAATTAATGTTATGTTAACTCTTTCGTGTCTGGTGTATTATTACTAGTACATGTCTTTTATTTGAGTATATTTTAGGTTTAACAAATATTTTTGTTACTGTTTACAGGTAGTAATGTTATCATGTGTCTATGCATTTACTATTTGGCTTCATTAATGTGCAGGTATTTAGTAATAATAATATTAGTAAATAAATTAGTAATATAATTGCTTAATTCTCTTTGCACAGTTTGTGATTCTTTTATTTTATGCATACATTTTACTCTTTAAATTAGGAGAAACGTTACTTTCCTGAAAGAATCAAGCGTAGCAAACCATAGTTTGTAATTATGGAGAATAATACACCCTCTGTGTGAAAAAAAATTAATAAATCAACTTATTATTTTATTACTAGAATATTTTACTCATTCTTCAATTACTGAAATACATATGGAAAGCTTTTGTCAATTAACTGATGATTTATTGCTCTTTAGGGAAACGTAACATTTCTAATTTATAATCCCACTGCGTCATAGAAGCTTATTAAGTGCTACAATAAAAAATAAATCAAGAAATTATATTAAACCATATCATTAAATCACATTTATTTCGAATTGAATCTTTATAGTATGGACTTCTAATAAAATTAGAATTCTTTAGACTATATAATAAACATAGTTGAATGAAATTAGTTGATGACTATCCTTTTATAATTCAAGTTTAAAAAATGGTTAGTAAAAAGAAATAAAAAAAATAACGGACCTAATTATGTTGCAGAAAAAGATTAATTTAATATTTTGGAATAATAATAGTATTTCAAAATTTCAAAAAGATAATTATATTCACTATTTCCTTTTTTTTATAGATTTCATTTCCTTTTGCAAAAATTGATGTAGTATGTGCTATATTGTGTACTTACAATAGAGTGAAAGAAATGTTATTTTTTTACAATCCGTCATCTCTTTGATTAATTTTAGGAACAAGGGATATCAGGCTTACTCTATTGATGATCACTTACCAAATTTCCAAGATACATTTTTGAAACTTTCACAAAATTTCCTCTATACTGTAGCGTATAAAGCATTCTTCAGATCTTATCGTTTGTCAAGTTCAAAATCTAGTCTCTTAAAAAAATAGAAAATTATTTATTTTAAAAACTTCACAGCTACAGAGTCTTCGAAACTCACAAATATTACCAGATTTTCAGAAATAACTGTGCAAATCCAACGTACAAGTACAGATATATGTCACAGACACTCTTTACGCAACGTCTCATCACTGTATCACATTCAAAACAGCGTACATAAATCACAATACTCAAACAAACCTGCTTAAATAAACTTTTAGTACCTCACTCAATGACTGACTGACAAATAATAACACTAACCAAGTCGCATCGCTCTTCTATATATAGGCTTGTGGCATGCACTGGAAATTTCTACATGTTTCTAGAAAAATCCAGAAAACACTGGAACAGCATTCAATGTATCTGTATACCTTTAAGGGGGGTTGCAATAGAGAAGGGGTACCATTGCCAACAATCGCCAAGTTTGTCGCCAACAATCACCAAGTTTGTCGCCAACTTGGCAATATATCACCAAATTTGGCGACCAAAATTAGACGTCAAAAGGGACGCCAACTTGGCGATAATTATAATATTTCGCCAAATTCCCATAGACATTCATTGAAAAGTTATACACAGGTTTGCCTGATAAAATGTTAACAAATAGAGACAATGTAACAAAAACTAATATTAGCAAAGGAATAGAGCTTAATAAGATGATTTACATTATTTTAGAGTAAAAGTACTAACTATTTACAAAATTTGTAACAATACATTTAGCTAATACATTAAACACTTATATTTTTATTGCATTCGTGCATGCACAGTGACATATTATTTAGCAAATTTTTTCATTTTTAACCGAATTTTTATTATATTATAATTCTGATTGCAGAGTATAGTGTATAATGTTTGTCATTTTAGATTCATGTAGAACATTTTTTTTAATCTTAAGAGCTCTGCAAATTATAAGCAAAAAAATTCTCGAAATTTGGGATTGACAATACAAAACTTTAATTTCTCTAAGAATAGACATTATATCCTCATAAAAATGATTAAAGTTAATTGGAATAAAATAGTTAATCATGTTCTACATTTGGAATGTTTTTGCTGCGTTATTTTTTTCAGCCTTTTTTTTATAGATATTAAGAAAAAAAGTTGAAAAAATATAGTCTAAAAAATTTTTTTTTCAAGCTATTGACGATCTCCTATGGGTTTTGGTTAAAAAAATTTCACAGGAATGTATTGCCTATACTACTCTGCTTACACACTTGAAATTTCAGAATAGTTGCTTAAGTGTTTTTATAAATATCTAAAAAACGCCTGAAATCGCAAATGATTTATCATTGGCCATTCAGTGTGTACTTTAACTTCAACTTAACTTTTGCTCAAACTTCACATGAGTTAGAAGTTTCGAATTTTTTTAGCTTCATTTTTTTTTGGATGAATGCATATAGTGCTGTAAAAAGATATATATTCACCAAGAAGACGAGAGGGCTATACGGATGGATGCTGATACAATGTACGGAAAAATACTGCATGATTTATGTATAAAATTGCCGAATTATAAAACAATATCTGTTTTTTTTAAGTAAATCTATTGTATTTTTATTTTAAAAAATGGAAAAAATACAAATTATAAAAATCCATATACCAGTATGTATCTTGTGGCGTTTTTATGAAACACTTTGAAATTTCTGCAAAAATTAATTTGGGAATTTCTTTCAAGTTTCCTTTCCAGCGGACGATAGCTTTACAACTGTAGACTAGTCTTCTGATGCATGAAGTCTGTCTAATGATGCATTAAAACATCATAATCCAGTCATTTAAAACACATAGAAATATATACACTAGATTTATGCTGAATATGTCAAATACAATTATAATAATTATTTTTTTAATCAACGTCTTGATTTTTTTTTCAAGTTTTTTTTATCTAACATTCAAGCGCAACATCGTGTAATTAGCCGTAAATAACAACAAAAAATAGTTTGCGTGCCTATATGTTCTATTGTATCATAATTGTAGCATCATGTTAATTTGCCTTAATAAGTGGATATGATTAAATAAAGGTTCACCAAGTTTTTTTTTCGTTTACTTGATACTTCGAACTTAGAAATTAGGAAAAAATGTTACAATATTAATTTACGTAATTAAAATCTATAGAGACAAAAATGTCGAAAACCGTTTTTTACAAATTCATAATTTGGGATATAAAAAGTTAAATAAATATTGAAATTAACAGTTTAAATCAAAATTATAATTAAAGAAATAATAAAACTTCTATCCTCACAGAAAAGTTGAAAGGTGGAAAGGGAAAATTTTGTATAATTTTAAATTTATGCTTCTAAAAGATATTTTTTTATATAAAAAAATAAATATGCGATAAAGAATTATAAACAATTTAAAAATGTTCACAAAATAAAAATAAAAAAATTAATTCACTTTATATGTGTAATGTTTCTTTTTCAAAGAAATGTATCAAATATTCTTCAGAAACGTAAGTTTTTAAAAATATTTTCCGAACTATCGTTTCTATGAAATTACAAATTTCATTCTACGAAATTTGCAATGACAGAAGAAATATATCAATATTATAATATCCTTTTCATTATATTACTGATAACCTCAAACATATTTTGGAAGCTGGTCACGTTTTTCTTCCGCATCCATTAGTTTTAAATATTTTATTTCAGGATTGTTATATTTTTAAATAAATCTATTAAAAATATTAAACTATTAATAATTTCAAAAGTAAATTTAAACATAAGATTTCCATCAACAGCTTTTTCGTAAAATATAAAGTGTATTGTTTACAAAAAATGCCTAAAATTTCAAAAAGATACCTTTCGCATTCTGAACGCAATGAAATTATAAATTCCATCCAACAAATATTATAATAATAAAAAAGAAGCTTGCAGCCGACTGAATGCGATGTAGATTATTGTATTAATCATACAATTTGAAATTTTGTCACGTTTCCCCGAAAATCCATTAGTTTGAAACATTTATTTCGATTCTATTTTCTTTATAAATAAAATAGCTCCATATCGAGTCAGTGATGCATAGGAAATATTTGATGATTATGTGGCTGACCTGTTAAAAATAATCTATTTGATTTTTTTTAAATAACACAATTTTTTAAATATTTTTTAAAATAATTTTGTACAAATGTTTTATGTATATAAATGTATTGTTATGCTGTGTCCATCACAAAATATTCTTCTACACAATAATAATTAAACAATAAAAGCAGATTCACGAGACCAAATACGAATTTAATGTTGAATAACCATCGATTTTTAAAGTGGAATTTATTACCATCATTGCTAAATCTAAGCAAGAACTAAAACAATAAATATCTGCATGTATACAAAATCCATACGCACACACGCACCCCCCAAAAAAATTTTGGCTTGTCACACACAAAATAAATAAATAGATAAATAAAATAAAATAAAAAAGACATCTTATAGATAATTTGTATGCGATGTCATGCACGTCAAAAATACATACTATTTAAGGGTGAATATAAAAAAAAATAGGGAAATTGTAATCTGCACAATAAAACTCCTAAAAAATGTTACATAACGCAATTTATTTTGAGACATTCTAAGAAAACATATCCTTAGAAATATTTTCAAGAGATATTACATCTCTAAAAACACAAATAAAGCAATAAAAAGAATTCAAATTTCAGGTTGTCGTTTTCCTTGTATGCAAAGAAAAGGACTTTGTGCTTTATTGTGTAAATATCTTTTTCTAATTTTTTTTCATAAATTTATAATTAATATTTGTACCTTATACAATAAAAATATGAGAAAGGTAACAAATTTCGAATTTTACACATAAATATGATTTGTATTTTTTTATAATTAAAACATGGTTGTCACTAAAATGAATATCATTCTCCTTTACTGCATTTTCGTTCTTTATCAGGTTTAAATATGGCACTGCAAAGTTATTCTTCTCATTTTTGGCATAGAATACGAGTCAGATGTAGTAAAATCATAGATACATATCTTTTTGCTATTTCTTGAAAAATAATTTGAATAAAGTCTTCGAAAAAATGGAATAGATTTTTGTTATGTCATTTTTCTGGCTACCGTAAATTAACAAATAGAATTATACTTTATGAACCTGACATGTAATTTGAGCTATTATATTGAAAATGTGTTTTTAAACAAAATTAAAATGTTAGACGAAAAAAAATCAAGAGTATAATATTATTTTAATGAAAGTGTCATTATCTTGGTATACATATGTAAACAATGAAATATAATTACATAAAAATTAGTTCATTTTTTAAATTCTTGAAAATTTATCATTTTTATGGAAAACCCTTTAGTCTCTAATAAAAAAATGTATTAAATTTCTAAAAATAAATTTTCTATAATCAAACGTAGTTACTTTATTTCAATAATACTCATGAAAAAGGCGAATCACCTTTTACGAACGATGTGGTCGAGTTCCATCTTGTATAAACCGCTCGATCCTCCAACGATAGTTGTGTGCTGACAAACTGTTCAAAAATTTTAACATAATGTTCACTAGTGATCGCTTGGTTTTTCAGTATTTTTTGCGTACTAGAATCCTTCAAACTAGTCTCTGATGCAATTATTTTGATGCTATTCATTGGGTTTCGCTGAACAGTTAAAAAATATTTGGGGACATTTCCAGGAGCGTCTACAGTTTTCCTGCTTTCAAAGTTTCCTACTTGATTATAACACTCGAAACCACTTCGTTCGAATATGGCAAACAGCCTGAGAATGATTACGAATCGGTTCTTTTTAACCCAAAATACCTTTTTTAAAATATTTGCCTTATTGCTGTAGGACTACGTTCTAATTTGTGATAGTTAAATACGAAAAATGACCGAATACATGTTTTCAATCGCTACGCTAACAACCTTTCAAGATTCAACGGTCGCTGTTGCCTTCGAAGAACCATTTACATACAATTGTTTGGCATTGCAATTGCAGTAACATCTGCTATTGTTTTTTTTTTCAACTAAATTTTCAAAACTTTTTTTACAAAATAATTAAAGCTTAGCTAATAAACTAGTTTTTTACTGCATAATTCTATTGATCGTCGTTTTTGAGAAATTTAAAATCAGGGTCTTATTTGCTTGACACTTTTTTAAGCGTTATAATAATTAACTTGATGAGCATTTTTGTTATTTAACGAATTATTAAACAAAAATGTGTTTAGTCGGTTATTAGTGGATGTAACAAAACTAATAACGAACATAATTATAAATAATATATTCTTCTGTTTATAATAATGAGCGGCTGATATTCCATGACTTCAAAGAGTACATTCCGAGCTATGCAATACTGCAAAATTGATATGAATGTGTCAGATAATGTGTATACGTTTTTAGCTCAAAGAAGCTTTTAAGCATATTTTTTTTTATATTTATAATTCAAAATTTATCCTGTCCTACATCTTTAATACGTTTTATGTGTGAATACTAATAGCTTATTAGTAAATTTTACATTAAACATACTCATTTTATGCACTATATAAGGACCATAAATACCTATTTTAGGTTCTTAATTCTCTTAAATACCCTTGTCAGAAAATATAAATATTTTTTTAATTGCGTGTAAGTATCATTTTCAATACTCAAGCATTAGACTTATAGTTTATAATCATTAAGAGTAAAACTCCCTCTGCGTGAAAGATGCTTCAATAAATCAAATTACATTTTACTACCAGAAATTTTACGCACTCTTCAATTATTGAAACACATACGATGGGAACTTTTTGTTAATTAAGTGGATGATTTATAACTCTTGAGGGAAACGTAACATTTCTAATTTATGATCCCACTGCGTCATAAAACATAGTAGGGGCTACTACAGTTAATAAAAATAGCTCAAGAAATTATATTAATGCATATCATTAAAAAATCCACATACCGAATTTCATTTTTATCTTATACACTTCTTATACAATTAACATGATTTAAAACTATATAATAAAAATTCTTAAATGAAGTTGATTAATGGCTGTCTTTTACGTATTAAATTATTTATATAAGCACGAAAAGAAACAATTATTAAAATAACAAACATCAATATACCACAAGACAATCATAATTAAATATTTTTAAATAATAAAAACATTTATAAATTTCAAAACTATAAATATGTTCAACATTTCTTTTTTTCAGGCTTTTTTTTAAAGATTTCTTTTCTTTTTTGCGAAATTTGGTGTAACATAGGTAGTGTGGGCATTATTGTTCACTGACAATAGTGTAAAGCTCAGTACCATACTTGGATGCAACCCGTCATTTTTTCCGCTTCCTTTGAAGAACAACGGATTTAAAGCTTACTATATCGACGATCATTTTATGAATTTTCAAAGTACATTTTTCAAACAATCACAAAAGGTGCTCTGCGCATTTAGCTAATACATTATGTTGGTTATATTTTCAGTGCACTCGCGCATGTGCAGTGAAATATTATTTAGTAATCCTGCTTATGTTTCACTAAATTTTTATTGTTTTTATATTCTGATTGAAGGTTATTGTGTATAAAGTTGATTGTTATAGTTTTTGTCAGATCATATTTTTATATTAAGAATTCTGCCAATTATAAGCACAAAACCTGACAAAACTTGAGACTGCCTTTATAAATCTTAATTTTTCCTTAGAACAGTCATTCTATTCTCATAAAAATGAATACAGTTTATTATAATAACGATTTTAAATATGTTCTACTTTTTGAATGCTTTTGTTAACTTACTGTTTACTTGATTATACAAAACATATCCGCTATTTTTCAGCTTGTTAAAATAATTCACCGATATTTTTTAGTTTTGTTTAATCTTTCTTTAATTTAGAAAATCTAAAACTAATACGATATTAATTTTTATAAATAAAATCCACGGGAGCAAAAGTTGAGAGGAAATATTTTTTTATATTCATAATTTGGGATTTAAAAGGTTAATTAAATATGTAGATTTTATTAAAAAATGATTCAACTATTTTTTAACTTTGTTTGATTTTTTTTTCAATTTAGAAATTCCAAAAGCAATATGATATTAATTTACATAAATAATGTCCATGGGGAAGAAAATTTCGAGGAAAAAGTTTTTTAATTTCATAATTCGCAACATGAAATGTTAAATAAATATGGAAAATAACAGTTTAATTCAAAAATAAAACTCTTGAGATAAAGAAAAATGAAAAATCCCAATGTTTAATGGTGGAAAGAGAAAATTTTGTATAACTTTAAATATATACTTAAAAAAAGTATTTATTTTTGTACAAAAAATA
The DNA here is from genome assembly GCA_964019185.1 of Maratus speculifer. NCBI lineage: Eukaryota > Metazoa > Arthropoda > Arachnida > Araneae > Salticidae > Maratus > Maratus speculifer. Next base: position 182,296,726 of record OZ025298.1, on the reverse strand, counting down.
AATACTTTGATAAAGATAAACAATAAATTAAATTCAATTTGATAAAGAATTATAAACAATTTAAAAATATTAATAAAAGGAAAATATATAATTCATTTCATAAGTGAGAATATTTTTTAAAGCGATGCAATGCATATACATTTTTAAAATTATTTCCCGAACTATTGTTTCTATGATATTGCAATTTCCATCATACAAAATTTGTAATAAGTGAGGAAAAAATATCATTATAATGAGCTTTGTATTATTTTATTGATAACCTCAAATAAATTTTGGAAACCGGTCACATTTTTCTTCGGAATACATTAGTTTTAGATATTTTATTTCGAAATTGTTGTATAAAACCAGTGTTCTCGCTGTCGCTCGCCAATGCGCCAAATTGCGACTAAATTCTTCATTTGGCGAGTAAACAAGCGATTAGATTCGCCAAATTGCTAGTGCTCAATTTTCGCTTTTTCTTTTTCGTTTTTCACACTTATGCATATATATTTAATGTATACATGTTTTTTATATTTGTAGCAGATAGTTGAAATTAAATTAATAACAATCGCTGTCACAGTTACAAAAACTTGGGTTATTTTAGGACATATTAATAAAAAAAAATACATTAAAGAATTAAAAGTTTTTTTTTTTTTTTTTTTTTTTTTTTTTTTTGTGCTACACGGCAAATCTATTTTGCTAATACTTTTCGCATTTGGCGAATGTTTTTTATTTTTAATTAGCCGAATTACTAACGTTGATCAAATGTCAGCGAGAACACTGTATAAAACTATTGCAACTATTGAACTACAAATAATTTCAAAAGTAAATGTAAAACCTAAAAATCCTATCAGTAGCTTTTTCATGAAATATTAAGCTTACCATGTACATACAAGTGTAAAATTAAAAAAAAATCATTTAAAACGCAATGAAATTATACATTCTAACCAACGAATGTTATAATAAAAAAGAAGTAGGACTCGCTGACTGCTATGTATATTATCTTATTAATCATATTATTTAAAATTTGGTCACGATTTTCTAAAATCAATTAGTTTAAAATATTTCTTTTGTGTTCATATTATTTAAAAATAAAATTGCTCCATATCGAGTCACTGTTGTATAGGACATAACTGATGATTATATGATTGATCTAACATAAAGTAATCCATTTGAATGTATTTTTGAAATGACACAATTTCTAATTAACTTAAAAAAATAATTAATTCAACTGTTTTATATATATAAATGTATTTTTATGTTGTATCCATCACAAATTAATTATTCCATACAATAATAATTGTCGGACCACAGATCTGGCTTCGCTGACAAAATTACACTTTTGTGAACACGATAGCATCCAAAATACTTGTCAAAACGACGCAAAAAATGAGGTGGACGTCGGTAGGGGTAAAGTTTTGGCTGGCATTGAAAATCAGAAATATTCGTAAACTAAAACAATTCTTGGCTTTTAAATTTTCCACAGTGATAACAGTGGGAGTTTAAATCTTCCATTGCTGAAAAGAAGAAAAATAATGTTTATTTTCTGTACTGATGCCATTTTCTCATAAAAAATCGAAATAAACTTTGTAAATTTTTTTAAACATAAACAGACGTCACATTTTAAGAAACACGCATAGTTCCAAAAAGCTGTTAGAATTCAATACTATTTCAATCCGCTGATACTGAATTTTAGGTGACACACTTCAGTAAGTAAAATGACTTATTTAAATGAAAACAATAAATTTCTTCAATGAAACTACATGAGATAATACGAATCCCTCTAAAAGATATAAGTTTCTGGATTTTGAATCGATGATAGAGATATTAAAATCTTAAAAAGGAATGTTCATATACAAGTAGTAATTGACAAATTTGACTTCAAATTTTGTAATATATATGCTAATAATAACCTAATGCGCATTGCAATATTTTTTAAATGTTGAATGTAAATATGAGAGATGTATATGTATAACATAATAAGATGAAAATAACGTTAAATTTCATTTCATGCGAAAAATAATTAGATGATTGTCTCAAGGAAAAAAATTGTTTTAGCTGATTTTCAATCAGTTAATGCAAACATAAGAGCCTCAATAGATAATTTTATCATAGATAAATTTGAACTGACGTCACACGTTTTGTTTATCCCACAAATATAGCTGATTGTGATTAGTTGGCTGATAATACATGATACAAATTTTCGCTTATGATTAGTTGGTTAAAACTTGGTGGGCTGGTGATCACGTGGTTGAAACTGATCTATACAGTTCAATTTTTTGATGCTTTAAACTGTCGAAGTTTATGAATTTAGCAGTTTGGTAACTTTAAAAGAATATTTGTTTTAAGAAAGTATGTACTAATTAAGGTAGGAGTTCTTTTTTTAAAAACTTCTTTAGTCGAAATTCGAATGTTTGTGTAATTATTAAAACACTAGTTCTATTGTTGTACGTTATGAATTTTAAGCTAATCTGAGTTATTATGGCGTCGTCACCATTTGCGATCTGACATATAAATTTACTTTCAGAAGTTTTACTTCCTATGCACGTAACCCTGCCCCCCCCCCCCTCATTTCTTTTCTGTGCGAACTTTCATTCTTGCAATTTTCCAAATCGTTTTTTATCGCTGTTACCATTTATACCTGTAATAATATTTTCCACACTTTTTCATTTTTCATCATCCTGTGATACATTTAAATTTCAATTCAAAGATATATTTTAATTGAAGACAAAGAGACTTCTTTAAAACACCATAAAATTATTTAAAAATCATAAGGCCTTTCAAAAGAACTTAGTCTTCATCAGGCGTAAAAAGACGCGCGTCCACTATGAATGTAGCGGCACGACTGAAGTGAAAAGGCGGGAAAGGGAGCAAGCTGAAAGACCAGCCAATGGAAAAGTAGAAGACAAATGTACTTTTTGCCTTCTACTTTCCCATTGGCTGTTCCTTCAAACAATGATAAAAAATGAAATTATTAAAACAATTATAGAGCAAATGGGATCAGAAGCTATCATTCACAAGTACTCCTGCATTTAATGTCAAAGGCAATATATTTCACTCTATTTTTAAAGAATTAAAGTGTTTTAAATAGTGCCTGATTTAAAAACATAGAAAGTTAGAAATCTGCAGCGCAGCTTGATTCCAGTGTTATTTTTTATTATTGACAAATGTTTAATGATCAGATGTTTTTTTATGCCTGACCTTGAATAAAGATGTCACAAAGGTAAAACAGATAGCAATAAGTCTTTTACAGTCTTATTTGTTTAAATCCTTGGAGGTATTATGTAGTTACATCCCGTTAAATACATACCATTAGAGATATTCCTCAAACCACATTTTGGCTTTTCGCGGACAAAAAAACTGAGGTCTTTTGAAAGATGTTTAACATTAACAAACTTACTAAGATAAAACGACGATTGGCAAACGCAGTTTCGAAAGACTCCTAATTCACTTTGCTTTGGTGAAAATTTAGACTGTCCCTCATCTCTTATGAAAAGATATACAGATCATGGCAAACTTAAATGATTTGAAGATGCCACATGTTTTTTTCTCAAAACAAACAAGCTAAAGAACATAATCAAGAATTACTTTTTAAACCGAAGTGGCCAATGACAAGAATTTTAGCAGACGACAATTAGTGAATAGCAAGATGGAGGGATGATGACCACGCGTCTGAATTTCAGGCTGAACATAACTCAGTAGCTAGACGCAGAATTCTATTTAATGCGAATATCTGGATGGATGAGGATTGGTTAATTATGGTAAATGCTATACTCTGTGGCCCGAATAATTTCCCTCGAAGCTTGCCACAGTCTATAATGGATCACTTTGATAATCATCATGGGTCCTTTCTATATGGATTTTTCTTCCTTATAAAGCCTATTTGTAAATATTGGAAAGAAGAAACTGCCTTATACTCACAAAGTCAGTTACTTTTAACTGCTACATGCCCTGACACTATACACAAATCCAAGTGTTTAAATTTGTCAAAAATGTCGAGAATATTGGCCTAAAGGTGTTATTACATAAAACAACTAATGTCACTTTTTGTAGAGTTTGTCGTTTACATTGGTCTGATCATTAAAGCGCTTTTCGCTTAGGACTGACATGACCAAATTAGAATGATGGGAGAACTTGTGCCCAGATTAGCATTAAAGCATCAGATAAAGTGCAGACGACACTGATTAGTGAATTAAATACTTCAAAAAGAACATTTGACGATTATCGTTTCAAGCTTACCTTTTATACTACTAAAAAGTAATCATGAGAATAATGCATTTCTTGGAAATATTACATTTTTTTTCACAGTTCTCCTTGACCCGACATTTCAACCTGACGAATGCTATCCAATTAATAAATACAGTTTCATAACACCGAACATGAATTTATTGTTGTGTATCCAATGATTTTTCAAGTATATTCCCATCATTACTGAATCTAAGCAACAATTAAACCAATAAATATCTGTACGTTTACAAATAGACACACACAGAAAAAGAAAAAAAATTCAACTGTCACCGAAAAAAATAAAAAACAATTTATAGATCATGTGCATGTGACGTCACACACGCGAAAAAAGACATGCTTCTTAACATTTTCAGACAGAATGTAACAATTCTCGCAGAACTAGTAATTTATAAGGAATGATTTACTACGTATAATACCAAAAAAATGTTAAACTTAAGAGCACTTTAGCATAATTTCAAGCAATTTCGTTCAAATTTTTGCCGACAGCAAGCTGTGATGTCCTGCGGCAAACCAGTTTCTTGACAATATGCACATTATCAAATAAAAGTATACAGTTTCTTTTGATTAATGTTAATGAATATAAGCGTAGGAGTTAAGTTTTTAATATAATGCATAATGGGGAAAATAATTTTGATTTAATCTGTTTTATCTCAGACATATATTTTATATGTCTTTACCATTATTTGAAAAATCAGATTGTAACATATATCCAGTTTAATCCTGTAGATATGATAAACAATAATCTATATGTAAACAAAGTTTTGTGATATTTCAGAAATTGTAGTCATATGTACTTTATGTATATATTAAAAAAGTTTTCATATCAATATACAGAAAGGAATTATGAGCGTTAAATTAAATCTATACCTAAAACTAGCACACATTTCACATAGTTCTGAACTCACAAAGCAATCCTATTATAGTTGATACGACCGCCCAGTATTTTGTCACTAAGTTTTTCTGGATTACAAAACACTGAAATTTCTGTTCGTAGTATTGAAAGAACTCAATATTTAATTTTTTAAATTATGTAATGTAAGATATTGAAAAGACAAATTTTGAATTTATATACATATCTTGTGAAATCATTATTTTTCATACTGTATTTTAAAGCATTTTATATAAGATTATTTTCATCTTTTGTTTACCATAATATAATTTACATATGATTTTATGAACTTTTTGTTCCAACGTATTCCTAATCGAAAATTTTAATAGCCATGATGTTTCGTACAGTTGTCAATTTGTAAATTTTGTAGAGGCATTTTACAGATAAACAACGGCAAAAACGGCAAAAACGCAAAAATAAAAACGGCAAAATGGAATTGCAATAATTGAGAATTTTTAATGTATTTAAATTTATCTAATAATTATCCCATTTATCTTATAATTATCGACATTTTGTAAAGTAAATAATTCTACAACTATTGTTTTATTCTAAATTAGTTGATGTTTGTGGTAGAAAATTTTTATTTTGTATTTCTTATTTTATTTTAAAATTTTTATCTTTTTTTAAGAAAAATAAAATTATGAATCCAAACTTGTTAAAATAGCTTCTTCATTTTTTTAAATTACACCAATGGAAATTTAATTTTATGAAACATTAAAAAATGTTTTATACAACTTTTTAAAAATAATCTATTATATAAAATTTTTTAAAGGCACTGACAAATTTTTTTTATTTTATTGTTATACTTTGATATGCATTGTAAATACATAATGAAGTACATAATTTTGATTTCATCATCTCAGATTATGAAATTTCACTTTAAAATAAATTTATCGTAATACACACTATTACATGGTAATAAAGAGTTTAATTTAATATACGAAATGCTTTGAAAAATGACAGTTAAAAAAAATAGTGTACACTATTTATTATTCAAGTCGAAATACAGAATAATATTTTAGAAAATTAGTTTTAAATGCTCGCAGCTAAATCCATAAATCTTTCTTACAAAAAAAGAAATGGTTTTTCTTAAAATGCATGGTATTAAAAAGGGAAAAAATATCTACAACATAGGTTTAAAAAGTGATGCATTTAAATTTCCTCAAGAATAAATAAAGGATAAGCAAGAACTTTGAATTTAGGCATTGAAAATTAATGTACGAAGATAAGCTTTAGTTAAGTGAACGTTTAAAAAATACGTTCATTTCATTTTTTTATATTTATTAAAAAGATTAAGATTTGTTTGGAGAGTGTTAGTGTCAAGATTATATAATATCGGAAGTATGAATTAATGTTACACTGTAACATAAAACTTAAAACATTTTTTAAAATGAAATAACTTTTTAGAAATTCGATTATAGCTTGGAGGAAAAAGGAATGTTTTCAGATTTTTAAGTGTTTCCAAATAAGAAGCTGAACTGATATTATTGCTTGTTTGTACATTACAATTTGACTTTATCTGAGACATTTTATTCCAAATTGATAATTTTTAAATTTTCTATTGTTATTATATATTTATATTACATACTATTGTAAAACGAAATCTTTTGCATATTTTATTATAAGAAAATTACAATGATACAACCTGATTTTTTTTTTTTATTGCAATGATATGATACACAGTTTTTCGACCATAAAAAATAGAGATTTTTTTTAAAAACTTGTATTTTATGTGCCTCAATTACTATCACCATTGTTTGAATAAAACGAACTCTTCGAGTCTGTTTCCTTAAAACCTAAATAAAATACAACGTTTTTAATTTTTTATGAATAAATAAAACTGCATTAAAAACACTGAAAATATTTAAACATAACTGGAAAATAAAACTTTTGCATCCAGTTGCACCCAGTAATTTTTGTTTACATTCCTAACTTAAAATACAAAAAATACCCTAGACTTAAGCCTAAATCTAATACACTCAATTACAAAAGTTAAGCACGGAGAGGAAAATGTTAATATTCTGAAGCCAATCAGAATTGAAGAGGATTCAAATCGCTGGAGAGGTAGATGGATGTATGCAAATATCTTACGTAACAGCTAATCGCGCTATATTTCAAGAAATATGCAAAAAGGTCAGTCTTATAAGAACTCGGCTTTATGAAAGGTTACAGAATGTGATTGTAAGTGCTGATAGAAGGTGTTTAAAACTTTCGTACAATTTGTTTTGAAGACATACGTGATTCTATGACTTCCAAAAGACGAATGAAAGATTCTGAGCGCTGGCATGCTGTGGGGCGCCTTGAAGAAGGACAGTCGATCACAGATGTTGTTCTTTTCTTAGGCGTTCATCATTCTGTAATTTCACGTTTATGAAAACATATCCAAACCACACAGACAGTTGTCCGAAGGCCCGTAGTTGGTCGCCCAAGGGTTACAAACCCCGCGGATGATCGATATATTGCTATTGTAGCCAAGCGGACTATCAGAGCGACCTTCACACGTGTGACATCTATGGTTACAGCTTCCTTTGGTAAGGCGATATATGCAGGTACTGTACACCGAAGATTACATATGAGTGGACTGTGTGCCCAGGTACCAAGAGTTTGTGTTCCTTTATATGTCCAATCAAGAGGGGCATGATTAAAATGGTGCCGGGAACATGTCAATAGGACTTTGTCTGACTGGAGTAATGTCATGTTTACTGATGAGACAAAATTTGCTCTGCGACCAGATTACAAGTGTATAAGGATATGGGGTGAACAAGGAATACGCAATCAGCCCAAAACATCACCGAACATCACGTATTCCGAGGCGGAATAAGCATTATGGTGTGGGCAGGGATTATATTAGGATACCGCAAAGACCTGCACATCTTTAAACTGGGTTCTGTGACGGCTGTCTGGTATCGAGATGAAGTCCTAGATCCCATTGTGAAATTGTACGACGCATCAGCGGTTGGCCCTACTTTTGTTTTAATGGACGTTAATGCGCGTCCCCATAGAGCTGGCATCGTCGATGACTACCCAGAGAATGAAGGGATTTCGCGAATCGCATGCCCAGAATAATCGCCCGACCTTTATCCCATTGAAAATCTTTGGGATGCTCTCGGCCGTGTGGTATGTTTACGTTTCCCACCTCCAGACACTCTTACTGAGCTGGAAACTGCCCTACAAGAAGAATAGCGATTGCTTAGTTCTGCGGTGATTAATTACCTTATTGAAAGCATAGTCACAAGGTTTAAACTTTGTATACAGATGAGGGAGGGATCATATACCCTATTAATATCTTTTATTTCATTTGATACTGATCATTTGTGTATTTTCACTTTATACATAATTCTTTTTAAGTCTCCTGTATGTCATTATCTGATAACTTATAAAAAATTAATATTGTTTTCCTTTCTGTATTTAATTATTGATTTTGTTTTATGCATAAATATATATGCTACTTTCCTGCCGAATTTTGTGTCAACCAAAATAGTATTTTTTTTTCATTTTACATCTTCGTATGTAACTTTTGGTAGTGAGTGTATTAATATAAATATAGTTTAACACTAGAAAACTATATATTTATAAAAATAGATCATTTAAAATCCCGATACAACTATAATAAACACAATTTATATCGTTTAATTTTTAAATAAATAAGATAGATATTATACGTATAATCACTTTACAGTTACATTTATAAAAGTATGATCATTCTGCAAACAAAGAAGAATTAAGGTAAACACATAATGAAACTAAATTAAACGAAGAGATATAGCATTTAAAAACACACTAAAATTACAATAAACAAAAGTTGCATCCTTTAATTTGAAAGGCAAATAAAATAGCGATTAGTAGGTATAATCAAATTACAGATACTAGCCATGCTCAGACGAAATCCATTCAAAGGATGCAAATTAACGAGTTGGTGGTTAAGGGGATCTTTAAAGTTTCTAAAAAAAAATTTTCGCACTTAACCAAGTTTTGTTCAGTTTAATATGATGTTTGAATCATGTTTCTATCTGGAACAGAAAACATTAATTTTTTTCGATTTGGTTTGTTTTAAAAATATAGCTTTCAAGCAATGGCTCTCATGGAAACGACTTCTGGTGATGTCTTTTTTTCAAATAGGGGAATTTTTTTTTTAATTCTTTTATTTTAATTTTGATTCAGAAAAAGTAAATATATATATATATATATATATATATATATATATATGTTACAGGCCAAATCCGATTTTAGGCCAAACTAGATTGGCCTAGGCCAAACCGGTCTATCCTAACGCTCATCGGATAAACTAGTTTTTCCTAGGCCAAACCGGTTTGTCCTAACGCCCATCGGATAAACTAGTTTTTCCTAGGCCAAACTAGTCTATCCTAAGGCCCATAGGACAAACTAGATTTTCCTAGGCCAAACTTGTTTGGCCTAAGTCTTATAAGATAAACTAGTTTAGACTGCTGTTTATTGGTCTGAACTACCTTATCGTAAGCCAATTCAATTTGGCGTGATTTTATTGCATTCGATGACCGCCTCAACGCCAACATTCTTGTTTGTCCTAGGCTGATCTAGTTTATTCTAGGCCAATGTAGTTTTACGTGTCTTTAGCTCACGGGCGTCAAAGCAAGAGAAATAATGGGCTCACAGGTTCTGTATGTATGCATGTACGCATGTATGTACGTATGTGCGTACGAATGTGCGTACGTATGTACGTAACGCGGTAACTCTTGATAGAAATATCCGATTTGGTTCAAATTTTGGATGTAGGTTCATTCTGATAAGGTACTTTTCTGATTAATTTTGGAAATTCATTGGATAGGAATAAAGGGGAGCGAACGGGAGGCTAATCCCCCTCCTTTAATTTAGAGAAATGGATTTATCATGCACAATTATCAGTTTTCATTTTAAATTTTAGAAATAGGATCATTGTGAAAAGGCGCCTCCGTGATTAGTTGTGGATGTTTATTGTTTAAGTCTAATTTTCAGACTTAAACAATAAAAATCTACAACTCTAAAAGAAAGGGCAATGTAGGTAACATAATATAATTTAGAGGCCTGGTGGCCGGGTCAGGCGGGGCCCTGGCCTGGAAATTCTGGCCCGTGCAAACCTCTGACAGTATTCTACAATCCTTCGAATAAAAAACATTATATAAGGGTGATAACAAAACCACTTTGCACAAGATTAGCTATGGAGCAGTAGTCAGGATCAATATTGAAAAGATTATTGTCCAATTAAAGTGATGGCTTTGCATTCACAGGCTGTTTAAACTAATTGTGTATTACAGCCTTATTTTTTTAAAGAATAACACCCTCGAAAAATACAGTAAGTTGGATTACTTTTTCCTATTTTCCTCAATTAGACTTAACCATTGAACCCCATAAAACTAATCACATATATGCTTTATAAAATTAAACAATTATCCAAAATTTGAAGCAAATCAGATAATTCTGCAAAAAAAGCAATTCATCTGATTTAAGGAGGGTTATCCCCCATTCCTCCCTTTATACTTAATCATTATACCCTCAAAACAATTCAAGGATTCGCCTAAAAAAACTTTATTCAAAATTTCCGACAAATCGGATAAATTTGCATAAAAAACTATTTATCTAATTTAAGGAAGGCGATAAAGCGTTCACTACCCAATTATACTTAAACAAAAGAAAAACTCAAATTAATTAAAGAAGCGCCGGATCAAATGGATTCATGTCCAAAATTTTAAGCAAATCGGATAATTCTGTATTATAACCAATTTATCTAATTTAAGGAAAGAGATATATTGTTAGTTTCTCCCTTATATTTAACCGAAGAACCATCAAGATTAGTCAGTGAAGCGCTTCATTAGAATGAACAAATCCAAGATTTGCAGCAAATCGGTTAATTCTGCATGAAAAACACATTTGTCAAAATTAGGCGGGATCCCCTCGCCGTTATTCTCGTTGTTTTTATTCAATTAACCTCCAAAACTATATGGGAAGCTCTTTACCAGAATGAATCTATTTCTAAAATTTGAAGCAAATCAGTAAATTCTGCGTGAAAAAAGCATTTACATAAATTATGGTTCGTTACTCCTATTCCCCCCTCCCTTTATACTTAAACAATGAACACTCACAACTAATCATGGAAGCCAATCAAGAGAATGCTTCTATATCTAAAATTTGAATAAAATATGCTAATAATGCATGGAAACCCGTTTATTTGAATTAAGGAAAAGGGAGAATCAGCCTCTCGCCCCCCCCCCCACCTATTCTTCTTCAATGACCTCCAAAAGTAATAAAAAAAGCTCCTTATAAGAATAAACCTATATTGAAAGTTTGATGCAAATCGATTATTTCTATCAAGAATAATTGCGTTAAGTACTTAAGTACATACATAGATACAGAACCTACGGGCACATTAGTTCTCAGTCTTTGGTATCCTTATGCGTTAAAAGCATGTCAAATTACATTATTTCTATCAAGAGTTATCGCGTTGCGCATATATGTACGTACATACGTACATACATGTGTACATACATGCATACATACATACATACAGAACCTGTGAGCCCATTATTTCTTTGGCTTTGATGCCCGTGAGCTAAAAACATGTAAAACTACATTGGCCTAGGATAAACTAGATCAGCTTAGGACAAACAAGAATGTTTGCGTTGAGACGGCCATTGCATTCAATAGAATCACGCCAAATTGAATTGGCCTAGGATAAACTAGTTCAGACCAATAAACAGCAGTCTAAACTAGTTTATCCTATAAGAGTTAGGCCAAACTAGTTTGGCCTAGGAATATCTAGTTTGTCCTATGGGCCTTAGGATAGACTAGTTCGGCCTAGGAAAAACTAGTTTATCCGATGGGCGTTAGGATAAACCGGTTTGGCCTAGGAAAAACTAGTTTATCCGATGGACGTTAGGATAGACCGGTTTGGCCTAGGAAAAACTAGTTTATCCGATGGGCGTTAGGATAGACCGGTTTGGCCTAGGCCAATCTAGTTTGGCCTAAAATCGGGTTTGGCCTGTAACATATACATATATATATATACATATATATATATATAAATAATATATATATATATATATATATATATATATATATATATCTATATATATGTATGTATATATATATATATATATATATATATATATATTATTTATTTATTTATTTATTTATTTATATATATTTATATAGATATATATATTCACTTTTCAAAATATAATTTTTTATTTAAGTTGCATATTCTTTTAAAATTGGTTAACCTTAAATATTTTTAATTTTTATTTAAATTAATTTTTTTAAATGCTGAATCAATATTGCTGTCTATTTAAATTTCTATCTATTTAATTGCTTATATATTACTGTCTATTTAAATGAAAAAATAATGTTTTGTATTATAACTATTTTAAATCACCCAGTTTTTTTAAATAAATTTTAAATTTAATTTAAAAGAAGAATTACAGAAGTTTTTTTCAAATGTACAGTGTACAAATGGTATCGTTAACCATCACAAAATTTTTTAGCTCAATAAATAAAAACAATTTTAAAATGTGTTCTGGACGCCCTTACACGGTGTGAAAGGTCCATGATAAAGCAATATTATTTGTATCCAGCATGCATTGCGTTGTGAAAAGGGCCATTCTACTTTAATTGTTCGAAAGTCTCAGGAAGTTAAAAAGTTGGAAATTGCATATTAAAAGTAGCAAATGAGGGCCATTCATAATATAACAATGTTTTAAAAATACTCAGATATTAGTGTTATAGTATGCAAAACATGAGATACAGTATAGTGGCCGAAATCTTTTGTAAAGTAAGGCACATTTGGAACCTTAATTTGACCTATATCTACCTTGTATTTTTATGGGTTTTCTTTTTTTTTGTTTAGTTCATATTAAGTGACTTTTCACAGAAAAAAAAGAAATATATTTTTTAAGGTTTTGAAACTGATAACTTCCTTCATATGTGTCTAGTAGTTTTTTCAGATATAGCAACTTTACAGACTTTTTCAGTTTTAATTGAATTATAATTTATGTATGTTAATCCACTGTAATACTGTGTAATATTTAGTGGAGAATACATAAAAATAATTTTGTAAGGCAAATTTTAATATGTGTTACTTAATTTTTATATAATATTATATGATGTCAGATGTAGAAACTTGTTTACAGAACTTTTACGCTGATTTATTTGATAAATCAATGAAAATTACTTACGTTATAAGTTAATTAACAAAATTATAATAACATTTCTTAATTAAATGCATATATTTTCATAAAATAAGGAACTCTCCTTGCCCTCACCTCAAAATAATAATAATAATAATAAAACTTCTAAAAACCCAATAAAGTCCGAAAACCCAATAACATCGACCGGAGTTGGATTTTTTGCAATCCTCAAACTAACTTAGTCTATAATATTCAGTAAACGTTTCAAGGGCACTGATACGTTTTTGAATCCCCATAAAGTGAATTCCCGAATACCACAGTGGTATCAGAATTTAAGAAATAAAATTTTCCATGTATTATGTGTGTGTGTAATATAGCCTTTTCTTATTACCCAATAAATTTGTTTGTACATTTCGGTGTCAATAATTGAATACTTTAGTAGTGGAAATTCTTTACAATTGAAACGGTATTAAACGGAGTTAATAAGTTCAACAGATATCTCATGGATGACTTAATGTTTACTCTGAAATAAGCGAACGAATTTAAAAAAGATTGTACTGGCAATCGATACGTCAGTACAATTCACTGTTTTAAAACAGAATTTTTTTCAAAAATTCTAGAAGATTTTTCGTTTATCGGGAAAAATTGGAACGTTTTCTGGTATTTACAGGAAAGATTCAATTAAAAAACAATCAAATGTGTTGGAGTCTCGAATGCCAGTACAATCACTGCAAAATCGCCCGGTATTTTTTTTCAGTGTTTGTCGCAGGCAGTCACATAACAGTTTATAGTGTCATACATCTCGCAAGTCGATACCCTCTGAAAAAAAGAAATATATATATATACATGGCAAATATTTAGAATATTACAGGAAGAAAAAAGAGGAAAAGAATCCAATTAAGAAGGTTAGTTTGCATGTGTATCAATCAAGAGAATAAATAATGTTTTTCTTGAGTACTTTATAATTGGTAATTCGGTTGTATTATCTCTTCGAGATCTATTAAAAAACACTCATTAACATATGGAAGCTGAAGCATCCTAAGCAGCTAATGTTGTGTCCGTATGATTAATATTTTTGCATGGAATATTCTCTATCTGTGATAGACTGCGTGAAAACAGTATGATGGCACTCAATTAAAATAAATTTGTATATATATATATATATATATATATATATATATATAAATATATATTATGCTATCGTACGTGGCACAGAAATAATTGCGATTATTTATTAATTGCTTAATGGCAACGCTCGGATGAAACGCGTCTCATTGGTTATTCCGTAAAATTCCTTTGCAGGATTTAGGTCGAATAAATCGGCTTTATCTACGTTTCACTCTTTCTCTGCAATTATTTAGATTCAAAATATTTTTAGTTTTGTTTTTTCCGTTCTTTTGCTTACAAAAAGTAAATAAATATAAAAACCATGAATTTTAAACCTTTCAGTCAAAATTAAAATTAAGTATTATAAATGAAATGAGCGAAAAGATTATATTTTAGGACTAAAATACGAAAAAGTGTCATGAACAGAATGTTTGGCAATTTATTACCTGTGCCCGGCTAACATAAATATGCCGAGTTCCTGATTTTATTTGAACATATTCTGGTTTGGTAAAAATCGAGCAAGTAAACTAAATTGAGGAAGAGTTCATTATCCTGTTCCGGTTGGCGCGATCGGCGAAGGAATCCAAAATAGCGTCAAAACACCTTATTTAGCTTCTTATAAATTTTTTTATATTGACGGAAAATTATGATATTTTCATAGGGGAGAAATCTATATCCTGTTTTTTGGCTTTAAATTAATCGATGTGGTTGCGATCTCCAGATTTTAGAGATGCTTTTTTATTCCTAGAATGGACTTTATTCATTTGTCATTGTATATTATTTGCGTGTAGCATACTTTTCCGGAAAAGTTTATAGCTTTTGTTTTAATTTGACATACATAATAAATATATAAAATATATAAAATTATAATAATATATATAAATATATAATATTTATTTATAGATGTATATATTATGCACTTATATATGCATATGGCTATGTATAGTTACATATATATATAGAAAGATATCTAAAATGTATATGCATAAAAATATTTATATAAACATCGTTTAATTTTTTACATGTGACATATAAACATTTACTAAATAAATATGATGTTTATAAATTATTTAAAAGTCATGTTTTTCTGCCAATTGAGAAATCTGATAAGTTACATAAATGATTTTTGTTGCCATTTTCAATTTTTTTGCCAATTATGCCAACCAGAACAGGATATGGAACTCGTTTGTTTAACAATTATAAACATACATTTATTTAAAAAATGCTAAATATATATATATATAAATGTAACAAAAAAATCCATTCCAGAACATGAAAAAGTACATTCCAGTAGTATATAAAATCAAACATAACAGCCGCATTAAAACATTTCTCATCAAAATATGTTCGCCAAAAAGGGGGGGGGGGGCAGGATATGGAACTCTTCACAAATTATAAATAAAAATAAAAAGATGCAATACTTAGCATACATTTAAAAGAGACCAAACTGGTCGCCAAGCCCGGCTAATATTTTTATATTTCACCCTGAGAAATTAAAACGTATATCTTTTTTATAACATACCTTGGGGTATCGCAAAAGTTCAATTATAGGAAAATATTTTTAATGCTATCTCGCCCCACTTTTTCAAAAAAAAAAAAAAATCTTTTTCATACGCTCTAAGACAGCTAGATAAATATAACACAAAACGTTTTTTTTTTTATTGTGGTGTGAATGGGATATAAACGTATTTGTCTGTAATTTGAAGTTTACGTTGCTTACCTCATTTTACATGAATAATACGTGTAAAAACTAGAAAAACATCACTGTTGGATAAATAAATTACTGAGGGATGAATAAATTACTGTAAGAACCAATGAGAAAAATATTTTTTTTAACTTTTATAATATTTTGGTGAAAACACATGCTGTAATATCAAAACATGCTATTTCCAAAATATGCTATTAAATTTCGTTAAACAAACTACTTCAACAGAATTTACTATATTTTTGCTATCATTGCGGAATTTACTTATTTCCTGTGTTCTGAAGAATCACGTTTTATTAATGAATATTACATGTATTAATTTAACATCAAACAAAATGTTTTTAGGTGAAAAATAGTAAATTGTACCAGAAGATTTCTTCATAAAATATTCATTTTTCAAATTACATGAATTGATTTTGCTACTTAATTTAGTTGCGTTAATTCCCTTGTCAACATTTTATATGAAACGTTAAAAGACATAAATAATGACTTTTTAAAGAATTTTGATATTTATTTATTATTATCTTTAATAGGTTTTTCATTGCAATTTATCTCATTATAAAAGTAGATAATTAAACAATTTGTTAAAAACTATAACAAAGCTGAAAAATCTGTCACATTTCAGTTCATTTAACAAAAGTTTAGATCATCAATTAGAATATAATTATCAGTTATTAAATTTCGTCCATTAAATTATTTCAACAGAATTTACTCAAAGGGAATAATTTCGTGATTCATTATGCAGTTGTGGCACGAAAACTCTTTCATATTCGTGGAGAATTAAATTTATTAGCTTTAGATTGGTATGAGAATAAATTAAAAGCGAATTTATTCAACCAAATATACTTTCGATTGAGAAATTTAACTGTCATCTATATCATTCTTGATTTTCAATATCGAAACTTAATGTTCGTTATCATTTAAATATAGTAATTTTATAATATTCGTGATAAGAATAATTAAAAAGTTATAGTTATAAAAAATCATAAGTTTCAGTATTTTAACTATTAATGAATTTTAAATATACGTCACCTGTACTGTAAGAATTAAATAAGTTTTATGTTAAACATGGTAAGGAGACAGACGACTACATCATACGAAATATGCAATAGATTAAAATCTCTTTCTTTCGATCGGAAAATTATACTACTTCAGTAAAAATTGTAAAAAATAGAATTCTAAAATTTGATTTTTCAAAGTACATGCATATTATTCCACTATTAGCTGCAAGAAATGCAAACATTTTACATGCTGTTATTAATAAACGAAAAAAATGTTTTAAATATGTTAAAAAATACTCCATATTGCTCAAAAATGTTCAAGAAATTTACGCCTTTAGCGGCTTTTAAATATAATTATAAAATATACTTAATATACAATCATCAATACTGGATAGTTTCATTATTTAGAAAATTACAAAAATTGAAACATTTAAAAAAATTATGTTTGTACACCATAGCCGTTTAGTGGACTTTATCCCATGCTTTGAGAAAAATCTGTTTAAATTGTCGATTCAATGTATGTATCTGTATAAAGACTTTTATAAATCTTGAATCTTTTCAATGACGGAGGTAATTTAACAGAAGATCATGATCCAACATAACTTGGATATGTAGTTGTCAGTGCAAGGGTGGCTTGATTTACTCTAGTACTGAAAGTTATTTACCGTACGTTTAATGAAAGCGCTTGGTCTTCTCTCGATATATTCCAAATAATTAGAAAATAGTTTGATAAAATATTGCGATATTTTGGAAAATATTTTCTCAGTATAACTTTCCGAAACTTCTATGTAACATTTTTGAAGGTTAGCTAATAAATAGACCGTTTACCCCTCAATTCTGCTGATCTTTTTTTCGAGATATTTAATTTTGAAATCAGAATCTTATTTGTTGGACGCTTTTTATTTTAAAGACGATATAAATATCAATTTGACGAACATTTTTGTTCTTTTAAAAATTAATTAAAAGAAAACGTTTTTAGTCGTTTATTAATGGGTGTAAATAAAACCAATAACGAATGTAATTACAAATAACAGGTTCTTCTGGTTATAATTATGAACGGCTGACGTTTAATGGCATCAATAAGCCCATTTCTAACTGGGAAATGTTTTAAAATTTACGTGAATGTGTAAGGTGTTATGTATATATATTTGGCTCAGAGAAACTTTTAAGAAGAATTTCGTGATATTTGTCCTTCAAATTTTAACATACTTTGGTTTTTTATTTCTGTGTGGCAAACATATTTAAAGTAGACTTATACTAATATTCCATGCTACATTTAAAAAATATTTTATGGGTAATAATTACTCGCTTATTATAAAATTTTCTTTTAGACATATTCATTTTATGGAACAAATAAAGACAATACATAGCTATTTTATGTTCTTCATTTTTAGGTATCTTTCATTACAAAAAGTAAAAAGCTACCTATTGCAGCCATCCGGAGGAATGCACTTCCGGAAAATTTTGGTATATTTTCACCGATCATGACCCCCAGACCCCAAAACCACCTCCGTTCAAATGGTGACATATATATATATATATATATACATATAACCATATATATATATATATGTATATGATTTTTGTCATGCGATAACTAACGTATTTATGAACCGATTTGAATGAAACTTGGTATGTTCATAGTACATACAAATGCCTCGACCGAGTTCGTTGGCCAGCATCATCCGCCATTTTGTTTCAAAATGGCGGCCCTTTTAAATTTTTTAAAAAATTTTAAATTTAAAATTAAATGCGAAAAAATTAAAAGTTGAAAAATATTTTTCTTTTAGTATTAGAACTTAAAACAAAGATTCCAGAACACTTTTTATTTTGTCTATATCTTAAAAAATGATTGAGTTATAGCACTTTGAACTTTTCTTATGGCTGAAATTTTGAAACGATCTGATTTTTGTCACGTAATAACATGCGCATTTATGAACCGATTTCAATGAAACTTGGTATGTACATAGTACATACAACTGTCTCGACCGATTCGTTGGCCAGCATCATCCGCCATTTTGTTTAAAAATGGTGGCCATTTTAAATTTTTTAAAAAAATTAAAATTTAAAATTAAATGCGAAAAAAATCAAAATTTGAGAAATATTTTTCTTTTACGTGTTAGAACGTAACACAACAATTCCAGAACACTTTTTATTTTGTCTATACTTTACAAAATGATTGAGTTATAGTACTTTGAATTTTTCTTATGGCTGACATTTTGAAACAATCTGATTTTGTCACGTGCACTGTAAAAAAAATTCAAGAGGTTACTAAAAATTTTTTTGTAAATTTGTATTCCACAGAATTTTTTAGTAACCATTACAAACTTTTTTTTTGCAAGTGAAACAAGCATTTCTTTTGTAAACTGAACAAAAGAATTTTTTGTATAACTAACTTAAAAATTTTTAGTATGAGCCACCAAGCAAATTTTAGTAATAGCTTCAAAATTATTTTTAATAACCATTGCGTGCGCCCGAAGGGCAGGAGGTTCCTTCGAGGTGCATCCAGGTTTCTGAAACAGAAGATTTTCGGCAAAACTGCAATAAATGGCAGCACCAAACAATGCTAACTGCTCCGACAGGATTTTCATAATCCGTTTACTAACGAGTACTTACACTACATACATTCGGGGCGTATTTGGCGACGGCCAGTATTGAACCCGGGACCTTTTAGTCTGGAGTCCGTTACTATAACCACTATGCTATCAATGCCACACCAAGTGAGCTTTAGTAATAGTTATTAAAAATATAAAACTATTAACTCTCTTCGTTGCTAACTTTTTTCTTGTAATTCTTACAGATTTTCTTGTAACTGATTAAGATTACTAAAAATTTTTTAGTAATTATAAGGATCACTAAAGTTTTTTTAGTAGATCGACCCTTTTTTTTACAGTGTGATAACACGCGTATTTGTGAACCGATTTCAATGGAACTTCGTATGTACATAGTACATACAAGTGTCTCGACCGAGTTCGTTGGCCAGCATCATCCACTATTTTGTTTTAAAATGGTGGCCATTTTATTTTTTTTTAAATAATTAAAATTTAAAATTAAATGCGAAAAAATTAAAAGTTGAAAAATATTTTTTTTTTACGTATTAAAACTTAAAACAATGATTCCAGAACACTTTTTGTTTTGTCTATATCTTAAAAAAGGATTGAGTTATAGCACTTTGAATTTTGCTTATGGCTGACATTTTGAAACGGTCTGATCTGAACGACCCATCATGTTGTTTTAAATGGAGTACACTTTATGATATCGTGGAATTTGGTGACTCTCTAAATCGCTTAAAATAAAACCAGGTTGAATAAAAGATGACTAATTTCTAAAAATTCCTATTAATATTCTGTCTTGACTAAAACTAATATTCAAACTTATAAAATTACTAATATTATAAGATTATTTCCACTAATTTGAGATTAGTATTTTTGAACAATGTAACTTACTTTAAAATAAATAAATAAATGTATAAGTATATGAAAGCTACCTCTTCCTCCCGGCTTTGCCGGAAGGACTTTCTTAAATACCCTTGTCAAAAAATGTAAACATATTTTTTAAATAGTTTTTAAAATCTTGTTTTTGTGCGTTTCTCATGTTTACTTTTTGAGCACACACTGAATAGCTAGGGCTACGCGTTGTCATTGTGTTTAAATTATATTCTTTCATTTGTTTTCTAATATATGTTTGACGGCGGTCTGGGGCCATTCAATAGTGTCCCTGGTCTCTCCTGAGACCGTATACTACGGAGATTCTCCTTTCCTTTTGGCTTTTCTGTCTTAGTCCATGTTGGACTTTTAGCATAGTTATTTCACCCTGCTAGGTGGGGCTTGTTGAGCTTAAGCCATTTGGTAGGCTTCCCCACCTAGCTGAAACTGAAACTGAAACTGTTAATTTCCTTTGTTGTTGGGTTTTTTGTTATCTCTTTCATATATTTCTACTTTATCGAGATCTCTGTTCCGGATAAGGATAATCTCTGTATCACCTCTGCATGGGAAAGTAATATTCATAGTACTCTGTTATTAGACTTACTAATTTATAACTTTGGAGAATTATACTCCCTCTGCTGGACAAATGTTTCAATAAATCAAATTAGTGTTTTATAACTACAAATTTTACTAATTCTTCAATTACTCAAACGCTTCAATAACTCATAAGATGGAAACTTTTCGTTAATTAACTGAATGATTTATAACTCTTTGGGGAAACGTAACATTTCTAATTTATGATCCCACTGCGTCATAAAAGCTTAGTAAAGGCTACTGCAGTGAATAAAAAATAACTAATGTAATGATATTAAGGAATATCATTAAAACACCCGTATATCGAATTGGATTTTTATCGTATGAACTTATTAATACAATTAGAATTGTTTAAAACTTTATAATAAAAATACTTGAATGAAGTTGGTTAATGATATCTTTAAATGATTCAAATTTGAAATATAAGCAAGGAAGAACAATTAAAAAAATAATAACAATAACATGCATCAATATATCGCAGGAATAGTAAAACTATATAAAAATTTCGAAAGTTTAATTCTATCCAATATTTATATTTCTATATCAGCATGCAATAATAATGCGAGGTAATTTAGAATTCATTGTCTCTTTGAAAGAAATAATCATCTCCTGCCACATAAGGGACAATAATTTTTCATCTAACATATCCACGTACGATTTTGAATTCATGCGACCTCGAATGAAGAAGATTGGTGTTGTTAGATTGTCTGCAAAACTTGCCAACGCAATCACAGAATCTGCTCACAATTGGCGTTTAGAAAAAGAAGTGTATATTTTTGCAAGTCCTAACAATAATGGAGCCTTTGATTACAGAACATTACATACTGTTCGGGTAGTGCATGGTAGATTCTTGTCTGTCTGAGTTTGAGTAGAACTCGTTTTTTTTAAGGAAACTCGACGCACAGTTCCACGTTTTGGGGCATAATTAGCGAAAGGTTCCACCTGTATACTTCTTTTTAACATTATGTTTTGGATTCTTCAACAAATTATAAATTACTGTTTTACATATGTTTATATTTCTTGTAATTTTTGTCCACTTACACCAGATTTTCATAATAAGCTAAAACTTTTCCCCTTTTGAAATTCAGATTGTTGTGTGCTTTTTGGTATTTTGAAAAAGGGAGGGAAGCTGAACAATTTTGCTGCGCAACATTTTTAGGCACTTTAAACAATCCAATAATAGTACCACATAGACAAAATTTTATTTGCGTTTTCAAAAAGAAAGAAAAAATGTTTCATTATTATCTTTTCCGAGTAGCAACCTAATAAAACTTTTTTAAACTCAAGCCTTTAATGAATTTTCAAATTTTCAGCAGACATTTTTTTGGAAATTCTCCATTTCAAGTATTTTTATCTTTAAAATATTTCCATAATATTTTCTAGCCAAGTGGCTCCTACATCAGTTGACTTTTTTCTTGACCTTATACATTTTTCCATATGTTCGGCTGTAACGAGCTTTGAATTATCTTATTGATAACCTCAAATAAATTTTGGAAGCTGGTCACGTTTTTCTTCCGAGTCCATTACTTTTAGATATTTTATTTCGAAATTGTTACATTCTTAAATAAAACTATTAAAAATATTGAGCTATAAATAATTTCAAAAGTAAATGTTGTACCTAAAATTCCTTTCAACTAATGCATAGCATACAGAGTACTGAATGCGATATATATTATTTTATCAATCATACAATTTGAAATTTGGTCACATTTTCTTTCATAATTCATTAGTTCTCATCATATTTTTTCGAGTCTATTTTATTTATAAAAAAAATAGCTCCATATACAGTAACTGATGTATAAAAATAACTGATGATTATATGAGAGGCCTAACAAAAAGTAATTCATCTGAGTGTTTTTTAGAATTAACGTAATTTTTAATTAACTTTTAAAAATATTTTATTCAACTGTTTTACATATCTAAATGTATTTTTATGTTGTGTCAATCAGAAAATATCCTTCAACACAATAATATTTAATTAATTAAAATAGTTTCAAAAGATCAAATATGAATTTGGTGTAGCATGTCCTTTAACTTTTCTAGTAGATTTTATCCCCATCATTACTGAATCTAAGCAAGAATTAAATTTATAAATATTTTATCTAAACATATGGACACGCACACCTAGGAAAAACCTTCTCAATTGTCGCAGAAAAAAAAATTAAAAAGCCATTTTATAGATCCTGTGCATGTGACGTCACGCACGCGAAAAATGACATACTTCTTAAATGTTGCATACCGAAAATAACATTTCTCGTAGAGTTAATAGTTTATAGTGTATTATTTCCTACGTATAATACAATAACTGCGTTAATATTATGAGCATTTTAGCATAAGGTCAAGCAATATTATTCAAATTTTTGCCTACAACAAGTTGTGTTGTGACGCAACAAAAAAGTTTGTTTAGAAACAGGTCTGAAATTATTATCTATTGAAATTATACAGTTTATTTGGATTAATGTTATAAATAATGCTCTAATAAGCTTAGGAGTTTATATTTTTAATATAATGCATTATAAAGGAAAATATTGATATAATGTGTTTGATCTCAGTATGTGGTTTATCTCTATATTTTCTATGTATTTATCATTATTTGAAAACTCAGAATCTGATATAAATCCAATTTAATCCTATAGATAAAATAATCAATAATCCACATTTATCAAAGTTTAATGATATTTCAGAAATTGTAATCCAATGTACTTCATATATATATTTAAATAAAATTTTATTTCAATATGCAGAACGCAATCTTGTTTTAAATTCTATATATACTTGAAACTTGCACAAATTTAATATAGTTTTGAACGCAGAAAGCGATCTTATTATCGTTTATGTGACTGCCCAGTATTTAGGTAAGTATTATTTTCTGAAATACAAAGCAATGAAATTTCTGGTCGAAGTAATAAAAAACCCTAAATATTCAATGTTTTATATTCTGTAAAGTAAGGCATTGAAATAACAATTTTTGTTTTTACATAGTTATATCGTGAAATCTTTAACTTTTTAATGTATTTAATTTTTTGTAATAATTAAAAAAACTTTATCATTTTTTTTTCATTTTAACTATTTGTTATTTATTTCTAGTTGCACAAGAGTTTGGGTTATTTTTATATCCTTTATTATTTTTTCAACTTTATTAAAGTTTGTATAGTAATAGTATGAAAGTATGAGTTAATTTATATATATATAATGTATTTTGTGTATTTATATTAATGTATCATGGTACATTTATGAGACTTTCTGAAACAATAATAATGGCTATACTGTGAAAAAAATGTCCTGAATTTTACAGGTGTTATTCTGCGAATTTTAATTTTTTTAATTGAAAAATTCCGTTTTAGTAAAAATTCTCAGTTTTCATGGAATTCCCGAACGTTTTCCATTTTCTGTTGAACTGATAATCGAGCGTTTCCATTTGTGGCACTAGACGCACCAAAAACGGTATATCTCTGCGACAGCCATGTTGATTTTATGTTATAATGGGTTGTCAATGTTTCTGATATGTTTAAAATGGATTTTTGCGATCATTTTAGGTGATGCTGACATTTAGCTACAGCATATATCTTAAAACTACACGAATAATAAATAACGTTGATACGTATTTCGACAGAAAAAGAAGACTGAAACCGTCTTCCTACCGTGGTGATAAGAAGGTGTATATCTTACCTTAGCTCCATGCTTCATACCAATACAACCATGAGCCTTCAATGCAGTTTCTGCTCGCTCATCGAACTATTTCGATTTTTTCATTTTTTTTTTTTTTTTTTACCTGGATACTTTCGTTACTTTTGTAACAAAATATAAGTTATTCAGATTCATTTAGTAATTATATTTTTAATGAACATTGTATTTATTTTAAATGAGTGTTGAATATTCTGATCTTTCTATGTTTATTTCTAAGATAAAACGTTAAGCTCAGATGCAGGGTTGAGTTTAAGCCGTCAAAAAACAGTATTTGACGTGAAATAGGTTTGAATCGCGTTTTAATAACTTTACGGGAGGATCTGACAATCTCTATCTGAGAATGCATGGAACTCCGGACAGATACTTTCCGAGCCCCGTTTTAAAGTTTAAGTGATTTTAACCATCAAAAACTTCAATATTTTTAAAAATATGCTCAGAACAACAACAAAAGAAAAATTTCTATTAGCATAACAAGATACAACACTGCTTCTATTTAATGATAATGTATTTTAATTTTAGTTTTTATTTTACTGTAATCAAATATAAATTATAATTTTTTCTTTTTTATGACTAAATTACCAATTTTGAATGTGGCTCTTTGGTGTGGCTTTTTTTCCGTACTTGGTTGGAATATATGTATAAACATATATATAATTTTATTGAACAATAGCTGTTACAAGCTGTTTATTAAACAATATTTAACCAGATAGTAAAATAGTTTCAAGTGAAATTACACTAGAGAAAACAAACAATGTGACTGGCAGCAACCCATTTATCAGCGAATCAACAAATATTACTTTTGTATGTATGATAGATTGTATAATAGTTTTGATTATAAAACTGAAAGACATATTGGTCACTAGTAGAGAATATTGCATTTTAAACATCTAACAGTTCAGTGAAAAGGG
Source organism: Maratus speculifer (assembly GCA_964019185.1). Lineage (NCBI taxonomy): Eukaryota > Metazoa > Arthropoda > Arachnida > Araneae > Salticidae > Maratus > Maratus speculifer. The sequence continues at coordinate 182,271,048 of OZ025298.1, read as the reverse complement.
AAATGAATGCTTTGCCATTTACAAATATAGTTCTAATTAGGATGGATATCATCAGTATTCGGGACAATGAACATATAAATATTCCGTTTTGAATCAGAAGATGAGACATTTTTGTATCCAATCCACAACTTTTTCGAAGGTATGAGGATGACTAACAGTTTCGTTATTTTTTACCATTCATTTAAATATGTGTACAAAAATGAACAACACTAGTATTTATTCCAAAATATCCACAATGTGTGTATTTCCGACACAATGGAAGTAGTTGGTTTCATATTATAGAAATGAAAAAAAAATAATAAAATGAAAAAACTTTTCGTTACTTACAGCTTCAAAATTCACTGTCAAGACTCATTTTATTTATTATGATATATTACTTTAACTATCCACTTCATATAATAATAAATATAGGACAATTAAAGTTTTTCCTTAATACGTGATGGAATAAAACTTTTAAATAATTGTTTTATTTGATTTGCTTGAATTAAGAATAAAATTAAGAAAATCGAATGACTTTTTTCTTATTTTTCTTAGAATGTAGGAAAGCACGTTACTAATTTTTTTTCCTTTCAATTTAAGTGTCATAAGTTGACATTGTCGGATTATGTTACATTATATGCATACATATACACTATATTGCCATTGATTATGGGACACTTGCGATTTTAGACATTTTACTAAATATCTAGAAAAATACATGAGGAATCATCTCGAAACTCTTCGTGTATAAATATAATAGTATACATCATACATCTCCGTGAAGAGTTTTTACCGAAACGCCATAGGGGACCGTCAACAAATTAAAAAATAATGAATATCTTTTAAATAACCCTGTCAAAACTAATGTAGCAAAAGCGCTCAAACTCTAGATTATGATTGAATGCCTTATTGTAATACACTGTGTTCATTTTTATGCAAATAGCATGCACACTCGCAGAGTAATTAAGGTTTTTATAAAAATGGTCCCAAATTTTTCCAAGTTTTTCCATTATAATTTTCAGAGTTCTTAATATAAAATAATATTTTTTTCAGAAAATATGACAAACAACATTGCACACAGTACCCTGTAATCAGAATTAAAAAATATTACAAATTGTATGAAAAATGAGTAGGTTTACTATATAATTTTTTACTGCGCATGCGTCAAATATATCAATATTTCATTTGCATATTATGTTTGCTAAATGTATAGAGCAACTTTTGTAAAAATCTCAAAATCATAGCTTGAAAATTCTGAAAGTAATCTTCTATAGAAAAAGGACAAAATCCGTTATTTCCAAAATGAAGCAAAAAAATGAGGGATTTTATCCAAATGCAGTAGTACATCCCATATTGTGTATTTTATATTGACACTAATCAATGAATATATGAATACAACCCCTCTTGTTTTTGCTTCATTTTGAGAATAATGGATTTTTGACTTTTCAATTGACGATTATTGTCAGAATTTTCAAGTTATGATTTTGTGACTTTCACAAAAGTTGCTCTATACATTTAGCTAACATAATATGCAAATGAAATTTTGATATTGTTGATGCATGCACAGTAAAAAATTATTTAGTAAACCAACTCATTTTTTATACAATTTTCATTATTTTTTAATTCTGATTACAGGGTACTGTGTGCAATGTTGTTTGTCATATTTTCTGAAAAAAAATAATATTTTATATTAAGAACTCTGAAAATTATATGGAAAAAACTTGGAAAAATTTGGGATCATTTTTATATAAACATTAATTACTCTGCGAGTATGCATGCTATTTGCATAAAAATGAACAAGGCTTATTACAATAAGGCATTCAATCACAATCTAGAGTTTGAGCGCTTTTGCTACATTAGTTTTGACAGGGTTATTCAAAAGATATTCATTCTTTTTTAATTTGTTGACGGTCCCCTTTGGAGTTTCGGGAAAAAATCTTCACGGAGATGTATGACTTATACTATTATATTTATGCACTAAGAGTTTCGAGATGATTCCTCATGTATTTTTCTAGATATTTAGTAAAATGTCTAAAATCGCAAGTGTCCCATAATCAATGGCAATATAGTGTATATATATATATATATATATATATATATATTATATCGATATTTTTGATTTATTTTGTACCATTTCTCCAACTTAAGTACCCATTTTCTCAACCCCTTTTTCATTTTCTAGTTACGAGTAAAAACCTTATTTGCATGATCAATCTACAATAATTAATAACGGGACATGATTTCAGCCGCAATCAGGTCAAAAGAAGGAAAAGATCAAAATCATTTTAACACTCAACCAAATCTTTCTTGTTTAACTGAAAATCGAAACGGAGAATAAATACGAGGTTTTAAATTGCGAATTTATTTTTTAGGGCCATAAAACATTTATAATATTAGGTAGTACATATTATAATATTTTTGTTTTTGATAATTTTTATTTTTCATACACTTGTGGTATATTTTGTCGCGGATGAAATCCCCTATAAAATTATTTCTTTCATTTTATTGTTACACGAAGAAGTTATATATTTGTTTGACATAAAATATAATTTTTAGTAATTTACGGTATAAATTTGATTACATAAATTGTCACAGACATATTTCTAAGTTTTAGCAAAACCCGAGGAAAAAATGGCTTGGGATACAAATATTTAATTAAAACTACAATGTTGAACGTTCAGATCATAAAACAACGCGGCTATTACTCACTTTAATTTTTTGTATTATTCCTTCCATGCGATACCTGTGTTTACCATAAATTTTAATTTCTATTATAGCAAAAATTTTATTTCAAAAACCAAACAATATTCACTAATAAATGGTTTAATTTATACAGTAATCAAGTCGTTTTTTAAAAGTAATGAAAATTGTACATATCATTTCTGTCCATCAACGTTTACTAGTTTAACTGGCAGCTGAGGTATAGTCTGATAACGAGCAAAATATTTACAAAAAGGTTAAAATTACATCGGTTATTTATACTTTAACGATAGTTATTAAATTTATGATATCATGCAATACGTAATATATTATTTTTCTTTTTGCTATTTCTTATTTATCAAACATTAGTGATACTATTTCTTTAAGAATGAAATAAACCATATCATTATTTATTGTTTGCATTGCATTTTTGTTTGGTTTATCATTCGTAATTTAATACATTAATTATAACAGATTTATTTGTAACTTTAAAAAATTCTTCCAGGGTTAGAAAAAAAGCGCGAAATAAAATTAGTTAATTAATACTGTAATAGAACATTCTCAGGGACATTTCATGATACATCATAATTTACTGACATCAACGAACAATTTACTATATTATTGCTTCAATCTGATCGTTATTTATTGCACGAGTGTTGATTTATTTTAAATAAAGTAGTTTAGCCTATAAATTTTTAGGGGAAGGGGGCAACCATTTGTTATTGTCAAATATTGTGGTTATCATTTAGTTGCGATTATCCATATATTTCTTCTGATTAACAATTTTAAACGCAAAACATTCTATTGTAATAACACTTTACACCAAATTTAATTTAAATATTTTCAATTTAAATTTTCAATTTTCTTAATAATCAACATTTTGACAACATCAACTATCATAATATAAATGTTTTGATTTCAGTCTGTAAGAAAAAGAAGAGACATAAAGAGTTTTAGAAAAAGAAAAGAAGACAATTCTTCAAACTATTGCTATCATCTAAATTAGTTGATGTATTTGGTAGAAAATTTTTATTTTTCATTTTAATTTTATTTCACAATTTTTATCTTTTTATAATAAAATAAAAGAAGATTATAAATCTAATCTTATTAAAAAAATTCATTCTTCACATTTTATTAAATTATACAAGTGAACTAACTTTAACAAACTAACTTTATGAAACTTTACAAAATAGCATATTGAAAATTTTAAATGTAATTTATTATATTAAAATTCTTAAAGTCACTAATTTTTTTTTTCAATCACTTTACTGCTATACTTCGATACACATTGTAAGTATATTATAAAGTTAATTTGATTTCATCGTCTTATATTATCAAATTTTACTTCTAAATAAAATGCTCTGAATACATAATATTAAATTGACCCGATCTAAGCCTCCGGTGATAAAAAAAAGTTTAATTTAATACAGAAAACGCTTTGACAAACGACTTTTTTATGAAGAGTATATAATATTTATTATTCATACTAAAATAGAGAATGATATTTCAGAAAATTAGTTTTAAAATGCTCGCAGCTAAATCCATAAATCTTCCTTACAAAAAGGAAAAGGTTATTCTCAAAATGCATATTTTTCATAAGGCAAATAAAGAATACGACATAGGTGTAAAAAGTTATAAATAAAGCTGAAGAAAGAACTTTCACTTAAGGCGTTGAAACTTGTTGTATATAGATAAGCTATGGTTAAGCAGACGTTTAAAAAACACGTTCATTGCAGTTTTAATATTTATTAAGAACCTAAAATATTTTGATGTTAGATTATAAATTTTAAGCATAAATTAATGTAACAAAGTGACATAATACACTAAAGTATTTTTAAATAAAGTTATTTTTTAGACATTCGATCGTAATTTAAAGTAAATGGAATTGTTTTCAGATTCAAAATAAGAAGCTTGGTTGAAGAAAAATTATTGGTTGTTTATACATTTCAGTTTTATTTTATCTTTGACCTTTTACTTTAGGTGAATATTTTTTTTAGGTACACTATTGTAAAACTATAATTTTTGCTTTATTCCATGTTTTTTTTTTATGGAATGATATGTGATGTTTTTGCTTTGCAATTGTAAATTTGCAGTTTTACAACCGCAAAATATTAAGTTTTTTTTCTTTGTTTTTAAGTTATGTTTTATGTGCCACAATTATAATCACCATTCTTTGAATAAAACGAATTCTTCAAGCCCGCTTCTTTACAACCTAAATGCAATACAAGGTTTTAAATTTTAATATGAATAAATTGAAATTACATTATGAACAATGAAAATAGCTATCCGTAATTGGAAAAATAAATTTTTAATAAAATATTCGCGTCCCGTTTTACAATGACGGACAAACTATAACTTATTTTAAATTTTTACCTCTAAATAAAAAAATACTTAACATATAAATCTACGTATAATTCTACTAGAAAAACAGTTCAACACCAGAAAGTTTTATTTTTATGACACAATAGATTATTTAAAAATACAATAAAATTACAAAAAACACAATTTTCATCGTTAAATTTTTAAGTAAGTTAGATAGATATCATAGATATAATCAGATGCATTTATACAACGTATGATCATTATGCAAAGGAATAATAAAGCTATGAATAAAATAAACAAATTAATTTATGAAAATAAACTAATAGATAAAGCATTTAAAAACACAATAAAACTTCAACAAACACAATTTGCATGTTTAATTTGAAAACAAATAAGGTAGACACTGTAGGTATATTCACATTAAAGATACAACCTCAAAACTCACGATTATTCTGCAAAGTTTTTTTCCTTTTTTTTGTAACGCGCTAGTACCAAAAACACAAATTTAAGAAAAATGACTGTAAAAATACAAATCAAATTATATTAGCTATTTATGGCATATTTTCAACTTGAACTTGATATAGTTCTAGTTTGTATATTTTCATGCGTTTTTTTTCCTTTGTGTAGTTATTTGCATAATATTTCTTAAAAAATATAGAGAAATATTTTTTTAAACGTTTAAAACTGAGAACTTCTTTTAAATGCGTCTGGTATTATTTTCAGCTATAGTAACCCAAAGAAATTGTGCCATTTTTTTTCGACACATTATAACATGCCTGTTTATTGCTAGTGTCAATTATTGTAGCCTTTTACAGATTTAATTGAGTACAATTTATGTATGTTAGTCTGATGAAATACCATATGCATCTTAATTTAAAAAAAATGTCAGTATTAAGACAATTTAAAAAAAAAAAAAAAAAAAAAAAAAAGATACGTTTTTAAAAAACACTCAATATATTTCAAAAACCTTCAGCGTTTGAAACCATTCAGTTAAATTTTTCAATGCCACTAGTACGTTCATGAAATCATATATTTTTAATTCCTAAATGCCATGGTAGTACGAATTTTTTAGAAATAAATTTTTCCCTAAAGTATGTATGTGAAATTTCGTTCCTTACATTTGAATATAATGCGAATTTTATCTGTGGATATGTATAAATGTTTCGACATATACTAGCTTATATGTCGAGAAATTTCTGACAATTTTTGGCAAACAAATTGGGGGGGGGGGGAGAGGATTAACTTAAACGCGAGTCAATCAAGAAAAATAAAAAATAAATAAATAAAAACTTTGAGCATTGCGAAATTCTGGCTTTTTATGTCTGTGGATAATAAATTTACATGTAATATATACAAAAAATAATAATTTATCTTAAAAATAATTTCAATGATTTGTTTTTATTTATTTCCAATTTATAAGAAAGTGAAATCTTTGATTTGATATTGTGCAAAATTACAGTAAAAACTTAGGATGTCAACTTATAAGCGAGTTTTCGATATTTTTCTGAATTTGCGTTCGAAAGTTAGGGGTCGACTTAGATGCGAGTATATACGATATAGACTGATTAACAAATAAATTCGTTCATAAATTCCTGCCAATAATTGAATATTTTATTGATAGAAATGCTTTACAGATGATGGGACTTTTAACGGAGTTAACAAATTAAACAGATATCTTCTGGACAGCTGAATGTTTTCCGTAGGCAGCGACAAAATAGCTTCTGATGTTAAACTTGCTACATCACACACATCGACGCCGAGTGAAAGAAAAAAAAAAGAATGTACATAGATATTTTTGGAATATTATAGAAAGAAAAATAAGATGGAAAAAATCCAGGGAAGACGTTTAGTGCGTATGTACACCTATTAAGATAATATAAAAAATTTTGCTCGAGGAGAAACAAACGGATATTTTGGTCGCATTACTCTCGAAACATATTGAATAAATTTCATTAGATATGAAAACTACAGCACCTGAAGAATTGTAGTATACGAAAAAAAGATTCTTTTTGTAAGGATATTCTTTATCAGTGATAGACTGCATAGTACGCAGTAGATAGAAAATAGTACAATGTCACTCAATTAAAAGTAATTTATTTTAATCTTTTGCCCTGAGAAATTAAACATTTAAATTTTTTTATAACATCTACTTAAAATTAAACATATACTATTTTTTAGTGGACAGTGCGAGTAAAAATAAAATGGTTATACAATAATGTGATAAGTATTAAGTCAACAAAAAAGTTGTTTCAAGTAATGTTACTTCACTCCTATATCTTTTTTTCTAAATTCTTATTTCTTCAATGACGTCACTTTATCAAATGGTAAAAAAACCATTGCATTTATGTTTCATTTTAAGTTGGAAGGACAATGCCAAAGACTTTACGAAAAAACATTTTGGAAAAACGTTAGTATTTTCCTCATAAAGCAGTGTTGGATAGATATATCCGAATTGAATTGTTTTTTAAAAGTATACCGATTTTACTACAGTTTTCACTGATTATTTTTTTTACTTAAAAAGAATAATAATAAAACTATAGATTAGCTATAGATTTTGTTTAATCACTAACTTTTATTGTATATTGTTTACAAATTACACTTTAGCTATGGTCAACAAAAGAAAATTAGAAAATTAGTAATTAATGTTATTTTAAAAAATGTCAAAATGAAGGCAAAAAAAAACAAGATAAATAAAAAATATGCTGAAAATTTAAAAAAAAAAATGTAATTTTCATAGCAGAAAGTGGATAGGTGAATTAGTTTTCCGTACTAGTATGAATTTCAGTGGTCGGAAAAGACTTAAATTACAGTTATGTAACAATTTTCTAAACATGAAGCGGTCGAATGGCTAGACATTATTCAGAGCTGTTGAAAATAAAACTGCTATATTATCTTGCATTTCATTTAGAATCGTAAGTGACAAGCGTTACCATTCTGCGTACGTTTAGAAACAATGTAAATATTTGTTATCTCACCAACGAAATTAATGCCTATAGAACAAGAAGGAACAGTAATAGGGTTGAAATAAAAGGCCATTAAACATTTCCGAACTATTGGATATAAAATTATTACCTTCTCATGCATTTTATTCAAATCTATAAAGAACTGTTCTGCTCATATTTTGAAACAATGATTTGATATGTTATTCCGCCGAAGACATTGCCTATAGAGTAAGAATGGATAAGAACTTTGAATGAAATAAAAATGCCATTAAACAATTCCAGAATAACTGGATTTATAAATTTTATGCTCTTACGCATTTCATTCAGATCGTAGATGTCTATATCTGCCCTTTTGCTCATATTTTGATGCAAAAGTTTTATTAGTTGTTACATCTATGAAACTATTGCCTATAGAACAATGAAGATAGTGAAATTTCATTGAAATAAAAACGCCATTAACCATTTTTCAGAATATTTGGATATAAAATTATTATCTTTTCATGAATTCATTTGGATTCGTAGGTGACTATCGCTACTCTTCTGCTCATATTTTGAAAGAAAGATTTTATTTGTTTTCGCTCGGAACACATTATATTGTCTTTAGAGCAAAAATTCATCTGAAAATTGAATAAAATGAAAACGTCTTTAAACCAGGAGGACGCGCGCAGGGTCTAAATGACCCGGAGTGTGCATGGTTTTTACAAATGTAACCACTATTTTTTTTAAATACTCTTTAACTTATTTTATCGGATAATTTGTAAGAATTGTCTCCGTCTAAATAAAGTGACTGTTATAATTTGATTTTATTGGTGACAAAGTTAAAACCATTCATATCCTTGGTAAGCGCGCGTTCTCCCGGGTTAAAGATATTATTCAGCGATTTCGAAGAAAACGTTTTTATTCTTAAAATCTCTTACAAAAGCTGGGCAAAATTCATTCATTCATAGTTCTCATCCATTCATAGGTCATAAATATAATGCTCATTTCTTAAATCTAAACTTCTTATGTGTCGGCACAGAACAAATTATTGTTTATTGAGAACGAATACACCTGCAACATATTTAAACGATAAAAAGCCGCAAAACCCTAAAATATTATTATGTGGTATTTGGATAAATATGCATTAGCCATTAATTGAGTTGTTCTTTAATAACAATACGTATTTCTAAAAAATGTCTTGTTTATATTCATAATGTAATATGCTTCCCTTTTGTTTAAAAATTTCTTCGGTTTGAGGCAGTAATGGTATTGCGGATTTCCGTAGATTTCAAAAGGAAAATAATTAAAAATATTTTAAATTTAATTATATACTAAGTTTAGCTAACTAAGATTATATATTAAGATTAGCAAGAAGTTCATTTCATTTCCGATTTCATTACTATTCTATTCTTTTTTGAATCTTCATTTTAAAGTTTCACATTTAAGTATATGTAATGCATATCTTAAAAATATATATGAATTACAAGAAAAAAATTTCAACATTTACTTTTTAACCTCTTTCATACCCCACTAAAAATAATCTTAAGATTAGCTGAAGAAATCGCAACTTTCTTCAGAAATTCTACAGAAATTTGAAGAAAGTTTGCAGATTTAAATTAAAAATGTTTGCAGAATTTTTAAAGATATTCTTAACAATATCTACATAATGGGCGAAATACCTACGGATTTTCCACACATTTTTCGGCCAAATACCTATAGATCTTCTACAGATTTTTCTAGTAGGGTAATTAAATTCAACAAATCAAAATTATCTTTGTGTTTGACATAATTGGAAGTTACAAAAATTTGATATGTTTAATTTATTTAAATTTATTCAGTGTAATATAAAATATGTTCTAAAGTATGCGATACCTAATGCATGGAATCGAAGCTTAGCGTTCACAGAGGATCATTTTTTCAGAATTAAATTGGATGTCACGAATTTGTTGTTGTTGTTCAATTAAAGACACGCGACGTAAGATCATACTCTCGATCTTTCTTTTAAAGCTGTTTATCTGGGATATACTAAATTCCACTATTGTTAAACATATTGGTAGTAAAATAAATTTTTTATATTTAAAGTGTCTCATCAGACATATATTTTTTTTCTGCATCAGACATATATTTTTTTTCTGCATCAGACATATATTTTTTTCTTACATCCTGTAAGCTGTCAAAATATTTACTTAACTTTTAAATTGTAATATATTTAAATGACAGTTATGAACTCTTCGAAAAACGATTTAAGATATTCACATGTGACATAAAATAATGTATTTTTTTATACCCTGATAACTAACTAAAACAGCCTCAAAGTACCTTACACCCAGTGAAGAGATCTAAAAATATTAATATCCTGAGATGATAGCATGAAACTACGAATGCACCACATAGCTTATATATTCAACACTAGCAATAGAATTTCAAAACTCTATGATTAAAAGCCATTAATGAATAAACATATAGCTATACATGGTTTGACATTTTGAACTTCGGATATTTTCAATTTATTGCGTTAGATTTTAACATATCACGTAATAATTATAAATTTAAAAATATTCGTTTAACTAACAAATAAAGATTCTTTAAGAATAATACACAGAAAAGAAAGCTAAAAATAAGAATTTCATTAGGCAATATTTTAAAATTCAGAATATATTATGCACCAATAAATTATAAATTTGATCTGAGATCTCACTGATTAATTCTATAAATCAACAACATAAAGGTATGCACATTTAACAATGTTATGTATTTTCACATTGCCATGTTTTTATATAAAAAATAATTTAAAATATTTGTAATTAGTTTCAACAATACATTTTTTTCCAAAATACTATTTTTCTTCCTATTTAATTGATGTTGATGGCTTGTATAATGCTCCATTCCATGATTTTTTTAAATTTAACCCATTCACAGTATGGATAAATTTTACATATGATTTAAATGCAAATGTGTGACCCATTTTTTATAACTGCAATTTTGTTTTAAATAGTACATTTAGTTCATTAAACTTTCTTAAGTTTCAAGCATATGTTTCAGTTCCGAAAATTTCCTTTACCTCTAAAAGAAAATTGAGATTTTACAGTACCTTTCTTAACTGTAAAAAGACAGTAAGGATTTTATAAATACTTCTTTGATTAGAACGTAAAATTCTGCTACATAACAGTAATAAAGAATGCTGCATTGTTGCAAAAATGCATTATTAGGTTTTGATGTGTTAACTCTACTCAGAATTTTTTAAAAATCTTACCCATTTTAAAGTAATCTGTAAAATGTGATAGATTTATTTATTTTACTTTCAGTGCAGATAACATGCAGACAAATGTTTAATAATCTTCAGTTATTGAAGACACGTTTCCACAAAAAATAAAAAAAATATATTTTTTATACCGTCTTTTGCATCAGTAATATAAACGAACAATATGGCTTACATAACTTTCTATTTTCCAATCTATTGAATTCTGTCGACCGATTGCGAAAAGTATAGCTAATACAAATTGCTTAAATGTGCTTTTAAAACTGCTTTATACCAAATTCAAATCACTTTAAAAGTACAGGTGTTTCTGAAAGAAGTAACAAAATTGCAAATATTCATTATTACTTACCAATCATACGTAATATAGGGTAAGTATTGCAATCGTTTAAAAAAAATCACGTATTTACACGTTTCAGACACTGGAGATTTCAAAAATAATATTTTTACATGAAAGAAAAAATACTGTCCACCTGCCTATTCGTCCGTCGGCTTATCTGTCTGTAAACGCTTTATCTCCCGAACAAAAGGAGGTAGATATTTGAAATTTGGTTAACATTTAGCATGTAAAAATGGAAAGAAGCTTATTGAATATCAGGAGCCTCGATTTTCAAAAAATATTTTTTTACTTTCAAAATATTCGATCTGATGAAAGTTATATAAAAATTTTCATTATATATATATATATATATATATATATATATATATATATATATATATATATATATATATATGTATGTATGTATATGTATATATTTACACTCTTCATTTTTTGTAACCCTGTATTTCATTTAAATTTCAATTCAAACATATATAATAATTTTAAATGAGACGCTTAATCCGACGCAATAAGCTATTAGTTAATAGGATTATCATTTGTTGCATTAAAAGGATGTTCTTTTTACGCAATTTGGTAGTATTGATTATCCAGTCGAAAAAAAGAAAAAATAATAACTTACCCCGAAGTATAAGGTTAAATGCCAATAATGGCTTTCTTTAATACGTAAATGTCACATTCACTTGATATTAAACACGTTACATGTGTTTGTTAAGTCTTGAAGTGACTTTTAATTTGACTTTGTATTTGTATTTTTATTAATGTTTTACTAATATATTTGTTTTTTTCGGTATTTAAAAACAAAATTATGCCAATTCGTATAACGTACTAATAGTTTGGTGATTTATACAATTTGTCGAAATTGGCAGACAGAATAATCAAGTAGTATCCGTGATTCCACAAAAGACCATTACTATGTATATTAAAAATATTTTAATATACGGTTTTAGAATTGCAATGCATTATATAAATATTTTACACATGTTTTATTTTAATTTTTTGTGCGATGAATATATATGATTGTAAAATATTACGGTAGCATACAGCGACTAGTTTTCTTTTTATATGAGAAATCATCCAAATGTCATAATTTTATGTCATGAAATAAATATTTAAAATATATCATCTAAAGATTAAAAAAGAAAAAAAAAACTTGATATTTTTTAGCATTGTTCGCAGTAATTAAATAAACAGATATTAAAGATTAAAGAAGTTCCTATTTTCGGGCTGGCCTTAGCGAATAAATTTGAACTATATATGTCGCACCTCGTCCTAAAAAGGAAAGTCTTACTCGCCCTTTTTGACCACAGTGTTTAATAGCGTGGTCATTCGTGTGAAAGGTAAATACATTGTAAAAATCAGTTTTAAAGAATAATGCAACATATTGAGCATAAAAATAATTGCCTGTGTGGGAACCCTATATTTGCAAATATGGTGGCTTACGCTAGGCGATAGTGAATGCGATTGCTTATAAACTTTTTTATCAAAATGCACTACTAAATTGCAATGGGCAAAACTAGTCAGGTTGACATGAAATGAATTGAAGTTTCTAGGAATATATAAATCTCGTCATTCAGTATTTTTTTTTTTTTTGTATTGAGAAATCGTCCAATTATCAGAAATTGAGGATAAACATTTAACAATTTTTATTTTTATATATCTTTTCTTTCTACAAAAAGAGAATTGAAATTTTATAACACCTTTTGCCATGAAAAATTAAACTAGTAGCAGGGTTAATAAAAGTTATTATTTGCTGTATCGATTAATAACTCATAAAATTTAAAAAAAGAATTCATTACTAACTATTGATTTGTTAAATCTATCTAAAATTCCTTGAAAACTACAAATGTTTTCCACGAAAACCGCAAAACCCCCGTTCAGATTTTACACTTTCTATGGACATGACAGTGTGCATTGTTTAAAAAACGTTACCAGGTAATGGAAGATTGAATGACATCGATATAATAGCGGCTACTTTCTGTAATCGGGTCTCCGTGCTTTTCCGTTTGAAAATGGCATTTTGCAGTTGCATTGGCGTCATCCGTTTCTGTCAATTCCCGGCTGTTTTCGGAATTAATAAATAATAATTACTCCACAATTTAAAATCAGCTTGGATAAAGTGGTTTGGTTAAACATGTCACTATATTTTTGCTGTATAAGGCTGTTATGAACATTATTCTTCCTTTAGATTTGCGGCTGAAAAAATTGTGTCCGCTTGCGAATAGCTTTCAGAACCAGGTTACACTTACATTTTATGCTCTAGTCGAGTTTTAGATATTTTCAGGAACAGGTTTAGTTCTTGATGACTTCTTTTATCTGTTTTAAAACACAACATGCATATTTTCGGGTTCTTTTTACAATGTATATTTATCTTAATTATTAAGAATATCATAATTTTCTAATATGTACTTATCGAACATATTTTTCTACAAAACAAATCGAAAGTATTTTGTGCTTAGTTTAACCTGTATTTATGATGTAGCAAGTTATGTAATGCATATTTAAAAAATCACTACTCTCATTCATTTCATTTCACGTAACATTTAATTTTTTCAAAAATAAAATTCGTCTTTCTTTTTAATATATGATGCAAGTTTCACTTTAAAAAGCATTTCATCATGTAATATTTTTTTCTCCTTTTAATATTTACGAATACATACATTATTTAATTTAAAAGTATTTGAGAATATTATTTTAGCTTTAAAAATACAACCTATTAGTCACCATTATAAGTTTTTAACGTGTAATAATTTAATTATTTCAGGCATTTTAAATGTTACGATATTTAGTATTTAGACATTTTACATAAATCGAAGTTGACCGTATTTTTTTATTCGGTTCGGAATCTATAAAAATCGCCAATTTACCAATTGTGAATTCACACGAATACTATTTATTTACCGTATGCAAATGATTACTGAAAATTACGTTTGTACTTTAAAGAATAAGAGTAGTTGAGCATTTTTTTTTCAATCTGATAACCCATAAAGAAATGGTCTCCCATAAAGAAATTATAGATATAAAAAAAGACAATATAAAAAAATTGAAGCTATAAAAAACACTATTTTACCAATTGTAACGTCAGAAGGATACTGTTCATTATAATCTTTAAATTCGATTCTTGCGCAATAATTTTATTATTTTAAAGTTTTTGTACTTTTTTCATTATTACGCGTACATATTTTGATGTATTTTTTTTTATTTACAGTTTTTATCATAAAATCATTAAATTCTTATTTTGAAAATTTCCTTTTGTTTTTAACCATTTCACTTTTCAGTTTCACCATGACAAACAATCCAAGAATCCCTTCCCTCTTTTTCCCCGTAAACTGATTCCACCACATCTAATAATCCATACAGAATCCATACAGAAATGGATTCTATTCTTCTGTTCGGTTACAGGCTATAAAAATCGCTACTTTACTAATTGTGACGTCACAGGAATACTGCCCATTATAATTTTAAATTAGATTCGTGTTCAATAATTTTATTATTATAAACTTTTCGTACTTTTTTCAATATTTCGCTTAGATATTTTGATGTAATTTTTTCTATTTTCAGTTTTCAACACAAAATCATTAAATTCTTATTTTGAAGATTTCCTTTTATTTTCAATAATTTCATCATGATAACAATAAAAAATCCAAAAATCCCTTTCCTCTTTTTTCCCCATAAAAATAGATTTTTTCATGTCATTGGAAAATATGTAGTTGTAAGATGACAAACGATCTTTTTTTTTAAAGGAACTGATTATTGACGTTATAGTGTGAAAAAAGTGTTTATTTTCTGAATCACATTATTGTATTCATTATCGATTGAAATAAAAGGTAAGTTCAATTTAAAATTGAAAAAGATGGAAAGAAACAAAATATATAGCAATCTCTATTTTTTTTTCCCTTTCGTCACTTTTTTCCACAAAAATGGAGTCATTGAGCTGCCACCATTATAAAAATAAAGATGAAATTAGAAAAAAAATTAATGTTTCGAAAACTAATTTAAATTTTAAAATTATATTAACAGCTTTGAGGTGTGTAGATCAATACGGATTTTTGATGTTAAATTCACTGCATAATATTATACATTTCTTATTATATATTATATACAGGGTGTTTCAGCGAAGTGCGGACAAATTGTAAGGGGTGATAGAAGGCATGATGACAAACATTAGGACATAGGAAACCATGGGGCGCAAACGTCTTCTCTAGGAGCCAGGGGGCATCAAAGATTAGCGTCCAAAAGATCAAGCGATGATAAAACACGGAAAAAAGGTCGATTCATTTCCAGTTTTCGCTGTAAACTTTGTTTATATCGAAAGTTTGTCCAAAAATTTTTTTAAAGGGAACTGTCAAAAAATGACGGTAGAGAGCGCTGTAGACTTTGGAGTACGAACAACTACGTTTTACTGATTTCTTTTTTATTCTGTTAACAGTTTTTTAAAGATTGGACCTTAACTTAAACTTTGAGTACAAAATTGGAATCATCCCAAATGGTTAAGATTTGCAAATTGAGATGTGAACAAGGGGGGGGGGGGTTAACGCTCATAATCAATGAGTTTTGAGTGCAGGTCATTCCCTTAGTAACTGATTTATTCAAAATGACGTACAGTTTTCGTGCCCTCGTTTTTAGATACAGGGCGCCGCCGATACTTTTCCGACATTTCATCGACATTATCCCTGGTTGTTTTACTAACAGACCAGCATACTTGCAGGAAGTGTTAGGGATGTAAAAACTACTTGTAATCGCATGGGACTGTAATGTTGGAAATGCTTTGTTTGCGAGTTATGGTTAAATGAAACGGAAAAAATAGCAACAGAAAGAAGCAGAAAATCAGCAAAAGGTGAATGTGATACAAAACATTTTATTGTAAGATTTTACTGCAAAAGGCGATTGCAAAACGTCCCGTCAAAAAATACTGGTTGTTCATTACTCCAAAGTTTGAAGAACGTTTTGCAATCGCCTTTTGCAGTAAAACCTTACAATAAAATGTTTTGTATCACATTCACCTTTTGCTGATTTTCTGCTTCTTTCTGTTGCTATTTTTTCCGTTTCTTTTAACCATAACTCGCAAACAAAGCATTTCCAACATTACATTCCCATGCGATTACAAGTAGTTTTTACATTCCTAACACTTCCTGCAAGTATGCTGGTCTGTTAGTAAAACACCCAGGGATAATGTCGATGAAATGTTGGAAAAGTATCGGCGGCGCCCTATATCTAAAAATGAGGGCACCAAAACTGTACGTCATTTTGAATAAATCAATTACTAAGGGAATGACCTGCACTCAAACCGTAACAAAATCGATTACTTTGCTCATTGATTATGAGCGTTTTAACCCCCCCCCCCCTTGTTCACAGCTCAATTTGCACATCTTAACCATTTGGGATGATTCCAATTTTGTACTCAAAATTTAAGTTAAGGTCCAATCTTTAGAAAAATGTTAACAGAATAAAAAAGAAATCAGCAAAACGTAGTTGTTCGTACTCCAAAGTCTACAGCGCCCTCTACCGTCATTTTTTGACAGTTCCCTTTAAAGAAATTTTTGGACAAACTTTCGATATAAACAAAGTTTACAGCGAAAACTGGAAATGAATCGACCTTTTTTTCCGTGTTTTACCATCGCTTGATATTTTGGACGCTAAACTTTGATGCCCCCTGGCTCCTAGAGAAGACGTTTGCGCCCCGTGGTTTCCTATGTCCTAATGTTTGTCATCATGCCTTCTATCACCCCTTACAATTTGTCCGCACTTCGCAGAAACACCCTGTATATATTATATATTATATATTTCATATTATTGCTCTAAAACAATATCAGTCACTTAAACAGTCGTTTCATAAAATCGTTCCATAAATTCGTTCATTATGATTTAATATATAGAGGATAGATATTATTATGTACATAAATCTTTTTTTATACATACACATTTTATACCTAATTTAAAACTTATAATGTGTAATAGAATTTCCAGTGTTAAATTTTAACATTGTGTATAAAGGGTATATCAAATGATGATCAGAATAAGTAATATTAAAATTTATACAACTGCAGCTGTGTCTGACATTGATTTACATAATCAAATTTACCAATTCCCTGTTTACAAGTTTCCGAAATCAAACATGTTACAATGCTGCACTAAATTTAATTTAGAACTTGTTAGATCTCTAAAAGGTAATTTGATCAATAGTTGCTGTGAGTTCATCATATTTAGTTATTAAATAGTCGTGTGGGGATATCAAAATTTATCTCGTTTTCTATTAAAATCGATTGTTTGAAATAATAATTACTGAAAGAAATGAAACTTAATAATTTTGTGCTTTAAATAATGATAAAATGTCATTACTATAAAATCCAGAGGATCTAACATAAGATCTCGCCTATTAATAAATCGTGATACACAAAATATAGCTGCAAATGATTTTTATGTATTAAACTGAATAAGATATTTTACATATAATTTATACTTTTAATTGCACTTTAATATCATGAAAAAAATATTTTTTTAATAAAATAACCCATATTAACTATTTTAAGCGGCCTGCAAAATATTCCATTCATGTTTTACAATTCATAAAATAGTATTTATAAAAGATGATGGTATGAAAACTTTTATTTGACAAACTTACATATCTATTTATCTTATTCACTTCAAAAAATTAATTTTAATATTGATGTTGTGTTAAATCAGCCATTGTTTCTAAAAGTTACATGACGGAAAAATCCGGTTAGGCCGCTTAAAGGGTTAAAATAATATTTAAATATTTAAAAAAAGTTTTTGCATTAGATGCATATCAAGAGTTTTTAACCCAGCAAGAAATGACCAAATATTTCATTGCTGTTTATATATACTTCTTGATTATTGATTACTGATCATCGATACTTATTATTGCAGTGTTCACTCATGTAGTTAGGTTACATATTTGTTCTTTTTTTATATTAAAAATACAATAAAATAATTTATAGATAAAACTTCAGTTTCATTACGGAATATTTGTCCGAGGAAAAGATATAATTAAAGAACATAAAAGATTAAAGTTTTATACTAATTGAATTTCAAACAGACTATCTTTCTTCATAGGGATCAAAAGACTGAGATATATTTTTTACTATGTTCATGATCGTACACTATTTGAGATGTTATAAAAGCAATGAATCAAAATAAAGGTAAAAGAGTCGATATGCAAATCAAATATAGGAGCGAGTTTCTGAGTTCCCTTCTAAAAGTAGTTTAATTATAAGAATTTTCCCTAATTTGTAAATCAGCTCAGCGTATCTCTCTGAATTTTTAAAGTAAAATAAAGATTTTTAAATTTTTGACTTATGGGCATTAAAAAAACATTTCATAAAAGTACATCAAATATTCAATAAATTTATGCTCTGATGCTTATGTATTATACTGATTTTGGGAGTTCTTTTTCGATTTTTCGGAATGGGATATGTTCCATAACTAAAATCACTTCATCTTTTACAGATTCGTTAACACCATCATTAATATACATACTATGCTAACACTAATGTAAACAAAGTGTAAACTAGACAAAAATAGCTATATGGCACAATGGCTTGCCATTCCGTTCCATTTCTGTAGGCAAGTGTGGCATCCATCCAAAATATGCGGATGGACGTCTTTGCGTTCCTGCACTCGTGTGGGTTCAGAGCCGTTTCCAAAGTCATCTGCAATCTATCGTCCTTAAGGTCTATAAAATTAGAGAAGATTGTTTAGGGCTTTATGTCCTTTTATGGAAAAAAGTTGGAAATTCATAAACTCAAAATCATTTGATCAAACTATTGGGAAAAAAAGATGAATTTTTTAAACTTTTTTTTCGCAATTTGGCGCGTTTCAAAAAATGTTTGTTATTTACATATAAGTCTGAAAGTGGTCCAAATTCTAATAGATTATATTCCTTTTAATTAAAAAATAACAAAAACTGTTTTATAGTATTGACGTTCTGAACCTCACAAGTTTGAAAAAAGTGATTTTTATTAAATTGCATTCTTAGAATTCCAAAACGTTTTAAGGCCCGTGAGCACGTTGTGCTGACTCAATAAACAATTTTGAAAGGACTTCGAATTTTGTCAGATGATTTTATAAGGATTATCTACAGGCTACAAAAAATAGACAATATAAAAATAAACGAATTTTTCAAACGAAAAAAAAATTAAACATATATTTTTAAATTTATACTACTATCTATGTGATGTTGAGTACGCTGGTGTGTATTTTTTTAAATACAATCTACCATATATTTTGTCACTACACATACAATCCATAAAAGATCTGAACCGGTAGTACCCATATTTTTTTTCTCGACCCTGAACCCTTAGGTGCCAAGCAGCATGACATCTCGTTCAGATGATGAGCCTAACACGATACACTTGGTGTTTGTTTGCAGGGATACGACCTGCAGATACTACAGTACAAAAGAGGCTCTGAAATAGGAAGAATTCTGCTTTTAGATTAAGATGGAAAAGATCCAGAATGAAAGAAAATATAATTCGCTTTTAACTAGGTGATGTGATACAAACCACATGAATGATATATGGTACTGGTTTCAAGATCTGTCTCCAAGAGTTCATTTATTTGTTTAAAGTTAAACAAAATTATTTTCGCATTTTACAGAAATAACAGTAGTCAAAATAGTGTTCTTGCTCCATATTCCATGTTTGTGGTTTTCGCTTCCCTTTTGTTAATAAATATTTTTACCAAAATTTAACTTTATAAAGTGATGCACTGAATCCAGTTGGTTTTAGAATTTATTTCTTAATAACACTTCAGACACTCTGCACATTCAGAGTCAATCAAATTCCAATCAAATATTGTCATCAGAATCCATATGATGAAAACTTTTGTCAATGTCGGAATATTACTCATTTTTCAGCTTCTTCAGAGCTTTTGAAGATGATCTTTCCCTTTCTGTTTTACTCATTTTACTTTCATAAACTATCCTTCTTTGAAGCTTTCTAGTTTGTTTTGCTTTTTATTTCCTTCTGCTTTGTTCTTGTTTGTAAAATTTGCATTGTAAAAAAATCTGTTAAATTTACGGCAAAAACTGCTGGTAGCAATGTTGCCAGAAGTTTTTGCCATAAAAAATTGCGGTAAATCTAGACGTAATAAAAAATTTATATCTAATTTTACTGAAATTTTCACGGCAAAAGATGCTGTCGATATTGTTGGTAGCAGTTTTTGCCGTAAATTTAACGGATTATTTTACAGTGTGTACTTGGAAACTTTTGAAACCTTTTGCTTTTTTCTACTTGGCTGTATAGGTCTTTTGACTATTGGTATAGGAAATACTTTGATTAATAGCTTAGATTGTGACAATTGTAAAAAGCCTACGTTTTCCTTATTTACACATGGTTCTGAGAATATTTTGATAAGTATCAGAACGCATCTAACATGCGTGCATTTAACCCTTTAAGGCCCAACCCGCACGGTCGTGCAGTTTGCACATTCTTTTAAAGTGTTGCTTTTGAGTTGTATGTAATAAAACCCTAAATCGAATGATCATTTTGGTTTGCAGAAAGAGTAAAATATCATTTTGTATCAACAGATAGTGATTGTAGTATATGTTTTAAGTCGGCATGACAATCTTTGTTTACAATCTCATCGGGTCTTAAAGGGTTAATGTAAATTCTACTAAATTGTAGGGAAGAATTTAGATGAATGTAATGACTGAAAGAGAAAAATATATTTTTTGCGGCATCTATTCCGTAGTTGTAGGTAAGATGTCGCAACACCATTTTCTCTCGTGTGAATGCCGCAATTTAAAAGCTAGAACATATCTGTATTTTAAGAGGACCAAGTTTTTATCTGCCATCAGAAACTGGAAAAATATCGCTTTTTATTTGGCTTAAAATATGTAATAAAACTTTATTAGTGTAATTTTAGAAATTTACCACCCAGGTTTCAAGTACAAACTCAGAAATAAATATGTAAATACTCACAATGAAATGATGGAAAAGCATATATCACAGCACACAGTAAGGTACACACAGTGAGCTTCTTAACTCAATCTACTAAGCTCTAGTGTCAATTAAGCAGCATCTGCGGCATCTATCATTACTTTACAATGGATTGTAATTTTCATAAGGAGCATAGTAGTTTTTGTATTTTAAATGAGTTTGATCTTCTTTCGCAGTGAATAATTTATGTTAAAATAAAAACAATGTTTCATGACTCTATAGTTATCGAATAAATAATGAAAAACGTTACCCTTTCTTCCACAGATGCATACGTCATTCTTTCGTTTTTTTATTCTTAACAGAAATGTAGGGAAATTTCTATATCCTGTAAGATAATATAACAAAACCTATTGTAAATGTTGTTTCAATCAAAATTATTTAATGCAGCGTAAGTGTCCATGCTTTTCTCGGGCTGAAACAGTATTCTTTCCACGTTAATAAGTAATGTTAATTTTAAAAGGAGGCATCATCAGTAATTCATTTCATATTTCAGTCGCTTACGCAATGCTGGTGGAGCAACAGTCACTGGTGCTGCCCAGGTTCTTGTAATTTTCGTTCATTTCACCATCTAATCTGTTATACTTACAAATATCACTGATACTAAAATTGCTTATAAAACTGTAACGCGACCCTCATAATATAAATTTCCTTTAAAAGTGTGCAGTTTAAAACATAATTTCATTCAATAATACGCTATTTGCTTGAATGTCTTACTTTTTTCGAATTTAAAGGAAACCGTATATATTTCTGTAATTCATAATTCTGTCTATGTAGTTATAAAGCTAGGTATTTTATTATGATTACTTAAATTAATGTCATTATTTTCATTCGTTTTTTAACGATATTTGGTCTTGAATACACACACCAACAAAGCTATTAATCGATGATTATTTTTTACCACATAAGGAAAATTCTTAATTCCGTTTTGGTTCATATAATTGATGAACCATACTAATAACCATATCAATAAACATGTAACCATATTCAGGTAAATAGTATTTGTATAGAGTACAGTCAGTGGGCAGTTGCTTTACGATTGGAACGTTTACGTGTAGTTCTTTGGCGTTCTGTGTTTGTTGTTGATTTAATAATAAAACTAAAATAAGGAGTGGTTTCTAAAAATCGGAACAAACCTTATAGCTTTGCAGATTAGCAAAGAAAATAAGAATCAGGCAAAACCTTTGTATGACGGTTACGTTATTGTAGGTAAGGGCACGACTGTTAACCGAGAGTTTATGAAGGAACCAATGATTCCCGTGAAATGTAAAAGGAGTGTCTGTGTATGTGTATACAAAGGTTTACTCAGCCAATATTGATCATGGGAACAACTTCATCGTGAACCATTTTTTGCCAAAACTTATTTTCAAACGGTGTTCTGTAACGTTACCGAAAGGTACTCGCGGTCAAAATTTAACCCGAGTCGGGTAGGACGGTTCCGAAGCTCACAAAGCCAAAGTGGCAGCAATTTAAACGTCTGTTTGACAAAAAGGCAAAGCATTAATTCTTTTTAAGTTGCCAAATTTACATTTTCGCCATTTTTGCTATATAGGACAATTCCAAATATTACAAGAAAAAGCCTATACCAAAAAAGAACACGAAAGCAAATATTTGCCGCGAAAACAAAGCGCAGTCGCTTGTTCTAAGAAATTTCTGATCAACGATCCATCCTAAATGACTAGTGATATTTGAAGCTTACTCACTCTTCTTTTAACGATAATGATAGATACTACACTTTTATCCTCTCCATGATACAAACTATCTTCAAATTCCCTACTAATGATAAATTCGAAGACAAACTCCTCTTTTGATTTGCGATAGTTCAGACAGGCTTGTCAAATGTTCATTTGAAAGTTTGGGCTCAATATCAAGGGATAATGATATTTGAACTATTGTCTTCGACGTCGTCTCATCCCTTAGAACCGAAACAATCACAACGACGATAATTACGTCTGCTGGCTAATTTTGTTCAGTAGTTTTGCTCATTCAGCCAGGAAATCATACCTTTGGCAGAAAATTGTGAGAATCCATCTAAAATTCCCCCCAATATCAACCAATTGTCAGGTTTTGATCGTAACTTAGGTCATGTAGATGCTAAAGGCAAAAAAGAAACTCTGCAAATTCTCAAACACAAAAATATACACATTTGGGAACGCTTTTCTTCCCCAAATTCAAAACACCTTAATGTGCTGTGATTATGTTCTTAATATGTTGTAAAAATGTTGGTCGAGAGAAATATGATTTTAATATGTTGCAAATTATTGCTATCTAGAAATGTTTTCCAAAAATAGAGTTGTTAATTGTGTTGAAATTGCCTTGTAAGTAGTGTTAATGAAAGTAGTTTCTTAAAATAGTGTTGTGCTGCCCAACACATTGTCCACAAATTAACAACACATTGCAAACACCACAAAGCACAGAACACTATAAAACATCACATGTAAAACATAATAAAATATTTTTTACGTGGTGCCTTTAAAATTACTTAATTTTAAAATTGAATGTTTTGAAATATGTTTTAAAAACACTTTTTCTCCGCAACATCCATACATCCTCAAAATAATTATGAAATTATTTGATAATTTTATTTTTTGAAAAGTTCTCTAAATGATTAAAAAATGTACAAAAACGCGAAGTGAAAATCTTCAGTCCTATTTAGGAAAATACCTTCAATTTGCCTTCTATAGGAAAATTTTTCCTGAAACGAATCTGTTAAACAATCGAATTGTCGTTATCACAAAATTTTCCTATGTAATTTTTACGAACTATGATATTAATTTATGGACAAAGTTATTCAAATAACGCTTATTAACTTAAAGGACTTTTTCTTCTACACTCGAAATTCACGGACATTTTTTTCCTGAATTTCACAGAAAAGGTCCCTTTTCACAACGAAAGGGCATTTTCCGTTACAAATCAAAAAATTCCACAATATTTCCTTAAAATAACGAAATGGATGGAAATAGAAACAAAAAACGGAGACACTGCGTTGTCTGTGGGGCTCCATGGCCGAGTGGTCAAGACACCGCACCGCTAAACGCCCACGCAGATAGTGGGTTCGGGTCTTTCTGGCGCCATGGAATAGTGCAAACATAAAAAATCTCTTTTCAGTTACATTTTTTCTGTTTATTTTTTTCTAATTTCTCATTAAAAAATCTTTCAATCATCGGCAAAAAATATAATAAGATAAAATAAATTGTGTACGACAATTTCAAAAAATTGTCTATACTTTTTTTGTAAAAAAATTGTTAATAAAAACTTTTTTTCATTCATTCATTCATTCATTCATTCATTCAAAAAAAAACAGACGTTTTAAACAGTGATTTTTTTTATTTAAACTATTTTAAAAATTAAAATTGATTTTTAAAAAATAATAAGTATTATTCAGCAGTCTAAAATAAAATAATATAAACCTTTTACAGATATTCTAAGGACTATATTTGAAACGAAATCTTTAAAAAGCACAACAGATTTCCCCACTAACTCATAAAAGACATACTTTGTACAACTCTGCATCAGCAGCTTTATCTTAGTTCGTAAGGATTTGTTTCGCTATCAAAAGGTCCTGTGTTCGATCCTCAGAACGGTGTGAACTAAATTATACAAAATAATAATAATTAAGTAAAATATTATAGCAGCTCAAAATCACTCGGTATTTTTGAATTCTTTGATTAATCGATTCATTGATTAAAAAAATATTATAAATTATTATTATTACAAATCAAACTTTGTAACGGAAAGTTACTGCTTCTTCAAACGAAGTTTTCTTTCCTTGTATTTCCCACAACGAAAAAACTACTAACGGAACGGTAAAAGTTCGGCTACTTTGCTGCCAGTAGTTTCACGTGAATTCACAGATTTATTTTTAACAGTATAATGGACAAGGTTTGTGCAGGTCAAGGAATTTTTCAGAAGTGTTACCAGTATTTTTTATCGTAAAAATAAAAATCCCAATATATATACATGTGGGATTAAAGAATAAAGTATTCAGCAATAAAAGATAATAAACTCAATGATTTAATGAACGTGATACCCCAAGAGAGGCTCGTGTGATGATGCATGAAAAGAACGTGGTGTTCTATAGATTTCAGCGATGGCGAGTTTGATGGACTTTTAATGCAAAGCTCAGGGAAGCTTACTTATACTGAATATTATTCAGTTCTACTGTTATTTTTGAATGCTACGTATATATTTTATGTCTATTAAACCTTTTTATCTTATCAAGAATATTTGTTTTGCTTAAATCATAAGTTAATCACTTAATATCCCACAAGTTTTTTGGACTCGTTGCCGGTGTTTGAATGATTTCGCTGATTTATATTTGAACTTGAATTTCACGATGAAAGCTATTTTGTACTAAGAAGATCTAAGTCTAAGAAGAATGTTTTGTTTCTAAACTAAAACTTATTATATAAAAAAAGGAACTGTTTGTTATATATGTAATGATTAGAAATTATCCGTAATCAAGCCTGCAAGATAGTGCACTATATTGTTTTGTTGAAGTGTAAACAAAAATTATAATGTCTTTTCTGAATAAAGTTAGAAAGGCGGACTTGTTAACATTGTGTGATGACCTAGGTATAGTTGTGCCTCAGAGTCGAAGAATCATTGATTTGATAAAGTTAAATGGAATCGAATCGGAATCGAAGTGACGGAATCGAAGGATTATGAAGAAAATTTTGTAAAAGTTCGACTTTAAGTCATTGCCACGTAGAGAATAGAAAAAGAAAGACTAGAAGCAGAAAAAGAAAAAGAAGAAAGAAGACTAGAAGCAGAAAAAGAAGAAAGAAGACTAGAAGCAGAAAAAAAGAAACAAGACTAGAAGCAGAAAAAGAAGAAACAAGACTAGAAGCAGAAAAAAAAGAAAGAAGACTAGAAGCAGAAAAAGAAGAAAGAAGACTAGAGGCAGAAAAAGAAGAAAGACGGTTAGAAGCAGAAAGAAGATTAGAGGAAAAGAAGATGGAGATGGAGTACGAATTACGAAAAATTGAACTTCAAGGAAATATGACAAATACGAGTGACGGTTCGGCTGTAACTGGTTCAGGTAAGCAACCAGATTTGTCTAAATTAATGTCACACTTTGATGGGAAAGGTGATATCAGTATCTATTTAGCTCTATTCGAGAGACAAATTTCTAGGATGAATATAACAAAAGAAAATTGGGTAATGCACTTATTAAGTTTAATGCCACTAGAAATTGCTAATGTTATAACTAGAGAACCAGAAACATGAACAAATAACTGCGATTACGTAAAACACTTGCTGCTCAAAAGATTCAAATTGACGCCAGAAGAGTTTAGGCAAAAATTAATGTCGCATAAGAAAGAAAACTCAGGCACTTAGCGCGATCTATCATTTGAGTTAAGGAATTATTTAGAAGAATGGATTACCGGTCTTGATGTATCCAATTTTGAAGATTTAAAAGAATTAATATTAGTAGATCAAATCAAGAGAAGGTTACCGATAGAAATGAAAGAACATTTTATCGATGATCTTCCCAAAATTAAAAATGTTGATATATTTGTTTGTAAACTAAATGATTATAAAACAGCAAGGCGTAATATTAATACCATGAATAGAAATTCACACCACTTTGAAGAAAGGGAGCCAAAAATGCGCGGAAACAACAACACAAAACCATGGTTACCATATCAACGTTATAATACTTTAAAAAGACAACAATTTAAAGATAATACAGATAATGTAAATGAATCTTCTTATTTAAATGAAAAGAACAGGGCACAAATTATGTGTTTCAAAAGTAACCGTCTTAGCCACGTAATATCGCAGTGTAATAATGGTAAAAATAAACAAAAAAATGACAGCCAAAATCGGAGCTAAAACCCGCGTTTATCCAATCACAAAAAGATGAATCCTGCAGTAATCAAACAAACCAACAGCGCCAAACCAGATTACATGATAAATATTGATATTAACGGTGAAAAGACACAGATTTTCTTCGACACTGGAAGTGATATCAGTTTGGTGAGTTATGAATGTTATACGAAGTTGGGCTCGCCAAAATTATTTTCAAATAATATCTCTTTGTCCGGCATAAGTAAAATAGTTGTTTAACTTAAAGGATACTTTACTTATGAATTTAATATTGATGGTTTTCTAATCAAAACAAATTTGTACGTGTTAGACTCTCTTGCATATGATATTTTATTGGGATATGATGTCATTAACAAATTAAATTTGGCGATAGACGAGAACGGAATTAAGATCGTTGGCAAACGCAATAGTATTCAAGTAGGTTACACTGAAGTTCAGAAGAATTCTGATATAAAATTGATTCATGCTGCCAGAAATAATAATGAAAAGAAAACGTCTACGTTATATAATTCACGTGATGAAAATATTATAATTGCAAATGATAATAATGCAGAAGGTAATTTCTTGATTAATTTCGCGAGAGTCATAGAGGATGATGAAATTGATTTGAATCACGTGAGAAATTTGAAAATAAGAAAAGAAAGAAATGAGAAAGAAGGAAATTTAATTAGTAAGAAAAGATTGAATGAAAGAAACGAGACATCACAAACGGGACGAATGAATGACCTAAAAGAAAAACGCAATTTATGTCCACGCGTCAATGAAAATAAAAATGAAACGAGGAAATTTGAAAAATATTATAAACGGAAAAACACGAGGGAAGAAAGAAATATTGAAGGAGTTAATGCAAATAAAAAAAAAATTATCAGAAATTACAAGAAGCGTGATTATAATGATAGAGATGAAGAAAATATAAATATTATTCAAAAAATAATTTTAATAGAAAATGTCTCCAATGTGAAAATCGGAGAAAATATTTAGGGGAAAGTTTGGTTGGTTGTATAGGGTTTAATGGCGCAAAATCCCATTAGGGACATGCTGCGCCAAATTAGGGGAAAGAAAACTTGAAATTTTTGAAAAAGAAGAGGTTTGAACCATGTGAAAGGAATAATAAAACAAGTATTAAAACAAACTTTAATGGTCCACGTAGAAATCTATATTTCTGGAGTAACGGCAATTATAGAAAACAATTTAACATGCGAAAAAAGCCTAACAAATGTAAATTAAATGATCTCGTGGCCATCCAAAGAACGCAGTACGGCACAGGTCTGAAATTAAAGGAAACATTCCATGGACCTTATAAAGTTTCTAAAGTAAAGTTAAATGATCGTTATGATGTAGAGAAAATTGGAGACCATGATAGTCCCAACAAGACATCAACCGCTGCAGAATATATGAAGCCCTGCAGTAACGCATCTGCATAACGTGACATTTTTTTGTTTCATGGTTACCTGTTTTGTTTGTATAAATTTGTGTCTAAATTTTTATAAGCAGCTGCCGGGGACGTCAGAAACGTCAGGATGACCGAGAATGTGGGATTAAAGAATGAAGTATTCAGCAATAAAAGATAATAAACTCAATGATTTAATGAAAGCGATATCCCAAGTGAGGTTCGTGTGATGATGCATGAAAAGAAAAAGGTGTTCTACAGATTTCAGCGATGGCGAGTTTGATGGACTTTTAATGCAAAGCTCAGGGAAGCTTATTTATACTGAATATTATTCAGTTCTACTGTTATTTTTGAATGCTACGTATATATTTTATGTCTATTAAACCTTTTTATCTTATTAAGAATATTTGTTTTGCTTAAATCATAAGTTAATCACTTAATATCACACACACACACACACACACACACATATATATATATATATATATGTATATGTATATATACATATATATATATATATATATATATATATTTCACATTATGCAATGAAAATTCAAAATTTCAAAGATAGAGTGTATGTCAAAAAGGTAAACAATTAACGATAAAAAATTAAAAAACAATAAACAAAATACAGGCAAGAAAAAACAGTCTGTTCTTCTTCAGAGGGAGGACAGACGAAACCTAACCCCACTCCCTCTTTAAAAATAGAAATGTTTCAGGTTTCTGAAAGCCCACCAAACCTGCATTCAAAAATAATATATAACAACAAAAAAATACCAAATTTTTTAATGAACAAAGCAAACAAAATAACAAAAAAACACAAATTACTTTAACATAATCAATAATATAAAAAATATAAAAAGTAAAATAATCTTTACTGTGCAAAAATCTCTGCAATAACTTATAAACTATTTTTAAAATGAATGCAGAGTTTGGCAAGCCTCCTCCTTTACCTAAAACAAAACATTAAAATTATAAACAGTCATACCTGTTTCAAACCCCTGCATGTAAAAACAACAAAATAACTAGAATGCTCCCTCCGAGTCCAAATTGCATATAGTGTCAAGAGCCAAGTCTGCAAAACTTCCCTAAAACTCAAACCATCCAGTTAAACTGGTTCTAAAAATATAGACTTTAGAATAAAACTTTCATAAAGAATGTCAGGGAAGCATGCTATCAAATTACAAACTACACCAACAGTCCGCAACGTTGCCAATTATTTTTTATAACAGTTTTTACATAATATCTTAAAAAATTAATTGCATAATTATTATTATAAAAAAGATTTGCCATAAACTTATAAACCTGCTTCTAAAAATGTCTTTCATTATTACAAATTTTATAAAATCCAATTAGTTGATTAATTATTATATTTATATAATTTTTTTAATGTAAATTAGAGTAGTAAACAAATTAAAACTGTTTCTTTTATCATATAAATCTATATGTACTGTATTATTCAAAATAGCAAAAGAAATATCCAAAAAGTCAACATGGTAATAATCACTGTTTGCCTTATTTAGTTTTAAACAATCTGGATAAACATTTCTATATTTGTTAGTAAAATCAAAATTGGAAATCAAAATGTCGTCTGTATACCTAAAGATTTTTAAAGATTTATTGTAATTTATTGCATAATTAAATTCAAAATAAATAAAAAACAAATTTGGCTGCAGGAGATGAATAATTAGTTCCCATATCTATTCCACAAATCTGTTTATATATGTTATTGTTGAAATTTACATAATTATTGTATAAACAAAAATGACATAAACTTTAAAACAAATCCCTATTTATGTTCAACTCATCGTCTAAATTAAATAAATCAAATATATTAATTAAAACATTCAATAATTGATCTATAGGTATATTTGTAAAAAGGTTTTCGAAATCGTATACCTGCATTAAGTGAGTAGTGAAATTAAGGTTTTGTAATACTTCAAAACTGTTATCAATTGACCAAAAGTAGCTTGAATTTTTGAATTTAACTTTGAGAAAACCATATATTCTTTTTAAAAGCTTTTGTAAACCTAAATTAAAATTTTTATTAACACTATTAGTAGTAGTAGTAGAAATTTTAATTTAGGTTCACAAAAGCTTTTAAAAAGAATATATGGTTTCTTCAAAGTTAAATTAAAAAATTCAAGCTACTTTTGATAAATTGATAACAGTTTTGAAGTATTACAAAACCTTAATTTCACTACTCACTTAATGCAGGTTTTCGATTTCGAAAACCTTAATTAATGTATTTGATTTATTTCATTTAGACGATGAGTTGAACATAAATAGGGATTTGTTTTTAGGTTTATGTCATTTTTGTTTATACAATAATTATGTAAATTTCAACAATCATATATATTATAAAGCAGAAATTTTGAAACTTCCAAACGAGTGTTTTCAAAAACTACCCGATGGATTTTTTTGCCGATTGTATCATTCGATAGGAAATATTTTTCCGAAGGTTTATGATTCAAATTTACAGGGATAACTCTGATTTTTCGTAGTAAATTTCGTATTTTTGGTTATTTTTGACAAAAGGGTTGCCAGTAACTGTTTTTGGCGAAAATTATAATTGCTAAAAAAATTAAAATGGTTATATCTATTAGAAATATTACAAATATCCTGCAAATAATAGCAGAAAATTACCACTGATAGTATTAATAATAATAAATAAAGACCGCTTAAATGAGGCGTAATATTGTAAAAATATATTTATCTTGAAAATGAAAAAAATATTTGTAATGCTTGAAAAATAAATTAACGCGAAATATAAGAATTGGTTCAACTTTTGGCAACTTATCCCTGGTGTTAGAATAAAAACATGAATTTCAGAAATTAATTAAATGAATTTTGAATGATAGTTATTTCCCTTTTTATTATTTTCTTTCTCTTTTTTATCGAATTTCCGTATAATATAACTTACAGCAGAAAAAAAGCAGATCTGATTGTAAAGGACATTGTAAGTTGTGAGTTACTATTCGTTTCTATACCATTTATATCTTGCTTTTGTCGCCAAAGAATGTGTTTTTAAGCTGAAAATGCACTACTGACTTAATGCCTGACTTAGGTTCTTAATGGTCGCAATAATGTTGTTTTTTTTCAAGTGAACATAATTTTTAGAGTATATTTTAATATTCAATCGTAAATTATATAGATATGAGTATAACTCTTTTATTTCTTTTTGCAAATGTTTTTATTAATTTAATTTTTCTTGCGTCATTTCGTCAATTTCACTTACAGGAAAATTTTCAGTTTTAAAATTTAAAAACCGAAGAAGGAACGATTACCCCATCGATTAAAAATCTACCCCCAAATTCCAAGATTAAATGTCAATAATGGATGATCGTAAATGTCACATTCACTTGACATTAAGCATAATATAAATACTAATTATGTCATCAAGTGATTTTTAATTCGACATTTTATTTCTGCTTTTATATATGTTCTGCTAATTTGTTTTTCGTTATTTAAATGAAAATTTATGCTAATCTATATAATCTAGCTAAGAGTTTGGCGATTTGTATAATTTGGCGAAATTGGTCGACGGTATAACCAAGTAGTACTGAAGGGAAAATTTTGCAATTCAACGTAAATTTATGCAATTATGCGTTATTACTATAGATAAATTCGACATTTTGAAAGGAAAAATTCCCGCTGAATAAAATTTAAAAGTCTTTTTTAATTGACCATTTCCTCTTCAATATTTCTTCAATCAAACTTTCGCTATTTTCTTTCGCGCAGGCTAACAAAAATATATTTTAAATATTTTATTAGATAAAACGTAAATAGCATTTTTCTATTTAAAAAAAATATTTTTAAAATCTAATTCTACCATTATGTGTCTTACAGGACAAAATAGCAGAATTACTTTTAAAAATGGTTTTATCTATTAATTGTATGTTATTTGTTTATTTGGGTGTTTGAATTTACTTTTGTCATCAAACAATGCGATTTTATACCAAGAAGGCATAAGCCGGAGCGATGTTCACAATTACCAAATTCTCTCTCTCTTTTAAATGTGCGAGAGCATTTTTAGGATATTTTTTTCTCTTTAATTGCAAATATATAAATAGCAGTTATAGCAAAAAAAATGCGTATAATGTTTAAATTTTAGTATAAGTATCTTCCTCATCCAAACTGTTAAATAGTGTAATTGCAACTTTTTAATGTTTTGGCGCAGATGTCATATACGCATTACATTCGCACGATTGCAACAAAATGGCGATTTTATGCCTCACATGGTAAACCGACTATGGTTGTTTATTTATTAATAAACTATTTATTAACTTTCATTTTGTTTTTTAAAATAATATAAATCATTTTGTTCTATAGCTATTAATTAAACTTTTTTATTTATTAATTTTTTTTTCAAATAATAGAACATAATTAAAAAATACTTATGAAATTGGTAATTAAAAACCAAGTTTTCTCCAAATTGGTGCCAGAAAAACATTGCGCCAATGTGGTGCATACATGACATCTGTGTCAAAGTTTTTTCACTATACAGAAGTAGGAAAAATGCAGTATAAATACCGATTAAAGTTTTTTCCAAATATGGAAATTTTGTCACAGATTTGGTCATATACTCATCGAGGTATCTCACTGGCGCCAAAATGGCATTATTTGCCTTATATGGTAACCCAACTACAGTTGTTTATCTGATGGTAAGTTGTATATTTACTTTCATTTTCTTTTTTGAAATGATATTTGTTGTTTTGTTTTACAGTTACTTTTTTATTTATTGTTAATTGCTGTTTAAAATGATAGAAAATAATAAAATATATATAAATTTCTTTGGTATTCTAAAACGAGGATTTTGGCACATTGTAGTTGCAAGAAAATCGTGCTAAACCTATTGCGTAATGATGTCTGTGTAGGAATCTTTTGTGAAATATGAAAAGTGTAAATTGGCTATTACTTGATTATCACGTCAACCAATTTCGCCAAATCGTTCGCCAAATTATACAAATTTACATAAATTTATCTTAAATAACTAAAGAGAAAATGCTTAAATACGAAAGAGCAAATAATTTTGTTTTCATTTTTCAGGAGGAAATTTTGCAATAATAAAGTAATCGTTGTAGTGAGAATTTTAATGTGTTTTTTTTTTATCGTTGGCAACTTGCGTTAAGGAAAAATGTTAATTTTTTTTCTTGCCATTGTTTTCTAAGAGCTGGTTTTGTCAAAGCCATGTTAAGGCGGTATTCAAATTTTTGAGCCTTTCCCAATTTTCCCTCCTTGCGTCGATTTTGCTCATTTGCAATTCCCACTGAGACATTAACCATCTCAATGTACTTGACGAGTTTGAAGATGATTCCTGCATAATTGTGCATTTTATCGCCCGGACAAAATTTAATATATATATAAAGTTTTTAGGTGGGAGTAGCTTTTGGATTCCTGACTTCCTGACATAATGAAAATTTGTGAAGAAATTTTTCAGAAGTTGTTCCATGGTAACAACTGTAATAATTAATATTTCTATAGAAAAGGGAAAATCCTGTTGCCATAATGTTCTCATTTCGCTTCCAAATGTGCACTGTTAGTAATAAACTAAAATAGTTATTTCTAAATAGCTGATTTTTGTCCAACGTTTAAAATAATTTAATATCACAATGTTGTCTAAATCGTTTTCAGCAATGAGCAAGGTGCTGCTAGAGGTCCAAATTATTTAAAATACAAATTTAAATCCACCAGTTCGTTTCATCCACGGTTGATTTTGAAATATTGACCAGCGCAGCGGGCATAGCCTGCTAGTAACATATATAAACAGATTTGTGGAATAGGTATGGGAACTAATTATTCATCTACTGCAGCCAATTTGTTTTTATTTTTCTTTGAATTTAATTATACAATAAATTACAATAAATCTTTAAAAATCTTTAGGTATACAGACGACATTTTGATTTTCAATTTTGATTTTACTAACGAATATAATAATGTTTATCCAGATTGTTTAAAACTAAATAAGGCAAACACTGATGATTACCATGTTGACTTTTTGAATATTTCTTTTGCTATTTTGAACAATACAGAAAATATAGATTTATATGATAAAAGAAACAGTTTTAATTTTTTTACAAGAAGTATGCCACACTGGTACTCTAACTAACATAAAAAATTTATATAAATATAATAAGCAACTAATTCGATTTTATAAAATTTGTAATAATGAAAAACATTTTATAAGCAGGTTTATAAGTTTATAGCATATCTTTTTTATAATAGTAATTATCCAATTAATTTTTTAAGATATTATGTAAAAACTGTTATAAAAAATAATTGGCAACGTTGCGGACTGTTGGCGTAGCTTGTAATTTGGTAGCATGCTTCCCTGACATTCTTTATGAAAGTTTTATTCTAAAGTCTATATTTTTAGAGCGAGTTTAACTGGATGGTTTGAGTTTTAGGGAAGTTTTGCAGACCTGGCTCTCGAAACTATATGCAAATTGGACTCGGAGGAAGCATTCTAGTTATTTTGTTGTTTTTACAGGCAGGAGTTTGAAACAGGTATGACTGTTCATAATTTTAATGTTTTGTTTTAGGTAAGGGAGGAGACTTGCCAAACTCTGAATTCATTTTTTAAATAGTTTATAAGTTATTGCAGAGATTTTTTGCATAGCAAAGATTATTTTACTTTTTATATTTTTTATATTATTGGTTATGTTTAAGTAATTTGTGTTTTTTTGTTATTTCGTTTGCTATGTTCATTAAGAAATTTGGTATTTTTTTGTTGTTATATATTATTTTTGAATGCAGGTTTGGTGGGCTTTCAGAAACCTGAAAAATTTCTATTTTTAAAGGGGGGGGGGTGAGGTTAGGTTTCGTCTGTCCTCCCTCTGAAGAAGAACAGACTGTTTTTTCTTGCCTGTATTTTGTTTATTGATTTTTAAATTTTTTATCGTTAATTGTTTACCTTTTTGACATACACTCTATCCTTGAAATTTCGAATTTTCATTGCATAATGTGAAATATAACTTGCAGCATTATATATGAGCTGCTTAAGCGCCAATGGTGCTGCAATTTTTCATGACGAATTGATACTATATATATATATAAAAAAATAATAGGTATATTTAGTTTTCTTTTAGGCAGAGAATTTTTCTGGGAAAGTACTGGGGATAAAGAATTTTGTGGTAAGCAAAATTTCAGAAGGCGTAAGAAGCCTGCATGTAACTTAAGTCAAAGTTTAAAATAAAGCAAAATAACAGCCGATCTCTTTCGATTTCAATGCTGAAATTTTAAATAAAATTATAATTGCAATTCATGATACAGATAATTTTTGTATATTTATTTGAAAGACAATAGAAGCTTTTCTACAATTAGAATTATTCATCAAAATATTTACATTAGATAACAGCAACTCTTCTTAAATTGAGTCCATAATTGTTCAAAATGAGTAATTAAAAATTAAATATAGTGGAATTACATTCTTCTGCACCGGAATATAGATGCACCGTAATAATGTTAAAACTTGGCACTGCATAACTGATTGTTATGGCATTATGTGAAATGTGGAACAAAGTCGAATCCCTAAAATTTATCTCAAGTTCATCAAGTAAAATTTATATCAAATAATGTTGTCTTCGTATGACATTACATGGAATTCCTAAACAAGTTCTTCAGTTAGGTAATTACAAATATTGTGTAAATCACAGAGTAACAAGCTAATTCAAATTCATCGTATAAGATTTAAAGCAAATATAATCCTATTATAAAACATCAAATGTTTAATATTTATTATCATCACACAAAATTTTTCTCATATATATTGAATAAAGACCATTTGAAGCTTTCTTATTAATCGGAAAATGTGTTTGTTTCGTTATTAATAAACAAAATAATAAAAAAACTAGTTAGATGTGGCAATCCCGAAACTTTCTTCTATCTCAAACACGTTAATGCGTGTTAATTCGCTGCTACAGTGCTAAAATTAAATGAAAACCTATGCCCATCATAAGAATACTAAAAATAGGAAATTGTATGAATTATTTCTTGAAAAAGGTATATTGCGGATATCAGGAAAAATGCAACATGAAAGTGCTTATGGGTATTTTATGCCAAAACATAATGAGCAATGATATTTCTCAAGGTATATCTGAATCTGAAGTTTGATGAAAATGTGTGCATTAGTTCTAAAATAGATGAGTTATTGCGGAAAATGGCAATAATTCACCATAGCAGTGCAACCTGTTGGAAGATTGACATCAAAACGTAAATATAACCAGTACGTATCAAGGATTAAGTAACTCTGAAGTTTGATGGAAATTCGAGCGTTAGTTCTTGAGATAGATTCATTGTGGAAATAGTAAAAAATGCAGCATAGCAGTGCTACATAATAAAGGATTTTCTCAAAACTGTAAACAACATAAATTCATACGAAAGAGTAACTAAATCTTAAGTTTGATGTAATTCCGTACAGTAACCAAATCTGAAATTTAATATAAATTCGTGCATTAGTTTTTAAGATACAGCTGTTCCGTATATCGTAGAAAATGCAGAATAGTTGTGCCACCTGGTGAGCGATTTACACCAAAAACTAATCAGTATGAATTTATATCAAAGTCTACCTGATTATAAATTTTTACTAAATTATGTGCATTAGTTCTAGTTATAGAACGCGTACAATATTTATGTCACATGCAGACAGAATCACCAAGTCACTGACTCACAGACAGACATTTTGTAAAGCAATGTTTTTTGGAATCGCAAACCCCTAAATTGCGTAAATCTACCTAAAACTGGAATTTGAAAAACTTTTACGAATCCAATAAGTTCTTCTTGTAAAGATAGAAGAAAGTAAAAATAGTAAATTTTGAACATCAACTTAAATTTTTCAATTTATTTTTGTTATGCATTTTCTTTATAATTTCTAAATATTTCCCACCTGCATGTTTTTTCCTCAGATGTTTAAAGGGTAATGTACTTTTATCATTGATATTTCATTTCTGAAAAAGTAAGTAAGATATCCTCATTTTATGTACGAATCAGGGTAAAAGCAAGATTTCGTTTTAATATTTTAAAATACAAATGCTAAAAATTCTTAAGTTTCGCCGTTGTTTTAGAGACAGAAGTCGCAAAGTTGCCGCAGGTTCTTATTTAAGATATCTTTTACATTTTCTAGATAATGAATTTTGTAATATTTACAAAAAATGACCAGAATCGTTGGAAATTTTAATGTTGTGAAAACTTTAAATCGCTTTATAAAGTTTGGTCATAGTATTTCTTTATTTCCAAAACTTAACTTTATATTTTATCATTCATAATTCAATTTCAGTTTCATTAGGAGGTATACTTAAGTGGTCGCAAATTTTTTTGTTTACAGATTCCAAAATAAACAAATATATATATATATATTTTTTAATCCTTGTCCAAACTTTTTGCAATTATGATCAATTCCAGTAGTATTTTTCTCAGTGCTAGGCAACGTAATGTTATTTTTTTTACCAAACTAAATAATAATTGAAATAACAATTATGTTCCCGTGGCAACGGGAAATCGTTTTTGATCCTTTAAGCCCATAATAATTTTTGATATGGAGAAAGATGATTTATTTTAATAGGTAACATTTGCAATTGCAGTATATAATAAAACCCATGATTTCTATTGAATGAAAAAATATTTGTTTGTTATACTGATTAATATATTTCAGTCGATTCAGCGTAATTACACCAAAGCAGAAAACATTATAATTTCTAATAATTTCATTTCAAAGCGCATTTTGGGATCATAATATTGTAAAATTAATGTTTGCGACAAATTAGTTTGTTTTTATATTTTCTCTCTTTCAGAATGAAATACCCGATTCATGAAAATTGTTGCCATTATGTTTTTGATGCAATTACGTATTTTCGGATTATCTATATTTTCGGAATAATATTTGATGATTCATGTTTTTCTCATTGTATGTCTATATCTTATACGGATTTTCTGTACATTGCTATTAAATTTCTATTGAGTGTAAATATGTTACAAATGCTGCAAAACTTTACATTTCTTTGGACCTTGCTAAGTCGAGAGTAGTTGCTTTCGTTCGTTTGAAGAGCCCCCTATAGGGGCATAATCATTAATATAAAAATACATTAAGTATACTTAATGTATTTTTATATTAATGATTTTTAATGCACATTTACCCTATCTACTATAAATGTTATGCATTTTTTATCCGTTAAATTTTATGTATGTTATGTAATTGAATATAAAGCTTCATAAAAATATTACTGTAACATAATTGACAAACTGAACTGCATCTTTATCAAAACACTTACTAAATGATTTGGAACATCTAGATTGAACTCAGTGTTAGAAGGTTCACTTGATCGGAAAAAAAAGTTGTATAATGTTAGTAGATTTAACATTCCGAAACAGAATTCAGAATTCCGAAATCTAAATTTTACAATATCATAGTATTAAAATCTTACAGAAGCTAATTTAATCATATTTATTTTGAGTCACTAATTTTATTTAAATGGTATACATCAGTAGAAAAATCTAAGAATCTAAAATAATTATAGAAAGAACCCAACGTTTAAGAAAATAAACGACTGATACCGGATAAAATCAGAGTAATTGGGAATGGCATCGAATGATGCAAAATGCGTTTTCTACAGGTTCTGTCTAGATATGTTCTCATTAAATTTAAATAAAATCTCATTATTAAAGCACTTAAATCTATACAGATGCTCTAGTCAACAGCTCTAGTTTAAAAAAGAAACATGGCTGCAGCCTGCAAATTAACATATTGTTCGATACCTGTTTCAACAACATTCACTAAATATTTCAGTAAAATCTCTAATAAATGAATTATATTTCATAGGTTATTATCTCTATCTTATGAAAGTATCACAACCAAAGCCAAACATACACTTTTTTTAATGAATACAACTTTTATGTTAATAATAAATTGTTTTTGTAGTAATAAATTGCTGTAACTACGTATACTACACTTTTTTATAACGACTCGTAGTAAAAGAATACCACTAGCCTTGTTACATATCTAGTAACTAAAATACAAATAATCGGGAAGCTAACGTAATGTGGCAACTAATAAGGAGAGTGCTTAATAAATTTTCCTTTAAAACGTCTATTTGGCGAAAATGTTATATCATGTTTTTAACGATGTATTACAAAGCTATGGAAAGAAATTTGAATAAACTTTATATGTAAGATGATTATGACAAAATGCCACACAGATTCAATTTAATGTTGTGGTTACAACTAAAGTCCTTTTTTTGATATATGTATATTTTATTTTATTTATTTATTATTGCAATTTATTTATTGCAATGGGCATTATATCGAAAATTGTCTTTGTATATTTGCTTTTTATGTTTTTGAAGTACATATGTGACGGTATACTCATGCTGGGTGTCATTTGTCACGTTATATGCAGACATACTCATTAATTTAGGTTAAAACAACACAGTTTATTAAAATGATAAGGGCTAAAGGAAAGTGGAGCAAGTCTATAATTTCACTCACTGGGAACACTATGAAAAGCTAAAATCATACTCACAAGTTTTGGTCTAGCTCAGTCGGGGCACCGTCTAGCACTTGACACTATTTCCTGGCTGATCTACTAAACAAATCTTAATTTCACAGCCCGTGGCTGTGGATATTTCTTTATTTCTCAAATAATCAAAACGGAACGATTCTAAACTTCCTTACCAAGGCAGAACCTTTAATCCACTATCTGAACTTCTTTCCGCTTTATTGGAGGCCGTAGCTATTCTCTAATCGTCAGCACCTTAATAAACAATCATCAACTTCGTTGTCTAATGGCGGAATACACACAGAGGCTGCTGGCTACTACCAGAAACACACAGACGCTGGCTGCTGGCCAAGGCCAGAAACACACAGACACTGGCTGCTGGCCAAGGCCAGAAAAACACAGACGCTGGCTGCTGGCTGAGGCCAGAAACACTCAGACGCTGGCTAAGGCCAGAACACACACACCACAAACTCACACCCAAGCTTTTATACGCGACAAACTGAGATACTTCTCATTAACATAATACTAATAACCGCGAGCTAACTGCGGAATTCGAAAGAGCACACACACTCTAGAAAGTTAAAGTAAAAGAGAGGATAGATGTCACTTTTACGCCTACAGAATGTTAAATTATTGACGTCACGATCTCAGAAACACTAGAGTGCCTTTATGACTAAAGGTCACTCCCTCACAACCCCCCCTCGAACTCCGCAGAGAAAAAGGGCTGGGCTAAATGCATGCCCAGAACTTTTTCTTGTTATAAATTTAGAGCCGTAATAAAACACAGTGATGGGCGAAATTTAACGCCGAAACATAACTTTTAAAATATTAACTTTAACCCATCACAACCAAAAAAACTCAGTTTGCCTCAAATAATCACATATTCAATCCAATCATTCTTCTATCTTACAAATAGCCTCCGTAAAACTTCCAAAAACTCGTAAAACTTTCAAAACTAATTACTTCTTCTCTCAAAACAACCCACTCCACTGGGAGTGCTAAAATTTCTCAAAACACTAACCTTCCGAAATTTTCCTCAATATTGCAATGCAACTATAACTTTCCCAAAAATTTCTCCATAACTTTTAATATACTAGAATTCGCACCAAGTCCAAAAAACCCAATGCGCAAAAATTTTCCTCATCCAAATTCCGACTTCATCTAAAATTACATTTACTTCATACTAAACTAACTCTGCTACTACGTAATACCTACATCCCCATTAGCCAATGAACTAACTCCCAAACTTCTTCAGACTTAACTCCACTTGAACAATAATTGGGGCACATACGTACAGCGGCATATCGCTGTGCTTATGCAACAATCAAAAAATATCAAAAATTTACAAAATGACGTCATCAATCTCTTCATCTGTATTAACTAAAAGAAAAATAGCAGAATCAATACATAACAAAAGGTATACTTCCCTGCAAGAAAATCACATTAACATTCAATTTTAATACAATACAATTTCAAATTCAAATGCAGCTTAAAACTTCGCAACTTGCGGAAACCATTCCCAACTAAAGTACAAAACGCAACTCATAAAACACGAACGATAAGAAGAAAGTTAATTCATTAAATGTTAGTATAAGAGATAGAAACGCGTGTCAAGGACTTCTTGACCGCAAAACACGTGCGCGCCTGAACCGCGGCGCGTGTACAAAATAACTCAAATTACTATCTGTACTTTCTGAAAATTTAAACATACATTAACATACATTTTATAACACATGAACAATAACAATATAGTAACATTTTAACAAATAACACAACAATTTAACAATAGATCCAGAACTTTTAAAAGCAGTTAAGACCAAAATTTCCAACATACATAAAACTAACAATTTTGCAAACAAATTTTGAACACAATTAAGCACTAAACGTGAGTTCGTCAAAAAATTCCAAAAATGGCCAAAAGTACAAAACAGTCTCTCTGCTTTCTATTCCTTCACATTGCTACCACATATATGCACTCTAATAGAAATTTAATAAAGAACATTATCACCCAATCATAGAGACGATTCGCTGCTAGCAGGCTTCATACTGCAAGATGGCTTTCTCCTCCTGTCCCAAAAGGCTTGTACGAAGGATCTCTCGTCATCAGAACTGTACGGTGACGCCACAGTTGACTGTCGTGCCTGGAGCCTGGTTCTGAATGGATGCCGTGGAATACTCGTAGGTTCCACTCGACGACTCTGCTCTGGCCGGTTCGCTGGGTTCACTCCATGGCGAGGTTCACACTGTTGTTGCCGGTAATCTGAGAGTTGCCTCCTCTTTCTAGACGCACCCGAAGTTACCGAAGATCCTAGGCCACGTTTCTTTCCGGACCTATGTAGTTTCTTGTTAGGCAAAAATTCAGAATTTAAACTTCGCTTAACAGTTTTACGAGTGTCCAAACGAAATCTTTTCTGGGGATTAATCACTGAAGATGGTGAACTATTAGTTAATTTATGCTTGTGAGGTTGTTGTCTAATAGATGGAGGAACTGGACAATTTATAATTTTTTGTCTTTTATGACACACAGAGTCCGATGTATTTGACACAGTTCTCTTATTTTTATTATACTTTGCTCTCGGATTGCTAGGCTTTCGACTTTCAATAACAGTCTTTGGAGCTGTTTGACCAAATTTTCTTCTTGAATATTGATGAAAAGAATTAGACGAAGAAGTGCTGGACTCGGGACACTCATTGGATCGGGAATTTCGCGAAACACCACTCGACATATGAGAACCTTCACTACCATTTTCTCTAAACTTATACACTCTAATCTGATCCAGATTAACAGTCATTCTTTCACCATTGACATCAACAACCAAATTATTATTTCGAACTTCCAAAACCTCGAACGGACCTACAAACTTCGGACCAAACTTAGCTACTCTCTTTTGACGACTTGAACTTAACCAATGCTTTTCTACTAACACAAAATCTCCAACTTTCACTTCTAACTCCCTTCTACGCATATTATAATACTGAGCTTGTTTTTCTTGCGCTTTTCCCATTTGAACCTGAGCTTCCTTAACCAACCTCTCAATATCCTGACACATGTACTGACTTTCCGCATCTGACACCATAACTAACCTTTGGAATGGAGTAATAACTTTTCTACCCAAAAACAATTCAGCAGGCGTTTTCCCCGTTGACTCGTGAACTGCCGTACGAAGTGCGTACGCAAAATGCTGAAGAAACTGGTCCCAATTTGCATGATGAGAACCAACATAAGAAGAAATCATTTGAATTAATGTACGATTTACACGTTCAGCCATATTAGACTGAGTAAGTTCCATACCGACCTCAGTCTCCAACTTTTCACAAAAAGATTTAAAAATATTAGATATAAAATCATAACGAAATGGTTTACTAGCAACTAGTGCGTCAAAACCAATATGAACTTCATTCGTTAAACTCGGTTTATCAGAAAAAACTTTACCAAAATCGACTAAAGACTTATTAAACTCCACCTTCTTAACCTCACTTAAACTAGATTCCTCCAAATTAACTGACACTGAAACAGGCTCTTTCTTACTCACATTCTCATCATTATTCACGATTAACGACTTTTTAAAGAAATCCAAACTAATTCCTCTATCCCTCATATAATCCACACCAACTATACAATGCACTGTTAATCCATCCAACACACAAAACTCCCAACATGTCTTAACCGAACGAATTTCAACTTCCAATTCTACTGAACCTTTATTATCGCAAGCTACTCCCTGTGCTGACTGAACCACAAGACTTGACCTTTTCAACTTCTTATACGAAAAATATTTCCGATAACAATCAAAAGAAATGAACGACTTATCTGCCCCTGTATCGAAGACACTTTTAACGACAATACCATCTAACACCATTAACACCTCAGGTAACTCAACCGGATTAATAGTTATTTTATTTAAACTCACAGAAGGCTTTTTCGATTTGACCTGTGACTGCATACCTTCCGAAATACAGTCACTTACCAGTTTAACTGACCCGACCTCCTCACACCTCTCCTTTGCACTGATCTACCTTCAAAATTCTCATCCGAAGTTAATCTCCTTACTTGCGAAGAAACATTCCTGTCCCGTACTCCCCCACTACGATCATAACCACTATTCTGTCTATTTCCA
The DNA here is from genome assembly GCA_964019185.1 of Maratus speculifer. Lineage (NCBI taxonomy): Eukaryota > Metazoa > Arthropoda > Arachnida > Araneae > Salticidae > Maratus > Maratus speculifer. The sequence continues at coordinate 182,226,749 of OZ025298.1, read as the reverse complement.
TGCATATTTCTCTCACTACTTCTAAAATTATTAGCACCACCACCATTCCTATTACCATTACTCGTATTCGACACATTACGACCAAATCCATCACTTCTATTACGCACATTACTATCCGGAAATCGCTGTCTCCCCCTCACAAAATTACGTTCCCCCTCATTTCTCAAACTACTATCCGTGACAGGTCTCTGCCGAGGGTTACGCAAATCCCGTTGATCCGAGCTATGCCGAGACTCATACTTCGATAATATCTGGTGCATTTCTGCAAAATTCTTCGGTGCTCTAACTTCAATAAAGTCCTGTATATTTGGATTAAAAAGAGGAAAAACAATGTCCAACAATTCCTCAAATGTAATATCTAAATCTAATTTATTTTTTAGTTCCAGCTTACGAAGATAAAATTTTGACGCCGACTCATATATATTCTGCTTATTACAATAGAACTCTTTTCTCAAAATACTTTTATCTTTAACGGGAGGAAATGCCTTCTTTAACTCAATTACAGTTTGTTCAAATCTTTTCGCTTCCTCAGTAATCAAAAACTTTCCTATATTTTCTAACCACAAAAGTGCTTCGCCCTTTAACGAGCATTTAAGCACTACGTACCTACTTTTTTCAGGTATATTATTGAACAAAATATAATCATCTAATTTCACTAAAAATTCACTTATATCACCCTCACCGGTGAAATACACTCGTGGCACAATCTCAAAATGTCCGACATTTCGTTGGGCGCCATTTGTGACGGTATACTCATGCTGGGTGTCATTTGTCACGTTATATGCAGACATACTCATTAATTTAGGTTAAAACAACACAGATTATTAAAATGATAAGGGCTAAAGGAAAGTGGAGCAAGTCTATAATTTCACTCACTGAGAACACTATGAAAAGCTAAAATCATACTCACAAGTTTTGGTCTAGCTCAGTCGGGGCACCGTCTAGCACTTGACACTATTTCCTGGCTGATCTACTAAACAAATCTTAATTTCACAGCCCGTGGCTGTGGATATTTCTTTATTTCTCAAATAATCAAAACGGAACGATTCTAAACTTCCTTACCAAGGCAGAACCTTTAATCCACTATCTGAACTTCTTTCCGCTTTACTGGAGGCCGTAGCTATTCTCTAATCGTCAGCACCTTAATAAACAATCATCAACTTCGTTGTCTAATGGCGGAATACACACAGAGGCTGCTGGCTACTACCAGAAACACACAGACGCTGGCTGCTGGCCAAGGCCAGAAACACACAGACACTGGCTGCTGGCCAAGGCCAGAAAAACATAGACGCTGGCTGCTGGCTGAGGCCAGAAACACTCAGACGCTGGCTAAGGCCAGAACACACACACCACAAACTCACACCCAAGCTTTTATACGCGACAAACTGAGATACTTCTCATTAACATAATACTAATAACCGCGAGCTAACTGCGGAATTCGAAAGAGCACACACACTCTAGAAAGTTAAAGTAAAAGAGAGGATAGATGTCACTTTTACGCCTACAGAATGTTAAATTATTGACGTCACGATCTCAGAAACACTAGAGTGCCTTTATGACTAAAGGTCACTCCCTCACACATATAAGTGCTAATTTTCGCTTAGAATCATTAATATGGTTATCTTACATTCTTTTGTTAGACTAAAAGCATTTCTATGACAGATTGAAAGAAATGTCCTCCATATTCTGCTTATAGTATGAGATTGTATTTTATATTTATTAGAAAAATAAACATTTCGATGGCTCATCACTTCACAAGCAAACTACTTTTTGTTTCATATAAATTGTATTCTTCTCTAACGAATACCTACACTTTCTAGCATCTCAGGGTGAACCCGCTAGAAGTCGATAAAAAGAAATAGCCCGTGTTACGAGTATTTTACTATATATCCATCCTTTTAAATTTCAGAAGTAAAATAACATGCTTGCTAAAACCTTTATTGAATGCTCTACGATGGACAAAAAAGAAATACGTTGAAATTAAGTAGCAACAAAATTATAAATAAATAATCTTTTTTCATTGACGTTTGGTCAGGGGAAAGAAGTCAATTGAAAATCTAAAAATTAATATTTCAAATAACATCCTGGAGCTGTGATTAACAATAATTCCTATAAAAATATTTGCTAAAATGTTCAAGATGGAGATGGATTATTTTAAAATACCACAATTTTCTCCAACTAATCAACAAAGAAATGGTTGTACATTCAAATAAAAAAAATCATAAAATTCCTTCTCTTGCAGTAGACAGCTGGCAACGGTATGATGTGTTTTTGTAGTTATAACAAACCTCTGTCATCTGGTGTAGAAAGTTTTTATCTGGCGAAGTTCTACGGTCAGAATAACATCTTTTTATTTATGATGGCTGCATCGATACGAAATATAAATCAGCATTAAAGGAACTTTTTTACTGTGATGTGACACACGAATAAAGGTGCTTAAAACTGAATGACGATTCTGTCTAATTTAAGTGGTAAAAATACCAAAGAAAATTTATTGTTGCTTTAATACCTTGTTTTTCACGACTGCTAAATATACGATTCTATATTCTTGTTAAGTGGTATGGTTTAGAGCAGAATTTTACATTTTGTCGGCACTATTCGAAATATTTACATTATAATTTTACATTTAGTGGACAGGATGTTTGCATCATATATTCTTAAAATTGTGTTTCCATGAACAGAAAAATTACACTGGTGTCCAAAATTTAAACATAATTGGTAATTAAGTAATTATTTTTAAGTAATGAAAGAAATATGAATCAGAATGTGCTGAAACTCCAGGCGTGTAAACAAAATAGTATGCGTCATATATTTTCGCGAAGAGTTTTCCCCGAAATAGAACAGAGGACCGTCAACAAATTGAAAAAGAACGAAGATCTTTTGGATAACCCTGTCAAAACTAATGTAGCAAAAGCGTTCAAACTGCATATTATGATTAATTGGCTTATTGTAATGTACTGTGTTAATTTTTACAAGGATAGCATGTATACTCGTAGAGAAATTAAGGTTTTTATAAAAACAGTCTTAAGTTTTTTGCTTATAATTTGCAGAGTTCTTAATATAAAATAGTGTTCTTTTTTGAAAAAAATGACAAACATCATTGTACACAATACCCTGTCATCAGAATTAAAAAATAATAAAAATTGTATGACAAATGAGCAGGTTTACTAAATAATTTTTTACTGCGCATGCGTGAACGCTATTAAAATTTCCTTTGCATATTATGTTAGTTAAATGTATAGAGCAACTTTTGTGAAAGTCTCAAAAACATAGCTTAAAAATTCTGAAAATTATCGTTGATAGAATGAGATCAAAATCCTTTATTCCCTAAATGAAGCAAAAAGATGAGGGGCTGTATCCATATTCCATTGTTTAGTGCCTACACAATATTGCACGTACAACTATATTTAGGTAAAACCCCTGATTTTTTTGCTTCCTTTAGGAATAACGGATTTTGAGTTGATTCTATAGGCTCCCATTTTCAGAATTTTCAAGCTATGTTTTTGAAACTTTAACAGAAGTTGCTCTATACATTTAGCTAACGCAATATGCAAATGACATTTTAATATCGTTGACGCATGCGCAATGAAAAATTATTTACTAAACATACTCATTTTTCATACAATTTTTATTATTTTTAAATTCTGATGACAGGGTATTGTGTACAATGATGTTTGTCATATTTTCAGAAAATAACATTATTTTATAATAAGAACTCTACAAATTATAAGCAAAAAACTTGGAAAAATTTAGGACTGTTTTCATAAAAACCTTAATTTCTCTACGAGTATACATTCTATCCTTGTAAAAATTAACACAGTACACTACAATAAGCCAATTAATCATAATGTGCAGTTTGAACGCTTTTGCTACATTAGTTTTGACAGGGTTATCCAAAAGATCTTCGTTCTTTTTCAATTTGTTGACGGTCCCCTGTTCGAATTCGGGGAAAACTCTTCGCGAAAATATGTGACGCGTACTATTTTGTTTACACACCTGGAGTTTCAGCACATTCCGATTCATATTTCTTTCATTACTTAAAAATAATTACTTAATTACCAATTATGCTTAAATTTTGGACACCAGTGTATATGCTTAATTTAAAAACAATACTAAATACATTCTAATAAATTTAACAATAATAATAGCAATAACATTTTAAATAAATAAATCATACTAATCAAAATATCATCATTAAAATTTTATAAACATTAACAAAATAATCTAATAAAATGAACTCACAAACAGATGCTTTTTCTGGATTGCTAACAGGAAGGATCTAAATTTTATTTAAAAAAGAATAAGAAGAAATTTAATGGAATTTTTTAATTCCAAACTGTATTATTATTCAAGTAAATGGCGACGTTCTATGATGGCGTTACTTGTGAGAGTTTTAGATTGTTTCGCAATCTTGATTATGTAAAACACCTACAAAAATTCCACTCAATATTGGAAATAAGAACATATGACGCCTTGTAATAAATGCACACTAGGTGCTATTATTGTGCAGTTATTTAAAAAAACATTAATCTATCGAAATATTTCTCTCCCTAAAATCCCATCTATTATTTTTATTCATCAATTTGTTTAGGTTTTAAAAAATTCTTCCGATTACCCAGTCTTTTGCGAGCGACGCTAGAAGTCAGATTGTATCATTTTATCTCCCGAGAAACTGATAGACCATTTTCTTTTTTCGCTGGGTAGAATTTTCATACTGTAAAAAATCACTTTTTCTAATAAATTAATTGGAAACTTAGAACGTGGCCTTAAAATACTATATTCTAGCGCATGCTCGGATATAAACTTTTTACATTGGCTTCAGAGCACGATTTTCTATGTTTTTCTAGTGCTAACAAATCTTGCGCAACATCCCTCTAGGCAATAATCTAGTGCAACATCCCCTGTCATCTGAGACAGAAAGTTTTAATCTGGTGGAGTTCTATGGTGGGATAAACAACTTTTTATTTATGATGGCTACGTCAATACGAAATTACGTCAATATGAAATTTAAATCAGCATTAGCGTAATTTTTTTACTGTAGTTGAACTCAAGAAAATTAGTGTTTAAAATGCACGACGCTTATGTCTAATACTAGGGAGAAATATGCCAAAGGATTTTTTTTTGCTTTACTACCTTGTGCCACAGGACTGTTAAAGTACGATGGAGTGTCCTTGCTATGTGTATAGGTTTAGAGCGGAATTTTGTATTTTGTCGAGAGTATTCGAAATATTTATGTTGTAATTTTACGTGTGCATCTATATATTAGGAGTGTTCATATGAAATGGTAGGAAAAGTTGTAATAATCAAGCGAACGGAAATTTGAATATGTCTTTATGGGATAACGTAATGAGATATCAAAAGACGCAATTAAAGTATCCGGCGTGGTTGTGTGCATGTGCGGTTGCCCGCCCATGAAAAAGAGAAAATCGGGCAGTTGTGTATTCCGTCCAATCGATGCGGCAGTGTCTGTTAGGTCATCATGGCTTTCCCTTTGACAAATGCGACGCTTATGGAGCAGAGAAATTCCTGATCGAATTCTGGTGCAACGATTATAATGATACTCCTCACTGTTCCTTAATTGCCGAATTTCGCAGTGGTAAAGTCATAATGTTCTCAAACAGACTGCCACATTGAATAGACGGAAAACACAAACAACTGCTTCTCTATCCATTCGTGGGTATCCGCGCATGCACGCAATCATATTGGACATTCCAGTCGTGTCCCTCAATGTCTTACTATATTATTCCAAAGTTTAAAATTTACATTTGAAATGTTTTGGTTGTTAGTATGTTTCGTACCCTTATATATCTATACATATAATAAAACAGTAGGACCCGGTGTGTCTGTACATTGAAGATAATTGACAAAAATGGAGTCAGGGCGATAAAAGAAAACCAATGAAACACAAAAAAAAATTTTTTGAATTTTTTGTCTGTCTGTCTGTCTGTCTGTCTGTCTGTTTGTTCGAGGTTATCTTCGTAACTACTGAATGGATTTTTATGCGGTTTTCACTAATGAAGAATGCACACTCCCGGGCAGTGTATAGGCTTTGTTTCATCAAAATCGGACAACAGACAAAAAAGTAACAAAAAGAAACAAAAGAAACTATTAGGTGCGCTGCTCACGTTTTTTAGTACATAACGTTTTTTAGTACATATAAAATCCAATAGATGTCACTGTGCGATTTTAAAACGCGCTATCGTTATGTTTTCGCCAGTCTACTTAAGTATGAGAAAGTTTCAAGCTGGCTGTCGTTCCATGTGGTTTAGTCGGTAGAACGTCAGTGCGCCATACTGATGGCCCGGGTTCGATTCCCAGCATGGAATTTTTTTTCACTATGTTGGCATTAACGCCTATAAGCAATTAAAAGAATTTGAAATATTGTATTCAAGGCGAATTTTCTCTCTGGGAAAATTTCCTTGCATTAATATGTCAGTGTAATTTTTTTTTCGATTTAATTTTTTTTTTCGAAACTTTGTTTTTCTTAAAAAATTACAGTAAATATTTGATATTTCCCAACGTTTTTTGAATGATCGACTTGCTTTTTTTTTTTTTTAATGTATGTCTGAACCTTATCTAACTACTTCTTCAAGATTTCTTTAGATAAACCGACCAGCGTAGCGGGCGAAGGCCGCTAGTATATATATATATAACTAGTTGGATGTGCCAATCCCAAAACTTTCTTCTATCTCATACGTACATTTTAATATTTAAAAAAAACAGTTACTCATTTTAATGCTTTGATAATTTTAATTCAATATCATACCAATTTTGTTTTCATCTTAAATTTTTTCTTCAGTCAATTAATAGGAGTAAAAACGAATTTCCGTCTCTGCACGAGCCGATAGACAATAGACTGATAGGCAGATTTTTTTTTCAAATTCAGGGGGATCCTACTTGCCTTACCAAAAAAAAATAATCATATACAACAAAATTTAGTTCAATTCTAGAACTAACTTCATACACTTTTAGATGGTGCAATATTAAAAATGGCACAAAATTCGCTATTGCAGCGCCCCCTTCCTGTGGATTTTTTCAATTCAGGGAGGACCAACTAGCCATAATCATCTACTTACACAAAAAATTTGGTTCAATTCGATGCATAATTTCATATACTTTTGGTCGGTACAATATTGAAAATGACACAAAAATCGCGATTGCAGCGCCCCGTTCTGGCGAATTTTTGTCAAATTCATGGAAGACCAACTAGCCATAGTTATACACTTACACAAAAGTTTGGTTCAATTCAATGCATAACTTCACATACTTTTGGTCGGTACAATATTGAAAATGGCACAAACTTCGCGATTGCAGCACCCCCTTCAGGCGGAATATTTCAAAACTGAAGTAGAATCTGCTTGCCACAGCCAAAAACATTCACAAAAATTTGGTTCAATTCTATGCATAACTTCATACATTTTTTGATGGTAGAATGGCGACATACACACAGACAGACACACACAGTCACACACACAGATACACAGACATACGGACAGACTGACATTTTGTAAAAACATGTTTTTTGGAATCTATGACTCCTAAAACGTGTAAATCCGTCAAAAACCGGAAGTCGAAAAAAATTTCGATTACAATACTTTCTTCTATTGAAGATAGAAGAAAGTAAAAAAGAGAAAGAGGTATGTTTATTATTATTATTATTCATACTTAATATTTATAAACATTCACAAATACCAAAACTAAAGGCACACATATTAAAAATTAAATTTTATTTAAAAAAAGTGTTACAACATTTATAAAAGTCATTATTTAAAACATATTATTATGTAATCACAAATTATTTCTCCTCAAGTCCACATCTTAATATTCTGTATTTATTTATTTCAAAAATACATAAGAATGTTCTTTGAGAAAGAATTATTATGTACGTTATAATCCATGTGTCTTAAGATACATTTTCCTCAACTTTGCTAAACAGTTTGGCCAAAGTTCTCCTTCAAGTATTTTAGATTCGAGCTCTAATCTAGTAATGTTCTGTAGAAGTTTCTCGTGTGATCTTTAAAACTATCTACGAATAAATGAAATTTCAACAATATAATAACGTCGTATCATAATATGTGAAAGATAATTAATGTAAATTTTACAATTTTAAACAGATATTTTTACTAAACTGCATTTATAATGTGCACTAATGTAGATGTTAGATAATATATATGTATATATATATATATATATATATATATATATATATATATATCCTTTATATTTTTTCGCATATTTAATGCATTTTTAAAATTAGAATGTAAACTGAATATAAAATTGCTATAATTATTACATTGTGCTGATGTAGTTTGCTAAAGTTAAAAAAGAGATTTTTTTATTATTGGGTTTATATGTTTATGGAAATGTTATCGTAATTCTTTCAACTTTAAGGAATATATTCTTAACTCTTTTCTTAAAAAAAAAATAGAAATAAAAAAGAAAATATTTGATTCAGAGATCGACCGAAACTTTTATTTAGTTTTCGTTTACGGCCGTTTTTGGCGAATAGCCTTCGAAAAATTTGCCCGTACCGGTACTCGAGCGAAACTACATGTATTCAAAACCTCTTTTCTTTTTTAGACATTTTCAACAGGACGCATTGATTAGAACTGTATGTGCTGATTTGTGAACATTTTACTTATTTTTTGAACTTCACTATTTATAAATATCAACCTTTACTCACTCAAGACGTAAGTGCGAATTATAAAGTAAGTAATGTTTATTTTATAAAACTCAGTTTTACAGGCGCTTTTCTTGTGCTCCTTAAAGCTGCAGTCTTAGAAGTAATATTAAATTTTCATTTTGAAACCACAGAAGTGTTTTTAATACTATTTAATAAAGTTCTTTTAACTAATGATGATTTAGAAAAGTCATTATAAATGATTAATCGAGGTATTCATTCCAAAATTTAGTTTAAATTACACGAAATTCGTATAATTATAAAATAATTCTTTATTACTGCTCAATAAACTATATTTTATTTTGTGTGAAAGAAAAAATAAATCAGAGGCACAGAGAACCAACTTGGGTCTCATGTATGATTATACGCATAATTAATTAATGATTATACAATTTTATGTATGTATTAGTTACAACAAAAAATTTTGGACATTTTCGTTTTCGTTATCGTTTTTGACCGAAAATAGGATGACTATGAAAATTCTGTTTCAGTTTCGTTTTCATCTTAAAACCTGTTTAGGTCGATCCCTAATTTCAATATTATATTTATCATAAAAATATGCTTTTTCTCTACCCGTGTAAAAATTGATAGTAAATGTTATAAAGATTAAATAATCTAGTATATGGAAGGTGTTAAGTAATACAAATTATCGCATATTGCGCTTTCTTTTCATAAACTGACGGTTTCAAAACTGGGGTTGTTGCAAATATCGCATAGATGAAAAATTTTATAATTGGAACAGTGACAGATGATTACAGGATGTTTCTTACATTTATAAAATATATTCAAAGAAAAAAAATAATATGAGATTTTCTTGCAAGAAGTTGAATATATTGTATTAAAATCTGACTGCTTGTACTTTACATTTACTTTTTCCTGTAATAAGGAATCAAGGTAAATGAAATTAATAGATCTTATCGGCATGAATCCGATAAAAATAAATGAGATTATATAACTTTAAGATTTGAATTATTTTATGTAATACTAATTTTTCATGTAAATTCACATGGTTCCTCTAAATATGGACATTAAATCTTTTAGATTTTTGTAGAAAAAGGGGAACGAATAAGTAAATTGAAAAGAAAATATTAAATAAAGGAATATAGTCTACTATCCGAAATGGGGAAAAATATTATTATCTTTCCTTTTTTTGAATAATTCGATGTAAGATTACGTTCTATAAGAAATAATAATAATGTAAAACATTGTTAAATGACTTACTTCCACATTTAATAAAATTATTATTTAAATCTGAAAACAATTAATGTTATTTGAATTCACAGTATATTTGAAATTTGTTTATATTGTATAAAAATGGATTACGATAGAATATGGAGTTTTGAACGTGGAGTATAAAAATGCTTAAATAGTATGTGCTCATATTAAAAGATAAAAGTCTGTTATGTGAATGGGATCAACAATTCCAGGCTGATCGCTTAATTTTTTATATGTGAATTGAACACTTTGTTAGTATAATGTTAAACATGTGCAGGTAATAAATCATCAAATATAGCTCTATCGCCATCATTTCGTCTATATTATAGTACTGCAAATCACGTGACTGTGATAAAGCTGATGCCATCTCTTTTAATACGAAAGTTTTCCATTTTGGTTAAAAAAAATAAAAATTATTTTTTCGAATAAGCTACATAAGTTTTGCCCTGATCGCAAAAAAATTCTTGAAACTTTTATGTTAGCCGAATGCAAATCTCGCCAGTTTTTAACTCGGCTGTACGCATTTTTTTCCCTCGTGGTAAATTAAAACAATGCTATGAAATCGAAATTAAATATATCAGTTTTTGGCATTATTGTTTATCTTTTTATTTAAAAAAAAAGAAAGAAAGAAGTGAAATTCGAGGATTTTTAATGTTTCACTATTAAATTAAAGATTTACATTTTTAAATAAAATGAGTGAAAGGATTATATTTTTAATAAAATAGAAAAAAAAGAAAGAAAAGAAAAAAATAACAGGAATAATGTTTGTCAATTTATCAACTGTGCCCCGCTTACATAATAATAAAGAGTTTTTGATTTATCTCTCAGAAACTTCCAATTTAGCGAAAGGTTGAGCAAGTAAATTGAATCATAAATAAAATTAATGTGATGTCTAGCATATATTTAAAGGAGACCAAATTGCTCGCCAAGGGCGGCTAGTAGAAACTGACGATACTACTTTGGATGGGTTCATTAATATGACAAACCTATATTCATTAATATAGTAAAGAACCATTAGTCATGCGGTAATGAAAAGTTTCAAAATGTTATAAAAATTTATTAAAAGAATTGAGTTTTATCCTCCATATGTCATGATTCTTATATAAAAGCATTCTACTCAAATTAAATCAAAATCGTGTACAAAGTTAAAGTGTAATAATTTTTAGTTAAATTAAATTATAAACAAAATTTCGCTCTGTTGTAGGAAGTTTTAATAATTAGAATTTTTGTATATTTTTTATACATAGTCATTGAGAGCAGTATGAAAAAATAGGTTTAAAAAACAATTATGTACGGTTTAAAAAACAATCAGTTTTGTGTTGTAAATAACGTGTTAGTGTACGTTTGTTTTACTATTGTGATGTGTTGTAAACAGACGTGAAGTATGTTCTTAATAATATAGTGCCATCTCATCTTGTGGAAGGTATATAATTGAAATGTAAGTACTTAAAATCTAGAAAAAACTCATCAACTTTTATCAAATTTCAAATTGAATTAAGTTTCCACCTTCACACAAAAAGAATCATGTAATTTAAATGCAATTTATCAAACTGCTACGAAAAAGACGAACTCTAACTCGACGCCGCAGTGTTTTCCTATGGTTTCAAGACATCGGCTCCAACCCTTTCCATTTTTCTATACATTAAAATTTATACTTTTAAACTTGTTCAGTGACGTCTTTTTATGTTTTTTTCTTTCTGTCCAAGCGTCGTAGAGGGTATAGAGACCCCGAGGAGTGCGCGGAACGCTAAGTATACCTGATTCTGAGTTTACCCTTACGACTAATCCTGGTTACGTACATTAACTTTGAAGCCTTATTGATCCCCTGACTTATTGAATAATCTCTGGTCATATCCTTCCCATTATTCAATGCGTTTAACTTAACTGAAATAGCTCTCGTTTTTTTTATAATTTAATTTATGTTATTTGTTTTTGTTATATGTCCGTCTTTGTTATAAGTTATTTTTCATAAAATGCTGCGTTACGTCCAGGGCCTGATTATCAACGGGGCACTCTCTCACCAGAAAAAATAAATAGAAATTTTTTCCTTATTCGTGATAGTAATTTTGATTGAAAAGGGCGTTTAAACAAGGCGAAAATTTCTATGTAATTTTACTGGGGAGAGAGTGCCCCGTTAGTAATCAGGCTCTGGTTACGTCTACAGAAAAATAATTAGAATTAATAATTCTTTTTGTAAGTGTGGAAAATCTACAACGTTATGCTAAATATAATTTTATTCAAGAAATGCGATTTGGTGAGGGGGGACATTGAAAGTTCTTAAAATTAATGAAAATATGTAGTTCGTAGAGTTTTAATCGTAAAACAATGAAACGATGTTGTGTCGATTATTTATGTAAGTATACGCTGTAGCAACAAGAAATGTATGAAACACAAATTTTCTATTTTAATGAATTTAGAGTAAGGTAAAACAATAGGATAAAAAACGATAAAAATTAAAAAATAAATAACTAAATAATAATCTAGGTACTTTGTTTGAAGGGAAAGTGCTGTTATTATTATTATTTAATAAATCTGTGCGACAGACATATTAAGCTCTGTAAACTAGGGCTATTACTTATTATGGATTACTAAAAATATTTTTTATTCTAACCATTTCTCATACGCATTATTTAGCGTGTTTCCGAAAAATTTTTCGATTGCCGCAGAATTCGCGGAGCACGGCGAGTGTGTTCCGTTCGTGAACCTACAGCCTTTCATTTCTTATTACGATTCTCTAGCGCAAGCCAGGTTGAATGGTAAGCCGAATCTATAGCGTAAACCGGGTTAAAAAAATACATCATTCAAAAATTGAAACCGGACAAATTCAACAGTGAAATTACACAATTAAAGACGCTGAAAAGCGAAAAGGGAGAAATAGGGTCTCTGAAGCTAACGAAAGATCCTTGAAGATTCGAGCTTATTATTAGACTTATTATGCTAATAAGGTTTATTATGCACAGTCTATTCAAAGTAACTGCAATATCTAAATGTCGTCTCGTTTTAAATGCAATTTGTAATTTGAAATTAACTTCTGCCAAAACTGAATTAAGAAACAGCCTCTATACCTCCTACATTGAATCAACTGAGACTTATTGTAGTATTTTATGATTTTAATTTACAGATAAAACCGTAGATGGCAATATTCAAACTATTTTCATGGAATTTTCAAAAGATAACATACTATGGTATCGAGATTATTCTGTTGATATTTTTGATTCGTTTATCCTGATCGTACTGTATGTGTGTATTAAATGTCTTTTCTTTACCTACATAGTGCGACCGGTATTTAATTAATGTGATAATAATTTATCATTTAAGTAATTAATCTCTTAATTAAAAACATCATACTTACATTATGAATTTAAAGTTTCTATTCTCAAAAATTTTGAATAACGAACTAATTACGAATTTGTAAGCATTACTTGGAATATTTTTACCTTCATTACAGAGAAAATCTGAAACACCAATAAATGAATATTTCTTTAATTAAAATTGGAGCATAGGTTTCTCTAAGAAAATTGAATATGTTCGTTGCGAAATTCATTTCAGATATTACTAGTTTGACCAATAATTTGTTCTAAGTAAACCAATATTTTTCTCTGATATATGCAGCCTAGCTTTCATGAGATAAAATATTACGGTTGTTGCTCATTTTCTAACTCGGTAGGGAAGTATAACGAAATTGTGAACAACGACAAACTGCTTCAAAATTTAGAAGTATAAAAGTTTAGAAATATAAAGTACAACATTTATTTCAGTTATATAAAATATCAGTAGAAAATGTTTACCAAATGGAATATAAAAATATTGGATTAATGTAATAATTAATGGAATATAATGATATAATATTTCCATTAAAATAAACATCATTATAAAATATTAATTAGAAAATATTAGAAAATATTAATGTAATTTAACATTAGAAGCGCTAAATTTTGAATGCTGAAAATTCAAAAACCTAATATTCAAATGACTTGAAATTTGGTGTCTAAGCATAGTTTGAACCGAAAATTAAAATATGTTATTAAAATCAACTACTGATATTGAAAAATGTGAAGTTTGGTTTCGTTTTAATATGGTTATGACACCTAAGAATGTTTTATATACTTAATTTAAAAGGAAATTTTATTTTCAATCATTCGGTACCAATAAATTTGTTCTAGGATAATTTGTTGAGGAGTTAGTAGGGAGTGTTTACTGTAGACTTAAACAGACTTGACACGTGTATTATTATTTCTTGGTCGATTACTTTCATCTCATTATTACATTGCATTGCCTCAGTACGCAGGTGAGCTTTTACAGAACACTGGTTTCTAATTTGATTAAAGAGCCTGCAAGGCAGCAAAATTTTTATATTCTGCAGTCAAAAGGGCCTTCAAATATTTGGCATTATGAGGTTTTTGCATACTCGCTGATACATATAACACATATAAGATGGACAAAATTAATTTTGCATAAGCAGACCAAGTTAAGTGTCCTAAATGTGTACATCTCTGTGACAAATTCAGAATGCAAGCTTCATTAATTTCGGAACATTTGGAAAGTATTTGTAAATTTTGTTTGCCTGTTAAACGGTTGCTCTAAATCACGTAAAGTGAATCGAATTGCCATTATATTTGAGTTTCACAATAGTATGTTCGTTACAGAAAATGAAGCTGGTAGCAATAACAGTTCTTTTCTGAAGACACTCGAAAGAATTTCGTTTGTGTAGTATATTGTGGGAAATCGTTTTCAGTATATGCTAATGATTTTACACTATTCCAAACAGATTAAAATTTATATACACCTCTTAAAGGAACTCCAAGATGCTTAATACAGAATGTGGTGCGTATATCATTTATCATGCATTTACAGGAATATAGAAAAGAAGCCTGATACAATACTGATTAAAAGTGACATTGTTTGGAGTAAAATTTCCAATATGGAATGTATTTTTAGATTTAACAATGTTTTTCCTATTTTTTAATGAGCAATAATATTAAAATTCCTATACAAACAACAAAAACACAATTACAATACATATGGGCTAATTGACTTAAAATTTCTGGAAGAGAACTGCGAATTATGTTATGCATTTTTAATAGAAAAATGTATTACATATAAATATGCGTATGCATCATATATAGAGCTTTTTCCACTAAATAATTCGAATATTTTGCGAATATGAGATGATTATTGACGAAATTGCATTTTAAAATGTGAAATGTGTTTTCCAATTTGCTTAGTTAGATGAAATGTTTCAAAACATCTTATTTTTTTCAAAAGAACCTGTTCGAATAGGTGTTTTATCAACTTATTCTGTATTCTAACTTCTTACATGTGTTAGTATTTACTTATATAATACACTAAGGGGATAATTTCGGGTCACAATCATGTTCGAGGGAGAAAAAAAAAATAGAGAGAGCGGCCATCATTTCATTGTCGTAAATTTCTCAATTGTTTGACTTACGGAAATAATTTACGTTGTAACTCATCTACTTTCATTTGCTCTAAAACTTTCAAAAACTAGACAATTACTATGTATTGCGTTCTAAATTAAAAAGAAACCAGCTAACAACAATCTATTCCTTATATAAACAAACAAACGTTTTAGAAATTGCGACTTATTTTAAAAATGTAAACATTTTGTAGTGAGTCAGTCATTTTATTTTAAATCCATTGATAAAAATTAAAAAACTTTCGTGAATTGAATATTTTATTACTGTAGTATGAATGTGTCTTTAGAAAACCCATTACTATTTTAGATATTTTTAAGTAATCTGCGGGCAAACCTCCCAAATAATAGGATTTCCTTTCGTCAGTAATAATTATATTTCCCGTATGTGAATTGAGAACAACGCTTTAAAGTTGAAACAAAATACCATGGTATTTATTATTCATGTTCTGTTTTTAAAGGGAAATGAGTGAAACGTGTGTAAAACGTAATTCTATGCAATATATGTATTTTGAAGGTATGAATTTTAAATAAGAGTTATGCTTTCTAAATAAAATGAGCTACAATATTTCGCGATTTATCATGTCGCCAAGACAAAATAAAACTACTCCATTTTCTTAGTTTTAATGTAGTAAATACAGCCTTTAGCTTATTTATATCATGTTTGTACATTTAATTTGTTTTGGAAAAGTTAATTTGATGAAACATTATTCCATTTTCCGCCGATTTGCTTTTTTTTAGAAACTAAATTATTTCTTAACATTTCACAATTTTCCAACTCAAAATTTAAACTTGGTATATCGAGGATGTACTTTTAAATACAAAGTGTTTGAAAACTATGTTTCAATTCAATGACATTTTATGATTTTTTGAACAAAATGTCTCGATTACGAAATAATAACATGTAAATATTTTTATTTAAAATTTTAACGGATAACCGCGATTTTTAGTCACCGTCCTATGATGGGGGTTTACACTATTGATATAACAGTCCACTTGTCTTATATTTATATCTGCATGCAATTTGTAGCGTATAATATTAACTAGTTGTGATTACAAAAATTACATTTGCAATCATATATTGTCATTTTAGATGTGAAATACTATTTAAAACTTTGATCTCTGGTGAGTAAATGGTTTCAAAATTCCAATTGTCCCACTAGCACCAGTATTTTCCAAAGAAAAAAATCGGCTTACGATATACACGAAAAAGTGCATTAAACCTTTATTAAATAAATTTGGTCGAATACTCTGGTGTCAATGTGACATTGAAGTTGTTGAAAATTCAGCCATCAATTTATAAAGAGTTTTAAAGGTGAATTAGAAAGATACTCTGTGCACTGTAATTATGTTTTATTCCTAAATTAAATGTTATGACATGTTTATATGTCACAAATGTTTGAAATGTTGTGCACTGTATCATCAGAAGATTTGCTTTCAGATGAATATATATATTTACTATGCGTAAAGAAAGTGTTTCTAATATTATAACTCATACGATTGCGATTGTCTCGATTTTTTGTAGTGCATGTAAAGTATTTATTAATATTTTTAAACGAAATTTTGAAATTTGACAAAATAGGCCAAGATTAAACTTTGGAGAAAATTGGGCTCAAACGTTTCCACGTGACAGTGATTTTTTTTTCTTCGATAAAGGCATGGTCGCAGTAACAGCTAAAAAAACGTTTTAAAATATCCTGTTTGTCACATCTACGTTATTAGTGATAAGAAAATTCCCCTTTTTTATATATAACCTTTTAATTAAGGTTAATTAAGTATTACGCCCTCCCCCCCTCCCCCACAGCTGTGGTTTTGAAACATTTATTGAAAAAAAGTACGTGTAATACAAAAATAAATAATCGATCCGTTAACTATTCACTTTTTTTCTTAACCAATGTTTGTACGGGTCCTGGAAATTTCAGATAAAAAAAATTCTACATTACCAGTATTTTCATATAGAAAATCTCTGCATTATTTTAAAATTCTCAGATGTGAAATAGATAAAGTTTTTTTTAAATAAAAATGTATGTTTCCTGGAAAATAATGGTACACATATGTACCCTGTAAACTACTTACTCATAAAAATACTCTTTTTGAAGTATCGAAATATATGCGTTCTAAGAAAATTTTCGATCTGGCACAGCCAACAAGCATAATTTAGCGGTTCATCATTGCTTATATCTAAGATTTTAAAAACAACAACGTACGGATACTTGTTAATCATAATGTTCTCTATATAATTTGTAAAATCTTGTTTACATTATTTAATAGTATCGCGAACTTACTTTAATCTAGTTCGTCAATAGTTTCTCGCAAGTTTTGCTTATTATAATTTCATATCTAAGTATGCTAATATGGTATTGGAAATTATCGAGGGACTTTAGAAATTTTTAGAAATGTTGTGCTGATAAAGTAAATTATACCGTTAAAAAAACAAGGTAATAAACTGAGGTGGTAATGGTTTATAATATTTGTAGAAAAGTATTTATTCTCCTAAGCTTTTACTACATCATCCGAGGAAAAGTTCGTCAATAAAAGTTACGCATATACATATTTTTTTTATATGCTAAAGTTATATGTTTATTTAAATGTAAAAGTCAACTATATTTAAATTTCTTATACTTTATTCTAAAATATACGCATAGTACATGTCAAACAATAAACGTGTAAGTTTCGACCGAAACACCATCCTTCATTATAACATGCAGCGTTTAATTAAGAAAACTAACATAAGTAACTTACGATCACTAAACGTGCATCAGAACAGTTAATACTTAACAGTGGTATTTATTGTCATCTTTGCGATTTTACGAATTATAGTACTAATAAGGAATGAATTTGCCTCCAAAACGTCTACTTTATTGTTTATAATATGCTTTATATGTACTTTTTTAATTTAAAATGTTTCAAATTTGAATTTATGCAATTATTATTTTATTATTACATATAGATATAATATTTTATTACCTTAAAATATTAAAAATGTTTTAAAATTTAATCGAATACATGAAAACCATTTTACACATGCCATGTTACTTTCTATAGTAAAAGTAAAATTTTGTAAACATAGCATATTTCATATAGAAATTAATTGTTTTTAAAGTTCTTTTGTAAATTATTATTGTTAGACCTTTTTTTGTTAAGTAGAATGAAACTGTAAAAATATTTAATATAAGACTGTAAAATATTGAATATAGTCATGCAATTCATTTGAAAGTTTTGAATCATATTATCAATGCATTTACTTCAAAAGTTGTCAAATATCTAATTAAAAGCATTATTGATTAATGTGGAAAATGATGTAAATTATAGTATTAATTCCATGTGTACTATTATGATTTTTGGTATTTTTTAATTTAAAGATTAATTTAATTACGTAGCCTCTATTAAAATTCTTATTAACAGGATTTTAATAACGTTGCATCTAACGTACGCTATAGGAGATTAAGTATATTTAAATTTAAAGAAACTCATAAATCTTAAAGGAGCTAATATAATAAGCTAAAATTTTGCGATGCCACGCATTAACGAAAGAATCCTATTACATAGATTTTTTTTCAACAATTTGTAATCTAGGATCGAAATTATTAAGTTTTTTACTGTTTGATTTTGCGAACGAAAAATCGTCCTCTTTGTTTGCAAATGCACCACATCTCCCATCATCTATGACCACTACAACTAAGATAATTTACATATTATATGCACATAAATTATTGTATATTGGCCGTAACGTAAAGTGAAGGCTTTTTATAGAGATGAAAAATATTTGGTTTCTATATGTTTGTGTGTCCCTGTGTTTTTGTCGCGCGATAATTTCTGTAAAAATGTATACAATTGACGTAAAAATTCTGTAGACATGTTGGTGAGATACTTAAAATTAGCAGCATTGTGTTTCCTTTAAATTAGTTCATTTATTCGAAAAAAATAAAAACTACCATTAATCTTATAATGCATTTCTATGCAAAGTCATACAATTTAAAATTTTTATCAAGCATCTGAAAAAAAGGCGCAATCAAATGATTTATTGAAACACTAACCCTTAGGATATTACTGACATGAAAGGATTTATATTTCATATGAACGCATTCATGTATATTTAAAAACAAACATATTTTATACGTTTATTTTTATAAATTAAAATATAAAATTCTTGTAAATAAAAATCTTTATATAAAATAAAGATTCGGAAACAAAAGAAACGTGACTTATTCATGAATCTCATATATTAAATAAAAGATGAAGAACAAGAAATTTGGGTATGATATCATTCATAAGAACTACAATTGTTGCTCTCTTGAGCAATTACAAAAACTATCGCCCTTACAAGAACTTAATATTACATAGGTGTATGGTGGTTAATGCATTGTATGTTTTCTAGATTATAAAATACAGTCCGTAAAACGGCTATGCATCCTAAGTGTCAAATTATAAAAATGATCTTGCGGATGATTATTCTTCTCAGCAACCAGTTCTCTCGGAAGTTCTAGTACACATGTAGCAGGTGGTTGATGGGCTGCCACTTATCAGCAAAGCATGCCCCACACGTGCTGTACTGAATTCAAGTCAGGTGAGAATGCTGGCCATTCCATACGGGTAATATCCTCAGAGTGAAGGCATTTGTTTACGATGTTTGGTTGGTGAGGACGGGTGTTGTAACTTATGAATAAAAATTTTGCCACCATGTCGCACGAAAGAAACATATATGTTGATCCAGAATGATGGCCTGGTACATTTGGCCTGTCATGGTTCTGATTTGAACTTGCAGATCTTTTTTGCAGCCCAGTATAATTCCACTACAAAAAAGCAACTCTGCACCACCGTAACGTTATGGTTCAATTAAGTTGTCTTGTTGGTAATGGCATTATCCATATAAATGTCTAACATAAATCAGACTACATGCTGAAACGCGGTAGCCTTTGGTATAATATGTTTAAGAAATGGAAAATGCAAACGTCTTTTTGAAAATTTGCATCTTTGTATGTTTGACGATTGCTCAGAAAATCGAGTTTGTGTCTTAAATCTTCAATTGTTGTTGCTGTTGTGTTTTTTTTTATTCATTGCCAACAAGTTTAACTATATATATATTTTTTATGCATGTAACATAATTTATTCAAATTATATAAATCACGTGATAAAAATGGTTATTTGTTTTTAGTGCAAAACATTTAGTTTCAGTTCTTTGAATAAAGTTGCAAATGCACGGTAATTATTTTCGTTCAACTCTTTTGGTTTTTTCGGATATCATGCACTTTATATGGCAATGCAATATCTTTCTTAATTATCCTAATACAAGAATAAAAATTTGACAGCAGCAAATATTTTGCTTTTCAAGATATAAAAAGATTCAGTTTTTATCACAAAATTTAAATGACAAATATTAAAAAATGTTCTGGTGAGCAGCAAAAATTTTAATATATTTTTAAGTATGAAAAAGTGTTTGACAAGTGCTTCTAATTGAGCATGAGAAAGCACAAAGGGTTCCTTCTTGGCTGCAGCTCACTGTCAATGCCAAATTTGAAAAAAATCATATTTGCGCTTTTTCTATAGGAAGAAAAATTAGTCGCAGTTAAAATGTGTAGTGTAAAGACGTAGACAGAAAAGACGCAGCGTTATTAAACATGAATGCAAGGTGCAATAATATCAAAAACCTTAGTTCCTGCAGTGAATCACACTCGGTGTTGATTTCAGGGGGTAGCCCGGTGGGATATTCCACATGGATCATTGAAGTAACCCCCCTCAGAAAAATTAGGATTTTGTATTTTGAATGGTTAAAAACTGCAATTTCCTCCACATCGGAACTCTATAACGCCCTCCTCCGGGAGGCACAGAAGTCCCACCCGGAGAAAAGTGGCCGAATTCAGAAACCACCTCATTCAGTGCCACCCAGAATGCACGCAGTGTAGTAGTGTAGAAAAAAAACTGATTTTTAATGCAGATGCAGTGCAGAGTCAACAGTGCAGTTAACATGTAAAGTACGATTTAAAATTTTACTAAAAAGAAAGATGGAAAGTTTTACACAAATTTCTTTTATGTGGAAAAAGCGCAAATATGATTTTTTTTTCAAATTTGGCATTAACAGTGAGTTGAAGCCAAGAAGAGACCCCTTTTGCAATCTCATGCTGAATTAGAAGCACTTATCAAAAAAATTTTCATACTTAAAAACATATTAAACTTTTTTTGCTACTTACCAGAGCATTTTTAATACTTGTATATTATTGAGTTAGGCATTCACACTCATATATGATTTAATTGTTACAACTGTGCATAAATATTTCATGTATTTCAAAGCATTCCTTTACAAAATACTTTTACTTACTCAGTTATTTCCAATCAACTCTTTTAGTAATTTTAATTTCTCTCGAGACAATAATGATGATAAAGAAGACAAATTGTTTAAACATTTATGGAATACGTCTGGAATATTGTGCTGTTATTGACTAAATAAAACAAACTATATCTGTTGTAATTTTATCGAAAATTAAATAATGAAATATTCACTAGACTATTTAATATTTATACAAGCATTTAATTTAGACTATTTAATATTTATAATGTGTTGCGTAGTATACGTTTGCCACCACCAAAATAAAAACAGTGTAAATTCTTATCAAAAAATAAATGAATCTGAAGTTTGAAAGTATTGTCATTGATTATCGGATACTTTTAAAAATAACAAATATATTTCTTATAAATTTATTTATGAAGCATAAAATAGATCTTTTTGTGTAATAATCAGTATTTAATGTATATAATAATAAAATTATGGCTATAAATCTACTTTATATACAATGTAAGGCCGAGGCAGAATGACGAAATTTGCGATTGTTATGGGATATGGGACATGTCCATTTAAAAATATGATTTAAAGCGATAAGGGAGTTATTTATTATTTCCTTAAAATTATAATCAATCAGTATATTTAATCGTTTTTTCAAATGTTTTCTGTACAATGAATTTAATTAGAAATATTTTTTTCAAAGCATTTTCAGAGTCAAATAAAGATTGAAAGGTCTAAAATTTTCTCAAAAAGTTTATCCTTCTCGAGTCACTTCTTTCATTAAGTACTTTTTTAACATTATAAAAATTATTTGTCCTTTGAAAATATTCTACAAATGCCTTTTTCATGTATTTTCCTTGAACACACATTTCAGATTCACATTAGCGTAATTATTATTAAAATATATTGAAATATATGAAAACAATAAATAAAATAATCGCATGTGCCAATTCGAAAACTTTTTTCTGTATCATAAATGTTAATGGTTCAAAATTTGCTATCGCAGTGCCAAAATTAAATGCAAACTATGGCTCATAGTGATTATTCTAAATTTATGAAATTCCGTGCATTAGTTCTTGAAATAGGGCTGTTGTGTATATGGGGAAAATTGCAAAATAACAGCGCTACCAGTTGGACAATTGGTACCGAAATATAAATGGCAATAATATTTACCAAGATATATCTGAATCTAACGTTTGACGAAAATTTGCGAATTAGTTCTTGAGATAAAGCTATTATAAGAATCGGAAAAAAATTCAGCATAGCATTGCCACCTGTTTCGCGATTAACACCAAAATGTAAACATAACTTACTCATATCACTGATTTTTTAAATCTGAAGTTTGATGAAAAGACGCGCATTAAATCTTGAGATAGAAATGCTGCACAAATCGTGACAAATGTAGGATAGCAGTGCCAGCTGTTGAGTAAATTACAGCAAAACTTAATCAGCTACAATTTTTGTCAAGGATATTATGCCTTAATATATATATTTTTATTAAATTCCGTGCATTCATTTTTGAGATAGAACTATTGCGAAAATCAAGAAAAATTCAGCACAAGAGCGTCAGCTGTTGAGCGATTTGCACCATAATAAAATCAGTGTAAATTCTTATGAAAATATAAATTAATCTGAAGTTTGATCGAAAACCGTGCTTTTGGTATTGAGGTATGTTTGTTGTGTAAATTGTAAAAAAATGCAGTATATCAGCGCTCCCTCTTACGCGTTTTACACTAAAAACTTAACAGCATCATTTTATATCAGGGGCTACCTGAATATAACTTTTTATAAATTTCCGTGCATTAGTTCTTGAGACAGAGCGCCCACGATATGTATGTTATATATAGACAGAAAGAGTAATAGACGCACAGACAAACATTTTGTAAAAACACGTGTTTCGGAATCTCTGACCCTTAAAACATGTAAATCCGTCAAGAACTGGAATTTCAAAAATTTCACGAATCCAATACTATCTTTTTGTAAAGACAAAGGAAATTATATAATAAATTTAAAGTAAATTATTGCATCAAAAAATTCTTAAATTTGAAATAAAATTTTTAATTAAAAACTCTAAACATTAGAATGGAGACATAGTTTCACATTTTACATGAAGTTCTACATTTACACATAATCGATTTAAATATATGTATATATATAATATATATATATATATATATATATATATATATATATGTGTGTGTGTATGTGTGTGTGTGTGTGTGTGTGTGTGTATCTATCTAAGGAATTACAACGAAAATACTTTTTTATGTGTTGAGTTTCATGTATGTTCCTTTTATTATCCCGTTTTTGTAAAAATTGTATATTTCTTAATATTAAAATACCATACTTTTTAATATCATAATTTTAAATCTTCATTTCCTCTTTTTTTAGGGATATAAAGTATGAAATGAGAAGTCTAAACAAAATGTATTATTTGTACAGAGTGTTCGGTGAGCTGTACATAATATAAATGAAAACAACACACAGTTGAAAATCATAATGCATTTTTTACTTGATTACAGACCACTATATCAAAATGCATCTGTACGTAGAGTTTATGAAATGTACCTTTGGGTAATGCAATTTTTTTAATCTGTTAAAAAAATGAAGTAATAGGATGTTGTAATAAAAGACATTTTTAATCTATAGAAGGACACAATTTTAATAATCCATTCAACATCTTTTTTCTTTCTATGAACGAAAATTTATGCGTTAACTAAGTTTTAATGTGAAGAATGTTTTATCTAGAAGTGCAATTAAATTTTTAAGTTTTTTTTATGTTAAAGTTCAAATAACGATCATGTTAGTTTTTTCGAATTTTGCATATTTCATTTACATAAATATGAATATTACTTTATAGTATGTAGAAATTTTTTGTTGTTGGTTACATTTTATTCTAAAAAAATTATCTAGAAGCTATTAAGTAGAAAATATTTTAAAAACGAATAATATACTTAAAAAAAACCGTGTACAAAATAAAAAAAAATATATCAAGAAAATTCGCAACATGTTTCAAAAGAATTTTATTTTAAATTTTTTATCCAATTCCATTGTTTGATCTTTACATATAAACTCTTAAATGTTGTGCAACATAATTAGCGTAACTCTCAAATATTTATAACCACATGGGAATTACGATCGTTTTGACACTAAAGTTGGCAAGTTTTTGCTTCATAAAATTAGATTTAAAAAGAAAACCATTCATTAAAAATTATTATTTTTTGAAAAAAATTTATTCAATTTAACATTAAAATCAAATGGCCAGTTTTCGCTTTATACCAATATATTAATTCTGAAACAATTTAATTGAAAATTCAATTATGGTAAAATGTGCACTGATAATGCACGTATTTTGCTTTAAGTAATAATTAAAATATCTGCATTTAAATAGCTGGATATTTTTTAAATTAAAGGTGCATTACTGGAAGTATATAAATACTCGAAAACTTACAGAAAACGTTTACCAACACTACCACTATTAGCAAATTTATGAGCAATATAGTAGTATTTGTTATATTATGTTTATTAGAGTTACCTTGTTTATTCTGTATAGTCCCATTGTAAAAAAAGGACCATTTAATTAAAATTGATCAAAAAATCCGTTTCGTCATAAAAGAAATAGCGGAAATAGCGGAAGAAATAGCGGAAGCATAGCGGAAGCATAGCGGAAGCATAGCGGCAACTTATAGAGGCGTATGAGATAGAAAATAATGATAAACTTTCATACAAAACATGATTAAAAAATTAACTTTTAAATAAAAATAAGCAAAAAAAGCAAATTTTTAAATAGGTCTTCTGAAAATTTGTGTTATTCAAGTTTATATTCTTTTTTTCAATGTCTATGAAATTTAAGATTTCAGACTGTTAATGATATTAATATTATATTCTACACTTTAAAACAGGTGATTAATAATTTATTGAGAATAATTTATTTTAGGCAATGAGATCTTGTTTCTTAAAGCATGTAAAACATATTATTCTAGTTGTCGAAAAAATCTAGACCTCTATATTTCCCCATTTCTTTAAAAATAAATAAATTTAAATACTTTTATTTGGTGAAGATAGCAGAGATGGGATTTCTGGCTCTCTTAAGTTTACTTAAGATAATTTTAATAAAAAATAACATTACCGTTGCATATAAATAAAGGCTTTATAAAAGATAACATCAATAAAAAATAACCTTACATATACCTAAGATAACCTTTTGAATATATTTCTTCCCTCATAATTTCAGGGAATTTAATTAGAAAAAGAAGCATCATAATTTATTTAGGAAAAATTAACTGTATTTCTAGAATAGTGTATTGAGTAATCATTACCGAATATATTTTTATGTTCATTAGAAAGATATGATTGTGCTGTTTTTTTAAAAAAGTCTTATGCATGTGGTCTTATTAAAGTGTTATACAAGAACGACATTAATCAATAATATGTAGGAGCAAATTTTAAAACTAATTATATGAAGGTCATATTAATTATAGGAAATAATCTTAGTTGGATAAGAAATTACTGGAAATCGTTAACAAATATCGGATTATTAAAGTAATTGAGATAACAAGAATAGTAAACATTGTTCACTAACTATTTATACTGACTATCTATAATTTAATGAATGAGATAAATTACCACGCAATTACAGATATAATATTGAAACTTTTTTTTATTTATTATACTTTTAATTTGTTTCTTTTTATGCAAATTATAAATAAAATAAATTTTAATATATAAATTAGGTATTTAAAATATAAAAGTTTCAAAAATAAATCAAATAAAAATCAAAGTTACAAAAAAGTATAAAATACAAAAGTTTAAATATGCTTCTTGGATATGTTTTACTTATTCACCAATGTGTTTGAATAGATAAAAATGCAAAAGTAAAAATAAAGTTTCGAAATTTCTAAGAAAAGTTTACGCTGAAAATCTTGCTTCAAGACATTTTACCATAAGACTATCTTTATTATAAGAAATAACCCTCATTTGTCATATATTACTTGTATTAAAATATAATAATAATAATAATAATAATAATAATAAAATAATAATAATCTCGATAAAACAGTTTTTTATATTATTTTCTTACGTCTAAAATTGCATAGAAATAAATTAAAATTATGTGCACAGTTTCTTTTCACAAGATTTATTCATTATTTTAAAAATCTGATATGATTTAAAGTTTTTTTTAAAGTATACAATTAGCTTCTTACACATTATGTATTTTTTTATTTGTAGCAAAAACATATAAAAAAATTTATTTTATCCTTTTAAAAGAAAATGCAAACATATGCATATTTACAGGCCTTAAAAAAGAAAAACCCTTCTAAACAATGAAAATATAAAATTCCACTAGAATTAAGTTTTTTTTTCATTACTAAAAATAAATATTGTCTAGAGATTCAAACTTTGTTCTTTATAGTAACTGCATTTTTAATCTGTTTCTTCAAACTTAAGATAATTATTTTTTCCGATTAGTCTAGGTTATTTGCTTAGAGAAACATACTTTTGAAAAGATTTTTGTTTGGATTAACTTTTTTTCAATGCATTTAATTATATTTTTACTGAAAATTACTGTTTAATAAATATCAGAAAAACTTCTAGTTTATTTTTAGGTAGATTTCGTAAGAAATACTACCTATTGCAATCGCACCAGTTTATCTATCTATCTATATATATATATATCTCACTTTTTTATGGACACGATAACTTCTATAATTCTTCACCAATCTCCACCAAACTGGTACATAAAATCAATGGGAATAAAATCTTGGCTGAGTTCGTTAATGGGCAAAATCGGACCAAGGGGGTCGGAATAGGGGGCGTTTTTGTGAAAACCGAAAAAACGCCATAACTTCTTAATTAAAGTAGATATCGAATCGGTTTAAAGTTTATATTATTTCTTAAAAATGGGCCAAAAGTATATGCATGACAGATTTTTTATAAATTTAGAAGTGGGCTCAAGGGGCAAAAAAACAGGGATTTTGAGAGAAAAAAATTCATAACTTCGTCAATTTTCAAGATATCAAGTCCAACTAAATTTTTTATAAATGTTCTTAAAATTATCTAAAACTTTTGTATTTACAAGTTTTTGATAGGACCAACTTTTACTGATGAAAAAAATTAAAAACGAAAAGAAAAAGGGCGCTGAAAAAAGAGAAAAATCCATAACTCCGTCAATTTTTAAGATATAAAATCTGATTAAATTTATTTTACATCTTCTCAAAAATATCTACAACTTTTATATTGACAAGATTTTCATAGGACCAATTCGTATAGCAAAAAGAAATTAAACAAAAATAGGAGTTGGAAAAAAAACCCTCAAATCCAAACGGCTTATATTCTGACTCATTTTTAAATTCATTT
The DNA here is from genome assembly GCA_964019185.1 of Maratus speculifer. NCBI lineage: Eukaryota > Metazoa > Arthropoda > Arachnida > Araneae > Salticidae > Maratus > Maratus speculifer. Next base: position 182,198,786 of record OZ025298.1, on the reverse strand, counting down.
TTGATTTTAAACGCATCCAAATGGTAGATCCTCTTATTTAGAAACTGTGTAAAGTGACGCATTGGTCAATTTTCTGATAAAGACAGAATATATTTCAAAAAAGGCTACCAAAAAGGGTATTTTAAACAGAATTTCCGAAAGTCATCGGGACTAAAAATTGAAGGAAGTATTCAAATAAGAAATTGCGTTTTTTTCTGACTCGTTTTTAAATCTATTTTTGTTATTAAACGCATCCAATTTACAGATCCTCTTATTTAGGAACTATATAAGGTGATGCACTGGTCAGTTTTTTGATAAAGACGGAATATATTTCAAAAAAGGCTACCAAAAAGGGTATTTTTAACAGAATTTTCAGAAATCATCCTGACTGAAAATTTAAGGAAGTGCTCAAATAAGAAATTGCGTTTTTTTCTGACTCGTTTTTAAATCCATTTTTGCTCTCAAACGCATCCAATTTACAGATACTCTTATTTAGGAACTATATAAAGTGATGCATTGATCGGTTTTTTAATAAAGACAGAATATATTTTGAAAAAGGCTACCAAAAAGGATATTTTGAACAGAATTTCCCGAAGTCTTCGTGATTTGAAAATTTTAGGAAGTTTTCACGTAGCAAATTGCGTTTTTCATGACTCGTTTTAAATCCATTTTCGCTCTAAAATGCATCCAATTTACACATCCTCTTATTTAGGAACTATATACTGTGACGCATTGGCCAGTTTTTTGATAAAGATAGAATATATTTTTAAAAATGCTGTCAAAGTGAGTATTTCCCACAAAATCTTCCGAAGCAATCATGATTAAAGAATTAAGGATGTATTCAAACAACAAATCGGTTATTTTATGACTCATTTTTAAATTCAATTTTTTTCTCAAATGCTTTCAACTGACAGTTTTTTGTTATTTAGGAACTGTATAATGTACTGTTTTGGTCGATTTTTTTTATAAATTTAGAATCTATTTCAAAATATGTTGTCATAATGGGCACTTGTGCTGAATTTTTCTTAAGATGATTCTGATAAAACCAGTTTTTGCAGAAAAATGAAATTAAAATTTTTTCATAAACGGCCAAATGAAGTTATTAAACTGGGTTTATCTCTAATAATATATATATATATATATATATATATATATATATATTTAAATGAGCACTCTTTGAAATCTACCTCCGCCTATAGGCCCAGCCGACAGGGATTTTTTTAATACTTACTTATTACATACATAATATACTTTGCATAACAATTTTTTATATTTAATACTTAATAAACATTTTTGTAACAAGAATTAATGTCTGGGTTTTCAAGAAGGTACTAAATCAAAATTTCAATGTCACTAATTTCGCATGGACTAAGTATGGGATACTTGCCTCCTTAAGGGTGCTAGTTACTCAGCGTCTGAACTCTACTTGGTCACGTTAAATCTATGGGCTGTGAGGAATTTTTATATTCAAAGTATTTTATAGGCAAATTCAAATGTTTCACTTCTTTCTTCAGTGTTCTATTCTTAAATAATGTCACTTTTTTTTGTTAAATTTCAAAATATTTTTGAAATCTACGCATAATTTTGTATGAAGTGTTAAAATTTTACTTCTAGTTCTTCGGTTTTTAAAACATAAAATATTAAATTGAGCATAAATTTTAGAAATGTTTTGACAAGAAAAAAGCGACATCTTTTGAGGAAAGAACACTGAAAAAAAGTCTTAAATATAATAGGTGATATTTTGAATATAGGAATGTATCAAAATCCCATAGACCGCTACCGATGGAAATTTGGCGGCTGAGTGACTAATACCCTTAACCTCTCTCTCTACTTTCCCCCTTTTTTGTAGTAATGAATATTTGCAGTTTCGCATTCAACTTGTATTCCAAATTTATATAGATGTTTATATATAATGATACTATAATAAAAATACCAGATAAAATGAGAGTTTTGACAAAAAGAAATTAATTTATGACTTTAGTTATCTTCCCGAGATTTCAGGGTTAGACGCCTCATTCAAGAGGAACATATGCTCTAGCCAGTAGATCTTGAAGAGGCTAAAAATATGGTTGCAACCTATAAACTAACACAATATTCGATACTTTTTTCAGCAGTATACACTAAATCAGCCAAAGTAAACCTGCGGCCCGTAACCACCAATCAATATTTCTAAAAATTATTTGAGGTGTGCATAAAAAGTATTTAAGGCTTACATTGTCGTTTTATACTTTTACCATGTAAAACAAAAATCTCCTGTTATTTATAATTAATTTAAAATTGTATTGAAAAGTTTTAAATTCAGTTAACTTTGACAAAAATCCTTTATACATCTAGTCCTGTTTGTGCTTCAGTGGTGTAATGATTTCTTAATTTTCAACATCAATCATTAGAAACTATTATTCCAAAATAACTAGGTTTCCATTATATCTTTCTACATTTGAAAGAAAAATAATTTTACATAAAAAAACTGATTTATTAAAAAAAATCAACCTAAATCAATCTAAAAGAAAATTATTTTTCATTTAGAATTTCGAAATTCTGAACGGTTCGTTATTTATTTTTATACTTATAACATAACAAATACTATTTATTGGGGCTAAATGTGTGTTGTGAGAAAAAAATGGTACTTATAACTTTTTCACCATTATTAAGGAAGAAAAAAATTTGCGGCATACTTCTTCATTTGAAATAGAAAATTTTCCATAAGTGTAATGTGTTGATTATGTTAAAAAGTTTTAGTAACATTTTTTGCGCAACAAAATTTTAGCGGTATTGATTATATTAATTTTGATAAAATGCCATGCTTTTCTAGTTTTCAATTACCCTCTTTTTTAAAAATATGAATATTCCAGAGTGTAGAAGTTGGAATATAAGTGTGTACATAAGAGTGTAATGTCAAACACGTGTTTTCGACCCGCAAGAAAGAAAGCTTTAGTATGTCAGCTCTAAATATTCCATTAAAAATCTCTAATAGGTATATTAGATATTGTGTGCCACAATCTCTATCTTGTGAACATTCCAGACAAAGCGAAACTTACAAATTTTTGATGAATATAACTCTAAGTAAAAAAAAAAAAAAAAAAAAAAAAAAAAAAATCTATGTATTTGTGTTTTTTTATCTAAGTTGAAATACAGTGACAGGGGCAAGTAACCAATTGGTCTATTAATCTAAATTTAACCAAATGTTCAACTTCATATAATCGCATAATTTCCATTCTTATAAAGGTCGAAAAATTTTAATCAGAAATTATACTGAAATAACTATAAATATTTTAGTGTTGTGATTCCCTATGAAACTTAGTTCAGGTTGCCCTAATTGAAAATCGCTTGCTTACAAATCACTTTACATAAAAAATTACAAATATTTAGTTAAGGTTATAACCTGTTACAATTGCAATAAAAATGCGGTATTCGCTTCGATTTTTAAAAAAGTGTTTTCTTTCAAATGTAAACCTTTCTCAAATTAAAATTTTACGCTTGGGCTCACTTACAGAAAATAAAACAATTTATTTTTGTATTAATAAAGGCAAGTCAGATTTTTTTACGAGGCCCTTCTGATAAATATTAGTTATAATATTTGAAAATTTCAAAGAGACAGGAAGCTTTCATACCGGGGAGACGTGATAGTTGGAACTCTGAGGGAGAGTTGGGAAATTTTCTAAATTTGGTCCACACCCTTCAGGAAAGCTCTCTGGTCATTATTCCAAATTATACACCTCCAGCACCTCTGAGATATTTCGCCACATCTTAGTAGTAGGTTTAGGTAGAAGTAGGAAATTCAAGAAAACACACCTACAAAAAATATAGTTAATCTTAGGTACATTAGTTATTTTTGAACTGTTTGTCTATTATGTCGTCAACATCGACTTTGAGCAGCATAATGTAACATTATACGAATAAGACAACAATTATGGATGTTTTATTAAATACTATGTTTTTTTTTCTTTAATCTTTACTAAATGTACTTTGTTTGATTCAAAACTGCTTTGAAGATTTAACAGAGCAGCGGGCAAATATTGCTAGTTTCCTAATAATGTAAGAATTTCCAAAATGTAGACATTTAAATGCCTCCATTTTCATGGCAAAGTATTATACGTGTATTAGGTATAAATAAAATTGCCCAAGATACGAACAAAAGGAATAAATTTCACTTAATATTGTTTTGCTACTATGCATTTCACATTTCCTTTTATTTTTTAAGCACACTTTCACACTTAACTTATAATAACTTTTCATTTTTATAGAAGTAAATTCGAAAATAATTTTCACACATATTCATTTCAATTTTCACAACACAAATTCATTTCCAATTTTAAAACAGTAATTTTCATAAGTTTTGATGTTAAATATTAATGAGAAATTGATAAAAATTTTCACATAATTTGAAATGATTTCATATAAGCTGAAATAAATACATATGGTCATAACAGTACATAGTTCAACCGTTTTAAAAAAATTTATTTAATTTTTATTTAAAAAAATAAGAATAAATAGGTAAGATTTTTAAATTAAATTATGTCTGAATTATGATTTTAAGCTTTATAACACTATTTTATTTTTTTATTTCCTTTAATTACTTAAAAATAAACACCATATGTATAATTATATTTATATTGTTTGATATATTCAATTTCTTTTTTTATATTACATAGATTTTTTAGTGTTGAAATTTCTTTGAATATGACTACCTAATTAATTAAAAGAAATTATTTTTATAAGAGTCACAATAGCTTTAAATTATCCTAAAGCAATTTATTCTTTTCTAAATTTACTAAAATCTGAGAATGTTAATTGTTTGTATTCAATATTGTATGCGTTTCTTATTTTTATAACATCAGGTTTCATAATCGGCAAATAAGTTTTACATTAAATGTTTGTTATTATAATTATTATTATTATTATTATTATTATTATTATTATTATTATTATTATTATTATTATTATTATTATTATTACTTAAAAGCTTTTTGAAACGTCATTGCATAATTTTTACTGCAATTATTTGGTTGTTAAAATGTAATTTAAATTACCTATAACTAAAATTTATTTATATCTACGTTATTCTTTTAAAACATAGAATATATTTTTTAGAATACGAATTCTTTTTCAAAAGGAATTTCGACTTAACACTAACACATATTCGCAAACTTTTTTACATATAAGAGCAATTATACCAAATGTCACTTTTAATGACTTTGCTATAAAAAATTTTATACAGTTATCGAAATTTTGAATTTTAGTTGAAGAATATGGGTGTCTAATAAGAGTTTACTGTATATGTTTTAATAACTAAAGACCTTAAGATATATTTCATGCGTAAAACTGAATCACTTAGTTAATATCACAGAAACATATATATTTGTATTTTAAATCTAATATTTTAAAATAATCATCAGATTATGCACCATTGTATGTTTTATGTACATAATTAAGAATTTCAATTTATCCGTTTATTATTATTCTTTCTTAACGAGTATTTTGAATTCATTAAAATTTTAAATGAATATAATGAACTTTATATTGCAATGCATATAAATTCGAAATTAGGAATTAATATATTCGAAATTAATTCGAAGTTAGGCTATTATAAATTACTTTAAAATGTCAGTAAACTAGGTGGTAATTTTACAGACTTCGTGAGACTAAAAACAACTTTGAAACGCCTCATTTTACAAAAAATATGGGACTACAAGTGTAAATCGCATTAAAAAATCCAATAACTTCAGAAACACTTCTCATAAAGTTATCATCTGCCTGTGTGAACCGTTAAATTATCATGGTGCGAGAACTATCATGTACCATTGAGTTGATATCTTTCATTTAGATGATGCTCAATATTCTGACGTAAAGTGTCTAGAAATAAATTAGAATATGCATTTTTATTTATTTTTAGAACACATAGCAACACTTTTTTCAACATATTAAGAGTACATTTCTAGATAGCAACACTTTTGCAACATATTTAGAACATAATCACAACTAAAAAAAAACCTTTTTGTACATGAAGTTCTCTAATTCACAACACATTAATGTGTTGTAAATTTGGTGGCAAAAACTGTTGTAAAATGTGTTGATTTGAATTTCCAGTGTAACAATCAAACTATTTTTTTTACAAAAGTATGAATTTTGAATATATTACAAACTTTATAGTATTGAATTATTTTAAATATTTATAAGATTAAGATTGTTACTTTTATTAGTAATATTAATTCATTACTGATGTACATTTGTACAAGCCACGGTTTTGATTCCTAGACAGCTGTGCTATCACTTTACCATAGATTCTTTTTCTTTCTCTATCAGTAGAGGCAGCTCATTCCAGAAATTCCTTCTTGATTGGATCTGGATTCAGAATCGGCCATTAATAGCCATTGATCAATTGTATCAGCTATATAGCAATCCAAATGTTTTTATCTAAACATGCTGTACAGCAAGTCACACATTAAGACACACAGAGCACTATCACACACAGCTATCCTATGCAAAAAAATTCATGTAAAAATAATAAAATTTGTGCGAGATTTTAAAAAACAACGACCCCATAGACTTATCAATATCATCCGGGTCTTTTTCAGTGACTAGAGTGGGGCCTTAAGACATGTGTTACTCTATTTCAGTGGAAAAAATATTTTAAAACAGGTTTGAAACAGATTCCTTCTTTGTTTCAATTAGTTATTATTATTATTATTATTATTATTATTATTATTATTATTATTATTTGATGTCGCCCTTCATTTTTACTCTGTCATCTCACTGTTTAGAGTGCCTAAGATCACTCCCGTATCTGCCTACCTGTCACTGCCATTTTACTCTTTATCTGAGTAATATTGGATGTTTAAATTATCTGAAGTAATAATTGGTATTAACCCAATTTTTTGTTGATTATTATATTCACAAATGTATATAGGAAAAAATGCATAGGGGCTAATTAGGTCATTATTATTTTTTTTTGAAAAACCTTCCTTTGTATATCGTGTGAAATCTTTCATAATATAGTACTGAAAAAAGATAATTAGTTTAATTTTAGGTATTATATTTTCAAACATATCGTCAAAAATTTAATACAAAACTACTCCCTCCCGCCCTCTCATCTATTTTAAATCCACGGAAACTACAATTATGAAAAATAGGGATAATAAACTTTAATTTAAAAATCACAGAAAAACTATTATTATTGCTCTAGGTCACATAGCTTTTAAGAAAATAGAATTTTTTCGTTACATAAAAACTTTGATTTGCAGATGTTCAGCAAAGGTGAAGAAGATCACTGAATGCACACATGTTCGCAGAAGTATAAATAGATTGTTAATAATGATTTCCATAAAAATTTTCAGTAATTATTTGATATATTAACCCTTAAAGACATGGACAGTTTGGAGGATTTGGCGGCATAATTTATGCTTCAACAGCTTTTAACTTCTAGGTATAAATTAAATGATATATTTGTTTAATGCAACAACCAATATTAGTATAAAAGCAATAAGTGTCAAACTGTTAAAAACAGACAATTTTAATTGGATTTAATCTCATAATTATTATGGTATTCGTAACTAGTTTCCATTAATTGGCTATCTCAATGTCTACTCATGTCTATAAAAGTGAATTGAAAACATACAAGGAAAAACACGATACGGAAAAATACGGCGTTGCAAATTTACGGCTTTCTCCCAAAGATCGCTTTCTGTAAAGCCTTGTTTAAAAACTGAAAAAGTGTTTTCTTTTAAATATACTCTAAAAAAATGATTATTACTATGCTGAATTTAGTTTTATGAAATGCCAAATAAAACTTAAATATGCGCTATTTTTTTTTGTCATATCCGAGTTAATTTACTTATAAGCATATTAGTATAAGATTAAAAAAGAGCAATAGTTATCACAATGTTGGCTTCCTATCTCTCTAATCTTTCATTGTACCGGGTGATTATAATTAAAGTCAAGATTTTAAAAATCGATAATTTTAAAATTACTGGTCAAAATGACTTGATATTTTAGCACAACAATCGTAAGGCAATGGAATTTTATTTGGCGAAGGAAAAAAAATAGTTCCAAAATGTGCCGATAGATAGCGCTGTCCGGGTAATATCAGGAGGAAAGACCAAAAATGTATTCGTTAAACACAGAAATGTTGTTAGTCAAAAGAAAAAAATTAGAGTTCACGGATTTACTAAAGATTTAGTAGCGAAAAGACCAGAATACAGCGACAACAGCGATTATGACAAAAAAAAGGGCTTCATGGAATCAACACCTTGCTGATGATTAAAGCATAAGTTGTTCGATATGCCCTCCGCCTTGTTCCGCTACTAATTGGAAGCGCAAATCGGCATGCTCCACAACAGATCGGAGGGTATCTGTACTGATGCAATGGATGTGGTGTGTGATGCTTGCCTTCAAGTCGGCTAGATTCTGAATCCTCCCGCTGTAAACAACATTCTTCAGGTACCCCCAAAGCCAGAAATCACACGGGTTTAAGTCGGGGGAACGTGGCGGCCACGTTGTTGGAAAATGACGGCTTATGATCCTGTCACCTCCGAAATTAGCACTCAGTAGCTGCTTCACAGGAGTAGCAATGTGCGGAGGAGCACCATCTTGCATGAATATTGTGCAATCCACACACTGACGCTGCTGAAGTGCCGGATAGACATGGTTACGCAAAAGTGTTTTATACCGCTTGCCAGTAACGGTGCAGGTAACGGGACCCGCAGGTCTGATCTCCTCGAAGAAAAACGGACCAACGATAAACGCTGCCGTTATTCCGCACCACACAGTCAGCTTTTCAGACTGAAGAGGTAATGGCTGTAGCTGGGACGGATTCTCGGTTGCCCATATCCTGCAATTTTGCGTATTTACAGAACCTTGCAAATGAAAGTGGGCTTCGTCAGACCACAGAATGTTCCACGGCCATCCGTTCTCCACTTCCATCCGGGCAAGAAATTGCAGTGCAAAAGATTGACGTGCTTCCAGGTCAGCAGGTAGCAACTCCTGCACATGAGTTATCTTATACGGATAACAGCTCAAGATCTTCCGTAGGATTTTACGCACCGTGCTGTTCGGCATATCCAGCATTCGGCCAATTCCCCGTGCACTGCTAATTTCAACATCACTGTTAGTCTGTAATGCTGTAGCCACATCTTCCACTGCCGCAGCCGAAACTGGTTTCCTTCCTCTACCCCGTTTAACGTCAAATGAACCGGTCTCTTCGAATTTAGAAATCATTTTTCGCAGACCTTTTGTGGTTATTGGACCCAATTTAATGGATTTTAATGTCCGAAACTTCCTAATAGCTGTAAGTGCACAGTCATCGTTCTTATAAAAAAGCTTCAAGAGCAGAGCGCGATCCTTCATAGACAGAGTCATAATGAAGCATTTAGGCAAAGAGCTGTGCTCTGCATTTTTATGGCAGCTAAGTGTGCGCATGTCACGTATTAGTAATTTGCATATATCTAGACAATGTGAACACTGACAGCGCCATCTATCGGCACATTTTGGAACTATTTTTTTCCTTCGCCAAACAAAATGCCATTGCCTTACGATTGTTCTGCTAAAATATTAAGTCATTCTGACCAGTAGTTTTAAAATTATCGATTTTTAAAATCGGGACTTTAATTATAATCACCCGTTATATCATATTATACTTTTGCTTGCTTTACAGTTTGCACACACGGCCTGAGTTATTTATGATTTATAAATATCAACAAAGAAGTTCGCCGCAAGTAATAGTGTTATTTGTGCCGATACAGCTCAAATCGATGAGTTATCTTGAAAATTTTCACACAAAATTATCAGAATGCAGATAGTTTCGCTCCGGCCAAATTTTCAACAACATTTTCGTCGAAAATGATAAACGAAACTGAATTTTCGGTCCATCTCTATATATAAGGTATAAAGGATTTGTTTCAATTTATGTCAATATGTGATAAAAATATGTTTTTTTTAATCGTTTGGAACAGATTAAATTCCTTTAACTACAGAAAATTATAAGTCCATACTTATGTTTATCTATACTCTACAGTGGTGGTCAGAATTATAAGAACAATTGAAAATTGCGCAGAAAAAATTTATTTCTGAGCTAAATAAAGTGCAATTTATACACTAAATGCTTTTCTATGCTAGAAATCATTGTAGAATGCAAAACATTGAAAAATGCAAAATATGAATGTTTTGTCACAAGTAACAAAATATGTCATTGTAAAAAATTGGACAAAATTATAAGGACAATGAATGTTTTTTCTGAAATACACTGCTAATTAATAATCTCCCCGCTTCTTCTCAATCACTCTTATCAATCTTGACGTCATGGAGTTTGACAATTCCTTAAGAACGTTCTAGGAAGATTTTGAGTGACCTTTTTCGATGGAAGACATGCGTTCTTGATTGTTTTGAGATTATATACCATTTTTGCATACTTTGTGTGCCGGAATACCCAAAATATTTTTCTACAGTATTCAGATCAGGACTTCTGACCGGCCAGTCAAGTAGTTTCACGGAATTAACTTTATACCACGAGTTTTAAGTTTGGGAACATGAGCCGAAACATTGTCCTGCTGGAAAAAATAGCCTCAGATCGCTATTAACGGGGCTTCTGGTAAAAGAGTATCGCCCAATACATTAGTGTAACTCTCAGAATTCCTCCTACCCTGCACAAAAACTATTGCAGTAGTTCTACCAGTTGTGAAACCTCCCCAGATCGTTAGTGAATCACTTCCAAATACATACTTTGAAGAAATAATTTTTTTCTCTACGAAGATCATACTAGAAATCTCAAAAACAATCTAGTCTATCCAAATTAATCTTTTTCTCATCGAAAAATACAGAATTTTACTTTTTTCCCATAATATTGCAGTTTTTGGCAAACTCCATCCTCAGTCTCTCATGACTCCCCAGTCTCTCATGACTCCCCAGTCTCTCATGTGAGACGCGGTCTTCACACGTGTTTACTATAGCAAACCTTTTTCTTTCTTTTTGTAAAACACGACGAAGAGTTCGAGCCCTTACATTCTAAGTTCCATTCACGGTTTTTGTCTGTTTTTTGGAGCAAGCTCGCCTCATTATCATTCTTTTCCCCCATACAGAAACAAAAGACAGCCAGCTTGTATGTCTTTGCCGTCCATATTTACCGGTATTTTAAAGATAATTGTAAATAACCGTTCTTGATCTATTAAACTTTGTAGCACTTTGGAATAAAGAAAGTCCTGAATTTTGAAAGGCATAAATTTTTCCTTTCTAAAACTCAAAAAGCTTTGCACCTTGCGGCATAATTAATAAACAGAATAATACGATCCCAAACGCCTACTACGCATTTATATCGTCTGAAAATTTCGTGTGCAGAGCAAAAAACATGGAAATTTTACTTTTTAGAACACACAAATACAGTTGTTCTTATAATTTTGTCCAAAATCAATGGTTGCATAAATTTATAATGCATTTTATTTATATGAATTTACCACATATTTCCGTAAAAACATGCAAAAATAACCTTCATTTTTCATTGGTTTTATAATTTTGACCACCACTGTATCTTATCTACTTATCTATACTCTATCCTTAAATTAATCGTTGAAAAATAAAAAAATAATAAGCGACGTACATAGTTAAAGATTTAAGAAATATAATGAACAGAAAAAAGTATTAAACCAATATTTAACGTAATTTTTTAATTAAGTTTTTGATGTACATTCCATTTTGCACCACTCATATTCTATTTAAAGCACCTGTCATCGATGCAATGTTAAGAGATTTTAATCCATTTTAAATAGCTTTGACAGTTGATAAACAACAAATTGATCAATTACAACGATGAAAAAGAAATAAAATAAAATAGTTATACTATTTTGCACTAGAAAGAAAAAACATTGGTGTATTTTTTATGTATATATATATGTAGCATTTGAACTTAGTTATGTAGAATACTGTCGTTAGAATGTAAATTGTCTAAATCATACCACTTAGTAAGAAAATTCCATCAAGAACACTCACAGATTTAGCAGTCGTGTGGCACCGGGTCCTAAAACAACAAATAAATGTTTTTTGACGTGTTTTCTACTTAAAGTAAACAGAAGCTTCGAGTATTTTTATTTTAATGATGTTTATTCATTTTTTTACTTCACAGGATAACAATTCCACTTGCGTCGGAAAATGCAGCTATCATTTGTAAAATATATTATTTAACATAGAACTTCACCAGATTTCTTCTCGCCTACTGACAGTAGTTTTATTACACAGGAATAAACATGGAAATATCAATCCGAAGTCGAAGTAACAAGGATTTAACAGACTCTGCGAAAGAATACTGGATTTTAAGGCTAAGTTTTAAATTACCAATTAGTTATTTAGAAATAGTGATATCAACCAATGTGAAATTTTTACTCCGAGTAAAAGAAAAAGAGTTTTCTCAGACCGTTGGAAGGTTATCTGATGCAATCCGGTTCATAGCGTCTATTAGAATGGATTTGTGGGTGATCGAATGATTTTTAAAACGTAAATACATATATATTATGCAATAGATAAAAGAATAAATTTAAGTAATGGTGTTTTAAAAAAAAATTTCTTTGATAAATGAATGTTTTTTTAGAATAAACTAAATTAAAGAAAAATTTGATAAAAGGTATGAAATTAAAATAAATATGATAAGATATTATAAAAAGAAAGGAGGAAAGTTAAATATTATAACAATTTGGAAATAATTAGTTTAAAATGAGATGATATATTTTTTTAATTTTCATACATATATATGACATACTGAGATTGAGAGCTAGTGGTATCATCGCAGAATAAATTTTGTTTGTTGAAATAATAAGATATCCTCATTTACTGCACAGGAGTCGTGGCACAATTGAAGAAAATGAAGACCTTCACAACTTCAAATTAATTAATTTATTTCTGCAGCCAAATCATCCGAGAAATGCTCTTAAATTTCGGCGAAGTGAATTCATTTAAAAAGATTAAGCTTTCCCTTCCAAAGAGCAGCCATCTCATCTGTCATAGCATCTCGACAGACTTACTCAAAAAAAAATAATAATACTAATTTTATCCTCGGGTCTCCTAGTTTGAATAAAAAAATATAGTTGGTAGGACATTCGATAATCTCAGACCAGACTTCCTTAATGTAAAGAAAATTAAGCATCTGGCGTCGAGTGTAAAATGTTTTGTAAACGATAATTTTATTAAATTTTTTTAACATATTTAATAATTGAAAGTAGTTAAAACTCTAATGTATTCCACGATAATTTCTCAAAAAAACGAGAAAAGGGATGAATTTATTGATACGTAATAACTATAAGTACGAAGAATAAAATAAAATAAAAAGAATGATGTTCTGAACACATATGCTTATTTTTCGGAATAAATTTTATAAGACTTTTTAAAAAAGGTGATGAGAATAAATATTTTTTTATGTCGAATTAAGAATTTATATCGTTTCTATAAAGATTAATAAATTAGATATAGTAATGGGATTTTAATTTAAAAAAGGAGGAATAAATACTGAATCACTGATAAACAAGGTTTCTGTTTCTAACTAAGTATGTGGTGACTTTTATATTTCAGATGGTGCTATGAAAAATATACCATTAAAAAGTTTCCATCACCCACAGATTTTAAAAAAATTCAAAATCTTGAAAATCTGAAATTTCTAGTATTTATTCGACACATATACCTTATGAAAATTTCATTTGGTATTTTAATAATGATAAACTTTTAAATAAGCACTTATAAAGCTTAAAATTAATATTTAAAACTCTGAAAGTATGCATTGTTTGTAAAGTTTCAGAAAAATATAGAAGAATTTTGTAAAAAGAAATTATATTAATAAGAAATTTCATACTTTATGCAGTGGTAAATGTCTTATCTTTGGCTGCTCTCTTATAGGCCACTGTTCCGAGTTATATTGACAATTTAAAGCAGACATTAAGCCACTTATATCATTACAATAGCATAAATGATATTTTCTTTAAAAAAATATCGAATATTTCTTACGTCAATTTCGATATAGATATCTTTGTATTGTTTTTCAGAAGATTCAAACCTTGCAATCTTGATCCATGTAATTCTGAGTTTTTCTTTGATGAATTTAAGTCCCTCACAAAATCAATTAATTCTTTTTGAGTAATTAGGTGTGGTTCTTCATTTATGTCAGGTGAATAGTTCTTATCAGATGTAGAGGAAGTTTCAGTTTCACCAATTTCCATTTCTAATACGGCATCGTCATATGTATAATTCTCTGGAGGTTTCGGTATTTGTAAATCATCATTATGTAATGCTGGTCACATTGCTGAATATAAGTTGGAATACTTAATTTTATTTTTTACTTCTTGCACAGAATTCTTGAAATTTTGTAATACATTAGTAGAAGCCAGTTATAAGATCCTTCGGCCTGCGCCATATCATGGTTGTAGCAAAGGACATACACTTTTTGTACATTTCATCCACGCCCGGAGGTTTGTAGCACATCGTGTAAAACAAGAATGAGGTGCCTATTTCTTATCTTGTTTAGCTACTTCATATCCCAAGTATATATGATAGGCAGTCTTTATTAACGGCGAGAAAGCGCATCGATGCTTTTCCAAAGTTAGCTCCCCGAACCCATAGAATGGGGTTCATTAACGCATCCTCTAGACATGTTTTACATATTGTAGAGGAAAATAGGATAATTATAATCAAAATTTAATTAAAAAGTCTTACGGAACAAAGAAATTGTAGTACACTCGCCCCGAAAGTTTCAACTGTCGTGGATTTGCGTTAAAGTCAATTACTGTAAAGGTGGCTAGAGCTGTTCGTTCAAGGTCGCTAACATAAAATTTATTAGGGAGACATCTGTTTCTACTCTCTTGCTGTATCTTCTATTGAATTGTAATAAGAAAAAGGAATGTTTGTGTGAATCAAATACATAAAAGAGAATAATGTAATATAATTATAATGCCTATGCGATGCCTACATACTCCTAAACGAATAAATGAAATTTCTAAAAATTAGAGGGTGATAGAAACTTTTTACAAACATATTCTTTTTCAGCAGCTTCAAATCTGTAAGAAACACCCAACGTGTATAGAGAAACAGAAAATTCGTTAAATTTTGTTTACCAGTGATATTGTTCCAAGGAGATTAATATAATATAAGATTATTTTGGCGTAAAATATTGGGCGAGGGTATATGTGGATTTTAATTGTTTATGATTGATCTGCCTGAAGTAAAATTATAAATTGATCGCTTGATACGAAACAGAAATAAAAAGTCAATATTTAGTTTGATTTATTATTATAATTATTATTTTGCAAAATTACATAATTAAGATGTTTTTATGTGTATTGCTAACCAAACAATCAATTTATATTAGATACAAATAAAAACAAAAAAATGTTTGACCATACTTTGGTAGTTATATGCAAAATATGCATTAATGTCAATAGTTTACATTGAATTTCATTATTATTATTATTATTATTTCTGTTCTTTACAAACTCTTTTTTTATTGTTTGTTTTCTTTGATAACTATTGGGTTTTCCTTTTTTTATTAATTGTCGCTTATGTATTATTAGCTTACAAAACTAACGGAAAATAAACATTGAATGCTTTTCAATAATTTTCAGTAAAAACGATAGGTGAATATAGGTGTTTACCCATATTTTCGAAATTTTGTCAGAACTTTAGTATTGCTGTACGTACAATTTCTAAATATTTTGCAGATATAGTGTCAAAAGAAAAATAAATCTTATTGCAAACTCTAAAAGCTACACTTTATAAAGGATGCATTGAATTTAAATGCAAACCAGTGTGTGTTTCTCTTCAGCTACATTTCTCCGGGGTAGTGATTTATCAAGGATGCTTTCTTAAAAGCGATGTCGTAGTTAAAAAAGATGTAGCATGTAATCAGAAAATAAGTAAATGCAGCTTTTCATAAAACTGATGCTTAATTATTTGGGAATATTATCAGCCGAAAAAGTATTAGGAAAGGAAAGACTTTTAAACATTGTAATAAACACCAATTTTTTCCACCCAAAGTCAAACAAATTTCTTTCAAACCAATCTATAGTTTTCTGTGATTTTGCTTATTATGATTTTAATCAGTCGAAATGTTTTTAATCAAATTAACAGGAATAAAATGGATTGTTACATAGTTTAAAAAAAAATTCAAAGTGAAATATTTCCACAGTACCTAAACTTAAATAAATAATTTAAAAACGTGGATAAAATTACGTTACTCGTGCATATTAATGTCAAAGTAAAAAATGCCAAACATTATTTAGAGTTCAAAGCAACTTCAATTTTCATTTCAGAAAAGCAATTAAATGGTTGATTAATCTAAGTTCAGAGTGAAATAATTACTTTCCTCATATCTAATGCAAGTCATGAAAGACAAGTGACAACTAACCCATTAAATTAATTAATAGAAACTTAAGTTTAATCCTGTAAATTAAGTATAATGTGACAATTATTAAATTACTAGTATTCTATTACTTTAATTTGTGCTTATCGTATGCATTATACTGTACAATTTTAAAAATATTTTGTCTGTGACAAGATATTTGTATATTAAATGTAAAGTTTTTTGATAGAATGATTTCATTAAAGAAATAGAAGAGAAATTTGTGAATGGAAAAATGAATGTGTATATAATCCTGTCTCATTAAATCATATTGAAATCATTTTAAACTTTGCTCTACTTTTAAATAGATTTGTTTTCCCTTGAAAATTGCTTTCGAAAGAAAGTTAAAAATATCTATAAATGACCAAATCTCAAAAGCTGCGAGCAATGTATACAGCCGCTTTCGCAGCTAATATAATATTATATAATATAAATTTCAGAGAAAAAAAAATTATTTCTTTTTTCTAAATTATTTTTTTGGCATGTTTTTATCCATTTAAAAAAATTGCAGATTTTATTTTAAAATTTAATAAAAATATTTAAAAAAATAATGTAAAAGAATGGATAATGGACATTTAAAACGTTCATTAGTGCAATATAAAGAAAAAATAAGAGCTGTATTTTTATTTTTATTTATTTTATTTTTTGTTGTGGGGGGAGGTGGGTTATAAAAATTTACAAAACGAATGAAGGAAGAAATTTCATGCTTTTAGGACAGTTTTATTCATAGGTGGCATTACTCGTTAAATGATTCCTAATCACAGTTATTTTACGATATCTAGCAGTAAGGTGCATATCAACGCTCTTTCTGTAAACAGTAATTTTTAATTAAATATTTTACAATAACATTTCTACCTTTAAAATCATTCTTTAAGTACTTTAACGATCTAATTTCCAATAATTTTAGATATCAAAATATTGTTATTGATTATCGAATACTTTGAAAAATAATAAGTATATTTCTTATACATTTATTTAAACAACATACAATAGATCTTTTTGTAAAAATAATCAGTATTTAATGTACATAATAAAAAAATTATGGCTATAAATCTACCTCATATACAATGTATGGCCGAGGCAGAATGATAAAATGTGCAGTTGTTATTGAATATCGGACATAGCCATTTACAAATATGATTTAAAACGAGTAGGAAATTATATCTTAGTTCCTTAAAATTATAATCAATCAATATGCTTAATTTTTTTTCAAATGTTTTCTTTGCAATAAATGTAATTAGAAATATTTTTTGAAGAATTTTCAGAATTACATAAACATTGAAATGTCTAAAATTTTATCAAAAAGTTAATTCTAAGTGAGTCAGTTTTTTCATTCTGAACTTGTTTAACAGTATGAAAATCATTTGTCTTTTGAAAGTATTCTACAAATGCAACGATGTGATAACCTTCTACTATGGTTAAAAAACATTTTGATACTTAAAATTGCACAAATAATCGAAACATTTTTTTTATTAAAAAGATATTTTAAGTTTGTATTATATTTATATAACAATTTTATTGCCTACTTCTTCAGTAATTAGTTTAAGAATTTTGTTAAATAAAAATCTCCAAGAAGTTTTAATGCCGTGCAATTCACAGAACAATAATGTCAAACCATTATATCTTAGAGGCTTGCAAAGGTGCTATGGCTAAGATATGTAAACTATAGGTTTAAACTGCAAAATTAGTAATTAAATGATTTAATTACTGATTTTGCAGAACAGCTAGTTCAAAAATTAATTTTTTTTTCATTTGCGATTTGATATATAATGAAGCCACATTTCAAATTTCTTCCTAACGGTATTTTGGAGTTACATCTTTTAAAATAATTTCAAGGTTTTACAGTCTAATTCAACACTTCAGTATTATGATGTACACTGGGTTTCATAATGATATGAACACCTAATAATTTTGCGATACCCTTATTTATTTGCAATATTCATTAATAATTTTCAGAAAACCCCATTTTCGGGACAAATAAATAGCTGTAATAAATAGCTGTAAAATAAATATCATACCTTGAATTCATTAAAAATATGGATTATTTAAAAAAAAATGGGGTTGCAAAATGATATGAACATTGATGGAAATTATCATTAACGAGCATGGAATCTGTACAGAAATATTGAATGAAACTCTGAGAAAAAGAAACCGAAACGTGCTAATTAGTTTAGCGTATAATGATACTTCGTAGACCCGGAAATTTCCAAATCTGATAGAAAAGGGAATTCTAAAAGCATGGGTCATAAGAGAACTTGAAATTGTTTTGATAAAAGAGGATTGTGGTTTTTTGAGATTAAGGAATTCGGCATGAGCTCTAGCAAAAAAAGTGAAAAGATCGTCTTGTGTATCTTTGATTAACCCTTTGGAGACAAGCGACACGTATACGTGCCGCAAAAAAGGCTTAAAAATCCGTGTTTATCCCCACCAGTAAAATTTTACTGTGAAATTTGCCTTATTTTATTGGAGCATTTTCTCGATTTTATATGCTAAAAATTTCTGATTTTAAAAACCGGTAACAAAACATTAAAAATTTCGTAAAAGGTTCCTTTCGCGAAGGGGTTAAAACAAGATTATGAAGCAAAGAAGTCACCGAGACGTCCAAAAAATTGTTCAAAAGGGGAAAAGAGTCATTATAAAAGGCATGAGCAATGGAAAGACAATTTAGGCGAGCTTTCAAGAGATCCATTGACAGCAACTTCAAAAAGTACCTTGTCCTGAGTAGTTAAGAGCTCTAAGATGATGAGATACAAGAAAAGAAACCATTTGACCAATTTCGTATGACGAAATTGATCGCCAGGATTGGGTAATTTGAATGGTCCGGGCGATTTTCTTATTATTTGCACGATCTGCGCAAGAAACCAGAAACGTTTTCAAAACGGTAGCAGGGTGGAGGTTTACTCATGATTTGAGCAGTGTTTAGATTTCATGGCAAGATCAATGAAGCGTTTATTTCTGGTAGAATGAAAACATTGTCCTACTAAGATCTACCTGAAGTAAATATACTGTTATTCGTCGTAGAAATTGGCGAATATTTCTGAATGCTCCACAACGACTATTCAATCCTTCACACGGCAAACAACATTTGGGAATGATTTCTTAATAATTGTGTACATGTAAATGTGTATATCTCATTCTTTTGGCTTAAATCCAATGGAAAATATATAGAGACTACTGGTTAGAGCTGTTTACGCGAAACAATATGCCACAGTTTCTGAATTAAAAGCTACTATCATGTTCCATTGGAAGGAAATCGATTAAAAAATATCATAAAACTTAGTCCACTCCATGATTGATCGCGTATTTACTGGTGATTATGCTGACTATTAATGTATATTTTTGGCCAATGCTCATATCATTATGAAACAACTCAAAATTAAAAAATAGAGTTTATTTTATGTGTAAATCACAGTTCCAGTTATGTTTTGTTATGGAATAACGCCATTTATTATCTTTCTAAAATCGGTTAGACTTCAGTTTGTTTTGCAATATTTTTCTATTTGTTATGCTTGAAAAACTGGCTGTTCATATCTTTTGAAATCCAGTGTAGAAACTTCAATTTTCATAATGATGACTAAAATGATGCAAAAATTCTTCATTAATGTTAGTCATTTTTTACACTTTCCAACAAACTTAAAAAGTGTTTATAATGCCAGAAATAAAAGTATGAATCTCATTGAATAATGTCATATTGAATAATTGTGAAAGATGGTCCTAACCGATAAATTCATTAGTATTTTTCTGCAGTTGTTATTGTATGTATTGACAGTATGTCACGTTTTAAGAAATTATCGCACCTGGCTGAAATCTTTCTCTGTCTTTTTCAACCGGTTTTGATATACCGGCACGCTATAAATAAGCATTATTTTTTTAGAACATTCATAGTTTGCGCAGATGATTATAAGCCTAAGGCATTACGACTTTATAGGAACATTTTGCTCTAATAAAGTCAAAGTATGATGTTGCTCAACAATTGTAAGATTATGTGTACCAGAAGAGCTTCTTTTTGTAGAAAAATTTTAAAAAAAATTCCTCTTTTTAAACCATTACCAGAAGGCAGAAATGTAAATTATGTTAAGCTGCAGGGAAGACTAATCCACGTAATGACGCGTGATATAATCTCTCACACGCCCCTTGTGTTTAAAACTGGAAAACATAAAATAAATCATTCGTACATTAAGATTGTTGCTCAAGTACCAGGATGTTTTTGCTTGCATTTTACATTTGGCTTTTATATCCGTTCGTCCGTCTGTCCATGCTCTAACATCCGTAAATGTATTCGAATTTTCATTTAATTATTAAGCGTTATTTAGGGTGGTATATTTGGTATTATATATGAAGTATGAGATTAATAGCTCCATTACATGGGGCACTCAAAAGAATTCCATCCCATTAGAGCTTATGGAAAAAAACTTTTGCAGAGTATTTTAATAAGGTTACACTATTTTAAATGTATTGATACTGATATAAATCGCTGAACGATATATATCATCGAAACGATCAGATATATATCTATAAGATGATTACAGTAGAGAAAGGCATTTGTTGTTAATTTACAGTAACACAAAAAAAGATATAGGTTAAAATACTTTCTTTGAGTGTTAATTGCTAGAAGTGCTTTTTAAATTTCGGCATGTGCTTTTAAATTTAATTAACTTTTTGCATGTTATTAGTGTATAAAATCTATACATCAAATACAAAGTTGGATAAATAATATGAATACTATTCGCCATATTAGGGAAAATTTCCCAGAGAAACTTTTCGACTGAAGTATATGTATTTCTAAACTGGACTAAATTTTAATATTTTTAGTTAAAAGATACAAACCTACAATAACATATATTGGGTTTCAGCTGAAACAGTTTTCAAAATTAGTTCAATTAGACATAATGATTTGAATGTCGGGAAGTGTTTCGTAATCTGTGTTTGGAGCTATGTCGTGATTTTTACTTACCCATGATATGTAGTGCATATGATTTTTTTTTGTTTGTTTGTTTTTTTGCGGAATTACACTTTTTAGATAGAGTAGAGTCCGAAAAACATATTTTGTGGGAAAAATCTGCCGTCCGTCCGTCTGTCTGTCTGTGTATCTGTAAACGCTCTATCTCACGAACAAATTGAGATAGAGACTTAATATATTAATATGTAATATGTAAGAATAGGACGAAGCCTATTTAATATCAGTAACCTCGATTATCCGGAGCTACTTTCTACGGACTCTCGAAAAATTCGTTCTGATGAAAGATATATAAAAATTTTCAATTTTTTTTTTAATTTAAGGAATGGACTGAAAAGGCAATAAAATAAGACAAGTTTTCCATAAAGAATGAAGTCCATCGGAATTTTTTGTTACCGAGATACTTGTAATCCTGTTTATCCATTCTTATATTTTTGATGACCCTATATTTCATTCAAATTTCAATTCAGAGGTATATTTTAATTAAAAATGAAATACTTAATTGGACGCAGTAAACTCTTTGTCAATATGATTTTTACTTTTGGAGTTATAAGGATGTTTCTTATGCTCAATTCGGTACTACTTGAGTAGTTTTGCGTTTTATATAATTTGTTGAAATCGGTACATCAGCAATCCATTAATAGAGCATTACTATGTATATTATAATTATTTAAATTTTGTTTTGGAATTCCAATGCATTGTATAAATAGTTTTCACATGTATTATTTTCATATCTATATCCATGATGGGTAAGTATTACTGCGGCCCTCAACGACTAGTTTTCTTTCTTGTTTAAAATTTAACATAGTGCAAATTTTTTTTTATAATTAGGTTTATTTGTCGAAGCTCTAAAAAGCGTAAATATATTCGGTTTCTTATCTAACTGAAATACGTTATTGCTGTTCAGCATGGCATGTTTGCTATTTAAAATGAATTATGTAACATACATAGTTCATTCATAGTGATAATCAAAATTATTGTGTTGTATTATGGTAGATGGCGAAAAATACTTTGCGGTGTATTTAACTAATGCTTCAATATTTTTAACATTTGAAATTATTATTATTTTTTTGGCATATACTAAAAACTGATTCTATAAAGAATGTCATGTGTAGAAATAATGTACGCGTTGAGGGGAACTCAGAAGAATTTCGTTATAGTATGGTCTATAAAATTGATCGCAGTGCATTTTCAAGATTCATACTTTTATAAGTATCATGAAATAAATATAAATTCTGAGATGCATAAACTCATTCTTTCTGTAGAATATGGTGAGGAAAAAACACGTCATTAATTTACAGGGCCACAAAAAAGAGTTCAGTTAAAAAATGATCTGTGGAAAAAACAGTGCATACCATATTTCCGTTATAATGCGCTATTTCAAATATCATAAAATTTAAAAGCACAACTGAGATTTATAACATGATACTTTTAGTAGGATATGATGTGAATTCCATGCATCCTTCAGGGACAGATAAAATGTTTCAGATGCAATATAATGGATTCTAAATTTTATTTATTACGATTGATTATTGTAGGTGCGTTTTTAGCTATGGAATGTCATTTCACAATTACCTATATTTTTTTATACAACATGGTGTGCATAAATTATATTAGCCATCCAAAGGGCTACATAAAACAGTTCCTAAACATAATCTTGTATGAGTGTGTATTGCTTAAAGATGTTTGTTATTTAATTTGAGTGATGTATTTTCAATCATAATTGTATTTAGTAGAATAAGATATGTTTTTAGAATATAATTAAAATCAAATACAGGGATATGCAAATAACACGATATCTGACCGTCTGTAAATAGCAATACCGAAATGTCACTTTAATTATTTTTAACACATTCGCTGCCGATCACGCGCCAGCGCGTGATATGGTGCCAGAATTAAGGGGGCACTCACGCGCCAGCGCGCGATGTGGGGTGATGTCTAATAGCCAGTCACGCGCTGACGCGGGAAAATCTTGCACTGATTCTTTGTTACAAAAAGTAAACCGGCTTCTGGGAAGAACCCACTTCTACAGTGCGGCATTAACTATCGTCACATTTTCACGTAAGCGGCAGCAAACGTGTTAAGCGTATTTTCGCCCGAATAAAAATTTTATAATCATTTATATTGTGTGAAGGAATTTGTATGTAATGTACTGGGCTGTACGAGAGAATTCAACAACATTTTCCTCTATTGCTAGGAATAATTAAAGATGACATTTCATCAGTGCTAAATGTATTCTGACAAATCTAATTTTTGGATACTGTGTACAATCTGTGCAAATATATAGATCGTATACAGAGCAGCACAAAATTATTGGAGTACCTTTCTGTCTATGGGCAATAATTATTGAAATCTTTTAAATTGTTTATACATTTTCTAAAATTATTTCTTGGATATATATTTTTACATGATTAAAAATATAAATTTCGTTAAGGTATTTTGTGAGTGCTAGAAAATGTTTTGTAACCTCAGATTCAAAAAGATCTTTTTTTTTTTTTTTTTTTTTTTTTTTTTGCGCGCGCGCGTATGTGTATGTGATGGTGGATTATGAAACAAGTAATTTGTGTACCATCTGAGGAAAACAACTTTAAAGGCTTAAAAAATTGTATCTGCGAATAGGAATACGCCTGTAACAATATGACTATT
The DNA here is from genome assembly GCA_964019185.1 of Maratus speculifer. NCBI lineage: Eukaryota > Metazoa > Arthropoda > Arachnida > Araneae > Salticidae > Maratus > Maratus speculifer. The sequence continues at coordinate 182,174,847 of OZ025298.1, read as the reverse complement.
TGCCAAAAACTTAGTGACGCAGGATCTTCTTCATTGGGTGTGGAATAAATTCATCTACTGTATGCACGTCATTTTGTAAGTTTGAGGTTCAAGCTTTTTATTTTTATTTATTTTATGAATAATATAAAATAAAATTAATTATACTTTATTCCCCTCGAACGTACTATTCTGAAAAATTAGTGGTATGTATCATCTTAAGACATATCATAAAACATATCATAAAACACATCGTAAGAAAGTTCAGTGAATGTACTGTTCACGAAAGCATATTCTACAAATGTGTTAATAACATAATTTAACATTTTTTATACGAAAGCACAAATAGTCTTTTATTAAAAATACCCACTCTTTCCTTTAGAAAGTACCCCATCCAAAATTTTGTTTTATTGTCAAAGTGAACTTGCAAAGTTCAGATAAATACATGATTTATCTTATGATGGAAAAACATATTTTGCTTCAAGAATAACACTTCTGGTAATGAAATATGTAAATAAATAAAATTTTGTATTTGAAATAAAATGGAAAAAGCAATTTATATTTTAAATTTTTGGCATATTCTATGACAACTTACCTAGTACTTATCTTGTAAAAACCAATTAAAAAAAATGTAATTTAACAAATTACAACGACTAAAGACAAAAAATTTTAGACTTTAGATTAATAATAATAATAATAATAATAATAATAATAATAATAATAATAATAATTTTCATATTCATGATGATCCAAACATGGCTTACGTAATAACAGAATTAAATATTATGCACGCCATAGATTTAACATTAGTATTTCTGGACAAATATTAAAAAACCTTAAATAAAATTTCAGTTTTTTAATTTTCGATAGTTTCTTTCAATACCTAAACATCGCAAATTTTGAATTTTTGCACCGTCATATAGCACAAAAATGTATACTTTTAAATACAATTTGTTTAAAAGATCCGAATTTTTTATGAGATATTAATTTTTTTTCCTGTGTGGCAACAGGAGTAATCCGTTTCTGTTGAAAGTAAAGGGAAAATAGTAGAGTGCTGTATATTTTTGTTGACAAAAAAAGGAAACTAAAAAATATAGTGGCTTACTTAATAGCAGAGTCATATATTACGTACGCCATAGATCAAAAATTTAAAAATCAAAAAACGAATAAATTGCGAACATCACAAGGATTTATTTGTCTCAGATATATCTAGGCCTAAAAAAATCATTTTCCAAATGGTCAAGAAAGATATAAAATTTAAGTCACGATTAATCGCAGTATAACATTTAAAATTTTGTATAAGATGAAGAACGGTCATTTTAATGAAGTCCCTAGGTTAGCAAATTTTTGTAACATTAAACTCGACAAAATATTTTTCCGTTCTAACATCCAGTAATTACATCCAATTTCCGCTTCATAGATGTTACTATATAATTATTAAGCAAAAGTTAGGTCAATTAAAACAAAAATTTCGTAATTTTATAATAAAGAAACGGAAAACATAAAGCATGTATAAACGTACTTATAAATTATTGTTTACGACTTAAGTGCTACATAATAAATCTTATAATATGTCCTGATATACAAAATTGTCTGTGAATTTTAGTGATAACAGTTTTAATTTTATAAAATTCTAAATAAAATTGCACAAATTCTGTAACTGTACAATGACATTTATCATTGATACAACTTCTATTTTTTATGTGCAAATAATTTCTACTAATTTGTATGCAAAAAAATTCATAATTGTTAACATTAAGAAGAAAAATATCAAAATTCGGGATCAATTTGTATTTAGAAAAAGAAATTTATGTTTCTGATACTGAGATAAATAACATGTTTGCGTGGGCAACGCAAAGAATTCTGAAATAGCTTTTATCTGCGAATAAAACAAACAGCCTTCCTGTAAACATGTTTTTTTTTTTTTTTTTTTTTTTTTTTTTTTTTTAAGATTAGAGAAAAAATGCTTGAGAATTCCATTTATTTGTTTATAAATATCTTAAATAGTCATTTGTAACGTGTTTAAATTTTTTGTAACGTTTCATTAGAAAAACTTCTGTACACAGAAATTTTTTTTCATCTTCGATTTTTATATGAAAGCTCCAAAACCAGTAAATAATATAATGCGTTTAAAACTATTTCTAAAAAAAAGAAAAAGAAAGAAAGAAAGAAAGAATTTTTTTTTATTGTACATCAAAATATTACGGCTTTGTTTTGTTTTGTTTTGTTTTTTTCTGGCATAGCAATAAATATTTTCAAAATTATCAATAAATGAAAATAATCAATTTGTGGGAATTGTCTTTTACAATGCAAAAAGAAGGCATAACACTTTTGTGATTTTCATCTTCAGAAAGATATTTCGTAACTTTTTTGTCTGGCTTTAGTATATATAAAAAAGACCTTTTCACAAACTATACGTTTCTGTCTTCTTTTTAATCTAAAAAATTAAAATCTTTCTGAAAGGTAATCTGAATGTTTCCATAGAGTATTTTGTGGATTTACAAATGATGTTCCGATTTTTATCCTCTTCAAATTTTTATCGCTAGGCTTAAAGATATAGGAAATTTTTAGTTTTTTAAAGTTTGTTGAATATACACTATATTGCCATTGATTATGGGACACTTGCGATTTTAGACATTTTACTAAATATCTAGAAAAATACATGAGGATTCATCTCGAAACTCTTAGTGTAAAAATATTATAGTATACTTCATACATCTCCGTGAAGATTTTTTACCGAAACTCCATAAGACACGGTCAACAAATTAAAAAACAATGAATATCTTTTGAATAACCCTGTCAAAACTAATGTAGCAAAAGCGCTCAAACTATAGATTATAATTGAATGCCTTATTGTAATACGGCTTGTTCATTTTTATGCAAATAGCATGCATACTCGCAGAGTAATTAAGGTTTTTATAAAAATGGTCCCAAATTTTTCCAAGTTTTTTCCTTATAATTTTCAGAGTTCTTAATATAAAATAATATTTTTTTCAGAAAATATGACAAACAACATTGCACACAGTACCCTGTAATCAGAATAAAAAAATAATAAAAATTGTATCAAAAATAAGTAGGTTTACTAAATAATTTTTTACTGCTCATGCGTCAAAGATATCAAAATTTCATTTGCATATTATGTTAGCTAAATGTATAGAGCAACTTTTGTAAAAGTCTCAAAATCATAGCTTGAAAATTCTGAAAGTAATCGTCTATAGAAAAAAGGACAAAATCCGTTGTTTCCAAAATGAAGCAAAAAATGAGGGATTTTATCCAACTGTAGTAGTACATCCCGTATTGTGTATTCTATATTGACACTTATCAATGAATATATGGATACAACCCCTCTTGTTTTTCCTTCATTTTGAGAATAACGGATTTTCAACTTATTCAATTGACGATTATTTTCAGAATTTTCAAGTTAGGATTTTGTGACTTTCACAAAAGTTGCTCTATACATTTAGCTAAGATAATATGCAAATGAAATTTTGATATCGTTGACGCATGCGCAGTAAAAAATTATTTAGTAAACCAACTCATTTTGTGTACAATTTTCATTATTTTTTAAGTCTGATTACAGGGTACTGTGTGCAATGTTGTTTGTCATATTTTCTGAAAAAAATATTATTTTATATTAAGAAGTCTGAAAATTATAAGGAAAAAACTTGGAAAAATTTGGGACAATTTTTAGAAAAACCTTAATTACTCTGCGAGTATGCATGCTATTTGCATAAAAATGAACAAGCCGTATTACAATAAGGCATTCAATCATAATCTACAGTTTGAGCGCTTTTGCTACATTAGTTTTGACAGGGTTATTCAAAAGATATTCATTGTTTTTTAATTTGTTGACGATCCCCTATGGAGTTTCGGGAAAATATCTTCACGGAGATGTATGACATATACTATTATATTTATACACTAAGAGTTTCGAGATGATTCCCCATGTATTTTTCTAGATATTTAACAAAATGACTAAATTCCCAAGTGTCCAATAATCAATGGCAATATAGTGTATTTTTAAATAGCGATTGGAAACACGCATTTTATCACGGCGTATTGTATTTTTAATGCAAAATATAGTATTAAAAATCAAATATTTGGAATTATTATAAGTCAAATTATAACGATATGTATGATTTACGTGCTACGAAAATCGAATAGCTTATAATATTAAAATACACAAGCAGACACAAATAAAACCTCCATTCATATCATAAATGTATATACAAATAATATGCAGACATACATACAAAAAATACAATAAACCCAATTGCAGTAATAGATTAGCCAGAGTGAAAAATTGACTAATTTTTCACTTCAATTGGGTTTATTGTATTTATTGTATGTATGCTTGTATATCATTTATATGCATCTTTATTATTTTAATGCAGTCGCTGTTTATGTGTGTATACAGGGTGAGTCATAAATGTCGAAACAACAGGCTATCTCCTTAAATATTACCCCTCGACACTTACTTCAAATTGAAAAATTCATAAAAAATGCGAAATTTTTCATAAGAGAAGTTGCAACTCTATGGAGAGGGAGGGGGTCTATTTGAAAAAATACGAAAATTAATTTTTTATACGGTCTCCGTGGGATAAAAATCCCAAATAGAAAAACATTCCTTATCCAGTCCTCAACAAGACACAAAAAATTGCATCTTCATACCTTCAAAACTCGCAGAGTTATAGCCGTTTAATTAATTCATCTGGTTTTGAGTTATTAGACACAACTTAAAACGCGCGCAATTCGAGAAACAATGTTACTTTAACAGTTCTAGGAAACACGCAAAATGTGTATCTTTTGAGTTAGAATTATGAATTTTTTTTTTTTTTTTTTTTTGATGGTTAGCTATATAATTTGATAAGAAAATCATATCCTAAAATTTCTCATAAAATTTATAAAATTTTCATATGATTAGTACTAGTTTTGGGATAATTTAAAATCGTTATAAGTCGAACCATTATTTATCAGATTTATATTTGTTTCCATTTAATTAAAGATGAAAATCTGATTTAGTTTTGTTCCAAGGTTTTTGTTTTTCAATACAAATTTTAAAAATATTAAAAATATTTTTGAAAAAATAATATAACTTTATATCTGTTAAAAATATTTATTGAGAAAATAATATAACTTTAAAAAAATCATATTTTCAAAAGTAAATATTTTTTCAAATTTGCCGAAACAAAACTAATGTAAAATAATCAAAAATGACATGTTTCAAATTTGCACTTTTTTTTAACAATTCTTAATTTTTAAAACTTAAAGAAGGGAAATAATAGGGAAAAAACTCATTATGCAGAAAATGAAATGTAGTGTTTAAATGTCCATCAGAACAATTCTTTTCCTAAGATGCAGATTAAGTATTTCTTTTCTCAATTTAGCTCTCACAACTTTAAGCTTTTAATCGTCCTGGAGAAGCTGGTAAAAAATCTGTATTCTGCGTCCAGGCCGGGCCAAAACCGAGACATTACTTTTTTTTTCCCTGAAGACTCGCCTGGTTGGGCCTAACGTATTTTTCATACCGGAAGGGATGGCTTCTCCCTTCCTAGGTCTGCACTGGATGAAATTTTCAATCCCGGTCTCAAACAATCTGTATTAAAATCACTGTCTCTGATTTACCTAATACGTGCATAAAAAAAGTAAAAATTGATTAAATCAAAATTTTTATGAAAAACACGTAGATTTTAAAATTGCTTTCCCCCCCCCAAAAAAAAATTAAAATTAAAATTTATTTTTTTGAAGAGTAGTATATTCAAAGGCTAAAAAATTAAATGCAATAAAACCATTGAAAAAAACCTGCCTATGACGGAATTCTGTCTTAAACGGAAAATGTGTTGATCCATGCAAAATAAATATAATAATACCTGAGGAAAAACAAACTCCATTTACACCTCTTAGGAAGATCATTAGTCTATAACGTATTTTTTTCTTTCCTATATGATTCGGTCTTAAAAGGTTTTACAGTATAACACATTTCAAAATTTCAACCCATGGGATATGGATTAACGATATTAAAATATAAGTGGAACATTTAAATATAAATAGAGATTCGTTGCTAAAATAAATATATCCCAGCCTTTGGCGCTTCTTTAATATTAAAAATTATAAATATAAAAAACGAAACACTTAATATTTATAATATAATGCATAATAAGTGTTTTTATTCAGAATTCCTCCATACGAAACAATTTTTAACCACACCGAAGTAAGAAACTATGTAGAAATTCACGGCTAAGCCGTGCTATGATTTAAACTTTTTTTCAGACCGGTCCGAGATATGATTTTAACAATTTTCCAGGCCTGGGCGATTTTTTTTCCCTTCGGGTCAGTTTGGGATCAGACCTAGATATTTCGATCCATGCAGACCTTCAGTGCAGACTACCAATATATTTTGAAAATAAGCTTAGCTTTAAATCAATACGCTGTTTTTTTATATCCAAATAACAGTCACTGTCTTAAATCGACATTTAATAACGGACAATTTGTGAACGGTCCCACACATGCGTTCAAAATGAATCAAAAACTCTTTCTTTATAGGCATGTTTAAGTGATGTAAGTCATGAGTTTTTGAGAATTTTGGATTTTAATATATCTGTGAGGTTTTTAGATATGGAGATGAAATTTTTTTTGTTCAATTTAGAAATGTATAAGGAATAATTTCCTAATTGGGAATTTTGCTCTACGGGGGCCGTATAAAAACTTAATTATCGTATTTCTCAAATAGACACCCCATTTGAGTTGCAGTTTATCTTATCAGAAATTTCACCCTTTTTTATGAATTTTTTCAATTGGAAGAATGGGTCTAGGGACATTATTTATGGTGAAAGTCTATTGTTTCGTTATTTATGACAATCCCTTTATGTATTTTATTATATATTTTAGATCGATGGAATAGTAAATCTATTCATTTTTATCCTGTCATCCTAGGTTATCTTATTGATGGATGGTGAATTTCCCCAATATGGTTTACTAGTGAGAAATTGCAGACTCAGACATCGGCCGGAGTAGCTTAGTGGTTGGAGCAACAACCTGGAATGTTGTGGTCCCCTGTTGTATTCCTTGCTTTGGATAATTTTTCACTCCAGGGAGTTTTTTGTATTTATTAAATGTATTCTGTATATTATTTGTATGTAGCTTATAATATTTTTTGTATGTGTACGTTTTATATCTATGTATATCACCTAAAGAAAGTGCCTTATGCAAGACATTATAAAATATTGTTTCGCCTTTGATAAGTAAATTAAGTTTAAAGATTTAAATGTCTAGAGCTATGTATTTAAATGCTCAAAAATTAATTTAAGTATATAAAAATGAACCCTGCATTATAATACCCGAAGAGTTATTTTTCAAATAAATTAATTTTTCTTAAGAATGATATGTAATTACTATTAACAAATTAAATTCCATTAGTCATTTGAAATTAAATAAAAATAACATAACATGTCCATGTTTCTTCAGCTGTAAAAAATTCCAATCCTTATACAGGGTGATTCTAAATTCATGGCTCGAACTTTAAGAGCTGGTACACTATAGTAATAATTTATTGTATAGGAATGTATGAGCAAAATAACGCATTGAGGTACAAATACCAGCGGGGCAATTTGACCATTTTTGTACTTCAAAATTACTCACAAATACCAAAAAATTATTATACTATTCTTTTACTTATATGAAATAGACTTTTCAATATCGTATAACGAAACAATTTTCCGGTATGAACAAATTTTTAATTAGAAAAAAATTGCAAAACTGGCGAATCTGTCACAAACAGGAAATACATGAATTTGCGGGTTTTTTAATTATTATTCGAAGTTAAAGATTTTATACCGAAGATTTTCAAATAAAATGTTTTTATTTTGCAAGGAAAAAAATAGTATTGAAATTTCTAGTCTGATTGAGATATTTTTAAAAATTTAAAAAGGCCAAATTGCCCCTGTTATGTATGAACCCCAACGCGTCAGTTGCGACCAAAAATTCTATACACTAAATGACTGTTACACTATTTCGTGCCAACCCTTACAGTTTGTACCATGAATTGAAAATCACCTTGCAGAAAAAATGTGCCTGATTTGCTGAGAAATAATTTTGCTATAAAAATAGGAAATGCATATAATTATGAAATATCAATCTATTTATTGTTTCAATATATTGAGGTTTCAAAATATCAGTAAATAACGACTGAATTTTGCCACGTACTTTCCTCCTTTTTATCTGGTTTGATTTGTTAAAGCAGTTTGACACGAGCTCAAAATCTGTGCTTTTGTAAGATATTACGATTTTTTAAAAATAAAACCTTAACATACTTTTTAAAGATAATATTATTAAACAATATATATTAATGAAGAACAAACAAATGAAAGCTAACGAACCTTTTTTACATATCCATTCAAATTCAAAAATGAAATGAATGAAATTTTCTTTGGAAATTCTAGATGAATTACAGTGTAATTTGCTACATGAATAGATAATTGTGAGAAAAATAAATAAATCGGTATAGATTTTCTCAGTTAGATTTTTGGTTTTAGTAATTAAATGTTAAAATAGTAATTAAAAGTCTAATTGGAAACCTATGCACATTAAATAAAAAGGCAAATTTTTCTTATTTTCGAAAATATATAATAAGCACTTCTAATTTACCTATAAATGTGGAAAAATATTTTTTTTTTTTTTTTATAAAACCACTGGTTCTATTACTGCCACTAAATTGAGGGAGCATTTTGGAATAGTCATAGTTTTTCCCTTTTTAGTAGTACCTATTCTTTTACAATGTATTAATCAATTTTCTCAAACCATAAAATCAATGTTTGAGAATTTTTTCAATTTACAAATAAGCCTTTTGAACAGTGTAATTGAATTTATACAAAAAAAAAAAAAAAAAAAAAAAAAAAAAATAGAAATTTTAATGTTAACGTCATTATTGTTAACATATTGGGTCTGCCTGAGAAAAATAAGTTTTTTGAAAATAAAAATGCTTATTTTAGAATGGATAGCATGCGTTATTTAAACTCATGTATTGGCTAAGAAAATTGATTAATACACTATAAAATCTGCTCTAAAAATATCCGGAAAAAAATACAAATGTTTCTTTCATCCCACCCACTTAGCGGTCTGACTTCCTGTTGCGTAGCAGGAGGTCGAGAGTGATCCGTCCCATCTCTCCAGTTGCTTGTCGCGAAGAGGCAAGTGCCCCAGCGGGCATCTCACAATAATAAGGAATATTTCATGTTCTTTTCACTCGCTTTCTGTGGCAAGAAGGCAGATTGTGCCCCAAAGGCTGAGTTTAGTCTGCATTATTTTTTTCTATTTTCTTCTGGCTGAAAAAAATCTTTTTTAAGACTTTAATAAATGCAACCGGGAGGAACACTATGCTCTACAGACATCCCTTCCTTGTTTGAGCAGACTATCTTAGGCATTACAATTAGACTTTTTTTAAAATCAATTCTTCTTTAAATCTCAAAACATGTACAAATATTTGAGGGTTCTGCTGATAAAGAACGCTTGTCGGAATTGTGGGTGAATCGGACAGATATAATGGCATAACTTTATTCGAAATTATAGTATATTTTTGCAATCTAAGAAACTTTTTTCTTTTTTTTTACAGTGTCTTCAATTTTGTTTGAAAAGTCTACAATTTCCCTGGAATCTCCTGGTTGAATATTGTATAACATACCACAACATCGATGCGGTGAGACAGAGGTACTACAGTAACTTAGTTTATTGCAATATAGAAACTGCTCTTAAACGTTCCCGAAAATTGGTGGCAGAAAAAGTCTTTGTTTTTATAAATACTTCTCCAACGCAACACCGTACTTTAAAACTGCCCAAAATGTTGATTTTTTTATAACGGAAAGTTTTTTTAATTGTGAATATTTTGACATCTCATTTTTACCTATAATACGATTATATCGCGATATACTGCAAACTTTATTAATAATCCAGCGCAATTATCCATACAAATAAAATCTTTAAACTGGTTTTTATAAATGTTTATGTTTTGATAACGTGCTTGTTCAATAAATACTAAGGTTTTTTACTAATTTAAATAGAGGTTTGATTTTTTACACTTATTCTACATGGTGTATAACATTTTGGTGAATAGATTTAACATTCAAGTTTATAATTATTAAAAAAAAATATTTAGATTGAGAATTTGTTGAATTCGTTCCATTGTTTCATGTATATGAGAGAAAAATAATCCTTTTAAATGTAAAATACCATACATCTAAATATCCATGCACAGTATTATGTAGTACATTCTAATGAATGTGGAAAAATTGTCGCAAAAATATTCATATTTGTAAAAGTAGTAAGTTTTTTTTTAAATATAAAAAGAAAAATTTTAATTAAAAAAGCTGCTCTATTTTTTTTATTTCACTGAAAAAAATGCCTATCGGAATTGTGGGAACCCGGAAGAGAATATACCCTTAAGTTTAGGTTATTTGGCTGCTGTACTACATACTAGTTAAACAGAAAGTGTGTTCTGAGAAATTAAAGGGCACAGTTCAATTCCAACCGCATTGCGTAATTTTCTTTAAAAACATTTTGCTCATTAAATTTTGAAATGAAAGTATGTATAACACTGATTATTGTGATAATACCTTAGAATATATCAAATATGAACTGTTTTCCTCCTCGAAAATTAAGTGTTAAAATGATTTTAATTATGTACAGATTATGTATAATAGACAGGAGGAAGGAGGGGGTAAAAAGCATACACTGAATGGCCAAAAGTCATTTAGTACAAATATAGCAGTGTGTACCATATTGTTTATTCTATATTGCCACTAATCAATAGATATATGGATGCTATGTTTTTGAGACATTTACAAAAATTGCTTTATACATTTAGCTAACACAATATGTAAAAGAAATTTTGATAGCATTCACGTATGCGCAGTTGAAAAGTATTTAGTATACCTGCTCCTTTTTCATACAATTTTCACTATTTTTTAATTTTGATTGCAAGGTATTATGTGCATTCTTGTTTGTCATATTTTATATTAAGAACTCATATTTAAAAACTCATATTTAAAAACAAATTAAAAGCCAAAAAATTGGAAAAATTCGGGATTGGTTTTATTAAAACCTCAATTTTTCTACGTGTATTCATGCTTTCCACATACAAATAAACACAGTTTATTACAATAACCCATTTAATCGAAATCTACAGTTTAAACGGTTTTGCTACATTAGTTTTGACAGGATTATTCAAAAGATATTCGCTCTTTTTCAATTTGTTGACGGTCCCCTATGGAGTAACTGGAAAACCTCTACACGGCAATGTATGACCTGTACTATTATGATTACATACTTAGAGATTCAGAATAATTCCTCGTGTATTTTTATAAATTTTCCTATCATTTTGTTAAAATGTCTAAAATCGCAAATGGCCGGTCATATTTGATCATATGGTGTATAATAGCATGAGTAAAAAAGGCGAGATAAAAATTTTGAAGGATATAGCATAGACATAAACATTGAGAATTTTTTCGTTTGATGCTTGCAATTTAAATGCCATATTAATTAATTTTAGATTTAAATTGGGTGTTACAATTTCTCAAGAAAAAAATACATATTAATTTGGTATTTGCCTCTTCATTCAACAGTAGTCGGTTGCTAAAAATTAACTTTAAAAAGTTATTATATTAAAAACGCTTAGAATTACAGTAAATCTACATCAAATACTCTTTGAAAAACGTAATTTTCAGCTGTCGAGCACTTCGCATAAAACTTTAATCGTGATTTCTTTTCCCTCTTTTATTTTTAATAAACTGTTTTCAATTCAATCCTGTATTTTTGTCAGAAATACTCTTTGCTGTGACATGATAAGGTGATCTAAATTTAAGAGATACCAGTGCTGCTATGCTTTAATTTGAATTTTTATCCAGGACAGAATTTGTTTGCCGAATGATAACTGTTTTTGTTATCATATGTTTTAATCGTTTTCTAGCTAAAAAATATTGTGCATAGTTGTGTTTTAGCATAAAAATGTTCTCCAAAAATGGGATATTTAAATAAAAATGTTAAAAAGTAGTCAATGTAAAAAAAAAAGTTGCCAATGTAAAAAAAAATTATATATAGCCAATATAAAAAACGTAATTAGGACATATATCGCTGTTTCATTGATAATATTTATGCAGCAAAGTCAACATACTCTAATTAATTTTAACTTTATATTTTAGTATGATACCTCCATGTGTCTAACAGCTAGCTACATAATGATAAAAAATTTAGTTTTCAACTCTCTTATTCGGGCAAAGTCATATGTGATTGTATTTTGCAAAGCCCAGAAAATTATCCATATATTTTTCTATATCTGCCTAATGAAACCAAATGTATATATATAAATGTAATGTTCTACTGTACCTTTTAAATTATTAGATAACAGAGTTTTTTCTCTTTAACAAATCATTACATTGTTGAAAATGTTTAAGAACTCAGATTGTTTGTCTTTCTGACTGACTATTCAGAATCTAAATGACGTAAAAACTGATACATTGATGTGTAATACATTGATGCATGCTGCTTGTGTTTTATTGGCATGTTTAATGTTGAAGAAGAACGTTCATTGCTTACAGGGTCATTCAACATAAAATGTTGTTAAATATTTTAAATGTTTAAATCACAAGACATTAAGATATACACCTTTTACATATAAACATTTCAAAAAACAATTTCATTTTACTTTTTTAGGAAGTTATTTATAAAATCTAACCATAACTTATGAATATTGAAAGAAAAATTATCATTGCAAACAAAATTTTTGCTTGTATAAATTTCAATAGACTCCCTTATAATGGATTTACGACAAATTCCTCGTGAAAGCTTCAATAGGATGAACCAAGTTGATAATTAATTTTGGTCATGCTCTATATTAATTTAATATTTTTACAATAGTTCACGTGGTTTTTAATTTACATCTCATTGTCGCGAGCTGTTTGTATTGACCGTGAAAGGATTCGTATTTATTTTTATTTTTATTTTTATCATGATTATGGTTCTTATAAGATGGAATCGAAACATGTTGATATTTGTTTTTATTTTTTCGTTACACCTATCAAGTAAAATGAAATTGTTTATTGAAAGGGTCATACAAAATTATTCGATAACGATCTATCAAGAAAAATTGTTTTCAATATATTTCAATAATTTCACACTATATCAAAAGTTTTCGGATTGATACTGAGTACAGATCAAGAATCTTGTACACATTGTATAATGTACTGTACAAAAGATTTCATAAAATTTTACACTTTTTGATGTTAATAGATTAAAGGGAAATTTAACTATTTTAGGCGTTTTCTAAACGAACAATATTTTAGTAGAATATATAGCATGAATTCAAGTTGAAAAATCATGTACCTAGATTCACAAAACAATATAAATTATTTTCTGATATTTAGAAGGTAATTGTCTACGTAGTTTTGTTAGCATATTCAGAATGTGTTGCAAAGAGTTACATAATGCATATGCACTTGAGGCATGTATTTTTTTTCTTTTTGAAATAGTCATTGTTAAATTTCAGATGAAAAATATTTTCTTTTAATATATATATATATAAGTGAATAACCCATGGATACCTCATATAATAGAGTAAAATATATTTAAACAGTGGAGTAATTGTTATACTGTGTGAATACATAGATTAATTTTAAGTCTGACTGAATCTATATCCTTTGTCTAACTAATCATATTAACTCAAACAGCCTTCTTTTTAAATCGACAGGGTCTAATATTCGTAGATCTATTATGTAAATTTATTATATATCAATTAAGAAATTAATATTATTAAATTTATAAATAAATATTTTGAAATTAAATGAAATATAAAGGTCAATCAAGATTATTATTTTTCTTTTAAATAAAATTACATATAATGAAAGCATTTTTCAAAAAAAGTTTGTTTCTTCCTGAGTTATTTCAAAATCAAAAAGAAAAATTGCTTCAATATTTCTTTTCCTTTTTTTTCAAAAAATCGTTTTCAGTATAACTTCAGCGTAAGAAAGCATCCGTTCAATAGAGTCAGTTTTTTCTATTTTGTTTCCTGAAACTGGAAAATGTAAACTGTTATGAAAGATCATTCAAATATTTTTCATACGAGGGTTTTAGAATTCACGAATAAAAATTTTAAAAAGATTTATTTACTATATTTCCATTTAAAATTTTTATCGTCGTGTGACACATGTTTAAAAATTCATTTTTTTCAATTTTTACATTCAATGAAAAACACTTTAAGCTTTTTTTTAATCCAATTTGTGTTACAAATATTTTATTATCTTAACATAAAAAGTGATATTCGTTATTGAACATTATTCATTCTTTTAATTATTATTATTGTTGTTTTGTTGCATTTTTTTCTCAAATAGCTTGTCAAAATTTAGCAACAAAATATTTCAAAGAATATATTTATCTTAATTAAAATGAACATTTAATTCTCAAAACTGAAATTGCTTTTTAAATGTAAACTAAAATTTCAGTATTTGACGTTCAATGAATAAATATATTTTACATATTTAGCAATTTTATTCTTATCTGTTAACCTAGTAATTACGGCATATATAAAATCTCGTAATTAACTGATATCAACTTTCTCTAAACTTTGATTAGCCAAAGACAGGATAAAAATTTGCAAACTTCTCGGCTTGCTGTTTTTCCTGTTACACCATATTATTAAAATTAGAACGATGACTTGTTGAAGTTCATAAACGGCAAATTAGTTCAGATCCATTCCTAGGAATAATTGAATAAATAGTTAGTCAGAAAGTTTCTAAAAATTTTCCTTGATTTGTTAATAGATATTTTTCTTTCCAACCTTCCCCTGCTTATCGTGAACTTCTTTCGAAATAGAAAACGAAACTTTTAAGGGAATTAAGTTTGGTTATTACCAGTCTGTAACATTTCAAGCACTGTAAAAAAAAATTCTGTAAGGTTACTAATAATTTTCTAGGAAAGTGGGATTCCTGGAACTTTTCATATAATGGTTAATGCAAAAACCATGCAATCAATTATGTTGCATGGATTTTTGCTTTTAGTGTAACATAAAAATTACTTGGAATAAAAGCTATTTACAAAAAGTTTAGTAACTTTACACGTTTTTAGCAATGAATTTGTTAATGAATACTTTTGAAATACTAATGAATACTTATGAAAAGTATTACAGCATTTTTCATTAATTATAAACAATATTAACTAACAATACTGAATTATTTTAGAGTATAAAATTACAACATTATGATTAATTTTCCTCTTGAGAAACTAAAAAAAAACTATTGAAATGATCCGTAAAATATTTCTTAATATTAAAAAAATGATTGCGTCTTTTTATGGTCTAAATATCGTAAACGTTCTTCAAAAATCTCAACAATTAAGTACATAAATTTTTAATCTTATTACAGACTGTTTTTGTGCTAAAAAGTGTGTCCATTGTACATTTATGTATGTTTACCTGCGCGATACTGTTCTGTTTTGATAAAAAAATGTTTAAAGTATGTTCAAATGGCATTCTATTATTTTTAATATAAATTATTTATTTATTTGAAAAAGCTATAAGACAATCTATTTAAATTTATTTTTATTATGTACTTTCTCGTATATAAAGTCGCTGTTTTGAATACATCTCTAACGTTATAATATATATCTCATATCTCGCTTGTATGAATGACTCAAACAATACACATAGCAGCTCCTATTTTCATACGTCATTTCCAAATGGATTTTGATTAATAACGCATATAAATGTAAGTAAGTATTGCATAAATGTATGCACTAACATAATATTCGCAGTAACAAAGGATAGAAATCTAAATGGAACAATGTGTTCCAAACTAAATTCATCTCCTATGGAATTGAAAGCCATTAAAACTTCTCTGCAATAAACTACATCAATGAATTATGTTCATGCACTATTTTGAAAATACATGGTCAAATGCTGCATTATGCGTTTGTCATTGAAAACTAAATTATGGCATCCATGTACTAAATTGATTGTTGTGTTTAAAATAAACACAACATTCAGATAAATAAATATAAATAACCTACGGAACTTTTATTAAAATTAAAATAATTTTATATTTCAAACTTATTCTTAAGAGAGATCTCCTTTTCAATAGATTCTATTCCCTGGCAATGTAAAGATGGAATTTTGCTAGCTTCGATTCAAAATATGAAACTGCTATACTATATAAAGAAAACATTTTTCGTGCTAACATTCTATTTTGAAAGACACTTACATACAAACAATTTTTCTTCAAATACCTTTTCTGCCGATTGCCTTAAAATAAGTATGATCGCTAAATATCTCATTGGGTTTTTTTTGTTGTTGTTCTATGATACATATACATATGTATGTTGCTTAATTAGTGATAATTGCAAAATAATATTTAAAATTTTTAATTTTTTTTTCTTTCATGTTAAATGCAGTATATATATATATGTGACGATTTAAGGAGAAACTCGAATTATTTCCACTGGTTAAAAAAAACAAACACACAGTCATGGCAAGCGAGGGAAAAAACAAAATAAATAAATAAATGTAGAAGATCCAATAATTAGTCATTGGCTGCTGTAAGTTCATTTATTTTATTCGTAATAATGAGAACGGGAAAAGCTCCTTTTGCAAAAATTCCATCATTATTTCCGCGAGCCCTCCTCATCCAAGAAGCAACCCAAGAATCTTCTTTCTCATCTCGAGACTTCCCCCTTTTAAACTAAAAAGAAAGTTCTGGAACATTCTGTAACCTCAAACCATCATTCTTTTATGTAAACAGAATTCTTGTCCAGCTACGAGATTTTTTTCCACAAACGATAAATTTATTTTTTAAAAAATATATTATTTAACCAATTTATAATTGAATCGGGATTTTTTTAGGCACACGATTTTTATAAATGATTAATTTTAAGAGAAAAATAAAAGAATTTATTAACATGCACACATGAAAGGTTGACTGAGGAAAAATAAATAAATAGATAAAAGAAAATAATGATATTTTTTGAAAGGTATGGTTTTGGAATAAATTTAATAAGACTTTCTTAAAAAGGGTTGATAAAAACATAGAAGAAATCAGTTTTATTTAGAATATTAAGAAATAAAGTTTTAATTAAGAATATTTTTAATTTAGAGCCATTTTTAAATTTACGCATACTGGAATAATGTTTTTTAAGGCAAATTAAGAATTTATATCGTCTGCATAAATATTAACAGATTAGATTTAGAAACAAGATTTTAATTTAATAATTTGGAGTAAGTACGGAATACTATTATAAGAAAATTAAGATAGTATAAAGGTTAGTTTTGGCGAAAAAATTTTAAAATTTGTAATATTATCCCCCCTCCCCGAAAATTTGTATGAAATTGATAGTTAAATAAAACTACAAGTTCAGACAACAGAAATATAATAATTTAGAAAAGTTAAATTTTGGAATAAAACTGTCAAAATCCGGAAGCCAAGAGATGGAAGAAAAGAAAATTAACGCAATATAAAAAATATTAGCGATTAAAATAAAATCGTTAAGAGAAAATTAATCTGAACTAAATTTAGGTAGGAGCATTTCCCTGAAAGAAATACAATAATGATACAATATCACTTACCATTTGTAAGTGCATATGAGATAATACATACAATAACAGTAAATAAGTTATGAATATTAATAAGCAAAAGACATTAAAGATATAATAAAAACAATAAGATATCTCTTTCATGGGAGTTTATAGAATTTCCGTGACTTAATTAGTAGTAATTTCATTTCAGAAATTAAATTTGTTTGTATAGTCCTTGTAGTAAACATAGTCTTTAAAGGCTACAATAAACGTTCTTCTCAAACTTAGTTGACTACATAGTCATTCAAATCAAAATTCTCCAATAGTTTTAAAAATACAATTTTTCAATGTAGTTCATTATCAATAGTTAATTTAAATAATAATTTCCGGAAAGTTTACTAAATACTGTCCTTCACATAAAACATCTTCAATCCAGTTTACTAGTGAACTACATAATTTTTCCATTTTGGTTTAATGTTATGTTGGAATCTTTGTTGGATTCAACAACTCTTAATAATATATCAAATTTTTCTTTAAACAATATATCAATTTTTTAATAATAAATACCATCACTCTCAATATTAATAATAAATAATATAGAAAAATTTAAATAATAATAATAACAACAATAAAAAGTAGTAGTATAATAAGACTCAAAATTGATAGCAATAATAACAATAATTCTCCATATCCTAATATTTCTCAATAAAAGTATAATTAATACTAAACTTCATTATAGAAATCATAATGATAATAATAATAAAACAAGAGTATAATCAAAAGAAAATATCACAGTTTGTTTATTATTGATAGGGAAAATATTGGTTGAGGATAAAAATAATTACATAGCAACTAAATAATTTTCTTATCTTTTAATAGCATAAGAAAGTATTTTTTGCTAGCCGAAAGTATAAATAAAAAAAATCATAATTCCAAAATCCAAATAAAATTAAATCTAACTATTTAAATGGACTCTCAACCAGTATTTCCTTACAATAATTCCTCTCTGATACTCTTTTACAAAATTGTCAAATTTGGTTATAAGTTTTCAAATGCCAAATGTAGAATAATGTTTTATCTACACATTGTTTATAAACTTTAATAATAAAATACAATAGGAATAAAAGGTGTCATTCTTAATTGAGAAATGGAAATAAAAATAGTGTGCTTTTTTGAAAAACTTTTAATATCTGTAGTTTTCACAATCACTGAAAATCACATATTATGTTATAGGTTTGAGTAGAATCATTAGATTTTATTACTGTTATAACATAAATATCTGCTGAATAAATAGAGAAATACTAATGTCAAATACATGAGTAAATATAGTTAGACTTAAACACCCTTAAAATTAATTTATCAACATCAATTTGAAAGCTTTTACAATCAAAGTGTTCACCTTATGCCTGCATAAGGAGCCCAATTTAACCCCAAAAACTCCCTAAAACAAGTAATATTCTTGTAGGCCTCCAAGAACATACCTGCTGATGTTGAAAATTATGGTGATAAAATATTTAAAGACTAAGAATTAAAGCTTAATCTACTGTCTTGACTTTAGTTTGATCTAGTGATTGTGATTGTATCTGAGGTTTTGTTTGTTTTTTGGGTTGCTCATGAAACAGTTTAAAATCTTCTGGTGAAAAATAGGGTCTTAATTTAGAAACATGCACAATAACGGAATTCTGTCCTGTCTCATAATTAAATTTATCTATTTCATAAGTTACATCAGAAAGTTTATTTATAATTTTATATGGTCCAGAGAAAGTAGGTTCTAATTTTCGAGTGTTAGGGTATTTAAATTCTTCATAAATTACAGAGTCTTGTATTTTTAATGGGCATTCGACAAAATTTCGATCATAGAGTCTTTTACTTTTAAGGTGAAATTCATGAGTTTCTTCTTTCGCAATTTTGAGGGCTTTGTCTACTGGTGGGTTTAAAAGGAAAAAGATAAAAAAAAGTTTAAAGGAGAATATAGAATATTAAGAAATAAAGTTTTATTTAAGAATATTTTTAATTTAGAGCCATCTTTTTAAATTTACGCATACTGGAATAATGTTTTTTAAGGCAAATTAAGAATTTATATCGTCTGCATAAATATTAACATATTAGATTTAGAAACAAGATTTTAATTTAATAATTTGGAGTAAGTACGGAATACTATTATAAGAAAATTAAGATAGTATAAAGGTTAGTTTTGGCGAAAAAAATTTAAAATTTGTATTATATATATACATAATAACCAAATTAAATATGAAAAAGAAATCAGTTTCTGAAATTGTTTTCACTTCCTAAAATAACTGACGATGCTGAACGAAATACATATACTAGTTCAGCTAATATTATATTTTCACTGTATGCTGAACTACTGTTTTGATCATATGCTTTGCAAATCGCGATCATGAATTATAGGTTTACTAGCGGAACCGACAGACGTTGTCCTGTCACTGAAAGACGTTGTCCTTCTTGGCACCTATTCCAGAAAATTAAATAAATGTACGTAAATCTAGTAATACGCACGATAAGCACTACGCTCTTATTTTATTTTCTTATTACAATTATGTAAGGAAATTATTTTTCACTCCTTAGTATTTTTTGAAGTCGGTTCAATTTTTGATAGAAAAGTTTATTTTTCTCTTTTTAGTTAAAAGTTAACGATTTTCTGAAGTCGGTTAATCAAAATTATAACACAGGAAATTTTATTGTAAAGCATACACGTTTCTCAGGAGAGGGGTTCGAACACGAATTCTCCTTCTTCAAGAAGCAGACATTAAATCGGGCGCCTTAGACCGCTGGGACATTCCGTCCGCACTCAATTCATCGAACTTATTCAACACTTTTAATTAGCGAAAAATCACTAATTATTAATTTTTGCCTAATTACTAAAAAAGTACTGAATCAATTTCGATGAAATGTGAATCTAAACCATTCTCAAATTTATTGGAACACACACACAAAATTTCATTAAAATCGGTCCAGTCGTTTAGGAGGAGTTCAGTGACATACAACGCACAGAAGATTTATATATACACTATATTGCCATTGATTATGGGACACTTGCGATTTTAGACATTTTACAAAATATCTAGAAAAATACATTAGGAATCATCTCGAAACTCTTAGTGTGTAAATATAATAGTATACGTCATACATCTCCGTGAAGATTTTTTACCGAAACTCCATAGGGGACCGTCAACAAATTAAAAAAGAATGAATATCTTTTGAATAACCCTGTCAAAACTAATGTAGCAAAAGCGCTCAAACTCTAGATTATGACTGAATGCCTTATTGTAATACACTGTGTTCATTTTTATGCAAATAGCATGCATACTCGCAGAGTAATTAAGATTTTTATAAAAATGGTCCCAAATTTTTCCAAGTTTTTTCCTTATAATTTTCAGAGTTCTTAATATAAAATATTATTTTTTTCAGAAAATATGACAAGCAACATTGTACACAGTACTCTGTAATCAGAATTAAAAAATAATAAAAATTGTATGAAAAATGAGTAGGTTTACTAAATAATTTTTTACTGCGCATGCGTCAAAGATATCAAAATTTAATTTGCATATTATGTTAGCTAAATGTATAGAGCAACTTTTGTGAAAGTCTCAAAATTATAGCTTGAAAATTCTGAAAGTAATCGTCTATAGAAAAAGGACAAAATCCGTTGTTTCCAAAATGAAGCAAATAAATGAGGGATTTTATCCAAAAGTAGTCGTAACATCCCGTATTGTGTATTCTATATTGACACTAATCAATGAATATATGGATACAACCCCTCTTGTTTTTGCTTCATTTTGAGAATAACGGATTTTCAACTTATTCAATTGACGATTATTTTCAGAATTTTCAAGTTATGATTTTGTGACTTTCACAAAAGTTGCACTATACATTTAGCTAACATAATATGCAAATGAAATTTTGATATCGTTGACGCATGCGCAGTAAAAAATTATTTAGTAAACCAACTTATTTTGTATACAATTTTCATTATTTTTTAATTCTGATTACAGGGTACTGTGTGCAATGTTCTTTTTCATATTTTCTGAAAAAAATATTATTTTATATTAAGAACTCTGAAAATTATAAGGGAAAAACTTAGAAAAATTTGGGGCCATTTTTATAAAAACCTTAATTACTCTGCGAGTATGCATGCTATTTGCATAAAAATGAACACAGTGTATTACAATAAGGCATTCAATCATAATCTAGAGTTTGAGCGCTTTTGCTACATTAGTTTTGACAGGGTTATTCAAAAGATATTCATTCTTTTTTAATTTGTTGACGGTCCCCTATGGAGTTTCGGTAAAAAATCTTCACGGAAATGTATGACGTATACTATTATATTTATACACTAAGAGTTTCGAGATGATTCCTAATGTATTTTTCTAGATATTTAGTAAAATGTCTAAAATCGCAAGTGTCCCATAATCAATGGCAATATAGTGTATAAAGATTGTATATTATATTAAAATTATTTATTGTATGTTATACTAAAAATTATTTATTGTATATTATATTATAAAGCTTTATTGTATTTTAACTGTTATTAAATTAATTTCTATAAAAGGAAAAATTTCGCTCTTTACCAGATCTTGCGTGATTACTTTCATACTCCATAATAAATAGACATAGAGGAATAATGAATTCTATATTACCGGCAGCATCGCTGTAAATTTATTAATTTTCATGAAGATACCATTGTAGTTATTGCATTTACGTTTCTGTATTTTTATATTATAAGCAGTTAATTAAATTGATAAAAAAATGAAATTATTAATAATCCATATAATACTTTTTATATTATAATGAAGAAACATATCAGTGTGCAACGCACACATCAGTTTGCGAATGGCAACACTTTCTGATTAATAATTAAATTTCAATTTTATAATTTTCGCTATCGCATATATGTGAACTTATAAATATCGCATGTTTTAAATTTTTTCAACATCGTATAAGGAAAAAAAATGTGTTTTTAAATGGAATTTGTTGTAAAGCTGTATTTGAATTCATTTTAGTGACTTTATTATTATTATTATTTTGTAATTTGTTAAATAATTTTTGCAATTGTGGAAATTTAACTACTACATTTCTGTTGACGGTAAAGGAAAAATAGGTATTACGGTATTTTTTGTTGCTGTTTTCTTCTTAAAGCTGAAATAAAATTGAAATTAAAATACGTGCTGTGATGTAGAATCACATGTAGTTTTCTTAAATTATAAATTTTTCTAAATTACAGTTAAAACTATTCTTTAATTAGATATCCATTGTATCTTAACGTTTTATTTGGATCCCAGAATAACTTTCCGTTAAAAAATAAAGAAAAAAAACATATGTAACATCTGCTTTATTATTAAAACCTTCCTCAGATAAACAGATTTCCTTTAGATAAATATTCGCCCTTGCTAGAAACAAATAAAAAAAGAATAAAGATCATATGTGCTTGAGGTTAATGAAATATCATTTTCCTTTCTGTGTAATTTTGAGTCTAACTTACTCGTTAGATTGTAATCATTTTATGTGCATGCGGGATATTGTTCTTTTCACAGTGTTTCTCAAAACAGAGCTATAACGTACGATTTGGCGCGAATTCTTTTTGGCGTATTTTTTAGGACTGCTATTTTCTGGTTTCCCTGCTATTAAGTTCAAAATCATCTTAATTGTTTAAGGGTAACAGAAAATTTCATGGATATGATATCATTCACTTTTCATAATCTTCTTTGTCGCCAATTGTGTGATGCCAATGTGTGAATTATTGAGTGAGGAATTAATTGCCTCCCTCTCGCTTCACGAAGGAGTCATGTGAAGACTTTTTCTTAATAATACGTTCAGGCACCATCCCTAGCTTTTCTGTATGAAAGCTTTAAATTTATGATTTTACTGCAAATAAACAAATTTCTTAAAGCATCAGGAATTAATTGCCTCGCTCTCGCTTCCTGAACTCAGTCATGTGAAGACTGATTTCTTAAAACTGCGTTCCGGCACCATCCCTAACTTTTCTGTATGAAAGCTTTGAATTTATAAGTTTACTGCAAATAAATAATTTTCTTAAAGAGCATTTATTTTCTTAAGTGATCATAGCCTACAACTCTAGCGAATGCGTTTTAAAAGGAACCTGGTCAACAATATTTAAATTACAGATCTATATAGTACACGTGCCATGCCAAGAAATTTATCTGTTACAAACATGGAGCTACTATAATCAAACGAATGAAGGCTTATGAATTATTAGAATCTCGATGGATTTAGACGATCTTATGAAATGAAAATGCTGCTTTCTGGTTTGTTTGTGTACTGTTCGAAATAATGATGTCATATGAATAATTTTGCATAGATGTTGTTTAAGATTGTATCGTGAAAAAATAATTACTTTAGATCAGTGCTCTCAACCGTTCTTCTTTTCCTTTTTTAGGCTTTTCCTTTCGAAGTACTCATATTTCTCATATACAGGACCCCTTTGTAAATTTTCCTTTAACCAGATAACGCAAACACGCCTTTTTCTTTTATTAGTAATCTTCTCAACAACATTATTATAAACCAATACATTGACATTCCGAATATTTTCGTGACTTTTTTAATCATATTATTTTCACATACCTCCAGCAGGCCCGCCATGTACCTCTATTGGTGCGTGCTACAGGTTGAGATCCGATGCTTTAACGGATGTCAATAACTGAAATATGTTTTAGATAGTAATTAGATAATTAGTCTGCTATAAAAATTAAACAGTTTTCATTATTGCAGAGTTGAGAGAAAAAAATTAAGTTGCTTATCTTTATCCATACCATTCTCTGATAAAATTATTGACACAGATTGTTTTATAAGATTTAGTGGTACAAATAATCTATAGGGACATAATACTGTGAATGAAAAATAACATATACTTTTGAGAATACGCCTTTTTCCTTAAAAAGTGTCTATATATGTTTCCTTCTACATGAGTATTGGTACTAAGTTTCATATGTATGGCGAAATGATTAAGTAAGTAAAAATGACGTCATATTTAAATTAATACTATCATTTTCTTAGATAAAAGCAAACAGTTTCACGAAGCATCTCAATAACATAAGTTACTTTGGATTGTTTGGAGTGTAATTGGGTTGTAATGCATTCTCTGGAGTGTGATTGCGATAATCTTGGACACTAGTGTTTTTTCATACGTGTTCATGTTTCAGATAATGCCTAACACCTGTGAAAAAAGAGAGAATAAATCACACGAACAAAACACAGGTATAAATTCATATAATATAATAATAATCACGGCCGACTAAAAAGTGACAAAGTAACCCCAATTTACGGTACCTGAAATGGAATATTAATCAGAATAAATTTTATATAGAATGTGTCAGGTAATTATGCTTAAGTGATTGTAAGAAAAGACATAGACAACATCCTATTAAAATAAAATATGGCAACACCGAATAATCTCCACTAGTAATTTTTAGAATTATTTTATTGCAACTTTATTATGTTTTTTTCACAAATTCACAGAACAACTAAATGAGATCAGAAACTCACAAATTAAAAAAAATTTAAATCAAAAACATTTCCCATTTCAAGTTATTCCATAAGAAAAATAAATTATTTACGTTACATCTTTAAAACTCTATTGCCATGTATTGAGACTGAAAGAATATTCATGAGTTCATATAAGTGTCTTATACATTCATCAGATTTTAGTAGACGTCCGTTGAACTATGTGAATTGTTACATTGTAAACATTTGAGTTTATTCTGAGACATAATAAAGAGCATTTGTACAAATTATTTTAAAATACTAAATAAATTTTTCTTAATGACCGTCCAAATTAGCATTTTTCTTGTGCATAGGAAAATGCTTTAATTGGCTTTAATTAAAAATGTTTTAATTAATACTTAAATTGGGATTTTTCTTTGTTTAGATTGCTTAAAGATTTATTTAACTAAAAAATAAAAAGAAAACTTCTTTATTGACCTTATTATTTTTATTCCAGACTGATAAAAAAATCTACATTTTTAATTACCTTCTAAATTAATTAAATATATTCTTCAAAATAACTCTTTTGAAAAAAATCAAGTTATAAAAAGAGATATTCTCTAAATTGCAGTATGTTAGAACTACTGATTGGCGAAATGAGTTACATTGACTCTCATAATGTGAGCAGGTCGAATTTTGTATTATTATATTCCAAACATTTTCGCAACTGTATAACCAGATCCACATAAACGTTGTTGGAATAATAAATTATTTCTCATTAAATTATAAAATAAAAATATCAGTAAAAAGCATACGATAGAAGCTTAGATACATCCATCGTCAAACATCCATCATATGCAAAGCAAACAATGTGTAATGGGTCTTTATTGCAACAGAAACGAAATGTAATAGTGACCATAATCATAATCTAAATGTATTTAATCGTTAGATGAATTATTTCTTGTCATATTTAAGGAGAGTTTATCATGAATGGTATCTTTTTAGTCAATTTAAAGCAATGAGAAATGATAATTTCATACTTATTTTAAAGTATCTGCCTATGTTTAAAACGTCTATTCCGATTAAAATTTGCGATTTTTTAAATTTGATTTACTTAAAAAATATTTTTTTTTTTTTATGTTTTAATTTTTTCCTCAAATTTATTAGAAAGGAAATTAGAACACTTAAAATTTTTTAATTTGAACCAAAGTTGAAAGCTTTAAATGCGTTTTTTGAGAAATTAGATTTTCATTGGCTAAGGATAAACGACTATAGCTCTAACTAAAACTTTTATTACCGTATAACGATGAAATTATAGGTGTGGCTTTTCAATAATATCTAACGTGTGATGAATTAAAGTATTAGCTTTAAGTGGTCTATTTGTGAATATATAGTTATTTTTATGAAGAATTACACGTAATTTTGTTTTAATTTCCAATGTAATTGTATACAATTAGCGGTATCTCTCTCTTATCTGAAATAATATTGTTACGAATTTTGTAAATAGTTAGTGTTTGTTCTGTAAAATAATGTAAATAATCTTATTAAGCTCCATTTCTTTACTAATATTAGTTTTTGTTACATTGTCTCTGTTATCAAGCAAACTTGTCTATTATTTTCAGTGAATGTCTATGGCAGCTTTGCGAAATATTAGCGATATCGCCAAGTTGGCGTCACTTTTGGCGACTAATTTTAGTCGCCAAATTTGGCGATATATCGCCAAGTTGGCGACAAACTTGGCGATTGTTGGCGATGGTAACCCTTCCCTCTCAATGGTAACCCCCCTTTTAGATATACTGATACCTTGTTTGTTGTTCCGTGGATTTTTCGAGTTGGTTCTAGAAATTTCCAGCACCTGCTACGAGCCTATATAAGAAGAGAAGCGATGCGATCTGGGGTTATTATTTACCAGTCAGTCATTGAGTGAACAACGCGTTTGTTAAGCAAGTTTGCTTGAGTCTTATTTACGTTATTTTGAATGTGATTTAGTGTTGAGACGTTGTATAAAGAGTCTCTGGAACCTATATCTGCACTTATACGATAGATTTGAACAATTATTTTTGAATATCTAGGAATATTTGTGAGTTTCGAAGACTCTGTTGTTCTGAAGTTCTGTAAATAAATTATTTTCTACTTTTCTATAAGCAAGAGTTTGAAGTTGTCTAACCATAAGATCAAAAGAACCCTATATACGCTGCAAAATTTGGTGTCAGAATTTGGAATCTTATGGCGAAAACGAGAGCAACGGAAGAGCAACTGAATGAGTTGTTGAAAGCTATTAATGGATTATCAAATAAAATGGATAAAGGCCAAGAGGAGTTGGCGGAAAAGATGAATAAAGGCCAAGAGGAGTTGGCGGAAAAGATGAATAAAGGCCAAGAGGAGTTGGCGGAAAAGATGAATAAAGGCCAAGAAGAGTTGGCGGAAAAAATGAATAAAAACGAAGAAAGAATGGAACAGTTGACAAATAAAATTGACAAATGCCAAGAAGATGTGACTGAAAAGATTAATAAAGGCCAAGAAGAGTTGGCGGAAAAAATGAATAAAAACGAAGAAAGAATGAGAGAGTTGACTGAAGAATTGAAGAAAGAAGTTAATAAAAGTCAAGATGAAATGAAGAAAACTTTAGAACAAAAGTTCTCGTCGGTAGATAGAAGAATAGATTCGGTAGAAGAGAAAATAGAGAATGAAATTAGTAAAGTAGAAGAGAAAATTCAGAATGAAGTTAGTAATATTGAAGAGAAAATAGTTGAAGTAGATGAAAAGCTAAATAAAAAAGTACAAGATCTTGAGAAGAAGCTTTCAGCTTCCAGTGGTAATTATGAAGAGTTTAGGAATCTGTCTGCTTCTCCCGTGCACATCAAGCTGTCGACATACGACGGAAAGAGTTCGTGGCAAGTTTACAAGACCCAATTCACCATTGTAACCGAAGCGAACAAATGGAGTGACGAGGTGAAAGCTTGTCAACTGGCAGCATCTTTAAGAGGAGAAGTCGCCGACGTGCTGCAAACATTGCCCGATATGACGCAACTCAATTTTGAGACTTTAAGTTATGCACTTGAAATGAGATTCGGCGAAAAATTCTTCAAGGATTATACGATAATACAAATGAAGAGCCGCCATCAAAAACCGAGTGAAACCCTTCAAGAGTTTGCCTCGGAAATTGAACGGCTTGCAAATTTAGCATTCAGTGACTGTCCAACAAATGTACGGGAAATGCTATCACTGCAATATTTTGTAGACGGAATAAAAGATCCAGAAGTACAGAGAGCGGTACGAACGGCAGATGTACAGGATTTAAAGGCTGCACTACTATATGCCTTAAAGTTGGAAGCAGCTACACAAGCCAGCCGAAGGGATCGTCATTCAGTCCGAGGGGCAACGGTGAACAAAAGCTCAGACACTGAGAACGACGTCTTGAAAGAAATTAGGAAAATAAATCAAGAACTTGAAGCTTTAAAATACGGAAGAACAAGTTCAAGAAGACAGAATCTCACGTGCTGGGGATGCGGTGATACAGGACATCTCCGAAGAAATTGCCCCAAAATCCACGAACGTGAGATAAATTCAAACAGTCAGCAGGGAAACTAAATTTTGGCCATCTCGCGGGGCGGAGGTTGCCAGAGAATGAAAAGCCCCACCTGAAGATCCTCCAGATATCAAAAAGAGTGGCGGTGATAATGAATTATATGTGATAGGCTTTATTAACGGAATTCAGTGCCGTATGATTCTCGATACAGGAGCCAATGTGACAATAATAAGAGAAGATTTGGCTCGGAAATTGAAATCTAAACTCATCTGGACTCCACCATGCGTTACCCTGCAAACTGTGACGGGCGACAAGATTGGCATATATGGAAAGGCCAATTTAACCATAAACTTTGGAGGAACGAAATATTACCATACGGCATCTGTGGCTGACATAACAGATCCTTGCTTAATCGGGCTAGATTTTCTGAAGAAGTTTGGCTTCAAACTTGATTTCAAAAATAACAAAATGCTCTCAAAATTTGAAGAAATCAGTCTTTTTGGATTAAATAACGAAATTGAATGTAAACAAGCAGTAATAGCCAAAGAAGACATCAATCTAGATCCAAGAGAATTTTTAGTTCCAGCTGTAATTAAAAATGAAACTAATTACCGATTTGGCCATATAGATTATCCAGAAGACAATAGTACACAAGCAGGAGTATTGGTGGCTTTTTCTGTGGTAGACCTCTCGAAAAAGACCATTCCAGTCAGAATTGCTAACATCAGTGATAAGACGAGGACTATCAAGAAAGGAGAGGTGATAGCGTCATATGCTCCTGTGACGTGCATAAGTCAAAATTCCAGTCACTCTGAGAAATCTTCAGATAATTTAGTCAAGGATTTGTTACAAAATACAGACTTAAATCCAAAACAGATGGAAGCTGCGGAAAATTTAATTAGAGAATTCCAAAGTTTATTTTCCCAAACATCTGAAGACTTTGGACGAACTGAAATGGCACAACACCGAATTGACACGGGAGATCACTCTCCTATTAAACAACACCCTAGACGATTACCTTTTGCCAAGCAAGAAGAGGTGCAGAATTTAATTTAAGATATGGAAGAAAATGACGTCATCGAACCATCAACAAGTCCATGGGCGTCTCCCATTGTATTAGTAAGAAAGAAGGATGGTTCTACAAGATTTTGTGTAGACTACCGCCGACTGAATGACGTCACCAAAAAGGATAGTTACCCTCTGCCAAGGATTGACGACACTCTTGACAGACTTGCGGGCAACACTTGGTTCTCGACTTTAGACCTGAAGACTGGTTACTGGCAGGTAGAGATCCATCCCGACGACCGCGAGAAGACTGCCTTTACAACGGGACAAGGATTATGGCAGTTCAAGGTAATGCCTTTTGGTCTATGTAACGCACCTGCAACTTTTGAACGCCTTATGGAAACGGTTCGACGGGGACTGTCATATGAGGCATGTCTTGTTTATTTAGACGATATCATAATCATAGGAAAATCTTTTGATGAACATCTGAACAACCTCAAGCGGGTGCTACAAAAGTTAAAGGAAGCTAATTTGAAGTTAAGCCCTTCGAAGTGCAGTTTGTTTCGCAATGAAGTCGCCTACCTTGGACACATCATTTCGGCGGAAGGAGTTCGCACTGATCCGGAGAAGATATCGGCCGTGAAAAATTGGAGTCGTCCAGCAGATGTTCACCAGCTTCGAAGTTTTCTAGGATTATGCACCTATTACAGAAAATTCGTCAAAGGCTTCTCGATGATTGCAAGACCACTTCATAAATTAACAGAAGCCAATCAAAAATTTATGTGGGCACAGGAATGTGACGCTGCTTTCGAAAAGCTTAAGGAGGCCTTGACATCCACTCCAATTCTGTCGTATGCTCAAATCGATAAACAGTTTATACTTGATACGGATGCAAGCAACGAAAGCATTGGCGCTGTACTGTCCCAGGAAATCGACGGCCAGGAGCGTGTTATCGCCTATTTCAGCAAGTGCTTGTCAAAGGCAGAGCGAAACTACTGCGTAACAAGAAAAGAGCTTCTTGCAGTAGTGAAAGCCATAGACCATTCTCATCACTATCTTTACGGTCGAAAATTCCTGATCCGAACTGATCATGCTTCTCTAACTTGGCTATTGAATTTTAAGAACCCAGAAGTCCAGATAGCCAGGTGGATACAAAAGCTTCAAGAGTACGATATGGAGATACGCCATCGAAAAGGCTCATCATATGGAAATGCAGATGCTCTCTCAAGAAGACCCTGCTCAGAGAATTGTAGATACTGCGACCGGGTTGAGAAGAAATTTAATGCCAAAGGTCCTATAGTAAGACAAGTTACAACTGGATCTACATCATCGCAAGATCAGTGGAGTGACGAGAGCCTGCGTAAAGATCAACTTGCTGATCCTGAAATTAATCCAATTCTAGAGCTGAAAGAGGAGTCCAACAGGAAGCCCAGCTGGCAAGACATGGCCCATTACCATCCTACGACTAAACGTTATTGGGCTCTCTGGGATTCCTTACATTTGAAGAACGGCATCTTGTACCGAAAATGGGAGTCTGACGATGGAAAGACATGTAGATGGCAACTACTACTCCCTAAGTCGAGAATTTCTATGGTCCTTCAAGAACTGCATGGTAGCCCCACAGGAGGTCATTTTGGTGTAATGAAGACCCTGCAAAAGGTTCGAGAGCGTTTCTACTGGAATAATGTTCGCAGTGACGTGGAGAAGTGGTGTCGAACTTGTGACACCTGTGTAGCACGTAAAGGTCCAAAGAGGCGCACCCGTGGACGATTGCAACGATATAATGTAGGAGCTCCTTTCGAACGAATTGCTCTAGACATCCTGGGTCCACTTCCTAGAACATCTGATGGCAATAAGTACATTCTCGTTGTCATGGACTACTTCACTAAGTGGCCTGAAGCCTACGCCATTCCTAATCATGAGGCGGTAACCGTAGCAGACATACTGATTCAACACTGGGTTTCCAGATACGGAGTTCCTCTTCAAATCCATTCCGATCAAGGAAGAAATTTTGATTCGGCTGTGTTCAAGGAAATGTGTGAACTACTCGGCATGGACAAAACTCGAACAACACCTCTACACCCTCAGTCGGACGGCATGGTGGAGCGGTTCAATCGTACCATCTTAAATAGCCTCTCTCTCCTGGTGTCTAGAGACCAACAGGACTGGGACAAGAAATTGCCTCTTTTCCTGCTTGCCTACAGGAGTGCCACTCATGAGGCCACTGGTTACTCCCCTTCTCAAATGCTCTTCTGTCGTGATCTTCGTCTGCCTGCGGATCTTTTGTTTGGCCGTCCTTCTGATGCTCCTTCATCGCCTGAGGAATATGTCGATGAACTCCAGGCGCGGATTGAGGAGATTCATCGTCTAGCGATGAACCGAATCGGACTGGCAACGGAAAAGATGAAGACACGGTACGACACAAAGGCAACAGGACATGAGTTCAACGAAGGTGACAAAGTTTGGTTGTGGAATCCGATACGTCGTAAGGGACTGTCGCCAAAATTACAAAGAAACTGGGACGGTCCTTACACAGTCGTCAACAGGCTGAATGACGTCGTTGTACGCATACAAAAATCGCCACACGCCAAACCCAAGGTCGTACACTATAACCGGCTAGCAACTTATTTTGGCCAAAGTGATTAGAAATTCGAAACTTGAATTTCAGACCATGGTCATGAAAGTCACTTTTTGTAAATATGTAAATAGTAATTAGTTCTTATTTATGTAAATTTTATTATTATTGTTATTATTTATTTATTTATTTATTTGTTTGTTTATTTATTTTAAGTGTTTTCCTCTAACTCAAGGATTGCACTGCCCGGGACGTGCAGTCTTTGAGGAAGGGGTAGTGTTACGAATTTTGTAAATAGTGTTTGTTCTGTAAAATAATGTAAATAATCTTATTAAGCTCCATTTCTTTACTAATATTAGTTTTTGTTACATTGTCTCTGTTATCAAGCAAACTTGTCTATTATTTTCAGTGAATGTCTATGGCAGCTTTGCGAAATATTAGCGATATCGCCAAGTTGGCGTCACTTTTGGCGACTAATTTTGGTCGCCAAATTTGGCGATATATCGCCAAGTTGGCGACAAACTTGGCGATTGTTGGCGATGGTAACCCTTCCCTCTCAATGGTAACCCCCTTTTTAGATATATTGATACCTTGTTTGTTGTTCCGTGGATTTTTCGAGTTGGTTCTAGAAATTTCCAGCACCTGCTACGAGCCTATATAAGAAGAGAAGCGATGCGAGCTGGGGTTATTATTTACCAGTCAGTCATTGAGTGAACAACGCGTTTGTTAAGCAAGTTTGCTTGAGTCTTATTTACGTTATTTTGAATGTGATTTAGTGTTGAGACGTTGTATAAAGAGTCTCTGGAACCTATATCTACACTTATACGATAGATTTGAACAATTATTTTTGAATATCTAGGAATATTTGTGAGTTTCGAAGACTCTGTTGTTCTGAAGTTCTGTAAATAAATTATTTTCTACTTTTCTATAAGCAAGAGTTTGAAGTTGTCTAACCATAAGATCAAAAGAACCTTATATACGCTGCAACAATATATTGACTAGTTTTTAGTTTATTACACTCAAGCCTGTCAAATAGGCATATTTCGAAATTAAAAAACGTGTTATACAGAGCCGTTTTTATTTAAAAAAAAATGCTAAAAAATGACAGAAAATCTTCAAAATTATGAAAAATTACATTGATATTATATATATATATATATATACATATATAATTTTCTTTATTTTGTATTATATTACATTGAAAAATAACAAAACAAATGTGTAAAAAGTAGAGTTAAAAATAATCCAAACGTAGTTGGATACCTTAATTACTTAAATTATTAAAATGACAATGCATATGATTTCAAATAATATATAAATATATACATAAATATTAACGATGTATTTCAGACATACTTTATATTACAAACATGCTAATGATAAAGGAAGAAGGACGTGACAAATTGGGAAAACTGTTAACAGTGGATCGTTACAAGCTATACCTTTGTCCACGAATATTTCAAAAGTATCTCTTGGGATGGCATAAGCTAGTTATTTGTACGAAATAAAATCTTGAATTTATTAAAATCTACTATCATAGCAAAAAAAAAAAAAAAAAGAATAAACTGGTGATAAATAATAATTAAAATAATACACTTTGTTAGATTCACCATATAATAAATTAAAAAAAACAAAATAATGCAGGACGCGTTTCGAGTGAAACAATACAACTCATCATCAGCTGAAGCAGACACATATCTGTAAGGGCACAAGATCATCTTTGGTGATTTTATGGTTAATTTAACGAAGTATCATATATTACATTAAATCTACTATTATAGGTGGAATGTGAGCTAATCTCGATATTTCTTTCGAATAAATGCATATATTGCATCTTATTGCAGCAGTAAAGAAACATAATGGACATTAGCAAAGAATGTTTGATAATAATAACATGGACCTTTGTACTTGATACGTAAATTGTTTCTTTTCATGTCTAAGGAACATTTTTATCATAAATGATATGTTTTTTTTAGTTTATTTAAAGCAATGAGAAGATTCTGCGGTTAAATTAATACATTACGGTCAAATTAAATACATTATTAAAAAAGAAAAAATACAATGCATATTTTTAAATGATTTTGTAATGATGTTAAGGTACATTTCAGACACACTGTATGTTTTGAATATGCTTATAATATCTAAAGAAAGGTGTGAGTAATTGGAAAAGATAATAAATTTGTAAAAAAAAAATTGTCCTCGTGAGTTAAAAAATTCATTGCCTTTACATTAAATTAAATATTTCATATACTTTAACCAATAAATAATAATAACGTAGCAGACACTTCTTGAAACTAAAATGCAAAGAACAAACGCAAAAAGTGTTTTGTTAGAAGAACGAAACACCAAAAACACATCCATTTGTTTCATGAAAATTCCAAAACGCATATTTCATGTAAGTCTCTATAAACTGATTTAAAAATTTATTTTGATTGCTCAGTTACAGATCTTTTCAAATATTTAAAATTGTTTATTAGCTAAAAGCTATTTGGAATTAAAAGTTTAAAAGCGGGTACGAGTCACATTTTAAAGTGATTTTTGTGTATTGAATTAATTTTTTTTTCGTAATGCTTAATCATCATTTCTAAAAAAATCACATGATAAAAAATATCATAATGTTTTAAAAAATTTATTTAAAATTTTTTTTAAAAAATGGGTTGATTTAACATTGTTGTAATTTAAAATATTATTTCTAGAATTTAATTTTATTACATTTAAAGAAGTTTTACAATTAAAATTTCTAAATTTTAATTTTGATACAACATTTTTCAAAAATATTAATAAAACTATATTTTTAGTAAAAATTTGAAATAAAAAATGACGTAACTTTTATTTTAAAAAGTCATGTTTTCAAAAGTAAATATATTTTTTTGGAAATTTGCTGAATCAAAATTAAATTAAAAGAATAAAAAAAGACACGGCCCAAGTTGAAACATTTATATTTAACGGTTCTTGAGTTATAACAATTTAAAATACAAAAAAAAAAAAAAAAAAAAAAAAAATGTGAAAAAAACTATAACAAGGAACAACATATTTTCATAAGAATTCATTTTATGATGATCATTGCTTGAAAGCCAGATTTTAAAAAGAAACCAAAAAGTAATACTTTATCTTATAATTAAGATAGAAACAGGATTTAAACATAAAAAAACACAGGAAGATTTAATGAAACAATTTTTTTAGACAATTTGAAGACCAACTTAAATGTAAATTTATTTACGATCAGATTAATTGCAATCTGAAATATAATCATGGATAAAAAAATTCAATCTATTTGTAAAATTTATTTTGTAAACCTACACGTCAGCTGTTATACATTTTTTTTTCTGCTCGGGAAATGTCTGACAATTTGGAGTCCCCTTTAAATACTAATTCTGTAATTTGTCATTTTTAATACATGTAATTAAGGAACATACTTATATTTTTTATCCCAATAAAATTTGCGCTTTTACATCAAATGTATTTTAAGATATTAAATGTTGAAAACTGTCTTTTTAACCCTTTCTTCTTTATTATCATAAATTAACCCTCTAGGCTTTTGCACGTAATACTCAGCGTTCACTGAGCTCCAGGTTTCACTGCGATATAAGCAATATTTAACGTAACATAATTCTATAGTTTTAATGAATTTTCAAATCATTGAAGAATTTTTAATACCCTTAAGTATTACATTCATATTTGTAATTTTTCTTTAAATATTGAAAATACCATATTTTCTTAGCATTTAAAATAAAATGCGTAGAAAACAACATTATAATTTTATGCTCTTTCAGGACGCTCAGAGGGTTAATCTTAATTTTTTATGAATCTTTTATCTTTTAAAAATATATTTATTTATGAGTTATGGTTTATATAAAGAAACATGTACTTGTTTCATATTTTCACAATTATTGGGAAAAAATTTATTAATAAGAATTATAACCAGGTTTAAGAATAGTTGAACATAAAATTAAGATAATTTTCTTGAATATTTTAAAAAGAAAAGATTTATTATCATATTATATATATCAGATTGTATTTGTAGAAGCATATTACACAAATAATCTTAGTTTTTTAAGTGATGAGAAAATAAAATGTTTTAGCAAAAGCCTAGAGCAAACTACCTACCCAAAAGCAATTATTTTTTAAATAATGGTGAAGAAATTCTAATTAACTTGTACAAACAGCATTCAGAAGGAAAAACAGAAAGGAAAATGCTGTAACATTATTAATTATTAAAAAAGGTTCATGATAAAAGAAGATAAAAATTACGAAAGAAGTAATCTTTCATAAGGAAAGTTAATAACTTTTCCATGTTTGAAAAAAAATTTCGGTATTTTTTTTTCATAAAATATGTCAGATTGTTTATAAATTAATATTCATCCTTATGAATTTTCCTTTTGGTTATCTGTTTTTATATTATTAATATTTAAAAAGCGCAATTTAATTTTTGCAGCAATCATTTTACTTTTATCATTCTTTTACTCTATATCTAAAGTAAAAACAGAAAGAGAAAACCTTTGTCACGTAGATTATGTTACATCTATCATCACCTTCTGATTTAACATTACTCCACTTTTGTATTGTATTTCCTATATATACATACATACATATATATATATATATATATATATATATATATATATATATATATATATATATATATATATATATATATACATATATATGTATGTATGTGTCGTTCAGTGCACAAATCAATGAATTGGGAAATCCCATGAAAAAATGCATATTTTTTTTTTTTTTTTTTTTTTTTTTTTTTTTTTTTTTTTTTTTTTACTTTATAGTATAAATTCAAAAATGCATTGTAGAATGCATAAATACAGATATAACTTTCATCTAATGTTGCATAAAATTAACAAGAAAGAATAGCTAAAAAAATAATTGTCAGTGATGTTTCAATAATTATTTAACAGGTAGAAATCAATATAGTAACAGAAAAAAGTAATAAATTCAGTTTTAAATTTTAAAGTTATTTTTACTATAGAAAAAGCTAGTTATTATGTATTTTTATTACAGATTTTACATAAAAATGATACTGACAGTTCTCTTATAATTTTTATGATTAATTCATCACCAATGTAAATAGTATCTTCCTCATAAGGTGTATGTGAGGGCTCGTCTTTTCGGTTTGTTTTCAAGCCTTTACAAAAATCCGGATTAACAAGTGGATTGAATTTTAGTAGGTACATCCTCTGTCTCCTTTTTTTCATGCCACAGTTCTACTTTTTTGATATAATAAAGGCTGATCTACATACTTCAAAAAATTTTTTCTGTCTACTACAGTGGCAAAAAAAAATCTTGAAACTTGCGCTTTTTGACGTTTTGTTAAATATTTCGAAATATACAAAAGGTATTATTCTGAAACTCCAAGTGTTTAAACAAAAACGAACAGGTCATATATTTTTGAGACAAATTTCCGCAGAAATCCCATAGGGGACCGTCAACAAATTGAATAAGAGCGAAGATCTTTTGGATAACCCTGTCTAAACTAATGAATCAAAATCATTAAAATTGCAAATTATGAATAAGTGGATTATTGTAATAAACTGTGTTCATTTTTATGAATGTAAGATTGTATACTGAAAAAGAAATTAAGGTTTTTGTAAAAACGGCCCAAAGTTTTTTTGCTTATAATTAGCAGAGTTCTTAATATAAAACAACGTTCTTTTTAGAAAATATGACAACCAACATTGTACATAACACACTGTAATAAAAATTTTAAAATGTTAATAGCTGTATGAAAAACGAACAGGTTTACTAAATAAGACTTCAGTGCGCATCCGTGAAATCACTCAAAATATAATTTGCATAATCTGTTAACTAAATGTATACAGCACCTTTTGTAAAAGTCACAAAAACGTAATTTGAAAATTCTGATAACTATTGTCGATAGAATAAGATCAAAATTCAACATTCCCAAAATGCAGCAAAAAGTTGAGGGGCTGTATCCTATTCCGTTGATTAGGGTCTACACAATATTGCACGTAATTTTATATTTGGATACACCTCCTCATCTTTTTACTTCATTTTGGAAAAAACGGACTTTGATCTAATTCTATCGACGATAATTTTCAGAATTTTCAAGTTATCATTTTGAGACTTTTATAAAAGTTGCTGTATACGTTTAGCTAAAATATCAGGCAATTATATTTTGAGATCACGCATGCGCACTGAAGTCATGTTTAGTAAACCTGTTTCAATTTTCATACAATTACTAACATTTTTATTTGTAATTACAGGATGTTAAGTACAACTTTATTTCTTACAATTTTTCAAAAGACATTGCTTTTTTATTAAGAACTCTGCAAATTATAAGCAAAAATATTGGCAAAATTTGGGACAGTTTTTATAAAATCCATAATTTCTTTACGGGTAAACAAGCTATATTCATAAAAATAAATGCAGTAAGCTATTTAAACATAATTTGCAATTTTAACGCTTTTGCTACATTAGGTTTGACAGGGTTATACAAAAGATCTTCGTACTTTTTCAATTTGTTAACGGTCCCCTATGGGATTTCGGAAAAGAAATCTCCGCAAAAATATATGACCTGTACTATTTTGTTTTTATATCTGGAGTTCCGGAGTCATTCCTCATGTATGTATTTAGATATTTAACGAAACATTTAATATCGCAAAAGTCACGATTTTTTTTTTTTTTTTTTTTTTTTTTTTTTTTTGCTGGCATTGTTTAGAAATTTTTATTAGTAATACTAAATGCTGAATCTTCATAGTAAAGACTTTATCTCTCTAGGAGTTCGCTGGCTGAAATTTTTTAACGAAGTTCTATTCGGTTTTTTGGGAATAAACCTTGACTATTGGAAATAAACCCGGGAATAAACCCGGGAATAAACCGACTTTTTGCAACTGTATTTGCAATACAGTTTTGAAATGCGTTAATCACTCACCTAAAGGGTACTAAAAAACTATTGTGTATTATACGTGCATTATTATTTTTTGCAATTTAAATGTAATTTCTTAGCTACCATTAACATTTGATTACACATATTGTTCAATAAAACTATTTTTGTTATTATTTTATTCTGTAGCTTAAGCAACAAAAGTAGGATTGGATTTTTATTTATTTTTTCTGAAACTGGATAATTTAAATACATTTAGATAAGTTATGAAAATATTAGAAGCAGAATTACAGCTTGGTTTATAAGTCATTTCATTCTTTATGCACTTGAATAAGACAGCTCGTCATTTTAAAAATTTAGTACTTGCACATTAAAAAAAAACTCTCTGTCGCCATTACTTTGCAGTTTTAGAAATTTTCATTTTTGAAAATAAAAATAATAACGAGATTCATCAATAAATTGTTCAACTGCAATAGCAGAAAAGGTAGAATGGTTCGACAAAGAACTTCCTTTCTGTAGTTAGTCCAAAATAAGCATGCATCTGTAAATACAGTGCGTGTCAAAAGTTTACGCACAATAGCAATTTTAAAATAAAACTTTAAATATTACCTTTAATTTCAATATCTGTCTTGTATATGTTAATAATATCTATTTTTGCACCATATTCATTTAAATTAACTTTTAAATTTTATTTCAAACCAAGTAGTTTAAGAATAGAAATAAAACGACCGTGTCAAAAGTTAAGCACAAAATCGTTTTCATGCAAATTTTACAGTCTGACGTAAACGGTTGCGCACACAAACAATTTCTGGGTGTATAAGAAATAGCCCGCTGTTGTTTTGGAGTTAGTACAAAATGCCCAAGTCGAAAGAATTTTCAGAGGAATAGATGATAAAAATTTGGAGTATGAGAGCAAAATGTAATTATGTTTCTGAAATTGCAAGTGCATGGTCAAAACAAGGTATTCTGCAAATTTTGGCTAGTGATAATGATTTTAAACGAAAATTTCTTTCAAGAAGGCCACGAGTGACTAGTTTGAGCGAAGATAGCCGCATCAGAAATTTGGCTTCAATTGGTAATTACTCCCTTTCGGAAATAAAATATGCAGTTGGAGAACAAATATCGAAAAAACCGTTTATAGAAGGATTTTGGAATTCAAATACATCAAATACCTTAATATGGCTCGAATACCGTGTCTTAAATGACACCATAAGGAAGCTAGATTACAAAGGGCCAAAGAGCATATTTAATTTGGTGAAAAGTGGCTGAATGTCATATTCAGTGATGAAAAAAATGGAACCTCGATGCCCCTGATGGCTTTAAGTACTATTGGCATGATCTCCGCAAAAAACCTAGGAGTGTATTTAGTCGATAACATAATGGTAGTTCTGTAATGGTATGCGGGGCTATTTCTTTCAATGGTCAGACATCTCTAGCATTCATCAGTGGTCGTAAAAACTTTGAAAACTACCAAGAGACACTTGCCATTCATTTGCTTCCTATTGCCGAGGT
The DNA here is from genome assembly GCA_964019185.1 of Maratus speculifer. Classification (NCBI taxonomy): domain Eukaryota; kingdom Metazoa; phylum Arthropoda; class Arachnida; order Araneae; family Salticidae; genus Maratus; species Maratus speculifer. The sequence goes on along the minus strand of OZ025298.1, from coordinate 182,134,391 downwards.
TTTTAGGGGAATAAAAATGCTTATTTCAACATGATAATGCTTCCATCCATACATCAAACTCAACTTCATCGTGGCTTAAATCGAAAACAGTGTATGTTTTGAAATGGCCGGCAATTATTGCTAATTTAAACTTTATAAAAATATGTGGGGTATTCTCACTCATTCAGTTTATCCAAATGGAAAGCAGTATTCTTCAGTTAAAGATTTGAAAGATGCCATTGAGAACGCTTGGTTTAAAAATGAACTAAAAACAATACAGAACCTCATTTTAACGATGGAAGACCGTGTATGTAAAGTAATTCAGCAGAAAGGAGCAATAATCAAGCATTATTTTTTTTTTAATTCTTGTTCTGCTAAAGACTAAAAAACTACTGTGCTTAAACTTTTGACGCACTCATTTTTGTTGTTTTGATAAATTTTATTATTTAAGATAAATTTTATAGCATGAATCTGTTAACTATCTTTTTAAAACTACAATTTGTAGGCTATGAGAAAAGGGAAGTAACTTTCACCCATTAATAAAATTTTATTTTGAAATTTTCTGTTGTGCCTAAACTTTTGACACGCACTGTATAGCGTTCCACAATGTTTCTCAAAACCGTTTACTTCATGCTTACAGGCATGACTGCAAATCAACAAATGTTCTGTACTGCAATTTCTACACCATTTTCTCTCGTAGAAATGGTGCAATTCCAATGAAGTCACACAAATGCTTAAGGATTGTCTAATGAACTATGTACAAATTTTAAGTTATTCAGTTATAATTTATCATTCTATTTTACGACATTGAGAATATAGCTGTTTCAATCGCATCAAAAACCGATGACTTCATAACCGATGACTTCATACATAGTGTTCTGATTTAATGCAAAACTTGTTTTCCATAGTCAATAGGCAATCGCTAGTCAATAACATAACTTTTTTAATATCGTAACTTCGTTATAGCCGTTAAACCACTGTCAAAGTTATAATAAAAATCATAAATAGAAGCAGCCAATCTTCATTTCACGAAGTCATGTTTAGATTTCTGAAGAACTAGAAATGTTATATATTTTTTTCACAGCTCTAATGTACAGTGCTTCTCTTCTAATTAGTATATTCGCGGTACATGAGCTTGATTCTCCAAGCGATTTAGACTGTTCTTTATTCATATTAGGTAAAAAATGTTCTTATATTTGACTTGCACAGTACCTTGCATTGTTACATTATAACTGATATATATATTTTCAGATAATTTTTTTTTCAAGTTTATGGATGTCATTATTGGCCATTCTTGTCAACAGTTCATACGTTAACAAATCGTACTGATCCTGTATAAATATTCAGATAGCTGCGACTATGTATTTACAACAGAGTACAAGTAAACATAGGTAGCAACAACGGCTTCCGATTTCACTCTGTTTTTACGTTGCGTCACCAAAGTTAATGAAAGAAGTACTTAAGCAATTGTGATTTGTACAATAGATATTTTACAAGTTAAAAATCAATGAGCTGTTAATTAAATGATAATAAAAAAAATCAATGTATATTAATTCATGTTCTTCTAAATTATTTTAAAAGAATATTACAGATTTTGTTTTTTAAATCTATACTAAAAATTATACTTTTTTTGTCAATTGTTTTTTTTAAGTTAAAAAAAAAATTTGTTTTATTTGCATATAAATCGTTTTACAAAGATTTTTTTGCTGTTTTTTTTGGCTTGTTTTATTTTCTATCTTGCATTTCTTAAGTTATTTTCCTCATGAATATTAATAAGACTTTTTTGTTCAAGATCAGTTCTGTTAAATGTTATTGAATATTCATGAATTCTCGTTTTAGTTACACACATAATAAGTGTAAAAAGTTAATATTTGCAAATGGCTTCCAGGCACCTGCTAAGTGATTTATTTCCCATGTAGTTATTAAAAGGAAAAATGATATTTTAAAACATTATATTTTTTGTAGCTTGAAGCTGGAAATAAACAGTATATATATATATATATATATATATACATATAATTTTTATATTTTATAATATAAATATATAAAGTATAATTCTAATGTTTCAAAGTACGAAAATCTCTGAAGGTTTTATTTTATAATAATTAATTTTTTAAAGAAAACATAGTATTTTTGTGAAGTGAGAAATTATATTTTTTGCGCATGTGTTATAAAGTCTGTAGGGGGAACTGGGGTACATTGATACAGTTTTTTTCTAAGATTTTTTTTGGTGTCAAGAAAGGAGAAAATTCAAGTTTTTTTTCCATGAGGTGACAGCAAAACTTGTGTAGTATGATATAAAAATATACAATCATTGTTTTATATAGTACTTTTGCATGTAATTTTTAAAAAATCAAAAAAAGTCATTTGTATCAATGTGCCCCATCCCCGGGGCAGATTGATACGTTTAAGAAAAATGACGACAAAATAATACCAATGCATATTTTTCATAAAAAATGAGTTAGTAAACCATTTTATATTTATTTATAAAAATTCAAATCACCCACAATTTATTTTAAGCAATATTAAACAATCAAAATTAAATATATTATGACCTGATGTTCTGGCTGTTTCTTGTCTGATTGTTGGCTGTGGTAACTTTGTCATATCTAGCACTTCAACCCCAGCATTATCTTCTTTCTTATGAAAGATGAAAAAATTACCAGTTTTTCTGTTTATAAATAGGTTCATAAACAGAAAATAAAGGATAATTATATTAAAAATTCTGTTTACAATATAAGTATCATTTTCTGTTCTACAGTTTGTTTCTCTTACTTAACATTTCTCATGTCGAAAATACTTTTTTCTCTGGAGAATCGATATAAATTCGAGATTTGCCAGAATGCCGTCCTTTTCTTTTATTAGTTCTACTAGCACTAGATGCTGGGTAAGTTCCTACGTCTTCTGTTTTCAAAAATACTATAAAATGTTCTAATATAAAGAAATTAGAGCTATTTCACTTCAATAAAAACTAATATTAGAAATTTTTCGTGAAAAAAAGGTTGGATTAAGGAGTGTATGGTAAAAAAAATAATAAAAGATAATGAAAATATGAACTATTAAAGGATTTAGGCTGTATCAATGTGCCCCGTCATAAACTGTATCAATGTGCCCCATACAGCGATTTTGAATAAAATGAGTCTCAAATCCAACACTTCACAATATAGCTAACAATAAATAATGAGGAACTGATAAAGAGTAGCTGTACTTACCAGGGAGAGTATTCATTTTGGTTGAAAATACTGGAACAGTTGTATAATAGCATTTCAATTGTACAACTCAAATTTACTTTTGAACAACAAAAACAATAAATCACCCGTCCCATTTCATCAAACTGCTGAATCATTCCAAGATTTTCTGTATGTAGTTGAATACACTAGCATCACCTTTTGGAGCTGTTGTGAAACTTCTTGTAATGACCCTGTGAGCGGTAGAGGGGGTGTATCAATGTGCCCCATGTATCAATGTACCCCAGTTCCCCCTATATGTTATGAGAGTGTAAATTTACATTTAAAACAAAGCAAATTAAAAATTTAGCACTTAATGTATAAAAATGAAGATAATTTTTTGTTCTTTGTATATACATAGGTGGTATTTAGAAGGTAATACAGCAGTTCAAAGACACGTAATTTGTGCTAAACTTATCAGTATATCGGAAATTTAATTATTTGGGCTTTGGATTTGATATTTTTAATAAGTTATTAAGTTAACTTTTTGAAAATGTGAAGTTTTTCTTTCTATTAGACTATGATTTTAACAAAGTTTACAGAAAAAAAATTAAAAGGTACCTGATCTTTAAATATACACAGCAAAAGGATATACTTGAAATTGGAAAAATTCTGTTTTCGACTTAATACGAACTGATTCATTACCAGTATTTGCCAATGAGAATGAAAAGCATTTTACCAAAGTTATGTAGACTTTAGTTGCACAAATTTATCCATAGTTGAAAAAACTTAATCGATTTAAATATAATAAAGAAAATTATCTCAAAATATTTCCATTACATTATTGTATATGGGAAAAATCTTTTGAAAAATCGTTGACATTTTGCTATTTTAAATGTATTGAAATTGACACAAATGAAAGATTTCACACATTTTAGCTGATTAGAATGGAATAGGTCATTCTTAGCATCTGTCGTTAATTTACAGGGATGCACAAAATAAATCGGTTACAGTATATGGAGACTTTTTAACTTCGGATTTTAAATTTAACTAAATTTTTGCATGTTACTTGTTGTATATAAATTCTATATTCTATACACAGGGCTGCACAAAAGAATATTGCCAGAAAAACATTCTTTGTTTTTGCTGTTGTTGTATTCTTTCCACATTCGTTCTCTTTGGTAGTATGGGTTATACTGAAGAGAAATTGTCAATTAAGTTACGTATTTCCTGTCTCAAATAAAGTTTTTCATATATGTGGTTAATGGATTCAAATCTATATATCGCATAAAAAGCTGCACAAAGAATTTGAATAATTTTTCGATTATAAATGGGAACAGCTAAAATTTTTGTTTTAAAGTATGTTGTACGTTTCCATATTAATGAATTAGGCATGCTTTTTAATATATTAAACCATGGCGTTTTGTTTCAGAATTCAGAATTTGTTGGAAAGTGTTTCATGATCAAAGCTTAATGTATGAAATTTCCTTTCATACATTAACATTTCAAATGAAAGCCAAATTTCAAATTCTTTCAACTGCTTATAGGCGTTAATGCCAACATAGTGAGAAAGATACAACATTGTGAAAAAGATACAACATAGTGTTTTTTCTCTTTGGAAAAATTTCCATGCATCAATATATTTATCGATGCTGGTTCTATTTGAGTTCTGTGTTTGCCCCAGATAGGTGGCTCATGTAATGTTTTCCATCTTGTGCTGCGAATGTAGCCTTGCCAACACGCAATAGTGAGAAAGTTTCAGGCTGGTTGTCGTTCCATGTGGTTTAGTCGGTAGAACGTCATTTCGCTATACTGATGGCCCGGGTTCGATTCCCGGTATGGAATCTTTTTCACTGTGTTGGTATTAACGCCTATAAGCAATTAAAAGAATTTGATTTTCATTTGAAATGTTGTATTCAAGACGAATTTTTTGTCTCTGGAAAAATTTTCATGTATTAACATACAGAGGAGTTCAAGCTTGAGGTAATTGAAACATTCTCTTCCCTAGAATGCCCCGATCATGTCACTTTAGAATCAAGAAAAAAGAGAAGAATTTCATGATTTTTGTAAATATTTTTTTTCTATATGATTTTATTTTAAGAGTATTTTCCTCAGTTTAAAAATGGCTTTCGACTGAATTGTTTTGAGTATTTTTTTCACGATATTTTCGATTGAATGATTTGCATCATTCATGATTTTTTATAACTTCTATTTCCAATTTTGCTTTGACTGCTTTTAACTCCCGTTCCAAATAGTCTCTTTTGGAAGTCTCTTTTTAATAATTATTATAAAATGCCAGTGTTAAGTTAACACCTTTTCATTTGGCCGTTTTTTTCACTATTTTTATGTTATTTTTTACATCTTTTTTTTCTTTTCTTGATATTCTAGACCCTCTCTTAGTAATTCACTCTATTGCAAAATATTTACAATACAGCGCTGATTAGCCGGACCAATCGGAACCGAGTCAGATCCGGTCATTGAAAAATCCGAATAGTTGAACAACAACAAAAAAAAAAAAAAAAAAAGAAAGTTTTTCAGGCAATTTCCCTTTACACTTTTACCAGGCTTAGATCTGACTTCTGTGTTAGTGAACATTTTGTGGAGGAATGGAGAATTGCAAATTTTAACATATTTCAAATGGCGTGTGTACAATTTTTTTGTGTAAATTTTTTTAAACATTTCATTAAATTTTATTTTCTTCAAAAAGGATTCGATACAAATACATTAAGGATAAAAATTATTACATGTATACGCTGTATGATACATACACTTAAAAAAACAATCGTGATAGAGAATGCAAATTCTTGATAGTCTTCTGCTTCGTAGAGGACATTCTTTTCCTTGCATGGAACTCTTACGCGTTAGAAGTAAAACGTCCTAGGTTGTTGAAACAGTTGAATTTATGCATTGCTGTCCATTGCATGTGTTCTCAGTTTTTAGCTCACAGGCTATCATAGCCTGAGAGCTTATGTGCCCGTCCGTTCTGTATGTATGTGCGTATGTGCGTATGTGCGTAACGCGATAACTCATGATAAAAATATCGGATCCACTTGAAATTTTGTATGTAGGTATATCCTGACAAGGCGCTTCCCTGATTAGTTTTTGGAGTTCATTCGATATGTATAAGAGGGGGAACGGGGGGCTCATGCCCCCCGTTAGTTGATATAAATGGGATTTTCATGCAGAATTAAGTTTTCGTTCAAAATTTAGATTAGGATCATTCTGATGAGGCGATTCCGTGACTGTTATTAGGTGTTCATTGAATAAGTATAAATAGGGGGACAGGGGTTCTAATGCCCCCCCCCCCTTAATTTATAGAAATGGGATTTTCATGCAGAATTAAGTTTTCGTTCAAAATTTAGATTAGGATCATTCTGATGAGGCGATTCCGTGACCGTTATTAGGTGTTCATTGAATAAGTATAAATAGGGGGAACAGGGATTCTAATCCCCCCCCCGTTAGTTGATATAAATGGGATTTTCATGCAGAATTAAGTTTTCGTTCAAAATTTAGATTAGGATCATTCAGATGAGGCGATTCAGTGACTGTTATTAGGTGTTCATTGTATAAGTATAAATAGGGGGAACAGGGGTTCTAATGCCCCCCCCTTAATTTATATAAATGGGTTTTTCAAGCAGAATTTTCAGATTTCGTTCAAATCTCTGAATAGGTTTGGAAGTTTAATGGTTAAGTATAAAAGAGGGGGATAACTCCTTTTAAATTATATAAATGCTAAATGGGTTTTTATTAAGAATTATTTAATTTGCTCTGAATTTTGGATATAGATTTTTTATATGATAAAGCATGTCTTTGATAGTATAGGAGGTTCAATGATTAAGTATAAAAAAAAAGGAAAGGGGAGAGCTGTTCCCCATTCTTAATTTTTTTTCGAACGGAATTAACCCTTGAAAATATAAGGCTTTAATGTACAATTAGTATTTGTAGCCTGTGAGCTCAATGCCATCAGTTTAACTGGGCAGTATTCTTTATATTATTTTAGGATCAGAAAATATTTATTTAACAGTTAACTTGCATGACATCCAGAAATTTTAACTTACCGAGCCTAAAGAAGTTTCAATTGCAACTTTTCCGAGAATCTTGGTATAGTGGAGATAGTAGACATTTTGCGACAGTTTTTCACAAAGAGTTATTCAAAGCAAAGAAAATTAATAGTAGCTGCATTATTGCCAGGTTCGGTACAAAACTGCGAAAAGCCCCACAGGAGATATAAACACAAATATTTATTAAAGATCCATGAACACAGGGAAAGGTACAGAAAAAAAGCGGAGAACAGTGTCTCCAGGAACAACAAAATCAGAACCTTTTTCTCTCGTTGCGAGAGGCGAAGTGTCCTCGTTCAGAGAAAACACACACAGAGTTGGCGTAGATATAATGTCGCCAATATACAAAAATTCGCACTATGCACAATGGACTTAACGTACATATTGGCTGCAAAAACACATCCCGCATACTGCGGTTAGCAGTATTATTTTTGAATGCGCACTAGTAATAAAGGGTTGCCAAAATTTTGTGTTTAACACCGATTTAAATCTACATCTGGACCGAAAAAATTGCCTTGCATCAGAACAAATAAGAATGGTGACACGACGTTATTTTTAGTCGCGTCTCAGAGTCAATCACCAAATAAGGACTAGTCGTTGGGGGACCACCGTAATACTTACACATCATGGACATGCATAATATAAAATATGAACATCAAACACATGTAAACTATTTACAAAGTGCATCGCAATTCCAAAATAAAATTTAAACGCGTATTTAAATAGTTTTATATACATAGTAATGCTCTATCAATGAATTGCTGATGAGCCGCTTTCGACAAATTATATAAAATGGCAAAATACTCAAGTAGTACCGGATTGCGTAAAAGAAACATCCTTATAACTCCAAAAATAATTATTATATTAGCTAACAATTTATTGCGTCGGATTAAGCGTCTCATTTCCAATAAAAATATATAATTGAATTGAAATTTGAATGAAATACAGGGTCATGAAAAATCGAAGAATGTGAAAAACAGGGTTACACATATCTTGGCAACTAATAATCAGATCGACTTCGTTTTTTTTTTGTACAATTTGTGTCATTGTATTGCCTTTTATGTCCATTCCTTAAAATAAAACATTTCGAAAATTTTTGTATACCTTTCATCAGAACGAATTTTTCGAGAGTCCGAACAAAATAGTTCCGGACAATCGAGCTTGTTGATATTAAATAGGCTTCGTCCCATTCTTACATACTAAGCACATACAAGGTTTCAAGTTTCTATCTCAATTTGTTCGGGAGATAGAGCGGTTACAGACAGACAGACACACAGACGGACGGGCGGCAAATTTTTTTTTCTAAAAATACGTTTTTCGGAATCTCCAGTATCTAAAACGTGTAAATCCGTCAAAACGTCAAAAAAATTTTCGATTTTCAAAGCGATTGCAATACTTACCCTATACTATGTATGATGGGTAAGTAAACTAGTCGTTGGGGCCCACCGTAATACTTACCTGTCATATATATGCATATATAATATATGAAAATAATACATTTGAAAACTATATATAAAATGGATTGCAATTCCAAAACAAAATTTAAACGTGTATTTATACTTTCATTGTGCATAGTAATGCTGTATTAATGAGTTGATGATGAATCTTTTTCGATAAATTATATAACACGCCTAACTACTCAAGTAAAGTACTGAATTGCGAAAAAGAAGTATCCTTATAACTCCAAAAATAATAATCTTATTAACTAACAGTTTATTGCGTCGGATTAAGCGTCTCATTTCCAATTAAAATATATCTTTGAAGTGAAATTTGAATGAAATACAGGGTCATGAAAAATCCAAGAATGTGGAAAACAGGATTACAGATATCTCGGCAACTAATAATTCGATCAACTTTGTTTTTTTATACAAAATTTGTGTTATTTTATTGCCTTTTACGATCACTCCTTAAAATAAAAAATTTCGAAAATTTTTATGTACCTTTCATCAGAACAAATTTTTCGAGAGTCCGAAAAAAATAGTTCCGCATAATCGAGGTTACTGATATTAAATAGGCTTCGTCCCATTCTTACATACTAAGTACATACAAAATTTCAAGTCTCTATCTCAATTCGTTCGGGAGATAGAGCGTTTACAGACAGACAGACTGACAGACAGACAGACGGACGGACGGACGGCAAACTTTTTTTTCAAAAAATATGTTTTTCGAAATCTCCAGTGTCGAAAACGTGTAAATCGTCAAAAATTTTTTTTCGATTTTCAAAACGATTGCAAGACTTACTCTATACTACGTATGATGGGTAAGTAAAAAGGAAACTACATTACATCTGCATTAACTGACAGCTGCGAATTATTTCTAACGGTTAGTTACATGCAGGAACTTTTCTCACAATAAAATTGGGAAGCTGAAATTTTAAAGTACTTGAATGCGCGATAAAGTGTAATGGCAGGGAGGGAATGAATAAGAGAAACCAAAAACAAATTAAGAAAATATTTGAATTGAAAGGGGGGAGGGAGAGCAAGAAAATAAAGATATATAATGGAATAATAAAATTTAATTGGGAAAAAGAAATTGTAATTGGGAAAAAGAACTCTCCTTGCTCTATACAGTTAAATGAACAATCCGGTTAAACAGCAGCGTCCGGATAATTCGCGCTTTACTGTGCTTTTTTTGTTTAGTTTTATTGTAAATCTTTCCTCCATTCTATTTTATACAAAATTATTCAATTGAATTCATATGTGATCTTTGCGTACAGATTCATTATGGAGTATTCAGATATTTCAGATTATCGTGAATATTTGATATTTTAAAAATTGCTCCAAATTTATATGAAGTATTTCAAACTTTTTACAGAAACTTATTAATTATGTTTTTCTGTGTTTACAGAATTGTCAAAATGTCCGTAATTTATGATATATTTTTTTATATTTAAAAACAATTTTGCTTATTTTATTGTTGGTCATATATGCGCAGAAAGTTTGCCGATCCATAGAAGAATGTTAATTTTATGTCATGTGAGATTAAAGATGAGATATGAACAGTAATTATCGTAAAATTTATTCTTTAATTTCTTAATCTGTAAATAACGTTTTTAAAAATCAAAATTTATTATTTATGTTTGTTTTATTTTTTTTACATTGCCTCTAAAATGGTATCTTTGTTTTGTTAAAAAATATCGATAAAGTTTTTATAATAATTATTTAAAAAAATTTCTATGTTTCGATTACACAAATGAACTTGTCCTCTGAAAATTTTATAGTGGAAAAAAGCTAATTTTTTTCATACTTGATAAAATGAATCATAACTAACAAAAATATATAATCTTTTATGTTTACTTCCACAAAAAAATTGTTAAAGTTGTTTATTGAAAAGAAAAATATCAGAGTCAGAAAGTCAGCTTTTTGTAATATATATGTTCTGTCGTGAGTATAAAATCTAACATCGATGCTGTATATGATTTGATTTTGAATTATATCTTGTCATGACCTTGCAAACACACATCTGTCACAGACTTCCTCGAAAATGTTTCCATAAAACATCAAATGTTATAATCTCTTCGGTATATTTGTCATAAACAAGGTAAAGTATTGTTAATACTACATTTCAAGGAAAACATATTTTGGTGTTTTTCTTTTTTTCTAAATCTGTCTATCTTTTATAAATCTGTGAAAGATTAAATTTAAACAAACCAAAAAGTTTTATAAGATAGTTTCAATCTAATATATATACATATATATATATATATTTCATATTATGAAATGAAAGTTCAAAATCTCAAGGATAGAGTGTGTTTCAAAAAGGTAAACAACTAACGATAAACAATTAAAAAACTATAAACAAGATACAGGCAAGAAAAACAGTCTGTTGGACGAGACCTTATTCCACCCCCCTCTTTAAAAATACAATTGTTTCAGGTTTCTGAACGCCCACCAAACCTACATTCAAAAATAACACAAAAAATGCGAAATTTTTAATGAACAAAGCGAACTGAAAACTTTTAATAAACATATAAACAAATTACTTAAACATAACCAATATTATAAAAAGTAAAATAACCTTTACAATGTAAAAAATCTCTGTAATAACTTAAAAACTGTCTTAAAAATGAATGCAGCATTAGGTAAGCCGCCTCCCTTACCTGAAACAAAACATTAAAATTATGAACAGTCATACCTGTTTCAAACTCCTGCCGGTAAAAACAACAAATTAACTAGAATGCTCCTTCCGAGTCCAAATTGCATATACTTTCAAGATCCAGGTCTGCGTACCTCCCTAAAACTCAAACCATCCAGTTAAACTCGTTCTAAAAATAGACTTTAGAATAAAACTTTCATAAAGAATGTCAGGGAAGCATGCTATCAAATTCCAAGCTACGCCAACAATCCGCAACGTTGCCAATTATTTTTATAACAGTTTTTAAATACTATTTTAAAATATTAATTGGATAATTATTATTATAAAAAAGATTTGCTATAAACTTAAATATCTGCTTATTAAAATATTTTTCATTGCTACAAATTTTATAAAACCGAATTAGTTGATTAATTATTATATTTATGTAAAGTTTTTTATGTAAATTCGAATACTAGTGTGGCATACTTCTTGTAAAAAAAATAAAACTGTTTCATTTATCATATAAATCTACATTTACTTTATTATCCAGGATATTAAAAGAAGTATCTAAAAAATCAACATTATAATCATCACTGTTTGCCTTATTTAGTTTTAAACAATCCGGATAAACTTTATTATATCAGGGTGGCGAGTGGTCAGGGAAAAATTCAATCAAAAAAGGGGTTAAATACCAGCATTTTGTTAACGAGAAATTCGCCTTCTTCAATCGCTTTATATTAGTCGAAGTATTTTCTGTAATAAAATTCTGGTAGTTTCCTCTTATTTTGATCGCGTTTTTCCCTGACCACTCGCCACCCTGTATATTCATTAGTCAAATCAAAATTGAAAATCAAAATGTCATCAATATACCTAAAGATCTTTAAAGATTTATTGTAATTTATAGTATAATTAAATTCAAAATAAAATAAAAAGAAATCGACTGCAGTACTTAAATAATTAGTTCCCATACCTATTCCACAAATCTGTTTATATGTGTTATTATTGAAATTTACATAATTATTGTATAAACAAAAATGACATAAACTTAAAAGCAAATCCCTATTTATATTCAACTCATCGTCTAAATTAAATAAATCAAATATATTAACTAAAACATTAAATAATTGATCTATAGTTTTTTTGGTAAAAAGGTTTTCGAAATCGAAAACCTGCATTAAGTGAGTGGTGAAATTAAGGTTATGTAATACTTCAAAATTATTGTCCATTGACCAAAAGTAACTAGAATTTTTGAATTTAACTTTGAGAAAACCATATATTCTTTTTAAAAGCTTTTGTAAACCTAAATTAAATTTTTTTGAACGCTATTTGTAGTACTGCAAATATATCTGAATTTAACAGGAGACTTGTGGAACTTAGGAGTCAAAAGTATAAATGGCAAACAGAGATGACTAAAAACATCAAAAGCATACGAAAACACTTTTACCCTTTTTCTTATATGAAAAGAATTTTTTAACAATAGGATCTTTTAAACTACCAATTTTTTCGTAAAATTGGTGGGCGTTCAGAAACCTGAAACAATTCTATTTTTAATGAGAGGGGTGGGGTTAAGTCTCCTCGGTCCTCCCTCTGAAGAGAACAGACTGTTTTTCTTGCCTGTATCTTGTTTATAATTTTTTAATTGTTTATCGTTAATTGTTTACCTTTTTGACATACACTCTATCCTTGAGATTTTGAACTTTCATTTCATACTATGAAATATAGTTTATAGCATTATATATGAGCTGCTTAAGCGCCAATGGTGCTGCAATTTTTCATGTTGAATTCATACTACCATATATATATATATATATATATATATATATATATATATATATATATATATATATATATATATATATATATATCAGTAAATAGAACAAGAATTAAAAATAGAAATTTTGCTAAGCATGTCTCTAGCTCTCTAATTTTTTAAATAGTGAAATAGTTAAGTGATAAGAATTCATTGCTAAAAATATAATTGATTGAGAATATTATATAATTTCCAATATTAAATTCTTTTTCAATGTAGAAATTATGATACCTTAAATTATTAACTAATTTTTTAAATAGTAAAATAATTAAATGATAAGAATTTATCGGTAAAAAGTATAATTGATTGAGAATATTATATAATGTCCAATGTAAAATTCTTTTTCAATGTAGAAATTATGTAAATCTTAAATTATTAACATAAAAACAATCTTGCTTAATTCATTGTTGGTCATATAAGTTAAGAAAGTTTGCCGATTTACAGAAAAATGTTAGTTGGGTCAATCCATTTCAAGTAGTCAGCACTGGTCGCTCGACCATTTTTTAAAAATCTGAAATTTTTTGTACAACAACTCTAACATGATCGAAGTTCAACATGACTGTTATTTTAATTTTATTATTTTTTGTTTGTGCATGGCCACCATCTTTGTTTCATCGTGTGAAGCGATTTTCTCAGATACTAGGATACACAAAATTGTAAATATCTCGTCTTTTATTTTCCCAATTGAAATGAGGTTTCAAGAATTTTGTTCAGAAAAAATAGGCTAAATGTACGGTGGTACAATAACTTTGAAAAATAAATTTTTACAGGTGAAAATTTAGCACAAAATTTAAGATTTTTTCCAAAATCTATCCTTTTGCAAGAAGAAATTTTTCATAAAAGGAAAACTGTCAACATCACAACCTTACACATTTTTTTCTACAATTAGCTCAAAAGTGTGTGTACGCATACACTAAGTCCTAGATATTGGAGTTCATTTCTCTTTGCGAAAAAAATTCCGAAATTCGTCAAAAATTTTAAAAATCTCACTTTTTAGGCTTGGATATCTCTGGTGGGGCACGAGATAAAAATCTGAAATTCTGGCCTTTGATAGTATTGTGTAGTAGTGTTATGTACAAAAATTTTCATAAATGAGGTTTGACTACAAGCTGAGATATGACATGGACAATATGTGAAAACATTACTGCCAGACTATTGTAACCTACTATGTAATTGTTCATACCTCTAAAATTTTAAATTAATGATTTATGGTATAAAGTAAAATGTTAATTACAAATATCTTCTTCAAATGCTTCTGTGTTATTTAAGCAATTCAGAATGTATGCTAAGCCAATGCACTATTTGTCCAGATGAACAAACCTACTAGAAATGCCATTGCAACAATTTTACTCGGAACACATTTTAGAAAAAAAAAATACAGACAATGGGTTTTAACTGATCGAGTTGACATAGTTTCAATTATTAAATCTAGAGAATTTCATTCAAGTTAACAAGGGATGACAAGACTTGGGTGGCTTCGAATAAAATTTCGAGAAAGATCAGCCTGATGGACTGACAACAGTAACTGGTCCAACTCATGACATCTCTCGTAAATAGTATCAAGCTCTTTGTTGTGCATATATAGTATCTTTGTAAATTAAACATTTATTATTAAACTGTTTTCAGCAAACGATATTTTCTGTGTAAATATTGTAATAAAAGAGACTAATCTCATTTCTCCTAATGTATTCGTAATAGCATTTCTTAACATTTTTTAATCACCGTATCTCAGCCTATACTCAAATCTGCTTCTTGAAACTTTTTGTGCATAACACCACCATAAAAAACTATCGAAAACCAGAATTGTAGATTTTTATCTCGCGCCACACAAGACATATCAAACTTCGATGTAAGGAATTAGTTGCAAACGATAAAACAAAGATGTCCATCATGCTCAAACGAAAAGTATTAAAATTAAAATAATAGTCATTTTGAACTTTCCTCATATAAGGGTTGTTGTACAAAAAAAAAATCAGTTTTTAGGTAGATTTCGTATGAAATACTACCTATTGTAATCACACCATTAGGTAGATTTCGTATGAAATACTGCCTATTGCAATCGCACCAGTTTATCTATCTATCTATCTATCTATCTATCTATATGTCTCACATTTTATGGACACGATAACTTCTATAATTCTTCACCAATCGCCACTAAACTGGTATATAAAATCAAAGGGGATAAAATCTCGGCTAAGTTCGTTAATGGGCAAAATCGGACCAAGGGGGTCGGAATAGGGGGCGTTTTTGTGAAAACCAAAAACACGCCATAACTTCTTTATTAAAGTAGATATCGAATCGGTTTAAAGTTTATATTACTTCTTAAAAATGGGCCAAAAGTTTATGCATGACAGATATTTGATAAATTTAGAAGTGGGCTCAAGGGGCGAAAAAAACAGGGGTTTTGAGAGAAAAAAAATTCATAACTTCGTCAATTTTCAAGATATCAAGTCCAACTAAATTTTTTGTAAATATCCTTAAAATTATCTAAAACTTTTGTATTTACAAGTTTTTGATAGGATCAGCTTTTATCCATGAAAAAAATTAAAAACGAAAAGAAAAAGGGCGGTGAAAAAAGAGAAAAATCCATAACTCCGTCAATTTTTACGATATCAAATCTGATTAAATTTATTAAACATCTTCTCAAAAAAATCTACAACTTTTATATTCAAAAGTTTTTCATAGGACCAATTCGTATAGCAAAAAGAAATTAAACAAAAATAGGAGTTGGAGAAAAACCTCAAATCAGAACTGCTTATATTCTGACTCATTTTTAAATTCATTTTTTATTTTAAACGCATCCAAATGGTAGATCCTCTTATTTAGAAACTGTATAAAGTGACGTACTGGTCAATTTTCTGATAAAGACAAAATCTCTCTCAAAAAAGGCTACCAAAAAGGGTATTTTGAACAAAATTTCCCTTAGTCATTGGGACTGAAAATTTAAGTTCAAATAAGAAATTGCGTTTTTTTCTGCTTCGTTTTTAAATCCATTTTTGTTCTCAAACGCATCCAATTTACAGATCTTCTTTTTTAGGAACTATATAACGTGATGTGTTGGTCAGTTTTTTCATAAAGACGGAATATATTTCAAAAAAGGCTACCAAAAAGGGTATTTTGAACAGAATTTTCCGAAATCATCGTGATTGAAAATTTAAGGAAGTGTTCAAATAAGAAATTGCATTTTTTTCTGACTCGTTTTAATATCCATTTTTGCTCTCAAACGCATCCAATTTACAGATCCTCTTATTTAAGAACTCTATAATGTGATGCATTGATCGGTTTTTTGATAAAGACAGAATATATTTCGAAATAGGCTACCCAAAAGGGCATTTCGAACAGAATTTCCCGAAGTCTTCGTGATTTGAAAATTTAAGGAAGTTTTCACACAGCAAATTGCTTTTTTATGACCCGTTTTAAAATCCATTTTCGCTCTCAAACGCATCCAATTTACAGATCCTCTTATTTAGGAACTATATACTGTGACGCATTGACCAGTTTTTTGATAAAGATAGAATATATTTTTAAAAATGCTGTCAAAGTGAGTATTTCGCACAAAATTTTCCGAAGCAATCATGATTAAAGAATTAAGGATGTATTCAAACAACAAATCGGTTATTTTATGACTCATTTTTAAATTCAATTTTTTTCTCAAATGCATTCAACTGACAGTTTCTTATTATTTAGGAACTGTATAATGTACTCTTTTGGTAGATTTTTTTAAATAAATTCAGAATTTATTTTAAAATATGTTGTCAAAATGGGCATTTGAACTGAATTTTTCTTAAGATGATTCTGATAAAACCAGTTTTTGCAGAAAAATGAAATTAAAAATTTTTCATAAACGGCCAAATGAAGTTATTAAACTGGGTTTATCTCTAATCATATATATATTTTTTGTTGTTGAAATGAGCACTCTTCGAAATCTACCTCCGCCTATAGGCCCAGCCGACAGGGATTTTTAAAAACGGCCAACAACCAAAATATTTTAGGCCATTGAAATTTACGAATAGCATTTCTAGTAGGTTTTGGACAAATATTGCATTGGCTTAGCATACAATCTGAATTATTTAAATCACGATTTAAACAGAATTTGAAGATGATCTTTGTAACTTTGCATCATCAACCATTAGTTTAATATTTTGTAGGTACGAACAAACACATAAAAGTTTACAATAGTTCAGAAGTATTGTTTTTACATATTGACCATGCCTTATCTCAGCTTGTAATCAAATCTCCTTCTTGAAAAAATTTGTGCATAACACTACTATAAAATATTATCAAAGGACATAATTTCAGATTTTTATCTGGTGCCCCACCAGAGATATCAAAGACTAAAAAGTGCGATTTTTGAAATTTTTGACGAATTTCGGAATTTTTTTCGCAAAGAGAAATAAACTCCCAGATCTGGGACTTAGTGTATGAGTACACACACTTTTGTCCTATTTGTAGAAAAAATTGACAGAATCTATAAAAAAGGTTGACAGTTTTCCTTGCATGAAACATTTCCTCTTTCAAACGGATAGATTGTGGAAAAAATCTTAAATTTTGTGCTAAAATTTCACCTATAAAAATTTATTTTTCGAAATTATTCTACCACTGTACATTTATCCTATTTTATTCTAAACAAAATTCTGCAAACCTCAGTTCATTTGGGAAAATAAAAGCCGAGATATTTACAATTTTGTGTATCCTAGTATCTGAGAAAATTGCTGAACACGATGAAAGAAAGATGTCCGCCATGCACAAACAAAAAATAGTAAAATTAAAATAACGGTCATTTTGAATTTCCGTCATGTTAGGGTTGTTGTACAAAAAATTTCAGATTTTTTAAAAATGGTCCAGCAACCGATAAAATATTTTCTGGACCACTTGAAAAGGATTGACCCAGTTATATGTCTTGTGAGTTCGAAGCTGTGATATCAATAGTAATTATCGTAAAAAAATATTCTTTAATTTCTTAATATGTAAATAACGTTTTCAAAAATCAAAATTTTATAGTATATGTTTGTTTTATTACATGTATATATTACTTTACCTCTAAAATGATATCTTTGTTTTGTTAAGTAATATCGATAAAGCTTTTATAATAATCATTAAAAAAATCTATATTTCGATAACACAAATTCACATGTCCCCTGAAAAATCTGTAGTGGAAAAAAGCTATTTTTTTTACACTTGATACAATGAATCATAACTAACAAAAATATATAATCTTTTATATTTACGTCCAAAAAAAATATTTGTTAAAGTTGTTTATTGAAATAAAATGTGTCAGACTCAGAAAGTTGGCCTTTTGTAATATATTTGTTCTGTCGTGAGTATAAAATCTAACATCGATGCTGTATATGATTTGATTTTGAATTATATCTTGTCATGACCTTGCAAACACACATCTGTCACAGACTTCCTCAAAAATGTTTCCATAAAACATCAAATGTTATACTGTCTTCGGTATATTTGTCATAAACAAGATAAGGTTTTGTTAATACTGCATTTCAAGGAAAACATATTTTGATGTTGTCTATTTTTTTAATCTGTCTATTTTTTATAAATGTGTGAAAGACTAAAATTAAACAAACCAAAAAAAAATTTAAAAAATGTTTCAATATAAAATATATATCCCAGCAAACACAAATTTGTCTAAAAAGTCACGATCGGATGTCAGAAATATCATGTTTGTCAAGTACATCGATTTTCAAGCATCATTGCGGCATGTTTTAATGACAAAAGAAAGTTATATCATACAAGTGGTGCCAATATTATTAAAGAAAGACGATAGAAAATCCTAGTTCTGTAAAAGCGTTAAATACTGTTATCTATCAATTATCCTATACATGACAGTAGTTTAACATGTCACTTATGTATGTGTTTTACGATATCACCTTTAATACCATGCATATGATAATTTTCTAGCGCGACACTGATTTAGCATCGATGTCCTGCCATATTATTCGTGTACAAGTTTGTCGCAATGAAAAAGAAGAGTGGCAACATCCATGAGGCTTGATTTGCAATAATGGCGTCTTCCGCTGTGAAGTGTGTGTGTTGCATAGCGTAGTGTAAAACTATCGTAATTCGTCGTTTCCGTGTGGATTTTTTTTAATGTAAAAGGTAAGTGCTTTACTAAATATTCTTTATACACTAATTATTTAATATTTATAACTGAGTAAACATTTTTAAATATTGTAGGTGACTTGCAAACATCATTACACGTTTTCATAATGTAAACAATCAAGCATTTCTTAAAACATTATTTACGTAACTTTATGAGCAATCGATACAACTTTTTTTTTTTTTCTTAGGACCCATTTTATAAAAAGTAAAAGTTATTTTTAGATATGTATCATATCTTTATACTTTTTTTTTGTGTGAAAAACATTGTCCTCAAAAAGGAAATACAGTTTCTCAAAATAACAACAAATGTTTATTAATAATTACTTCTTTAAATCCTTCTGCTAAAGTTTTTCTTTATGGTAAGTTTAATTTGTTAAAATATTAAACATTAACTTTGGATGTATTTATAAAAGTATTTATATATAATCAATGAAAGCATATTTTTATCGAATGGAACTTGGAGAAAAGGTCTGTTTTATTGAAAGAAATTTTTTGAATGGACCTCTTTTAATGAGATTATTACGAGTACAAAACTGCGAAGGAATTTTGTTTTTAAAAACATCAATTTAGTTTTAAACTTAACCACCATATTTGGTTATTGTTGAGTTTGACTTGCAATAATTTTCAAAAATTGCATTTTGGCATGTTTGGGAAAAAAAAAAAAAAAATCAGGGACTTCATTTTGAAGACGCAAAACACATTTGTTTAAATAATTTGATAAAGTGCAGGGTAAGCCCAGTCTTGTATTAATTGAACCATTAAATGATTGCCAAAAACTGTTATCAATTGTTTATTTTGTTTATCATTGCTAATTTCCAGTCATGTTAAAGAAAATTTTTTAATGTATACATTTATGAAATCATTATGTACATTTATATTAACATTTACTGCTGTTTGTCCACTAGAATGAATATAACTAATCAGATTTAATGATTTACCTGGGTAGGGGCACCTGCAGTGTCGCAGCTATCGCCAGGGCACTGCCCTGAGGCCTCCATGCCTGGGGACCCCCAAACTGATGGTTAAAAAACACTATTGATTTTAGTTTCTTGTCTAACTTCCTATAAAATGCCCAGCACCTAGCTAAAAGTAGTAATTAGATAAATCAAAGCACTAGAATATATGTTTTTGCATGTCTGTCGATATACTCCATACACTTCACATGCTAAAGCAGCTCTAGAGCAGACAGTAAAATTTGGAGTTGAATGTGTCATGTCATGTTTGTCGATCCCACTGAAGTTAGTATAAGAAAGAAAATATGAGTTTTTGATCACTTGAATGATACAAAAAGCGTCTAAAAAATCTAGAAAATCTCTCTTATATAAAATCGAAAAAAAAAAAAAATTATCAACATTTATCTTTCAAAAGGTTTTTAAGCAGAATCAGAAACAGGTACTTATGTATTAACGCCGCCGCAGCAGAAGTTATGCTAATGTGCAAATAAAGAGCAATTTTGTTGTTCTTACGTGCATGTAGTTATGTTTTGGATTCCTTGTTGTTTGCTCATTTTTTACGGCATCTTTTGTGTACGTGCGAACAAGAATGTTCTTTATTATTCTTCTGCTTATTCTTATTCTTCACCCGGCGTTAATACGTAAGTACCCAGAAACATATGATTAAAGTTACATAAACAAAAATGAACCTAAGCAAAACATTCAAAGTATTCAACCAATCAGAAGTCTGTATTTTCTCCCCTATGCTAGTTTTAGTGGGATCGACAAAAATTTCGTCAGCGCCAAGTACCTGCCCAATTCTATATTTTTAAGCCATTTTTTGGTTTATCATACTATGTATATTTAAACAGCGGTGTGCTGGGAAAAAACTGCACCTGGGGTCTCCAAATTTATAGTTATGGCCCTGGTCACCTGGGGTAATTCCTGATCAAAAATCAGCATCCAATTATTATGAAAACTATTAAAGGTATATTGTTCTTAGTTTTTTTGTGGAATAAACCCCCCATGATGGTTATATAATAAAATATCTTAATTAAATATATATATGCATATAATTGGAATTTGAAATAACTTTTAAGTGACCAAGAATTGTTCTGGAAACGGGGTAATTCTCTGGCTTTCTAGGGTAATTATTGGTCATTGGTCAGAATCCTTTTTGACGAAAAGAATGTATATTGATAGTTAATTTTTTAAGACTGAGTATTAAAGTAAATATAATCAATCTTGTAAAAGTTTTATTCATCTCATAATTGTTTAATAACAAACCATAATTTGTTTTGGTATAGATACAAAATTATTTCATATACAAAAGACTTGTATAGTTTATAAAGCATGAACTAGCCAAAGAATTTTTGTAGCATTTATTAGCAGTATTTATTACTTTTTTATCCTCTGTAAATGGATTAATCCTTACAAGTTTATTGGTTAATAAAATATATAACTAAATGTTTATTTTTTCGATTTTATGACTGAAGTTTCTGGATCCTTTTTCAAGAAATTTTGCATAAAATTTAATATGGATCTTTAACACTCGGCATAACATTTGGATGTTTGTATTGCCTATATATATGTTTATGCATGATTTCAGCATTTTGCAATAAGAGAGTTTTTCTACTTAATTCTTTTGTCATAGGGTAGGGTGTGTCTTATCTTACCGTTAGAGCACTTACCGTTTTTGCATTTACAGTTATATTTTTAAGGAGGCTTTAAACTTGCGATTAAAAAAAGTTGTAAGACAATAGTTTTTAGGGTGTACACTTAAAATAGATAAAATATCATATATATAAATATAATAAAACATATATTATTAAGCAATAACCAGGAATTGCCTCACAAATATGGGACAAGTTAAGATTGTAGAAAAATAATGAATTCTGTTTAAAGACAAGAAAGAAAAATATGCAAATTTTGCTGAAAAATTGCAAATAATATGCGACTTTTACCGAAGGATTACAGAAAATATGCAAATTTTGTTGAAGAATCACAGAAAATATGCAAATTTTCTCTAAAAGGGCTGTAAAAAACTGAATTTTGCTAAAGGATCATGGATAAATGCCAAATTCTTTGAAAAGGCCATCAAAAAAAGTGCGATTATCATCAAATGGTAATGGTCGTGAAAAACACATTTTGTCAAAATACTTTAAAAAAAAAGTGAATTTCGTCAGAAGTCTGAGTTTCACTTAATTAAAATAATGCATACTTTGTGACGATCAGCCATTAGCATCCCCCTATCACCACCACCATCCATAGATATGTACTACAATTTTAATATGTAAATGCTTCCCTCTTATTTTATGATTTTCCTTCACATTTGATTGGGGGCGGGGGCAGATTAATGGGACTTTGTTTTTTACGATATGAATTAAAAATGGAAGTTTAAATTAGGTTGATAGGGTGTGGAAAATCTCAAATTTTGCTTATAAGAAATAGAAAAATCATGAATTTTGCCAATGAGGTGCAGAAAAAATATCGAATTTCAAAGGTCAGGCACGGAAAAATCACAAGTTTTGTCAATCAAGCTTGGAAAAATCGAAATTTTTTTCTATCAGATGCATGAAATTGCACATTTCAATGATCGCACAAGTAAAGATCGTCAGCTTTCTTGATGATGCGTCAAAAAATTGCATATTTTCTTCATCGGCTGTAATAAAAAACAAATAATTTGTCTATTTATCGCTCAAAAAACAAACAAACAAAAAAACATGAACATTGTTTGACACATAAAAAAAAATATCGTTGATCAGGCATGAAAAAATTGCAAGTTTTGTAGATCAGCGCAGAAAAAATCACAAATTTTATCGATCAGTTCATGTAAAAATTACAAATTTTGTCGATGAGGTGCCATAAAGTTGGAAATTTTGTCGATGAGGTGCATACAATCTCAAGTTTCATCAATGAAAAACATGAGAAACAATCACTACTTCATCAATTTGTCGAGGGGGGGAATGCAGTTTTCATCAGTCATTTAACAATCTCAAATTTCATTTATCGGGTGCAGAAAAAACCTTACATTGTCAACAGTTGGAGGAAAAATCTCAAATTTTGTCGACATGGGTGCAACACCTTCAGTCTTGAAGAGATTTTTGACTAATTCTAAATTCTACTTTATATACTTAAATAATGGTAGTTTTACTGTCAAGAACATTTAATCACTTTCTTTTATTGTAAGAAATCAATTTTTTAGCCATAATGCAAGGCTTAGAGACATAGGTGCAAGTTTTTCAGTCCTGAGATGGAATTCGGTCTCTTAAAAGTTCCTGAGGCCGGAAACGAGATGGAAAAATCTCCTAGGATGGAAGTGGATAGTGAAAAACATGTGCTTTTCATCAAAGGATCGCAGGAAAAAAAACATGATTTTCGTGAAATGATCGCGGAAAAAACTATTTTTGTCAAGGGACTGCAAAAAAGACACGTTTGCCGTCAAAAGCTTGTGAAAAAAAAACACGATTTTTGTCGAAGGATCGTAAAAAACACTATTTCTGCCGAAAGATCGCAAAAAACACTAATATCATCAAAGGATTGTGAAAAAAGGCACGATTTTTATCAAAAGCTTGCGAATAAAATGCAATTCCTGTTAAAAGATTGTGGAACAGATATCATCTCAGTCAGAGAATGCAAAATAGACGCAGTCTCTGTCAAAGGATTGCAAAAAAAGATGAGTTTTCTGTCAAAAAGTTGCATAAAAAATGCAACACCTGTCAAAGAATCGCAAGAAAGATGCTATTTCTGTCAAAGAATCGCAAGAAAGATGCTATTTCTGTCAAAGAATCGCAAGAAAGATGCTATTTCTGTCAAAGAATCGCAAGAAAGATGCTATTTCTGTCAAAGAATCGCAAGAAAGATGCTATTTCTGTCAAAGAATCGCAAGAAAGATGCTATTTCCGTCAAACAATCGCGAGAAAGATGCTATTTCCGTCAAACAATCGCGAGAAAGATGCTATTTCCGTCGAAGAATCGCTAGAAAGATGCTATTTCTGTCGAAGAATTGCAGAAAAGATGCTATTTCCGTAGAAGAATCACAAAAAAGACGCAATTTCTGTCAAAAAAATCATGAAAAAGATGCTATTTCCAGTCAAAGAATACTGAGTAGATACAATTTTTGTCAAAGGATCGCAAAAAAGTGAAAAAACGTGTGAATTTAATCAAATGATCGTGGAAAAGACATGAATTTTGTCAAAGGATCGTGGAAAAGTCGCGAATTTTGTCAAAGGATTGAGAAAAAGAGGAGCTTTCCATCAAATGATTGCAAAAAATTCCACAATTTTCATCAAATGATTGCAGTAAAAACACGATTTCTGTTAAAGGATCGTGAAAAAAATGCGAACTTTGCCAAAGCATCGTGGAAAGATGTGATTTCTGTTAAAGGATCACGAAAAAGACACTATTTCCATTGAATACTTGCAAAAAAGATGCTATTTCCGGTCGAAGAATACAAAATAAGTACACTTTTTGTCAAAGGATTGCAATAAAGGTGTGAATTTAAACAAAGGATTGGGGAAAAGCTGCAAATTTTGCCAAAAGATCGAGAAAAAACGTGATTTCCATGAAATGATTGCAAAAAACCCACGAAGTTCATCAAATGATAGCAGAGAAAATGAAATTTTTGTTGAAGGATAGCGAAAAAGGACGCGAATTTCATCGAAAAATTGTATGAAATACTTGGATTTCATCGAAAAAACAGATTTCTGCTGAAAACTGTAGAAAAATCACAAATTTCAGTGGAAAATCGCAAGTTTCGGTTTAAAATCGTAAAGAAATCACAAATTTCAGCAAAATATTGTAGAAAATTTTGTTGAACGATCGGGGGGCGGGGAGGGGGAAGAAACTAATTTCATCATATGGTCATGGAAAAAAACAAGAGTTACGTGCTTATGTTCTCAATCAGTGGGAGGGTGAGGTGTCAAAATATTTTCAGTCTTGGCAAAATTTCAAACTTGCACCCATGCTTAGAAATCTTCTAACCCCTTTTCATTTAATTACTTCTAATACTCAGAAAAGATTTCACAGATAGACTTCTTGTACCTATGTTTGTCGATCGACTTTGTAAAAATCTCGAATGTTGTTGATTGACGTCATACGAATCTTGAAGTTTCTCGATAGACTTTGTATGAATCTCGAAGTTTCTCGATAGACATCGTACAAATCTCGAAGTTTCTCGATAGACTTCGTACGAATCTCGAAGTTTCTCGATAGACTTCGTACGAATCTCGAAGTTTCTCGATAGACTTCGTACGAATCTCGAAGTTTCTCGATAGACTTCGTACGAATCTCGCAGTTTCTCGATAGACTGCGTACGAATCTCGAAGTTTCTCGATAGACTGCGTACGAATCTCGAAGTTTCTCGATAGACTGCGTACGAATCTCGAAGTTTCTCGATAGACTGCGTACGAATCTCGAAGTTTCTCGATAGACTGCGTACGAATCTCGAAGTTTCTCGATAGACTGCATACGAATCTCGAAGTTTCTCGATAGACTTCGTACGAATCTCGAAGTTTCTCGATAGACTTTGTAGAAATCTCTAATTTTTTCAATCAGGCGTGAAAAAATAAAAAATATTAGTGGAAAGAATTGAAAATAGCATTCTTCGAACATGGCAAAATTGTGAATTTTGTCGATTAGGCTTGAAAAAATTGCAAATTTTGTTGATTGGTCACAAAAAAGCACATTGTGTCATTAGGAGAAAAAAAAAATCGCACAATAGATTGATATGAAATGGAAAAATCGCTGATGTTGTCTATGATCAATGGAAAAATTTTAAATTTCATTAATCGGCAGGGTTTGAAAAAACCCGGGTTTTTCTGAAAAAACCTGGGCTTTTTCAGATTTTATCGAATTTTTTTTAAACACTTTAATTTCTAATTTTCATATACAGAGTTTCCCCCAGGTTTAAAAAGGGGCAGGGCTCTACTGTTCTGAAAAGGGCACTTTTTACATTCTTCAGGGCACTTTTTTGATTTTTAAAGGCACTTTTATAGAGTTGAATCTAGCGGTTCAAAAAATCAAGAAAAACAAAAAATCGAACAAAGAGAAAAAAAGATCAATTTTGTTACAAGATCGCAAAAAAACAGCAGATTTTGTTAAAGGTTGCAAAAAAGGCACAATTTGCAAAAAAAAAAAAAAAAAAAAATCACGAAAAAACGACAAATTTCGTGAAAGATCGCAAAAAAAACGACTGATTTTGTTTAAAGATTGATAAGGGGCAAGCTTGATTTATTAAATAAGACATTTTTTTTAATTTTTATTTATTTATTTATTTTTAAGAATAGTTTTGTTGAATAAAGGGTTCTTTTTGTCTTTTTGTTTTGTTAATGGGTGCTTTCAGGATTCACATTTAGAAAGTTTTGGGCACTCAAAAGAGGATTGTGAACAGGGGGGGGGCGACGGAGAAGGTCGCCCCGGAGAAATTTAGGGGGTTGCCAAATTTATATTACGCAGACATCATTTTTGGGCTGTCACAAGAAAAAGTTGGGAGGGAGAAAGCCTTTAATTCTAATTATGCCTCGGGTACAATTTTCTTTTCACACACCTTGATTGTGAAGCAGGAAAATCTGCTTTTTGAGCATTAAAAACACAATTATGAAGCAGGAAAATTAGTTTTTAGAACAGAAAAATTTACTTCTGGCATTAACTTTTTTTGTGTGTGTGTCTCTTTGATGAAAATTGCATTTTTTCGCGATCTTTTGACGAAATCTGCTGTTTTTTTGGGATATTTTGACAAATTTTGGCGTTTTTTCGCGAATTTTTGTCAAAATTAGCCGTTTTTCGCAAATTCTTGAGACAGAATTTTCCGTTTTATTGTGATTTTATTTATTGTGTACGAAATTTGCCATTTTTCCACAAATCTTTTGACGAAATATGCAGTTTTATCCTGATTTTTTGACTAAAATTGCCGTTTTTCAAGAATTGTTTGACAAATTTTTTCGTAGCGATTTTGTGACGAAATTAGTCATTTTTTTCGCGAATTTCGTCGGAAATCAGTCGTTATTTCGTGATTTTATTTTGTGAAATTTGACTTTTTTTCACAACTTTCTGACGAAATTACACGACTTGTGGGACGCGTAAGAGCTATTTTTTTCGTTCCGCTGCCGATTTTTTACATAATTTACACGTTATAGCGCGTCCGCATCATCGCTAAAGGGCTGCGTTTTTTCAAATGTGGGGAAAGAAGGGCACTATTTTTTGGATGAGGGGCAAGAGGGGCGCTAGTTTTTGGATGAAGGGCAAGAGGGGCGCCATTTTTTAAATTAAAGGGCAGGAGGGACAGAGTGCCCTCCTGAAACCCTCTGGGGGAAATTGTCATATATATAACAGCTAAACTGTTCATGTATCAATGAAACCTGGGTATAATTTTGCATTAAAAATAAATCAACAAAATGTATATGTTAAAAAACCAAGTTAATTTAAAAGGTAGATTTGTGTCTGATATGACTAGTTTCTTGCATTGTTATATTAAGCCAGCCAGGGCCGTAACTACCGCCAGGACAGCCGGGGCACTGCCCCGGGGGCCCCAAACTGATGGTTAAAAAAATTATTGATTTTAATTTCTAGTCTAACTTCTTATAAAATGCCAGCATCTGGCTAAAAGTTAGTAATTAAAAAAATCAATCGGCTAGAGTAAATATTTTTGCGTGTCCGTCGATATACTATATATGCTTCGCATGTAAAAGCAGCTCTAGAGCAGACAGCAGAATGTCGAGTGGAATGTGTCATGTTACCCCTGCATGTTTGCGGATCTCACTGAAGCTACTAAGGAAGAAAACATGGGC
This sequence comes from Maratus speculifer, assembly GCA_964019185.1. Taxonomy (NCBI): domain Eukaryota; kingdom Metazoa; phylum Arthropoda; class Arachnida; order Araneae; family Salticidae; genus Maratus; species Maratus speculifer. Next base: position 182,106,464 of record OZ025298.1, on the reverse strand, counting down.
TTCTGATCGGTTGAATTATATAAAAAGCATCTAAAATATTCTAGAAAATTTTCTTATCTATTAAAATCAGAAAAAAAAATATCGAAATCCATCTCTCAAAATTTTTTTAAAACAGAAATGCATGATTAAGTTACATAAACTCAAAAATGAATTTAAACAAAATGCTTTTTAAAGTATTCAACCAATCAGAAGTCCGTATTTCCTCCCCTATATTAGCTTCAGTGTGATCGGCAAAAATTGCATTGCCCCCAAGTGCCTTCCGAATAGGGTTACCCAATCTTACGTTTTTTAATAATTTTTGGGCTTATCATACTGTGTTTCCTTTAAACAGCGGAATGCAAAAAGAAAAAAAAACTGCAACCGGGGCAAAATTTTAACTTGCCCCAGGCGCAAGGGGCCTCACTAGTTTGCCCCGGGGCCCCCAACTTTATAGTTACGGCCCTGAAGCCAGCTGTAAATGGATTTTTTGAGTTAACGAAGAAGGTTCAGAATGTTTGAAAAAAAAAATGTATTTACTAGTACTACTAAACACAATTTAAAGTAATTACAAAAATATATAAATACATGACGATCAAAATTACTTTGCTTTTACAAAAATTGATTACCAGTAATAATTTTGTGAATAAAATTATCATTAAAATACTGTATTAATACTAATGCTAAATCAGAATTAGTATTTTTTTTTATTATAACTAATTAACAGAATAAACTAAATAATCTTACATAGCTACTTCAATAAATTAGGATTCATTCCCAGCATATGTGGTATTTTGTTACTAGTTTCAATTGTATAACATAACATAGAATAAATTATATATCATTTTTTTATGAGGAAAAGTTTGTTTTTGTGTTTCTGATATAACTTTTAATTATTCTTATACAGATATGTAATTTTAGTAAGTCTGATCATCTACTACACTGTTGGTCCCATAATTGGTATTGGTGGATAATCACACGTTTACAGTGTACCTATAACATATTTATAGAAAAGTATTCATTTTGAATAAACCCAACATTTTCGAATAATTACATTTTTTGCTTTAAAAAATCATACATCTTAAGGTATGCTTGATAAGATAATGGCAAATAAGTTTTTGACTTCATATAGATGTTAATAGAAATTTAAATTTTTTGTATATATATGCCTGTTGTATTATTTTTTAATTTCTGTTTTTAGATGGTGTTGTTTAGAAATTCAGGAAGACCTTCTTTCGCATCTCAAATATATATTGGAGCATGAGGATATTTCCAAACATGTAAGTTATTTTTTATTTTTTTAATAGAATTCAAACTTTGATAAATAAAATAGACTTAGAATGTGTTATCTTTCAAAGTTCTCTTTTAAATTTTCTAGCTAATAGTTCTAAAATATTTTTGTTTTCTGTCTGAAATAATTATCATTAAAAGTTATTTAGTATGCTTTAAAAAACTGAAACCATTTATGGTGCATATTACACACTGCCCATGTCTTTAAAGGTTAAATTTTAAACATGGAAACTCATAATGAAGTACAAGGGAGGGGAAATTTTTTCTGGTGACTAAAATTTAGAAAAATTCTAGGCTACATTCACAGAAACATTTCTGAAAACAGAATTGTCCTAGATTTTTTAAAAAAGCAGAGTGTTACTTGTAGGTAGAAGGCACTGTTATTCAATTCTTAAGATTCAATAACTATATGTTGAAAGTCTGATTTCTGGCTGCACAAGTTTTATGCAAACTTTCATCCTTACAGTGTGGATAATTAGCTAGTTATATTACAACTGAATACTGGGGTTCCCACTTTAGGGTGACATCATGATCAGGATAGATGCTGTTGAGCACTTCGCTGTTTAGGGTAAAGTAAATAAGATTACCGTATATACTCGCATATAAGTCGAGAAATTTTAGACAAAAAAAGAACTTCAAGGGGGGGGGGATCAACCTATATGCAAGACCTAAAAAAAAAAATCTAATAATAAAATATCGGGAAATAGTTTGCTAGTGAATCGTTGCTGCAGCACCCCATTGTGTTTGTAGAGTCCAAAATCCGGAATCCTTCCAACCTCGAGGATTCCGAATTCAAGATCATTTTTTATTTTTCAAAAAAATAATCTACCCAACCCTGTTGCAAAGAACAACAAAAAAAAGTGCGATTAAGATGGCTCTCAAAAGGGAATAATTTAAAAAGATTCAAGGAGTTGTTCGATGTTCTTGGTGAATTTTTAAATGAAAAGCCTGACATTAAGGCCCTACAAACTGTTGATGGTTGATGGAAAAGCATATGTTAGTTATTTAGCAGATATCTTTGAAAAGTTTAATACATAAACAATTTCAAGGAGAAAACAAAACACTTGTTAATGCAAAAGTGAAAATATTTGGGGTTTTTTTGCGTCTGCTGAGGTTTGACAAACATATTTCAGAGAGAAAGTTTGACCTATTTTTCTAGTTAAAAAAATGCGAGGTAACAGACACCGCTATAACTGCCATTGTTAATCATCTGAAAATGTTGGCCTCTGATATGAATGATAGATTCGTTGATTTAAAGCAAATGGATTTTCCATCATGGGTCATCCAGCCAATGTTAGTTGATTTATCTAATGTTTCAACGCCATACAGAGAAGAAATCGCTGATATTCAAAACGATGAGTCAATTAAAACTCTTTTCAACATAAAAGGCAATATGGTGTGGCTTTGTGCTGAGACTGAAACTAAATAGCCTAATTCAACACAATTTGCAAGAAAAATATTGTTACCCTTCCCATCTTCATACCTTGCTGAATGTGGCTTGAGCAGTAAACGATTTACTACTAAAATAAAGAAATCGACTAGACATCACTAAACGAGGGATTTGAGATAAAAGCTGACAAAATTAGTGCCTGATATAAAATCTCTTTGCAGCCAACATCAAGCACAAAAATCTCAATTTTATTCTATTCATCTTAAATGTTATAATTTGAATTTATTTTATTATATATTTTATTTATTTATTTACTTTTACTATCAGCAATTAAAATGACAGGTACAAAATCAAGAAACATCCAGTTAAAGTTATTTTTGTGTATCAAAGTTCACTATTAAATATTTGAAGATCTAATTTGTTTTTCTTTTCATTGCTGCATATTATTATTATTACTCTTACAGTCGTCCCCGCATAAACGAATATCGACGGTTCCAGAAAAAATATTCGATTAAGCAGGGTATTTGATTAAACGGGGAGGCATATAAATGTAATATTTAAGATGCAATAAAATGACATAATTATTAAATATAGTATATTTAGTTACCAGAGTAAGAAAATCGTTAAAAACTTTAATAGAATAATACAAACTAATATAAAAACAAAATGGCATGTAAATACGCAATAGTTCAACATGCATTTTGTTTACATTGCATTTAATTCAGATCATGTGAATTGGATCCAAATTTCGTTATTAAAATTTAATTTACGTAATTTATACAGGTTTAAAAAAATAGATGAAAACGGTTTATGTGAAATTTTAGAGTAAATAATGATCGAGATTTTTTTTCGAATGGTATCATAATTATCATCCTGAACCTCTAAATGACAACACATTATTATTGAAGGGTTACTTCGAGGATTTATGCTAATGCTATAGAAAAATTTATAAAGATATCTCTTTTGCATTTCAATATTTTTAAATAATCTTTTTTTGCAATGGATAGCTGAGATCAATTTGTACAAAAAGCGTCGTCGTTTTTAACTTTTTCCATTTTTATCGCGGATATTTTTAATGAGGATGATTTTTGTTTCGGGACCGGTTTTGAAAATGAAAGTGTCTCCATTAAAAATAATTGTAAAAAAATCGAAAAAGCGAAAAAAATTGCTTTTGACAAATGAAAGTAAACAAAATACAAAATTGATCGAAATTCCTGTCCAATTTATGCCACCATTTTTTAAATTAATTCGAAAAAATGAACAAGGAAGGGAACTCCCTTGACCAATACTTATACACCTGCCAGGCGAAATCCATGCTGGGAGTTCTGGAAATTTGTTTTCTGTGTAACAACCGAAAATGACAAAAAGTGTGAAGGAAATTCCAATTGAAACATGTTTTTCACGCCCATTTTTCAAATTGTCTTACTCATTTGTTATTCGATTAAGCGAGGACATTTCGTGAAAAGTATTCGGTTAAGCGGGGAAAAATAACATTAGCCCAATGGGATTAAATTCGGTTCCGGGGGATTTTATTCGAATAAGCGGGGTATTCGATTATCCGTTACCCGATTAAATGGGGAGGACTGTACTAGATCTAGAAGCGGCTGCACAAACCATCACCTTATCGAGTTGATGACTGAAATTCATGAGCTAGCTAAAACTTGATTCGCATATCAAAATGCAACTGGTCTACCAAGTCATATCTTAACAAACCTGATTTTAGTGGTTGACTAGTAGATTTACCATTTGTTTTCTTGCTAGCAGTCTTTTACATTTTCATACTTTTGACTGCAGTAAAGCACTTAACGATCAATCACTAAAATCAGGTCTTTAGTGGATTCCACCAAGATATGATTTGGCAGACCAGTTGCATTTTAATATACAAATCAAGTTTTGTCTAATGCTGAAACTTCAACAATCAATTCTATGAGGTGATGGATTGTGCAGCCGCTTCCTGGTCTATATTATTAACGATTGCTTCCTGAACACATTTCTTTCGTTTATGTTCATTTTTTCATGACCTTTCTTTTACTTGTTTGTTTTCTTTTCCATTACATTTTTAAATGGGTATTTTTTTTTTTTTTATAACTACTTTAAATGGAATAACAGCTCAATTTTTATATAATAAGAATTATTTTTCAGTGAGAGGGGAGGGGGGCCATCAGTGTTTTAGATATGATTTGGTGGGTCATGGCCTGAAAAAGGTTGAGAAAAACTGGTATAGTTAATAATTTAGTTTAATTCTTAAGGGCTCTTTTGGTTTATGTATGATTTTGATTCTTTTAAATGTCATGTCATAATATTTTATGGGAAAGTATTGATTGTGCTGTTGATTTCTATTCTTTTGAAAAATGTTGAATAAATCCTAACTCTCCAGTAGAGAGGCGCACTTAACATCCAGTTACAGGGACATGGGAAATTAATGTGTGATCTGATGTAAATGTGTCTGCTTTTTGTAACAAACTGGATTTTTTTTTTTTTTTTTTTTTGGGGGGGGGAGATATTGCAAATGAAGTATTTATTCATTTTCGAACAATACATACTGTAAGAATTCCGAAATACACACTGTAGTGTTCTTAAAATTTTATGACAGTTTGTAAAGGAATTTTGAAGCAAGATTCCAAAACTTTCCAGAGATAATTAAGTTGTCTCAATTCTTTGTCACCTTAGTTATTCCAGTTGCAAAATAGATGGTTGTAAAGTTGTTCAATCCTGAAAAACTTCAAATGAAAATATTTCCCTACCAGTGTATAAAAATACATCCTCTTAAGAGTTTTGGGGTAATAATGTTTCAGTAATGTATGAAAATTGCAAAAAACTAGCTATTTACCTGGTTACTGTTTTTGACTCTTCATGTCTTCATATGTATGTAAAAAATCTTTGTTCAAAATTAATTTTTTGATAAACAAATATTGTTTTGAGATTAATGGATGCCCACCTTCAAGATACTTTTTCCATTATTTATTCACCACATGAACAAAACTATAAAAATCTGGCTCAAGAAAGCAAGTGTAATTCTTCGCATTAATTTTTCAACAGATGCCTTAAGAATGCCTTTTCTATTTTGTGATGAGAACATTTTTAGACCTTATACCTATGTATCTAGTAATTGTTCAGAACTAATGCATGACTTTTCTATTACATGTGTGTATATCTATAATAATAATAATAAAATATAAGTAGGTAGTACTTATGAAATGTGTTTTGTTCTTTGGATCTCAATAAAAATTTTCAGAACCCATTTAAAATTACTTGCCAATCTCTGCATTAGAATTTCAATAAACTGTTGATTCTCTTCTATACAATGAAAATATAATCCATGGAAAATGCTGTCTAATGGTTAAATCACATAAAAATAAGTTGGTCTTAAATAAAAATCCTAGTATAAAATATTTTTATATATATTGAATAAAATTCCTTATATATTTAGTGTTAATGCTATGTATGTGTAATTTACTTGTTCTCAAGGTGTGAAAGTCAATTATTTTATTATATTTCTACGTTTTTAATAATCTGATTTTGTGTCTACCAATAACAATTTTTGATCTTTTTAAAATGTTATTTTATGTTGTTTAAATAGGTGGAGAAATTATCAGATACTTGGAGCACCCAACTTGGAAGGAATCTGGGTTTGAAGTATACCAGTATTGAGAGTAAAGGATTGAGGACTTCTGAGCCAGTTTCTGAATTTTGAAGAAAATATATTATAAAAGAGCATAAATGTCGATATGAAATATTGTATTGCTAAATCTCATCTTTAAAAAAATTAAAGGAAAATCTTTGTTAAAAAATATTAAATTTATATAATTTGTATTCTGTAAGCAAAAATTGTAGTTAATAAATATTGTAGCACTAACACTAGCACTGTTCTATATTGTCTGTGTTTATTTATTTCAGCTATCTTAACATGGTAGGTATTTTCAGATGAAACATAGAGAAGAATTGACATATGATTTGAAAAAAAAGACTCATAAGGTTTATCGCAAACAAGAAGGGGGGGGGATGAAGGAATTTTTTTTTAATGTCTCACCTATGATTTGAGATAAAATGTATTTGGTGTGTGTATACATTATTATTAGTATTCTGTTTGAAATAGTTTGTACATTTTTAATTTAATTATATTTCATACAAAATTTTCAGTTGTACTAAAGTCTCTCAATATGAAAATTTATGAAGCATAAATTATTCCATTTATCCCCACCCCCCCTTCATTCCAAAATTTGTATTGTTGAAATTTTATTTATATATTTTTTTACTATTTAAATGGTTTACGCATCTCAAAGACAAAATGTTGTTAATTAGTCACTGAAACTTTTTTGGAGTCCAAAAATATTGAATGTGGTGAGAGAAAAAAAAAAAAAAATCAATAATAAAATGGAAGTTTTTAAATGAAAAAATGTTATCTCAAAAGTACTTTCTTACTCAAGTGTGTGTGTGTGGAGAGGGGGGGAGGGGATTAGGATATGTGTTAACATCTGATAATATTTAAATTACTAAGTAATAAGAAAACTTTTTATACTTCTATTATGTAGGGATTACTGCAAGACAATAATGCCATAAGAGGAAAAAGCAATAAAATATCTAGTAAAAATAAACTTTTTATTTAATGCTAATTTCACCACTAATAATAATAATTTGTATTAATTATAAATCTTTTACTTATAGACAAAAGCAATTTGGCCATTGAATAAAAATTTGAATATATTTTATGAGGGGTGCAGAAAATCTAAGCACCGTCGGGCAGTCTCTCACCACTAAATTGATTTATATATATTTTGGCTAATATTTTGTGCAAAATTCTTGCTAGAATGTTATTAAAATAATAATTAATAATGTCATAAAAATTTTCAGCAAATAAATTTTTTAAATAATTTTAGTGGCAAGAGACTACCCACTTATGCCTAGATTTTTGCACCCCTTTTTATACTTCATGATTAGTTAGAAAAGTTAAGAGAAAATCCCCCCCCCCCTTCCATGCATATGCATTTATATTAGAAAGATGTTTGCTTCTTCGAAGCAATGTTTGATTTTTTTTTTCAAGGTACTACACTTGGATCTTAATTGAAATGCTATTGTAAGGGGGGGGGGGGGATAAAACATTTTTATTGTAAAAAAGGTGCTATTGAATAGTTGAGCAAAAATTAGAATATTTTTTTATCCTTCATAATTAAGACAGTTAAAATACTTTTAAAAAAGAAACTTTTTTCAAAAATATTTTTTTCTTTGGAATGTTTTTTCTTTTCTCTAAATTGGAATTTCAGGCAAATGTACAATAAAAAGTGAAGGATAACATCCGTAATATATGAAAAAAAAAACCTATTGTATTATGTGTTAGATGCATTTTTTCCTGATCAGTTAAGAGTGGATTTTAGAAAAGTTTTTTAATACGATCAATAGTATGAAACTTCATAAAAATAAAATACACGTATGAAACTGAATAAAGAAAATATTTATGTTAAAAGATTCTCTAAGCAGTACACAGAGATTCTGTATAAAATTTAAGTAAAGTTAAATACAGCGTTACAAAATGTGCTAATTGCAAAATATAGAAGAAAAAATTCTTCAGTCCTAATTTTCCACAATAAAACAACGCAAGCTTGATTTCCTTATTATAAAATTTAGAGAAAATCTTCCAACAATTTATGATTTTGAAACTTGAGAAAAGGTCTTAAAAATAACTTTGATTGTACCAAGTTTTTTTTTTTTTTTTTTTTTTTTTTAATCCTCCTATTATATAACTGGAATAATTTTTTTTTACTCTTTCAAAGGCGGTTGTATATTTATGGAACTAATTAATTTTAATTTACAAATGTTACCAGAATTTTGATTAAAAAAATAGTTTGATGTATGTAAAATTTAGTTTTTTCTTCTTTACAAATATACATGTAAATTCCAGTATCATTCATTTCAACATATTAGCAATGGAAGTGATTTAGCCCTCAAAGGATTTAAATAGTATAGATACTACAAAAAAAAAAAAAAATTCTATTAAAAGTATCCGCCGACATGTGTATAAAGTGTCATTAGATTGGCACAAAATGTTATCATATGGGCATTAAAAAAAACGTTAAAATGATTCCCATTGGATATCAGCAATATCAAATTTGTGCCCTTATTTTATCATTTTTATGACAGAAGTGTCGGAATTCCTACGTATTTGTATCAAACACGTATCATCTACATCGCCGATTTTCGCCGTGGTGCCATATTTCTGGCGTCATCATGACAACGCATGAAAGTATCGCCAAAGATATCGAAGGAAAGGACAGAATCGATACTTTTAGGTTACGATTCTCTGTTATCGAAGTAACACCTCTAGTACTTGTCGAAAGATATAATTTTTGTACCATTCTGTTAGTTCTGTGTTTGCTGGGATATGTTATAGGGCAAACCCGATTTTAGGCCAAACTGGTCTATCCTTACGCCCATCGGATAAACTAGATTTTCCTAGGCCAAACTAGTCTATCCGAAAGCCCATCGGATAAACTAGTTTTTCCTAGGCCAAACTAGTCTATCCGAACGCCCATCGGATAAACTAGATTTTCCTAGGCCAAAGTAGTTTGGGCGAACGGTCATTAGGATATACTAGTTTAGCCTGCTATTTATTGGTTTGAACTAGTTTATCCTAGGCCCATCTAGATTATCCTATGCCAATTCAATTTGGCGTGATTTTATTGAATCTAAAAATCGCCAAGGCTCCAACTTCCTAGATGTGATCTATTTTATCCGAGGCCCATGCAATTTAAAGCGATTTTAGCTCACAGACTATCAAAGACAGAGAGCTAATGTGCTCACAGATTCTGTGTGTGTGTATATAACCATGTACGTATGTATGTACGTATGTACATACGTATGTACGTACATATGTACGTTCGTATGTACGTAATGCGATAACTCCTGATAAAATATCCGATTTGCTTCAAATTTTGGACATAGATTTATTCTGATAACGAACTTCTCTGATTAGTTTCAGTTGTTCATTGAATAAGAATAAGGGGAGGGGAACAAAAGGCTAATCCGCACCTTCATTTTTCCTTAATTTAGTTAAGTCAGTTTTTCATGCAAAAGTATCAGATTTTATTAAATTTTTAGATATAAGATCAGTTTGATAAGGCACCTGCATGATTAGTTTTGGGTGTTCATTGTTTACGTATAAAGAAAGGAGGAATGGGAGGAAACCCCCTTAATTTATGTAAATATGTAATATGTAGAGAGGGGGGCGAACAAAATCAGAAAATATAACGGTAATTCTAGTTTGATCTATTTGAAACTTTATGATAGTTTATGACACATGATATAAATTTATAAAAACATATTCCGGGTTAAATGCCACTATTTACGAATAGAAATTTTGCAAAAATCTTAAATTTTTGTTTTGAAGCGCCGCAACATCATGTAACATATTTACTGACAGATTGTTTAACGGAGTTACCTCCAGATACAGTTTTGCTGAGAATAGGGTGCGATACAGTTTTGTTGAGAATAGGGTGCGATACAGTTTTGTTGAGAATAGGGTGCGTTCCCTTTCCTAATGGGACTTCTTTTTTTAAATTTTTTATCGAGTGTCATAAGCTAGCACAAAGTTCCAAACAGTTCCAACATTTTTACAAAAATTAATAAAAGAAAATAGTGGTATGACTCGGCATTCTTTTTCTTAAATAATTAACATAATTTTTTATTAAGTTTCTAAAAGTTTCAAATAATGGTAATATTTAATTAGCAGCTAAAACGTTAAAATAAGCTGAACTTAAAAAAAAATTGCGTCCCCTTACTCTACCAAGGCCCCATCCTAAATTTCAAGTGTCATGCTTTATTTAAGCTTTTTCTTATTTTTAAAAGGGGTCTGATATTTAGATTTTTAATATGAGCGATTTCGCCTAAAGTCATGTGTGCGAAAACCAGTATCTGTTACGAATTAAAGATCTTTTTATAAAACCAAAAGTTTTTATCCGATTGAAAAGATAATCAATTCTTCCTTTATATTTAATCTCAGAACCCCCAAAATTAATCAGGTAAATGCCTTATCAGAAGGAATCTACATCCAAAATTTGAAACATATCGGTAAATTCTCCTTAAAAAAACTATTTACATAAATTAAGTGGTTACCCCCTATTCCTCCTTTCTTTATACGTAAACAAAGAACACTCACAACTAATCATGGAGGTGCCTTATCAAAATGATTTTATACCTAAAATTTTAATAAAATCTGATACTTTTGCATGAAAAGCTGACTTAACTAATTTAAGGAATGGGGAGTACGGATTAACTTTTTGTTCCCCTTCCCTTATTCTTATTTAATGAACACCTGAAACTAATTAGGAAAGTTCGTTATCAGGATAAATCTATGTCAAAAATTTGAAGCAAATTGGATATTTCTATCAGGACTTATCGCATTACATACATACGTACAATACATACGTACATGGTTACATACACACAGAGTCTGGGAGCACATTAGGTCTTAGGCTTTGATAGTCTGTGAACTAAAATTGCGTCAAATTGCATTGGCCTAGGATAAATTAGGTCAAAACTAGAAAGTTAGCGCCGTGGCGGACTTTAGATTCAATAAAATCTGCCAAATTGTCATGGCCTTGGACAATCTAGATCGGCATAGGATAAACTAGTTATAACCAATAAAAAGCAGGCTAAACTAGTTTATCCTAATGACAGTTCGGCCAAACTAGTTTGTCCTAGGAAAATCTAGTTTATCCGATGGGTGTTCGGATAGACTAGTATGGCCTAGGAAAAACTAGTTTATACGATGGGCGTTCGGATAGACTAATTTGGCCTTGGAAAATCTAGTTTATCCGATGGGCGTTCGGATAGATTAGTTTGGCCTAGGAAAAACTAGTTTACCCGATGGGCGTTAGGATAGACTAGTTTGGCCTAAAATCGGGTTTGGCCTGTAACATATATATCAGTAAATAGAATAAAAATTAAAAATTAAAATTTTTCTAAGCATGTATCTACCTCACTAATTTCTTATATAGTAAAACAGTTAAATGATAAGAATTTTTCGCTAAAAAGAATAATTAATTGACAATATTATTATAATGTCCAATGAAGAATTCTTTTTAAATGTAGAAATTATGATATCTTAAATTATTAACATAAAAACAATCTTGCTTAATTCATTGTTGGTCATATAAGAGGATAAATTTTGCCGATCCATAGAAAAATACTAGTTATATGCCATGTGAGTTCGAAGCTGCGATATAAACAGTAGGGTGGAGCGAAAAAAATTATTTTTTAAAAATCAAAAACGGGTAGGTGCCAAACGTTGACTTTATACTAGTACATCAACTGTGTGAAATTTTACCGCTGAAAAAAAAATGGCTTGAGTCTGTGCTTTTGCTCCAAAAATCGAAATCTTGTGTAAAATTTGTCATTTTTTGACATTAAAAAAAATCCTATAAAGCTGGTTATTATTTATAAGTGTTACCTAAACCTTTATAACAGTCTGCTTAACATATTTAAACTATAAAACAATATCTTTATTCCGTATAGCTGGAGCAAAACAGACAACTTTTGGTAAGAGAACGACATTACCACTCCATTGAGATATACAATGAATTGTTGTTTTTAATACAGCTCTTCTTTTCAAAACTACCTTGGACATACGAAGTGGAGGTGGCTATATTTCATATACCAACCCGTCCTAACTATTCGATCATTTTAGTATAGTGTTTTATTTATATATTGATTTGTGATTTTCTTTATCAAAATTTGGCATGTTTTCGATGCATCCACCTAGTATAGCCACATGCTGCTGTGACTAGCTTAACGTATATTTTTACAGCTCATACAAAAAAATGACAAGCAGAGTTATGTACGGAAATATTATTAAAAGGATCTATTCGGTCATCTATTATCTTTGTCAAACTTACATCCAGTTGATGCAAGTGATTGGAATTTCTGTTACCACAACACTTTTTCAGTCAATTATATTTTTTTACGTAATGGACTGCTTTAAAGATGATTTCAGGTATTTCAACTTTAATTATGCTATCATTTGTTTTGCTTTTGCATTTTTTATATGTTAAGAAGCGAGCTGTTTAATGTGATTTCTGGTGATTGTCAGAGAGAATTGCAATGGGAATTTGTCCTGCATGTGCAGAGCAACCATTGCTGTAAATAACTTTTTTTGCATTAGTTTTATGCCGTTTTCTAAGTGTTTTCATAGCCAAGTAATATCCAATTAAATTTTAGATCCCCATTTTATAAGTGAATAATATTTGATGGTGAACTGTCCTGGGCATAAACTTATAATGCACAGTAGTTTTTGAGGGAATGTACAGACTCTAATCGACTATAAGTGTATAAATACTCATTTAAATTGAGGAGAATTCTATTTGTCGCTGTGAACCATTTTGTATTGGGTAAGCTTACAATTGTGTATAAAAATGGATCATATGCTACTTCAACGCCAGTGAATTTCCTCTGCATCAATTATTAAAGAAGTCTATGTAAAACGTTAAAATCTACATGGATTCACTGATTCAATAAGAAAATCTTTGTCTACGTACTATTCGCTTCCTATTGCAATTTATAATAATTTTGAAAAAATATTTTCTCAAATTAAGTAAAAGGTACTCAGAACAGACTAGAAATTTCTATCGGAGATTGCAAAGCTATTTCATAAGGAAAGCTATTTCTCAGAAGAAATGGGGAATAGGAATTTGGAGAACATCTTTGACAAAAAAAAAACAGTTCATAAAGAGAATAAAATTTTTCGCTTTATATAAGCACAGATTGGCAATCAGAATCTATAGATTCACTCACAAAATATATAATCAAAGTTCATACCGCGGGATATTTTATACCAAATGTAATACACCCCTAAAGAATAGGTCTAAAAACTTATTAGAAATTACTCGACTACGAAACAACACAGGAAACGACATAAAACAAATACTAAAACTTCTGTCGAAATATTTTTGCTTTACACGCAAATTTTGTTTGCAATCCTCTGTGACGCGATCGTCATAATATTAAGCTGCTAGGTTCTCAAAATATATTCAATGTAATAGGTACAGTAAATGATGGCATACTAGAAACTGAATTCATACAATCCATTTTTAGGCATATCATTGTATATATAATGTAATTGATTGAAAAAAATGTTGTGGTAACAGAACTCCCAATCATAATATATTAATTGTATGAAAATTTAATGAAGATAATTGACTGCTAAACAGGTTCAATTAATAACATACCTAATACCTTACTCAGCTGCCTTTTCTGTTATACAAGGTATAAAAATATACGTGCAGTAGGTCACACCAGTATAGCATCCAACGTCAGTGAAAACAAAGAAGAGGTAAACTACTTTGATAGGTAGAAAACTTATGCCCTTCTTCGGGAAAAAAATAACAATTCAATACATAAATAAAACACTGGGCTAGATTGTTGTGTGGCTGATACGGGTGGGATATGAAATGCAGCCACATCTACGAGTTACATACAGAAAATAGTTTTGAAAGCAGATAGGTAAGAAGTGCATTCAAAACAACATTTCGTTGTATGCTCCATTAGAGAGGTAACGCTGGTTTTTACCAAAAGTTGTCAGATTTGCTCCAATTATACAGACTACAGATATTGTTTTATAGTTTAAATATGTTAAGCAGGTAAATATAAGGGTTTAAGTAACACTTTTAAATAATAACCAGCTCTGTAGGAATTTTTTAATTTTTTTTTTTTTAAATGTCAAAAAATGACAAATTTTACCCAAAATTTCGATTTTTGTAGCAAAAGCGCAGACTCAAGCCATTTTTTTCAGCGGTAAAATTTCACAAAGTTAATGCACTAGTATAAAGGCAACTTTTGGCACCTACCCGTTTTTGATTTAAAAAAAATATTTTTTTTCGCTCCACCCTAATGAATAGTAATTATCGTAAAAAATATTCTTTAATTTCTTAATATGTAAATAACGTTTTCAAAAATCAAAATTTTATCGAATATGTTTGTTTTGTTACTTGTATATATATATATATATATATATATATATATTACATTACCTCTAAAATGATACCTTTGTTTTGTTAAGTAATATCTATAAAGCTTTTATAATAATTATTTTAAAAAATCTATATTTCGGTAACACTAATGAACTTGTTCTCTGTTCTGGACCATTTGAAATGGATTGACCCAGTTATATGTCTTGTGAGTTCGAAGCTGCGATATCAATAGTAATTATCGTAAAAAAATATTCTTTAATTTCTTAATATGTAAATAACGTTTTCAAAAATCAAAATTTTATAGTATATGTTTGTTTTATTACATGTATATATTACTTTACCTCTAAAATGATATCTTTGTTTTGTTAAGTAATATCGATAAAGCTTTTATAATAATCATTAAAAAAATCTATATTTCGATAACACAAATTCACATGTCCCCTGAAAAATCTGTAGTGGAAAAAAGCTATTTTTTTAATACTTGATAAAATGAATCATAACTAACAAAAATATATAACTTTTATGTTTACTTCCACGAAAAAATATTTTGTTAAAGTTCTTTATTGAAAAGAAATATGTCAGAGTCAGAAAGTCAGCTTTTTGCAATATATTTGTTCTGTCGTGAGTATAAAATCTAACATCGATGCTGTATATGATTATTTTGAATTATATCTTGTCATGACCCTGCAAACACACATCTGTCACAGACTTCCTCGAAAATGTTTCCATAAAACATCAAATGTTATACTGTCTTTGGTATATTTGTTAATATTGCACTTCAAGGAAAACATATTTTGATGTTGCCTTTTTTTTAATCTGTCTATTTTTTATAAATCTGTGAAGGATTACAATTAAACAAGCCAAAATGTTTTATAAAAAAGTTTCAATCTAATATATATATATATATATATATATATATATATATATATATATATATATCAGTATGTAGAACCAGAATTAAAAATAAAAATTTTGCTAAGCATGCGTCTAACTCCCTAATTTCTTAAATAGTCAAATGGTTAAGTGATAAGAATTTATTGCTAAAAAGTGTAATTGATTGAGAAGAATATTTAGATTATTAGAAGAATGTCCAATAGGAAATTATTTTTGAATGTAAAAATTATTGCATCTTAAATTATTAACATTTTGCATGTTCATATTTTCAGATATTAAACCTTCTTTCAACAGAAATTAAATGAATCAATATATATATGTATATGTATGTGCGTCTGTGTGTATCAGCATTCTCATCCCTGGAAAGCGACAGAGAGCATAACACTTAAAAACGACGTCGGTATATATGAAAGAAATACGAAGTGGTATATTTATTTTTAAAACCATAAAAATGTGGTAAAATAAATTAAAATTAATTAAAAAATTGCATAATCTCACACTAAATTCTAAGTGGAGTACTGCGAGGCAGTGAGTGATCAATCTTTTTTTCATGAAGTCGTGCATTCGTGGTGTGATTTTCGGGTGCTTGACTATCATTTTTTAAAACGTCCTCTTGTAACAGAATAATGCATTTTACATTCCCAATTTAAAGTTTCAATGTTTCGTAATGCGAAAACACTTTCTTTGAGAAATTATCAATGGACTAGAAGCGTTGACGATGGTGGGGATTGTGATAGATCAGAGATTGCTCGCCGGAGCCAGTCTGCACTTACTAGTTAAAATTTGAGAACAATTTCTGTGATAACTTAACATAAGCCAAGGAAAAGTATGCTCCAGAGGAATTCAAATTGCAGTAATCTAGCATGCAATCAATACCGATGAACATTATGCATTTGAGTCTGTTCAAGATCAGATGCCACTAAGCAATGAAATTTCTGGCTGTGAATGAAGGAGAATTGTTTGCAAACGATATGATCACGATGGCTGATAATAATAGATTTATGGCAGGTTGAATGTTAGACACATTCTTAACTGAATGGTTTTGTTAAAAGTTTAAACAGGCTTTTATGAGATACCAAAGACCTGCATTTACAAAAATCATGGTCAAGCGTAGCAAAAATAAGTGATCGTTTAGGTCGTAGTTCCCAGAAAAGGTATCATTCGTGCTTTTGTTTACAAAAAACGATCACTATCGTACATTACAGTGCTGTTTTTGGATATTTTTTCGCTATACGAAAAGTATTGAGAAATGAACAAAACAATTCGTGGTTCATGCAAGATAGAAAGATCATGCAAGATTCGATTTTACCGTAGCCTACTGTTTTTTTCAATCTTGCGGAACTGAGGTACAAAGACATTTCTTTTAATTGTTCTTTTTTCTGGGAAAGATAGGGATAGTCTTCATTCTCATCCGATCTTATCCCCCTGTGAATATATTTTGTGGAGCAATGAATGACATTGTTTTCCGGAATATACTTCCAAACTAGAGGAAGATACAAATCTGATATATGAGGTATGTGAGTCCATTTTCACCGAAACACAACAGAGAAAAACAAAAAATTGCACTCTTCGTTTACGACATCTTTTTGCTGCAAAGGGAGCGCATTTTAAATTAATTCAGATGGAATACTAATGACAGTTTTCAAAAGGCAGTTTGCATCAAATTTCCTGGGTTCTTTATTGCAACTACAGTGTACAGAGGCACCTGTAGAGATTATTGGTAACTAGTTTTGAAACTTAGGATTAAGACTTTTATGGCTTTCAAAATAAAGATGCCATTTGTTATAATTTTATTTTGATATTTAGTCAGAGTTATTACATTGTTTGATTTATTAGTTTGTTGGACATTCGGTATGTTAAATAACGTCAATGGCCGCTTTTAATAACTAGTCATTAAACGTCCGCATGCAGATGGAAGAGAAATATCTGAAGCAACAATAATATTTATAAAAAAAATCAGTGATGAAAACAAATGTTATTTCTACGTTTTGGGGGGTATTTACTTATAAGCATGACCTTTGAATGAAACAGACAGCAAGTAATTTGCATGGTTACTCACAAGCTGTTTGGAACGTCACATCGAAACGTACGCTGTTAAAAATCTTATCTTAGTTTGAACCAAATTTTTGTGCTTTGTAGCTGCTGCCATCATGAAGGTGAAATCTCCTACCTACAATTACAACTTTGGTTGAAGTAGAATTCCAGTAGTTGGAACAACATTTCAATTGAAAGATCCAAATATTGGTTTGAGATTTCACCATCTGATGGTGGCAGCTAATGAGCACGAAAATTTGGTTCAAACTACGAAAACATTTTCAACGGTCTAAACTTATATTTTTTTTTTCTATTTGTATGAGAAAATATACATGGCTTTATTTACATATTAAACAAAGGGTGAAATAATTCTCGTATTTAAATATTATTTTCAGCAAGTCAATAACTCAATTATCTCTGAAAAAGACACAAAGAAGCTCTTTGCAGATAATAAGATCCACTTCAGGATTAGTCAACCAAACACCTGAACCAAAATTAAAAAATAACGTTTGGAATACTATAAAACGCAATATGCACCACGAAAATGATCAAATGTTTACAGAATCCGTCGAAAGCTGAATTAAAATAACCCACAAAATGATGCACAGAATATTTTTCCCTTTTGCTAAATTAAAAAATTTCAAAACTCTATGCCACACTACTGCATTTAAGTAACTGAGCACATAGAATTGAAAATGACATGTTATATTTCTGTACATTCTACATTTCTTGCACAGCAAAAATTATTTCATTCTTTTTATCTTGCTTCTATCGTATTACACTGTAGTATATCGCAATAAGAAAAATTGCTTTACAGTATTTCTTTTATTTTATAATGCAAATTTAGCTTAATTTATAGGGTTTATAGTAAGATTAATTTATTAAAACTCATTATTTAGTCATTGGCATTGTCAATCGTCTGATTCAGCACCACTTTGTTTAAGGATAAAATAAATTATTAATGAGCTCAAATCAAATATTTATAAAATCAATATAATAGCAGAAATATATTTGAATATCTTTCCAATTTCATACACTTCCATGCTAACATTATTTTCATGTTTTTAATTTGTGGATTCCTCTAAAAATGGAACCAATTTGGAGCATAAAATGATACTATTAATGATTATTTTTTTTAATTATAAATATAATTATATTAATCCATGCATAAAAAATATATATTTATTTCATGAAAATTAAAACATGAAAAAGTGTCTCCTATTATTACAATGAAATAAATTGCATTCTTATTGAACATATATTATTAGGAACAATGTCATAAGAAGTGTACTGAGATTTTTTAATATAGAAATATTACACTTTATTGGTGTCTCTTATTTGTTTAATATCAATTGTGCTTTATTTATTACATATTGATAGAATGTACAGACTTATAAAACTATTTTATAAACGATAAGTGCCGGTTGTTATAATAAGACTATCATTTAGCTTCATTAATATTTCCATCGTCTTGTAGCGTGTATTTAGCATCAAATAAAAAAAAAGAATTTTGTGTTTTAACGTGTTTGTCAAAGTTAAAGTCCTTAGATTTATTTGTGCTTAAACAAAATTTGGCACTTAACCCTTTTCGTATTGTCACCTATTCCGTCATTCTTTTGGATTTCTTAATTTGTGCCTCATTATCCCTTAATGTGATTATCACTATTTCGTCGAGTAATAACATGATACTTGTTAATCTACGGTTGTCTATTTAGTGCAATTACAGCTGCTGCAGCATGAAGTCAAGAGTATTTGTCGAACCCAGTTCCCTGTGTAAAATAAAATCTTTACTTTCGGCAATCCGTTCACAAGCATTTAGCTATTTGGAATGAGTTAGGAAGAAGATTTTTCAGCTCAGAGATTGGGTAAAATGTTGCGCTTAATACATCAAATAAAAATCCAATTTTTTAAAGGGAGTTCCTATAAATTACATTCCTTTATTATTTAATTGTAGATGATATAGTGCTATTTCTGAGTTAATACTGATATTTTCGCATCAATCTTATATGATCTTCCTTAGGTTCGGAAATACAAAGAATATAGCCAATTTATTTTACGCTAGTGTTAGTATTTAGAGACTTTGCTAAGCTTAATTTCTTCCCCTACGCAGGTTCAAACCGTCTGAATTTATAATTTGACAACAGTTAATTCAAACATCCACTCTACTTCTAAAAAATGTAATACTGATTTTAAGTGGTTTTAAGTAGCCGATTTTAATACTGATTAAAGTGGTTTTATTTTAAATTTCTGTCTTATGTTTACTTTCAAAGCGCCACATTATTTCTGCTAAGACTCTGAATATATCTTCATATCAGAAGTTTTGTACTCCATTGTATAGACGTTTTGTCTTCCTGGGAACCTAAACTGTTCGGTCAAATTCACTTTATATGAAATTGTACAAAACCTTCGTCTTTATATGAAACAATGGTCATAGTTTATACTCACATACATGGAAATCTTTACATCACGTCTGTCAACGTGAATCATCACGAAATTTGTACAGGTGAAAAATCAGGTTATCAAGTACATCTAAATATTATCTTGTACAGGTGAAGAAGTATTATGTGAGCAAATCTACAGTTTCAATGTGTAACATTTCCCTATCCTACGTAATTTTACATAAATAGTAGACGCCTGTCTATATATTTGGAATAGTAGAATTTTAATATAGCAAATTTGATTTCATATACTAATATTATTAACGCTTTCCTTTACCCCCTCCCACCCCCTATGCGTGGAAAGTACCTAAAAACGATGAATAGATAACATATTTACTATTTCTTGATGTGTTGGAGATTTTTTTCTAATTTTAAGGGCAACCTTCTTACTTTATGTCCTGTGCCGTCATTTTAAGTTTATAATTTTAATATCTACTTTTATTTAGCATCAGCATGTTCTTCTGCTACCCCATACCACGCAATACAGTGTATGACATGTGCACTTTTATGACGAGATAGGTGGCCTATTGTTTTATCGGAATCTCTGCGTGGAAAGTATCTAAAAACGATGAACAGATAACATATTTACTATTTCTTGATGTGTTGGAGATTTTTTTTCTAATTTTAAGGGCAACCTTCTTACTTTATGTCCTGTGCCGTCATTTTAAATTTATAATTTTAATATCTACTTTTATTTAGCATCAGCATCTTCTTCTGCTACCCCATACCACGCAATACAGTGTATGACATGTGCACTTTTATGACGAGATAGGTAGTCTATTGTTTTATCGGAATCTCTCGTAACTGATGGATACAGTATGTTTGTCAGGCTGTTGTTGCAAGTTTTACTTATTAATGAACAATATAAAATGCATTTTCAATAGTTCTTTATCTCTAAAACTTCCATAGGGCTTCGCGTTTGACAGATATGTAGTTACAACATTTTACTGCATGGATTTTTGATTTTTATTCCCCTCAATACTGCTGCAATACTTGAAGGAAAATTATAAGTATTTGCAATACTGATTGCAATTTTCTACGCCTTACTATGAGAATATAATTTTTCAGGTACATTGCACTTAATGTAAATACAAATAGCATTGCTTAAAAACTAAACTAATAGACATTTTCATACACAATTGTGTTTATATAAACATTTCAAAAGACGCAAGCGAAGAAAAAGGCTCTTACATTTGCATAAAATTTGATTATGTATAAAACAAAATTTTTAAAATTATATAAGAAAATGTATTATTTTAATAATTATACTAAACAATTATTGAATTATTTGAAATTCCTATAGAAATAATAACAGAAAAAAGGGAAAAACCGAATAGTTAAAAAACAAACAAACCTATCGTAAAATAACCAAAAAGCAGTGACTGAATTGTAAGTTTCTTTCTCAAAACTTCTTTCTTGAAATTTCTTTCCCGATAAAAATACAAATTATAAATTTTTTTACTCAGAATTTTTTGACAGTGCTATTCTACATTACAAAAAATATCTTTTTTCTAAACAATATATATATATGCTATAATTTTGTTGTGTAACACCTGCATCAAGCAAAATGGTATTTTTAGAATATCTAAGACGCAATATCTGTGGCTGCCCTAAAATATTTTATTTTTCTGTTCACATAAAATATTTTGTTTTATTTTTTCTAACTTTAATGCATTGATTTTCATTTTTTATCAATTCCATAGATTCTAAAAAAAATTATTCGAAATAATGTAGTTTTAGGTTGAAAAGTTATTGAAAATAAAAGTAAGGAAAAATATTTAAAAAATTAGGTATACATTTTTTTATTCATTGATTATCTTTTGAATAATTTCATTTAATTAACGAAAAGAGTTCTAAAGAATAAAATATTCTTTAAAAGAAAGTATTTTTTTTTTTTTTTTTTTTTACTATATACATGATTTGATTTCTTACTTTTATTTATTGAATATTTTTCAGAAATTTCATTTGATTTACAAGAAAGAACTCTAAAGATTAAAATAGATATTGAAAGAAAATTTATTATATATATTTTATATATATATATATATATTTTTTTTTACAAATAGGAATTAAAATTTTTGATAGATTAATTTCCATTAAGGGGAAGATTTAGAATTACACTAAATCTAAATTTTGAAACATGTTTGAAATATAATGAAATGTACTAGTTCATATACATGAAAATCAGTCTATGCAAATATTTGCTGTAAAAAATAAATAATAACTATAAATATAAATATAAAAATGTGTATTTTTATTTTTGTAGAGTCTTAGACGATTATTCATTCATTAATAGTATGAAAAACACCAATTTCTGATAAGACGGTGTTTTTTAATATACATTTTTTTTCAAATAGTGTATATTCTTTTTCTCAAATGTATTAGCGGGCAGGAAGGGTTGGATGTTGATAATTTTTCTTTCGTCTAAATTGTTTCTTAACACATTCGCTGCCGATCACACGCCAGCGCGTGACGTGGAGTGATGTCCAATAGCCAGTCATGCGCTGGCGCTTTCTCTGATTCTTTGTTAGAAAATTAAATCGGCTTCTGGGAAAAACCCATTTCTACAGTGGGGCATTAAGTATCATCACATATTCACCTAAACGGCAGCGAACGTGCTAAGGAAAAATATGTATTTAAGGCTACTATTAAATTTATCAGATTTCTTCTTTAATTTTTGTTACATTTAATATTATTCGAACACATATTGGAACATATGTAGGAACATTTTTTGCTTACATCACTTGTTTTGTTGTTGTTGCAAAATCTAGTCTGACACTGACGACTTGTTTTAAAAAAAGTGTATTGCTATATTGTTCGAAATTCCCTTAAGAAGTCATTTTTTCTATTCAAACGAAGCTGTTTTTATGTCTCAGCTAATTGAAGGCATGCTTTGAACAATTTTTATGAGTCAATTCTCAGTAGATAACATAGGAATTTGTCCTTACTAAATCCAGCACACTTTCAAAAAACATGGACTGGCCATCTACTTGAACCAATCCGAATAGAATATTTACGCTATCAACTCCACATTTGTCTTTGTTGTAGAACTCTACTGTTTCTGAAAGTTTCTTCTTTTTTTGTCAATTTCACATATTTATATATTTTTCCAAGATATGAAAACGCATTGCGCTTTCTAGAATACATCAATAAGCATTTACATTTTGAGGTATTGATTCGTCTGGTTTATTCGGCATATGTATAAAAAACGTACACCTGATTTCATTGAATATGATTTCGTATACAGCGTTTTCTGCAGTTCCAAATATTGACCTTCGATTTATTCTATTGAGCTGATCCCTAGTATCCGACCAGATTCTGAGATCTATGAGGTCATTTGGGTTAAGAAGTTTTCCAGTGTCCGTCTGGGGTTGCTCAGTTGGAAAAACATTGGTAGCTTCAGCCAATACATCACTAGTTCGAATCCTGGCCCGGACTTTTTTCACCCACTTGGAAAATTTACATCTGTTACAATTAGGTTCAAGCTAGAATTTTTGATCATAGATTCCTCACATTAACATACATTAGAAAATGCATTTAAATCTAATCTTTCCTAGAGGTTCTATATTGGGTTAAGGTCAGGACTTAAAATTGGTCAATGTATAGTAAAAAACTGATTTTGCCTAAACTACTGCATTTGGAGATATAAATGTATATGGCAGGACTTACATGCTGGTATTCATTTGTCTCCACGCCACATTTTTTCAAATGAATGTAAATGTACATAAAACATTCTCTGGTAATCTTCAGAACACTGACAACCTTTCAAAGGAGAAATAGCTATTGGTTCCATTATAAGAAAGTGATCACCACGGCATGAGTGAATCCTCTCACTGTTGTCTGCTAAAAAAATGTTTGCGGTTACTTTTAAATATCGTGCCAGTAGTATTCCCAATCTCGATACCATCTAAATTAGATTTCTTTTGAACAATGAAAAGAACAATGAACATACATCTGTTTAAACTACGTTATTTCGAACCCACTGAACACGAAAGTTTTTATGCCGATTTTTAAACGTTGGTGAACGATGAATTTTGCGATAATGAAGAAATATACGTGCCTGCAATCGTCTATGAGCCGTGAATGTTAATATTGGAGTTCTTTATTCTTCAGAAACTGACAGTACACACGGGTTCAGGAATAAAATTAATCTAAAAATCTCTTGGCCTTCCCATTAAGTTATTTTCTTTGGTTGTAAAAAACAGGATTTTGTTTCAGAATTGCAACTTATTGAAAGAATTTGGTAAACAATAAATTTGCTGCGTTTAAGTTTTCTTGTAAGAACCACAATTTTTCATCCACGTGTATTTAAACAATAGACCTGGATATTTTCTTTAATTTTTCCTAATGCATATTGAAAAAAGTCTTTGAAATTAGTCGGAAACAGAAAGACTCGCTTTTATCTCAGAAAACAATTACGTCACAAGCTCACATTTGAATATGTACATTTTGGATACAGAACTGAAATACGTTTTAAATACCGGTTATTTTTGAGATAGCATTTTTTTTTCATCTATGATTGTTAAAATTAATTTGAGTACTTTATTATACTTATTTTGCCATTATATATTTCTAGCACTTATTTCATATTTTTTACTTAAACATAGTTGTCTATAAAACTTTTTAATGCAGTGTATTACCATAGAAATAAAACCATTTTTCTGATCGTTCATTTTTTTTTCAAGTAATATATTTTTTTATTGTTTTATTAAAAGAAACTATCATAACAAGTACAGAACCCTTTTTTTTTTTTTTTTTTTTTTTTTTTTAAGAAAATATTCTTCTGGATTATCTTGTCTATTGCATATATAGTAGTACTATCTTAAGGTACACCTAACCAGACATAACAACTGTTACAAAAGTAAGATATAGCTGTTGTCCATATTACGTACTATAAGTGCATTAACTATGAATATAGAATTAGTGTTTTAATTCCAAATATCTGTATCCGAAAAGCAAAATGTCTTGCGTTTATTTAAGATGTCATTAATGTATTATCATCACGAATTGAATCACACATTAATAATAATGCTCAAATTAATTTGTAATTCTTGTGGGAAAAGCTTAAAACGTTATTTATTTAAACGAACGTCCACCATCCTTTTAGTTATTCAAAATTAATGATATTCAATTTAAATATTCCTATGCAAAAAATATATTATATGTGTTCGTTTATTATCAAGCTGATTTATGTAAATTTTGATAGAGGAGTTTTATAAAGGTAAAGTATTTATTAATTTATTTTATACAAAATGAATACTTATGTTTCCATTAAAATGAAAATAAGATTGTAATAAAAATTAAGAAGAATAAATTTTTAACACGAAAAGTTTAATAATTAAATAAGAAAAAATAGAATTGTTCCTTCAATTTGTGATCAGTAATTTTCCGTTATGCGGATACTGTTGTCACCAAGCATAATAGTTAGGACAAAATGAAAACTACATGAATTGAAACATTAAAAAAAAATTAAAGAACAATCATTGTTGTTAGTAAAGGAGCGTTTAAAAAATATAACATTTGGAAGTTACTGACTTTTACGAACTGTTTTATCCAATCACAAATACATTCTTAAAATAAGTCAACAAATAAATGTTATACAGTAAATTAATGAAATGAAACTCATATTAAACTGCTGGCATAAAACTACGAATATCTTTTAATATTACAGTACACGTTTCATTTATTGAATGAAGGCGATGCCACATGAACTCTATGACACACGATTCTAAATGATGACGAACAGTTCCCCAATGTCTTTTGTTGCTTCATTTTGCAATGCCCCATAACACTAGTTTACAAATTTCAACATTTTTTATATACCTCGAAAGAAATGTATATAAAAGTATTAGTCTACCTTCCTGAAACCTAAAAGTGTTAGCAAAAATATTCTATCACGTCAGAATTTTCTTTCTGCAGTCAATTGTTTTTTTTTTTTAACTACTTAACGTGGTGACGACAGTTTAATGTTCATCCGTTTGCTTCAAACAAATATTTTGTTTCGGATTGAATTAAAATGTCGAGTAGAAAGTGTAAATAAAGTTCTGATCGTTTTTGTTATGTTTGTGGACAGTTTATATTATCTAAAGAAGAATACCCATTGTAGATTCGTTAAAAAGTGCATATCTTCATTATTTTGGATTTCCTGTTGCAAACCAAGAAAAAAAGTGGGTGTCTCATATGTTTATCAAAAGCTGTAGATTCGTTTTACTCCAGTGGTCATCAGGAGAAAACGTAAACCTTCCATTTGGTCCACCAACGCAACGGAGCGAACCTAGTAATCACATAGTTACTTTTGTGTTACGAAGATAGTGGGATATAATAAAAAAATAAGACGAGTATTATACATGCCAAAGTTCCATCTGTTACTAAGCCCATTTTACACTCGATAGATCTACCACGTCCAGTTTGTCCCGGCAATTCGAGTGTAAATAAACTGGGAGATGACAATGAAATAGATGTTGAATTCAAATCGATATCTAGTGAAATGTGAAGTCTTCAAGAAAAGACTTCACATTTAATTAACCAGGCCGAATTAAGTGATCTTATAAGATATTTGCAATTATCAAAATCTAAAGCAGAGTGTCTTGGTTCTCTCCTACAACAATGTAACTTATTAACTTCAAAAACACAAAAGTTACGTTGCCTAGAAACAGAAGCAAAGTTTGCTCAGAATTTTTCAAAAAAGAAGGTGTATATTGTTATTGTACTGATATTCCGGAACTTTTTGAAGCAATGAATCAAAACTATGATAAAACAGAGTGGCGCTTTTTCGTAGATTTTTCGAAATATAGTCTAAAAGCTGTTTTATTACATAATAGAAATAAGAAGCCGTCTATACCAATAAGACACGCAGTGAATTGTAAAGAGAGCTATGAAACGATGTACGCTTTAACTAATTTAATAAAGTATAAAGAACACCAATGGAAAATGTGTGGCGATTTCAAATTTATCGGTTTGTTAGTGGGATTGCAGGGTGGTTACACAGAATACTCTTGTTTCCTTTGTTTTGCGGGATAGCCGAGAAAAACAACATCATTATGTAAAAAAAGAATGGCCAATTCGGAACGAGTATATTCCGGGGAAAATGAACATCAAATACGAGCTATTGGTAGATCCAAATAACATTACTCTAACCCCTTTACACATAAAATTGGGACTCATGAAAAACTTTGTGAAGATGCTGTGAGGGAGTTTGGTAGTTGCAGATATTTGTTAGGACATTTTAGAAGAACGAAAAGATCAGTATAGTAGTCCAGATTCGGATGTACGAAAAAACCCCACAATGATTGCTAAGTTACTCTTTATTTAGACATGTATTACTAGGGGGGCACACATACAGTACTTGGAGAAAATCTCCGAACAGCGATTAGCAACTTCACAAGACGAGAGCAGTGAATCAAGTGGCTTCGTACATAGCAACAAACCGCCACTTTTGGCATGATAGAAAATCGACAACATACACAAGTTCGCCCATGCACAATGGATAGTATACGCCAAATAACAGTTAAAATGCAGCCAGCAAGATCAGAATTCAATTTGGTTTCCCAGCTGGGACGGAAAGGAAAGGTTGCCAAACGATAAATTGTTACACGTGTTGTTATGTCTAAACACAGAGGCACACCGAAGGGACATCAGATTTTACTGCGCAGATGTTAAATTCATTTTAGGGTTTTGCCGAGAAAGGAAAAAGAAGCGTAAGCATAAATTTTAACTGCGAAACAGAGATGATCTCCTTATAAGGTAATGCAGAATTACTTCGATCGGAAATAGCAGACATCTGGAAATTGTTTTAAACGGTTGAATAATATGTGAGTGTATTTCTCACAGATAAAGTTAAGCAGCTGCCAATTTTCGGTTAGAGAATTAATAAGCAAGAAAAATGGAAAAGGAATGAAGGACAACTTAAAACTAATTTTGAATTGAACAGAGACGGGTGGGGTAAAGGAATAATTTAAGAAAATAACCAATATATAACGAAATAATCGTTATATATATCACCCGGTGCACCACAAAAAAAACTTTTGCTGTCCAATGTGCATAGGCTAGCATACAATATTATAACATAAAAACATACATAAATGCAAAAGTTTTTTTTTTATATGTATCTGTTGAAATTTGACGTCATGATAATGGAGACTTTTGTATTCAAAAACAGTCAGCAGTTCTAAAGTTTCTATATTTTTTTACTATTTCTGTATATGGATCCAAGCTAGTACTGTATTTTTATATGTAGAAGTTGAGTCGACTCAGACAGTACAAAAACATTACTGCAGCTTTGATTGTTATCATGACACAAGTAAAAATTTTGAAACATATACACAAAACATGAAACTAATACTAAATGAATATAAAATGGCAATACACAAAAATAACATAATAGCACTATATTTTTCAAAAAAATTAAAAAAGAGTAATATGATGTATATTAAAATAAAAATGTTTTTGTAAAAACATGTTTCATGCCGAAGCATAGGATGACAAAAAAAAAGAGGTGCTCCAAGCACGCCCATAAAAATATGCGTCACCCTGAATCTTGTGTACAACACAAGTATTATGGCATCGGCTTAGGGCCTAGCCTTAGATGAGGAGGGAATAGTGACGCTCCCCCGAAGGCACTAGCGATCTTCTGAAGGAGCTCACGTCGAATTACATGAAAAAATTTGAATTGTTGTGAATTGGAATCACAATTCAAAAATTTGAATTAAAACTCCAATTCCAAAACTTTGTCTCTCAACACAATGAAGCTTGAACCCTTAGGGCATTAATTTTGAACGGGAACAAGACTTCAAAGGGAAGAATTCAAAAATAAAAAAAACAAAAAAAAAGTCATATAATAACTAATATGGGCAGACAATCCTAGAGTGAAGAGAGACGAAAAATGTGTCACAATCGAGTGGGGGGATGAACAAGTCATATATGAAAACAGTGTTCTATTTAATTACATGAATCATTTGTTTACTTTTCTAAACTACAGTACCTGTTTATCTAACTATAATATGTTTGACTTATAGTACAGGGATTGTTAAGTGGGAGGTTAGCTAGTGGAAAAATATTGAATTAATGAATATTGTCAAAGAAATTTTAAGTGTACTGCAAAAAGAAAGAAAATAAAAAGTAACTAAAATTTAAGTGAGTATGAAGACATATCTAAGTGTTAAAGGATAACAATGATACCTAATATTGTTCCTAAGAGATCTTCAGAGCAACAGTGATGGACCAGCCATGATATTGTTAAAGATCAGTCAAAAACAACATACACACAACCATGAGCTCTTTGGTTGGATATGTGGTATCATAAAACATGACATAAAAAATAATAAATAGTGTTTTTACATTAGCTTCTGTTTCTTAGATTGTATGTGTGAGGTTGATAAAACGTATTAAAGTTAGTGTTGTTTATATGACTTGATGCATCAAATAAATGTCCATAACGAGGAGGTGCTAGTAAAAGTCTATCAATATGTACCCGAAATGCTGTGTTATCAGGAGTATACAACCTTTTAATTAAAAAAGACACAGGGGAATGTTTACAAGTGACAATATATGGACCAGTATACTTTGTTTTAAACTTGTCATTTGATTTTAGATATACAATATCTTTTAAGAAAATGGATCTTAATTTAGCTTTCTGACCGTAATATTTATATCTTTTATCTTGCGCAGATTTAATGTTGTTATAAGCTTTGTGATATATCTTACTCAAATCATCAAGTAATTTGTGTACTTCAATATGTTTATCAAGAAAGGGTTGGTTGCACGACTGATCAAAAGTGTCAAAAATTAGAGAAAGTTCGCGTCCAAAATGAAGAAAATTAGGAGAGTACAATGTAGTTGCATGTTTGGAGCCGTTATAAAGTGACTTGTGTATAAATACAGCATTTTCGAATGAATGACCTTCTTGTAAAAGAATATTAACTGAATATTTGATTGACTTATTGATTCGCTCTGCAATCGCATTTGATTGTGGTCTCGAGGCAGAACTGTGTAATACCTTAATGCCCAATCTATCATTAAAAATGTTATATACCTGAGAAGTGTACTGGGGTCCTAAGTCTGATAAGACAACCGAAGGTCTCCCAAAGGTGGTTATGTAAGAGAATAAGCATTTAACAACCTTACTTGCAGATATGTCATTAAGTGGAAAGAGTTCAATATGTCTCGAAAAATGATCAGTGATAGTTAAAACATATTTTCCATTAGTAAACGGTCCAAGGAGATCAGTACTGATAGTGTGACCAGGGTACCTGGGAGTGTATGTGGGCTGCAAAGGTGTGGGTGGAGTTTGATGATGTTTAGTTTGAAGACATTTGATACACGATGCAACAAAGTTTAAAGTGTCTACATACATACCCTTCCAAAAATATCTACCTGACAAGAATTCATAAGTTTTATTAAAGCCAAAATGAGATAAATGTGAAATTGATAAGACTTTGCTTTTAAGTGAATTTGGAACAATAATGTGATACGAAAAAGTGTTATTAAAAATATTTTCCTTCTTTAACATTAATACCTTCGAATCAGGATGAATGAAGTAGTTAGGAAATTTTTGAGAAGATCCTTTCTTTAAGATTTCTTTATAAACAACAGACAAAGTAGGGTCATTTTGTTGTTCAGTAGCAAATGTTTCATTCGAAATTTCTAATAAAGGGTCAGGATTTGTTTGTGTACCAGAAATAAGGCAGTTAACATGCATATTAGAATCATTCGAGCTGGAGTGTGGAGTATCACATTCTACAATAGGTAAGGGTTGAGTATCATGAATAAGTTCAGGGTTTGTAGCTAAAGTCTGTTGATTATTTTCAAAGTTACAGCGAGATAAATAGTCAGCGAGTACATTCTTTTTACCTGGAATATGTTGAAATTTGTATGTGTATTCTGAGAGATTCATGAGCCAACGAGAGATAATATCAGCCGGGTTTGTAGTTTTGTTGTACTTTTCCAGGGGCTTACTATCTGAAAGGATTACAAATTCTCTGTTGTATAAATAATATTTGAAAGCAGTAACTGATTTATGAATCTCCATGAGTTCTAATTTAAGTGCAGGATATTTTTTTCTGATGCTTTTAAAGATTTTGAAAAGTACGCAACAGGTAATAGTTGTTTATCATGTTCTTGTAGTAAGACGCCAGAAATAGCAATATTTGACGCATCAGTATTTAAATAGAACTTTTTGTTCCAATCAGGTAATCTAACCATGGGTGGATTAAAGAATATCTTCTGTATGGTGTCCATAATTTTTTGATGTTTACTTGTCCACTTAAATTTGGCTTTTGGAGTAGTTAAGTTTATGAGAGGCTGCACAAGTTCAGAAAAGGATGGAACCAGAGATTTGTAGAATGTAATGACACCTATGAGTGCTTTTAATTGTCGTTTAGTTGTAGGTGTTGGAAAAGATGTTATTTTTACAATGTTCGACTGAACAGGAGAAATAGTTTGATTTTCTATGTGAAATCCAAGATAATCTAAACTGGTTTTGTGAAAAGTGCATTTGTTAGGGGACAGCGTTAAGTTATATTTTACTAATATTGCAAGAATTTTATCCAACTTATCACACATTTCTTGAAATGAATTGGCACCAACAATAAGATCATCTTGGTAGGTATAGACACCTTCTAACTGTAATTCATCAAGTAAGGAGTCCATTAAAGCTTGATAAATTGAGGCGCTAGATTTTAATCCGAATACGAATCTCTTATACCGAAAAGAACCGAACATTGTAGTGAATGTGAGCTGATTTTGAAATTTTGCAGGCAAATCAATCTGATGATATGCCTGATGAAAGTCGAGAGAAGAGAAAAAACGATATTGTGAAAGATTTGAAATAATAGTTTGAATTTTTGGAAGTGGATAGGACGAACCTTGAATTATAGTATTAACCATTCTGAGATCTAATGCGAGTCTATATTTCTGTATACCTGTACCGTCTGGTTTCTTTTTAACAAGGAGCATGGGGCAGGCCCATTCGGAACAATGACGTTCAATGATTTTGGCATCAAGTAACTGTTTGATTTGGTTTAAAACATCCTTTTGCACAGCTTGGGGAAGAGGGAAAGGAAGAGTCTTTATTGGGTAATCATTAATGAATTTCAAATCAGGTACAATTTTATCAGTATGGCCAAGTGTGTCTAATGATTTGGAAAAGGCAGGATAATAATTAAGTAGCAATTTAGTTAGGTTCTTTGCTTCGTCAGATTTTAAGTGAGTAAGATTAAAATCCTTAGCCGATAAATCCTGCTTTCTTTTTTGTAAGATTTCATTAGACGCCTGAATGAAATTTACAAAGTGCTGTTCTGAGTTATTTTGCTTGTCAGACATTTCAGAAGTATAGTCGCGAATTTCCTCAATCTCAGATAATTGACCTATTTTTGTGTGTTTAGGGAGATGAATGGTCTTTTCAGAAGTGTTTTTAAGTGTTATTGAGAAGAAATGATGTATTTGTGAAGTTTTCTTTCTTTTATTGGATAATTTATTCATTTGAATAATGGCATCATTTCCTATTAATTCTTTTGTTTGTGCCAAATATTCAAATAGATAATTTCTGTTATTGTTGATGTTATTGGATGTGTAAACAGAGCACCATATTTGTTGTTGGGGTTCTAATATTATTTTTCGAGTTAAGAAAACCGCTTGATTCATTACAACATCACTCAAAGAATTGCATGATTTTGATTGTTTCTCTCCAGAAGAATCTTTACTGGTTTTTAAAGGAACAGAGAAATTATTGTTGACATGGAGACACTTGTTAAAAGTATCGATGACAACATTGTATCTAGTTATGAAATCAAAACCTAAAATACCTTCAAAACTGGAAGACTCGGGTATGTCAACAATATAAAAGTGGTGTGAAAACGCTTTTTGTTTTAGCTTAATGGATGTTCTGATGCAGGCGGAAAATGAGACATCAGAATTGACAGTTTTAATATTGACGTCAGTGGACAGTCTTTTATATTTTAAGACAGGTTTAAGTTGATTAAATAATTTTTGTGAAAGTAAAGATATACTACTACCAGAATCAGCCAACAAAGTAATATCATGGTTTGCTATAGTGGCTTTAACAAGAGGAAGGGATGGTGACATAGTGTTTACACTACAAATTATCTGAACATTATCACTTTCTGTTTGTGTACTGGTGTTATTTGCTATCTTAATGGAGTCAAAAGTTTGGGAACCTACTGAATTAACTAGTCTCGAACTTGAAATTTTAGGTAAAACAGGGTCAAAAAGAAAAGTTGCTGATGTAGAAGTATTAGATTGAGACACAACACCATCAGCATAAAAATTGTATCTCTGTTTCAGTTTTCCTGAAATTGTGGAGTGGAATTTGTGTAATTGTTTTTTCTTTGAGTATTTGCTCTTTTCCATTTAAAACAAGAGAGAGCGTCGTGATTGTTTCGGCCACATAACTGACAAACAACTGGTTTTTTTGTGAAAACTTGTGTGGGGAATAACGTCTAGTGTAGCTCCGATTTTTGTAATTTTTTTTGAAACGTGAAACACTTGCGGAATGTTTTGGTCTAATCTGCAGGTTTTTTTGCTCAGTTTCGGTTTTAGTATCAGGCGGGGCAAAAGATAATGCATTTATTTTCTCAGAGATTTCTTTTAATTGCGATTCAATGAGATTTTCTGATCTGTGTACCGAAGGTAAGGAATGTAAAATTTTTTCATTCCTTAAAATTTCATGAAGGGTTTGCGCTCTTTCAACTGCTGTTTTATAATCATTAATGCCTTCTTCCTGTAATTTTATTCTAATATTTGAAGGAAGGGCTTCTAGAAATTTCATGAGTTTGATAGTGTTGCGTGCATTTTGGTCATTGATATCTGCATAAACAGTCGCCGCAAGAACATTTAGTCTATGAGCTAAATTTTTTATCGTCTCAGAAGGCATAAGTGCTAAACTGGACAACTCAACAGAGGCAACACATTTACTAGGGGGGGCGAAGAATGACGCAAATTCTTTTTCCAGCAAATCGAGGTCTGTTATCTTTTGCAGGTCGGGGTTTTGTGCTAGAAATTTTTGTGCAGGCCCAACTAACTTTCCCTTTAAGATTGCAATTGTTGTTTGTGGGTTATACTTATTAATTTCCGCAGAGACTCTAACTTGATCAAAGAAAAATTTAAGTAAATCTGGATCTCCATCAAATTGAATGATATTTATCGGAATTTGTTTTGCCGCCATGATTTTACAGTTTTTTTTTGTTTTGATTAAGCCCACAAGTATTGAGAAATTGTTACACAGACCGGACTTATACCCTAAAGCACATTGAAAACGAGTAAATTTCCTAGCAAGTAAACTACGTAAACTAGCAAAAATAAATAGATTTTAAAATATACCTCACTTTAAAGATATCTTATTTAAACCTCTTATGACAGTAAAGCAAGGAAGCACATACAACAGGTAAATCATTTAGAAAATAAAATAAATAAAATAACAAAATAATTACACTTTGAAACATATATCTATATATTCCTTCACTTTAAAAAGAAGTTATTTCATCCTTAGCTAATAAAGCAAAGAAAACTATATATAAAAACACCAAAAACTGTTAGTAAGCAAGGAAAAAAGAAAACCTTTAACTTCTTTACACAAGGAAAAAAAATTCCTTTTTTTGTAACTTAAAACCTTCTGATTTATTTATATTTTTTGGATGAAAAAGAATGTTCTTATTTTAACCTTGTAATTAAAAGTTCAAAACTGGTTAAACACTCATTAAAGCATACTAGAGAATCTAAATACAAATTAAAAAAACGAAACAAAAAAAAAGGGTGGGACGTAAAACATGAAATAAAAGCACATAATTGCAAATAACTGATAAAAACTGTATAAAATGTCAGCAAAGATAATAACTAGAAATGACAACAGTTACCGTGCTTTCGCAAATTAAAAATCTTTGCAAAAACACAATAACAGGATTATATTAATGTTCTACCACAGAACATAAATTTTGACCGTTGTGTCCTGAATGTGAAAGCAGAACATGAAATAAACAAAGTAGGTGGGTTGACTTACTGATTTAGTTTTAAAAAATAATTAAATGATTACTAATTTAATAACACAAAAACTTAGGGAAATGGGGCAAGATCTGCTCTCACGTTCAAAATGTAGATTATTTCGAAGTTGATTTTCGTTGTTGTGCACTTTTTCTCTTTTATTTATCACAGAAGACTAGCAGAAATTTTATATTGTAAACAGGTAATTGAATATTGACTTATCGAAGGTGGTGACATCTCTTTTAGAGAATTTTTGTAATTCTCTTATTTATTTATTAATTAATTTTGTGCACTGTTAACTGATACCTACGATGAATTATTTCTGATGGATTTTCTCAGAATTGAAGAGTTATATTGCATGTGCAAAATTTTTTTTAATTTCTCTTGCAGACACCCGTGAATGAATCACTATTTTTTTGCACAATGAATGACTTTACGATGCATAACAACACAGGAATACTTGTTATTCAATAAATTTTCTATGAGACTATATGAACTTTCTGTAGATTACGTTCACTAAAGACACAAAACACACACTGGTATAGAAGCACAAAATGCGCACATGCAGCCCTCGATGATATCTGCCGGCGATGAACACGTCAATCACACAGACGATGCGAGGAGATGAAAAAGGGGGGGCGCACAGCGCTCAGGTGACAATCAGCCTCAGATTTCTTTTAGCATATGGAATATCGAGGGGAGACCCTCCGAAGCACTTGAGATGGAGAGGACAGGAGAGGAAAGGGGTGCGTCCAGCAAAGGAACCCCCGGACGGGACACCGCTCCACCTTTCGACGTCGACTGCAGGTCAAGATAGGGAGATCAATTCCACATCGGTTGACACCCAGCAGGCAAGACCAATAGCAATTACAACTCCGGACGCAGAGAAGAAAAAGAAGAACCAAAATGCATCACATCCGCTGGAAGGTCGCAGTTGATTGTACCCCCTCCATATTTTTTTTTTTTTTTTTTTTTTAATGTGGGGAAAAACTAAAAAGTCAAATGGCACCAGAGATTTGTGAGGGAGTTTGGTAGTTGCAGATATTTGTTAGGACATTTTAGAAGAACGAAAAGATCAGTATAGTAGTCCAGATTCGGATGTACGAAAAAACCCCACAATGATTGCTAAGTTACTCTTTATTTAGACATGTATTACTAGGGGGGCACACATACAGTACTCGGAGAAAATCTCCGAACAGCGATTAGCAACTTCACAAGACGAGAGCAGTGAATCAAGTGGCTTCGTACATAGCAACAAACCGCCACTTTTGGCATGATAGAAAATCGACAACATACACAAGTTCGCCCATGCACAATGGATAGTATACGCCAAATAACAGTTAAAATGCAGCCAGCAAGATCAGAATTCAATTTGGTTTCCCAGCTGGGACGGAAAGGAAAGGTTGCCAAACGATAAATTGTTACACGTGTTGTTATGTCTAAACACAGAGGCACACCGAAGGGACATCAGATTTTACTGCGCAGATGTTAAATTCATTTTAGGGTTTTGTCGAGAAAGGAAAAAGAAGCGTAAGCATAAATTTTAACTGCGAAACAGAGATGATCTCCTTATAAGGTAATGCAGAATTGCTTCGATCGGAAATAGCAGACATCTGGAAATTGTTTTAAACGGTTGAATAATATGTGAGTGTATTTCTCACAGATAAAGTTAAGCAGCTGCCAATTTTCGGTTAGAGAATTAATAAGCAAGAAAAATGGAAAAGGAATGAAGGACAACTTAAAACTAATTTTGAATTGAACAGAGACGGGTGGGGTAAAGGAATAATTTAAGAAAATAACCAATATATAACGAAATAATCGTTATAGATGCTTGACAAAAACAGTGATGCTTTCCGGCATTTACAAAAAATCTTTCCAAGGATTACTGCACAAAACTGAAAAAAGCGATATTTGATGGCCCACAGATTCGTAAAATTATCAAAGATTCTCAGTTTGAAATACTTTTATCTGTTAATGAAAAATCTGCTTGGACTTCATTAAAAATGGTTGTGGAAGAATTTTTAGGAAATAAAAAATTGTTGCCGTTTTATTGAAAATTCTTCAAAAGAGGGGAGTAAACATGTCATTAAAGATTCATTTCCTGCATTCGCATATGAGATTTTTCATTGAAAACTTAGGAAGTATGTGTAACGAACAAGGGGAACGTTTTCACCAAGATTTAAAGGTTTTTGAAGAACGACATCAGGGTTTTGGGGATGAAAACATGCTAGGGGATTACTGTTTTTTCATTATAAGAGAAATTGATCCAAATAACTTGTGTAATCCAGTTAAGTAAATAAATATTTCTTAAACCAGACGTACCAGAATCTTTTTATTATATTTTCTGGATAACTCTATCTAAATAAACGATAAATTAAAAACTTTCAGTTGGGGTATAAAAACCGTCTAAACTAGTGTAATCTTTCAACATTTTGAATATGACACCCAGTATTAACGTCGACAAAATTGCATTTGTGATTTACTGTGAAATGACATAACAAGTATCTCGCAGTTCTTCTGTTTTACATCTTCTCCCAGCAATCTGTATACGCAATATTTCCATCATTTACATTGTTTTATATTGCCACCATACCAATTTCAGTTGTACGACTGGGTAAACAAACACCCCGTGTTTCATGACATAAGGCACCTAACACCCATTCAGAATGAAAGAACACGTCATAAGCTGCATTTTATTTTGGTATTTTTTTTCATCTATTTCTATAACTTTATCAGGTCCAACGATTTTTCTATTTGGTCGTGAACATAAATCATTTACACAAACTTCTTTCAAATAGCTATTCCAGTCCAATGTTTTGCTGTGGTTCATATCAAATTGCAGCTGACAAAACTCAATCAATGTCAGCTCTTGGCACCATAAATATATAAATCTTAAAGCATTAAAGAAAATACAACCGCGATCCTTCAAACCATGTTTTCTGTATTATTCCCATTTATTCCCGGCATGATTGTAATCTACATTTCCAATAACCATTTCAAAATTCATCCATAATTTCATTTCATGTTTTTTGAACCCAACATTTTACTATCCAGAATTCCAAATTCCTGAATCAGTTTTAACGAATTTTCTCATCATTTAGTATTTGCTAAATAGTAAAATCCATTTCATTGTCAATAGTGAAAGTAAATTATAGCTTTATAAAAAGAAGTATTTTTAATTCGCATAATACAAAATTTAAAATTTTCCCCAAGTTAAGGTTAAATAATAATCATTCACGTGTTTCGTTTCATAAATAGCAAATCGCAATAATCAATGGCACGGTATGCGATATATATTTTTTCTTCAACGATCAGGATTCAAATAATTTGAGCATTAGTTTACATTTTCGTATGATGTCCATATAACGGAAAAATGCCCTTATTTTTTGTTTGTTAGTGCATTTGATTTAGGAAGTACAAAACTGTTTATTACCTAATATCGTATACCATAAGTGAGATAGCATTATTTATTTAAATGCACGTCATACCATCCGTTTAGAAATTTAAAATTGGCTATATTCCCTGTATATTTTGCATTTAAAATGTGTTATATGTATTCATTTACTATTAAGCTGATTTATTGATGTTCAGTTAGAACTGCTTTTGAATATTGATGATTTAAGAACTGATGATTCTAATAATTTATTTTATACGGAATGAATTATTATATTTCCTATAAAATGTAAATAATGATTGCAAAAAAAATAATGAAGAATATAAGCCAAAGAAGAAACTTTGCATAAATAATTAAAAATGCATTGATTTTTTTGTATGTATTTATTACACGCAAGACGATGCATTTCAACGAGAGTGATTTTGAACATATTGTCTACATTACAGGCATTTATTGTTGTCCTCATTCACTTTTAGTACACAGTAACTTTCTTACTACAGTCACTTTGTTGAAGCTGTCGTTCATTTTAATATTTATTTGACGAAGACTTTTAAACTTCGTTCAAAAACTGCGAATGATTTTAAGAATTATGTTTACCTGTCTGTCTAGTTATCTGATCATAATCTATATTTAGCATTTATCTTCGTATTATGAATAAATTTCATATGTTATTACGTTTACTATTGAAAGTTTTGAAGTAACAATGACATGTGTAGTATATAAAGTTTATTTTCAGTGAAGCGAAAAGATTTTCATTAAATAGTGTCTAAAGGAAGAAACCTTATGTATTTTATGTATGTATGTAAAAGCCCTAAGGGGTGGGACTCTTTAGGGCTATATCCCATTGTGTAGATAATTGGCCGACATACATACAACAACAACAATAACATAAGTCACAACACCATTGTGCTCGTTCTTAATTAAACAATGTCTCTTCATAGGTAACTTTTTGTACGTTGCATTTTTTTCTCATGAATGGCAGAACCAAACAAAATCAACACTATTTTTTTTTATTTAAATACCTAAATATACTCCAAAATCACATTTTAAACATTTTCATACTAATAAATAAATATATTTTTAATTCCTTTTTTAATTATTACATTTATTTGAGAAACATATAAAGAAAGTATAAAGTTAAAAATAAGGTAAAAAAATAAATAAATAAATTTGCCACACAAATAATTTATTCAAATAATAATAAAAATAATATGAACTTTTAAATTGTCAAAAAATACGAAATTTATTTTTGTTAAATCTATCTTTATATGAAAATTTCTGCTTTTAGTACCGGCGTTTGAACCAAGAATTTCTGTTTACTAGTTAGAAGCTTTACTTGCACTACACTTGGTGTCTGCACTAATAACGTTGCAATTCCAAACGTTCAATCTAAATCTCAAAAATGCACGAAAGACACTGAAAAAAAATTAATTTTATTAAAGTACTGGAAATTTTCTAAATTTTAGGGTTTCCCGTGTGACACAAGGTATTCAGTTGTAAGTACACAAAATTTGAAATCTATGACATACAGTTTGTATGTGCGGACTCTGTGACGGACAGACAGATAGTGAAGTGAGACAACTAGTGTCTCAAAGTATAAAATTGAAGCTGGTGTTATGCACAATTGAAGTGAAAAAACTTCTTAAAACGCCATAAAATAAGTTAACTGCGCTATTAACTTATTGCGCAGTTAACTTATTTTATGGTGTTTTAAGAAGTTTTTTCACTTCAACTAGTGTCTCGTCAGATGAATGAAAATCTAAATGGAAATCTCGGAAATTCACATAGTCATCCTTGCTATAAAATATGAAGTACGTATAATTTATTGTTAAATTTTAGAGATTGCCAAAGGAATTCGGATACAGGATAGCCTATAATCGATTTCATTATATAAAAAATAATATAAAACATAATAACTTTTTCTTTGTCGACAGACATTTCTTAATTTTATCTCTATTAGTTTCCTAGTTTATACCTAATGCTTGATATTTCGTTTTAATTTTAAAATCTTAACGTCTCCTTTTATAAAATATTAAATAACTAACTTCAAATACCTAAGACTTTCCCAGTTTAAGAGTATCTTCGTTGTTGGAAGTTAGATATAGAAAATGTTTCTTTGAAATTTTCTAGACATTCAGAGTGTTTGCTGATGGCGTTAATTAAATTATTATTGGAAACCAGAAATCAAAGATGCAAATTTCGGATTTTGGTGAAACATTTCATCTTCCATATAATTTTTGTAGCCAAATTATTACAAATTTAGAGACATTAAATGTCTGTGATTTTACGCGTTCTGTTCGTGGAAACTCACAAAGCCTGAAGAGGTCAAATGTTATTGACAAATTATCAAAATTTAATTAACTAAATATATGTTTTTTTTTATCAACCATAATGTAAAGATAAAATAAATATAAATATTTGTCATTACAAAGTTTATTTTTACAAGCAAATATTTATGCTGTTTTTGCATGTCTTCCAATGAGTCCCCATAGTATATCCAGGCGTCCAACATAAGTTAGGGCTGAAAATGTTTATGACACAACAAATTTCTGACACTATTTTTCGCCAACTTTAGTAGCAAATAATTCTTCCAACGGCGGATAAACTTACTTTAAAATATTTTATGCAGAGTATTTTGATATCCGATTTTCATAAGACATCTCGCATAACTAATTATGAATAAATATTCTTAATTTGGAAATTACTGGTGAAATCCAATTATACATATGCATCTAAAGTCTCCCAAAACAAAAATATTCATTTTGATAATGATATATTAAGAAAACTGTGAACTACCACATAAAGCATTTTTAATTTAGAATTTTATATTATATTATTATCGATGTTATGTGAGATGTGTGTTGTTTTTGTAGACAATGGAGATTTTACAATTTAAAACATACATATTTCGCATTTTTAATGTCAGATAGTGTTCTTCCAAAATCAGTTTTAGAATTAATTTAGTAGTGTGTTACATTGTAAAGTGATATAAAATGCACGTGAGTGCACTCTAAAATCTTAGTATAAGAATTGGAACCTTTCCCTTTTAATCCTATTCCATATAAAAATTCTAAAATAATTTATATTAAGTTTCTTTCTTAATAGTTTTAGATTTCCTCCAACCTATATTTGTTCATAAGTTTTAAGTCGAAGAAGTTGTCGCTAAATTTGTTTATGAAGTTTAAATTCGTGAATTAAAATGGTTTTTGAGGGAAAAAGTGTTCAGGTTAGATTTCATTTATAGCCAGGTGCCAAAAATGCTTGAAATTTATATTCATAGTGGTAGAATTGTTTAGAAATACACACACCCCCATTGAAAATTCGGAAAACAAGAGATTTAATTTATTAAATAATTATTGTTTAGTTTTTAAATTGCTTGCATAATTCTTAGTCGCATATATTTCATTAGTGCCACTGAAAATATAATGTTCCAGAACTTTTACCTCTGCGTAGAAATGTTCTGTTCTTTAAGTGGATATTATTTGTATGGAAAATTTAATTAAATACTGTACACAAGTGCAACGTTCAGTCTACTGCTTCATTAAAAAAATCTTAACAGAACAATAAAAAGTAACATTACATATAGTTACTGCATATCAATATTGCATATGGATATTTTAAAGCTCAATGTATCCTGAATAGTATCATGGATTACTGGTATATGTATTCTGTAATTTTTTAAAACGATTTCTGACTCAAAACATATTCAAAACCTCAAATGTGTGCATATATTATCTTAAACAAACACACTGTAAAAAAAAGTATCACTTACGGCAAAAAATGCGGGCAGCAATGCTGCCCGCACTTTTTGCCGTAAGAATTAAAGTAAAAGTGTGATGAAGTAAAAAAAAAAATTACATCTATTTTTACTGCAATTTTTATGCCAAAAACTGCTGGTAACATTGTTGCCTGTACACTGTAAAAAATTTCCTGGCAGCAAAAAACGTACTGGCAGCAAAGTTGCCGTATCTGCTCCATTTTTTCACGTAAAATTTACTTTTATGACTTTTCCGTTTTCGAAACTGATATGTTCCATTTTGGAAAATGAAGTGCTCCGTTTTGAAAACTGAAATGTTCTATTTTGGAAATTGAAATGCTACGTTATAGGAACTGAAATGTTCCGTTATGGAATCTGAAATGTTACGTTTTGGAAACTGAAATATCCGTTTTGAAAATTGGAATGTCCCGTTTTGGAAAATTAAATATAACGTTTTGAAAACCAAAATGTTCTGTTTTGAAAATTGAAATGTTTCATTTTAGAAACTGAAATGTTCCATTTTAGAAACTGCTGCTTTCAGGTTTAAACCTAGGTTTTTTCATTTTAAAAATAGCAAACTACTATTTTTAATTTACTTTCTCTGTGTACTTTTAAATGATTCGTTTTTAAGTTATCAAAATATCAAAATAATTTTAAAATATATACTTAATATAATTTAAGTGTTGGTACTTCGCAAAACAAAGTAAGAAATAAAATTAAATATATATTTAACAAATATTTTCACACAAAAAATTGATGCTTGAAGAACTAACTTTGCACACAATAAAATATGCATTACCTATAAAGATAAGTACTGCACACATATGTTTAACATTGCTGAGGGAATTAGATATATGATTTGCATTCCACTTGATACTGGTTTATCACTTGTTACTGGTAATATTTTTTGCGTTATTTTAATTTGCTATATTTAGATCTTTCTTATTTTATGAAACTTTATTAATGCTAATTAAATAAACAAATATTTATGTTGATAATTGCTACCAATATAATAAAATGGTATACATTAAATTGCTTTAATAATTTTCAAGAAAAAAAAAGATACATTGATATCAGTTTTTTTTTTTTCCATTTTTAAAAGTGCCGTGCCCTCCTTAACCCCTTAAGGTAAAAATTTGAAAATTGGTTTTTGACTTGCATCCACTACGAGCAAGGCAGTAGCAAAATTATTGGTTAACCCCCCCCCCCCTCAAGAAACAAAATACGGATAATAATGTTTAACTAATGTATCTTGAATGTATACTTCATTTGTAAGCAATTTATAATATCTTTATTTAAAATTAGTCATTTTTCAATAAAATTAAAATTTTAATTTTTTTATAGTTTAAATTTAAATTTTCAATAGATAAAGAAATAGCTTACAAATAAAATGTATGTTCAAACTACATTACTTTTACATCATTATCAATATTATTTGTGGCTCTTAAACAAATAGTTATGCTACCGTCTTGCGCGCAGTGAATGAAACTGAAAAAACAATTTTACATTTACTTTAATCAAACTTAAACATAAAAAAATAAAATTTCAGTGTGGAATGTAAAAAAAATGATTTTATATCGAAAAGAAATTAGGTTGTCTGTATTAAAAATTGTATGCATTTATTTTTTTTATAAAGATCGAGAAAAAAATAAATGTTGCATTATCGCTAAATTGAACTGCCAGTTAGAAAGTAAGACATTTAATACCCACTAATAGCTCATCACTTCTGACTATAAATTTACCTTTTTTATACACAAATCTTTAAATTTTCAAGTCTTTAGTTTAATAATGAATCACTCTATTTATGTTGTAAAAGTTGTACTTCTTTAATGTCTATAGAATTTGTGCTTATAAGCTTAAAACATCTGAGTTATTTAACTTTTACAAACTTGATAACAATAAAAGCTTTTTGTATATATTTATATGTAGGCTATTGTTTTTGTTCCTTTTATTTAATCTTGGAGGGAAGAATATTTATCGTTGCGATGTCATAATCCGTTTAAATATTTTTTTTAGTATGTGCCATAATGATATTTTAGACATGCCCTTTGTGTCAATGTAATTTAAAACTTCACATAAAAATATTTAGCTGCCAATCTTTTTATTTTTAAAAGACTAGATGAAGATAATTTTTATTTAAAAAATGTGAATAATAATATACAAATTAGAAACATTTCATTTAACTCACTCCAACTTTCATTATAGCTTTCATTATAGCTAGGTAACTTGAAAAAGGACAAAAAGATTAGCAACTACATAGTACCTTGAAAATAACATTTAGTACTATACAGAATTTAACACTTACTACTATTTTTTGACAAAACCTCTAAAATTAGGAGTATTTTTCTTTACAGGAAATTCAGAAGTTTAACATTTTTCCTAATTATTTAGGATGAATATTTCTACCTTTGCACACTGTAAAACTTCAATAGTAACTCTTGTTGCCACTCTAAGTAAATATATAAAATAAAGCATTTTATTTACATGTATATTTCAAAACAAAAAATATCGCTGAAAGAAATCTATTTTCATCGAAAATTGCAG
The DNA here is from genome assembly GCA_964019185.1 of Maratus speculifer. Classification (NCBI taxonomy): domain Eukaryota; kingdom Metazoa; phylum Arthropoda; class Arachnida; order Araneae; family Salticidae; genus Maratus; species Maratus speculifer. Next base: position 182,061,799 of record OZ025298.1, on the reverse strand, counting down.
TTTTACAACCACCATTTACGCAATGAAATATCAATCGTATTAAACATGGCAAGGACTGTTCTCAGATTTTTAATTATTTGACCCGTTTTCGAAATATCCCAGTAAATGACAAACAATTTGCTGAAAATTAAGTGGATATCAACCATTCAATGAAAATTTTCAAAAATCTTCAAAATTCTGCAAAAGAATTGACAATATGCTCACTCCACCCGCCTCCTATGCTTTTAGGAGGGGGGTAAGTGGAGTGAGCATATTATGAATTCTTGTGAACTCTTGTGAATTCCCCTCAAAATAAAATAGGATTTAATTAAAAATGTAACTATTTCAATGCATTCAACTAGAAAAAATCCTGATAGTAATTCATGTCAATGTCGTCATAATTCCCTCCTTCCCTCTTGTACTGATTAACAATCGCAATTGTGATCAAACTATTGATATCAATTAATAATCATGATTACTTAAGTAAACCCAAATTACATATTTTAAAGACAATAGAATTTTTGTTGAAAATATAAAAAAAAGCATGAATAAAAAAGCAAAACTAAATGTAATATCAAAAATACTTTATTGCTAAAACATCACAAATTAAAATACATTTCATATACTATGTATATTAACTAGATATATTGGCAGTATGCAATTGTACCATTATTTTTCTATTTACCCTAGGGATTTTGCCTTCTGTATCTCGATTTATGTCAGCAAAGAGTCTAAAAAATGAAAATAGAGAAAGTTTGTAATAAAATAATATGTAATTAGATTTACACTACAAAATTTACATGCCGTGCGTCTTGAAGTATAAGCTCTGAAAAACCCTAATTCTCAACATGTTAGCATCAACGTAAACCAGTCTGATTCTCCATGACATTTATTGTTGTCCAAGGAAGAATACCATCAACTATGTGTTACTCTTTCTGTGTCCCAAACATCATTGGAAGCCATGGAAAGTTATGGATCCTCTAAAACAGTGATTTTATAGAATAGCAGGGTTTTAATACTTCTGCAATAAACATTTTTATAGATCGCAAAACATTAAACCTTATGGTGACTAGAAAAAAAGTTCGCTAAACAAAAATATAATCAGTGTTATAAATAAATAAAAATATACATAAATATATTTAGAAACTATTTAAAAATATTTAAGTTTATTCAACAATAATTAAACAGCCTAACCGTTTTCTGAAAACTAAATAGAAAATTCAAGTTTCAGTTCCAATTCATTTAAAATAACGATAACAATTATTTATAAATTTTCCTTTCAAGAAATAGTAATTCGAAAATTTAATTTTGGTTCGAAATATTCATACAAACATTTGAGAAAATACAACTTAAGAAATTTTACTTCAAAAATATTAATTGTTAACTGCTGAGACAAGATTTGTCACATAACTACTGTGAGCGGTCTGTCAAACCGCTTAATTTAAAGACGAACGAAATATTACATTAATTATCAGAATACTATTTAAGTATTAAACTTTATGTACCTGCCTATTATAAATAAAATTCAGCTATTTAAAAGTCTCTAAAAATAGTAATAAGGCTCAAAAAAAAAAAAAAAAAAAAAAAAATCGACCAGTATTGATAATTAAAATAAAAATTACGAGTTAAACTGTGAAACTTTAAAAACTCTGCGGTCAGACTGCTAGCATTAGTTATGGGTTAAATTTTTATTAGAAAGACATGAGCAATTATCAGAAATAAATGTATTTTAGCATGTTTAGTTAATAATATAGGGGAGAGTGGGGTGGTATGGGACACTTTTTATAAAGTAAGATAATAAACTTTGTTTGATACAAAAACAAAAATTTCTGTTTATAGAGTGCAAGGTAAAACACTTTTTAAAATACCTAAACAATAAAGAAACATAGCAAGCATAAGCTATTTTATAATTAAAAAAAGTGCACATTTCAAAATGTGTCCCATTCCTCCCCACATACAGGAAGGTATGATATAGGAATAAAACAATGCTATACGGCACAAATAGTGTAGTGTCGGCTAGATACACAATCAAACAAAGATTGCAGGTTAATTTTGTAGTATGTACCATTATGTAAAATTCCAGTATATTCATGACTGTAATAAAAATTCGTCTTATTTAAAAAGAAAAAAAAAAGAATTTGACATGTCCTATTCCTCACCACTTCCATGTTTTATGTTACACTTTTTGTATAAACAAAAATGTTGATTTTTGACTTATTTTAAATAATGGATAATATACAGTATGATGTGACATAAACATGAAAACGAATACATCTATGCATAAATAAGTCATTATATACAAAATGGATAAAAATATATGAAGCAAATTTATTCTTGTTTCTTGAAATATTCTTTTCTATTAGACAATTGCAAGCTTATACGAGGGCGGTTCAATAAGTACCCGTGTTAGAAATGAAGACACCGTTTTTTTTCAATTTTTTTTTTCAACATAGTCCCCTTTTAGAAAGATACACTTCTCCCAACGTTCCGGCCATTTTTCTAACCCCTCCGAAAATTGGATTTGTCGAATACGCCTCTGACATCCTCGTTTGAGCTAATTTTTTTCCCGCGAGCCATTTCTGCATGTTAGGAAACAAGAAAAAGTCGCAGGGTGCCAGATAAGGGGGTGCAGCAGCAATTCATAAAGCAATTCATGCAGTTTGGCGGCGACAACTCCAGATGAATGTGCTGGTGCGTTATCGTGAGCGCGGCACCCATCGGGCCGAAAATTTTTTCATCCCCAACTTATCATGCAAAATATGAATTGCCGTTCCGGTTGACACGCCTACGGCCTCTGCTACTTCGTGCACCTTCGTTCGTCGATCAGCGAGAATCATGTAATGGACTTTTTCAATGATTTCCTCGGTAACCACATCTGGTCGCTCATCATCGAAAACGGAAGTTCGCCCACGTTTAAATTCGTTGAACCAATATCTAACTGTGGCCATAGATGGCGACGTGTCCCCATAAACAGCATCCAACTTTGCTTTTATCTTCTCGCATTTTTTCCCATCCAAAAACAAAAAGCGGATTACCGAACGATATCCATCTTAGCGAAAATCACGAAACACGTCTTACTCGAATGGCTGTTAAATCCAAACTAACCTATCAATCAGTCTGAAATTTTTATAGATGTCGTTTTATAGATGGCAGCACACGATGATAACAGCAACTTCCCTGAGAAACGTCCTTTGTCTTCAAACACGGGTACTTATTGAACCACCCTCGTACATATCAATATTTTTTCATCTGAAGATTCGGCTATCATTGTTTTACCTTGTGTACATTTGATGAAATGCTTAGAATGGCAAAATAAAAAGAAAATCCTACTGTTCAGTGTTAAATTCAAGGGAATAGCCCAGGGGGAACATCCCCCCCCCCAGAGCAGTGAAATTCCTCCTCCCGGAAAAATTGAGATTTTGGGCTTTCAGTGGTCCAACAGGGCAAATCTCCTCCCCTCCTCCCGAAGACACAAAAGTCCCTCCCGGAGAATCTGTGTCTGAATTCAACACTGCTACAGTCCATTTCCTATATCTGTCAAAGTCCACTCCACTCTCCAGTTCTTTCAGTTTAACAGAGAATTTGCAGTTAATACATATAAAGGAAAAATAAATATACTCCACTGGGGAATTCAGACACTTTTCTCCGGGAGAGATTTTAGTGGCTTCGGAAGGAGGGGTACTATAGATTTCCTGGGGATTGCACATTTGACATTAAAATCACAAAATCTCAAATCTTCCAAGAGACACATCTTATTGTTCCTCGAGGGAATGCCCCCCCGGACACCCCCTGAATTCAACATCAATATATTTTAAATCATTCTTAAAGGGACACCTAAATATAAATTTTGATATTTTTTCATGAATGTCTCCGAAAAATATTTTCAAAACTTTTGTTAAAATACCTTTACAAGTGTCTAAAACATTAGATTAGTTTTATATTTTGCATTTGGGCATTTCTGTCTACAAATCGACAGAAAATCAGTGTTAACTTCTGAGTGTTAGAATTAGTCATCTTAATCCTATTTTACAATAATCGTTTTGATTATATAGTATATGTATTTCAAAATTTCAGTAGACCTAACGCGTAATAACTGCATTTAAGAATTTTTATTTAAACCAACGTTTATTTAAAATACTTATAATATTCATTATAAAAAGTTATAATTGAATAACTAACCTCTTTTCTGTATAACAAATTCGGTCTTCGAAGTAAATATTATAAGTAATGCACATGCTGCATTTGTGTTTACAGTTTTCAAGCAAATTTGTTATTGTACTCGGGAACTCTGACTGATTTTATCTTCGACCTAAAAGGTCGAAGAAAAATCCGAGTTGAGGGTTTTCCGTTCGACTCCCCTAAATGGAAACGTTCAGTTAGTCGACTGCGCTAGAATAAACAATTGCGGTAATTCCAGGAATAGTTGCAGATTTTTTCTAAAACTGAAATTTTGAATTAGACGACTGTTCAGGAATAAAAATTTCCGGTATTTAAAGGAAAAGTTCAAGGTTTTTTTAACGGAAATGTTCAGCTAAATCAAGAAAAATTCACAGAGTAACACCTCTAAAATTCAGGGCATATTTTTACAGTGTAGCTTTTGTCGTAAATTTCAAGATTTTTTTTTCAGTGCAATAAATCATATACTTATCAGTACTCGTAAACAAAGTTTTTTTCTTAATGAACAAGTTTTAAAATTTGCAACAAATATTTTAAATAGCCTGCGAAGAAACATGTACTTCTCACATATATCCAGAACTTCCTCCAAAAAACTACTAATTATTATTTAATTCACTAAACAGACAAGTAAAATTAAAAAGCCTGAGATTAATCACATAATGCTACATATAATATTTCTTTCATCGACATTTTGAACTGTTAGCTCGTACCTTTAATAAATAAATAAATAAAAGAAACTTTATTTCGCAGTAAATGCTTTATCTTACAAGTATGTAAATGTTGAGTTTATCAGCCTTATAATTCCTCTTTTAGGGTACCTTATGTCCCTATTTATAATTTTGTATTAACGTTGTTCATGAATATTAATGAGTTCTTTTTTATGCTGTTGTTGATGTTGAAGATTAAATAAGTTTGTTTAATAATGAATATTCATTAGCTTTCTTATAATTTACATAGTTTCTAAATGGAAAATCTTATAACTGGGACATATTTGGTAACTTTTTTTTCTCTATGTTTATTAAAGTAAAAACATGAAATTTATTCAATATTAATCAAATTACTCTGAGTTTATATTTATAAAATAAAAAATGATGATAATAAATTATTATTTATTTCATAATGTTATTTAAAAATAATCGTAATTCTACAATTCAATACAATTTTATTTTTTTATTAAATATACACATATATATTAAAAGAGCAACCGATTTCTCGATTATGGATAATATCGTAAAATACAGCACCAATTTTCATGAAATTTGCTTTCTACTTTAAATCAAGCATGATAAATAGATCTAGCTAAGTTCCCAATTCATGAAAATTTTCCTTTCAAGAATAAAACAAACTCGGCGCTGCAAGTACTGTTAGAAACAGATCGAAACTTTTTAATGCGATTCAAATGAAACCTGTCTTCGATATTAATTCAAGCACAAAAAACCCATCTGACAAGGTTTCGAATTCGCAAAAGTTCGATTTAATTAATTATAACAAACTCATAGCTGCAAATTCTTGCTTAAGGCCCCACACTAGTCATTGAAATAGACCCGGATGATAATGTAAAGTCTATGGAAGTGTTCTTCCAAATATCTCGCTCAAATTTTAATATTTTACGTGGTTTTTTTTTCATAGGATAGCTGAAGACGATCTACAACCGGGGTACTTTTTACTTTTTCAATTTTGATTTCAGAATTTTAAATTACTTTAACTTTCGAAACCCATTAGAACCGTTCTGAAATCGAAATTATTATAATATAAAATATATATAACCAACGTCGGAAAAGTAAAAACTAGCACGGTTGTAAATCATCCTCAGATATTCTATGCAAAACAATCACGTAAAAATTTTAAAATTTCAGCAAGATATTTGAAAAGAACATCTCCATAGACTTAACATTATCATTCGGTCTTTTTCATTGACTACTGTTGCAACTTAAAGGCTTGAAAACGACTTTGACGACTTTCAGAAATCTTGACATCTATATTAACTCGGGCAAAAATAAACTGTTGATTTTACAGTATAAAACTGGCAGCGGGAACGCCATTTAAAACGTAAAACTAATAGTAATAAACCATAAAATTAGCAAATAATGTACATTTAAGCAGTAATATATTGTTTATTTCATTTATGCATGTATTTTTTTTCATTTTTGCATGGTATCTCATTTATGCATGGTAGATGGTCTCCATCTTGCATGAAAATGATTTTCTCCAGGCACTGTCTTTGTTGAAGTGCCGGAATAACAAAGTTGTTTAGCATTTGGCAATATTTGCAACCGGTAACAAAACAAGTTACAGGTCCTGTAGGAGTAATGTTCTCATAGAAAAATGGACGTGTGATCATATCTGCTGTTAAACCACACCAAACAGTTATGTTTGGTGAATACAAATGAATCTCCTTGAATACTCTTGGTGACTTGTTATCTGAAATTCGTCAGTTCTGGGTATTTACAGTTACATTCAGGTAAAAGTAGCCCTCGTCTTGCCTCAAGTTTTTCATCTTAATGCCAATCGTCATCTCTGGCAAGAAAAACGAGAGCAAAATCGCTTATCATATATTTTTATTGTTTTGCTGACTTATTTTCTGAGAGCTGTAGCTGGGAACATAGTAACTAAATTTTACACAGAGGAAATAAAAAACCATTTTTCTTCCTTCTATGCATGAATAAATAAAATTTTCTCAACATTTTTCGAAACCCTAGCACTTTAATATATTCTAGTTTTAGGCACGTTAGAAGACATTCACATTTGACGACGATCGTTTATTAAAACGTAATCAATGAAACTGTTAAACACAAACACCACTCCCTTCTAACTTGGATCATTTTTTATTACTTGCAATAAGGTAAAACAAATAAAATAAAATTCAGTGCTCATTAAGCTGGCTTTTACCAAAAACACATTAAATGGAGCATATTTTCCATGACATACAAACTACTTTATTATCTATATTACATGACATTAACAGAACATTGATTTAATTTTGCAAAATGTGAACATATTAATAAACTTAAAATATTTTTAATACAGTTATTGTGTTTTATTTTTCTTTTAGAGAAAACCGGATGATTTAAGAACCGCAAGATATCTTTGTAAAACAAAAAGGAAAATACTTTATTTTCATGGAGTTAAAAAGGAAAAGAAATTCACTATTTGAATGTAAAATTTAAAACTTCGATTTTTAGTTCAACCCTAATGTACATCCTAATCCATGAAGTTCTAAATAACATACAAACAATTGAAGGATTCGATTGTTCGAAAGTTTATTTTATTAATATTTTACTCAACTCAAAATTAAACACTCATCTCTTGTTTTAAAACAGTTTATTCTCATGAGAAAATTCTTCTCAGTTCTTTCGAACGTAGATAATTTAACGAAACACAACTCCAATAAAAAACCGTAACATTTTTTCACATATCTCATTAAAAAAACATTCTAATCAAACTCAAAACAAAAAGAATATTGTTTCACACAGCTTAGGTTAAAGCTGAAGAAATAAAACAGATAATGTATTTATCATAAAAAATCGTTTGCACAGAAAACTTTTTACATTTTGAAATAATTAGGTATATCTTGGTTGCTAGGTGGCAAAGTCAGTAGAAAATTAAATAGCATTTTATCAAACATACCGCCCCTCTTGAAACCTCTGAGGGGGGTTTCAAACTAAAACACTGCAATTACAACCATTGTAAAAAATATAAAGAACAATACAATTAAATACAATATAAATGAGTCACAGTTAAGTTAAATTTAAGCAAATATTTAAAAAATTTTACATAATACATAATAAATAAAGAAATTTTACAATAATGTACACTTTCTTATAAAAACTGAATTACTTTTCAAGAGATAATACAGCAATTTTGGATACTGCTCTTTTATATATTCCATTTGGGGTTTTTATATTTACAACTCTTATTCTATTATCATTACCAAAAAATACTTCTACAATTCTCCCTAATAACCATTTAAACACTGGAAGATCATCTTCCTTTATTACAACCATATCTCCTATTTTGAGGTTGTTTTTTGATATCATTCACTTATGCCTTTGCTGCAATGTACTTAAATAACTATTTTTCCACTTTTTCCAGATGGTCTGAACCATTTTAGTGGTATTTTGCCATAAGTTTAGTCTATTATCTTCAATATTACTCAGGTCAGATTCAGCAATGGCATTAAGTGGGCGACCAATAAGAAAATGTCCCGGGGTCAAGACCTCCAAGTCATCAATATCTGTACTCAAGGGAGTAAGCGGGCGCGAATTTAAGATACCTTCAATTTGGACAATTATAGTTAACATTTCTTCATAAGTTAATTTAGAGTTGCCCACAACACGTTTAAAGTGATACTTGAAGGACTTGACTCCCGATTCCCATAAACCTCCAAAATTTGGAGCTTTAGGGGGAATTAATTCCCAAGCAATACCTTCAGATATCAAGTAATTAGTAAGGTTCTGGTCTGGTTTGTTTACCAATTCATGCAACCCTTTAAGCTCTACATTAGTCTTCACAAAATTGCCTGCATTATCACTGAAAATTTTTCGAGGTTTGCCTCGTCTGGCAAAAAACCTCTTTAATGTTGCAATAAAAGCCTCAGATGTTAAATCATTGACTAATTCCAACTGCACTGCCTTTGTTACCATACAAATAAAAATACAAACATAAACTTTATGATAAATGCCTTTACGTTGACCTCTATATGTAATCAAAAATGGACCACAGAAATCAGTTCCTGTGCAATTAAAAACAAAGTCTACAGTTATTCTTTTGGGAAGCTCGCCCATAATTTGCTCTAACAATTTAGGTTTGGCCCTAAAGCATGTAATACATTTATGTACAATTTTTCTACAAATAGCCCTACCGTTTAAAGGCCAAAATTCTCTTCGAACACAATAAAGTAAATTTTGTGGTCCTATATGTAGATATTTTTTGTGATAAAACTCGATAATTAATTCTGTTAATTTGTGTTTAGAGGGCAGTACAATTGGGTGTTTTTGGGCATAATTTACCGTGCTATTTCGGAGACGACCTCCAACTCTGATTAAATTATTTTTATCCAAGAAAGGATTTAATGAAAGTAATCTACTATTTTTTGGTAACTCCTTACCCTTAGATAACAATGTGAATTCAGAACTGAACTCTTTTTCTTGAACAGATTTTATGATAAACTGCTGAGCCTTCTTCAATTCAGCAGATGTTAGCTTACCTGAATACCTTTCTTTTGGCTTTTTGACATTCTGAATGAACCTGAAAACATAGCTAAGAATTCTTATTAATTTAGCATAATTATTACTCAATTGCAAAAAATAGTCAATAAAAAATGAACAGTCTGATATTAAAAGTGAAGTCTCTGAAAAAGTCTTTTTAAGTTCACTTCTGTATAGATCCTTATCATTTTGCTCAAGTTCGACAGTATTTAAAGAAGGTTCAGTTTGTTGTGTTAGGAATAGTGGACCCTTCCACCATAAGTTACTCTGGAGAAGTTTGTCTGGATCTACACCTCGTGACACAAGATCAGCAGGATTATCAGAAGAAGCCACATGTCCCCAATGACTGATATCAGAAAGATTCTGAATCGTAGCCACACGTGATGACACAAAGGTTTTTAAGTCACACGGCTGTTTTCGAATCCAACATAATACAATAGTACTATCTGAATAATAGTAAACAGATTCTTTAGGAACTTTTAAGGTTTTGGCAACCTTATTCATCAATTTGGCTAATAAAACTGCACCACAGAGCTCCAAGCGAGGAATAGTGATTGTTTTGATTGGTGCAAATCGACTTTTACTGCAAAGCAACTGAGAAATTTGCTCTCCTGAAGAATTTGAAGACACAGCATACAATGCCACACCGTAGGCTTTCTCCGAAGCATCTGAAAAGCCACAAATTTTAATTTGCACTGGATTATTTGTAAAAATGTATCTAACAGCACTTATATTATTGATGGCTCTTAATGATTCTAAAAACTGCAACCAATCATCAAGCTCAGCTGTAGGGAGATTTTCATCCCAATCAATTTGCAGTCTCCACAGTCTTTGTAGGAAAATTTTTGCTTTCGTCACAACTGGTCCAAGTAGACCCAAGGGGTCGAAAATGCGAGCAATATTTGACAGCACACTTCTTTTAGTTACCTTGGTTTGCTCACTGAATGATACACTAAAAGTAAAAGTATCATCATTGGCATTCCAGCAAAGTCCTAGTGCCTTAGTTTCACTCATATTTTCAAAAGTGTAATTCTCATTTTTAAAGGCTGGCTCCATTAATTCTGGATGGTTACTAAACCATTTATGTAAGTTCATGCCACACGTATTTAATAGTTGAATAAGCTCAATTTGCAGTCTCTTACATCTGCTGTAAATGCATAGCGGTGTGTACGAAATCTAAGTATTATGCTAAACAAATCATCTTGAATGACACCTCCATTCAGCTGTATGGAATTTAGGGATTCTCCTGATGAAGTTGCATGTGAACCATTAAAGACAACTCTCAATTTTGTAGAACTTTTATCTGGGCGATAAACAGCATGATGAGGTAGATAATTCGCATGTATTGGCTCATCTGTTTTCTCTACTTCCTCCATATGGCCTAACTCTCTATACTCTGCCATAAATGCGCAATATAACTCTAAAAGATTTGGATTTTTGACTAGCCTATTCCAAAGTGAATTTAATCTATTTTCCGCTAATTGCTTTGATTCTCCCAAAAAACTAGGATCTTTTTTCAACGGCATTTGTACTATGAATTTGCCCGTTATATCTCTCTGATGTGTGTTTATAAAGTGAGTGTCGCATGCTAATTCTTCTGTATTTCTCAATGGTGTACTTTCTTCTACTCTTTCAATTTCCCAAAATTTTTTCATTTCGAAATTTAAATCTGTTTCAGTAATTAACCCACAATGTATTTGTTCCTGATCGTTACAATCGTAAACACTCCCACTTACTATGCAACCGAACACCGTATTTTGCAGTATTAATTTAGAATTTGGTAGCTTCATACGACCAACCTTTATCAATTCTAGAAATACTTCAGCTCCTAGCAAAAGGTCTATTTTCCCTGGTCTATTAAATTCAGGATCAGCAAGAATAATAGACTCTGGAATTCCTAGCTCTGAAATATTAATATATTTCGAGGGCATAATTTGCGAAATCTTTGGTATGATAAGGAAATCTAACTCCCGACTATAATCTCCCGAATTATTACTGATCAAGGCAGTAGTTTTATTTTTTACCGCTACAGAGGATCCACTTAAACACGATACCGAAATATTACTTTTTTCTTTTCGAATTCCTAATCTTTCAACTAACTGCAATGTTAAAAAATTGCTCATTGAACCATTGTCCAATAAAGCACGCACCGGAACTTTATTTCCGAATTTATCTCTCATATAAACAATAGCAGTGGAAAGAAGAACTGTTTTAACATTATTCGATCTCACATTTGAAGTACCAGTGAAATTTTGAATTTGGTTATTTAACTCAAATGGTATGGCGTCAACATTTAATGTTGGTTTACTTTCATTCGTCGACAATGCATTTGGCACTTCCTTATCACTATATTTTTTTGTGTTTCCCACCGCATTGGAATTTCTCTCACGCCTATCAAAACAAAGAAGTATATTGTGGCGTTTATGGCATTTTGAACACGAGAATGTTGAGTTACATTTTTTGACGCAGTGGAATTCTGAAAGACAGTTAAAACACATATTGTTTTTTTTCACAAAATCTACTCTTTCCTGTACATTAAATTTTTGAAATTTGGGACATTTAAAAACACTGTGATTTTCCTGGTTACATACAACACATTTGCGCATATTTTTCTCATTTAAACTCGCAACCATGGATGTTACCTTTGAAAAGCTATGCTTTGTTTGGTGAGTTTGGAATCGTTTTGAAAATTTCGCTTTGTATTTACTTGTTTGGACGGACTTAGTGTACGCGCGTGGTCTCTCAAGAATTCTAGCATTTATGTTATACTCGGTAAATTATCCCGCTTAAGATGTCTTTCCCACCACATTTTTGTATTTACATCTAATTTTTGAGCCAAAATATAAGCAAACATAGTAGTAGAAAACCCCTCAACTTTTTGTTCTAAAATCTCTAACGACCTAATACATTTATTTGTTATATCTATTAGATTTAATAATGCTGCTGGGGACTCATTCTGAATAACAGGAATATTTAAAAATCGTTTTAAATGCGCGTAAACGTGTTCTCTCGAATTTGAAAACCGTTCTTCCAAAAGCGACCATGCAACTTCATAATTAGAATCCACGATTGAAATAGATTGAATTATACGAAAGGCATCTCCTCTCAATGAAGACTTCAAATATTGTAATTTCATTGCCCCTGACAAATTAGAATTTTCATGTACAGTAGCCTTAAATATATCTTTGAAAGAAAGCCACTCATGCAAATTACCCGTAAATACAGGAAGAGTTAACTTTGGCAATTTAATGTTATTATCAGCCTTTGTGGCGTTTTCTAAATTAACAGTTTGCACTTTCATTTTTGATAACTTTTTTGTAAGTTCAAATTCCATTATTTCTAAAATTTCATTAATTTCTTCGTTTTCCTTAATAAAATCCTCAATTTCATCTTCTTTACTTATCTTATAAATAGACTCAAATAACTCAGAAAAGTTTTTCTCTAATTTATTCCGTTTCTCCTTTATGAGAATTAATTCATTTAATTCTAGCTCAGTATTCGATAATTTTTCTTTTAATTTTGTCAAGTTTGTTTTGAAAATTTTCTTTTTTGCTTTTAATTCTTTCATACTCATTTTTAATGAATAAAAATTAAATGGGTGCACTTACCCCTCTTGGCTCTTTATAATATTATCTCTAACATCGAAGAAATAGCAAAACAGCACAAAATATTCACCAGTTATCCTTCAATCATTGACGTAGAACAACTCGCTGATTTTTCTCCGTAGAGACGGACCATATGGAGAATTTCCAATTGTTCGAAAGTTTATTTTATTAATATTTTACTCAACTCAAAATTAAACACTCATCTCTTGTTTTAAAACAGTTTATTCTCATGAGAAAATTCTTCTCAGTTCTTTCGAACGTAGATAATTTAACGAAACACAACTCCAATAAAAAACCGTAACATTTTTTCACATATCTCATTAAAAAACATTCTAATCAAACTCAAAACAAAAAGAATATTTTCACACAGCTTAGGTAAAAGCTGAAGAAATAAAACAGATAATGTATTTATCACAAAAAATCGTTTGCACAGAAAACTTTTTACATTTTGAAATAATTAGGTATATCTTGGTTGCTAGGTGACAAAGTCAGTAGAAAATTAAATAGCATTTTATCAAACAACAATTACTTAACCAAATGCATTTACACATATTTATGTTGGTATGAGAAAAGATTTAAACAATTTTTTTATGTATAAAGAAATTACTTGCCAACTTGAAATCAAATATAAAAATACTTTTAAATAGAATAAATCGGAACTAATTCTAAATCGAAATAATAGAAATGAATGCATACCTTGCGTCCATAAATTTTAATGCACAAGCATTATATATTACTGTTATTGTGCATGCGACGAATTCTAATTAAACATAAAATTTATTCCGTCCCATTGATAAGATGAATCTCAGTGATTGTATAATATATGTAAATAGAAACCTAACATTCATGCATTTTGATTAACGGTGCATCTTTCGATGAAGTGTAACAGAGAATAAATTTGGATTTTAATGCCATCTGATGGGTACTAGAGGGAGGCAAATGTTTTAATATGTTACTAACGCTCTTACACGTAAATCGTATATATTTAATGGTATTATTTACCTCTAAACTGACTGTGGTATCATAGTATGATTTTTAGTTAAAGCTTATCATATAAAAATTGCTTTTTATGCTTTTTAGTGCCATTAATACATTTTATTATATTCATAGTTATTCAATTAAAGATTTCATATAATACGTAACTGGTATAACAGCCTGATTTTTTAACTTTTACGCGGGAGGTAGAAAACAGCATCTGTCCAAGAATGCATGGTACTTCGTACAAATTCTGTTCGCGCCCCAGTGTAAAGGTTAATTCTAAAATATGTTATCGCTTTTAAATTACATTTTAAAAAAATAAATTTTAATCTACTCGTTTAAATATAATTGCATTAAAAAGTTTCTGAGATATGCATAAGTATAAAAAGCTCCTTAATATCTGAATAAATATACGCTTTATGTACAATAAAACCACTTTGATGCAAATAAGTATTAATTCCATAATGTACAATAAAAACTAATATAAATTTCAAAAGAAATTATTAAATAAAAGAGCATGCACATTAGGGTGGATCGATTGTCTATGGCGAAAAAAAAAATTATCATTCATCAAAACCTACCTATGCGGAAAAGATGTTCTATTGTATGGAGATTAACGGAAAAATAATAAAAAAAATAATTTTAAAATTTAATGCTGCCACAAAAGGGTTGAATTTTCGAAAAAAATTGAAAAAAGACCGAATTTTGGTTAAATGATTTTTTTTCAAAAAGTAAATATTTTAATAATTTTTAAAATCCAATAATGCGGAAAAGACGTTATATCGTATGGAGGCTAAGTAAAAAATAATAATAAATAATAAATTCGAAATTTAATACTGCCACAAAAAAGTTGAAAATTCGATAAAATTTGGAAAAAAATGTAATAAGATCTAATTTTGGTTAGATTTTTTTTTTACGCAAAATAATCATTTTAATATCAATCAAAACCTATATACCTAAGAGATATTATACTATAAGAGATATTATACCTATAACCTAAGAGATATTATACTGCATGGAGATTAAGTGAAAAAAAATAAAATAAATAAATTTCGAAATTTAGCACTGCTGCAAATGGTTTAAAGTTTTAAAAGAAGTGGCAGTTCCAGTTTTTTTGGTGGAGGATTTGTCTGCTTGTGTATTGTGTAGCTTAGTGTACTTTAAATATTGCTGTACCATGGCGTTGTTAAAAAAGGAATTACCCCCCTATTTGGGTCTGGCTTTGATATGCCAGTAAATATGCTCCCTATTACAAAAACATTATAAAATTTATATATTGGTACTTAAAAAGTAACTGAAGTAAAGAATCCGTTTATATCTATTTATTTCCTGCCTGTGAGAATGAGTTGTTAATAAGTTAGGAGTGACCTGTAAATGAGATTCAATAACAATAATTTACCACTGCAGCATTCTAAGAAAAATTAAATTGTCTCACGACAAATATTGCACTCTTCTTAATTCTTATAAAACAAAATAAGATATTGAAAGCTATTACAGTCTTGTGGACCATTTCCGAAAACACTGCCTATTTTTTTTAGTTCAATAGATTTAAATATGAATATTCGGTGTAAACTAAACCAACGTAGTGTGAGCAAACTCACTTTTCTGCGTCATCAGCTATCATTGAAAAGCCAAAATGCTGACGAGCTAGGTGTCACACCATTTGTAGAGACGAAACTTGGTATCAGCCAAAATATTGGACATTTTGGGTATTTCCGACCAAACAGGTGCTGCCATCCTCTCAGGTGCACTTCAAGATGTGGGCATTATCTCACAAAACTATGAATCGAATGCTATTGACCGAAAAAAAATATCTGCATGACAAAACAAACCAAAGACCACTCTATCGCTTTAGTCATTGCTTTAGTCATTTGTAAAAGATTATGATCATGGCCATTTTTTAAAACTTTGATGGGTGTAAAGATAAGACTACATCACTAGAAGACAACAGAAGAAAAATCATAATCCAATGAGCTTGAAAAAAGAACTTGGTTCCGAATATATCGGCCAAATGTATGAAAATTCTGGGAGAGTCCCAAACAATTTGAAAACATGACGTACATTTTTTGTCATGTGTTAACAATAATATACATGTAACGAAGTTGGTTTAACATAGATGTTAAGGGATGTGTTATTCGAAATATGGAACTGATCTTCAAGCGTCCACTACAATGTTTTTTGTGCTAGTTACACACCATTGAGGTTCCACTATGTCATCTTTCCGCAACGTGGATGAAACCGCGGCTAGGCACAAAAGTTTCACTGGTGAAATAAAAAAATTATTCGCTGCATGTGAGAAGCTTTTTATACTTTCATTTATGTCAGTAGATTAATTCTAAAAGCACGCAAGTGAAATCAAACGGTCTGCTGTAATCCTAATCATTACATTAAATTATATCTATATTTTCCATTTACCAGTTTTTGACCTTTTGCGACGGATTACATAGATTTAATTAAATAGGAAATTGTGTCGAACCTTCACTAACTCGGGGATTCAGTAACGACATGATTTCTCAAGCAATAGTAAATCCAGCAATCATTTCAGTGGCAATCACATCTACTATCAATAATATGTATTCATGAGACGCTCATTCTACAAAACTAATAATCAAAATAATCACAGAAGCATTTTCTGTTGTATATGGACCATATATAAGAGACGGTTTTATAAAAATCGAATTGAATCTCAAAATCTCATGCTGATTTTCAATACCAAACGTCATTATCGCCACTTGTAATGTTGACGATTTTTCTTGATTTAATAATAAAGAATCTGTTAAATAAGAAACTAAAGTTTTAATCTTGAAATCAAATAAATATCCCCTCATTGTAAAAAATGTTAAAAATTCTAAAATTCATGTTTTATTTTACAAAAAAAAAAAAAAAAAATACATTGATTTTTTTACCGTAAAAACGTTCAAATACATAAATTTGAGCCACATTGCGGCAGATTTAAATTTTGAAATTAATTTTTTTAATTATTTTTCTCATACTCAGCATACAATATAACATCTTTTAAGCATAGGTAGATTTTGGATAATTTTTTTAACTATTATTTTGAATCAAAAATCATCTAGCCAAAATTAGGTCTTTTTTCACTTTTTTTCGAAATTCAACCTTATTGTGGCAGTAGTAAAATTTAAAATTAATTTTTTTCATTATTTTTTCCTTAATCTCCATCCAAGAGAACATCTTTTCCGCATAGGTAGGTTTTGACACTGTGAAAAAAAAATTTCGATCCACCCTAATGCACATGTCAATTTTTTTCTTCGAAATAGTAATAAAAAAATTGTGAGGTGTGTCCGTTTTTATTTAAGGGTGCGTGCTTGCTCTTAAACCAAAAGGAACAAATTTTGACATAAGTTTTAATTTATTTTTGTTCGGAAATGCATTAAAAGAGCAGGTGTTGTTGATCAGAAACTCTCTTTCTGATGCACTCATTTCTCCCCTTCTTTTACGAATGCCATAGAATTTTTAGAACAAGCCGTCAAAATCGGCGTTTTGAATGCATTTCCCGACGAAAGCAGAAAAACCATTCGATGAAAGGGAGAAAAAAGGCGTGATCACGTGATCGAGAATGCTTATAACTCAATAGGTAATTGATTGATAAAAAAATGGAAAACTAAGTTTGATTCCAAATCGTTTCCAAGGACAGATTTTGCAGTATCATATCTTTTCGTTGAAAAATGAATTTGTGAATGTGTAAAAACTTTTTGCGCTTGTTGAGAAGAGCAGTTGAGAATACCCCGAATGTATACGAACTCATTTAATTAAAGTTTCACAAAGTATCAGATTCAGCAAGATTAAACCGACAGTTAACCTCAAAATTAACACTTATGTGGAGTAATATTGAAAAATATGAGGGGCTGTATCCATACATCCATTAATTTGTGTTTATATAGAGTACACAACAAGGCACGTAGGATACATTTGGATACAATCTCTCATTTTGTGTTTTATTTTGGGACCAATGGATTTTGAGCTTCGTCTATTGATAATCACTTTCAGAATTTTCAAGCTACGAGTCTGATACTTTCACAAAAGTTGCTCTCTATATATAGCTAGCATAATATGTAAATAAAATTTTGATAACGTTCACGAGTGCGAAGTAAAAAATTATGTAGTAAACCTGCCTATTTTTCAGAAATTTATATATATATATTTTAAATTCTGATTACAGGTTATTATGCATAATGTTGCTTGTCATATTTTCTAAGAAGAACATTTTTTGTATCAAAACCTCTGCAATTATAAGCAAAAAACTTGGCAAAATTTGGGACATTTTTATAAACATCTTAATTTCTCTCTGAGTATACTTGCTACCCACACAAAAATGAACAGTTTATTACAATAAACCACTTAATCATAATCTATTGTTTGAACAGTTTTGCTACTCATTAGTATTTACAGGATTACCGAAAAGTTATTCGTTATTTTTAAATTTGTTGACAGTCCCCTGTAGAGTTTCAGGGGAAAAATATTCACGGTAATATATGACCTGTACTACTATGCTTATGCACTTGGAGTTTCAGGAAAATTCCGCATGTAATTTTCTAGCTATTTAACAAAATATCTAAAATCGCAATCAGTCTGTCACTTTTGGTTATATAGTGCATGTCAGTAAAAAAATACATAAAATGCAATATTAGATATTTCTAAACATTGTAGTCCTGTATAATATGCATTTCAAAATACTGGAATCAATATTGGGATCAATAATAAAAAAAGTATCAATATCAATGGTGGGAATATCAATAATTTAAAATAAAGAATACTGCCCAGTTAAACTGAAGGCATTGAGCTCACAGGCTACAAATACTAATTGCACATTAAAGCTTTATATTTTCAAGGGTTAATTCCGTTCGAAAAAAAAAATTAAGAAGGGGAAACAGCTCTCCCCTTTTCTCTTTTTTTATACTTAATCATTGAACCTCCTATACTATCAAAGACATGCTTTATCATATAAAAAATCTATATCCAAAATTCAGAGCAAATTAGATAATTCTTAATAAAAACCCATTTAGCATTTATATAATTTAAAAAGAGTTATGCCCCTCTTTTATACTTAACCATTAAACTTCCAAAACTATTCAGAGATTTGAACGAAACCTGAAAATTCTGCTTGAAAAACCCATTTATATAAATTAAGGGGGGGGGACATTAGAACCCCTGTTCCCCTTATTTATACTTATTCAATGAACACCTAATAACAGTCACGGAATCGCCTCATCAGAATGATACTAATCTAAATTTTGAACGAAAATTAATTCTGCATGAAAATCCCATTTATATCAACTAACGGGGGGGGGGCATTAGAGCCCCTGTTCCCCCTATTTATACTTATTCAATGAACACCTAATAACAGTCACGGAATCGCCTCATCAGAATGATCCTAATCTAAATTTTGAACGAAAACTTAATTCTGCATGAAAATCCCATTTATATCAACTAACGGGGGGGGCATTAGAACCCCTGTTCCCCCTATTTATACTTATTCAATGAACACCTAATAACAGTCACGGAATCGCCTCATCAGAATGATCCTAATCTAAATTTTGAACGAAAACTTAATTCTGCATTAAAATCCCATTTATATCAACTAACGGGGGGGGGCATTAGAACCCCTGTTCCCCCTATTTATACTTATTCAATGAACAACTAATAACAGTCACTGAATCGCCTCATCAGAATGATCCTAATCTAAATTTTGAACGAAAACTTAATTCTGCATGAAAATCCCATTTATATCAACTAACGGGGGGGGGGGGCATTAGAACCCCTGTTCCCCCTATTTATACTTATTCAATGAACACCTAATAACAGTCACGGAATCGCCTCAACAGAATGATCCTAATCTAAATTTTGAAAACTTAATTCTGCATGAAAATCCCATTTATATCAACTAACGGGGCGGGGGGCATTAGAACCCCTGTTCCCCCTATTTATACTTAATCAATGAACACCTAATAACAGTCACGGAATCGCCTCATCAGAATGATCCTAATCTAAATTTTGAAAACTTAATTCTGCATGAAAATCCCATCTATATCAACTAACGGGGGGCATGAGCCCCCCGTTCCCACTCTTATACATATCGAATGAACTCCAAAAACTAATCAGGGAAGCGCCTTGTCAGGATATACCTACATACAAAATTTCAAGTGGATCGGATATTTTTATCATGAATTATCGCGTTACGTACGAACATACATACAGAACGGACGGGCACATAAGCTCTCAGGCTATGATAGCCTGTGAGCTAAAAAGTAGTAGGGATTTTTAAAAATGCAATTTTTTTAACCACTTCAAGACGGGAGCCTTTTGGGAAATTTTTAATTTTTTATCATCGGTTTTTAAAAACAGATATTTGTGCTTTATTAAATCAAGAAAATACTCAGATTAAACCGCGAGTAGTCGCGACTTTTTTCACAACGTGATTAGTCGCGCTCGGTCTTTTCGCCGCTGCCCCCACCCCCCGCATTTCAAAAATGTAAAATAAGAAATATTTTTCATCTAATACATGAAAATAACATTTCAATGAAGATATATATTTGCAGTTTTCTTAAATTATGCGTTCTATTCATGAGAACGGGAGTAATTGGAAAAAATATAAATAAACTGATATTAGTGATAGTTACGTAGACTTTTTCGTCAATTTCAACTTTGTTTCTAAGAGTGTACCTGAGAGAAAAACAGAGGGGTGTTTGTAAGTTCAATAAAGTGGTCGAGAAACTTTTAAAGTCAGCTACATGGTAGATCTCCGTTTTATTTGTAATGTGATACAAGTAAGGAGAAGATAAGCTTTACGGGCGGCGAAAAGACCGACACGCGACTACTGACGAGTTAAATAATGCAAATGTTACAGTAAAAGTTTATTACTGGCGATAAAATATTATTCTTATGCCTTTTTGCGGCACGTGTACGGCTCGTCCCTAAGGGGTTAAGCAAAGCATTTCTGCGATTTTAATTAAATACGGATATATATATATATATATATGGAGATTCTTCTTATAAAAGTTCTTTCGAACACATAAGTAAATAAACTCGGAGGTAAATTAAATTCTGACACCGTTTTTAAACTTTTAAATGACTTATATTAAACGTTAATATTTACAAAAAAGATATTTACATATTAATATTTACAATTCGAACATTCAAAAGGAAACTTTAATTAAAACATCTTAATCGCGTCATCTTAATCAACATTCTTCTAAAGTCAACACCAACTCTCCCCCCATTCCATCCAACGATCTCTTCCGTTCATTTCTTTTTTCTTCGGCTTTTCGTCTGAATGGAGTTTTTCAGAAAATCGTCTGCTTTCTAAAGACCTTTTCTATCAGAGTTGCGATATGAAGAACCTTACAAGACATGATACTTGGCTGTTGGAGAAAGAATCGCTCCCACATATATATATAATTTCGTTTTAGTTGGAAATTAAAATCCAACAATAGCATATTATTTGAACCATTTGTCTCCTGAAATAACGTGAAATCGTTTCAAAACATTTTGTAATCTAGAAGAAGGGAAGCGATATCATTTAAGAATAATTCTTCGGAGAAGTAGACCTAAAAAACATTTAAGAAAACATTTGTAAAATTTATTTAAAAAACATAATTTTAAGAGGAGACATTTTAAAATTAACAATCCGTTTTATGCCCATAGGTTTAACGTTTTATTGGGAATTAACATTGTTATTGACGACTTGACTGAGCAACAACTTTAAATAACTAATATAGATTTTGAATGAGTCGTACCGGGATAGCACACTGGTCTCAGATAAAGCAACTAGCTTAAGTATCAGCTAACGATACTTTTAATTAATTTTCTTCGCATTTTATCGCAATCAAGCCGTCCGTCCCATTAAACTGTGTCTCAAATGATATGGACAATTTGGACATACTGTATATCAGAATTATCGAATACGTCAGATTATAAATGATCGGATGAATTATATATATTATGTCCACGGGATATTAATGGATGTATACAAAATAAATCCACGTGCACTTTGACAACATCTGCAATATTACCATCAGTATATAGAAATATACTGCAACATTTATTTTCTTAAAATACTTTTGCGAGTTGAATAGAAAAATAATCCTCTTTGGTCGCTCTATACATAGAAAGGATGTTAGTGTTTTAAACAGAACTAATATTTAAATAGAATAATAAAAGTGGAGTATGCAATATAAAGTTAAATATTATGTTAATAATGATATAATGTCCCTATAAATCCTTTTAATTAATTCTTCAAATATGTGAAAGGGAGTTATAATAGAGATGTATACTTTACGATTTATTATCAATTATGTAGATCATTGTTCACATAACAGTCCTTTTAATGCTAAACGGAGAACGTTTTTATAAAAGAAAATTTTACATATAAAATAAAAATGTTCATGCTCCATTATAGAGTTTTAGAAGTTAGCTTAAAAAAATATAACTAATTTCCGTAAAAATTACTCAATAAAATTAATTTCTAATGTTATTTTACCTAAAGAAAATTGCTGTATCAAAAACACATTTGTTATTAGTACTATGGAATATTAATATTTAAAACAAGTGAGTAAGTGGGATCGCAGTTAGCACGGAGGATCTCATTTAATATCTCCTTGAAAACACTTTATCATTAAATTAACAAACCAAAATTGTCAATAGAAAATTAATCATTTCAGTCATAAATGACAGCACCGTTATATTTAGAAATGTGCCTCCTGGAAATTATCCACTACCCTATTTCAAATTTTTATGTTCAGCTAATAAGGAGTTTAGATTATTTCGTCAAAACCGCATTTAAAACGATAAAAACCGTTGCACGTATTTAAAAAAAATGCGACCCTGTGAATTTAACAAATTTTTGAAAGAGTTTGCTAAGCCGATTTTCTGCTGTATTTCGGATTTCTTCGGCAATCGCACCAACCGGAACATAATACAGCAATTTTCCACTCAGTGCTGCCTGGATCGCATACATATCTTGATTTCTCAGTCAGAATTTGCAGATTTAGTGAAGGTAGGCAAGTAATTAAAATTATAAATAAAAGTAAAATGTTACAAAGCTTAGCATAAATTAAAAAGAGACAAAACTGGTCACCAGAATATAATGGCTCATAATTTAAATGAAAGGGAATTTAATAAATAAAAAAAATATTTCACTAGACATGTAGACGATAAATATGATGTAATATAATGAAATAAAAACAAATAAGCGCCTTTTTCACATGATTTATTTAATCCATTAACTTATTGCAACATACATAGTAATTTTTATATCTATTTAAACTTTCGTGCAACAGTTACAAGAAAAAAAAGAACTGGTGATATTAAAAAAAAAATATTTTTTAATTAAATTAATTGTGTTTCTAAAAATTTCATAATTTGTTGTGTGACAAGAGGTATTCAGCTGTAAGTACTAAATTTTGAACTCTGTGACTTGTATATTTTTTGTGTAGGGACTCTGTGACAGACAGACAGATAGCAGAGACGAATATGGTTTCATTAGATGAACGACACCCTAAAAATCAGGTACATATAGCAGAGTTAAAATGCATGATTTGTTTAAACTTTATGTCACTCCTTTTTGTTAAAATTAAAGTTATAAAAACCTAAAAATATTTAAAATCTACATTGTTTTTAATATTTAACGATACTGAATTTAAAAATTTCATATGAAAAACCAATAGAAATAGATACTATAATATCTCATTGTTCATAATTACGCAGATATGTCTTTTCAGCCTACTTCATGTATTTTATAACAGTATTTTGCATAGTTTATTTTAGCTCACTATTATTATAATAGAAATGTTAGGGTTTAAAAGAAAAAGAATTATGATATATTGAAATAAATCCTGTTTTCGGTTTCTTCATGTTTTCCGAATACTGGCAGTGTTATTTTTAATGTTTAAAAACTTAAGAAAATATAAACCAGTCTTCAAATTGTTTATCTTTGTTCTAATATTTTTCTCTGATCATTTAATTTTATATTATAAAATAGAGCAACCCCTTGGTAATTAACGAAAATATATTACTTGGTAATAAACCAAAATATATTATTACCATGAATGGTTATTTTATGAATGGTTTTTGGGTTTATGGTTTTGGGTTTTTTTTGAGTTTATGAATGGTTTGGTATGAATTTACCATGAATGGTTATATTATTGCCATCATATTACATATGTAACATATTGTTTTGATTTACCAATGATTTTTAAACGCGTTGTGCGAAACACTATGTTTTGAATATTTAATAAAATATTTTTAAAGACAAAGACTTTTTTGTAGACATTTCAAAAAAAAAGTTTCGACTTATTTTCATACACTATTAATCAGATTTCTAAAACACGTGCTAAGTTAAACGAATTATTGCCCCTGGTGACGATTTTTTATACAAAATTCTTTGTATATATAATCCCTGATGAGAATTATATTTAAAATTTCCAATTCCCGCTGATTATTCTGTTCTGCTAGGCTATCGAATGCAAATTAACAGAAAAATTGGACTCACATAAACATAGTATCCATAGAATCAATGTACATTAAGTTCTTGCATAAAGGTATGTTATTTACGGGAAATATATGCCGCAAACAGAATCTAATTTCTGCGAAATAGAAAATTAATTATAACTTTACTGCAACAAATGTGCTTTCGGAAAATACACTGGATAATCCACTATTGCCGTCGGTAGAAATTAATTTGTGATTTTGGATACATATTTATTATATATCAAGAAGTAATTATCCCTAGGAGTAAATAAACCATAATCAATTTTACATTGGCTATAACATTAGAAATGTTTGGGTAGAGTTGCGATTAATATAACAATTAATGTGAAGTATTGATGTTTCTTTTAATTGCTAAATAAGTTATTATACTAAACTTTAAGCATGTTTCTATCGGTGTGAATATAACATTAAATTTATGAGTGATAAAATGTATAAATATTAAGTACAAAGTTTTAAACAGTACATTCTCTCTTTTTTCATATTGAATTTGGCTTAAAATGTATCAGATTATTAATTAATTTGACATAAAACAAATATATACGAGTTTAGAAGAGTATGTATACGAGTAAATATTATAGTAAAGCAACTTTTTCTATGAACAAATGGAAAATATCGTAAATAATGAAAAATATTGTGTAAATCTTATGCCAATATAAATTTCATAATCGAGAATTTCCCTGTATGATATAGGGGCTTTTATCTTAAATGTGAATATATTAATTTAGCAAATGTTAGTGATAAAAACTTTTGATTGTTAATTGCTTTGAAGTACATATAAAGAAAAAGGTAAATGTATTATAACAAACTTACATATTGAAGTTTCATAATTTTTTTATTTTCATTAACTGTTAGTATGTACTCAGCTATACTAAATGAGAACACTAAAACAAATATTAAACTTCACATAATTGTTAAGAAATCTTTTAGCGACAAAGTATAATAAATTGCTCAAAAAATTATTAGTTTATATAATTTTTAATCACAATCCTAGTAATTTTGCATGCCTTTAAAAGTACATCATAAATTATATATACAGTATTATTAAAAGATTGAGTTAATATGTTACTAAAAATTATTTATTACAAAAGGAACAAGTTATATTGAAGGTTTTTTATTGAACTATTCGCTTCATCCATAAGTTTTATAAAAAAAATGTTAATAAAATACATATGCAATAATATATATATGCATATTTATGAACAAATATGATTCATTTACTTCAGTTATGATATCTCTTAATTGAAAATTAAAAATAATAATAACCATAAATCTTTTATAAATCAAATTATACTCTGCTCAAAACAATTAAAGGATATTGCAGTTTTAGGTGGATTTTGTACCTGGGAAACTTTTTAGCTGATTGATACATGGTCGACAGACATAGTAGGTTATATGAGAATAAATTACACATGTATGGCAGAAAAAAATGCATTTTATTGCGCATTTGTGTACAAAAGGAAAAAACACAATTTGTGCATATGAGAAAAAAAAATAAAAAAAGGTGTTTTCTTCAAAGAAAATCATTTTCAGTAGGGGTATGGTTTCCACGGGCGGCCAGCAACGTTGAAAACCTTTGAGGCATGGACTCAATGAGGCTATTGATGACGAGTTGGGGTATTCTGCCCCACTCTTCCAGAAGACTTCATTCCAGTGGGGGTTGTTGGCGGCCAGAAACCCGTCTTCCTAGAGCGTCTCAAACGTGCTAGATTGGATTCATGTCTGGAGAACACACTGGCCATTCGTTTCGAACGATTCTTTCCTCGAAAAGGAAATCCTCCACCAGGTTTGCACGATGTGGCCTGCAATTATCGTCCATTAAAATGAAGTTATCTCCGATTGCTGCAGCGTAAGGGACTACAATAGGTCTGAGAATCTCATCCCTATATCGGCGACCAGTCAGAGCTCCATCTCGAATGATGTAGAGGTCAGTGCGCTCGTCAATGGAGATGCCACCATACACCAACACTCCTCCACCGCCAAATCTGATACTTTCGTGCACGAGCGCAGGATTATTCTTACTGCCACGGTCCCTCCAGATGAAAATACGCCTATTAACCGGATGCACAGAAAAACGGGACTTGTCAGAAATCAGAATATTGCTCCATTGAATTCTCCTCCAGTTGACATGCTCGGTTGCCCACTCCCTGCGGTCGCGACAATGCTTTGATGTTGATCTAACACATACCATCGGTCGGCGAGCATACAGACCTACAGCATGGAGCCGGTTTCGGACAGTCTGAGTTGAAATCGTGGTGCCTGTAGCCGAGCGAAGGTGTTGTTGGAGAAGAGTAGCGTTCATGTTTCGGTGTCTCCGAGCTGTTAACGCTAAATACCGATCTTCATTGGGCGTTGTTGCCTGTCTACGACCTTGCCCTGGTCTTCGGCCTGCACATCCACTCTCCAAAAATCGGTTCCAGATCCTGGAAATGACACTTTGTGACACTCCAATGGCTTGCGCTACTTCGGCTTGAGTTTGGCGCCCTTCTAACCTACCAACAATTCTCCAAGCTTCTGAATCTGTTAAATGACTTTGCTGAGACATCGTACTCATCGAAACAAAGCAATCACTGAATGCCGATCATCCTTGTCTTCATTCTCTTTTATCCAGTTGATAGTCAAATTTCATTCGCTGCCGGTGAAGCGACGTTTTTGACGTCGAACTCAAAATTTGCATACTCCACAGTTTGAAAACCAGAAAAATTTGCATTTGTGATTCTCTTCTTCTATTTTCGGCAAAAAAAATTCGTTTATATCTTTATTTTATATAAAACTTCAAATAACCTTTAATTGTTTTGAGCATTGTATACAGTATAATAAATTCACACTAAAATTCACGAATATGTTTTCGTACTAATTATTATTAACTGTGGCAACTTTGGATGAATTTGTTTTAAAATACTCGTTATCTGATATTCACGTTGCAATTCAATATTTATTATGCTTAACAATTTGATGGAATTCATTCAAAAAATTATTACTACTTCAATATATTAAAAAATCATTTCATTTCAATTATAATATCGGAAGTATATCGATACTTTCTCAATATATTTGCCTCTGACAACATGTACAAAGTAAAAAAAAAGTTTTGAAACATTTAGTAAGTTTTATTATATAAATGGAATTATTATAATCATTACAGCTTTTGATATAAAAAAATAAAAATTAACATTGATAAACTTTAACTGCCATTATATTACTCAGTATGTACTTTAAATTTCATTTCTCTCGAAGTAGTTATCGTGAAATATCAAAAACTATTCCATGCTTCAGAGATAATTCAAGTGTTTTATCTCTTCGGTACAACCATTCATGGGATTTTAAGAGAAGGAAATCTTACACAATTTCTCCTTATTTAATGAAGAGAAAAAGAAAAAGAAAATTTTTACAACTGAATTGAGTTTTTTTTCTTTTTTTGTCATTTATTCTAAATTCCTTTGAATTTTTGTGTGAAAGTATCCTTTTTCAAATTAAATAATACAGGAACGTCATTATATCATGAAAAAAAAGAGAATTTTTCTCGAAATTCCAAATTTTATGAAAGTAATACATTTAATAATATGGAAATATTTTTTCTTTGTTACTTCATTTATGATATACGATATTTTCAATTCAAGAATTTTATAGTACTATATATGGTAACAAATATTAATAACATTTATTATAAAAGCGCATTGACACCAAAATAAGTTATTGTTCTTGAGATAATTGCGTGGTTATTTAATAAATGTCCTTAATTAACATTGCCGCTGCCAATTAATATAATTGTCAGGTATTACCTTTCTATAGAATTAAATTACGTAAAGGATTAATTACACAGGAGTATATTAAGCAATTAAAAATTGTGTTTTCTTTTTGTAATACTTTGTCGCAATTTGGTTTTAAAATTTAAAAGCAATCTTGTCACGAACTTGTCTTTATTAAAAAGCACAGTTCTCTAATCAAACACATACATATATTTAGGACATTGTCGAATAATGTGTCGTTGCAGAGTTTTTTACTCCTGTTTAGAATTTTAAAAGTAACGTTCGAAACAATTTAAATTTTACACCTAATAATCGCTAAGTTATTATCTGAAAGCACCTGAATTTTATCATCCCTTTCGCTTGCTTAATCATATTTTAAGTATTAATTTATATAATTTTACACCACATTATTAAGATGAATTATAGAGTGATGAACTACTTTCTTTTCATAATGCTTAATTAAGAACCTTTCCGTATTTTTGAAGCACACTGTAAAAAAAAATTCATGAGGTTACTAAAAATTTCTTAGTAAATTTGTATTCCACAGAATTTTTTAGTAACCATTACTCACAGTACTAATAGTATCCATTCCGAACTTTTTTTTAGCAAGTGAAACAGACACATTTTGTAAACTGTACAATTTTTTTTTTTGCATAATTAACTTAAAAATTTCTAGTATGAGTCACCAAGCAAATTTTAGTAACAAATACTAAATAAGTTTTAGTACCCATTACTGACAGACTGTAAGTAATTATTCCAAAAATTTTCTTAGCAAGTGAAACAAAGATCTTTTTTGTAAACTGTGCAAAAGAATTTTGTGTAAAAGTAACTTAAAACTTTTTAGTATGAGCCACCAAACAAATTTTAGTAATAGCTACTAAATAATTTTTAGTATCCATTCCAAAAAATTTTTTAGCAAGTAAAACAAATATCTTTTTTGTAAACAGTGCTAAAGAATTTTTTGTATAACTAACTTAAAAATTTCTAGTATGAGTCACAAAGCAAATTTTAGTAACAAATACTAAATAAGTTTTAGTACCCATTACTGACAGACTAAGTAATTATTCCAAAAATTTTCTTAGCAAGTGAAACAAAGATCTTTTTTGTAAACTGTGCAAAAGAATTTTGTGTAAAAGTAACTTAAAACTTTTTAGTATGAGCCTCCAAGCAAATTTTAGTAATAGCTACTAAATAATTTTTAGTATCCATTCCAAAAAATTTTTTAGCAAGTAAAATATCTTTTTTGTAAACAGTGCTAAAGAATTTTTTGTATGACTAACTTAAAAATTTCTAGTATGAGTCACAAAGCAAATTTTAGTAACAAATACTAAATAAGTTTTAGTACCCATTACTGACAGACTAAGTAATTATTCCAAAAATTTTCTTAGCAAGTGAAACAAAGATCTTTTTTGTAAACTGTGCAAAAGAATTTTGTGTAAAAGTAACTTAAAACTTTTTAGTATGAGCCACCAAGCAAATTTTAGTAATAGCTACTAAATAATTTTTAGTATCCATTCCAAAAAATTTTTTAGCAAGTAAAACAAATATCTTTTTTGTAAACAGTGCTAAAGAATTTTTTGTATAACTAACTTAAAAATTTCTAGTATGAGTCACCAAGAAAATTTTAGTAACAAATACTAAATAAGTTTTAGTACTCATTACTGACAGACTGCAAGTAATTATTCCAAAAATTTTCTTAGCAAGTGAAACAAAGATCTTTTTTGTAAACTGTGCAAAAGAATTTTGTGTAAAAGTAACTTAAAACTTTTTAGTATGAGCCACCAAGCAAATTTTAGTAATAGCTACTAAATAGTTTGTAGTATCCATTTCAAAATTCTTTTTAGCAAGTGAAACAAATATCTTTTTTGTAAACAGTGCAAAAGATTTTTTTGTATAACTAACTGAAAAATTTTTAGTAAGAGTCACCAAGCAAGTTTTAGTAACAGCTACTAAATAATGTTTAGTATCCATTACTCACAGACTGTTTGTAATCATTCCAAAAGTTTTTTTAGCAAGTGAAACATTTTTTTGTAAACTGTACAAATGTCTTTTTTGTATAACCAACTTAAAGCTGTTTTGTAATAGCTATTAAAAGTACTAAAATAGCTACTAAAGTTTTATTAACAGCTAAAAAATAATGTTTAATATACACAGACATTTAGCAATCCACACCTTTTATAAAGCAAGTGAAACAAACATTTTCTTTGTAAACTGCATAAAACATTTTTTTGTAAACTTAATCCAAAACATTTTAGCAAGAGCCATCAAAAGCAACTTAGTAATAAGTTTTACTAACAGCTACAAAACCTATTTTGTAAGTTACAGAAACTTCTTTAGTAACTCGCAATAATATTTAATAACGTACTAGCAAAAAACTCTTTGTAATAATAGCAAAAATATTTTTAGCAAGGTCTCACCAAAAATTTAGTTTGATGAGGGCGCTCTAGTAAGCCCGATCGAATGCTGTGTAATCTAATTTGGTTCTTTGCAAGAATTGTCATGCACTTCCATAGATGCCAACACCTCTTAATTTATTCCGGAGTCTGATACAAGATGAGCATGTTTTCAACCGGAAATTTTATTTGACCAAAAATTTCAGGATGAAATCAAAGATTTACATCGTAGAAAGTAAACATATTTTCTTAAATGTTTTTTCCGGTTTTTGCATGCAAATTTTTGATCAGACTCCGGAATAATTAAGAGATGTTGGCATCTATGCACTTCCTGAGAAAATAGCTACATATAAGAAATTTGAATTTTAATAAAATTTAAGTTTTTATTTAAAACTGAAAAAAAAAATTATCTACAAATACATTTTCAAACAAAATTAATTGTAAACAAAAATAGGTCGATAGCAATATTCTTGTAACGACTCTTACACATCTTTTAAAGCTTGAGTTAATAATATTATACTTTATGTAATGTTCTTTGGCAAAACCATGATAAAAAAAATGCCAATTCGAGAGTTGATAAGTATTATACATAGAGACGTACCCGACACTCAAATTTCAATTTAAGTCAATTTTGAAACTCAATAGAGGCCAAACAAGAAAAAAAATGCTTGATCAAAGCTCGGAAAAAAAAAAATCTAAAACCATCATCGGAAGGAATCCAATTTTGTTTATGCAGCCGAGTCCACAGTCTAAATATTCTTGTGGGTATATATATCCATGAAAAATTGTCATGTCTATCACACAGCTGAAAATCTTAATGCTTGATAGCCATAGTTATTTTTGAAAAGTTTGCGTTACCTTATTCAACTGATGAGATATCTCCTTTAAAATAAATTATTTTTCCATTCTAAAATATTGGTAGCCAAATCATAGTGTGTGACAGACGTGACCAGTTTTTAATGGAATTAGCCATAAACACATATATATCGTAATTTTGATTGTTTATGCACACGTACACATGTTATGCGAGTGTAGAGATATAGGTGCCATCTATTAAGAGATATGAGCGTTAAATTCATAAATATTTATATTTTAATAAAATTTATAAATGTTATTTTATTACACATTAAATTTTATTATATGTTGAAAATAAGATTTATAATTTTTAAGAGTAGAAAAAGTGTTCGGCAAATAGAGATGTCCCCCTTAGAGTCCTGCGCGGGTCGGGTTGTATGTGACCCATACCCGAAAATTCCATTTGAAGTTTATTCGAATTTAAAAATTAAAGTACATCATGTTTTCAACTTCAATTTCAAAAGTCCCACTTATAACAGTAAACATTGTTTTACAAATGATACCCACTTTTTAATTTATCATAACTAACAGTTATTTTGAGTATTTTCCCCATTCAATGTAGTGCATCCGGTATATAATTTACATTTTCAACTGTGGGATACTGAGCAGCTTATCCCTCACTTATGAAGGTCGCTTGTTTCTCAAGGGGATAAAAAGTCTTTGAAATGACAAAGTGACTTATACTGTTTCTATCATAGTTTAGTGCAATAAAGTTCATACTATTAAATGCTCACGAGAAATTGCAATGAACTTTACATAAAATAGTGAAGACATGCTCCAAATTTCTGTATGAATTTAATAATTTTTGTTGGCAAATATTTTATTTTTTATGCTCTAAAGTAAAAAGATGAAAATACCAGCACTTTTTAGAAAATGGGTGCATGGGAAATATTAAAAACAGAAAGAAAACTACGAGTCTTAAATAATCTTTTGTCATGTTTCAAAAGGCTTAAACTTAGTGTGGACTATTACGGTAGAAATTAGTCATTTGGTTATTAATATCTCAATAAAAAGAAATATCCTGTTAAAGACAGGTCTTTTTAAAAAGAAGCGATATCTGAAATCGCAGAATTTTAATTAAATACAGTTAATATACAATGATTTTATTCTATTGCATTATGCTTTAAAGTGCAACAAAACTTAGCTACTGTGATAGTGTAACCTTTATCCTTACTTTGATGGAACATGGTAAAGCAGCCAAGTTAATTCAGTCACATTTCTAACGTAATAAAAATATAAAACTGAGTAAAATCCGTGACTTTTTAATTGTATTGTTAGATAGGTTTAAACCATTTGAGTAACTTTTATATATATATATATTACTTTGTTATCCCGTCAACCAAAAAACTGTCGCCAAAACATGCCAATAATGTATGATTGTGAATGTCACGTTCAATGACAATCACGATACACATGTTTAAAACGCCATTAGATTGTTTTTAATTCCACTTTTTATTTGTACTTATGTTTTATTAACTTGTTTTTCCGTTATTTAAGATAAAAATTATGTCAATATGTATAACTTTACTATAAATTTGGCGAAAATGATTTACCAATTTTGCCTTTTGGTGCCTTTTTATCATTTTTATTTAGTTGTACAATTTTGAGTGTGTAAAATGCAATTTATCAAAATATTCTTTATCTGTATAAACAGATTAAATCATTTTTGAATTTATTTATGCTTTAGCCCTTCAATAAAATACAAAAGATTCAATAGAAAAGAGAACAAAACTTTTTCATCTTTCTCCATCTAGACATCGATATAAAACAATGGATGAAAAAGTAAATCTTTTAAACTTGGGAAAAGCAGTATTTTAAATATGATCAGAAACTCAAATGGTATTAAAAGAAATGCATTTTATTGGTAACAATCTTATAATTAGAAAGACAATAATTCTAACAAATAGTATCCAAATATTTTTATTCACAAAATAGATACAATTCATCGTTTCATGTTATTAATTACTTTTATCAGTGGTACTGGCATTTTTAAAGCTGATTTTATCTCAGCTAAACATTCCTGTAAAAATCTTATTGTTTTTTTCCCAGACACTGGGTATTCTAAATTGACTGCATAATAAGTGCACAGCAGCAAGTATGTTGCTTCTATAAATGTCACATTATCAATTAACAACTGTCCCTCACAAGAGATACTAAACTTTTCTTGGGTAGAAGAAGGTACAATTATTGCTTCTGGGGGAAGAATAGATGTTTTCGCAGGTAAAGGAGAGTTGCAAAGGAGACTGGGATTGTCCAAATGCAGAGAAGTAACATCCTCATCTTCCTAAAAAAATATCCAATGTATAATTAAAAAATACATAAAACAAAAGTTGAAATTGCACGTGAACGTAGCAAATGAGGTGCGTTCGAACGATAATGAAGTTTTAAAAATATTCAGATCTTGCTGATATAGTGTAGAGCGTACTTCGGATACAGTATGGTAGTCTAAATCTGTGTTTCTGTAAATATGCAGAAAGTAATTTTTATTACACCTCAGCAACGTATGTCTTATTCATAAAATGTGAAATAGTTGAATATAATTAAAACACGCCCCAAACAATGTTTCCCTGTGTAGCATTATGTAGTGGAACACTTTTGTGTGACCCTGTAATTTAATAAAAATTCTTTGCATCACAGATTGTACAGAATGCATATTTTAATATATATTTTATAGATTCATGCCAATTTTATTATGTTCGTATGAGTGTAACATCATAAAAAAACATTAGAAACTTTTTTCCCCATTGACCGCAATGTAATGGAATATCTTTGTCCCTGTAAATGATCTATGCATCCGACTTTCATAACATTTGAAATGACTCGATAAAATTACGTAATAATTATATGTTTTAAATTTCAAACGATTAAACTGCATTTGAAACTTTTTTACCCATTGACCGTAATGTAACGGAATCCTTTTGATTGTCCCTGGAATTTATCTATCCATCCGATTTTCATAAAATTTGAAATGACTCGACAAAATTATGTATTTTAAATTTCAAACGATTCGTTTGGGTAGTTTTTGCGTTGTTATGAGGACAGACGGACGGACTGAACGACCACTATAGGTGCTACGTATTTACATAATTACGAACGCAACTAAAAAAAAAAAAAAAAGGCACGTGTGCCATGTTCACAATAAATATTTTTGAATTGGTTTCTATAGAGAATTTGAGATAATTTCCCGGGATCAATTGCCATAGGGCGCATAGAAATTGGTAAAAATAAGTTGCTGGGCTTGTCGGAGGGGTTTAAAAGAGCTGCCGGGCGCATAAAGGAAAAACCAAGAGCCGCCAAAGCACTGCATCCTGCCAAAACTGATTAGAGTCTTTATATATTTTTCTAAATAGAATATTTACCCTAAAGTAATTAGGTTTACTATACCAATTTTGAAAGCAGCTGTCAAGAAAGCAAAGTAATGTGCATTTGTAAACATTAATAAATTCATTTGTAATTTTGTACCTCGGTAAAAGATTAAATGCTAAAATAGTTTTTTAAAAAATTCTAAAAGTGTTTCTCGCAAATGACAAGTAAAAATTGATGAAGAAATTTCTTACCCGACATAATCTTACCCGACGGGAAAAATTTCAGCCCACTCTAACTAGTAAATGCCGAATTATCAAATCAGTATGTATAGTTTCAAGTTTGACATAATTTCAAAAATTATAATTTATAAAAACTGTATATAAAATGTTATCGCAGAAAAATATTTTTATGAAAATTTTGGAATGGGGAGGTGGGTAAATTTGAAGTCTGCCCCAGGTTCCAAATGAGCTTAGACGGACCCCTGTTTTAGGGATAAATTTTTTGTGAAGTGGTTTGTTTCATTTAAATCATTTTTGTGAAAAAGTCCAAAATAGGTGTCAAATTTTGCTTGGATTGACCCCTGTTCATGTCATTTTTATGCAATATTTTATAAATAAAATTTGACTTTTACAAAATATTTGTATTCATTTATAGTCAGATTTCTTTGCATCTGAAACTATCCATGAGATTGTTTCAGAAAAGAAAATAAATATTTAACATTTTTTAATGTTAAACTGACGAAAATTAAGAAAATTTTAAGGGAAAAAGTACCGGTATGACGTAAAATTTACACTTTTCTCCAAAGTATTCTGGTAAAGCTTGCAGCAATTCTTCTTCCAATAGGCTTTCTTTTTTTAGCTTTTTCATAACCATTGTTTGAAGTTCTCTGTTAGCAAGATTCTTCAGAAAATTTTCCTTTGCATTAAATCCAACAATTCGCATTAATTCTTCTTCTAACTAAAATAATCGAATAAACAGAAAAATTAAAAAGATTATACAAATAAAACATTTCATTCAAAAGTAACACTTTTCTATCTTAGAATTAGACATTTTACTGGATAATCATTTCAAGATTTGCTAGGAAAAAAAAAATCTATGGAAAATTCAAACAAAGCTTTGCCAAAGTAATATTTTCACGAAATACAAAAAATACACAAATTTAGCAAAAGTTAAGTTTTTTTTTGGTTAAGATATTGGAATTTGGTACTAAACTATAAAGTTTCAACACATGTAACTTCGATTTTTTTTTTAATAGAATACACGTCCAGATGTATAGCCGGTGAGTTATACCTCTGGATGGGACTTGCCAAGTGAAGAAATCCAATGAAGGATCTAAATTGAGAGATCAATTTGAATAGAAATGTGCATGTGCCAAAGAGGAAATATTGTTAAGTAACTGGCAAAAGAAAACAAAAAGTTTACACAATTGAGCAGCAGGCATGCTGAAGAGTCACATTAGAGACGAATATGATAGGTTTATCAACACTATTCAGCGATTAGGCGCTCGCCCACCCTAATACCAGTTATCGAACCCGTTTAGCTGGAGCAACTCGGCAGATAGGAGCCTGGTCATCGGTTAGAAAGAAATAGATGGCATCACAATCTATCATTCTAAGGGAAGATGTACGAAATATTCTATGATTTGAGACAATTTCACAAATACCTTAAAAATTATTAAACATTTGAAGACTGTATGAATTTGAAATGGATGTTTATGGTATTTAATCTTTATTAATTATTAGTATAAACACCCATCCTCAGGCGGTGTGTAGAAATTTTTTGTAATAATTGATAAAATTATTCATTACTCCGTAATCGAGCTATTTAGATTAAAAATTTTAAAAAGTCAGAAAATTAAAAAATATTTTCAAACACTTTACATTTGAAAGTGCACTCCCTGTTTAAAAAGATGCAAAATTTAAAATTATGCGATGTTGAAAAATAATTAAGTTAAAAAAAAAAATTAAACTATATTCCTTACATTGATACTTAGAAAATAAGTATGCTTTAATGTTAACTTGGCGATGGGATAAATCACCAAAAAAGGCTCTCATTGACGTCATTCATACTGCATTAATTTAATTTTAAAAACTTGTAACCCATTTCAATTCAAAAACTTAACTTTGAATGTTTTGTTATGGTACTCCCTTGTGAAATTTAGAATTTTTTGAAATTCAATATTTGAGAAACGGCATAATCATTAAATTTAAAATTTATAAGCAGAAAAATACAATTTTTACCTTTCAAACGCCGTTAGTTTAACAATTTTCTGAGGAATATTTTTAGAGCTAATTATTTTTTCAGTAATTTCAGTTGTTTCACTTTCTACATTTTATTTTAAAGGATTCATTAAAATGTGTTAGTATATAATTTATATCTTGAAATGTTTGATTAAAACACAACTCCAAAAATTGCAGGTAAGAGCTCCCCTTAATGAAAAAGTGTATAGTGGAGGCAAATGGTACAATTTAGTTTTAAACAATTTAGTATTAAAACAAAATGCAGAGTTTACATATTTTAAAAACTTTCCTTCCACTTTAAATACGATTATCCCCTTTCTTCGCCAACAATTTGCGGTTGATACAAAAGGTTGGATAGAATCAACAATGGGATGGTATAGTTCAGTGCCTTTTGTCCTACAGAATGATACTTCAGATACTTGATACAGTATACTTGAAATGCAATAAAAAATTAATACCACATCACCCAAACTAAAACGCCAGGTGTTTACATCTATTAAATCTTTAAAGGTCTAAGTAGTATACTTTAACTGTCGGTACCCCTTTTGAGGTTTCGCTGCGATTTTCATTTTTTACTACTTTTTAAGAATCATTCTGAATGCGGGAAATCTTTCCTTAAAATTGATCTTCGCCTCTTTTTGTTGTTGAGTCTCCCCAGCCATTTTGTCACTAAACAAATGATTGGAGAAAAAGGGCAATAAGTGTTCTTGAAAATATTTGGAAGTAGTAAATTCATTAGTAACTCATTCACTCAGAACTCAATAGTATAAAGGCTGAAAAGTGCTTATTAATTTTTAAACCAGAGATGTAATGATAATATACATTATTTTTCGTTTGAATCTATAAAGTACGTTATAACCAAATTAAGGCTTTTCAATGTCCGTTATAGCCGAAATTGATTATTTATGTAGGATTTCATTCGGGACCAAGCATCTGAGTGAAAGGACATATCCCAGGTACGTCATAAACGGTGTCGACTAATAATTAAATGAGATAGCATTTGTTTTTAGAAAAATCATTAAAGTAGTAAATCTTAAATAGTGAATCGTAATAAAAAAATCAACAAAAGAGGAAAAAATAAGAAAATTCTCTTTAAAAAATAGAAATATACGTATTAAAAAGGGAAAATAATTACATTTAAAATAAAGTATTGAAATGTGGCCAAGATGCAATTACTGTTTTTTTCTTAAAGTGTTAAATCAATCTAACTTTACGAAAAAAAGTTTTGTTACGTCTGTGTTCTGTTATAAAATGACTACACCATTCAGAGCTATGAAATTTTGCAAGAAGATACTTATATATCAGATGTAATGCAGTCTAAAGCCTTATTTTGGATTTTTTGTTACATAAAAGAAATATACGCAATTTAGATTTGTGCTTTAGTAGTTTGAATCTGCTTTTGTAAAACTAGCGTGTCTTTCGCTTCCTCATTCTTCTACGAAATTAGCATTTTTTAATGGGACCCTTTGATGAAAGCAGCAATTATTTTTCTGCGAAGAAGTAACATATTTTTGGTGACCATTTGCTTAAATTCTATTTTTTTTTAAATATCCTAATTTTTGGACTGAATGCCTTAAATTTGAAAATTCTAAATAAAATAACTCCTGTTTCCTAATAATGACAGACCATTGGTTGTAGGAATTAAAGCACTTTGAATTACGGCGGAAAAATACGCAGAATAGAAAATAAAAGGCAAGATGTCTAAAAAATTAGAAAATGGAAGCTCTGCAAGGATT
Organism: Maratus speculifer; assembly: GCA_964019185.1. Lineage (NCBI taxonomy): Eukaryota > Metazoa > Arthropoda > Arachnida > Araneae > Salticidae > Maratus > Maratus speculifer. The sequence goes on along the minus strand of OZ025298.1, from coordinate 182,023,072 downwards.
GTGACGTGTTCAATGATTTTAGTTTGCCTTTTTACATTTCAAATTTTTGAATTAATATCTAACATATTATCTAAAATAACTATTAATGCTCAACTTTAACTAATACAAGCATCTAATCAGTGGCGTGTAGATAATATATAGGCACCAAAAAACGTTTAGTAGCCAAGACTAGAATGAAACTTACTTGCTTTGGTTGGAAAAGGAAAGGCCAGTCTTTTTGCATATCCACAACAGATTTTGGGCAGGTCAAAATTTCCTTCCTCCGAAGTGAATATGTTATGTACATCCATTTTTCAATCAAATTATAATCTTGTTTTTTCTTAAACTCTAAAATAAGCCTTGATTTATACTCTTTTGATGTCTCCTCATTTTCTCCATCAGGAAATTCTGGAAAGAAATTCAACTCTCCTCTTCGAGGTTTTTTAAAACCTTTGTTCTTTGGAAGTAGATCTAGATTTGAATTCGATCGTTTTCCTATAAATAGATATTTCCCGTTTTTAATAAAAAGAAATTACAAATTTTGAAAAATATTAAATGGTATAATTTAAAAATATGGTTTGGGCCACTTCAATATCCCATTGTTTATTAGAATATTGATTTGATGAATTAATTATATGTAAAATGTTAACCTGTTTCAAAAGGGAAATATTTGTACAATATAAACAGAAATAATTTAAAAGTAATTTAATCATTTTAAATGTTGGATTTAAAAAATTTAAATTTTATTGGTTATTTAATTTTTTGAACACTTACTCAATGGAATTTAAGTATTCTCTCTCATGTGTATGTATATATATCTACATACTTTTTTTCTGTTTGAGTCGTCATTATCTTTTGTACTAAAGTAAAATTTTCTTGGCATAAAAATTGACATATTTATATCCCAATTGTTTAAAAGTGCAAAAAAGCCAAATCAATTACCGATTTCTTCAAATTTTTTTAATCTGCTGTTCATGAATGTATAGCTTTAAAATGTATTCCTGATACTTTCATTTAGTCGTTCCTTATGCTTATTTAAAGCTATTGTTTTAGTATACATCATACAAATTGTTAAATCCCAGTTGCATTTAACCCTCTACGTTAAAAGATAGAAAACAAACTATTATAAATGCAAAAAAAGTATGAAAAGGGAGCAAACAGCTGTTTCGGATCTACTATCGAGATTCATCTTCAGTGCGAAAACTCTGCGAGCTAGACAAACAAAACTGAGCTAAAGCAAAACTCAGTTTTGCTTTGTCTAACTCGCCGAGTTTTCACACTGAAAAAGAATCGATAATAAATTCGAAACAGCGGTTGGCTCCCTTATACTTTATTTGTGCATTTATAATCGTTGGTTTTCTATCTTTTAACATTTTTGCACAAAGGCTTTATTTGCTATTTTAGAAATTGATAATTCATAGAAAACACAGAATGTATTATCTTCAATGAACTTGACTACTTTTGAAAGCATGATTTCTTGATGTTTTCCATTGTTTACATCTGAAGATGGATGGCGTATTATAGACAGGCAAATTTCATAGAGTCAACTGTATATATTATATGGTAGATGTGCCAATAAGAAACACGCTAAAGAAATTAAGATTATATTTTTCTTGACAGTTATATTCATTATATTCCAGTTTTTAAAATACTATATTAAACTTAACAATATTTAACATTTTTTATAGTCTCAATTGTTGATTTGAATCAAAATTTAATTTTTCAATACATTTATTGAAAAGATCCAAAAGCCAAGTAATGGACACCCCATAAAAAGTCTGACAGTATTTAGAACCAGAATTTAAAGAAAGCACACTAATAACACAAAATACATTCAGTTGATTTAAATTAACTTATCAAAATCATTGACATCATACTTAAAAATAAATGAAATTTTATAAATAGCTATTGGTATATAAAATTAAAATTTTTCTGTTACTAACAAAACAAGCTGGAAATTGCACATGAAGCGTAGCAAATGAAGTTTGTTCTTACTGTAACGAAGTTTTAAAAAACATTCAGATCCTGCTGTTATAGTATACAGTACTTCGGACACTATAGTAGTCTAAATATTTTGTGTGTCCTGTATATATACAGGAAGTAACTTGTATTAAGCTTCAGCAATGTGTATCAATTTCATAAAACGTGAAATAGTTTAAACAAAACACGCCGCAAACAATGTCTCCATAGGTACCATTATGTATAGTGAAATACTTTGGTGTCGCCTTGTAAATTAATAATAAATTGTACATAATGTATATTTTAATAAATACTTCGTAGATTCATGTCAATTCTATTATATTCAAAAGAGTAACATGATTAAAATGTACTTGAAACTATCATGTTGACCGTAATGAAATGGAATATTTTTGTAATAAATGGAATATTACTGTAATAAAACTATGTGATTTTCATAAATTTTAAAGAGATTCGATAAAATTATGCAATAATTTGTTTTAAATCTGAAGATTTCGTTGGGTAGTATTTGCGCTGTTATATGAGGACAGACGGATGGACATACTGAACGATAACTATAGGTGCAATATATTTATGTAATTACGAACGGACCTAAAAATATTCAGATGTTATTGTAATAGTATCACCGATACAGAACAGCAGCCGTAATTTGTGTATCCCTGTAAATATTATTTGCTTTCTTTTATACAGGAAGTAACTTGTAATCCTCATAAACGTATATCAATTTCATAAAAAGTTAAATAGTTTAATACAATTAAAACGCGCACCAAACAATGTTCTCCCTATGCCATTATGTAATGAAATACTTCTGGGGAACCCTGTAAATTAACAATATTCTTTGTACCACAAATTGTACAGAATATACATTATAGTATACTATTCACATAGATACATATCCATTTTATTATGTTCAAAAGAATGCAAAAGCATAAAAGTCCACTTGAAACGTCCCCCCCCCCCACTCCATTGGCTGTAATGTATCTTAATACTTTTGATTGTTCCTGTAATTTAACTATGCATCCATTTTCATAAATTTTGAAAAGGCTTGACAAAATTATGCAATATTTATTTTAGATTTCAAACAATTCGGTTAAGTAGTTTTTCTGTTACATGCAGACAGATGGACGGATTGAACGACAATGATAGGTACGACGTATTTACATGATTACGGACTCGCCTAACAAAAGGCTGAAAAATTTGCAAGAAAATATATAAATTAGTGATGGGCGATTCTGGAAATTTTGAGAATCGATTAAAATCGATATCGTATAAAACAACATCGATCATAATAAGAATCGATTTCTCAGTTCTAGAATCGATACTAGAATCGATATTTCGATATTTAGGTTCACACAGAGAAGATCCAAATTACTAATTCCAAAACTTAGACAATCAGCAGGACCGTAATTACCGCCTCCCACCCCCCCATCCCCATTTAGGGAGGCATAGAATTAAGCTATTGCAGATTTTAGAGTCGGATAATAAGAATTTTAAAAGAATTTTAGCCCAAAATTTAAAATGATTGTCACTTATGGTTTTCAGTTACGCAAAAACTTTGACAAATTTAAGAGACATAACTCAACTAATAACAACACTGAGTAACTTGGCATTAAACCGAGCATAAAGAGTGCCAAGAGCGTGTAACTAGGATGGGGAACAAAGAGAATATACAAAAAAAAAAAAACTTTTTTTTTTCTAATGCCAACCAAATGTTACACGAGATAGTTTGGAAGAACATAAAATATGCCCCATTCCCAAGGGGTCAGGTAACCCCCACTCTTGACGGAAAGGCGACCATAGCCCAAATGTATCTTTTGTCGAATTTTCAAAATTAGGATTTACAATAAAACAGAACGAGAATTGTACATTTTAAAAATTGCATGCATACTTTGAACGGCCCATTTAGTAAAGATTAGCGAGGAAGGGGAGGGGGGCGAGGGATTAGAACGAACGAACTTGAAAAAAAAATAATTAACTAATAACCCAAATAACTGAGCTTCTAAACAAAAATATAGTGTTTAACTTAGTGTTGAATTCTTGGGGTGGCCCGCGGGGAACATGCACTCTTTGAAACTATAAAAAGTGCCAAGAGCATGTAACTAGGTGGAGAGAGGGGTAGTAACAGAAACAAACGAGGAGATAAAAACTTTATAAAGATATGTTACATGAGATGGTGTGGAAGAAACAAAAAATATGCCCCCCACCCAGGGGGGCAAGGTGAATCCCAAACGGACAGAAGGGCGACCCCGGCCCAAATGTATCTTTTGTTGAGGTTTCAAAATATGGATTTATAACAAAATAGAACGAGGATTAGACTTTTTTTAAATCGCAGTCATAATTTGAACGAACCTGTAAGTTAACATTGGTGAGGAAGGGGGGGGGAGTAGAACGGGCGAACATGAAAAAAAAAAAAATAGTGGCACTCTGACAGTGCCGATAGAAGTGAAACCTTGAACAATTACGTGTGCATTTTTGAATCGTTAGGATGTATAATTTTGAATCGCCAGGAAATACTTTTAAATGAAAAAAAAGGTTCTATAATATTAAAAAATATATTAGTGTCTAAAAAAAAAAAAAAAAAAAAAAAAACGCGATACCATATGTCCAGCTATTGTAGTTAACTCACTATAACTACTTTCCTACATTTTAAAACGCGATAAATACACCAACCAAATTTAGACCATACTATCGATACCTCAATCCTTATCCAAATAAATCATTTTGTTTTAATGCCTGTTACAATATCTGCAGATTACTTTTTGAATTATTCAAATCGGACATTCCATTCAAAAGATATTACGAATTTAAAGATGACAATCTAAAGAAATAATAGCGCTGCTGAGTACTCGGTGGCCAAAAAGCTTAGGGATTATGTGTGCAATCAAACGATTGCGGGTTCGTACCCCAGTTTCGCTGATATGTATCAATGTTTTTTTTGAAGAAGAAGAAGTTTGAAAAATTAAAATTTTAATACATTATGGGTCCGTAATGTGACCTGAAATGATGGGAGAAAATTTCTTTTGCTAGATTTGTAATGTATGAAGCATAAGCTTTCAATGGACATATTGTATCAACAAAAAACCCCTCTGCCCCCCCCCCAAAAAAAAAGGTCCTATAGGGAAAACCGGGAAAATGGAAAAGCAAAAAGAACGGCGAGAAATGGTTAGCTATACTAGAATTTTTCTCATCACTGTAATTCCTATAGAAGCAAAGTTATAGCCTTTTAAAGATTGAAATGAAGTGAAGAAATAAGCAAAATTAGGTGAGTGATCGACAGGGGGGGGGAGAGAATCCACAGCTCTGGGGGTGCCATGTAGCTTAAACTTTTAAGTTAAAAATGGTAGAAAATTAAATGAGCGAAATTTTAAGGTGTATATTGGGGGAGGGTGCAAGCCCACCCCCCTCAAATTTTTTTTGTTTCTTTTGAAGAAACAAAAAAATATGCCCTCCGGCGGGGCGCAGATAAACCCCAAACGGGCGGAAGGGCGACTTTTTATTTATCTTTTGTCAAGGATTTAAAATGTGGATCTAAAATAAAATAGACCGAGAATTGGACATTTTTAAAACTATGCATATTTCGAACGGCCCTGTAAGTTAAAACTGACGTGAAAGGGGGGATTAGAAGAGACAAACGTAAAAAATAAAACATAATAAACTAATACTTCAAATAACTGGACATCTAAAAATAAATATAACGATTTAACCTAGTGTCGAATTAATGGGGTGGCCCGCAGGGGATTATCCCCCCCCCCAGAAGTTATGAGATTTTATGCTTTTTAATGCACAAATTGCGATTCCCCAGTGGTGACCATCCCCCTCCAAACCTAATGACGCAAATCCCCCCCCCCCGCCGCAAAAAAACCCTTCATACTTTAACATTTCCCCCCCCCCAAACATAATACAAATTGTAAATTATATTCTACCTATAATCTACTGCACATTCAAGAGATAGCGAAATGAGAATAGCAGAATGAGCTAATATTGCCCTTATCTAGAATTTAAAGAAAGAAAACATAGGAACATTTCTGGAATTAAATTTTGAAATATTAAAAAATTAAAAATCTCCCCCCCCCAAAAAAAAAAGTACTTTTTCTCAAATTCCCCCCCCCCAAAAAAAAACTAAATTGTATGACGCATCTTGCGTCACCAAACCCCTCTCTGGGCACCCGTGCACAAATTGCGATTCCCCCTCTCTTACAGAGCTCTAAAACATGATGCCTTTCTCCGGAGTCGCAGAAAAATACTTGCATTCAACACTGATTTAGCCTAGAAAGAAAAAAAAAATCGACATCGAATCTAAAGATCGACATCGAATCTAAAGATCGACATCGAATCTAAAGATCGACATCGAATCTAAAGACCGATCTTACGGGCAGAATCGATTTTACAGTTTTACTTTCTTTTGTAACTTTACAAGAAGAGAGTATTAGATTCGTGAAAAATTTTGACTTCCCGTTTTTGATGGATTTATATATTTTAGAAGGTTTTTAACACGATTTCATGTTTTTTAAGAAATATCTGTCTGTGTGTGTCTGTCACTCTGTGCGTCTGTATACGACAAAAATTTCTGACCGTTCTATCTGAAGAACAAATGCACGGAATTCCACAAAACTTTAGATTTAGTTTGACCTTGATATAAACTGAATCTAATTAATTTTTGGTGCATATAGCCTAACAGGTGGCGCTGCTATACTGCATTTTTTGCGATTTGCGCAACAGCTATATCTGATAAACGAATGAACGGATTTTCATCACATTTTAGATCCAGTTAGTCCTTGACATGAATTGATGTTTTCTGCATTTTGATGTATATAGCTTCTCAGATGGCGCTGCTATACTGAATTTTTCACAATTTCCACTCAGCGCCATATGAAAGGGGGGGGAGGCGAAAGGAAGCGGTCGTTCCGAGCACGGAAATTTAGGGGGCGCCAAATTTTTACTACTAACATCACTTCTAGCCTATCACAAGAAAAAGTTAATGGGGGGGGGGGAGGGCTAAATTGGAACTTTGAACCGGGCGCAGTTCTCTTTTCGCACGCCCCTGTTTCCATTTTAGCTTTATCTCAAGAACTAATGCATGGACTTTCATAAAAATTTAGATTCAATTAGTCCTTGATATTATTTGATGCTAATTACATTTTGGTGGAAATCGCTTAAGAGATGGCGCTGCTATACTGCATTATTCATGATTAACGCAATTGCGCTATCTCAAGAACGAATTTTCATCAAAATTCAGATTCAGTAAATCTCTGACATAGATTAGTGTTATTTAGTTCTTGGTGTAAATTGCCCAGCAGGTGACGCTGATATGCTGCATTTTTTAGCTCACAGGCTATCATAGCCTGAGAACTTATGTGCCCGTCCGTTCTGTATGTTCGTGCGTAACGCGATAACTCATGATAAAAATATCGGATCCACTTGAAATTTTGTAGATAGGTATATCCTGATAAGGCGCTTCCCTGATTAGTTTTTGGAGTTCATTCGATATGTATAAGGGGGAACGGGGGGCTCATGCCCCCTTCTTTAATTGATATAAACGGGATTTTCATGCAGAATTAACAGTTTTCGTTCAAAATTTAGATATAGGATCATTCGGATGAGGCGATACCGTGGCTGTTATTAGGTGTTCATTGAATAAGTATAAACAGGGGGAACGGGGGGCTCATGCCCCTCCCCTTAATTGATATAAAAGGGATTTTCATGCAGAATTAACAGTTTTCGTTCAAAATTTAGATATAGGATCATTCTGATGAGGCGAGTCCGTGGCTGTTATTAGGTGTTCATTGAATAAGTATAAACAGGGGGAACGGGGGTTCTAATGCCCCTCCCCTTAACTTGCATAAATGGATTTTTCAATCAGAATTGTCAGATTTCGTTCAAATCTCTGAATAGTTTTGGAAGTTTAATGGTTAAGTATAAAAGAGAGGAATAACTCCTCTTAAATTATACAAATGCTAAATGGGTTTTTATTAAGAATTATCCGATTTGCTCTGAATTTTGGATATAGATTTTTTAATATGATAAAGCATGTACTTGATAGTTTAGAAGTTCAATGATTAAGTATAAAAAAGGAGAAAGGGGAGAGCTGTTTCCCCTTCTTAATTTTTTTTTTCGAACGGAATTAACGAAAATACAAGGCTGTAATGTACAATTAGTATGCGTAGCCTGTGAGCTCAATGCCATCAGTTTAACTGGGCAATATTCTTTTTATTATGATTTCGCAATAGCTGTATCTCGCGCTTTCATGGATTTTCATCAAAATTCAGATTCACCTGGTACTTAATAAAAATTGATCCCGATCAATTTTTGGTGTACATCACTAAAAAAAAAAACGCTATTTTGCAGGGGGGGGGGGGGGCGGGTTCTGAGGTTTCTTTAATTCTTCTATCTTAGAAACTAATACATTGAAATTTTGGAATTGGCACATCCGTCTATTTTATCTTCGACTTTTGAAGGAAAATGAAAATTATATTACCTTCAGAGAAATCGATTAAAAATTTTAAAGTATCGATTAAATCGAGTTGGCCGTAGTATCGATTAAATCGATTTAAAAAATCGAAATCGCCCATCACTACTCTCAAGGGATTAGCAGCGCGGTGTCTTAACCCCTCGGCCACAAGGACCCCCTTGATGACTCATTTTTGTCCAGAATCTTTTCAATCAATCTTATACTGTGCTGCATGTGTCGTCATATTCACATCGAGGAATCCTACATGAACAAAATCTGAAATCATTCTGGTGTCTAATCCGGTAACCAAATCTGAATCTAAAGATAATTTTGTTACACATATCTATGCACTTTATTTTGCATTGATATGTAGAGATAATTTTTTCCTCCGGAGGAAAATATATACTAAAGTATTTTCATCTTTTCAACAACTTAAGGATGTCGATTGGTATCGATGTCTATTTCCGCTTTAGTGGATGCGAGAACTTGTCCATTTAAGCTTTAACATTTCGGAAATTTATCGCATCCAGCAAACTTTAAGGCCGCACACTAGGCACAGAAAAAGACCCGGATGATAATGTGAAGTCTATGGGGGCATTCTTTTCAAATGTCTTGCTCAAATTTTAATATTTTTACATGATTTTTTTTGCATACGATAGCTGAGGATATTCCACAACCGGCCTAGTTTTTACTTTTTCAATTTTGGTTTCAGATCTTTTTTAAAAAATTATTTTAACTTTCAAACCCGGTTTAAACGGTTCTGAAATTGAAACTATCATTATATAAAACATACATAAGCAAAATCGAAGAAGTAAAAACTAGGCCGGTTGTAGATCATCCTCGGCTATCCTATGCAAAAAAATCATGTAAATATATTAAAATTGGAGCGAGATATTTGAAAAGGACACACCAATAGTCTTTATACTAACATCCGGGTCTTTTTCTGAGACTAGTGTAGTGTCTTAAGGTCCACATTGAAATCTACAGACTTCGTAAATGAGCTTTGAAAAGCTGATAATCCATCAGTATACGTTAAAATTATTGTGAAAAATTACCTTTGTTTTTAAAGCTATCTATTTTCTGACTAATGAGAGCGATCTAAAAACGTCTATGGAACGTTTTCATTGGTCAGAAAATAGATAGTCTTTAAAAACAGAGGTAATTTTTCAAGATATTTTAAACAAGGTACACTGTTAAAAATTTGACCCTTTTGCTGCATCGTCTCTCCACCGCTAACATAGAAAACGATTACTTCAGCCAGCCTATTATGGAGCATTCTCATGGATCAAAAGTGAGATATTGTACAAAAGCGGGGTAGTGACGATGCAGCAAAAGGGTCAGATTTTTTACTGTTTAAAGTACGCGTAAACAATCAGAGCGCGTCAAATTGCTTCTATGATTCAATGCATAGCAAAGTAATTCTAAATGTTCGTATGTATTAAAATACCCTTTTCAGTCGTAAAAACTAAAAAGGAAGATATTATCAAAATTACACCATGATTCAACATGTGTCTATATGAAAGTAGCAATATTTGAAGTTAAGAATGTTCTTTGATAAACGCGGTTTTCCAAAGTACAGAAAATTTAAGAATTTTTATTCCAGAACTTGGCGGTAGTCGCCTGAATGAGTTTGTTTTATGGGTGAAAGAACTTAACTAGCTTAACTTTAATGGTAAGCTTATCAAAATTTTTCGCCATTTATATTTGTCCAAATGTAAATCTAGCACATAGCAATGTTCTTTAATCACTTTGTGAATCCGCCATAACAAGCACCCTGATACACAGACACTCTTGCTTTAACGTGTAAGGCTCTTTAGAGATGAATTTGCAGCTTTTCGATATCGAATTCTCATGTCTGAATCGATGTGGATCTTCCACTTTGATGGATACGAGAATTGTTCCAGCTAAGATTTCGTAATTTGGAAAAAAAAACTAGCATCTCTGCAACAGTGGTTAGGATCCGGAAGGATTATTCGCTGTTAAAGAAAACAAGATTGACCAATCATAAGCCTTCATTTTTGAGAACTTTTCATTGTTCGAAGGAGAGAGTCTGGAATACATGGAGTGAAAATCTGCTATCGACACTGTAAAAAATTTGACCCTTTTGCTGCATCGTTTCTCCATCGCTTTTATAGAATTTCTTTGTTTTGACCAATGAGAATGCTCCATAATAGAGCGAAGTAATCGTTTCCTATAAAAACGATGGAGTGACGATGTAGCAAAAGGGTTCAATTTTTTACAATGCAAGCAGTGCTAAAAATTTGTATCCTTTAAATGTGCAACGATGCTACTGAATTCCAAAGTGTCGATCACAGCGACACCTGCGGCATTTTCGTGATACATTATCTAGACTAGCAATAATTCTTGCATTTTTAGAAAAAGTCATGCAGATGTCGCTTCTATCTTTAAATTTCATAAGCATTGTTACACATTTAAAGAATAGAACATTTTAACGCTTTTTTAAGTGTTACAGAGGGCGTGTTTAGCAGAACTTACCGGTTCAAGGCAACACTAGATACCGGTCTTGCTCATTCCTTTCATGACGTCACAAAAGGTGGCTGAATGACGTTCAGCGATTCGTACAAAACGATGGGTGCGTCACTTTGAGCCCTGTTTTTACAAATCACAGATAGCGGCCAGCCACCTTTTGTGACGTTGTGATAAGGAATGAGCAAGCCCGGTATCTAGTGTAGCCCTGACCGGTTATGTACCGACCACTTACCGAGTGTAGATAAGTACGAAATGAAAATCAAAGCGAAGTGTGATGTCAGCTACAATTCAACAGAGTAGTTTTCATTGGTGCCACAATTTGCTTTCGCACTGCCCTACAATCGGTCGGTAACATTGGTTACTTTTGTAAGTTGCTCTGAACACGCCCTGAGTTAGCGGATTTCCACACTATATCCCCCCGGTTTCTTGCATAAGAGAAGTTGTCCGGAATCCAGGTAGAATTTGCACTGTTAGCGAAACCAGATTAACGAATTAGAAGCCTGGATTTTAGCAAATTTTTCAATGTTTTAAATAAATTTTCTTGTTAATAAATCTCGTTTCGCAAACAGCGCAAAATTTATGTGAATCCTGGCCCTCGTCCAGTTAGTATTTTGCACTTTGAACACTGTTAAAAATTTGAAACTTTTACTTTATCGTCAATTCATAGCTTTTATAGAAAATGATTACTTTATCGTATTATGGTGAATTCTCATTGGTCAAAATAGAGATATTCCATAAAAGCGGTGAAGTGACGATGCAGCAAAAACTTCAAACTTTTAACAGTGAAAAGATCGTGTGTCTATGTAAGTGTAACATAAAAGCATGCAAAATGAACACTTCTAATTGGTCGATTGCTTCAAAATGAATTTGAAATTTAAAGTTTTTATTTTTTAAAAAAGTTCTAATTATCAGATTTTTATGACATTCGAATGGGACCCCATAGGCCTCATACGCTTTCAAACAAAAAAAAATTATCAAAATCGGTTCATATTTGCAAAAGTTATGCGTGAACAACAAATACATACAGGTCGAAATCATAACCTCCTCTTTGAAGTCGGTTAATAATTACATTTATATTTAAGATGTAAGATTTTTAAAATAAGTTACACTGAAAAGAATTGAAATAAAATTTTCTTATCCGAAAGACATTGTTTAGAATAATTAGGATAACCTCGTATGTTACAAATTGTTTTAGAAATTTTTCTCATTTTTAGAGTTTTTTAAATATATGTGGTAGAATCCGGTGAATTTTGACAAGTAAAAATGATTAAAAAGCAGCACTTACATTGATAATTAGTAAGACTACAAAATTAATTCCAATAAAGAACCCATCGCACATTACCTAGTCTGACTCTTCAAACAAATATTGCTTTAAATCAAAATACTGTTTCCTTAAATTTCAATTGTTCCAAGTCATAGAAAAATTTAGCTTTATTCGCATTCGTATTTAGTAAAATATAATAATTATGTGTAAAAATGGTGAATTTATCAACGGGGGCTATTATGCTGTGAATATTACACTGTTCAACAATTTTTTGTTAAACTACTGAGAATCTACGGGCAATTCATTATCTTATAGTCTATGTAAATATAAAGAAATTAGGAAAACCGCGATTCTGTAAACTAACATTGTAGAAATATACAAGACTAAGAGCATGCTCACACAACTTACCGGTTACTTACCGAAGTAACCAATGTTACGACCGACTGTAGACAAGTACCAAATGAAATCAAATCGAAGTGTGACGTCATCTACAATTCAACCGGAGACTTTTCATTGGTACTACAATTCGCTTTCGTACTGCCCTACAATCGGTTGGTAACATTGATCACTTCGGTAAGTTCCGCTGAACACGCCCTAAGTAAATTTATTTTTAATGATAATAATTTAACTTAGCTTTCAAAATTACGGAATCACTTAGTCTTCAGTGAGCTTCAAAGAATTTGCATTTTTCGATTAATTTTGAATTGCTACATTATCTACATACTATATAATATGTTTGTACCCGTTCTTAGGTTTGAACACAAGTCCTCTTGACAATGAAAAATTACCTTACTGACTGAGATAAAGGAACTGTAGCAATTTAGTACTAAGAATGTCTTTTATAATACAGCAGGATAAAAATCTATTGTACTTATACTATTGAAAGATTTCCTTTCAAATACATTCGGTAGTAAATTCGTAAAATATTTATTTTAATTCATTTTAGACCGTTACATAATGATATTTCTTTTTCTAATAATTAAATTTTTTCAACTAGTTTATGAAATAAATAAAAAAAATCAGTGGATTTTTTTAAATGAACAAAAATTGAATCTATATCGTTTTTTAGAAAGATAAAAATTTAAATTTTTTTTCAAAATTGTCAATTCTTTCACACTATTTTGTTTTTAATGCTCTAATATTTAAAAAATATATGAGTAGGAAATAAGGAAAAAACAGATAAAAATGGAATTTCCTATTTAAAAGTATTTTTTTACGTTTTCATTATATCATTCATTTTGTGTAATATGCTTCTAGAATATTTATATATTTTTTAATGCATTTACCAAAATAATAATAATACAATTGTAATAATAATAACAGCTTTGAAATAATGCTACGCAATTAACTTTTAGTATTATCAAGCTTCTGGCGTATGATGAAGGAAGCAACTGCAAAGAGACTGTATAGCTAAAAAAAATCCCCACAAACTTCAAGGAGATGATTTTTCCCTTGGAAAATATTCTAAGTATTCTAAGTATATAAAAATGCATTAAATTTTCTTGTTACTAATAAAAATGCAAAAGAATTTAAATACTGTGCATTTTCTGTTACAAGTTTTAACAAAGATAAAAAATATCATTAAATTAATACGTAGAAATCCCTACAGGGAATTGGATATAAGAAAAGCAAAATACCGTAAAATAATGACCGTGAAACTCAATTGAATGCATTTAACCGACAATTAGGGTAAATTTACAGAGAGTATCGTTTTTTCTTCTCTGATTTTACAAAAAATTTTGAAGTGTACAAAAAGAAAGATAAGCAAAAACTATTTCGCCTTAGCAAATTATAGAATTTGTTGTCTTCATGAAATCTAAGCCGTATGTCATTCTTGCAGTATAAAATTTTGGATGAACACTTCTCATATCTTTGATCACCATTTTAATAATAATTTAATAATAAATATTTCTACATACTTGAAGTCATGTTTCTCCACAACAACTTTGCATAAAAAGATCAGCACCCATCTCATTCTGATCTCAGTAAGGCAAAAGAAAATTACAGAAATTTATCTCTTTTTAGACAGATTTGTGGTAAAATAATTTGCTTTATCAATAAAAACTTGAGTTCTTTTATGAACCTGACGACATTTCTCTCATTTCAGAGAAGCTCAACTGACTCATTCGTATGATAAAAAAAAAAAAAAAAAAAAAAAAAAAAAAAAAAAAAGTTGAAATGTTGCAATTGCGTGTTTTTTAAGTAGGACATCATTTTCAAGTTATTTTGAATTACAATAAGAAACTGGCATCAATAAGGATATAATTAAATAAACAATTTTTATTATACTTTTTCTCTGCAAAAATAAAATTTTTGCATAAATTTTTGTGATATAAAAAGAATAAAATTAATACAAAAAATGAATTATAAAAATGGAAATAAAGACAGATATTACGTACACATCTACAAAATAAACAGCTTAAATAAAAAAATACATTAATCAAAATTTATTCATCAGAAAACTCATGGCTGCTATTTAAAAAAATCAACATTGAGGTTCAGAAATATAGATAATCGATAGGAATCCTCTAAAATGAAACTTTTTTTAAAAATAATAAAACATAAACTATCAAAATTTTTAAAGCAAAATCGCCGTTTATTATCAAAAATGCTTTCCTTAAACACGAAACAAATTGCTCTGCATGGTCTGTAATTAACATATCTCCAATGGATTTTCCAAATTATAGACAGGTTTTCTGTGATTTTTGTTAACCGAAACATTAATTAAACAAAAGACATTTTCAGAAAATTTAATCTTAAAAATTATTTTTCTTTTTCAAATAATTTTAATATCTTAGACGTGTGTGGAATAAAAAAAAATTAAATTGAAGTTTAACCAAACGTTTTGTAATTCGCATAACAATACAAATTATTCAAATGAAATAGTCAGTTACTTTATTGTTAGGAATAATAATTTAAATTAGAAGAATTATGTCATGCAAAAGTATAGTAAAAACAAACATTAAATAGCAGACCATTTTTTTCAATAATTCACGATACTATTAAAATCATTGTTTTGTCTTGTTATTATCTTGAAAATACATATTAAATATTTTACCAATTTCATTACTAAAATTGCTTCAAGCAAGGCAGTAAAATGTATCACTTAATGGACTAAGCAGTTACTTTTTTAATGCACTTCCATTTAACGGAAATCATATAATGTACAAATTCTTTAGCATGCCATAAATATTTTTCAGATGAACTTCGATTTTTTGACATATACTATTGCCGGAAGTAAATTATTCTTTGTGGAAATTTCAAAATTTATTTTTCGATTACAGTTAAAACTAGTTGGCTGTGCCAATCCCAAAACTTTCTTCTATCTCATACGTACATTTTAATATTTAAAAAAAATAGTTACTCATTTTAATGCTTTAATAACTTTAATTCAATACCATACCAACTTTGATTTTCATCTTAAATTTCTGCTTCAATCAATTAATCGGAGAAGAAACAAATTTCCGTCTCTGCACGAGCCGATGGACAATAGAATGATAGGCAGATTTTTTTTTTTCAAATTCAGGGAGGACCTACTTGCTTTACCAAAAAATAATCATATACAAAAAATTTAGTTCAGTTCCAGAACTAACTTCATACACTTTTATGCGGTGCAATATTGAAAATGGCATAAAATTCGTTATTGCAGCGCCCCCTTCCGGCGAATTCTTTTCAGTTTCAAGGCGATCCAACTAGCCATAGCCATACACTTATACAAAAAATTTCGTTCAATTCGATCCATAACTTCATGTATTTTTGGTCGTACAATATTGAAAATGGCACAAAAATCGCGATTGCAACGCCCCCTTCCAACGGATTTTTTTTCAAATTTAGGGAGGACAAACTGGCAATAGTCATACATATACACAAAAAAATTGGTTCAATTCGATGCATAACTTCATATACTTTTGGTCGGTACAATATTGAAAATAGCACAAAAATGGCGATTACATCTCCCCCTTCCGGTGTAATATTTTCAAATTCAGGGAGGACCAACTAGCCATAGTCATACACATACACAAAAAATTTGGTTCAATTCGATGCATAACTTCATATACTTTTGGTCGGTACAAAATTGAAAATGGTACAAAAATCGCGATTGCAGCGCTCCCTTCCTGCGGAATATTTCAAAACTGAAGAAGGACCTGCTTGCCACAGCCAAAAACATTCATAAAAAATTTGGTTCAATTCTATGCATAACTTCATATACTTTTTGATGGTAGAATGGCGACACACAGACACACACACAGACACACACACAGACACACACACGGACAGACAGACATTTTGTAAAAACATGTTTTTTTGGAATCTCTGACCCCTAAAACGTGTAAATCCGTCAAAAACCGGAAGTCGAAAAAAATTTCGATTACAATACTTTCTTCTATTGAAGATAGAAGAAAGTAAAAATAAAAAAAACTCGTTTTTTCGACATTTTTAAGAATTTTCTGAGATTCTACACGAATAAATACTTTATTTTATGAAATCTTTTATACATTAAATAATAATAATAATAATAATGATTAATAATATAATAATTAATAATTTTATCCCTTATTAAATATGTATTTATTTGTACTTATAATAAATGATGATTAAATTTTTTTGTTGTTTTCAAACTTTTAACGTATTTTTTAATATATTTATCTCAAATCAAATATCTTAAAAATACAAATTATGTTATTTTCTACAAGTCGTGAAAATATGAGATTTTCAAACATAAATTAGTTTGAAAAACTTGTCAACATTTATTATGAGATTAAACTACTGAGGGGAAATATTAATTTTCATGAAAAAATTATAAAAATAAAGTTAGTTTTTTGAGAAAATAGGTCAAAGGTCAAAGCTGAGGAATTACAAATTCTCTTTCAATATCGTACAACTTCAATATCGTAAATAAGGAAGTTATAACGTAAATAAGGAAAAATGCCTCAATATAGATCCAAACCCACAACCGCTTGACCAGTAAGTTCGTACGCTAAATAAACGCAATGAAGCTTACATACGAAATCAAAAAATTAATAAGTATTATTAAATAACCGCTAAATTTAACCCCGAAATTTTTAAAAACTAGGGCCCATTAAAAAAATAATAATAAACTTTCACCAGAATATTTTGTGGCATACACTCTACAACATGCGTTAAAATCATCAAAACATGTACGCATCATGGTTGGTGTTCCCATTGTTAATTTGGGACACACATTGTTAGTAACACACTCCTACTGCCTTTTTCTGTAAAAATCATGAAATATTCCGATAACATTCAGAAGTAAAAAAAAAAAAAATTACTTCTTTATTCTTTCTAACTTTTTTTTACTTCATTTACTTCTTTATTACTTCCAAATTTGAAGTACTAAGTTTACTTGTACCCTTATCACTTATGAAGACAAATTAAGGAAGCACGGTAATTTTTTTAACTTTTTTTTTTCGATTTTGAATTATACTCTCATATCTGAAGTGGAATTATAATTAATAATAAAAAATCAAACATAATTTAAAAAGCAAAATATTGTATGATATACTATATAAATAATATTTATTACTATTTATTAAAATTAACTTTTTATATTACTTTTTTAAATATGGAATTTTCTGCTTCAGCTTTCTCCTCATTCCTTAGAATAAACTTCATTAAACTGTGCATGGATTTTTGTAATTACGGGACATTGCACTGAATACGATTTTTTTTCTATCTTGTATAGTAAAAAACATCAATTAAATTCTACAAAATCATAATTTGAATATTAAAAAAAGCTATAAACTGGAATGTGATATCGATACGCAGAAAACATAAATATACTATTGAATAAAAGAAATCAAAATGTCTATATTAATTAGTAAACAAATGTTTCTTTTACGAGCAAGCAAGTTATGAAAGCATGAACATGGAGGAAAATTAGCTTCAAGTTTTCATAAGCTTCTAGTTTTGAAGATCAAGCACAGTTTTATCAAAGACATACATTAAACATATATTTAAATACTTGCATATAATTTAACTTGTTGCAGCAAGTAAAGGAATGTTTTATAGCCATTAATCATCGAAAAATTAAATGAGAAAATTATCTCATTTGTTGTTAATTGTGTAAAATATTACTTTCTAATAATATATATCATGCAAGAACATGATTAAATTTTAACCCTCCAAGCGTCGTGCAAAAGGTTAAAATTATAGAAATATGAATGTAATCCTTGAGAGTATTAATCGTTCTTTAATGTATTAACAATCCTTTAAATCTATAGAATTTATTATCTTAAATATTGCTTATATTGCAGTGAATCCTGGGGCTTAGTTATCGGAATATTACGTCCAAACACCTAGAGGGTTAAATGCATTTTTTGCATTAATAATAATAATAATAATAATAATAATAATAATAATAATAATAATAATAATATATATATATATACATAAACAGTGAAAAGACCGGGAGGTGGCAGCACAGACAATGAACTCATCGAGTTCATGAATGAATATACAGAATTTATTAAATCTTGATTGGCATATTAAAATGCAATTGATTTGCCAGCACCTAAAAGAACTATTTTAACAATGGACTCGTATGTTTAACATTGGGCTTTCTTGTACCCCAAAAATATGTAAACATGGAGGATTGGGAGCAGAAAAAACATATTGATAAATCTATAAGTCAACCGCTAAAATCAGGTTTCTAGGTGTTTTCCACTAAGATATGACTTAACAGATCTATTGAATTTTAATATTAGACTCGAGATTTACATAAACATAGTATTTTATCTGTGAACTCGAAGAGGTGATTGTCTGTGCTGCCGCCTCCCTGTCTATAAGCTTCTCTGTAAACACCTTTTTTTTAGATACTTTTGCATCTTCGATCAAGTTTGCAGCTGTTAATATAAATATATTTCCAATATCTGTCTGTCTTCATCTTTTGTTACCATGTAACAACTTTGCAGTGTTTTATTTTGAAATTTCTGTGCTTTTTTAGTCATTTTGTGTAGAACACTCATACATTTAATAGCCGAACAGGTTTATGATCGATTATGAAAAGTAAGTACCCCTTTCTTTATATTTCATATCTGAAAAATATAATTTAAAACCAGGAATAATTTTTTATACTGTGATTTTGTTATAAATATATAAGTTTAAATTTATATGTTAGAATAAGAATTTGCTTCAATTTAGAAATACAGTATTAATGTAAAAAATCCAATCCAGATTACATTTACTGGATCAAATTCTTATATACCTCTCATATTTTGTCATACGTAAAACAATATTATTATATTAGAAAAGATAAAATGTAATTCATATGTACAAAACATTGATATTTCATAAACTGTAATCCAATCTGCTTCATATTCCACATATTTATCATAAAGTTTCGTTTTAGTATAAATAACTGCGCATTTTTAGTGAGTTTTACATATGCTTCAAATACACAACTGAAATGCGTGTAGTTCTGAACTCATGAAATAATCCTATTATAGATGATGCATTTGTCATACATTTTGTAAGTAATATTTATGGAAATTCGAAATTTCGAAATATCTGACCCAGAAGTTTGAAAGAAGAGAATATTTAAATGTTAAGTTCATATAATGTAAAGATCATATTTTGGAAAAAAAAAAATATATCTTAATCTATACAGGTTGATTCAAAGTTTATAGTTCAAACTTTGTGGTAAGGTAGAGAATACGTCAGAAAAAAGAATTTGCTCATAGACCGGGAGGCGGCAGCACAGGCGTAGGAGAAAATCCGTGAACCTCATCGAGTTCACGGATGAATATCTTGGATTAGCTACATCTTAATTCGGATAATAAAACACAATCGGTCTGCCAAGTCATATCACTTGGAAAACACATAAAAACCCAATTTTTAAGTTTGACTCGTAGATTTACAATTGTGCTTTCAAATCATGCTTTGTGAAATCATGGAGGATTGAGTGAAGAAAAACAGAGTAGTAAACCTATGAGTCAACCGCTAAAATTGTGTTTCTTGATGTTTTCTACTAAGATATGACTTGACAGACCCATTGCATTTTAATATGGAAAAGGAGACTTAACTAATCCTAGATTTTCATTCGTGAACTCGATAAAGTGATTGTGTGTGGTGCCGCTTCCCAATGTAATACGGAAGTGTGTTTGTAAATTAACGTTTGTGTATGTAGAAGGCGCTGTGTGTATCTAATCTTTTATTGTTTTCTTATCATTCTTTTGAAAATCCTAAATGTAGTATTATTTCTTCTCCTATTTTCACTTTTAATTTGGAATTCCACGATGCCTGTTAAATCTTTAAAAATTCCAAAAATATCGTAATTCTCACAAAATATAAGAATTTTGTAAACAAACATCATAAAATACCATTAAATACAGAAACTGGCAACAACTGTTCCAAAAAAAAAAAAAAAAAAAAAAAAAAAAAAAAAAACTAATAAACTCGAGTGCAGTAAATTCTGCAAAACGCACAAGATTATTAAAATATTGCAAAAATATCGAAAAGGAAGAACTTTAAAGATTTTTCATGTGAATCTAAAGTTAAAAAATGTATGAGCGAAGAAAGTTAAAAACCAAAATAAAATAAAGTAACAAAATATGAATAATATAAAATTTTAAAACAAACTACAAAACAAACCAATTTATAAAAAACAAATAAAGGTTAAAAGAATCGAAAAAAAATTAAAAGAGAGGTTTTCAGACGTCAGATAGTAGAGGCGTTTAAGAAAGGCCATTAACAAGATATTTGTAGTTTTTTTTTAAATGTAAAAGTTTATGCGGAAATCAAAATCATGAGCCGATACTAGTTTCACAACATCAGTATAGAAATGCAGGCCGAGATCAGGTTTACATTTTTTCCTATATATAGTCGTGCTGGGCTGGAACTATATTTTAAATTAATTGAGCTATAATTCATTTCACAATTGATTAATCGTGTAATAAATTAATCTACTATAATCTCGTATGCTCTGTTTTCTGCAATTCCGTATATTAACCTTCAATTTATTCTGTTGAGCTGATTAAAAGAATCAGATCACATTATGTGAACGTTCAGGTTAGTTATGTGAATTAGTACTCCAGCATTCGCCCGTGATGGTTCAGTTGGAAGACCATTAGAGATTGCAGTCAATACATCTCTTTTTCAAATCCTGGTCTGCGCAGTTTTTCACTCACTTGGAAAATTTACAAGTGTCATGCATAAATATATGCTAGCTGAAAGTCAGATAAGGTTATTATAACTCCTTTGTGAGATTTAATGGAGATTATAAAATCGCCTAATTGAATGAAAATACCCAAAATCTTTATTCTTATATAACGTTTTTAATCTTATTCCCGTATTTATCATATTTAAACTCACCATATAACGTAGCGAAAATTACCTTAGCTAGAAAACGCGTAACCCAGCTAAAAACCGTTTTTTTACAAATATTTTCAAGAAATAACAATGTATGCAAACACTTTCTAACAGTCTAGACTATGAACTAATTGAGTATCTCGTAAGTAGTTTGAGTAACTCTTGAGTAGTCTTTAGTACATCGTAATATGTTCTTATAGAGAGGTAAAAGATTTATTAAGTTTTACAAAGGAAATCTTCTTTCAAAAGACTATAATAATGTAATGCGATAATGGAATACAGCAACTGCAAAGAGCCTGTAGATAAAAATCTCCACCAACTTCAAGGAGATGATTTTTCCCTTAGAAACTATTATATGCTACCTCTGTTTTTAGTAGTTATAAAATCAAAACTAAGAAAAAATATTTCCTAATTATATATGACTGCAAAATAATACACAACATAAAATATTAAACGTGCTAGTAATATTTTTTTTCAAATTTTCGGGTAATTGTATTTGGTTTCTAATTTGAAAGAGTTTTAAATTAAATATTTTTTAAATTAGACTTTAAATTTAACTCAGTATAAAAAACTGATTTTCGTATAATAAACATATATATTCCATTCCACAAAAAAAAGAAAAAAATATATGCTTACATTCTGATCCTTTACAGAATCCTCTTGATATTTTGACATTTCTGAGAAAATATTATAAAAAAGTCTCTGATTTCTCAAGAAAATTTCAAAAGAAATGATTGATGTGTTTGTTTTTTTATTTTTATGTCTTTTTTTAAAAAAATTCATATTTTGGAGATAAGATTTGAAATTTCAAAATCCTCTTTCAAATAAAAAAATTAAATAATAAAGCATGTCATTTTTTAATATATTTTTGAATTATGAACAATTTATAGAAATCAGTATGGTAGAAAGAAATTTCTTAAAATAAGTACATTCATTTTTAAGATGTTAGATTTTTAAAATGCGTTACACTGAAAAGAATTGAAACAAAATTTTCTTATCCGAAAGACATTGTTTCGAATAATTAGGATAACCTCGTATGTTACAAATTTTCATATCTGAAAGACATTGTTTAGAATAATTAGGATAAACCTCGTATGTTACAAATTGTTTTAGAAAATTTTCTCATTTTTAGAGTTTTTTAAACATATGTGGTAGAATCCAGTGAATTTTGACAAGTAAAAATGAAAAAAAGACAGCAGTTACATTGATAATTAGTAAGTCAACAAAATTATTTGCAACAAAGAATCCATTGAACATGTCCTAGTGTGATTTTTAAAATAAATATTAATTGCTTTAAATGAAAATACTGTTTCCTCAAACATTCAATTGTTTCAAGTCATAGAAAAATCAAACTTTATTCGCATTCGTTTTTAGTAAAATATAATAATTATGTGTAAAAAGCTCGAATTTATCAACTGAAGCTCTTATGTTGTGAATTACACTGTTCAAAAATTTCCTGAGAAATTACTGAGAATCTACGGGCAATTCATTATCTTATGTCCTATGTAAAAATATAGGAATTAGAAAAACCGCGATTCTGTAAACTAACATCGTATAAATATACAAGATTAAGAGCATGTATATAAATATACAAGATGTGCATGTATATAAATATACAAGAATAAGAGCAACTTACCGTTTAATTACCGAAATAACCAATGTTACGACCCATTGTAGACAAGTATGAAATGAAAATCAAATCGAAGTGTGACGTCAACTACAATTCAACTGGAGAGTTTCCATTGGTACTACAATTCGCCTTCGTACTGCCCTATAATCGGTTGGTAACATTGATCACTTCGGTAAGTTGCGCTGAACACGCCCTAAGTAAATTTATTTTTAATGATAATAATTTAATTTAGCTTTTAACCCTTTCAGGGGCAAGGTATTTCTGCTCTGAAATTGTTCAAATAATTGAGTCACACCACAATTTAAGAACAGATTTATTTGAAAATAATCAAGGGCTGATTTTCGCGAATATTATAAAATCAAAATTGTACTAAAATTATACTGGTGCCAGTTCGAAATTGGAACAGTAATATTAAGTGTTTGCAGACTGCAAACACCGCCCCTGAAAGGGTTAAAGTTACTGAATCGCTTAGGCTTCAGTGAGCTTCAAAGAATTTGAATTTTTCGATTAATTTTGAAATGCTACATGATCTAAATACTATATAATTTGTTTGTACCCGTCAGTAGGTTTGAACATGAGTCCTCTTGACTGTGGGAAATTATCTTACTGGCAGAGATAAAGCACCTGTAGCAATTTAGTACAAAGAATGTCTTTTATGATACAGCAGGATAAAAATCTATTGTGTTTATACTTTTGAAAGATTTCCTTTCAGATATATTCGTCAGTAAATTCGTAAAATATTTATTTTAATTCATTTTAGACCGTTACATAATGATATTTCTTTTTCTAAGTAGTTTATGAAATAAATATAAAAATCAGTGGATTTTTTTAAATGAAAAAAAAAATTGAATCTCTATCATTTTTTAGAAAGATAAAAATTTAGAATATTTTTCAAAATTGTTAATTCTTTCTCACTATATTATTTTTTAATGCTCTAATATTAAAAAAATATAAGTAGAAAATAAGAAAAAACAGAAAAAATGCAATTTGCTATTTAAAAGTAATTTTTTACGTTTTCATTATATCATTCATTTTGTGTAATATGCTTCTAGAATATTAATATATTTTTTAATGCATTTACCAAAATAATAATAATACAATTGTAATAATAATAACAGCTCTGAAATAATGCTACGCAATGAATTTTTAGTATTATCAAGCTTCTGGCGTATGATGAAGGAAGCAACTGCAAAGAGCATGTAGATAAAAATCTCCACAAACTTCAAGGAGATGATTTTTCCCTTAGAAACTATTATAAGTATATAAAAATGCATTAAACTTTTTTATTACTAATAAAAATGTAAAAGAATTTTAAAAGTGTGCGTTTTCTGTTACAAGTTTTAACAAAGATAAAAATATCATTAAATAAATTCGTAGAAATCCCTGCAGGAAATTGCATATAAGAAAAGCAAAATATCTGTAAAATTATGACCGTGAAACTCAATTGAATGCATTTAACCTACAATTAGTGTAAATTTACAGAATGTACCGTTTTTTCTTCTGTGATTTTACAAAAATTTTTGAAGCGTACAAAAAGAAAGATAATTAAAAATTATTTCAAAGTAGCAAATTATAGAATTTGTTGTCTTCATGAAATCTAAGCCGTATGTCAGTCTTACAGTATAAAATTTTGGATGAACACTTCTCATACTTTTGATCACCATTTTAATAATAATTTAATAATAAATATTTCTACATACTTGAAGTCATGTTTCTTGGCAACAACTTAGCATAAAAACATCAGTACCGATCTCATTCTAATCTCAGTAAGGCAAAAGATAATTACAGAATTTATCTCTTTTTAGACAGATTTGTGGTAAAATAATTTGCTTTATCAATAAAAAGTTGAGTTTTCTTATGAACCTGACGACATTTCATTTCAGAGAAGCTCCATTATCATTATCCAGCCCTTTACACTATTATATATATATATATATATATATATATATATATATATATATATATAATAGTGTACTATTAATATAATAATGCTCACCATTGCTTTTTGAAAAAACATTATTTAAAATTGTGCAATGAAAATATTCTTCTATATGATTTAAAATAAATACTTTAAAAGAAATGCGGTATTGCAGGCTTAGAAGTTGCGATGAAAATAAAAGTCAGTGGAAAAGTAAATTTAAAATAATTTTTACAACTTAAATAAAAAGACTTATATTACATCCAAGTTAACAAGAGGATTATTGTCATTTATAAGCATTAGGCAAAAATCGGCATGTTCTTTCTGTCTTGTCACTCACAGCCTGTCTGCAAGCTTTAGAAAGATGTAAACAACATAGTTTTGGATGATCTTCAGAATGAAGCAGTGGGCAATGTTTTAAAATTAAAATTTTACATTCTAAGTAAAAAAAGTAATAAGTAATCTTTATAAAATTAAGTAAAGTTAATTAATATAAATAATCTTTATTATGGAAATTAAGGGAGGGGAGTATTATAAGAATTATTCTTGCTATAATAATGTACTAATTTTGTTCACTGCAAAGAAAGTAAATGTTTTCTTGTCTACTATGAAAGTTTACAAAAAAATACAACATTTAAAAAAAAAAGTAAAAAAAAAATACCAATAATCCTGAAAAGCATTTCTGTTTCTGCAGAAACATCGAAATTCGGAAAATGGATAAGACTTAAATGCATTTCTGCTGCAAAAATTACTTTTCCATCCCATGTGTTTTAGAATTGTTTATGATTAGCTTTTACTGTGTATTAATTAGTTTTTTGAACAAACGTTAACAGGAAATATTGTTATTGGAATGCTGTCAGTTGTCAAGTAAACAACAATCATGATGAACATACAGACGTCATGGATTAACAACAATAACATTCCTACTAACTTCAATTAATTTTTATTTTTCATGTTTTACTTTTATCATGCATTTGAAAATGCTTACTTGAGTGTTTAATGCGGCTAAAAATTGAATCAACAGTAATTTATACCAACAGTCAATCATTCATTTACAATTTAAATGCATGACATTGACAAGCATTCTGGATATAAGCAATCAAAAAACCTATCTTTTATGGTTCTGAACATTGAAAAATGGGATTATTTATTATTCAAATCCTCAAATGCAAATATCAGTATTCTTATCGATACATTCTTTTTTGTTTTGTTTTTTCAAATATTTATTATTTTTTTTTTACAAATGCTTTAGTAATTTTTTTGATAAATTTAATATGAAAAGGTTTTTGTTAAAAAAAATTCAAAATCATTTTCTAAGAATCTATTTTAACATTTTCTTTTTTATATCTAAAAAAGTTTGTTCTACAAATTTTTACGTTTTATTTTTAGTTATATTTTATTTTTGAATCTTGTTTACTTATTTTGAAAGTTTTTTTTTTCTTTTTTATACTTTCTATTTACACATAAAATATTTTAAATGCATATTTAAATCCAATTATTTTGTCCGCATAAAATATTGAAATTTATTTTAATGTTTTCTTCATAATTTTAAATCAAAGAATTACGCATGTCAACTTTGAATTATTTTTTTTTTTCAAAACTTATAACAAAATCTACTTTCTTCTACGAATTATGTGCCCACTTTTCTTTTCTACGAAATTTGTCTTTCGTTATATAAATCGCTTAGAAAGAAAGAGAATAATGTTCATGAATCAATATCGAGAGATATTCGGATGTGAAATTATATCTTGTATTTAACTCGAAATCATAAGTAGTTAAAACAATCTTGTTAGTAGTATTTTTAATCTAGAATCATGGTACCGAACAAATTATTTCCTTTAGAAACAATTTTTAACAATTTTAAAAGAAAAAGACAAACATGATACACTTTTTCTATTAACGCCACATGTGTTCTTTCTTTTCCTTGCAAGCAAGGTGGAACATGCAACTCTCAAAGCTACATAAAACTTTTATTAGCTACTTTTAAGAAAATAACATTAATCCGAATACATTTTGTTGCAGATTTTTGTTTTTCATTTACAGTTTTTAAGGTAAGTCAACAAAAGAAATCACTTGATATTCAGTAGACGTCATCTTTTGCGTGATATTAGCATTTTCCTTTACATGTTCCCTTTAGCAGTTACTTTAAACTATTCTCTTTTTCATTATAAATATTTTTTTCTTCCCCATTTTCAGATCAGACAAAAACAAATTCTTGATATTTAATGCTTCAAAAGTCACATTTAAAATGTCGTTATCAGTTGTCTTCAATTTTTCTGTACCACCAAGGTGAAAAAGATCAAATTTCTTTGCAAACCCTTTTTTTCACAGGAAATTCCTTCTTTATTCTTTGCCATTCTTAAACTCCAAGAAACGTTTTTTTTGTGTGTTTAATCCGTGAAACATCATGTGTAATACTACTCTTTATTTTTTTCTACATCTTCAATTAAAGACGAGTTTCTTTTCTATTTTTAACTCTCTTTTTTCCTATTTCTGCACTTTTTTTTTTTTGAACTGTAATGTCACCCTAATTTCTTGAAAAATTAGAAATGACGTGTTAAGGAACGTAAATGAAAAAATACTTTAACTTTTCTTTACTCACTTCTGATTTCAGGTCAAAAAGGTGTTACATCTAGTATTTTTTACGTTACATTTTTTATGGGTTTTTTGATTTTTAGATTTTTTATTTTATGTTTTTTTGAATTATGAAGAGAGGGGAAAAATTACTAATTATTGATGAAGATTGATTGCTTTTTTGTTATAATAAATTCCTTCTTATTTTTTATATTGATTTATCCGTCAAAAATAACCTATATGTACTTTAAAATATGCAATCAATATAATATTTTTTAAAAATTAATTTCCTTATAATATCATTTCTAAGTTATTGAAAATATAGAATATACATTGCCATTCACATTCTTCATAAATACACTAGACAAATTTTTTAACACTTTCCAATAAAGTTGAAATGTGTTTATGCATTCTTTTTGTCTATCCGTCTGTCCATCTGTCCTTCTGGCCGATTGATGCACAGGGTTACACAAAAGAGCTCATAAATTTTACTGAATGTGAGGGTAATTAACTTAAAAGTGCTTTTTAAATATGGTATGCATTTTTACATTGAACTGGTTTCAATTTATTAAGAAGTGTTTGTAAAATATATATTAAATGATGGACAGGATCACGCAAAGAATTAGCTATATGGTCACACATAAATGGTAATTTCAGGAAATGTGATTTAAATATTGTAAGGGTGTTTTTGTTTGAACTAAATTTTAACAAAATACTGGCGTGTAATAAATATACTAGATAAATTACAGGACTAAACAAAAGTATTCAAGTGTTTTCCATCTATTAGAATAAAGTGCTAAAGGAGAAAATTCAAAAAATTAAGCCTTTTCTTGATAAATTAAATTTCCCTATTATATAGTATATATATATATCAACCGACGGATCAAATACAGGGCTGTTCAAAATTATTGAAATATGCATTTGGCTATTGACAGTAGCATCTTATTTCCCTAAATGGCAAACTTTTGTTACGATTTCAGGAAGTGTTGGAAAGTGTTTCATTATCTATTCTTAACGCATGATTTTTCTTACTTGTTTCTTTATAGTGTTTAATATTGTATCTTCTAAAACTATTTGGATTCTTGTTGAGTTACGCATGAGATGTGCATATATATGCGTTCTTAAAAACTTCAGTTACAAAATTTAATCCAATTCATTAGTTGTATTTTCTTTTTTTTTCTAAGTAATATAATGAAATACAGAAAAAAAAATTTCGTGTTGCAGAATTTCAACATTCAAAATTCATTTATACTCTATATGAAATTCTACAGTGTGTAAATCCGCATGTTAGTTTGAATAGAGAACTTTGCATGCAGAAATGGATTTTAGAGAATAAGTTTCAAATGTGCAGAGACTTTGACAAATCGCAAAGTTTTCCGAATACATATTACTTAAAGTTTCTTTTACAAATAGTGTATGTTTTGTTGTCTAACGTACAAATATAAAATCCTATATGCAAAATTTGTGCAAAATTTTTATGAAAAGAATGTAATTTGTGTAATCGTTTAAGAAAAGGAAATAATTTATGTAAAGAATATTGAATGAAACCAAACATAGGATTTATATTTATAATATGCTAAATTCACGATATTTGATATAGTTTAGATACATATACAGATAAAGGTATGCATAAAATTGATACACTTAAAGAGGCAAACATTGATATGTGGGTAAATAGACACAGATAAAAAAATAGTATTTTTAAAAGACAGTAATGTAATAGTAAAAGCCATTTGCAGATTATTTTATTGATGTTACTACATTTCAAACGTAATGAGATGGGTTATAACAACTGAAGTTCTAACAACTAATTTCTTAAAGAGTTTGTAAGAATTATAGTTTATAGTTCGATTACAGGGACGCTAAAACGAAATAGGTAACATTGTGATCCAAGGCGAGAATAATTTTAGGTGCATTTCAATGACGTTTAAATGCTTGCAACATAATAAAATTTAAAGAAAAAGAACAGAAGATGCACTACAAAAAATTTTAACATAGATTATGTAGTTTAGAATTGCAAATTTTTTTATTTGCAGAAACGAGCAATAGAATTCTTCACATCTATGATCAAAAATTTTTATAAGCGTGTTTTCCGTTGAGATATGCACTTTTATTTTTACATAATCTTTGGTTTATTACCTGATGTGAGTAAAATGTATTGGACAAAAGTGTTCACGCACATTATCGGGTATTGGCCACAATTGCCGAAAATGAATTTTTACTGCATTTTGAGTTTCTGCAAATTGCTTATTTCAATAATTTGTTTCATCGTACGGAAAAATTAAATTTCTGAATAACAATCTGCTAAAGCTGTAAAGTGTTTCATAAATTATTCATGATGAATTATTTATCCTTTTTATTTTCCAAGATGTGACTAATACAGTAATTATTACAAATTTTGTATATCGAAAATGAAATTTGTATACAACTTCTTCGTCAACAAATCATAAAATCTTCAGCGGTCTATTTCTTAACGCAATGTACTAATTCTTTATGTTGTAATATCATACATCTATATATATGTATATCTATACATATATTATGAACTACACAATTATGTATTTAAAAATTTACATTTCGAATCTACACGTTAATCGACAACCGAAGGTTGAAGAAAGGAGAGCTTTCCAACAAAACTGAACATTATGATATTGCAAAATATTTCTTTAAATCAGATAGAAAAAGGAAATCGAGAAATACTTCCTTCATCTTGCTTTAATCATAGAGAGTATTTATTGCCAAAAAATATTCGAAACATCTTTTAAAAACGTAATAAAATTATTTATAAAACATTAGACTAATTTTAATGTTAACATCTGCTATGATATTCTCTTCTAGAAACTAGGTGCAGATAGAAATGCCACTCTTGTACGATTTTTGTTTCATTCCGAGATAAACTGGATAAAAATACACTTTCCTTGATGCAAAAAGAAATATACATATCTTCACTGCGTCTCCACTGCACTATCCTCGTTGCATTTTTTCTTTAAATTTTGACTTTAAATCTGGAACCTCACGTTTATAGATTTATGGAAAAAGCATTTTGTGGAAAAACAAATTGGCCTCTTGAGGTTTCACATGGGTACAGTTATTTTCCAGAGAATGAATATCAATATTTCTTTGGAAAATGTAGTAGTTAATAAATATAGTTTAAATCCACGAAATTTCTCCGTACTTAAAGAGAAATTTCCTATAAGAAAATACTGGTACTGAATAATTTCATGTTATTAAAATTCCAGAATTCGTACGAAAATTACTTTTGAATAGATTAAAAAATAATAAATGACTAATGCTGCAGCACTTGTCATAGTTGGAACATTTCTATAGGGAAGGCATTGTAATTTCACACATGTTTCTACAGGTCATGACTGAAAAAATATTTGAAATCGTGGTATTTATGCACTGTATCTAAACTCTTATGCAGTATAATATAATTTTAATGATGTCGTAATTTGAACAATCTGACTCATTAACATTTATTATTTTATTTATTTTACTTTATCAGTTTTCTTTTCTTTTCAATGTCCACGTATAACCTGCTAGCTACTGGGTCTAGATATTTGGACCTCTATTATTTTCCTTATAAAAACTACATTGCTTGATATTTCTACATTATGGCTTTATTTCTTAGTAACTGGGTATATTTTACTTTCAAAGCAAACAAATATATGGCAACATCTCTGTTGATTTCCTCATAAAGTCTATGTTGTTTTCATCAGAATTTCAAAATGCCTTCAAAGCATTGTGGCCAAGAAATTGAGAAGTTTACAAAATTATTGTCTTAAATCCTTTACTATAAAATGTATCCAATATTTGCATAACATTCACTTGTTTGAGGGCCTTAACTCTTCAGTGTACCGTGTACAACATCTTACACATACGTAAAAACACTGTAACTATCACTATATGCCATGAATTAGGCCAATATGATCACTGGAGCTGATCAAAAATAGTCCAAAGAATGAAATAACGCATATTTTGCCAATAACAGATGGACGAATTTGACAAAGTATTAGACTTTGTTCTTCAGAAAAAAAATCGATCAATTTATTAGTCAAACTTTGCTTTTATAATTTTTAATGAGTGCTAAAAAGTATTAGAATAAAGAAAGATGCAATGTCTTAAGCAGATAAAATTAATTAAAGCCTATTTAATTGCAAAAAAATAGCAATACAATATTTTAAAATTTTAATTGTGTAACACACAGCATAAAAATAAAATTTTAGCCGAAAGTTTGAAATTTAATTTTTTACAATTTTTTCCAATTAACAGACCAATATACAGAGTGATTTAAAAAAACTTGGACAAATTGATATGCCATGGCAGGCATACGACAAGGATAAAAAAGCACATAGGAACATAGGGCCGCAAACCAGTTATTGAGTCACAAATACAAGATGTTTCATCCTAAATCAATTTGGGTTGACGGTAATAAATTTAAGAAAACTGAAGTAAGGTACCCTGGGATAATAACGCCAAGTTAAGGTTCTACCAGTTTTCACGGCTCAGTTTTAGTTTGTATTTTTCAAACAAATATATGATTTTATACAGCAACTCATTAACTATCTATATAAAAAAATAATTTGAGAGATATGTATTCATAAAATGTAATGGCATGATTTCTTGGCCAATGCTATTTGGCGTTATTACCCACCTATATGGGTAATAACGCCATGCAAACAAAACTATGAAATAAGATGAATAATTGCATGTAGATTGCATAATTCTAAAAATACAAACTCTACAGCTCTAGAAATTGACAAATTGAAATCTAAGCTATTGAAAATGTACAATTTTTTTGTGACTCTGAAAGAAAAAGAAAGGTGGGATGGTGTAGGGGGGAGGAGGCAAAAGAATATCAGATTCTAAGCTACGTTTTGCTTAAAAATGTCCATTTAAATAGAATTATTAGAAACATTGCATGGATTATTTGAATCAGTATTTATATTCCCATGTATGCATTCTATGCGATAGAAAAAGACAGACCTGATACACTTTTTTCTATCAACGTTACATGTGTTCTTTTTCTTCTTATAAGGAAGGTGGAACATGCAACTCTCAAAGCTACATAAAACTTTTATAAACTAGTTTTAAGAAAAGAATATTAATCCGAATACATTTTATTGCAGATTTTTGTTTTTCATTCACATTTTTAAAAGTAAATCAACGAAAGAAATCAATTAATATTTAGTTTTTAAGCGTCTTGTTTTGTATGATATTACCATTTTTTTTACATGTTTCGTATAGCAGTCATTTCGAACTATTCTCTTTTTCATTATAAATATTTTTTGTTGCACTTTCCCATTTTTAGAACAGAGAAAAAAAAACTGTGATATTTAATGCTTCAAAAGTCACATTTAAAATGTCATTATCAGCTGTCTTCAATTTTTCTGTACCACCAAGGTGAAAAAGATCAGATTTCTTTGCAAACATTTTTTTTTTTCACAGGAAATTCCTTCTTTACTCTTTGATATTCTTAAACTTCGAGAAATTTTTTTTTGTATGTTTAATCCGTGAAACATCATATGTAATACTACTCTGTATTTTTTTCTACACCTTCAATTAAACACGAGTTTCCTTTCTATTTTTAACTCTCATTTTTTTCTATTTCTGCACATTTTTTTTTCTAAAACTGTAATGTCACCCTAGTTTCTTTAAAATCTAGAAATGACGTGTTAAGGAACGTAAACGAAAAAATACATTAACTTTTCTTTACTCACTTCTGATTTGAAGACAAAAAGGTGTTACATATAATATTTTTTACCTTACATTTTTTTTATGTTTGAAGGAATTATGAATAGAGGGGAACAATTAGAAATTATTGATGAAGATTGATTGCTTTTTTTGTTATAATAAATTCCTTCTTATTTTTTATATTGATTTATCCGTCAAAAATAACCTACATGTACTTAAAATATGCAATCAATATAATATTTTTAAAAAATTAATTTCCTTATAATATCATTTCAAATACGGATAGCGAATAAAAAGTTATTGAAAATATAGAATACATATTGTCATTCACATTCTTCATAAATAACAGAAAAATTTTTTAACACTTTCCAACAAAGTTGAAAAGTGTTTATGCATTCCGATTTTCTGTCCATCTGAAATTCTGGCCTGATTTATGCACAGGGTTACACAAAAGAGCTTATAAGGTTACTGAATGTGAGGGTAATTAAGTTAAACGTGGTTTTTAAATATGGTATGCATTTTTACGTTGAACTGCTTTCCGTTTATTAAGAAATGTTTGAAAAAACAGATAAAATGATGTGCAGGGTCACGCAGAGAATTAGCTACATGTAGGTCACATATAAAAGGGAAATTCAGGAAATGTGATTTAAATATTTTAAGGTGTGTATTTTTAACTGAATTTTAACAAAATACTGGCGTGTAATAAAGATACTAGGTAAATTACAGAACTGAACAAGAGTTTTCAAGCATTTTCCATCTATTACAATAAAGTGCTAAAGGAGAAATTTCAACAAATTAAACATTTTTTTGCAAAACTAAATTTCCCTATTATATAGTGTATATATATCAACCGACGGATCAAATACACGGCTGTTCAAAATTATTGAAATATATATTTGGCTATTGACAGTAGCATCATATTTCCTTAAATGACAAAGTTTTGTTAGCGATTTCATTAAGTGTTGAAAAGTGTTTCATTATCTATTCTTAACGCATGATTTTTCTTACTTGTTTCTTTACGTTGCTCAGTCTTGTATCTTCTAAAAGTATTTGGATTCTTGTTGAGTTATGCGTGAGTTGTGCATATATATATACGTTCTTAAAAGCTGCAGTTAAAACTGCAGCAAAATTTAATCCAATTCATTAGTTATGTTTTCTTTTTTTTGTCTAAGTAATATAATAAAAGACAGAAAAAGCTTTTTCGTGTTGCAGAATTTCAACATTCACAATTCATTTATACTCTATATAAAATTGCTACAGTGTGTAAATCCGTATGTTAGTTTGAATAGAGAACTTTGCATGGAGAAATGAATTTTAGAGAATAAGTTTCAATTTGCAGAGACTTTGACAAATCGCAAAGTTTTCCGGAAATAAATACGTATATATATATACGTATGTATATGCGTATATATATACGTATATATATACGTATATGCAAAAGTTGTGCAAAATTATTTTGAAAAGAATGTAATTTGTGTAATCATTAAAGAAATCGAAAGATTTATGTAAAGAATATTAAATTAAATCAAACATAGGATTTATATTTATAATAGGCTTAAATTTACGATATTTAATATAGTTTAGACACATATACAGATAAAGTTTCTCATAAAATTGATACAGTTACAGAGACGTGTGTAAATAGATACATAGATACGTGTGTAAATATACACAGATAAAAAGATGGTGTTTTTAAAAGACGGTAATGTAATAGCAAAAGCCATTTGCAGTTTATTTTACTGATGTTACTACATTTCAAACGTAATGAGATGGGTTCTAACAACTGAAATGAGCTATGACATTCTATTCCTTAAAGATTTTGTAAGAATTATAGTTTATAGTTCTATTACAGGGACGCTAAAACGAAATATGTTACATTGTGATCCAAGGCGAGAATAATTTTAGGTGCATTTTAATGATGTTTTAATGCTTGCAACATAATAATATTTAAAGAAAAAGCACAGAAAGTGCACTACAAAAAGTTTTAACATAGATTATGTAGTTTACAATCACAAATCTTTTATTTGCAGAAACGCGCAATAGAATTCTTCACATCTATGATAAAAAAAATGATATAAGTGTGTTTTCCGTTGTGATATGCAATTTTACTTTTACGTAATCTTTGGTTTATTACCTGATGTGAATAATATGTATTCTTCTTATGAAGTATGGGACAAAAGTATTCACGCACATTATCGTGTATTGACCGCAATTGCTGAAAATGAATTTTTACCGTGTTTCGAATTTTTGTAAATTGCTTACATCTATAATTTATTTCATCGTATGGAAAAATAAATTTTCTTTATAATAATCAGTTAAAGCTGGAAGGTGTTTCGCAAATTATTCCTGATGGATAATTTATCATTTTTGTTTTCTAAAATGTGCTAGTACAGTAAATGTTTTTATTACAAATTTTGTATATCGAAAGTGAAATTTGTATGCAATTTCTTCGACAAAAAATTATAAAATCTTAAGCTGTCTTATTATTTCTTAACGCAATGTACTAATTATTTATGTTGTAATATCATACATCTGTATATAATTATAAACTGCATTATTATGTATTTTAAAATTTACATTTTGAATGTATATGTCAATTGACAACCGATGGTTGGAAGAAGAAAAGCTTTTCAACAAAACAGAGCATTATGATTGTGAAATATAATTTTTTAAATAAGATAGAAAAATAAATCTGCAAATGCTTTAATCATAGAGAGAATTTAATTAAAAAAATATCCGAAATACCTTTTAAAAACGCAGTTCTATTATTTATAAAATATAAGACTAATTTTAATGTCAACACCTGAATGAGATTCTCTTCTAGAAAGTAGGTGCAGATAGAAATGCAATCCTTATAAGATTTTTGTTTCATGCCGAGATAAGCTGGATAAAAATATACTTCCCTTCATTCAAAAAGAATATACATATATTCACTGCGTCTCAACTGCACTATCTTCGTTTCATTTGTTCATTAAATTTGGACTCTAAATGTAGAATTTCACGTTTATAGGTTTATGGAAAATGCATTTTGTGATAAAACAAATTGGCCTCTCGAGGTTTCAAATGGGTACAGTTATTTTTTAGAATGAATATCAATATTTCTTTACAAAACAATAAACGTAGTTTAAACGCACGATATTTCTCTTTATTAACTAGAAATTTCCTATAAGAAAATACTGGTAGCGAATAATCTCGTGTTATTAAAATTCCAGAATCCGTACGAAAATTACTTTTGCATAGATTAAAAATAATTAATGACTGATGCTGCAGCGCTTGTCACAGTTGGCACATTTCTATAGGGAATGCATTGTAATTTCATACATGTTTCTAAAGGTCATGGCTGAAAAAATATTTGAAGTCGTGTTATTTATGCACTGTATCTAAAATCTCATGCAGTGTAATATAACTTTAATGATGTCGTAATTTTAACAATCTAGCTCAGTAACACTTAGTATTTTATTTATTTTACATTATCAGTTTTCTTTTCTTTTCAATGTCCACGTGTAACATGCTAACTGCCTGTGCCCAGATATTTGGATCTATATTCTTTTCATTGTAAAAAATAAACTGCTTAGTATTTTTGACTTAATTTCTTACTAACTAAATGTGTTTTACTTTCAAAGCAAACAAACAATTGACAACATCTCTGCTGATTTCCTTATAAACTCCATCTTGTTTTCATCCGAGTTTCAAAATGCCTTCAAGACAGTGTGGGCAAGAAATCTCTTTTCTTTTCCGTATAAAAACTAAACTGCTTAATATTTTTGACTTAATTTCTTGTTAACTGAATGTGTTTTACTTTCAAAGCAAACAAATAAATGACAACATCTCTGCTGATTTCCTTATAAAATCCATCTTGTTTTCAACCGAGTTTCAAAATGCATTCAAGACAGTGTGGCCAAGAAATTGAGAAATTTACATAATTATTTGTCTTAAATCTTTTACCATAAAATATTTTCAATATGCAAATATCATTCACTTCCTTAAAGGCTTTAAATCTTCAATGCACATGGTACAGCATCTCGGACGTAAAAACACTATAACTGTCACTCTATGCCATGCAATTCGAACAATATGGTCATTGTAGCTGATCAAAAATAGTCCAGATAATGGAATAACGCTTATTTTGTCAATACCAGATGGCCGCATTTGACAAAGTATTAGAATTAGTTCTTCGGAAAAAAAATAATAAATAAATAAAAATTCGATGTCAATTAGTCAAAATTTCCTTTTAAAATTTTTAATGAATGCTAATAAACATTTGCATAAAGAAAGATGTAAACTGTTAAGAAGGTAAAATTAATTAATTAAAGCTTATTTAATTGCAAAAAATAGCAATACAATATTTTAAAACTTTAATTGTACAACACATAGCATAAAAAACAAAATTTTAGCTCAAAATTTCAAATTTAGTTTTTTTAAAATATTTTTCCAATTATTAGACCAATATACAGGGTGATTAAAAAAAACTTGGACAAATTAATATGACATACGACAGGCATACGACAAGGATAAAAAATCAGATAGGAACATAGGGTCGCAAACCACTTATTGAGTCACAAATACATTAAGGTGTTTCATTCTAACTCAATTTGGGTTGACGGTAATAAATTAAAGAAAACTGAAGTATATCATAATAAAATAGTTAACAGGCATTCCCATCTTTGTTTTAAATGTAATATCAACAAACAAAAGCGGTAGAAATTTGCATTATGAGCACCAGCAATATGCACTTGGCAACTCACATTTTAGACTGCGATCATTAGTTTATACGGTATCATCGATTGCTTGAGCAATACAACTTTTCGTAACGTTATTACATTTCATGCAAAATAAGGTACATATCGTTGCATTTTCACAACAATATTTTTATTTTCCTCTAAATTATTACTTTAAAAACGGGTGTATGAAGAATAAAAGACCTTGTCTTTGTGACTCAATAAGTATTTTGCGACAATATATTCCTATGTGATTTTTTATTCTTGCTAAATGCTTGATTTTCTATATTATTTTGTCCACATTTTTTTAATCACCTTGTATAGATTATAAATATTTTTTCTTCATAAAATTTGAAAAAATGGCAAATGATTGGTTAAATTTGTAATTGTGCGAATTTAGGTTAATATTAATTAAATTAATATTTTAAGGGAATTTGTAATTTTAGATCTTTATTTTTTAACCTAAATTACTAGTCTCCTAAAGTATCAATTTTTGAAAAGTTACTTTTTCTGGCATTTTGTTAGTTTCAAACCGCTGAATAAACATTTGTAGTATTATTTTAGGTTCGGGGACGAAGAGGGTAAATATATATTCCAATTGAATGCACATTTAGCTTATTTTTTATAAAAAATTAAGTTTGATATAATTAGATCTTTAAAACTGACAGTTTTTATGTTTTTATCTATAACAGTTTGTCAGGAAAAACCAAGATATATAGCAGGCACAACGTCAGCAGCGTTAACATTTTTTTAGAAGAGATTGAAATTTAATGTACATACAATTTACAATTAAACACATAACGTGTTCTCTATAGTTTAATATGAGTGATTAAAGTGTAAAGTAAGTTTTCTTTTATTTATTTATAATTGTCCTGGCAGAATATATGAAAGAATACATTTTATTTATTTATTATTTTGCATCTATTTTTTTTTTTTTTTTTTTTTTTTTTTTTTTTTTTTTTTTTTTTACATTTTATGCGTCAAAAATGTGAGACTGTAAAAATACTTATCATTTATACTAAATGATTAAAAAAAATAAACAGACAGTTACATCTTTCCTAATGTGTATTATTAATTGTCTGATAATTATTTCTTCAAATGTAGTTTATAACATTCTAAAGAAATAACCTTCAACAACTGAAAATATTAAATACTTATCCATTCGTACTCTCAGTTACCTATATTTTATGTTGTTTTAAATAAAAAAATAACGTAATAACTTTTTAAGGTTTTAACTTTTTTGATAAATCCGCAATATAATATTTAAATAAATCTTTAAGATAACAATTATTTTATACGAAAATACTACTTTTTTTAGTGTTTTAGTCCAAGTGTGTCCTTTTAGGAAATATTCACGATGCGTAACATATTTTCTTTGCAATTTTGTTCAGTGAAACACCTCAGAACTAATTAATTCACAAAAATAAGTTTTACTCTTTTTCTTCATTTTTTTCTGTAAAACTTTATAGAACCTCCTCACAGAAATTTAATAATGATGTTATTTTGACTGAAAATAGCGAAATATGTTTAGTTTAATGATACCTCAAAGGATTTCATTTAAAATCTGTGTTGAAAACTACTGTAAATTGCAAACTTTGAAGAGTGGGCTTTTGTAATTTTTTCTCTTTCGAAACATTTCTAAAATGTATATATTTTATGATTGCAACTTTATACAATTTTAAAATTAATTACTAGTTCACTGTTTTAAAATGTGTTTGATTATAACATATTTACAAATAAATAAAATACGGTGTTAGATCCCCCCCAACAAAAAAAAGTCGTTGCAGTTGAGTTGCATTGTCTGTTCGGTTTCGACGAGCTGTTAACAGTACCCAGCAAACACATACCTTTCGGCTCATGATCGGAACCTTGGCAGTGTCGGATATGTGTCAGCATATACGCAGAAATTTCAGTGAAGTGTCGGCAGCATGTCGACAGCCGAAACATATGAATCTGCTTTATCAGCTGCCTGTTATCCCAATCGGTACTTTTATGAATTTATATCGCAAGCAATTTACACCGACAAGTAACGTAGGACCGATAAGTGATTTCTGATAGTGGCCCGATTACACTTGTGAACTTCGGTCCGAATTTAGAATTCTTTGTCGTAACCGACATTTATTTTTTCTGTTTCTTTGTTTGAGTTTTGACAAGATATCTAAATTTCATGTATTTTATATAAAATTCTAACAGGCATAAACAGAATTCTTTTAAGTTTTCCATATTTATTTATTTATTTATTAAAATATATTTAAAAAAGGTCTTACATTTATTTGAATCAGCAAAAAACTCTTTTTAATAGCTCCTTAAAATTATTATTCATTATATTCCTTATCGTAAAAAATAGTAATAATTATAAAAAATGTTTCACAAGTTAATTCAACTTATTTTCTCATTATATATTTATTTTAAAAGAAATAGCTATTTTTTAACAAATTATTAAAAATTGTTTTAAATTATTTTATTAGCTATAAAAAAAGCTATAAAAAGTAAGAATTCTACTCAGCTTTTTAGCCTTAAAATTTAAATGAAAGATCCTCCCCCTTATGAAAAAAATTACCAAACGAAAATAGATAATAATGATAAATATTCATCAAAAATATATTTTACAGTAAATCATCAAATGACATAAAATAATTTTTTATTCTCATTAAAAATGATATAATTACCAATTTATTTACTTATTATTTTTTATGTTTACAAATATGTATTCAATAATCTAACAAACATAATTGCATTATAATTCCTAAAACGAAAATTGTATCAACGGAAAAATTTTTAAATTCTCGGATTTCATTAAATGCTAAAGTATTCTTAAATTTACAGAAAGATTAAAAAATATCCGCCATTTAAAAATTATGTACAGAAAGAAAAAATATGGGTATAAACTAATGTTTTTGTTTTATTTTTAAATTAAAATAATATTGATAAATATCAAGTGACATAAAATAAATTCTTAGTCTAATTTCAATTTATTAATTACCAACCTACTATTTATTAGGATATTTTTCCCATAATAAAAATACACAATTTATAAATTAATGCAATGCATGTAGTTACATTATAAATCTTAATAAAAAAAATTTATTAACTGAATAAAACTTCTAAAATTATTAAAAATTGTTTTAAATTACTTTACTTGCTATAAAAAAGCTATAAAAAGTAAGAAATCCACTCAGCTTTTTAGCCTTAAAATTTAAATGAAACATCCTCCTCTTATGAAAAAAATTACTAAACGAAAATGTAAATACATAATGATTCTTAAATATATAAGAAAAATAATTTCGCTTGCTTGAACTATTTTGCTATGATAATTATTTCATTTGTTTAAATATTAAATTAATCTTTTAATACACGCGCATAAGAGAACTGCAAAATAAATAAATTAATAATACATACATAAATAATACTACATTAATGGTTAATACATGAATTAAAAAATAAAATAAAGAGCACATCAAAAGTCCATCTTATTCCGTCTACCATTTAACTTTAACGACAAAACATTCCTTAACGAAATATCTTTCTCTTAATTACACCTCAAATTCCTCCCCAGAACAAGGCTTAGTGGTCCACTGGTTAAAGCACTCACTTTCTGCGTTTGGCGATTGCAGATCGAGTCCAACCTATGACAAAGTATGCTTTTTTTGTATTTTTGACAAATGTCTGTAGCAAGATGAATCATAGATGGTGCCATAAGTGCTGATTTTTTTTCCATTTACGCTGGTATTCGTATGATTATCTGTCATCCGCTGAAATCGGACCGGCTGCGCGACTCTATATCGGGCGACACTCGCTCGGCGTGTCGAAAAAGATACGGAGTCGGTATCGTCGGTAACGGCAAAGCGGCTGTGGCCCGATTGCTCTGTGTTTGTTGGGTAAATGCCAGTCATCAATTGCTGTTGTTGTGCGTGGCTAACTTTGTCCTCGTCGACGTCAAACATCCCTTGTTCCTTGAAATCGATTTCAAAGCCTTGAAATGACACTTATGGCGACTCCAACAACGTCCACCACACATCGTTGTATTTTCACTGATTTAAGTCTGCCTAACATACGTCATGGCATGGATTCTTGTAAATCACGTTGTTGAAACATTTTTCAGTCACCCTTTCTCAAAATAAATAAATAAATAAATAAAAATAATCTGATCAATCAAATTTCACAGTTAAGGCAATGAAACAGACTTTTCTGAAAAATCCTAATTTGTG
This sequence comes from Maratus speculifer, assembly GCA_964019185.1. Taxonomy (NCBI): domain Eukaryota; kingdom Metazoa; phylum Arthropoda; class Arachnida; order Araneae; family Salticidae; genus Maratus; species Maratus speculifer. The sequence continues at coordinate 181,980,845 of OZ025298.1, read as the reverse complement.
TCCTTATGTCCTTTTTCTAGTTTTTAAAGTCATGAATTTGGATTAGCAAATGAAGTTTTCTTCCTCTGTGTCATGCTAGGCTTTAAATTATGGATGATTTATTTTATATTACTTAACGGTGTAAGTATATGGGCAATTTCGTTAAAATCACGTGCTCCCTAATTGTTTTGAGCGGTACAGTTCCAGAACAAAAGATAATCAACAGGAATAATAATGCGATGATGGCGTTTTTACATCGGTTACTTGTAGCAATAAGTGTATAGTCTTCAGATTACAGAAATTACCTCGTAAATTTTATAGCGAGGGTTTATTTTAACGTGCTTCTTCCAGTGATAAGATTATAAAATGTAGCAAAATCTTGGTTAATGTAGAAAATTTGCCGTTAATGAAACTCAGATTAGATATAGGGGTATGTATTATAATGGGTTTTACTTTGAAAGAAAATTCCTCTCTCTAGGCTTCTACTTTGAAGATAAGTAGAAATATTTGATTATAGATATTATTACTTACCCATCATACGTAGTATAGGGTAAGTATTGCAACCCTTTTGAAAATCGAAAAAAAAATTAACGGATTTACACGTTTCATATTCTGGAGATTCCGAAAAACATATTTTTATAAAAAAAATTGCCGTCCTTTCGTCTGTGTGTCTGTGTATCTGTCTGTCTGTAACCACTCTATCTCCCGAACAAATTGAGATAGAAACATGTAACTTTGTATGTGCTTAGTATGTAAGAATGGGACGTAGCTTATTTAATATCAATAACCTCGATTATCCAGAACTATTTTTTTTTCGGACTCTCAAAAAATTCGTTTTGCTGAAAGGTATACAAAAATTTTCGAAATGTTTTATTTTAAGGCATGGAAGTAAAAGGCAATAAAATAACATAAATTTTGCTTAGCCTCCTATCTCCGGTCATAGAAGTTTAAAATCCTACTCCCTTAGTACAACACAAGCTTGGAATTTCTTCCCCCCCACATTGGAGTGATCACCTCTCCGGACTAGTGCACCTGGACCTTGTTTGTTACCGAAGGATGTAGGAACACTACTCCGGACACCTTTGTTTCGAAGCGCGGGGAAGCGCTGGTCGCATTGCAAACCAGGGTTGTTGTACAGTTCCTGGAAATACAGAGTAGGGTTATAAATTACGCCAGTTATCCCCATTTTGGATCGCTTTCATTGTTATATTTGACTATGTCTTAGTAAAAATGTACTAACCACAATTTGTTTGTCAATTAATAAATCCATACGCCCACAAGAAGAAAAGGAAAAATAACATGTAATGAATTGGGTATAATTTATTTATGGGCATAAAACATATTACGGACATAAAGCAAAATAATAATAATAATAAAAAGAAGAAGAAGATTTCAGTTAAATTTAATTAATGAGTGATCGTTTTCAATAATACCATTTTCTGCTTCAATTTATTAAGATAAAACATTATACTTACAGTTTTACTGATAAATGTGAGTTGGAAACAAAAAAGTTTTTTTTTTTTTTTTTTTTTTTTTTTTTTTTTTTTTTTTTTTTTTTAATCCTTCTAATATATAATGACATCTTCAATCAAAAGCTTTTACTGTCGTAGGACGGCAGTTTTTCTTTCCTGCGCTATTGTACGTGGAAATTCAATTCAGAACGCCAACTTTAACAACATTTGATTAAAAAATCTCTTGCATTTACCGAAAGATAAAAAACGAATGCGTTTTATTTGATAGATTCAAAATAACAGCACTTGATACATTTGTAAAAAAAGTATAAGAATATAACCAATGTGAACTTCAGAATAGCCTTAAAACTTTATTTTCAGTACATTAGTTGAAGTGTAATAAATTCTAAATCTCCTATTCAGGATATAAAATGAAAAGAAAGAAAGAAAAAAGCATTATGGCCTATGACAATGTATTGTTTACAAAATTTTATTTTTTTAAATCATATCACAGCTTAATTACATCATAGTTAGTATGTTAGTTAGTATATTAAATGCTAAAGTATGTTTTAATAAAATTAGTTTGTGAATGGATATACACACACACACTAAAAAAATTGTCCATTGTATTATGAATGGAAAAAAAAAACATTACTATTTTTAAAATGTTACACTCTATTAAAACATTCTAAAATTGATCTGAAGTGTAATGCAAGAATATGAACTGCATACAATTTACTTAGTTTTTATTATTACGAGGTGGAACCCGTCGAATTTCGACGATAGAAAATGTTTAAGAAGGAACTGTTTCATTGATTTATAATAAAGCTACAAAATTAGCTTCAGTAAAAAATGCATCTTATATTGGTCAGTCTAACTCTAAAAAAATATTTTTAAGCTAAAAATAAAAAAAAAACTATTTCTATAAAACTCAGTTGTCTAAATTATTAAAAATAAATTTTAATCGTATATGTAATCAATAAAATATATTAAAGATCAGTTATGATAAAGTTATCTATATCCTTTGGAAAGTATAAGTTTGCAATAAACTAAAAAACATTTAATTGATTAATAAAAAAGAAATAGAAAGCCGGAATTCACCCGATTTGATAACAGACAATTTTCGTAAAATATTTTAATTTTCTTTTTTTCTTTTTTTTTTTTTTTTTTCAATCTTAAGAGAAAATGGCATATTTTTGTTGCCACGATTAGAAAATTCGTATTAAAAGTACAAAAAAATTAATATTTCAAAAATAAATTGTGATACGGCTTTCAAACAAATTGCATTTAAAAGTACATTTTTTTTTTCTCTAAACGACGTTGTAAAAGTTGAAAATGTGTTATGTGTAGAAGTATAAAATTTGCTGTAGCGAAAATTAAAAAACCGAATTGCACGGGAAAGTGTTGCCATTCGCATAATGACGTATGCGTTACGCACAGATACGTTTGGCCTTTATAATATAGATTATTATTATTGTATAAGCATACAGAAAAAGAGAGCGAGAGAGAAATGAATTCGGTTACTGTAAGTTTATAATTGATTCGTGATGAGTGATTGGTAAGTCTGGCAGTTTCATTTTCGGTCGCAATTTTTATTCATAAATACATAATATTTACAGGAATAAAGAGTGGAGGAAATTGTAATCGCACATTTTTTTTTAATATTTTCCGAAAATTTAATTCCACCTTGAGTTATAAACAATTTTTGTCTCATGTCCGAAGTTGTTTCCTTTAATATGCTATCATATTCGGAAATCCCGTTTAAAGCGTGCATTTTAACAGCATTTTTCTAAAAATATTTTTTTTAACAATAATAATAATAATAATAATAAACATTCGCTTACGTATTTTGTAAGTGTTTGTGTTTAGATGTTAAAGTTGGAAACAAAGACTACTGTATTCAGATTTACTACAGGATATTCATTATTCAATATGAAGTGTTTTTTTATATTGATATGTACAGTAAAACCTCCATAACGGACATTCCCGAATAGCGGATACTTCTATTTAACGGACAATTTTCCCACTCCCCACTCCCAAAACCTAAATTTTTGTATGTTTAACCTCTGAATAACGGACATTCCGAATAGCGGACACTTTATTTGGCGATAAAGTATGAAAAAGTATTTTTTAAAGAGAAAAAAATGCAAAAGGCTTCTAAATTTATCAGGACGTCGTGTCACAAATTTTGCGATCACAAACAAATGTAGATAAAGAGCTGGAGAAAATCGCCCCCCCCCCCCCCCAACGATCAGTGCTAAATTCAGGGTGTTGCTCAGGAGGAATATCTCTGGGAGCATTGAAATATCACTCAAGAATATTTTGAGATTTTATGCTTTTAAAGGTCAAAAAGTGCAATCCTTCCCTTCCCGGCTGGAACTCTACAATGTCCAATAACTTCACATAGAAAAACAAATTACACGTAATCGCAAGCAAAAGTAAACTTTTGTAACAGATTTTTTTTCACGAGAATATAATAAATAGTGGATAAAAGTGTGCACAGCTCTATTTCAATTTTATTGATTAAAAATGTATTTTAATCTCTGATTAATTATACAATAGAGGTTTTAGGACATATAAAAGTAAATTAATGAAATATTAAGCATTTCTTAGGGATTTTTTGAATCTCTGAGGTTTTCCCAATAGCGGACACCTCCGAATAGCGGACACCTCCGAATAGCGGACAGTTTCTTTGTTCCCGAGGTGTCCGTTATTTAGAGGTTTTACTGTATTAGATATATATTAATGCTAACCATAAATGGATGTGCATTATTTAAATGTATTCTTACTAAAATTTGGAATCTATAGCTTTTATTTGTTCGTTTTTATGGGAGGGGGAGGGGGGGGTTGGAGCTACACAATAAATAAAAATATCTGTTATTATTAAGGAAGTAAAAATGCTAGAAAATGATGGAATAATAGTGCGCTGTTTGAATATTTCGCGTTGTACTGAGAAAGTGAAACGGCATGTTACAGATACAGGATAGTACAGTAAGAAAATGACATTGCGTATTCTAAAACTGCCAAGCTGCATAAAAGAAGTATTTTTTTTGTAAGGGGGGGGGGTGTGGTCCGGAAGGAGTTTGAGAATAATTTAGATGACTTATTTATTTTTATTAGAGTGCAAAAAATTTGGCAAACACGTAATCTAAAAGATTCAAAACTTTGCATAATTATGCTGGAAGCTTTTTTTTTTGGTGGGGGAAGGGAGGAAGGGGAGTAAAAGGCGAAACGGATATTTTGGAAGCTACTAATTTAGATTGTTTAATTTATGTTACAAAGAGCCGCCCCACTTAGAACGGAGAATTTTTTTAATACGTAACTTTTTATGCTGCTGGACCTTATTTTTGTAGAGAGAGGGCTTGTAATTTTCATGATTGAAAATTTCTTTACAGAATTTTCAATCTTGTTCTCTATTACTAGAGAACAAGAAATAGGTAGGCAGGATTTTTTAAAGCCTTCTCAATGCTTTAAACTTTTCGTATCGAAAGTGTAAGGGAGGGAGAAAAAAGAAATACAAATTTCATGCGGAGAGAGGAGGTGAAGCAGGAATTTTGTGTGATGATCGGGTGGGAGAACAGAAATTTCGAGCGGGCATTGAAATATTTCATTGAAGCTATAAAAATAAAAATATACTGAGTATTTTTGGAAGGGGGAGAGCGTATAATCTAGATTTCATAATGCTACAGTAATTTAAAAATAATGATATGATAAGGAGCAAGAAAAAAAAATCAGCATGTGTCTGTTATTATTATTATTATATTTTATCTAAATATGATTCCAAAATAACCAGTGTAGCTAATTTTTTTAATTTTTTTAACACTTATATCTATGGATGTCATGATAATTTTGAAAGATTTCGATTAATCGTCTTTCATTTTTACTTTTAGATTAAAATTATTACAAATCATTTTTATTACATTGGAGTTTTTTGTGCTTGATATATTAAAAAAATATGAATAAAACTAGCAGTCTTCGCTTGCTACGCTGGCCAGATTCTAAAAAGGGATCATGAATCAAACTAAATAAACCCAAAAATTTCATATCTAATCAGACATAATTAATTGTTTTTTTATTCGTATAACCTTACATTATCCTATTCAAAATCGATGTTGACGACATAATAGACAAAATAGCTTTAAAAGGACTGAAATACCTATAATTAACCTTTTTTTGTAAGTGTGTTATTTTGAATTTCGCACTTGTATCTAAATCTGCTTCTAAGAAGTGGCGAAATATCCAAAACGTGCGATCATTCTATTAAACCCGCTTAAGTGAGAGTTTCTGAAATAGCCTAGTGAATCTGAAGCCTCAACGTCAACTCTTCAAATAATGGCTTTTTACTACACTTTTCGTAATATTTAACATTATACAAACAACAATTGAAAGTTTTCAAAATGCACAAATAAATATATGAATAAAGAAGTCAGAAATTGCACTTCAAAACCTTTCAAATGAGGTTCGTTCTCATTCTAACAAAAATTTAAAAATATTCAAATGTTGGAATAAGAGCTGCTGCACTCTTATGCAAAAATATATGAATAGTAAATTTATAACGATTTCAGTAATACAGAAATAATATTAATACCTCTTTAATAGGGCATAATCACTATTGCAACCAAAGTCATTACCTATCCTGGCATATGACTGAATCACTTACAAATGATAAGATTTGATAGATTGGAGAAAACTTTTATTAAGTAGTGACTAGTTTTCATAAAATCTGAAATGATTTTATATATTTAAATTCAAAACTTATAGTTTGGTAGTTTTTGTACCTTTATAGGGGGCAGAGAGACATACAGATGGTTGAACAAGATGACGACTATAGGTGCTACTTATTTGCAGAATTATGATATTTGCCCATGACCCACAATGTAATAGTCTTATGATTGTCTCTGCAATTAAACTGTAAGCTTTACGCACAATTCCAGATCAATCCAGCTATATTAATGCAATTTCGATTTCAAGAAAACCGACAGACCACCCGATGTACATACAAACTTAATTCACAAACGCTTTTTAACTATCTTGCAATTTTTTAAAAACACATATCAATTTTTTCACTTTCTGCAAATGATACCAACAAATGGAACATATTTGCATAGTCTTCTTCCCCACGAGTCTCAGTTATCAAGTGGTCAGTACCTGTCTCTTCTGTGCTTCCGTTCGTCGTTTCGAACCCCACCGGTTCCATGATCAAAATGTCTGCCCTTGGATTGTTAAAAAGCCTGCTTGCCAAAGTGGTCAGTAGATGGCGCCATCAGAGCAGATTTTTTTTCTTTTCGCTCTTATCAAATACTATCTCACTGCAGTGAATGTGTAGCTATGAACTATACATTCACTGCAGTAAATTTATAGTTATGTCGACTTCAAAAGAACTGTAGGGATTTGTGCCAAAATTACCACAGTCTTCCAACTTCATTTTCTTTGTAGTTTCACTGCAGTTTTTTTAGCTGGGAAAAGCACATCTCTTACCACCAGCAACTAAATGGATCACATGAATGGTGTTGACTAAATTTATAAAAGCGCCCTCTGTGGGGGCAAAGTGGAAGGGAGGGGTGCTGATAATTTGAAATAATGGCCCTGGAGCTTACCAATAACATATTACATGAGGCTATAATCCAAATATAAAAAATTACCCGGCAGAGTTCCAACCTCCTCCCCGGTTTATAAAGTTCCCCTTTTCTTTGAAATTTTCATGTATTAAAAAAATATATCATGGGGGTCTCGTAAAAATACCCGATCTGTAATAATGTCCGAGGGCTTTCCGACGATATGTTACAAAAATGGATCCAAAAAAAAGTTTGGAATTTTTCGAACCCTACCCCATCGGGAGAGGGTATCTTAAAATCTCTAAAACATGTCTTATTTTTTGATACAATTATTTAATAAAATTATTTTTAATGCATTTCTTTTCTGCCATTTCACTCTTCTACTTAAAACAAATGTTAGCATGTACCAAATGTTCTAAATGGTTCGACCACTCTTTCAACCCCCTTAGGTGGACGATTTCTAAAATCGCAGAAATATGTGTTTAATCATTTTTTTAGTAGATTTGTTTTCTGGGATTTGACACTGCTACCTTAAACGGCTGCCTGATACGTTGCAGAATTTTCGAACTCTCGGTGACCCTCACCCCCACTTTTAGAAAATGAATTAAAAAAACCATTTTAGTGCATGTTTGCATCATAAGAAGTACATATTCCCCTATTTTCATGTTTCTATGTTTAGTAGTTTTGACTGTGCGTTGATTATCATTCAATCAGGGCAAATTTCATATATGTATGGATAAATAAATATAAATTATAACTTGAAAAACGTATCATTCGACAACGGTAGAGATAGAGTTAAAAGAATATGTTCAATATCTCTTATAAGATGAACTTAATTGAAATTATATGTGTACTCATGTGCGTTCAAAAATTAGCCATACCAAAATCACTCCATAGTCAATGTTTCCACATGATACGAAATTGCAGGTAACTGTAAGTTGCTGCTATTCACTTTTGACAAATTTTAAAATATTTGGTACTCATCTAAATAGTTCCATTTTCTTCACGCATGTACATATTTAAGATATTATAGTGGTATAATATCAGAGTACCTTTTAAGGAAATGACACACAGGCGAAAATTAGAAAAGTATATCTGTAAATTAAAAATAAAAAATACTTATTTATGAAATGTTACTACATAAGGAAAGGTGAACATTGTCAAATGAGATGAGACTTCTAGTTACTTGTAACCCGTCACATGTGGAAATAACGACGTCATAGGGATTTAGATACGATGCATTTTTGACGATAGATAAGGACACAAATAATTATTTTTTTGGTCCATGTTACACCCTGTCCCAAAAGCTTAGACAATCCATAAAATTTGCATTGATATAAAAAGTAATAAGGTATAATTAAAATTCATGAGATAGTAATAAATAAAAGCAGTTTTACTGATATACACATATAAATTATGATCAAAGATTTGAAATCAAAATATACATTAATTAATATAATTATGGGCTGTCCCAAAAGTATAAACAATTCTAATTTTGGGGGGTTTTACACTTATAAAAATAACTAAAAACCTAGATTTGATATTAAATTGTACTGTCACGACACTTTATAACATCAAATACACGTTGTTTCAGAAAATTAACTAAGCATTGCACTACAAGAAGATGGTATTTCGTACAAGGCTTTGTCTACTGCAGTTTTTAAGTCATTTACGCACGTACACTTACTCAAATTAGTAATGAAAAAAATGTTCCCTGTTCAAAATATTAGAGGTTAAATATTTTTTTTCATTTTCCAAAGCTCGCAGCCGATTGATGACATATCTGATTGAAAATTTGATATGAGAAAAGTATTTTGTGTACACTCACTCAAATTAGTAATGAAAAAAATGTTCTCTGTTCAAAATATTAGAGGTCATATATTTTTTTTTTCATTTTCGATAGCTCGCAGCCGATTGATGACATAAAATCTGATATGAGGAAAGCATTTTGTGTAATCAATATTCATTTCTTTAAAAATATTTACAACTCAATTTAGATAACAACATAAAAAAAATATATTTACAACTCAATTTAGATAACAACATAAAAAAAATTTCATTCCAAAAAAAAAAGATTATCTACACTTACTCAAATCAGTAATGAGAAAAATGTTTTCTGTAGAGGTCAAATAAGAAATCTACAAATCTCTTTTTTTTTAAAAATAGCAATAATAATTTTTTTTTTCAATAAATGATAAAGACTGTTTGCGTAACTCGAGTAGAGTGTATATATAAATCTTGGCGTATAATTTGTTTTGCAGTGTTTGTTGTAAAAACGCTTTTATGATGAATTGCATCCTGTGCTGTAGGCATTTGGAACAATGTGCCAAGTTATACCCCAAGCCCAAGCATCCCAGAATGACCCACGAATCGGTTCGTCGATTAACTTTTGAGAATTGGCCCGGAAATTTTTCAGAAGAGCTCGTGAAATCTGGTTTTTATTTTACAGACAACGAAGATATTTTAAAGTGTTGTTAGTGCGATCTCACCATGGGAAATTGGGACAGCGGCGAGGATCCGCTCGAAAGACATTTGAACACATATCCCGACTGCATGTTTATTTTGGATCAATGCGACACCATTTCCATCTGCCCCCACTGCAAAAAGATGGTACCGAAAACGAAGAGAAAAAGGTCGATCAAGGAGCACAGCGAGCGCTGTCTGGAAACTGCGATGGCGGCGGCGATTCTGGACGAAGGCCCCTTTCCTCGTAATTTGCGGATTGCCGACTCTTCCCTTCGATTAAAAACTTTTAAAAAATGGCTTTTAAAAAAACAGCAGACGACGATGACACCCGTACAAGATTTTATAAACAACGGTTTTTATTGGACGGGGCGCGCTTTCACCTGTTTTTATTGTCACGTTACTTTTGACGATGATTTACCCTTTGAAGAACTGCTGGAGAAACACGTTAACCAATCCTCATCACACTGTCCTTTTGCTATCGATTCGATACAGCAAAAATCTTTCGATAATTTACCATCGAAAAAACACATCGGCGACCCATCATCTCCACCACATTCTTCTTCTTCTTCTCCAGAAGAAGAAATTAAAATTAATAATAAGGATCTCTTGACGTGTTTTATTTGCTGTACAGACGAAAGACAAGTACTCTTTCGAAACTGTGGTCATTTCGTATGTTGCAAGTCATGCGCAAACAATCTTGATACGTGTCCAGTATGTCGTCAAACCATTTCAGAAATCATACAAGTGTACGTCAGCTATTTTTTTTTTAAATAAGTATATATAAAAATTTTCCATTTTTTTTTCATTTGAAAGAATTTTTTTTTTTTGAACGAATGTGTGAATTATCTAAAACTTTTGTATTTTTACAAGTTTTTTGATAGGACTGATGAAAAAATTTAAAGAAAAAATCCATAACTTCGTCAATTTTTAAGCGATCTAATTAAATTTATTTTTTACATCTTCTCAATAATATCTCTTACTGAGAAGTTTCTCCTATGACCAATTCGTATAGGAAAAATAAATTAAACAAAAAAATAGGAGTTGGAGAAAAAAAAACTTCAAATCCAAACTACTTATATATTCTGAATCATTTTTTAAATAAATTCATTTTTTGATTTTAAACGCATCTAAATGGTCTTATTTAGAAACTGTATAAAGCGATGCATTGGTCGGTTTTTTTTTTTTTTTTTTTTTTTTTTTTTTTTTTTTTTTTTTTTTTTTTTTTTAATAAACACAAAATATATTTCAACCACCAGAAAAAAAAGGTATTTTGAACAGAATTTACCGAAGTTAGGAAAAAATTTAAGGAAGTATTCAAATAAGAAATTGCATTTTTTTTTTTTTTTTTTTTTTTCTCTCAAATGATTCACCCAAAATACAAATTCCTCCTATCTAGGAACTATATAATGTGAAACATTGGCCAGGTTTTTTTTTTAACGGAATATATTTCAAAAAAAAGTTTCCAAAAAGAAAGGTATTTTGTACGGAATTTTCTCGAAGTCATCTTGATTAAAAATTAGATGAAGTATTCAAATAACAAACTGCGTTTTTTTACTCGTTCTTTTTTGTTTTTTGCTCTCAAACACATACAATTTACAACAAATCCTCTTATTTAGGGAAATTACATAATGCCATTTTTTTTTATATAGGTAGAATATATATATATTTTTTTTAAATTGCTGTCAAAGTGCTGTCAAAAAAAAAAACTGAATTTAAAAATTGAGTCAGACGCAATTTGTTATTTCAATTCTTCCTCAAATTTTCAAAATTCTCTGTTCAAAATACCCTTTTTGGCAGCCCAATATATTCTGTCTTTATCAAAAAATTGATCAAAATAAGAGGACTGGATGCGTTTGAGAGTAAAAGTAGATTAAAAAAAAAAATGCAATTTGTTATTTGAATACTTTCTCAAATTTCCTATCACGGTGACTTTCTGTTCAAAATACCCTTTTTGGCAGCCACCCCCCCCCTATTTTATTTGAAATATCTACTTAAAAGGTGGGCGCTTGTATCCCAATAGGTGTTCCTCTCTTTATGTTTCGTAAATAACATGGTCGGACCGAGTTCAATTCCTAAAGCAAAAAAAAAAAAAAAAAAAAAAAAAAAAAAAAATGGGAACCGCTGCTGAATGAAAACGAAAAATTCCCTAAGTTTTTCTCTCTCATCGGATCACTAAAAGAAAATAAAAAAGAGGGGAGGGGGGAGCTGTAACTCTTTCTCGAATTGCATTTGATAAGTACATTTTTTACTTCTCCGCTCTCGGATAGATAAAAATCTCACTGGTATCAAGATAAAAAAAAGTGAAAACAGAAGAAGCAAATGAACATAAAAAAAATAATAATAATAATTCGCTTCGAGTGTAACAGATTTGATAAGAAAGGCGAGATTGAAAAAAAAAAAAGATTAGTGCAGTCGCGCGCTGGCAGCCTTCGTTATCAAACGTCTTTCAGGACTGAAGTGGGTTTAATCTCATAAAAAAAATCTTATTCCGAAAATTAATTCTGTCAAATTTAATTTTGAAATCCGCGTTTTTTTTTTTTTTTTTTTTTTTTTTTTTTTTGTAGAAGAGCAAAATTATAGTATTTCAACATTCGCACATCCTATTTGTACATAATATATAATTTTACCTTAATGATACAATTGAATTTTTTTTTCATCTTACATTCTTTTTTTTTTCTTAGCATAAAATGAAGTTCATATACAAATCATTTAATAAGAAACATACTGCCTAAAACGAATTTGTTAGAAAATAGAGAAATTTCTTCTTTTGCTGCTCCTTCCCCCACCTATTTGCACTTCTGGGTACATTACTGTATAGAATCGGAACGGGTTTAGCGTTAATTTTTTAAGGTTTCATTCATCTGAGTAAACTCTATTAGTATCACTCTTCTGTTTGTCCCTCAGAATTTTTTTTTTTTGAGAAAATTGTGTAAGTGAGAGATTTTTCATTTTTTACAATCTCATTTCTGAGATATTCCCCAATGGTCAAAAAGTGCAATCTTTTAGATTATTGGCGCTAAATTGAGCGATATTTTCGGAAATTAATGTTTTTTTTCTTAAACTCCTAAAAAATTATTCGCATATATTTTATTTTATATCTGTATATAATAATATTTTTTTTAATGATAATTATTAAATCGCAAAAAAAATTCACATTACCCGTTAATATAAAATGCACAAAATGAAAAATAAAAAAGATATATTATATTATATTATATTATATTATATATGGGTGGGAGGGTGGGTTAAATACCCAGCCTTTAATAAATTTCATATATTTCTCCCACCCACCCAGCCCATTGATTTGAAGTTAGACCGGTTATTTTTTATTCGGGTAGCTTTATCCCCTTTAAATTTTTTGATTTTTTTAAATTTGATTTATCTCGTAATTTCAGAAAACTGCATGCAGTCTGATAATATTCATGACGAAGTGAAATATTTTTTTTTTACCTCTCTTTATTTATATGAAAATTGAAAAAAAAATAATAGATATCCAGATAAATTATCGTTGTCTCTAATAGAAATAAATTTTCTTTCAAATAATTTTTTTTTGATATTTTAAAAGATATACATTCAAAATTTAATGTCTCTACCAATTTTTTAAAATATTTTTATCTCTTCCTTTATATATATATATTCCAAAAAAGTTTTAACGATAATAATTTTTTCTGATATTTATAAAATATTTTTAATTGAAATAGAAGTAATTTAAATGTAATATTTGTTTCCTATATATTATATATATATATATATATTCAAAGTTTACTGTGTCTATCAAAATTTTAAAATATTTTATCTCTTCCTTTATATATATATATTCCAAAAATTTTTAAGAACAATACTAGTGGAAAAAAAACAAATATTAAATATTTGAGAAAAAATGCATTTATATTTTTTTAACAAATACTATAAATCAAATGAAAATATCGACATTTAAGCAGAAACCAGATCATATTCCCAAGTCCTTCTTGTAGCCGTCTAAATATTTATTTTCGTATATTTTTTTTTTTCAAATGACCCCTTACTTATCTTATCACCATAATTTTTTTTCGCAATCGGAGGGGGGGGGGGGGGGTATTTAAAGATTTAGTTTATTATCTTGCTATTTATGACTGGTGTCTTTGTACCTGTGCAATTGATCTCGCACTTTGAGTAGTTGATGGTGCGTGTTTCGAGTGTTATTGGAATCAAGTTCCGCTTAGTCAGCTGGATTGGATCTTTTGTTTATCGCATGTTACATTGACTTGCAGAAAAACTGCTGATCGCCTGCGTATAATGTTAGCTTGAATATAATGATAACACCCTGTATATAATGCTGCATCCAAACCATCTAAATTCAGAGGAGTTTTGTGATTTGATGGAAGCAGCATGGTGTTGAGTACACGGTGGGTATTTCACTCGAATGTTGACCTTGAAGAACCCAGTTTCGAATCTGTAAAGATTTTTTATCTGCTGTACAACTTCGATTACACTGAAAACGGGGGGGGGGGTGTTACATTACCGGATTCGTGATATTCAAGCAACCTTATGGATTGTAAGGCCCATGCAAGCAGTTTTTGATAAAGCTTGCTATAACAGTGTGAGCTTTACTGAAAGAAGATCATGTATTTGTGGAATTCGGAGCGACCTATTTATCGGAACTTTTCAGTCGCTTATCGATTGATGACTGAAATTAATTTTTAAAAAAATGACAAATTATTTTATTTAAAAAATCATGATTTGCTAAAATTATTTATAAATTTGTTAAAATTTATGCAATTGGTTCGCTTTTTTTTAGTAATAGAAATTTACAATAGAACCAATTTTTCAGTCTGCTGATCACGTTTTCTAAAAAAAAAATCACTAACCCTGTATATATGGTTTTTTTTTTGTTATATGTACCTCATTTCCAGACTTCTCTCGTACACTTAAAGCCAATTTTTGTGTTATTTTTCCTGCACGAATGTTTCAGCAAGTACGATGTTACACTATTTCAAAATGCCTACATTGCTTTACTGACATATAACAAAGGTGGGATGGAGTGGTGGTGGTGGTGGTATTCCCAGTTCCTGTTTCTAGTGTAGTGTTCTCTGCAGCCTGGTTGGCCCGACTCGTGTGGACAGCGCAGCCCGAAGCGTCCAAAATAGCCTTGGAGATGAGGTGTGTGTGCTCGCAAAGGGTAAAGTGTCAATTTTTTTAATATGTCTGCTAAATTAAAAATTTAAATCAGTCGCACAACATTTTCTTCTCCATTTTCAACACTCAAAGTCCCATTTTGTTTTATATTATGTAAAGAGTACTATAAATTTTAGAAATTTTTTTTGACTAATTATACAGTTTAGACTGTATATCCTCGGTAAATTTACATGATTTTTTTTATTTCTCACTTTGCTTATTTTTTTATTTCTCGCTTATTATACATTAAATTAATTATTAAATATATATTTGTATATACATTATTTATATAATATATATAAATGACATTTAAATACATATTTTATTTTTTTGTATATAAATTTATAATATATATATATATTTTTATTATATTATTTTCTCTTATTATATATAACATGTGTGACCTGGGGGTGTGGAGGGAGGGCTTTATATATATATATACATCAATAAAACAGGCATTTGTATTCAAATAATTTATGAAAAAAGCAGATTTAGGAATCTTATGACATACGCAACACCAGGATCTGACTAGGCCAAGTAAAAGGGCATAGATTTTGAATTTTTCAGAGAACGCAAGAATATTTAATAACAAACGTTAAATTTACTTGCAAATATTACATTGAATTTTAAAAGGTTTAACGCATGACACTAAATACGAAAATAACTCAAAATTATGAAAAACAAATTGCATTTTAATTTTTTTAATAATTCTTTTTATTTTACTATAAATCAACTGTAAATTTCGACATTTAAGCAGAAAACCATGTCTACGAAACCATGTCATATCTCCAGTCCTTTTTTGACGAAATACGAAATTGCGAAATTAGTGGGTATCAGAGCTATGGAAATCGAAATGACATCAATTGATGATGATCCTATTAAAACCGCCATTCTGGAATATGAAAATGGAACTCTACCTTTTAACATTCGTCGCCAAATTCCGAATGGTACCATTGAACAGATAAATGTTTCTAATAAAAAATATTTAAAAACATAACATTTTAAATTTTGAAATAAAAACCAACTGTTGACAAAGAGTATTGTGTGTGTGTGTTTTTTTTTTTTAATCATTCTTTATCGTGATAAAAAAAAATTTACTGAGGTGAAGAGATTAGAAATAATTTTCTTTTCTCATTTACGTAACATGAACGCTAGTTTATAAAGCATTTAAACATATTTTTTTAAGGATAAAAAAATTCTATTAATTTAAAATGCATTTGTAAATATTAGATTGCATTTAAAGCAATTTTTTTTAAAGATATGTTCAATACATTTTACATATACATTTCTTCTCTGTATTTCTACTAAAAAAAAAGTGATTTATGATTTTCAACTTCCGTCTTTTAATCGATTTACATGTTTTCGGATGTTTTAAACAGAATTTTTTTTTCTTTGAATCATTAATCTATGTGTTACATAAAGTTTGTGAGTATTATTATTAATCTACTGAAATTTTGTATTTGTCAAGAGTGTGTCAACTATTTCATTAAATAGACGGTTGCCTGAAATAATAAAGAAAAAAAACTCTTTACTTGTACTTAAATTCTTTGCCAGCGATAATCCTTTTTTTTTTCAACCACATGTTCTCTTTGCTTTAGCAACAAAAAAAATAATTCTTTAACTTCCTCAAAAATGCATGTGTTTTATTTATCTCTCACTCTACAGTATTTGTTTTTTATTTTTATGATGAAAAGCTTTTAAAAATGAGCGAACATTTTCGGTTTAAAACTGAATTATCGTTTTTTTAAATTATTATATTATAAGATAATTTTATACAACATTATATTATTAGAATTGGGTGAAATTAGGATTTATTGTAAAGATTAATTATTGCTTCTTGCATCTTGACATTGATAATAGTTAATAAAATATAAACTACCCACGCATCTATCTCATCTTTTCTTTTACTTGACCCCTATAATTTGACATTTTTTAATTTTTTTAAATAAAATAATCTAGTTAAAATAAATTATTTGTGTGAAATACATAAATTGGAAGTAGTAGTATATTTTATATTGATATTTCAGCAAACACTATGAATTTGTAAAAAAATTCAGAAATTATTACGTAATTTATGCACAGTTTTATGTATTGTTATTTTACTTTAATTTTATTTGCTCTCTCTCTCTCTCTCTCTCTCTCTCTCTCTCTCTCTATATATATATATATATATATATATATATATATATATATATATATAAGATAGCTGATATTATTTTAATTCAGAAATACAAAAGAGAAAAAAAATATGATATACTTTTTTAAATCGATTTCAATAAAAATTCAAAATCGTGTAGTTTATTTAAAGAAATTATTTTGAATCAAAATTTTGAAATAAATACAAAGAGACCTAAATAAAAAAATCAGGTCGAATCACAAGAAGGTGGGTAGGAATGTAAATAAAATGCAAAAGGTTCCCCCCCCCCAAAAAAAATAGAGTAAATATATTTTTTTTTCAATCTTCACACAATACCGGCATAGAGGGTTCATTTTTGGGCGAAACTAACCATTGAATTTCTTCTTTGAAAAAATTATCTAAATAGGTATTCGTTTCGCCGCTGCTGCATTTTTCTATAGCTTTTTCTATTTCTTGATCCGCCTGCCGCCATTTTTTTGTTTCCGGTTCTTCTTTTCTTCTTCTTCATAATCAATCGGTTCGACTTTTATAGTCACGCGTTCCTCGGCCGGAGAAGAAGAAGGCGGAGGAGGAGGTGGTTGTGGAACTGGAACTGGAACTGTAGAGTCTGGAATGACATAAAAACTGGACTGCTGGGTAGTAGTGGTAGTGGGAGAGTCTTTGTACCAGTACATTTTATCAAGAGACTTGGCAGGTCGACCTCTCTTACGTTTGATGCAATTGGCTTGCGTGATCTCTTCCAGTTCGGCTTGAGATTTGGGTTGAAAAATATTATTCGAATCGAACGCATATAAAATAGTATATCTTTTTTGAAGTTCGCAGAAAACATTTTCAGTAACGCGAACGATGGAATAGCAAGTTTTTTGCAAAGATATAGTGAGATAGGTTGTGCCGGGCACCACAGCGTAAATTGTATAACCGCATGAAGAAGAACCGGTGACCGAATCGAGAAGATATGCATCGAAAAAACGTCTGGTGTTGGCGTAAAAGGAACCTTCGGGATTCAAATAACCAGATGTTTGACGATAAATTAAAATAGGTACGTTGAAAATAATATATAGATCATAAACATGAGTCGTACGAATTCCATTTGTTGAATGTCTTTTCACTAGATGATGATTCCTATAAACGAAACTCTGTCTATTGTCGACATTACCTTTGCGATTGAGCCCGTCAGTCTTGTTAGTTTTGGACCTGAAATAGCGATGGGTCAAACGCGGATCTTTCGTCAGTTTGTTTTCCAGAGCCGACCAATCGACGTCTTCGTAGCCAGTTCGAGAAAGGCGAATCCCCGCTCGATCATAGAGGCGATCAAACCTATCAAAGAGTATGTTCCTGTCTTGAATTAAATTATAAAAAACGATGCGCTGATAAAATCTGGTGTGGTCATTATCGTAAGAATAGTCTTTTAAAAATGGGATAACGGGGATGACATCATTTTTAGCAGTCTTCAAGGCTTGCATGGAAGTCGATATAGTGAGTATTTGACGCACTTCACTCAAATTGTCGAAAATCATACTCGGAAAAGCATCTACAATTTCTGCTTCTGTACAAGGAATCATGGCAGCAGAGGATGATGATGATGATTCTCCATCCGAACTGGACATTTCGGCGGCTTGAGAAGAAAACCACTCGATCATCTTGTAGTCGTAGGGTTTATACGAAAAATACTACTCGTATTTATACAGAAAAATACATCAGATAAGATTATCGGATGACGTAAAGAAATATAAATAATAATTTTTAAAAACATATATCAGATGACCTTTTTTTACGTGTGAGGCGATAATGTTGAGAAATTTATTCAGTCATCAAGAGATTTTAATCTCTATTCTCAAAATTGTTTTCGATTTAAAAAAAAAATTTATTTAGGATTATTAATTTTTTTAATAAATATTTTACGTTTGTCTTTTATTTAATAGACAGCAGATTCAAAATTAAATGTGTTGTGATAAAGAAATATTATTATTATTTTTAATCCCGGTATTTTATATAAAAAAGCGGGGAGATCTAGAAAAAAAATGAGAAAACAATGGCCTATCTCCTCCAGCGTTACTATATTCTCGTAAATTCTCATACGAAACCACTCAAATGCCAATTTTGTTTAAGAAATTTTCAGCGGAAGATTTGGAAAATCATTTTTTCAGCGAACACCGCTATCGTTTTCCGAGTTCAAATTCCTGCCCGTGGTGTGCCGGGAACCGCTCGTGGAAGAAACCGAGGCAAAAATGTCGCCATGCTCGTCATCTTCTGAACTGTTTCAAGCGCTACAAGGACCGCTACGAATGGGTCGATTATTCCTCTACTACTACTACTAATAATAATAATAATAATAAAATTTGTGAAGAATCTAGAGAATTTTACGGCAGGCCGAAACTTTGCGAAGCGCATCCGTACGCTTACGAATCTGTTTTCTTACCGCCGCCGCCGCCTGGAGGAGGAGGAGGAGGTGGTGGTTGGTGGAATTTAAAGCAAGGACCACTCTGTTTAGAAGAAAATGGAAATTTAGGCATGCATTACGTTCGAGAATTTATTTATTTTGACGGATCATCCGTTTGTTGGTTTCATCTGGCCGTGAGGGCTTACGCTCTCGCAGAATTTTTCGAAACATTTAGAAAATTTTGGGAGCGCGATCGAGCGTTCTTGTTGGAATTTTCTTGCTGGTGCGACGGACCTCACGAAGAAGAAGATTCTTTTCTTCTTCATCACCGGCACATGATTGTCATGGCACGTAATGGGAAAGACTTTTACGAAAATTTTTGGAAGAAATTCGAAATAAACAACCAACAACAAGGCGGTCGTTATAAAATGTGTCGCATCATTCGGTCGTGGATTCAACTTAAAAATACCATATTCTGCTTGAGTTCTCGAAAAGCAAGTTGTAATTTTTTCGACGACGATGGTAGTAGTATGGTCTGGTCAAACTTGCACCAACCTAATTTATGTCACTTTTATATTTTTCGAACACTTACGCCTGATTTCAAATGGCGTGTTCCATTGAAACTCGCTTCGAAAGAAGGAATGGCGGAAACAATAACTATTTTGATGCGAGAAATACCTGTCACAGAGTTTGCCAGCAAGTGCTCCCTGGGATCTTGTCGAATGTGGCGGGTGAAATTCGGCGATGCGATAGGAATAATCGACGGTAATAACTTTTTGTTGTCGTCGTACCTACCGGAATCGATGAAGAACGATTGGTAGTATCCGCCGAGAAAACAGCAAGAAATCCTCGACCAAGTGGTTCCGCTGATGAAAAAGATCGAGTGGCTTAATATGGGCAGCGAGAAATCGATGGAAGGAAGCGAGATGATGATGATGATCGAAATGAAAAAACAACTCGAAGAACTGAAGGTCGGATTAAATGAAATAAAACGACAATCATCATCATCAACAACAGAAAAAGATGAGAGCAATAAAAAGTGATGATGACAACTTAAAAAAAAAAATTTACGATCTTTATGTCGACCTCGTCCCGGATAATTTTGTAATAGGGCAAGCATTTTTTTAAGGATGCAGACGAAAAAAAAAATTCTATTTAAATTATACTGATGCGTTATTATTTTTTGATTTTTAAAGCCCAACTGATGGGATTGCAATAGATTAATCGAAGGATTTTATTTTATTTAATAATAATTAATAAATAAAATAATCTATTTTCTATCTTGTATGTTTATATAATATTGTTTTTTTAATTATCTACCAATTTTAAAAAAAATGCAAATCTGTCCTTCTCTAAATATTTAAAATGTTGTTTTCCTTAAAATTGAATAATAAATAAACTTTTTAAATGAAAAATTACGGGACTTATTAAATTGCGCACACACAATAAAAAAATATGAGAAAATGATAATCACTCTTTGTTTGAATAATTTATTTTAAAGTTATTTTGAAACATGAAAATTTATTCAAATGCATTCATTTGAACTCGATAAAAACTCAGAGGAATCCTCTGTAAATCATGTTGTTGTTGTTGCAAAGTCATTTGAAAATGAAAAAAAAAAAACATGCCGGAAAGTTTTTTTTAATTGCTTCATTCAATATGACCGTGACGTGATAACTCACTTTATCAATTTTATTATTTCAGAATTAGTTGAAAACTAGATTATTGTAAAAAAACATAGAAAAAAAACGACAATAGAAAAAAAATATCGGTCGCTCTAAAAAATTGGATTCTCTATTGAATAGACGCAGAGTGTTACTATGTAATT
This sequence comes from Maratus speculifer, assembly GCA_964019185.1. NCBI lineage: Eukaryota > Metazoa > Arthropoda > Arachnida > Araneae > Salticidae > Maratus > Maratus speculifer. The sequence goes on along the minus strand of OZ025298.1, from coordinate 181,959,895 downwards.
TGAACAATTTTGTATCTGAAAATTTTTAAATTGTTTGAATTAAATCTATGTAGGCTTCTTTTTTTTTTGTTCCTAAGTAAATATTGCGGTGATTTTTCAATCTCAAATAGGACCGTATTCTGTGAATATATATATTACATATATTATATATATATATATTATGTTTGATGAACCTTGGTTTTATATACAAATGTTTTTTTTAATTTAATTTCGCGATGACTAATGGATATGCATTAATAACTTAAAAAAAAATTAGACTCAAAATATGTCAAATGGACATTTCAGGGGGGGGGGGCGATTCGACGAACTATAAAGTACCATTTTTTAACCACGCGCGTTCATTACAAACCCAAAAACAATGTTTAAACATAGTGTGCTCACTTCAAACAGTTATCTAATTACGTCATTTCCTCCTCTTTCAGACCACTTCCGCTTTTGGGACGGAGGTCCTCCTACCCCCCCCCCCCTTTTTTTTCATTTTTTCCCTCGCTTCACGCTTTCGTAGCGAGAGGCGAGATTCGAAATTTGATTGCGATTCAAAGATTGATAAGAGATTATTCGCAGCCGTTTGATGACGGATGAGGCGCAAACTTAATAACTTTATAAATTTACATTTATTTTTATGACATCGGTTATCAAGAGGATATTTCTTTTAAATATTCCCAGACAACAAATAAAAAAAAATCATTTTCAATGAAACTATTATAATTGTTTTTTTTATTATTAATTAATATAATTACCGTACTTATTTATTTTAGAAAGTCTGCGCATGAAGTAATATATTTTTTTTTCAACTTGGAAACAGAGTGTTTCTTTTTAATTCTTATCGACGTAACCAGAAAGTAGCGCTATTGATAAGAAAAAATAATTCTTTAAGTTTATTGATAAAAATGAAATTCGCAATTTAAAATCCGACAATTCTGTAAAAAAAAACAATATATATAAAACATCTGTATTTCTAGTGTTACAAATACTCTAGAAATGCTATATTTTTTTTTCTTAAATTGAAATGTCCTCAGATTCAGACTTGGAGACATGTTTTTAACGGTTGTTTCCAAAACCGCCTTGTCTCGATTCTCTTTAATTCTAACAGAATCGTAAAAAAAAATGAATTTCCTCCAAGTGGATTGTTTTGTATTTCATGAAGTTTCATCCGTTACGTATACTGAGTTTTTTCCATAGATACCACGTTCTGTGCCTTGCGATTTATCAGGTATCAAAAAATAGTAACATATATGAGGCATTATGCTTTGTAATCTTTTTTGCGAAATAAAACAATGTGATCACATTTTATAACTGGAATCAAAAAGCAAATAAGAATATGTATACATATGTACAAAATATTTGTTTTTAAATTTCAGTCACGAATCCTGTCTTTTTATTTATTTGCTGGCGTCCCCATCACTCTTTTTACGCTTTATGAAATAATTGTAGATGTTTATGAAATAATAGAATCCTTGTGTTGTAACATAACTTATTAACATGCCAATAAACACAGAGAACAACCATCCCCATCCTCTAAAATTTTTTAATAGATAAAATGGCGAACAGTTACAAATCCAAAGCATCATGCTTTGTAATCGTAATAAAATATTCTCTCTCTCTCTCTCTCTCTTTATAAGTATATATATAGAGGGAGAGAAGGAATTATTTTTTATCTTTGAGAAAAGAAAAAAAGTTTCGTTTCAAAATAAAAAAAACAATATAAATCTTCTTCTTAACATTTTTCTAATTATTTTTTAACCTTTTGAAAAAAAAAATGGTTTGGTCAAGAATGGATCCTGCGATGTCCGCACTTTTGAAATTTTACTATTTTATGCGACTTTTAGAAGAATATTTAATTGAATAGGAGATTAAAATGTGCCAAATCGTTGTTATTAAAGAAAAAAACTAACAACATGTTTGAAAATGATACGAAAAAAGTCCAATCTAAAGAAAGACGTTATATGAAGAAACATCTGAAAAAAAAAAATGCGAGATCATCAAAAGATTATCGAGCCCAATTACGAAAGGGACAAGCTGAAAAAGTAGTACTCTTTACTTTTCGTTCACTTGAAAAAAAATTGTAATTTGAGAAATTACAACAACAATTTGAAAAAAAAATAATTATTATTTTTTAATATAATAAAAAAATTTTAAGTTTTAAAGTTTTATAAAAGTGTGGACATGAAATATGGTCCAATTCTTTATCAAAAGAGTGATTACAATTTAAAACAAGTTTAAACAAGTTTCATTGCTGAATATATTTTTTCTTGAAAAGGTTCAATAATTTCGGACCATCTTTTTTATGTCATCGTCCATGTCCTATATACCGGAAAATGAATCTATCAGGAAAAGATTCAATTTGAAATGACATTATTTAAAATTTGATGTACATCTTTGTAGACCAAATAAATAAAGAACGAATTTCTTGAACGATATTCAATGAATCTATTCGTAATAAGACACACGTGTCGGACGAGAATAACATAAAACAATTGCATATCATTTACCTGCCCCTTGTTCATCTTGAAGATATCTTTTTCATTAGTATCGTAAATATATATTGATTGTGATAACAGAAAAAACTAAATATTTTATTTATATTCCTCCGACACAAGTCTCATAATATTAAATATTTGTGGACTCATGGTTACTAATACAAAAGCTATCGATTCTGATATCATAATGAGATAATGCTTCAGAATTTAAAAAAAATATGGAGTCTGTAATAAAAGGTCTGTATAGATTTAAAAATGACGTGAACAGGTCATTAATGTTTGATAGCACCCCCCCCCATTTCAAAAAAAAATTGTGCATTATGAAATTATTAGCAATTATATACTTAAAAAAAAACAATTTAAATCCTCTTCTTAACAGTTTTCTGATTAATTTTTTTTTTTGAAACAGTGATCGTTGATTCTGAATGTGTATGTCACTCCTTTTTTGACCAACATGACAATTTTTTGTTCAGGCGTCGTCGTCGCATTATAATTCAATATTTCAGCATGGACAAAATATCGCCAATGAATCGTGTTGAGCACGGCATTGCAAGCTTTTTCAGGATTTTCCATTTTCCAAAATGCAATGTTGAGGAGAGTGTAGAAAATTTTCTTTTGATTTACGAATAATTTTTCAAAATTCACATACTGACAATCCTCTACCGACAAGAGCCAGTCCCCCTCCCTATTTTCGGCGACGTCTGCGCGACTGAAAGCGTAATCGATGTAACCGCCTTCTTTTTCGGGGTATTTCTTTAACATTTTCACGGCCGGACAGGTCGTCGACACGTACTCTGACAATTTTCGCGTTTTGCGCGTGACGGCATATTTTCTCGGGTCTCGAGAACACATGTGAAGTCCTTTCAACAACACTCTGATCCAAATTTCCCATCCCTTTGAGAAATTACCTCGGTTGTGGTTCGAGACATCCATCACTTCTTTAACGAATGCATCGGACATGAACTGCACGATGCCGTTGACTTTTTTTTCGAATCCTTTTTTGAGGGGTCTGTCGCTTTCGAAATTCACGTACACGTACCTTTTCTTGGACAGTACGAGTAACCGACGCATCCGCTCTTCAAATTTCAATTCGACGTACGGCAAAGTGCGTCCGAAAAATCGATTCATCGAATTGCATTCGTCGTGAGGCCATTTGTGAACCATGAGACTGTCCGTGTCCACGTAACACACGTTGTAACCCATGATATCTTGCATGAAATGCAAAGATCCCAACAACTGATAGCGAGCCAGTGTCGCAATGGCTATCACCACCACGAGATACGCCAGGGGAGACTCTTTGGATCCCATGGTGCCGTAAAGAGAATTGATGAGTAGTTTTATGCACAGTTGGAAATTATAATGCACGACATTTCGCGTGCGTTTCCATTCTCGCTGATGATGTTTCCGCAAACCTAAAAAATGTTTCACAAGAGTGGGTAAGAACGCTCGTCGAACTGTCTGATCGACTACGATCACGAATGCGTCTTTTTCGGGATCGAACGGGGGGTAGCGAAATTCATAGGTACCCTGTCGGAGATGACGATAAGTCTCGTGTTCGGGTTAGATAAAAACAGAATCCGGATGTGTTCGATACGGAATCGTGGTTAATTTTTGTCGAATTGTTTCGTCCAGTTGTCCGTATTCTTCCGTTGTTAAAATATCGCATGTTCCGTAACACAGATTGCTGCTCAACAAAGACACTGGATACATGCTCGCAAAATCGAGCAAGGCTACATCTTCGAAAAATTTTTCGGGTTGGCAAAAATTGAGTGCGCCTTGGTATTTTCCGTTCACGAAAGTCTTTTGGTATTTTGCGCCGTCTGTGCGATTCTCCAAAAAATCCATGTTGACGAAAAATCCCAGCGTCGTGCCGTACGATCGAAACACTTCCAAAAGAAACCGCGAATTACCGTAATGCATCGACTGATCGACATCCACAGCTGCGAAATTGCATCGTGCAATGAAAAAATACAAAACGGTTTCTTTCATAAACAGTGGTCGCACTAACTGAGAATCACGGAGACAATATTCAACATATTGAGGGAAAGTCCCGAATCGGTCTAAAGGGGGCATTCTTCTCGACGTACGTAAATTCGGTACCACCAACGCTTCGTAACATTCTCGAGTGTTATTCGAAAGACAGAGACGAATGGCTTCTTCCTCCTCGAACACCGTCCCCAAATAATTGTACCAGGCGTGAATACCTACCGAATCAACAGCAATTTTTCGATTACCCGCATCGTCTCCGCTGCTGCTGCTGCCCAGTTTCGTTTCCGCTACTGCGTCCAATTTGTAACTCGTGAGATCGTAATCGGAAAAAATACGAAAGTAATGATACAAATCTAGCACAATTTTGTTCTCGTACGTGATAATTCGATATGCTCCCACCGACCGAGAGGTGTAAGAAGCTAACAAATCACATCTTTTCAAGAACAACAAACGTGCAAAAATGCAAGGAAAATCAAAATTATTTATATTATAACCCGTTAAAACATGACAATTTCTGATAAAATAATGAAAATCATGCAACAAATCAATTTCGGATTCGTATTCCAAATATTTTGGATTTTGAAAAAAATTCTTCTTTTGAAGGAGCGGATTCAAATACAATACTTTTTCATCCTAAAGTGTTCCGCGATCGTCCCACGTGACGATACTGATCATGACTATCCTATCACCGGGATCCGTACCATCCGGTATTCGGTCGACGAAAGAGGCATCATCATCGGGAGGAGGACCCGGAACAGTTTCGATATCGAAAGCCGCCATGCACCAATTCGGATAGGAATCGGTCATCGGAGGAGGCGGAGGGGAACTGTCCTTTCGACATAGTTGAAAAGCCTCCTCGAGCCTGTAAGGAACAGGATCGACTCGGTACCACTTGTAAAAAAATCCTCCTCCTTCTTCTTCTTGCGACTTGCAAAAATCGATGTAAAGGCGCACGGGCGAGTCACATTTTTCATAATAGGCAATTTCTAAGCGTTTGAAAAAATGTCCCACTTCTTCGACAGCACAATCATCCACGTACAATTTATAAAAGGGACTTCCTTCTTCGTCGTCGGCATCGAACAACCGACGACCCGATTTCAGTTTATCTGAAAAATAAGGTAATACATTTTTGTGAAGAACCGTAGTAGAATCCTGGGAATAAAGTTTCTCGTAACGTATATTTATACCCGGCAAATACGTGTTCATTTCTCTCACGAGAGATTCGATATCTTTTGTACACACGCCTAACCATTCTTCGTATAATTTAGTGATATATTTGGTGTTTCCCAGTTCGTCGAGACACGTCACGCGGATCGCGATCACATTCGGATTATCGAGTACGGGATCGGGGCGAATTCTCTTAACGCGTCTCATTTCTTGCTGCGTCGGTAAATTATGAAATTTGAGAAACTCATCGACGGGTACTTTTTTCCAATCGATGGAATATAAATAAGTCATGTGTCCAAAAGAAAAAAAAATGATTATTTTTTTTAAAATAGGGACGCTGTTATATATATGTTATCTAAAGAAAAGTTCTAAATTTAAATTGAGAAAAAAAAATCCTTTTCATGAAAATTTCAATCTGACGTATGTATAACTTTTCATTTTCCGACTAACTACTGTTATATATATATATATATATATATATATACACGATCCAATTAAGAGTTTTAAATTAAAATTACAAATCCTCTTAATGAAAAAAAAATCAATTTGACTTACTCAGAACATCTATGAACAACACTAGGGTCAAATCGATAATCATATATTTACCCCCCCCCCCAAAAAAAAAAAAAAATTGAAATCGGTGGTCGATAATGGTAAAATAATGAGATTTTCAATTAGATTCCGGAAGAAAAAAATTTTTTTTAATGTCACACGCTCATCTAAACTTTATAATTTTTTTTTTTTCACTTTGAAAAATAAAAAACATTTTTTATTAGAATTTAAGTAGAAAAAATAATATTTTTTAAAACATGTTTTTTTTTTATTATTTTCGAGTTTTTATATTTTGCATTGATCTAAATTAAAAGATTATTTCGATATTCATTTGAAAAAAAAAATAATAAAATAATAAGTTTTTTTTAATTAGCGCTTTTCGCGTTGTCTCAGGCATCATCTTATATCAAACCAAAGTATGAATCCGTTATTTGTAAAATATAATTTAAAGAATATCGAAGCCATTTGTAAGACGTGGCTCTCAGCGCTTCTTCTGTCGAAACCAATTCAACGTAATCTTCGAGTGTTTCGAGTGCTTTCGGTACATTCACATTATCCATTAGAAAATCGTGAATTGTTTGTTTCACTCTGTTAATTTCACTTATTTCTGCCCGAATGCCATACTGATCATACCATTTTTCTTCTTCTACGAATTCTTTGCTTTTTAATTTCTGCAAATAAATTTTCATTTGATTTATGCGAGAGATGAAATTGTCATACGAAGTTTGAGTCTTCTCCAGTTCGGTCTTGTTGAAAATGATCGGTTTATCGTAATTACGTTTCAAAAACATGTATCGAATGGCTAAAGGCGAATACTTATCACGCATGAGAAGTCTATCAATAGTTACTTTTTCTTCCGTTTCAACAACACGATCGGTGCACAAACAAAAACGAACAAATTCTTTTTCGTCTGAATATGCACGAATCAGAGCACTTTCGTTTTCATGATGACTAATAAACTGTACATCTTTCGTTCCGAGAAGAATATCGATGTGTTCGGGAAAATAACACATTGCCATCGACGCACATTCCGTTTCACTTTCTGGCAGCCCCTCTCCTCCTTTTCCATCGACCCAACAATAATTTTTCGATGATTTCCACAATGCGAAATCTCTAGGATTCGTCGATTTTCCTTCTCCAGAATTTTCAAGCCGCCGCCGCCGCGTTCCGGACTCCTCGACCGGAGGCGGCGGCGAGTGTAGATTAAAAACGCACCCAAATTTTTCAAAATGAGCTTCCGTATTGAAATAGATGGTGTCGAAACCCAGTTTGCAGCGGCGGCGATGGGCAATTTCTTCTATCAAACACCGCGTCGATACATGTTTCGCCATTTCCAAACAATCGGTCGCTCGAGGCGTAAAATCCGGTCTTTCCACATTCAGTAAGTCCATAGTTTGAAAAAATTTCCTTTCATAGTGTCGAGCGGCGGCGCGAGTACCTCCTTTTGAGATGATCAAGTCTTTTACGTTCATCACCAAACGTACACCGTATCCCATGTGATGGCGTAGCATTCTTCGCAAAACATCCATAAACACATAAGTCCTTACCTGTCCGAGGTTTGGCACGTCGTCGTTGTCCATAGAGAGTCCGCAACAAAAAATTTTAACATCGTGGATATTTTCAGGCAGGAATGGTTCTTTAGAGCCACTGAGTACATTGAAAAGCTTCAATGAAGGATTCATGATGATTTTATTTGCAAGGAAGACTACTAAGATGATAGTTTCCTATTGAATGTTATATATATATATATATATATATATATATATATATATATATATATATATATATATATATATCCATATATTTTATGAAACATTATATTTATAATTTTTTCAAAAAAAAATTTTGAGATAACACATTTTACGGATATTTGTTTTTTTAATGAAAAATATAATTATATTTAAATTTACGGAAAAAAATTTATCTGTCATCATGCGGCTGCGAGTAATCTCTTATCAATCTTTGAATCGCAATCAAATTTTGAATCTCGCCTCTCGCTCCGAAAGCGTGAAGCGAGGGAAGAAAAATAATAGTAACAATGGTTATATATATATATGTATATATATAACCTCTTTTTTTTTACTGAAGATAGTTTTGGGGTCGTAATCGGCTTGAATCTACAATTTTTTTTCACAAATTCCATCATAGAAGCTGGGTAGTACGATAACTACCTAAAACAACGGAGACTTGATAAATCCGTACACATATGTATTAGATACGAGGTATATTTTTGAGCGCGATATAAAAAAAATTTTTATACTTCACATCCTTTATATTTTTAAGAAAAGAGATATGTACGCAGTTTACAGAAATATTTCTCTTTATTTGATTTTTTTTTTTTTTTTTTTTTTATCAAACCATACGTTATTTTCAAATTTTGTTGGAATACTTCTTTATATTCGATCAAAAATATGATGCCAAGTATTCGGTATTCTAGAAACAGGACCCATTTCCAATAAAATTTATACCATTCACGTATAATATTTTAAGATTCAGAGAAAAAAATTTGTACGCATTTGTACATAATAATACGGCTACTACTAATATATAAATAATAATAATAATAATAATTTTATTTATTTTAAACTTTGTCGCATCTAATTTTTCCAACAACAAATCGCATTTTTTTCGTGTTCTTTTTTTTTACTTGTATACGAAACTTATTGCAAGGGAATCGGAGAGATCATTTATTTTAAATCTCTCTACTCATAACCAACAGTGCACTTTTATGCCTTTTCTATTGCATCAATCTGTGAAAAATTTCGTAATTCTCCTTCAAGTCTATTAACTTTTTCTTCCAGCAATTTAATAAGTTTTCTTTGTAAGGATTTAATTTCCCCTTCATTCGCTTCATTTTTCTTTTTCACTCCATCAAATTGTTCTTTTAAGCGGATATTTTCAGTTAAGAGTTGAGCATTTTGTTCTGAAAAATCATCATTGCTTGATTGAACCATGTCTATTGTATCTTTATTTATTATTATTCATTAAAATTAAAAAAGCCGAGGAATTTTTTTTGGATAGATTTCGCTTCCATGTTGTTGTCGAAATAAGTATGATATATATTTTTATTTATCTCTTCTTTTTGAGCGAATATATTTAATTTGAATTAGTTGCTAGATCAATTTGGATCTTTTAAATTTCATACATCAATTTTTTTTCAAAATGATACATTTGATGATGTTTCATCTGTTCTACATATTCCCACCACTGCCCTCCATCAAATGCTCTCGAATTTATGTACTGAAAGAAAATAATATAAAATAAAATAAATAATATATATATATTATTTATTTATTTATTTATATATATAAATTATTTAAATAAAATATATGTATATATATATATATATATATATATATTATTTAAATAATTTATATATATAAATAAATAAATAATATATATATATATATATATATATATATATATATATATATATATATATTATTTATTTTATTTTATATTATTTTCTTTCAGTATATAAATTCGAGAGCATTTGAGGGAAAGCAGTGGTGGAAATATGTAGAACAGATGAAACATCATCAAATGTATCATTTTGAAAAAAAAAAATTGATGTAACGAAATTTAAAAGATCCTAATTGATCTTGCAACTAATTCGAAAATTTTCAACTTCTATCTTCAGTCTGTTCAATTCCATTTTAAAATCAGTCCTTCATAATGCGATAATAAACGTTGATAACTATCAATCGAGTAATATGAAAAAAAATGGTATCATTAACGAGTTTCGAACTTTACATTTTTATTACAATATCTTTTCATACATAATGTAAGCATATATGTATAACAAATCAATAAAAAAAATATTAAACGGCAAATATATAAAAAAAATACTTTGAAGAATTATTTTGAATTTACATTCGTAAGTGAATGGGAGAAGAGTTTTTTAAAATCACTTTCAGCTAGTTTTAACACTTGTTGAAACTCCAGTTGCGCTTTTCGGATACCTTCCTGATGTCTTTCGATTCGTTTAGAGATAATATTTAATTTTTTAAGTCTTTTCTCGTAACTCACAATTTTTCGTTGATGGCGGTTTTTTTCCATAATTAGGGGATTAGGCGTTTTTCTACTTTTCGATTTGCGTTGTTGTTGCTGTTGTGATGGTGGCGGCGGGAAAGGAGGTATTGATGATGTTGATGGTTGCGGAGAACTCGCTGGCGGTGGTGGTGACGGAGTTGGGAGGTGGAATATGTCGCGGGGGCGGCTGTCGTCGTCGTCTGAGTCAATAACATAACTTTTACCTGTTCTTGACGTAGACGCCTGTGGGGAATTAGATGATGGAGGATCGCGAATATTTTCCACAAGAGATCTTTCATTTCCATCACCCGTTCTTCTTGAAGTCGACGACGGAAGGGGGGTTGCCACAGGAGGTGTTGTTGTAAGAAGGTCAACTTCCGAATCATCATCATCATCAAGAAATGCAGTAGAGGGTGGCGGCAGCGGCGGCGACCTCCTAGATGGGATATAGTTGTCATTTTCTTCATCCGGATCATCCAGGGACCTTGAAGTCATTATGGTCTCTGGTATCAACGGCATCTCCGTAACTGCATCCAACACCCAAACCTCGAATCGGGCGTCGGGATCTGATGTTATTACTTCAAAGTCGATTGCAATAAATGACTGTCCTGGATGATCCGAACATGTTGGTAAGTTGTCGACGGATATAGGTTCGGTTACATGCTCGAGATAATGTTCTTGCCCTTCGCGTCTAATAGCGACGCGAAGGTTTAGATTTTTATTTTGTGAAATTTCTGGAGGGAGAATACATTCGTACGTCGCGCATCTGGTTTCGTTCCACAACATTTCTACCGTGTTATCAGGAACGGGTCTTCTGCATTGGGGACAGTTGATTCCCCTCTCTGTATCCCTTTGCCGCTCATAGCGGAGATACTTTCTCAGGCACGAGATATGATAGGGATGCGAGCAACTCAGTCTAATTTGCTTTCTGGTTGGTGGTGGAGCATCTTCTTGGCATATCGAGCAATCGATGTTTTCGTTGGGGTTCATTTTTTTTTTCACTTTTCAAAAAAAAAAAAAAAACTTCGCGATTCCGTATATATATATATATATATATATTAAACGAAAAATCAAATACAAGACCTTTTTTTTGAAAAAAGGATTGTAATATACATTTGTATCGAGTATATATATATATACACGACTTTATCAGAGTCATCGCGATATGCGAGAAAAAAAAATGCTTCTAAAACTTTTCTTTTACTCCGATAAACGATTATTCTTTTTGATATCTGATCCACTTTTTTTTAAAAAACCTCATGTAGCACTGACATTTTGATCCCAAGTAGGTTTATTTTTTTTAAAAAAACAAACTTACATAAATTTATAGATAATATCTCAAGACCACGTGTAAATTTAGAATATTTTTTTTCTGATAACCTTACAATTCTTTTTTTTTTTTTCGAAAATTAAATCGCGTGATTTTGTCTGCGATGAGTGTGTTTGTTGATAACCTTCAATTATTTTTATTATCGAAAATGAAGTTGTATGATTTTTAGCTCACAGGCTATCATAGCCTGAGAGCTTAAGTGCCCGTCCGTTCTGTATGTTCGTTCGTGCGTAACGCGATAACTCATGATAAAAATATCCGATTCACTTGAAATTTTGTATGTAGGTACATCCTGACAAGGAGCTTTCCAGATTAGTTTTTGGAGTTCATTCGATATGTATAAGAGGGGGGGCTCATGTCCCTCCCCTTAATTGATAGAAACGAGATTTTCATGCAGAATTAAAAGCTTTTGTTCAAAATTTATATATAGGATCATTCTGATGAGGCGAGTCCGTGGCTGTTATTAGGTGTTCATTGAATAAGTATAAACAGGGGGGGGCGGGGTTTCTAATGCCCCTCCTCTTAACTTGTATAAATGGATTTTTCAATCAAAATTTCGTTCAAATCTTTGAATAGTTTTGGAAGTTTAATGGTTAAGTATAAAAGAGAGAGGGGGGGGGATAATTCCTCTTAAATTATAGAAATGCTAAATGGGTTTTTATTAAGAATTATCCGATTTGCTCTGAATTTTGGATATAGATTTTTTAATATGATAAAACATGTACTTGATAGTTTAGGAGGTGTATAAAAATGGAGAAAGGGGGAGAGCTGTTTCCCCTTCTTAATTTTTTTTTTCGAACGGAATTAACGAAAATACAAGGCTGTAATATACAATTAGTATGCGTAGCCTGTGAGCTCAATGCCATCAGTTTAACTGGGCAATATTCTTTTTATTTATAAATTCACTTACAAGGATACTGAGCATACATACTCAGAATATTTTGAAGAAAAAAAACGAATTCATGTAAGTAATAAAGAATCAGTTAAATATAGCGGTGGAATTACAATAGTAAATACATATATATAAAAATAAAAAATTATTAATTATTTAACTATCAATCGAAAAGGTTTCAAGAAAAACTGCGACAAGTCGAATGAGTTTTTTTTTAAATAACATTACGATTGAAATGAGAATTTTTTTAATTATTTTTTTTAATTTTGTATTAATATATAAATGTTGTTTTATATTTTACAATTTATATGAATCCCTCTCGTAATCACCGCAATGTGGAATTTATTTGATATCTACGACGGCATTATATTAGTTGCAAATGTTCGATACAGAGAAATCGAATTTAACAACAACAACAGTGTTGTGCGAGTGATTCTCGCTTCCGTTTCAAATCGAAACAATATCATTTGTATAGAAAATCCTTCCTATATAGACGAGATTGCAAAAAACCTGCAGCCCAGAGCAGGTATTCCGAACGCTGTCAGTTGCTTGTTCGAAAGTGTTCAGATGAAACACTATCAGAAACTCGAAGAAAAAAAGCAGAATAATACAATTGATATCTTTGAATCCATTTTGCCATCGGTGGGCGTTCAGAATAAGAAAGATTTTGTTTTTTTGACAAGCGTGTGTAAAGTACGCACCGTCGTGATCGACGATAATGTTTTCAGAGAAGAAGACGAATGGCCTCTTAATACAGAAGATGAAAAAAAACTCGAGGAAACAGACGCGTACAGAATCGATTCAGAACTGACCAAGCTAACGTGGCGACTAGCGAGAAAAATTGAAAAGTTACACATGCGATATTTTGAGAGAAAAATCGAAAAGTTAGACGAGTGACTATTGTTATTTCATAAAAAAATTAATTATTTTCAATCTTAAAAAAAAAATAATAATAATAGTATATACATGCGATACGATAACATTGATACTCTTAAAAGAAAAAAATATACTCTTCCACGTTTTAACGCGCTGATCTCCATTAAAATACTCAATATGTTAAAATTTACTGTCGCGGATACATTTTCAAATCTTGAGGAAAGCGAGAATGTACGTTTTCATTAGACCCCCCCCTCCCTTTTTTTGTAAAAATTCAAAAATTTCAAGTATCCTAAAAAATATTTTGGACTTCCTGAATGAGAATGAAATTGTAAGCCTAAGATGTAAATTTGTTTTACATATATAATTTTAAATATATGAATACAAAGTAATTGATTTTTTTTTTCTTCAATGTAAAAAAAAATCATAAAGTTTATATATATATATATATATATATATATATTATGTATATTATATATTATATATATATATATATATATATATTTTATATTATATATATGGGTGGGATGGTGGGTTAAATACCCAGCCTTTAATAAATTTTATATATTTCTCCCACCCACCCGGCCCATTGATTTGAAGTTAGACCCGATTTTTTTTATTTGTGTAACTTTACCCCTTTTTAAATTCTTTATTTTTTTTAATTTGATTTATCTCGTAATTTCACAAAACTGCATGCAGTCTGATAATATTCATCACGAAGTGAAATATTTTTTTTCCTCTCTTTATTTATATGAAAACGGAAAAAGTAATAGATGTTCAGAAAAATCATTATCGTCTCTAATGGAAATAATTTTTTTAAAAATAATTTTTTCTGATGTTTGAAAGATATGTTTAAGTAAAATAGAATTAATTTAAATGTAATATTCATTAATATTATATATATATATATATATATATATATATATATATATATATATATATATATATATATATATATATATATATATATATATATATATATATTAAATATATAGATTCAAAATTTACTGTCTCTATCAAATTTTCAAAATATTTTTATCTCTACCTTTATATATATGTATTCCAAAAAATTTTAACAACAAAACTAGCAAAAAAACAAAGTAAAATAGAAGTAATTTAAATGTAATATTCGTTAATATTATATATATATATTAGAGAGGCATGTGGCAATAAAATTTTTTTTATTTCTGTTATTAATTTTATTATTTAAATTCTAATAAAAAATATTTCTATAAATTTAAAACTTAACTGTGTGCATATTGCTGCTCTTTAGTAAAAAAAGAATGTATATAAAAATGAGTTTTATAATAACAATAGATTTAATAGATAAAATTAAATATATATAAAAAATATCTAAAATGTAAAAAAAACAGGTAGTTGGTTAAAATATACGTATTAATAGGATGGAATTTTTTTTTTCTCCAATCAAGTCAAACGGAAATTATTCGCTGACGAATTGAAATTTCACAATCTATTTACGAATTTTTTTAAAAAATTGTTAGAGTGTTGTTGAAATTTGATTATCATTCACAAAATATTTGTAATTAGTCACCATTCACTACCCCCCCTCCTCTTCTATCCCTTACACATTGCAATGAATAGGTGTTCATTCACTGTGCAAAAAACATGAAGCCTATTATATCTAATCGACACCAGTTCCTATATACTTCAAAGCAACTCCCACGGAAAAAATGGAATCGTCACCTGTAATGCGAACGAAAAGTACTATTTCAAAATACCTATTATAAAAAAAAGACAAGAACCAAGAACGATTCTATTTTTTTTATCACACCCGATATTTCATAAATCTAAACGTATTAAACAAATTCTATTTTTTTTAATGAAATTAATATAAATATTTATTGTACCATTTAGGTATAATGTTTGGAGGGTCTCAGTTGGTCTCATAAGCTAAAGGTCCGAGGTTCGATTCCTCGTTCAAGATACATTTTCTTTTAGAAAATAAGCCCCCACCAGTGGCCGAGAGGTTCTGACCTCCAAACTGGTAGACGGCAGGTGCTGGGTTCGATCCCAATCGCGGCTGTCGGCCTAACCGTTCGGAGTTTTCCGTGATTTTCTTCGAACCTTTCGTAAATACGGGTTAGGTTTCCTTAGAAAGACCCCCCACGAAGGGCACTCCCCTCGCCTGGGCCTATATCCTTAGTGTGGCCGACAAAATTAAACCAAACTTTTAGAAAATAAAAAATACAATATATTTCAAAATAGAAAAAAATTCTGACGCTCGATGATTGTTGATAGTAATTCGATGAAAGAGTACTTTGACGTGTTCCAAAAAAAGAGAGATGCGATCTTTCTTAAAAAAAATAAAATAAAAGATTGATAACCTTCAAAATAAGCGTATATATTTCAAAACTCCAACCGATTACGTATGAAAAATAAATATTCTTTAACATTTTGATAGGGTGAATCTTAATATTGATAAATTTCAAAATAAGTTCCAACTGATAACATAAAAAAAATAATTTCTTACGTTTTTGATATGGAGAATCTTGATGTCGGTGTTTAAAAAACCGACTGATTATTCGATAAAAAATTAAATTCGTGAGAGAGAATGAAAATTTTTATATTTTGATAGAGTGTTGAAAAGAACCTCCGTGAGAACACACGAAATATTTTGAACTGATATTAAAAAAAAAATTTTAAACATTAATTCGACATGGTATAAAAACACGTTTTAAATTGTTTTATCCTCATTCTTTCCTCGGTTCGGCTGCTGCTGCTGATATTCTTTTTGAAAATGTACATTTACATTTATTACCCTCTTGAGGAAAAACAGTATTTTACGGTAGTCATAGACAATAATTTTAATTTGTATTGGCAAGCATATCAATTTATGAAAATTTATAACTTAACGAAGAACGTCAAAAAAATTCTCTACAGATACTTGTCCAGAGACGAAAGTATTAAAAGATTCAAAGACGTTACCAATCATGGCAACTGCAATAATTATGCCTTGACGACTGATCAAGTACTGAGACTCATCGACAATATTCGGCCGAAGCATCAGAATGCCCGCTTCGAAGGTTGGTTCTTCAGCGTGATCGAAGGACGCCAAATGCTCTATCCCAAAAGTCCCAGAGAATACATAAGAATAATAGAAAACCCGTTCTTACAAAAAGGGTTTCCTGCCTTATGTATTGATTTGAATCGCACCACCACCACCGTCTCTGAAGAATCATCACCCGCTCCTGCTACTAATAATCCCAACACCACCTTTATCAGTAAAATCGAAATTGACGATGAGGAAGAAGAAGAAGAAGAACTTTCTATTATAGAAGACCCGGAGCAGACCTTCCCGAATCCTCCCTCGTGTAGTTTGTCGACATTTCCGAATCTCCCTTCGTGTAGCTCAATCTATTCACAAGAAGCAGCAGCTCCATCGAAAGAAAAATCATCCATCAACGAAGATTTCCTGTTTACATTACCGGTGTTAATACAGTACCTCAAATCGAAATTCGGATCAATTAGAAACTCAAACATATTTCCTCCCGGAATGTCGTCTAACGAAGAACAACCCGTACCGCAATGCAGCAACAGCAACAGCAACTCTCAGCCATTCAAGATCCCACCGGAATTTCCTACTTCCGGGGAACAACAACCGATAAATGTGGATGGTGATGAAAATGAAATGTATCCCTTGGAAGTAGACGAAACCAAAAGTTTTGTGACAGTTGACCCTTCATTTCGAAAAAAATATAAATTTTACGCATTAAAATTCAATTGTATGTCTGGAATACGACACCCGACCATTACTCCGTTTTATTTGGGTAATGAAAATAATACCACTTATTTGTTTTTTCCAGTCAGAAAAGTCGATCGTAAATAAATGTATTCGATAATTATACATTCATCATCTATAATATTTTCTATTTATTTATATAATAATAATAAAGTATTCAATTTACAGCATGAAAAAAATTTAATGAGAAGATTTCCGCATTGATGGAATATTTTTTTTGTACCCACAAATTGAAATGTAGCAAAAAAAAAAAAAAAAAAAAAAAAAATAAACAAAAAAACTAGTTGGATCCTGAAACTTTCTTCTATCACATTTTAATATTTAAAAAAAAATAGTTATTCATTTTAATGCTTTAATAATTTTAATACCATACCATACCAACTTTGATTTTCATCTGCTTCAATCGGAGTAAAAAAACGAATTTCCGTCTCTGTACGAGTCGTGTGAGACAATAGAATGATAGGCATATTTTTTTTGTTAAATTTAGCGAAGCCAAAAAAAATATACAAAAAATTTTTAGTTCAGTTCTAGAACTAATTTCATACACTTTAATGTAGTTCAATGGCATAAAATTCGCTATTGCAGTGCCTCCCCCCTTCCTTCCGGCGGATATTTTTTTTTTCAGATCCAACTAGCCATACACTTACGCAAAAAATTTGGTTCAATTCGATGCATAACTTCATGTACTTTTGGTCGGTACAATATTGAAAATGACACAAAAATCGCGATTGCAGTCCGGCGGAATATTTCAAAACTGAAGGAGGACCACAGCCAAAAAAATTCGGTTCAGTTCTATCCATAACTTCATAAATTTTTTGATGGTAGAATGGCGACACACACACAGACAGACATTTTCTAAAAACATGTTTTTTTTTTTTTTTTTTTTTTTTTTTTTTTGGAATCTCTGACCCCTAAAAACCGTTGAAAACCGGGAGTCGAAAGAAATTTCGATTACTATACTTTCTTCTAATGAAGATAGAAAAAAGTATAAATCGGAGTTGAAGAAGAAGAAAAAAAACTTCAAATGCAAATTGCTTGTATTTTATATCGTTTAAAAATTTCTTTTTATTGATTTTTAAACGCATTCAAATGGCAAATCCTCTTATTAAGGAACTATATTATTATGTGTTAATTTTTTTTAACATAGATAATAGCATCAATAAATTTATCTTTAAAATAATTATAAAAGAAAGTTATTTATTTTAATAAAATTTAAAAATTCATATCAAATTATTTAAATAAAATCCTAAATTCTAATTAAAAAAATAATTTTAAAAAAAACGAAATTTCTCTGATTTAATTCAATTTTAATATGAACATCTCAAGTTTCAACACCTTCTGTTTACTAACGAGATGCCCATTGATTTAAGCACTATTTTATGTTGACCCGTCGGCATTACTCTAAACCATCAAAAAAAAAAAAAAAAATAAAAAAAAATAAAACGCATAAAAATTCAAATATAATTAAAAATCGCTGAAAATTTTAAAAATTTTAGCATGAATTTTGGAAAAAAAAATTGAAGTATTGGACGGGCTATACAGACACAGCCTAATGTTATAACTATGACTCAATTTCGCGATGATAACTTAAAAATTAGACTCAAAATATGTCATTTTTTTTTTTCAAATATTTCAAACCTTGGTAGCGACCTTTAATTTTTTTTTAATTCTGAAATTTTTATGGAGGTCTTTTTTTTTATATACATAGAACAAAAATAAAGGATACAAATTTTAAAAGTTCTTCTTTTTTAAGGACTACCCTAAAATATATACGTATATGATAGAGGCGCGCGCTCTGGCCTAAAATTAAAATCACTTGATAAAATTTCAACAACGGGATAATTTTTTTTTTTAAATAATCTACATTTCATAACCACACATAATCTTTAGAAAAAAGACACTCGATAAAATTTCAACACGAGGATAATTTTTTTTTAAATAATTTACATTTGATAACCCGACAAGTTCAACTGAGAATATTTAAAAAATATATATCCTCATCATGATGTCTGGCTAAAATTAAAATCACTTGATAAAATTTCAACAACGGGATAATTTTATTTTTAAATAATCTACACCCGAGAATACAAGTAAACTTTAGAAAAAAAAAATTTTAAATCACTTGATAAAATTTCAACACGAGGATAAATTTTTTAAAATAATAATCTACATTTGTTAACCCGACAAGTTCAAGTGAGAATATTTAAAAAATATATATATCCTCATCATGATGTCTGGCTAAAATTAAAATCACTTGATAAAATTTCAACAACGGGATAATTTTATTTAAAAAAAAACAATCTACATTTCATAACCACACATAATCTTTAGGAAAAAAAAATTTTAATCACTCGATAAAATTTCAACACGAGGATAAATTTTTTTAAAAAAATAATTTACATTTGATAACTCGAGAACACAAGTCCAAAAAATTTATATCAGATCACATTTTTTAAATAAAAAACGCACGGGACTTGTGGGTATATATAGCAATAAATAAATATGATAGAGCGCGCTTTTCTTCTCGACATGATGATGTCTTCTTCTCTCCCATTACCTGAAATTATAATCGACGATCAGTGTCCCATTTGTGCAGAGCCTTTGTGCTCCCTTACCGAATCTGATCGGAGGATGCTCTTTATTTGCAATCAATGTAAAAATTCTTGGATTCATTTTTCGTGCGCAAAAGGTTTAGTGAAGATAGACCGCGTCGAATCGAGACTGCCCCTGAAATGTCCGTTTTGCCGCAGGCCTTATAGCAAGGAAGAATTATCTCCGCTTCTGCCGCAGAGAAGAAAAATGACTTTCGGATTTTGTGCCCAACCGATAGATGAGAATTCAATCTTTGAAATCAAGGTAGTTGAATACTACAATGACCGCTCTTATGTTCCGGATAATCCATTTCAACAACAACAAGATAACAACAACGAATTTCGGCGACGAGAGGCCCTGACCTGTCGTTTTGATGGTAGTCATTTTCCCGAAACAAATCAAATATATTTCCCCGTTCGAGCTACGCAGAAGGTAGTGCCGCAGCAGCCGCCGCCCCATTCGTTGCCCGGGTGCCTTTTTATTCCGGTCGTGCTACCGGAATCGTCTCGGCAACAACAACAGCAGCAGCAACAGCCTTCGCTGGAGTTGCCGCAGTCATCACCACCGAATCTGGTGGTGGAAGAAGAGGAGGAGGAGGAGGGGAGGGGGGAAGGAGATTCAGATCAACAACGACTGATTTCGCCTGTCAGAAGAGTCATAAGAAACCACATAATGGCAGAAAAGGCTCTCGAAGATTTGAGAAAGAGTATATCTGAAATCCAGATAACTAATAATCATAGAATGATAACGAGAAGCATGAGTCGGCGAAATAACAGGAGAAGACGTAATCCTTTGGATAAAATGAAAACTCGAGTAAAAATTATTCGAAAATTATGCTCCGGGTTAAATTCAGATTTAATTGACCTTTTAATGTCCTCATGTTGAGATTTTTTTTCTTTTGATTTAAATACATTAAAAAAATATATTAGCAGCCATTGAAAAAAAAAATTCAGTCGCAGAAAGTTACATGACAGAAACAATATGCTTTTAAAAATATAATAATTTATATCTTTATGTTTTTTTTATTTGTTAACGGTGAATGTTTTTTTTCTTTGTAGACCAGAGCCATCAAAAATATTTATTAATAAAAAAGGTTAGTCAAACTGGTTTTTTTGTCTTGTTTATTTAAAATCATTCAGATGTTACAGAAATATATAAAGTAATAATATGAATAAAAATAAATAACTACATTTTGTTGAAGTGACTAATTTTTTATTATTTAACTTAAACTTATAAATCTATCATTTTTTTTCGTTTGAAAAAAATTGTTTTTTTTTTTTTTTTTTTTTTTTTTTTTTGAAAGAATGTATGTTAAAATTTGTTTGAATTATGACAAGACGAAAATAATATTGGAGGTAAAATAAAAAAAAACGAAATTACAAATCTTAATAAAATAAAAATAATAATAACATATATTTTTTTCAATAGATTATAAAGACTGCTGCCTGACTTGTAATTTTTTTTTTTACATTTTTCGTATACCACCGCTTGTTTGTTCAAACAAATTATCGTAAAAAAAATGTCGCTATTTAAAGCAGCTTTTGTGAATGGAGAACTCCATGAGTTTGAAAGGAGGAAAAGTTATAAAAAATGTGATATAATAAGAACAGATTTTTTCCTTGAAAATGTATTTTCTTTTCTACTGGGTCATCATGAAAAATTTGATGCAGTTAGTGCGATGAATGAAAAAGAAAAAAATCTCATTGAAAAAACTTGCGAAATTCTTAGCGTTTTTCGAGAAATGCATGGAGACGTATTAAAACAATTATGCAATGAAATAAAAATTATTGATGAAAATAACCTATGTAGTATTTTAACAGGTGTATTTAATGCATTGTTTGACGAGGGTATAACTTGGATTCGTATAGTAGCTTTTTTCATTTTCGTCGGGGAACTGGCTGTGAGATGTATTCAAGATGATAAGTTACCTAAATATTCCATAGATGTAATATACGAAAGTTTTGCAAGATTAGTAAAAGAAAAATTAGAATCATGGGTGGAATATCATGACGGCGACGGTTGGGAGGGTATGAAAAACGTATCAGTTGTTAACGAATCAGAACTAAAACTCAGTTGGGATAGGAGCTCTCCAGTAACTTCGATGGTGGCAGCGAATCTGGACGACGAAGCAGCGGGAACAAGCCACCACTTCCCTCGTAATTTTCGGATGGCCGACTCGTCGTCCCCATCACACTGTCCCTTTGCACTCGATTCGACCCAACAAAAAACTTTCGATAATTTACCATCGAAAAAACACATCGGCGACCCATCATCTCCACCACATTCTTCTTCTTCTTCTTCTTCTCCAGAAGAAGAAATTAAAATTAATAATAAGGATCTCTTGACGTGTTTTATTTGCTGTACAGACGAAAGACAAGTACTCTTTCGAAACTGTGGTCATTTCGTATGTTGCAAGTCATGCGCAAACAATCTCGATACGTGTCCAGTATGTCGTCAAAGCATTTCAGAAATCATACAAGTGTAGGTGAGCTAATTTTTTTTTTTTGAAAATAAATAAGTATATATATAAATATCAGTCCCAGTCGGGCTAGGAGCTTATTATTATTATTATTATTATTATTATTATTATTATTATTATTATACTCTTCAGTTAATACCTTAGCATTCATGGCAAAAATACTATGGAACAATTCTAACAGAAATTAAACTTTTTTTGCATATAGAAAGTTATTTTATTTTTTTTAACAATCTTATTTAGAATGTGTGTGTGTTTTTTTTTTTTAAATACGATCAAAAGATTTTTATTTTGGTCCGTCTGTAAACAGGAATATATTTCATTTAATATTTCATCGGCGCAAATTTCTCATATTATTATTAATATTTTTTTTTCTTTCGTTTTTCGATAGCTCGCAGCCGTCATATCTGATATGAGGAGTGAGCATTCTGTGTAATCGCCATTTATACAAAGAAAACAAAAAAATATTTACAATTAAAACGAAATCTTCATTCCAAAAAAAAAAAAAGATTATTTTAACACAAATCTATTTCGCCGATGATAACACCGGCGAGAACTCTGATAAAAAAGTCACATTTTTTTTCATCCCTCGCTAACTGAATCTGTATTATCGGAGAAACGAAATCATGATTATCATCGCTTCAATACAATTTTTTTTCGTTGCGGGAAAGAGAGAGGAGGGGGGGGGGGGGGCAAGAATCGGAAATAAATTTTGAACGCGGGATATACAGTAAAAAATCTCGAGTAAAAAAAACATCGATGGGTAGTGTTATATCTATTAATATCAATTCATCAAAAGAAAAAAAACGGATTATGTAAACACAAACGTTCGATAAGAAACTGTTTCTCGCGATTGATAAAAATATTCTCCTGCCAGCCCTTTAAATAAATAAATAAATATATATAAGGGGGGGGAGAGGCGCATTTGAACTGGGAAAGGAGGGGAGGGGTACCTTTGAACGCTCTAAATATTTTCCTTCAAATAAATTATTTTTTAAAAAAATGCATACGGTAATACATTATATTACTGCTGCTGTTTTATCAGGGAATAATTATAACACAAAGCAGTAGTATCATTTTGTGTGAACAGTATACTTTTTAAACAAGATCCCTCTCGAATCTTTGTGTACTATTTTTTATTAATTTACTAGGATAGACAAGAATATTTCATTTCAATATAATCAACGGGAATCATTTTTACTGTGTATTTTAATATTGTAACATTATCTTAGTAACTATAAAATTGGTACCTATGCACCATTAAGATGGACGACAAACAGCTATCTATTACAGAGTATGAAACATAAAAATTCCAGATTTTTTAGAGAAAAAAACTGATAATCATTTCATTACAAAGGATAAATGGTGGAATAGTTTTTTAATACCTTTTAATGATGTTACACTATTTCAAACATAATAAAATTCATTTGCTTCTCTCATGTGAGAAGCACTTTTTTGTAGAGTATATTGATTAAGTAGCCATTATAGTTTGTTTATTGGGATAGCAAAATGAATTTCGATAAAGAATTACGATATATGCGGAAACATCGTTCATAGAGCATTTTAATGATGTTACTTTATTAATTCCGATAAAGAATTATGATAAATTTCAAACATAATGAAATTTATATCCTTACTAATGTGATAAGCAATACTTTTTTGTAGAGTATTGATTAAGTGACCATTATAGTTCGTTTATAGGGACACCAAAAGGAGTTCCCGTAAAGAATTATGATATATGTGAAAGAATCTATAATATCGTATTTTAAAAATGTTACATTATTTCAAACATAGTCCACAATGACATATTTCAAATATAAGGAAATATGCATGCTTGACTTACATAGGAAGCAATACGTTTTTTTGTAGCATATTGATTAAGTGGTCATATAGTTCGTTTATAGAGACCCAAAAAAGTATTTCGATAAGGAATTATGATACATGGAAAAAAAATCTTTTATAGGGCATTTTAATGATGCTACACGATTTCGAATATATTGCACATGTGGGTTGCTTTTTTTGTAAAGTGTTGATTAAATAGCCATTACAGTTCGTTTACAAAAAAAAAAAAAAAAAAAAAAAAAAAAAAACGCTAAAAAGAATTCCGATATAAAATTATGATGAATGCCAAAACATCTGTTGTGCATTATTTTAATGATGTTACACTATTTCAAACATAATGCAATTCGCACGCCTCACTCACGTGGGAAACAAAATGTCTTTTTTGAGTAATAATTAAGTAACTAATATAGTTTATTTATACGGATGTCAAAACGATTCTGTTAAAGAATTATGAAGTCATTATAAATCATTTATAGGAACCCCGTAAAAATATTCCGATAAGGAATTAAGATATTTGCGAAAAAATACTTTCAAAGAGTATTTTTATGATATTTCACAACTTCAAACATAATAAAGTCTTTATCCATTTCTAATATGCTGCACAACATGTTTTCTATAGATTATTGTGTAGGTGGAATTTGCCATTTATATACCGACTGAAATTATTTGGTTGTTTTATTAATTACTAGCTGTTACCCTTGACGTCGTTCACATTAAAAAAAGATAAATGTTTTAATTAAACAAAGCGTTTCATTAACAATAATTTAAAACATATAAAACTAACACATATCTTATAAGAGACTATGCAGTAGTTTTTTTTATGGGGGGGGGGGCTTAAGGGAAACCCTTAAGAAAAAACCCAAAATTTTTATTATTGATTTTAAAATAATGAATTTTGGTGTACTACTTAAAAAAATTTTTGTAAGGAATAATTAGCAAAAAAAAAATTCACTTTTTATTAAAAAGTATATTTTTTTGTTGAAAAATACACTTTTTTTAAAATTACTACTCTTTATTCAATTTTCAATATTTTGGTATTACTAAAATTTCTTAAATAGTGTTATAGTATGAGTCATTATTGTTTTTCATGTGCGCTTCCAGCTGTGATAAGCTATTAAAATTTATTTGTAAAGTAATTTAAAGATTATATAAAAGCTTTTCAGTGAAAGATAAAATAAATAGATTACTGGTTGTGGATACTCACTGCTAAAATAAAATTTTAATGATAAAGTTAGATATGGTATTTTGATGATGAGAAACATTTTTGTTATCGTTTTTCTGTAATATCGAGGCCAAAATCATCTGGTAATCTGATGAACTTTAAAGACTCGGTCGAAATTTTTATTAGCTTGTTTATCTTTTCACTCAATAATAATAAAAAATTAATTTCACATCATCACTTTCCACGAGTCAGAAGCTTTATTTCATTAGTGAACGTGTCCTTGCATTTAAAAGAAAAAAAAATCAATTGTTTTCGTAAAATTTAAACACGATAAAATGATTGTGTATAATTATGCACTAATTGAGGTGAAAAAAATATATTAACTGAGAAATAATAATAATGTAAATAAAATAACAGAAAATGATTTATGATAAAAGTTAATGTCTAAAGAAAAATTTCAAATGAGGAAAATAATGTCATTCAGCAACCAGTTAAATGGAAATTACAATATTATTACGGATGCCTTTTTCATATTACTAATAACGGTAACTTAAAAAAAAAAAAAAAACACTTGAAGAGAAAATGACGTCACTATTTAAAACATCGCATTTTTTTACTCATAATGATATTACATTTCAATATTTTTTTTTCATTATGGATACTGAGATGACTTTAGTTAGTGAAAAAAATAATGTCACAGTAAAAAATGAAATTAATTTTTTTTTAATAAAACTATTTTTCTGTGAGTCCATACGAAATAAAATTTCTGGATTTCGCCTGCACTCATATCACAATTTTAACTGAAGATGTGCGAATATTTGCACGCAAAATTGTAACTGGTAAACTTGACATTAAGTTTTGGAAATATATTTATTATATATTGATTCAATAATGTAATTACTTTTGCTTAAAAAAAAAAAAATCGATCGGGTCTTTTAAGTATTTGATTCGATGGGATTTCACTCGTATTATTGTTAAAAATACATTTCCTTTTTCTCAGCATCTATATAAAAAAAGCATTTAAACTAAAGAAAAAATTCCGTTTTTTTTATGAATCTAGTCAATGAAGAAGTAACACGTCAAATTGTATCTCTTTATTATTCCGCAATTTCAATGACTCGGAGAGAAATTACTAATCAATTGGGTATTTCACGCCGTACTGTTTGCTATTATATTTATAAACACAAGAAAAATGAAGTTGCATCTAAACGGGGTCGCCCTTCTAAAAAACCTACATTGATTTTTTTTTTCCTAATCGGAGGCGAAAATGAATTTTGAAATGGCAGAATCTACATTCAACATGTTTGATAAAAAAAATTTTAATGTGATATTTGACATATAATAATGCATTTTTTTAAAGTTTTATTAACAAAAGAGTTACACAAATATGAAATTTTAATTAGAAAGATTCTTGATTCTGCTCAGTTGTTGAGTTTTCGATTTGTTTCTGATTGCTTGGAAGTACAGTATCTTTTGATACGACAGGGTAAGAAAAATAATCACAATGTTTAAGTACCGCACAATCTTCGTCCAAACAGTAGCAACCAAATATACAAACTTTTACTTGTTGACAAGTTGGATCGATCTTGTTAACTGCTTCATTCAAATCAAAAGTAATATTGAATTCTGCAACCATCGGATTTTCTAACTTTTCGATATCGTAATCCAATCTATAAGCGTACGTTTTTTTTAAATCCAAGATAACGATTTTCAAACAGTGTCCATCTGCATCTTCAAAAACAGTATCACAATTACAATAAATATCGATAAGTTTAAATTTTCCATTTTCATCTCGTGAAAACGACAAGGTTGGTTCCTTCTCACGATCATAAATATCCACCTCTTTTCCGCACACTTTCAAAGTATTTAATATGGGCATATTGATTAGACTTGAATTTATGAAATTGACACTATTGAACGTTTGTTTCAAATCACTCAGGTATAACTTGTTGATAAGGAAATATTTCTTAATGAATAAAAATCATGTCGCGCACTCTATTTATATAATACGAAAAAAAAATTATATATATAATATATTTTTAATAAAAATAATTTATTTTTACATATGTCGTTATGAAATATGTTTGAGATTATTATAAAATATATTTAAATATTTACACCATAAAATTTTTTTAAAATAATATATTTATAATATAAATAATTTATCTTTCCATGTGTTGTTATCAAATATTTTAGAGATTATTATGAAATATACTTAAATATCTATATCATTATTTTTTTAAAAAATTAATATTTTTATAATATAAATATTTTATCTTTAAACACGATTTGAAATATGTTAGACATATTTTATGATATATATAAATTTAAATATTTTTATCGTTAATTTTTAAAAAATTTTGCTGTTATAAAAGTATTTATTATAAAAAAAAATATTTCCTCTACTTAAGAAATTTCTGTAGGATACAGATAAAACGATATACGGGCTCAGGAATAAAAATAAATAAATGGATACATAAGGTGGTTTGTAGATGATAATTTCTGAAAAAATATCATTTGAGTAATTTAAAGAAATTTAGCAAAAAATTTTATTTTAGCAAAATACTTTCGCGACTGGGCTGAACAAAAGTATCTACGATGGTGCGTGATATTTTTTTATCTTCTCGTTCTTTTATTTTTTTCGATAATTTTTTTTAATGTCACCTGTAATATTTTGAACAGAGAACTTTTTTTTCAATACTTATTTGAGTGAGTGTATGTTGTTTTCCATTTTCACATATTTTGCGAAATAAGATCTTACATATTTCATCCATGGGATTCAAATCTGGACTAAGTGTTGGCCATTTTAATAGTGTGATATCGTTTCGACCAAACCATGTTTTCGTTGATGTGGACGTATGGATGGATGCCTTGGTCAAGTCATAATACCAGTCTGGTCCTGCTAGCAAATCCATAATTCATAGTAAATTGGTGCGAAAATATTCTGATAATCCTCTGATTTCATTTTTCTGTCCGTAAATTCTAGAAATGATTGGCCGTTGAAAGAAAACCCTCTCCAGATCATTACGGATCCTTCGCCTTGTTGCTTGCTGAAACAGTTCTTGGGCTCCTTTCTTATGTCAAACCAGAAGAAATGATAACCATCAGGGCCGTATAAATTCCATTCCTTTTCACCACTGAAGATGACAGAAATCAAAGCATATGACGTAATTTTAAGCCCAGTTTAGATATGCACCTTTATGTATCTGTTTTAAGCAAGGTTTTGCTTTCATTTTCCTGTAAACGATACTTGTTTAAGCTTTAATCCTTCTATATACAGTACTATTTGAAATTCTAAAAAATCATGAAATTTCACACAGAGATAAATTATCAACTCAAGACATTTTTACTAATATTCTATCTTTACGTAACATATTATTTAGATCTTCAGACTTATTTTCTAGTATTCCATGCTCCACTTGATCTCAAAACTCTATAAATATTGATAAAGGATCTCTTTATTGTTATTGATATTTGTACAGGGTCTTGTCCTTGCACTTTTAAATGTAAAATCTTAATAATTAAATCTTTAGAAACTTCTTTAGAACGTTGCATTTTCATCCGAATGCGCAGGAAATGCCTTGTTCGAATCTCAATCAAAACAATGCATTAAACTAATTTGATTCAACAAAATTTCTAAAAATTATTATTTTTAAAATACAGTAGACTATATTTCAATTAAAAGGAAATATTATTCTGCATTTATAGGAGCACACAAAAATCAAAATATTTTATTTTGTGAAGAAAAGGGCAAAAGAAAACATGTAATGTATATTATGTTTATACTTTTAGGACAGCATATTTTTACTTATGTTAATATATATTTTATAATTTCAAACCTTTGATCATAATTTATATGTGTATATCAGTAAAAATGCTGTTATTTATTACCTATCTCACGAATTTTAATTCTATCTTATTACTTTTTATGTTACTGCAAATTTATTGATTGTCTAAACTTTTGGAACAGGGTGCATAAGGGGTATTGTACACATTCTGTAACTATATTTATACCGTTTCAAATGACATGTTTTGAAGTAATAATTGTATTTTTATTTTGCTTATAGTTTTGATTGTAATACGCGTAAAAACATCAATATATTTAAAAAATCCCTGTCGGCTTGGCCTATAGGCGGAGGTAGATTTCGTAGAGTTTTCATTTCAGCAACAAAAAAAAAAAGAAATATTATTAGCGATAAACCCAGTTTAACTGCTTTATTTTGCTGCTTTCGAATTCCTTTTTCTGTAAGAACTGATTTTATCAAAATCATCTTAAATGAAATTCGGCTCAAATGCCCATTTTGTAAACATATTTTGAAATATATTCTAACTTTATTAAAAAATCGACCAATACGCACATTATATAATTCCTAAATAACAATAAAACCGTCAATAAAATCCGTTTGACAGGAAAAATTGAATTTAGAAATGAGTCATAAAGTAATCAATTTGTTATTTAAATACATCCACAATTCTTTAATCAGGATCACTTGGAGAAATTTTGTGCGAAGTGCCCACTTTGACAGCTTATTTTAAATATATATTTAGCTTTTATCAAAAAACTAACCAATACACATGTCAATTACACAGTTTCTAAATAACAAATAACTGTAAATTGAGTGCGTTTGAGAGCAACATTAAATTTAAAAATGGGTCATAAAATAACCAATTTGTTATTTGAATACATCTTCAATTCTTTAATCATGATCGCTTTGGGAAATTCTTTTTGCGAAGTGCTCAATTTGACAGCATTTATAAAACATATATTTAGCCTTAATCAAAAAATTGATGAATACGCACATTGTATAGTTTCTAAATAACAAAAAACTGTCAATTGAATGCGTTTGAGAGCAAAATTGGATTTAAAAATGATTCGTAAATTAACCAATTTGTTATTTGAATACATCTTCAATTCTTTAATCATGAGCGGTAGGGAAATTTTGTGCGAAGTGCCTGTTTAGCAGCCTTTTTAAAAATATATTCTACCTTTATCAAAAAACTGCCCAATCCGTCCCACTATATACTTCCTAAATAAGAAGACCTATAAATTGGATGCGTTTGAGAGCAAAAATGGATTTAAAAATGACTCAGAAAAATTACATGTTGTTATACTTCCTTAATTTTTCAATCACTATTTCTTCGGAAATTCTGTTCAAAATACCATTTTTGAAGTCTTTTTTGAAATATATTCTGCCTTTATCAAAACACTGGCCAATGCGTCACATTATATAGTTCATAAATAAGAGGATCTGCCGTTTGGATGCATTTAAAATCAAAATGAATTTTAAAATGAGTCAGAATATAAGCAGTTTGGATTTGAGATTTTTTCTCCAAATCCTATTATTGTTTAATTTATTTTTGCAATAAGAGTTGGTCCTATGAAAACTTGTTAATATAAAAGTTGTAGATATTATTGCGAAGATGTAAAATAAATTTAATTAGATTTGATTGCTTAAGAATTGAGTAAGTTATGGGTTTTTTTCTATTTCCTCCCCCCTTTTTTCTTTTCTCTTTTAATTTTTTTCATCGGTAAAAATTGGTATATAATGTATATTGGTATAGTTTAAAAAAATTAGTTAGATTTGATATATTGAGAATTGACGAAGTTATGAATTTTTTTCTCTCAAAAACCTTGTTTTTTTCGCCTCTTGAGCCAATTTTTAACTTTATCAAAAATCTGTCATGCATAAACTTTTAGCCAATTGTTTAGAAGTAATATAAAATTTAAGCCGATTCTATATCTATTTTAACTAAGAGGTTACTGCGTTTTTTCGGTTTTCACAAAAAACCTCTCTATTTCCACCCCCTCGGTCCGATTTTGCCCATTAACGAACTCAACCGAGATTTTATGCCCCTTGATTTTATGTAAAAGTTTGAAGAACTGAGCATAATTATGGAAGTTATCGTGTCCAGAAGAAAGTGATATACACCGATAGATAGATAGATAGATAGATAGATAGATAGATAAACTTTTTTACTGATGGTAGTTTTGGAGTCTAGGAGTCATAATCGGCGTAGATTTGCAAAAAATTTTTTAGAAATTCCAGCATGGGAGAGAATGCAATAGGTAGTATTTCATACGAAATCTACCTAAAAGATTTGTAATTCTTTTAATCTAAAAATTACCAAAGAAAAACTATTAATTGAAATCTGTTAAAATTCTCATTTGATACCGATAGAAATAGTGTTAAAGAATTCAGAAAATGAACAATTATGCAATTTTAGTTAGCTGAAACTTCCCGTTCAGTTTTGTTTGCCAATTTAAAAAAGTGCAAAATTTATAACAATTAATTCCATACATTGTAATTTTTAATAACATGATGCATTATAATATTATAAAATATGAAATAAGTATTTGTATTATGTTATAAGAAATGTGAACAGTGTACTTGTGCGTTCTTTTCAAGATTCTTCAATTGCAAATAAAGATTTTCCATAACTTTGCTTACAAAATTCGCAGGAAAAATAATTATATTTTCTATGCATTGCAAAAGTTTAATACACAAATAACTTAATGTATTACATTTGTCATAACATTAATTCTGGGACTTTTTCATACTTTTATGGCATTAAAGTTACAATGGCTCATGTACAAGTTATCGAAGAATTGGACACTAATCCACTAAATATTTTGAAATCTATGAAGACATATGCAAGAATGAAAAATAAATAAAAATGCAAATCAAATTCATACTAAATGTTTATACTAGTTCACGCTAAATAATCCAACAAATGATGAATTAATATGCTACCTCTATTTTCAAGAGTTATAAAATTAAAACTGAGCTAAAATATTTCTTATTTATATATGACTGTAAAAGACTATGCCGCATAAAATATTAAACGTACTAATAATATAAACTTTTCAAATCTTGCGATAATTGTATTAAGTTTCCAATTTCAAATGGTTTAAAAAATATATATATACATATATATATGGGATATTAAGTGATTAACTTATGATTTAAGTAAAACTAATATTCTTGAAAATATAAAAAGTTTAATAGACAAAAAATATATGCGTAACATTCAAATACAGCAGTAGAACTGAATAATATTCAGTTTAAACAAGCTTCCCTGAGCTTTTCATTAAAAATCTACCAAACTCGCCATCGCTGAAAAATCTATAGAACACCTCGTTCTTTTTTCGCATCATCACCTGAGTCTTGGGATATCACGTTCATTAAATCATTGAGTTTATTATCTTTTATTGCTGAAAACGTCATCCTTTATACCCACATTCTCGGTCATCCTGATGTTCCTGGCGACCTCGCCAGCTGCTTATAAAAATTTAGACACAAATTTACACAAACAAAACAGGTAAACATAAAACAAAAACATCTCACGTTATGCAGATGCATTACCCCATGGCTTGATGTATTCTGTAATAGTGGATATCTTGTTGTCCACCATGGTTTCCAATTCTCTTTGCATAATAACGATCATGTCACTTTACTTTAATGTTTTTATTCGGTCCATGGAATTTTCCCCTTTTCAGTCCTGTCCTATACTCTATTTTTGGATTATTATGAGATCATTTAATTCATATCTGTTAGGTACTTTTCTCATCATGTTAAATTGTTTTCTATAATTACCGTTATTCCAGAAATATAGATTTCTACGTGGACCATTAAAGTTTGTTTTAAGGCTTGCTTCGCTTCCAAATTAACACTATCCCTTTCACACGGTTCAGCCCTTTCTTTTTCAAAAACTTCATGTTTTCTTTCTGTTTGCTATACCTCTAAACATTTTCTCCGAATTTCATATGTGTGACGTTTGCCATCAAAATTATTTCTCAAATAATATTTTCTTTCTTCAATCCTGTCATTGTAATCACGTTTCCTGTAATTTTTGATAAATCTCTGCTTATTTGCGTTTACTTCTTCAATATTCCTTTTTAACCGACTTCAAGGAGGAGGTTATGATTTCGACCTGTATGTATTTGTTGTTCACGCATAACTTTTGCAAATATGAACCGATTTTGATAATTCTTTTTTTGTTTGAAAGCGTATGGGGCCCATGTGGTCCCATTCAAATTTCATAAAAATCTGTTGATTAGAACATTTTAAAAAATTAAAACATTAAAATTCAATATCTTTTCGAAGCAATCGACCAATTAGAAACGTTCATTTTTCATGTTTTTAAGTTACACTTACATAGACACACGATCTTTTCAAAGTGTGAAATCCTAACTGGAAAAGGTTCACATTTATTAACAGTGTACACTGTAAAAAATTTACCCTTTTGCGGCATAATCACTCCCCCGTTTTTATAGAATATATCTCTCGTGACCCATGAAAATTCTCCTCGATAGGCTGAAGTAATCGTTTTCTATAAAAGCGGTGGATTGACGATGCAGCAAAAGGGCCAAATTTTTTACAGTGTACACTATAAAAATTTTGATCCTTTTGTGGTATCGTCACTCCCCCGCTTTTATAGAATATCTCTCCTTTGACCCATGAGAATGCTCCATGATACATTGTTAAAAATTTGACCCATTTGCTGCAGCGTCACACCACAGCTTTTATAGAATATGTCTTTTATGACCAATGAGAATGCACCATAACACAGTAAAGTAATCGTTTTCTATAAAAGCGGTGGACTGATGATGCAGCAAAAGGTTCAAAGTTTTTGTAGTGTAATTGGGACAAAAGCGTCTGTAAAAGCAATATTTGGGAATCAAATGCTGTCACTATCTTATAGAGGCAGCCAGGTATAGGTAATGAGTTTCAGATTCCTCATCGAATACGCCACCCGCTCATTTCCGATTACAGTGTCACTATAAAAAATGTGACCATTTTGCTGCATCGTCACTCCCCTACTTTTGTAAATTTTCTCTTTTGACCCATGAGAATGCTTCGTAATTGGGTGAAGTAAAAGTTTTCTATAAAAGCAATAGAGTGATGATATAGCAAAAGTGTCAAATTTTTTACAGTGTAGGATTCCTCGATATGAATATGACGACACATGTAGCACAGTATATAATTGGTTGAAACGATTCTGGACAAAAACGAGTCACCAAGCATCTTGTTGAGCGGACAATTTTCGTCAATCTTGTTAACTTCTCAAACGAGTACAATCGAATTCTTCCAGGAAATCATCATCAAATTCCATAATAAAAAATGCCTGGCAATGCAATGCACTGTTAAAAATTTGCAAATTTTGCTGCATCGTCACTCCATCGCTTTTATAGAATATCTTTATTTTTATAAATGAGAATCCTTCATAATGCATTTAATTAATCGTTTTCTATATAAGCGGTGAAGTGATGATACACTGTTAAAAATCTGCTGCATTTTGTTGCAACGCACTCCGCCGCTTGTATATAATGTCTCTACTGCGACCTATGAGAATGCTCCTTAATACAGTCAAGTAACCGTTTTCTATACAAGCGCTGGAGTGCGTAGCAAAAAAATGCAGCAGATGTTTAACAGTGTACAGCAAAAGTTTCAAATTTTTAACAGTGTAGTTGGGACAAAAGCGTCTGTAAAATAAATATTTGGGAATCAAATGCTGTCACTCTCTTATAGAGGCAGCCAGGTATTGGTTATGAGTTTCAGATTTCTCGTCGAATCGTTACTGCTCGTTTCCGATGCCATTATTGCCTGTATAGGTATTAGATTGTTGCTGTTTATCGATTGAAGCATAGTGCGATTTTTGCTAAAATCTTTCTTTTTCCTTTTTCTGAGTGAAGAGGGAGTACTTTTGACTGACTACATTAGAAAAGCATTTTACTATACATTAATATATGAAGTCATTTAGCTGCGGGCTCATATATGGAAGCACTATGTCGCGCTCTTATGTGTAAGGACACTTTACTTGATGGATTGTAACCTTTTGATACCCGTTTTCGATGACCGTAGGATTCGATGCAGACTAAGATTTCATAAATGCGGTAGCTTTTCGAAGTGGCAGATCTTGTCTGAAAAAGTTACTATACAAAGAAATTCTTAAGAATCACAACGATACTAACCGATGTTGTAAGTGGTTTCAGAAAAGTTGACAATCAAACAGTGACAAGTAAACTGAATACATCAGAACTTACAAAGTGCGTACATTAGTAATGCATTGCAAAGAGCTATCGTGTGCCAGTACACATAATTATGTATTACGGTATGCATAACTAAAAAGTAGGAAATAAAATAAGCTTTTTAAGAAAAAAATATCAACCGACTTCAAAAAAGCGTTAAAAAGAATTAAATAATTCTTTAAAATTCTCTAATGACAAAACGTTATCCAATAAGCACACATCGGATATCAGGTACCGGCATAAAAAACGGTTAAATTTAATATGTATAATTTAATATCCACCAAACATAGATTTTAGAGATAATATTATTTTACAAGAGATGAATTGACATATTTATGATTTATTTTATGAATATATACATATAAAAAGTAATGAATTACTTTTTGAAGTTGGTGCCAAACTATTATATAGGCCTAATTATGCCTAGTACCATAATTAAAATGGGGATAATCATTATCGATTGTGATTGTTTGGCACCAACTTCAAAAAGTAATTCATTACTTTTTATATGTATATATTCATAAAATAAATCATAAATATGTCAATTCATCTCTTGTAAAATAATATTATCTCTAAAATCTATGTTTGGTGGATATTAAATTATACATATTAAATTTAACCGTTTTTTATGCCGGTACCTGATATCCGATGTGTGCTTATTGGATAACGTTTTGTCATTAGAGAATTTTAAAGAATTATTTAATTCTTTTTAACGCTTTTTTGAAGTCGGTTGATATTTTTTTCTTAAAAAGCTTATTTTATTTCCCTTGTGTTTTTCTGTTTATAATATTTTACAACTTTTGTCGTTTTAATTTTCTTTTCACTGGCATATGCACATAAATTGCGTTTTTCTTTAGGTCACCCATTCGTCTTATTTGTAATGCTTTTCATGCTAATTAAATTTTCTTCTTTCTCATTTATTTCTATCATTTCTATATCTATATATTTCTTATTTTCAAATGTCTCACGTGATTCAAATCAATTTCAGTATCCACTATGACGCTCGCAAAATTAATCAAGAAATTACCTCCTGCATTATTATCATTTGCAATTATAATATTTTCATCACGTGAATTATCTAACGTAGACGTTTTCATTTCATTATTATTTCTGGCAGCAGGATTCAATTTTATAACAGAATTCTTCTGAATTTCAGTGCAACCTCCCTGAATACTGTGGCGTTTACCAACGATCTTAATTCCGTTTTTGTCTATCGTCAAATTTTACTTGTTAATGATATCATATCCGAATGAAATATCATACGCAAGAGATTCTAACACATGCAAATTTGCTCAGATTAGAAAACCATCAATATTAAATTCATATGCAAAGTATCCTTTAGGATAAACAACTATTTTATTTACGCCTGAAAAAGAGATATTATATGACGAAAAAAAATCTGTATCTTTTCACCGTTAATATCAATATTTATCATGAAATCTGGTTTGACACTGTTGGTTTGTGTAATATAATCGTTACTATGACAACATGCATTTAACTGTAACTGCCCGAGCCTGTTTTCTAACTGTAATTAATTTAAGTTCTTCTTGTTACTTGTTGTGTCTATTTGTCCTTATTAAAGATATATGTTAACAAATATAAATGCGTAATAATTTTAACATATATCGTGACGTGGTGTCAGGAGTTTAAAAAAAAGTTAACTTGTTTTACTTTTAATTTCGTATCTGAAAGCATTAAATAAATACAAATGGCAGAAAATTCTATCCGTCCTCCAAAACCATTGATGTTTACGGCGGATTCCAAAGATGGATGGGAAGACTGGTTACAAAGTTTTAACTGGTACGCTGCTGCTATTCAACTTGAGAAGAAAGAGAAAAAAGTACAGGTAGCAACATTTATGGCTATTATCGGCAGTGAAGCACAGCAAATTTATAAAACCTTTAATTTAAGTGCCGATGAACAACAAAACTTGGAGATTATTAAAGGTAAGTTTTCTGAATATTTCACTCCTAAAGTTAATTATACTTTTGAACGTTACAAATTTAATCAAATTAAACAGAAGCAAGGTGAATTATTCAACGATTTTTTAACAAGGCTTAAACTTCAAGCTTCTCGCTGTAAGCTAGGGATTATGCAAGATGAATTACTTTGTGATAGAATTGTTGTAGGAATTGAAAACAACGATGTTCGTGAAAAGCTTTTAAGCGATGCTGATTTAAATTTAGATAAAGCCGTACAGATTTGTTTAGCTTCTGAAAGTGCTTCAAAGCAATTAAAAAATATTGTTGATGATAATAAATCGCAACCAGTAATTTCTGCGATATCGAAAAAATACATGCAGTCGCATAAGTTTAGTTCACAGATAGATAAGCCTAATTCTAATACTAAAATCTTTAAAATGATAACTGATTGTAGAAATTGTGGTAGTACCCATAAAATTAATGAATGTCCAGCATTTGGCAAGAAATGTAGGATTTGTCAAAAACAAAACCATTTTGCAAAGAAATGTAGGTCAAAAATCCGAAAAAAGTATAAAGTACAAGAAATTGAAAATGTCGACACGATTGTGAAAGATAAAAATTTCCTGATAGCAAGCGTCGATGTTAATAAATCTGACTGGTACGAGACCGTGATAATTAACAATAAGGCTATTCCTATGAAGCTTGATACTGGTGCTCAGTGTAATGTTATACCATTTCGCTTAGCAAAAGAATTACATTTAGAAATAAAACCTTCAAATATCCGCAAACTCCTCTCATATTCGGATCATGCTATTGATGTGGCAGGAGAATCTTTAGTTTCTT
The DNA here is from genome assembly GCA_964019185.1 of Maratus speculifer. Lineage (NCBI taxonomy): Eukaryota > Metazoa > Arthropoda > Arachnida > Araneae > Salticidae > Maratus > Maratus speculifer. The sequence continues at coordinate 181,921,950 of OZ025298.1, read as the reverse complement.
GTAGAATTAAAGATAAGCATATGCAACTTAAATTAATAATAGCACATGGAGGGATCAGTCCAGTCCTAGGTCGAATTACTTGTATCGAAGCAGGATTAATTCAAAGAATTGAAATAGTTAACGCTTTGGAAGAGGAATTTCAGGATTTATTTCAAGGAATTGGGTGCATAAAAAATTTTGAATACACAGCCGAATTTTCAGAAGAATGCGCTCAAAAAGAGATGAAACCACCTAGAAGAGTTCCGTTTAAGATAAGAAAAATCGTGAAACAGGAGCTTGATAGAATGGTTAAGGATGGGATTATTAAGAAAGTAGACGAAGCTACACCAATTTGTAACCACATGGTTATCGTGAAACAGAACGGAAAAATAAGAATTTGCATCGATCTTTCTGATTTGAATAAAATACTTATGCGAAGGCAATTTCCTGTAAAAACTTTAGAAGAGGTTACAGCTAATGTAAGTGGATCAAAATATTTCACGAAATTAGATTTAAAAAAGGGCTTTTGGCAATTGAAAGTTTCGCCTCATACCCAGCCATTCTTAACATTCAGTACTCCTTGGGGAAGATATTCCTTTCTTCGAGTTCCATTCGGTATTAAATCAGCTCCGGAAATTTTTCAAAGTGAAATAGCCAAAATTTTACAAGGCATACCAGGAGTTGAAAATTCAATGGATGACATCTTGATTCATGCTCCTGACATAAATACTCTCCGTTCAAATACTCGATTAGTCCTACAAGCACTAAGAAATGCAGGAGCAAAACTTAATAAAGACAAATGTGAATTTGAAGTTCAAAAAGTAAAGTTTCTAGGACATATCCTAACAAGTGATGGTATTATGATTGATCCAGAAAAAGTTGAAACCATAGACAGAATTAAGACACCAACTAGCAAAAAAGAGTTACAAAGATTACTTGGCATGATTCAGAATCTGCATAAATTTATTCCTAATCTTTCGGAAAAAACACATAATATGAGATTGTTATTGAAGAAAAACATAGTATGGAATTGGAATAATGAATTAGAGATTTAGCAGAAATCAAGGAATTATTAAAGAAAGCGCCTTCACTTAAGTACTACAATCCAAACAAAAGTGTTACAATTTCAGTTGATGCTAGTTCTTTTGCATTAGGAGCTGTACTACTCCAAGATGGAAGACCTATAGCTTTCGCATCTACAGCTCTGAATGAAGCCCAACAGTCTTATCCTCAGATAGAAAAAGAAGCCTTGGCAATGAAATTTGGATGCCAAAAATTTCATCAGTACATCTATGGAAATGAGGTAATCATCGAAACTGATCACAAGCCACTGGAATCAATTTTTAACAAACCAATAGATCGAATTCCACCGCGACTTCGAAAAATATTTCTAGAAGTTCAACAATATGCTCCAAAAGTTTGCTACAAACGTGGAAAAGAAATGTATATAGCGGATTTACTTAGCAGAGATTGCAATAATGAAGATTTGCTAGAGGAGAGCAATTACCAGATTCTGTTTTCAATCCCAACTACAAACGCTGGTTTAAAAATTTTACAAGATCTCACAAATACAGATCCAGAACTCATTTTGTTGAAGCACTTTATATCTACTGGTTGGCCCCAAAACAAAAATTTCGTCCCAGACTCATGTAAGAAATATCTACCATATTTGGATGAACTATCAGTTCAAAAAGATTTAATATTTAAAGGCCTTAGTATAATTATCCCAGAGAAATACAGAGCCAAAGCATTAGAAAATCTTCATAAAGGACATTTGGGTATAACAAGTTGTCTACGAAGAGCTCGCGATTCCATGTTTTGGCCGGAATTTTTTCGTTTTTTTACTGCAGAATTCATCTCTTTGTGATTGGATAAACGCGGGTTTTGGCTCCGATTTTGGCTGCCATTTTTTATTTGTTTATTATTACCATTATTACACTGCGAGATTGCATGGTCAAGACGGTTACTTTTGAAACACATAATTTGTGCCCTGTTTTTTTCATTTAAATAAGAAGATTATTTTCCATTATCTGTATTATTTTTAAATTGTTGTTTTCTTAAAGTATTATAACGTTGATATGGTAACCATGGTTTTGTGTTGTTATTTTCGCGCATTTTTGGCTCCCTTTCTTCAAAGTGGTGTGGATTTCTATTCATGATGTTAATATTACGTCTTGCTGTTTCGTAATCGTCTAGTTTACAAACTAATGTATCAATACTTTTAATTTTGGGAAGATCATCGATAAAATATTCCTTCATTTCTATCGGTAATCTTTTTTTGATTTGATCTACCAGTATTAATTCTTTTAAATCTTCGAAATTGGATACATCAAGACCGGTAATCCATTCTTCTAAATAATTTCTTAACTCAAATGCTAGATCGCGCCAAAAGGCTCAGTTTTCTTTCTTATGCCACATTAATTTTTGCCTAAACTCTTCTGGCGTCAATTTGAATCTTTTGAGCAGTAAGTTTTTTTACGTAATCGTAGTTATTTGTTAATGTTTCTGGTTCTCTAGTTAAAGCATTAGCAATTTCAAGCGGCATTAAACTTAATAAGTGCATTGCCGAACTTTCTTTTATTATATTCATCTTAGAAATTTGTCTCTCGAATAAAGCTAAACATATACTAATATCACCATTCCCGTCAAGGTGTGAGATTAATTTAGACAAATCTGGTTGCTTGCCTGAACCGGTTACAATCGAACCGTCACTTGTATTTGTCATATTTCCTTGAAGTTGAATTTTTCGTAATTCGTACTCCATTTCTAATTTTTTTCTTCTAATCTTCTTTCTGCTTTTAACCATCTTTCTCCTTTTTCTAGCCTTCTTTATTTTTTTTCTGCTTCTAGTCTCCTTTCTTCTTTTTTCTTTTTCTGCTTCTAGCCTTCTTTCTTCTTTTTCTGCTTCTAGGATTCTTTCTTCTTTTTCTGCTTTTAGCCTTCTTTCTTCTTTTTCGGCTTCTAGTCTTCTTTCTTCTTTTTCTATTCTCTCCGAAAAATCTATAGAACACCTCGTTCTTTTTACGCATCATCACCTGAGTCTCGTTTCGGATATCACGTTCATGAAATCATTGAGTTTATTATCTTTTATTGCTGAATACTTCATCCTTTATACCCACACACACATATATATATATATATATATATATATATACAGGGTGTTTCGCTACCAGACCGACAAACTTTAAGGAGTGATAGTAGACATGAAGACAAACATTATTAAATAGGAAACCATGGGCCGCAAACGTCTTCCGTAGGAGTTAAGGGCCATTAGAGTTTAAGGTTCAAAACTTTAAACGATTATAAAAAATGAAAAAAAGGGTAGATTCGTTTGCGGTTTTCGCTAAAATCATTCTTTATATCACGATTTGTTTGTAACAAAAAATTTAAAGGTTGCGTTCAAAAATTGTCGATAGAGGGCGCTTTAGATTTTAGAGCAACGAACAACTACTTTTTACCGTTATTTTGTGCGTGGGGTTGAAATTATTTGAAAGTTTAGACTTTAATTTAAATTTTAACCCCAAAATCGGAAACATTGGGATCGGATAACTAGCGAAAATTGATCTGGGAACGGAGGGGGGGGGGATTTTTAAACACACATAAACATTATTCAAACTGATCGATTTTGTTGCAGTTTGCGTGTAGGTTATTCCCTTTGAAATTATTTTATTCAAAATGACTAACAGCTCTTGAGTCTCCATTTTTTGATAGAGGGCGCTTCCAACACATCTCCGAATTTTCAATGTCATTACTCCTGTATGTTTTACTACCAGACCAAGATACTTTCAGGAAATGGTAGGGATGCACAGACGACTCGGGATCATATTATAATGTAACGTCGAAAATGCCTTTTTAACGAGTTAGGGTTAAAAGAAACAGAGAAAAAAGCAACTTGATAATTCTACAACATGTTCTGTCGGAACTTCTGGTGAAAGCACATGTTCCTCTTTCGTTGCGCCCCTCTATAGCACGATGCGGCTCCTCCATATTTTACCAATGATGTTCGCAGACACCCCAACGTACCATATGTACAGCGGTGGATAGGTAGTGGTGGCCCGGTTTGTTGGCCTGCCAGGTCGTCACACCTACTTCATTATATCAATTACTTTTTGCTACCTACTTTTATTTTATTAGTGTATAATTGTTAAGCATTTTTTTAAATAAACATTGCTGGGTGGGGCTGGTTGAGCTCAAATCAATTGGTAGGCTCCCCCACCTGGCTCAGTCTGAATCTGAATCTGTATGGACTTCTTCTGCTGGGATCGAATGAAAAGTTGAATGTATGAGACTCCCGTACCGTCAGTGGAAAACCTCTCAGCTCGAATTTCTGTAGCTGCCAGAAAGCTATCCGAGATGCCAGAAATCTTTCAAAGCGTGAGGCATGCATCGCTGCTTTCAAGCGTGCCCGACTACTTCTGGTCGTAATTTCGGACACCTTTTGTATTAAAACCCTTAAGTAAATTGTTTTCTGCCACATTAATGTGTTGCTATTTAACTATCTGTTTCTGTTGCTTTTTTCTCAGCTTCTTTTAACCACAACTTGCTAAAAAGGCATTTTCAACGTTACATTCCTATGGGATTCCAAGTCGCTTTGCATCCCTAACACTTCCTATAAGTATGTTGGTCTGGTAGTAAAACACCCAGGAGTAATGCCATTGAAAGTTCGGAGATGTGTCGGAAGCGCCCTCTATGAAAAAATGGAGACTCAACAGCTGTTAGTCATTTTGAAGAAAATAATTAACAAAGGAATATCCTACACGCAAACTGCAACAAAAACGATCAGTTTGATTAATGTTTATGAGTGTTTAAAAATCTTCCCTCTGTTCACAGTTCAATTTTCGCTAGTTAACCGATCCCAATATTTCCGATTTTGGGGTTAAAATTTTAGTGAAAGTTTAAACTTTCCAATAATTTCAACCCTATGCACAAAATAACGGTAAAAAGTAGTTGTTCGTTACTCTAATGTCTAAAGCGCCCTCTATCGACAATTTTTGAACGTAACCTTTAAAAATTTTTACAAACAAATCGTGATACAAAGAATGAGTTTAGCGAAAACCGCAAACGAATCCACCCTTTTTTTCGTTTTTTATAATCGTTTAAAGTATTGGACCTTAAACTTTAATGGCCCCTAGCTCCTACGGAAGACGTTTGCGCCCCATGGTTTCCAATTTAATAATGTTTGCCTTCATGTCTACTATCACACCTCAAAGTTTGTTGGTCTGGTAGCGAAACTCCCTGTATATATATATATATATATATATATATATATATATATATATATATATATATATATATATATATATATATCCTTGCTAATATTATAAATCGGAAAGTGAGTTTGTTTGTTTGTTTGTTCCGCTTTCACGCCGTAACTACTGAACCGATTGCTTTGAAATTTTGCAGATGTAATGTTAGAAGCCCGGATTAAATAATAGGGTAATTTTTATTTATTTTATTTAAATATTTTCCTTAATAATTCAAAATTTAATTATTTTTCATACAAAATCAATAGGAATTTTCCAGATAAAATTTAATCATTTTCCTTTCCTGTTGCCAAGAAAATAAAAAATTGGAATAATAATTTTTCAGCGGCAATGAATTTTTAATAGAAAACTTCCACGCGAAAAACTATAATAAAATAATTTAAAAGAAAATAAATATGACGTCATGTTTGAAATAAAAATAAAAGGTGTATTTTTTATAATACATTTAACAAGGATTTTTGTTTAGTTAATGGGAATTTTTGTGTAAAATATGGTGACATGAATTAAAAGTAAAAAGAATGAAAAAGAATTATATTTTTAATAAAATGGTTCACTCATGAAAATGTGACGTCATAGTTGAAATAAAACAGGTACTTTATAGCAGTCGTTAAAAATACAAAAGGTATGAATATCAGTAGCTAATGGAGCGAGATAAATAATGACGTCATATTTAAAATTAATCAGAAATATTTTTTACTTATATTATTAATAAGTTATAAGTTACATACAAATGAATATTTTTATTCAAAACTCATAATTATCAATGGAAAAATTTTTTTGTGGGGAAAAGGTGGAAAATAAAATCACTGATTAATATATTTTTGGCTCGATTTTTTAACACTTTCGAACAAAGTTGAAAAGTTATTATGCTTTCAGTTTGTCTGTCTGTCTGGTCGCTTTCCAACTTTCGTAAATATACTTCGATTTCCATGAAATTTTTGGACATTATTAACGTTTACCTAGCACGAATACCTATTGAAAATGAAGTTCTTACCATGATTAGTTTATTTACAGGGATAGTCGAAAAATTTCCTTATGTTACGGCATTATGGGGAAGAATCGTTTTAATTAAATTTAACGATGTTACAGCCTGTAGAACATATTCAAATTTATATGCATTTACAAAGTGCACTAAAATATGCATTTTGTAAAGTATGTAGTGAAAAGGGCACTTACTATTCATTTTCAGGGTCAGACAGAAGAATTCCATTGCATAGGAATAAAGGGAGGAACAGTTTCCGACATATTTTAATTATGGTAAACGATTTCATGTATAATCAAATTAATATATGTTGCTGAGGCTTAATGTAAGTTATTTCATGCATAATACGAAGTGCATAGCATTTACAGGGACACACAAAAGATTTCAAATATTATATATTCCATCCGAAGTACTGTATATAATGGATGATGACTGTTGCATGGATGAAATGCATTTTGAATTATGATATGTGCTTTTAAGTTTCGCTAAATGTATGCATTTTAAATGGAGAGTATAAATGGTAATAGTATAAATAGTTAAATTTAGATATACAGGGTTACACAAAAGATCTCGGAAAGGTTACTGAATATGAGCGTAATTTACTTAAAGGTGGATTTTAAATAAAATATGCATTTTTATTTTGAACTGCATTTAGTAAACTAAGAAATGTTTGTAGTATATATATAAAATGATAAACAGGGTCCCGCAAAGAACTGGATACAAGGTTGTCTTCGGATGATAATTTCTGAAAATGTAATTTAGGTAGTAATAAGAAATATTTTTGTTTGAAATAAATTTTAGAAAGATACTTTCGTGTATTAAAGGCACTTGGAAAACTACAGGGCTGAACTAAAGAATTCAAGAATGTTTCTATCTAGTAGTATTAATTGCTGAAAGGAAAATTTTGACCAGCAAACAAATTAGCAACTAGGGATTATCAGAAGTTTTTTTACCATTAATTTGCGATAAAAAGTTAATTACACATGCTTTTCATCATCGAAATTTTTTGCTTGATTGATCAATTATTTCTTCTTTAAATGTTATGTGAACGAAGTCACGGGTAACTGCTAGTATATATATATTACAAATTAGCCTTTAAACTTTTCTCAATATAAAAGACTGTTTTTCATAAAATGATTTTCGTATAATAATCATGCACATTCTATTCCACAAAAAAGAAAAAAATGCTTATATTCTGATCCTTCACAGAATTCTCTTGATATTTTGACATTTCTGAGAAAATATTATAAAGAAGTCTCTGATTTCTATGGAAAGTTTCAAAAGAAATGATTGATGTGTTTGTTTTTTATTTTTATGTCTTTTAAAGTAAATCATGTTTTTGAGATAAGATTTTGAGATTCTAATATCATCATAATAAAAAATTTAAATAATAAAGCAAGTCATTTTTTTATATGTTTTTATTATAAACGATTTATAGAAATCAATAGAGTAGAAGGAAATTTCTTTAAAAAGTATATTTATATTTAAGATAAAAGATTTTTAAAATGCCTTACACTGAAAAGGATTAAAATAAAATTTTCTTATCTGAAAGGCATTATTTGGAATAATTAGGATAACCTAATGTGTTACAAATTATTTTAGAAAATTTTCTCATTTTTAGAGTTTTTTAAATATATGTGGTAGAATCCGGTGAATTTTGACAAGTAAAAGCAAAAGTGAAAAAAAAAAAAAAAAAAAAAAAAAAAACAGCAGCTACATTGATAATTAGTAAGTCAAGAAAATTATTTGCAATAAAGAATCCATCGAACATTTCCTAGTCTGATTTTTAAAATAAATATTGTTTTAAATCAAAATACTGTTTTCTCAGACTTCAATTGTTCCAAGTCATAGAAAAATTAAACTTTATTCGCATTCGTATTTAGTAAAACATAATAATTATGTGTAAAAATGGTGAATTTATCAACTGAGGCTGTTATGCTATGAATTACTTTGTTCAAAAATTTCCTGTGATTTTACTGAGAATCTACGGCCAATCCATTACCTTATGTCCTATATAAAAATATAGAAATTAGGAAAACCGAGATTCTGTAAACTAACATCTTAGAAATATACAAGACTAAGAGCATGCTCACACAACTTATCGGTTACTTACCTAAGTGACCGATTGTAGACAAGTACGAACTGAAAATCAAATCGAAGTGTGACGTCAGCTACAATTCAACAGGAGAGTTTTCATTGGTACTATAATTCGCTTTCCTACTGCCCTCCAATCGGTTTGTAATATTGGTCACTTCGGTAAGTTGCGCTGAATACGCCCTATGTAAATTTATTAGGTGGGTTCGTAATTATGTAAATACGTAGCACCTATAGTTGTCGCTCAGTCCGTCCGTTTGTCCGTCTGTCTATCCGCCTGACTTTCCCTCTGTCTGTCCATCCGTCTGTCTGTCTGCATATAAAAACGCAAAAACTACCCAACCGAATCGTTTGAAATTTAAAATATATAATTATTACACAATTTTGTCGAGTCATTTCAAATTTTATGAAAATCGGATGGATAGATCAATTACAGGGACAATCAAAAGGATTCCATTTCATTACGGTCAATGGGGAAAAAAGTTTCAAATGCATTTTAATCGTTTGAAATTTAAAGAGTATATTTATTATATAATTTTGTCAAGTCATTTCAAATTTTATGAAAATCGGATGGATAGATCAATTACAGGGACAGTCAAAAGTATTCCGTTACATTATGATCAATGGGGAAAAAAGTTTCAAATGCATTTTAATCGTTTGAAATTTAAAGAGTATATTTATTACATAATTTTGTCGAGTCATTTCAAATGTTATGAAAATAGGATGCATAGATCAATTACAGTGACAATTAAAAGTATTCCGTTACATTACGATCAATGCCAAAAAAAAAGTTAAAAATGCATTTCAATAGTGTTATACTCATTTGAATATAATAGAATTGACATGAATCTATGAAGTATGTAGAGGAGACCGGGGATGGTTGACTATAGGGGTAGGTAGACTAACCGCCAAAAACTCGCCAACGATATGAATACTGCGACATCCCAGCGCAGCCGCGCAGCCGCGCATCACTCTGCGCCCCCCGCTCAGTCGTCGGTAGCGCGGCGTCGCGTCGCCGGCACATGCCGTTTTCGAGCAGTGGCCCGTGATTTGTTTGCATATCATGTAAGTAATATTTTCATGTTGCATATTTTTTGATCTGGTATCTACACATTTTATGTTAACCGTTTGCCTATTAGTCAGAGTGTTTTATGAGTCCATATTGATATTATTTTATGCGTTATTTCTTAATTAGGTGGCAGTGTTTAGGTTATCCATGCCATCGAAACTTAAAATGTCGTTTGGGCTTAGTAGACTAATTTTTTTCGGGGCTGGTTGAATAATTAGTCAACCAACTCCAATAACATTTTGAGTTTAAAATATCTTTAAAATTATCTTTTTATTCGATTTTTAATAAGTATATTCTTTTTTTGGCTACAGCACGATGAGGACCTATAAAAGAACGACTGAACGAGCTGATACACCGAAGGATGTCGTAGAAAGAGCTTATCTTTGAGTCATTTTTGACAATGAAAGGGTTAATGCAACTGCAAAACAATATAACATTCCCTATAAGACATTACATCGTTATGTGGCAAAACTAAAGGAGAAATTGGAACGTAATGCGAAATTGACAAAAGCCGAATTAACCTTGGACTCAGTGGGATATGTCAAAAATAGGCAAATTTTCACTGACGTAGAAGAAGAAGCTTTAGCAAGTTATTTAAAAAGAGCCGCGGATGTTTATTTTGGGTTAACGCCACATGAGACTCGAAAATTAGCATATCAGTTTGCCATAAAAAATGACAAATCTATAAGTTGATTCTTGGAGAACAAATTGTTAGCTGGCGAAGATTGGTTGGCTCTTTTCTTAAACGCCATCCTTCTTTATTCATCAGGACACCACAAGCAACAAGTCTTTCTAAAGCTACATCATTCAACAAACAAAACGTCAGTATGCTCTTCGCAAATTTAACCACTGTTTACCAACGTTTGAATCTAAGTCCTGGTGATATCTGGAACGTTGATGATACAGGTATTACAACCATGTGAGTACCTAATAGAATAATAGTTCGACGAGGTATTAAAAGTCTGGGTAAAATGACATCAGCTGAGAGGGGTACACTGGTGACAGTTGCAGTTGGTGTTTCAGCTCTTGGAAATATGGTACCGCCATTTTTAGGTGCGTTCGTAATTATATAATACGTAGCACCTATAGTGGTCGTTCAGTCCGTCCGTCTGTCCGTCTGTCTGTCCGCATATAACAACGCAAAAACTATCCAACCGAATCGTTTGAAATTTAAAATACATAATTATTACATAATTTTGTCGAGTCATTTCAAATTTTATGAAAATCGGATGCATAGATCAATTACAGGGACAATCAAAAGTATTCCATTACATTACGGTCAATGGGGAAAAAAGTTTCAAATGCATTTTAATCGTTTGAAATTTAAAATACGCAATTATTACATAATTCTGTTGAGTTATTTCAAATTTTTTGATAATCGTGTGCATAGATCAATTACAGGGACAATCAAAAGTATTCAATTACATTATGGTCAATGGGGAAAAAGTTTCAAATATATTCTATGCGTTTGAAATTTAAAATACATAATTATTACATAATTTTGTCGAGTTATTTCAAATTTTATGAAAATCGGATGCATAGATCAATTAGAGGGACAATCAAACGTATTCCGTTACATTACGGTCAAGGGGAAAAAATGTTTCAAATGCATTTTAATCGTGTTACACTCATGCGAACTTAATAAAATTTATATGCAACTATAAAGTACATATTATAATATACATCTTACATAATTTGTGGTGCAAAGAACATTTGTTATTGATTTACAAGGCCACACAAAAGTATTTCATTACATAATGGTATAGGGAGAACATTGTTTGATGAGCGTTTTAATTGTAATTCACTATTTACAGTTTTATGAGATTGATATATGAAAGTAAAAAACTTCATTATCGTACGAACGCACCTAATTTGCTACGCTTCACGTGCAATTTCCAACTTGTTTGTATTTCCACGCGTACATTACAAGTCCCACTTTATTAGAGGTGGCCCTATAGGATGCGAAGGTGATGCTAATTCGTCTGGCTAGATGAAAGAAGAGAACTTCATAAAGTACGCCAAACACTTCGTGCAACATGTTAAGCCCAGTAAAGAAAAACCTGTACTTTTGTTGCTGGATAGCCATGACTCTCATTTATCTATCGAAGCGTTGGATTACTTTAAAGCGAATGGAGTGACAGTTTCATCATTCCCTCCACATTGTAGCCACAAGCTACAACCTCTTGATAGATCTGTGTACGGACCATTGAAAAAGTATTTCAATCGAGCATGTGCCAACTGGCTAGCTAGTAATCCGGGAAAAACTATAACTATTTATGACATACCGGAGCTAGTTAAAATGTCACTACCATTGGCTGCTACAATTGAAAATATTCAATCAGGATTCAGAGTATCCGGAATTTCACCGTTGAATGAAAACATTTTTCCTGACTCCGAGTTTAGGGGTTCTCATGGGACAGATAGGCCGATGCCCAATTCCCATGACAGTGGTAATTCTTCAGCATGTGATGTGAGCACAGTTACTGTTCCATCGACTTCTGATGCATCTAACACTTTGTCTATTGTCGAAGAGGTTCCAATTCCTGATCACAATACTGAAATTGAAAGTCACACTCTGGCACCGTAGTGTTCATCTGTAAATACGGAACAGATTACTACCACAATGTCCTCTTCTACAAGATCTTTGAGTACTGAATGAGAGTCACCTTCTCTTTTTGACGAAACATTAAATTCTGTATTTGAAGCTGATTTAAGAGAAACTCTCAAAACCCCAGAAAACGTGCATGCTGCAGAAACAAATGTGCCCTCATCTTTATACAATGTGAACCTGCCTTCAACTTTATTAGCAGCACTTGAAGAAATAAGACCCTTTCCTTAAAGCGGCGCCACGTTTAGATAATAGAAGAACTATTCGGAAACGTAAAAGTACTATATATACAGACACCCCTGAAAAACAAAATCTTATAGATATGAAAAAGAATAGAGAAACTTTGAAGTAAAGAAGAAAAGATACAAAAAAACAGAATAGAAAAAGGAAAAGAAACGGGCAAAGGTAAGGGGGAAAAAATGGAAGGGCCAAGGATAAGGGAAAAGGAACGGGTAAAGGAAAAGGAACGGAGGATAAAGTAAATGAGATGATTGTTGCTGATGACAACGTCGATGGAAATGACGATGATGTGGATTCAGATGACGAAAGCACGATTTGTTTAGAATGCACTGAATCCTACGCTGATAGTGTCTCTGGTGAGGAATGGATTCAGTGCATAACTTGTAAGTTATGGGCTCATGCCAAATGTGTAAGAGGTAATCTAATGTTTTTTGAATGCAAACACTGTATTTCTGATAATGAAGATTGATAACTTGTTTTTTTTTTTTTTTTTATTTTTCAGTATACAAAGATTTATATGCGATTTAAAATGAGACTCAAGAAGATTTCAGTTTATAAAAGTTTAAATACTAAATACAAGTATTTAACAATTACTATTATTTAAGTAGAGAAATGAAAAATGTGCATTTAATTTGTGGCGTAAGAAAATTTTAAATTGTTACATTAATAAGAATTAATATGTTACATTCATAAAAAGTTACAGAAAGATTTTTGTGTGATTTAAAATGAAACTGAAGAAGATTTTAGTTTAAAAACTTTAAATACTACGAGTTGATAGTTTTTATAAAGACTTATAAAGGATGTCTGTACCTGATTAAAATGTTTTTTTAATAAAGAGTTCAATTAAATTGAAAATAGTGTTTTATTACTTGATTTTTCTCATAATTTGTTGCTTATTGATACGTAGGTCTACTTACCCCGGGCATATAGTCAATCTACCCCGGTTCCGGGGTAGATTGACTAAGAGTTGATGTTCTGTAAAATGCATTTGAACATGATAATCATATTGAATAATTAACTATGTTTTGTTGTTTTTTATTAGCTTAATAGTTCTTCTATCCATTAAGGCGATTTTATTGTCTGTAAGAATGAAAACACAAAAAATATGTATGATTTAGTAAAAAATTAGTCAACCATCCTCGGTCTCCCCTACTAAAATATACATTCTGTACAATCTGGGATGCAAAGAATATTTATTACTAAATTACAGAGCCACACAAACGTATTCCACTAAATAATGTTATACGGGGAAACATTGTTTGGGGCGTGTTTTAATTATATTAAACTACTTCACATTTTATAAATAAGATATACGTTAATGAAGTACAATAAAAATTACTCCCTGCATATTTACGAGAACACAAAATTTTCGACCACTATACTGTATCCAAAGTACGCTCAACTATGCCAGCAAGATCTGAATATTTTAAAACTTCGTTATAGTACGAACGCACCTCATTTGCTACGCTTCACGTGCAATTTCCAACTTGTTTTTGATGATAATACTTTAATTTAGCTTTCAAAATTACTGAATCACTTAGTCTTCAGTGAGCTTCAAAGAATTTGAATTTTTCGATTAATTTTGAAATGCTACATCTAAATACCATACAGTTTGTTTGAACCCGTCCTTAGGTTTAAACAGAAATCCTCTTGACTGTGGGATTTTACCTTACTGACTGAGATAAAGGACTTATTGAAATTTAGCAGAAAGACTGTCTTTTATGATACAGTGGGATAAAAATCTATTGTAGTAATGCTGTTGAAAGATTTCCTTTCAAATATATTCGTCAGTAAATTCGTAAAAGTTTTATTTTAGTTCATTTTAGACCATTACATAATGCTATTACTTTTTTAATAATTAAAAATTTTTCTACTAGTTTATGAAATAAATAAAAAAATAAGTGGTTTTTTTAAAATAAAAAATAATGAATCTAAATCTTTTTTTAGAAAGATAAAAATTTAATTATTTTTTTCAAATTTGTCAATTGTTTCACACTATTTTATTTTTTAATGCTCTAATATTTAAAAAAAATATCAGTAGGAAATTGTATCAGATGCAATTTGCTATAGAAAATTATTTTTTTACGTTTTTATTATTTCATTCATTTTGTGTAATATGCTTCTAAAATATTAATATATTTTTTTGAAAGGCATTTACCAAAATAATAATAATACCATTGTACTGATAATAACAGCTTTGAAATAATGCTACGCAATTTACTTTTATTACTATCAAGCTTCTGGCATATGATGAAGGAAGCAACTGCAAAAAGACTGTAGATAAAAATATTCAGAAACTTCAAGGAGATGATTTTTCCCTTGGAAACTATTCCAAGTTTATAAAAACGCATTAATTTTTCTTATTACTAATAAATTTGCTCAAGAATTTAAAAAGTGTGCATTTTTTTATACAAGTTTTAACAAAGATAAAAATATCTGTAAAATTATGACCGAACAACTCAATTGAATGCCTTTAACCGACAATTAGTGTAAATTTACAGAGAGAATCGTTTTTTCTTCTGTGATTTTACAAAAATTTTTAAAGTGTACAAAAAGAAAGATAAGAATAAATTATATCGCTTTAGCAAATTATAGAATTTGTTGTCTTCATGAAATCTAAGCAGTATGTCATTCGTACAATATCAAATTTTGCATGAACACTTCTCATAGCTTTGATCACCATTTTAATAATAATTTAATAATAAATATTTCTACATACTTGAAGTCATGTTTCTCGGCAAGAACTTTGCATATAGACATCAATACCCATCTCATTCTAATCTCAGTAAGGCAATGGAAAATTACAGAAATTTATCTCTTTTTAGACAGATTTGTGGTAACATAATTTCTTTCTCAAACAAAACTTGAGTTTTCTTATGAACCTGACGACATTTCTCTCATTTCAGTGAATCTCAACTGACTCATTAATATGATAAAAAAAAGGTTGCAATGTTGCAATTTTTGCAATTGCTTTTTTTTAAAAATAGGACATAATTTTCAAGTTATTTTAATTCAAGTTTATCATCAACTTATAATAAGAAACTGGCATCAATAAAGATATAATTAAATAAAAAAAATTTATTATACTTTTTCTCTGCAAAAATAAAATTTTTTCATAAATTTTTGTGATATAAAAAGGATAAAATTAAAACTAAAAATGAATTATAAAAATGGAAATAAAGACATATATTACGTACACATCTACATAATAAACAGCTTAAATAAAAATAAAAAAAATATTTATCAAAATTTATTCATCAGAAAACTCATGGCTGGTATTAAAAAAAATCAACATTGAGGTTCAGAAACCGATTGGAATCCTCAAAAATGAGAGTTTTTTTCAAAATAATAAAACATAAACTATCAAAAAAATTTTTAAGGCAAAATCGCCGTTTATTATCAAAAATGCTTTCCTTAAACACGAAACAAATTGCTTTGCATGGTCTGTAATTAACATATCTCCAATGGATTTTTCAAATTATAGACAGGTTTTCTGAGAATTTTGTTAACCGAAACATTAATTAAACAAAAGACATTTTCAGAAAATTTAATCTTAAGAATTATTGCTTTTTTTTAAATAATTTTAAGATTTTAGACATGTGTGGAATTAAAAAAAATTAAATTGAAGTTTAACGAAACGTTTTGTAATTCGCATAACAATACAAATTATTTAAATGAAATAGTCAGTTACTTTATTGTTAGCAATAATTTTTTAAATTAGAAGAATTAGGTCATGCAAAAGTATAGTAAAAACAAAAATTAAATAGCAGACCATTTTTTTTCAATAATTCATGACACTATTAAAATCTTTGTTTTGTCTTGTTATTGTGTTGAAAATTCATATTAAATATTTTACCAATTTCATTACTAAAATTTCTTCAAGCAAGGCAGTAAAATGTATCACTTAATGGACCAAACAGTTACTTTTTTAATGCACTTCCATTTAACGGAAATCATATAATGTACAAATTATTTAGCATGCCATAAATAATTTTCAGATGAACTTCGATTTTTTGACATATACTATTGCCGGAAGTAAATTATTCTTTGCGGAAATTTCAAACTTTATTTTTCGATTACAGTTAAAAAAAAAAAAAAAAAAAAAAAAAAAAAAAAAACTCGTTTTTTTCGACATTTTTAAGAATTTTCTGAGATTCTACACGAATAAATACTTTATTTTATCAAATCTTTTGTACATTAAATAATAATAATAATAATTAATAATATAATAATTAATAATTTTATCCCTTATTAAATATGTATTTATTTGTACTTATAATAAATGATGATTAAATTTTTTTGTTGTTTTCAAACTTTTAACGTATTTTTTAATATATTTATCTCAAATCAAATATCTTAAAAATATAAATTAGGTTATTTTCTACAAGTCGTAAAAATGTGAGATTTTCAAACACAAATTAGTTTGAAAAACTTGTCAACATATTTATGAGATTAAACTACTGAGGGGAAATATTACTTTTCATGAAAAATTTATAAAAATAAAGTTAGTTTTTTGAGAAAATAGATCAAAGGTTTAAGCTCAGGAATTACAAATTCTCTTTCAAATTTATAACGTGTCAAAAAATATAAAATAAGGAAAAATGCATCAATATAGGTTGAAACCCACAACCGCTTGACCAGTAAGTTCGTACTCTACAATGAAGCTTACATACGGGATAAAAATAATATATATAAGTATTATTAAATAACCGTTAAAATTTAACGCCGAATTTTTTAAAAACTAGGGCCTATTTAAAAGAATAAGAATAAACTTTCCCCAGTATATTTTGTGGCATAAACCGTACAACATGCGTTAAAATCATCAAAACATGTACGCATCATGGTTGGTGTTCCCATTGCTAATTTGGGACACACATTGTTAGTAACACACTTTTATTGCCTTTTTCTGTAAAAATCATAAAATATTCTGATAACATTCGGAAGTAAAAGATTTTTTTTACTTGTAAGTACTAAGTTTACTTGTATCCTTATCACTTATCAATTCAAATTAAGGAAGCACGGTAATTTTTTTTTTTTTCAATTTTGAATTATACTCTCATATCTGAAGTGGAATTATAATTATTAATAACAAATCAAATTTAATTTAAAAAGGAAAATATTGTATGATGTACTATATAAATAAAATTTATTAATATTTATTAAAATTAACTTATTAAATTACCTTTTTAAATATGGAATTTTCCGCTTCAACTTTCTCCTTATTCCTTAGAATAAACTACATTAAACTGTGCATGGATTTTTGTAATTACGGGACATTGCACTGAATACGATTTTTTTATATCTTTTATAGTAAAAAATATCAATTAAATTCTACAAAGTCATAATTTAAATATAAAAAAAAGCTATAAATGTGATATCGATACGCAGAAAAAATAAATATATTATTGAATAAAAGAAATCAAAATTTTTATATTAATTAGTAAACAAATCTTTCTTTTACGAGCAAGCACGTTATGAAAGCATGAACATGGAGGAAATTAGCTTCAAGTTTTCATAAGCTTCTAGTTTTGAAGATTAATCACAGTTTTATCAAGAACATACATTAAACATTTATTTAAATACTTGCACAAAAGTTAGATTGATACAGCAAGTGAAGGAATGTTTAATAGTCATTAATCATCGAAAAATTAAATGAGAAAATTATCTCATTTGTTGATAATTGTGTAAAATATTACTTTCTAATGATATATATCATGCAAGAACATGATTAAATTTTAACCCACCGAGCGTCGTGCAAAAGGCTGAAATTGTAATGTTAATTTCGCTTTATTTTATTTTAAATGCTAAAAAATATGATTCTTTCAATATAAAAAAAAGAAAAAAAACCCGAGTACAAATATGAATGTAATCCTTGAGAGTATTAATCATTCTTTAATGTATTAACAATCCATTAAATCTATAGAATTTATTATCTTAAATATTGCTTATATTGCAGTGAATCCTGGGGCTTAGTTATCGGAATATTACGTTCCAAACACATAGAGGGTTAAATGCATTTTTTGCATTAATATATATATATATATATATACATATATATACAGGGTGTCCAGCAAATAACACCCAGATTTCAAAATTAAATTTCTCAAAAACAAAGATCAATAGAATTATGCAGTAAACGGTTTGTTTATCAGGTAAGCTGTAAAAATCTTATAGAAAAGTTTCGGACGGTAAATATTTTGAAAAGATTGTGTTCTGATTCCAAAGAATGCTTTGAGTTGTCATTTTTCTTGCTTTAAATTGCTGCCAGAGAATGTGTTTTTCGGCTTAAAGTGCCATATTTCATAGTTTTTTTTAATTAAATTTTTGAAATTTCGAAATTCTAAAATTTTACTTCGAAAAATCTTTAAAATATTGCACTGTAAGCTGAAAATTTATTTCTCTGCAGGCAATCTAAAACAAGAAAAATGTTAAATCAAATCATTCTATGCAATCAGAACGCAATTTTTTCAAAATATTCACTGTTTAAAATTTCTGTATAAGATCTTTACAGCTTACCTGATGAAAAAACCGTTTACCGCATATTACTATCGATCTTTGTTTTGAGAAATTTAATTTTGAAATCAGGTTGTTATTTGCTGGACACCCTGTATATACATATATAGAAACAGTCAAAAGACCGGGAGGTGGCAGCACAGACAATGAACTCATCGAGGTCATGAATGAATATACAGAATTTGTTAAATCTTGATTGGCATATTAAAATGCAATTGATTTTCCACCTCACATCTTGGTGGGATGCACCTAAAAGCCCTATTTTAACGATGGACTCGAAGGTTTAACATTGGGCTTTCCTGTACCTCAAAAATATGCAAACATAAAGGATTGGGAGCAGAAAAGCATATTGATAAATCTATAAGTCAATCGCTAAAATCAGGTTTCTAGATGTTTTCCACTAAGATATGACAGCAGATCGATTGAATTTTAATATAGGACTCGAGATTTACATAAACATAGTATTTTATCTGTGAACTCGAAGAGGTGATTGTCTATGCTCCCGTTTCCCTGTCGACAAGCTTCTATGTAAACACCTTTTTTTGCATCTGCGAGCAAGTTTAATTTTTTGCAATGTTAATATAAAGGTATTTCCAATATCTGCCTGTCTTCATCTGTTGTTTCGATGTTACATCTTTGCAGTGTTTTATTTTGAAATTTCTGTGCTTTTTTAGTCATTTTGTGTAGGATACTCCTATATTTAATTGTATAATAGTTTTTATGAATGATTAAGAAAAGTAAATATCCCTTTTCTTTATATTTCATATTTAAAAATATAATTTAAAACCAGGAATATTTTTTAATACAGTGATTATGTTAAAAATATATAAGTTTAAATTTATATGTTAAAATAAGAATTTGCTTCAATTTAGAAATACAGTATAAATGTAAAAAATTCAATCCAGATTACATTTACTGGATCAAATGTCTTATATACTCTCATATTTTATCATACGTAAAACAGTATTATTATAGTAGAAAAGATAAAATGTAATTCATATGTACAAAACATTGATATTTCATAAACTGTAATCCAATATGTTTCATATTCCCTATATTTATCATAAAGTTGCGTTTTAGTATAAAGAACTGCGCATTTTTAGCGAGTTTTACATATGCCTCAAATACACAACTGAAATGCGTGTAGTTTTGAACTCATGAAATAATCCTATTATAGATGATGCATTTGTCTTTGTATGTCTTGCTTTTGATTTTGTAAGTAATATTTATGGAAATTCAAAATTTCGAAATATTTGATCCAAAAGTTTGAAAGAAGAGAATAGTTAAACGTTAAGTTCATATAATGTAAAGATCATATTTTGGAAAATAATATATCTTAATCTATACAGGTCGATTCAAAATTTATAGTTCAAACTTTGTGGGAAGGTGGAGAATACGCCAGAAAAAAGAATTTGCTCATAGACCGGGAGGCGGTCGCACATGCGTCGGAGAAAATCCGTGAACCTCTTCAAGTTCACGGATGAAAATCTTGGATTAGTTAAATATTGATTCGGATATTAAAATACAAATGGTCTGCCAAGTCATATCAGGTGGCAAACACGTAAAAACCCAATTTTTATATTTGACTCGTAGATTTACCATTGTGCTTTCTTGCTCCCAAAAAGTATGATATCATGGAAGTTTGGGAGAAGGAAACATAGTAGTAAATCTATGAGTCAACCGCTAAAGTTGCGTTTCTTTATTTTTTCTACTAAGATGTGACTTTGCAGACCCATTGCATTTTAATATGGAAAAAGAGACTTAACTAATCCTAGATTTTCATTCGTAAACTCGATAAGGTGATTGTGTGTGCTGACGCCTCCCGGTCTAATAGGGAAGTTTGTTTGTAAATTGACGCTTGTGCATGTAGAAGGCGTTGTGTGTACCTAATCTTCTATTGCTTTCTGATCGTTCTTTTGGCAATTCTAAATGTAGTATTATTTCTTCTCCTATTTTCATTTTTTATTTCGAATTCCACGATGACTGTTAAATCTTTAAAAATTATAAAAATATTGTAATTCTCTCAAAATATACGAACTTTGAATATAAGAACATCATAAACACCAATAAATACAAACACTGGCAACAATTGTACCAAGTCAAAAAAAAAAAAAAAAACCTAATAAACACGAGTGAAGTAGATGCTGCAAAACGCACAAGATTATTAAAATATTGCAAAAATATCGAATAAGAAGAACTTTAAAGATTTTTAGTGTGAATCCAAAATTTAAGAAATTCATGAGCGAAGAAAGTCAAAAACAAAGAATAAGAAAAACTAACAAAATATAAATAGTATAAAGTTGGATAACAAACTAAAAAAACAATTATAAAAAACAAATAAAGGTTAAAAGAACCGAAAAAAATTAAACTAGAGGTTTTCAGACGTCAGATAGTGGACAGATTTGAGAAAGCCATTAACGAGATATTAGTAGTTTTTTAAAATGTGAAAGCTTTGGCGGAAATCAAAATATAAAGTGGAAATAGGAGGAGAAATAATACTAGCTTTAGGAAATCCAAAACAAAGATTGGAAGCAATGACATTTTGGATATGAAGAGCGCCTTCTAAAAGAGCACGCTTATATTTCCGGACATACTTTCCTAGGTAAAATCGATTTCCAGACGTATTCATTGCCACTCTTGAGAATTTGAATGATACATTTTGAATCCCCCTGTATAAATATTTTATAAAATGATTGCTTTAATAATGAGTGCCGGCAGAAGTATTTCGAATTTTCTTACGGGCTGAGACGGAGCGGCAGAATTAGAATATTTTTTTTTTCAATGAGCCGGGTTGACAAACAAAATAAATTAAATGCAAGCAAAAAAAAAAAAAATACGACCATGCGGACGGCCTGACTGCTGAAAAATTTAGCTGGCTTGCTGGCCCGTTACAAAGATTTCAGCAAAAACGATAAAATATGAGCTATTTTAAATGAATATGGCATTAATGATAATAAATATAAATGTGTGTCCCGAGCGGATACTAATTTCACTACATCAATACAGAATTGCGGGCCGAGATCAGGTTTACCTTTTTTTCGTACATATAGTCGAGCTAGGTTGAACTAGACTTAATTTTTCTCAAGATGTTTAGGACAGACAACATGATTTGTAAAAGTATTAAGAATGATAAAGAACTCATGTTATAACAGATGTAAATTTTCCAAGTGGGTGAAAAAAAATCATTGAGTTATAATTCATCTACCGATTAATTAATCGTGTAATAAATTAATCTATTATAATTTCGTATGCTATGTTTTTAGCAATTTTATATATTAACCTTCAATTTATTCTGTTGAGATGATTCAAAGTATCAGACTAGATTATGTGTTCACTAAGGTTAGCTATGGGAAGTGCTCCAGCATTCGTCCGGGATGGCTCAGTTTGAAAAGCATCACCGGTTTCAGTCAATATATCCCTGGTTCAAATACTGGTCTGGTCAGTTTTTCACCCACTTGGAAAATTCTCATTTGTCATGCATTGGTATCCAAATATATGGGAGCTGAAAGTCACATAAGGTAATTATAACTCATTTGTGAGATTAAAAAAGAGATTTAATGAAGAGCAAAAACGCCTAAACTGATTGAAAATGCCACTTTATAATATAATGTCCACAATCTTTATTCTCATTTAACATCTTTATTCTTATTCCTTTACCTATGATATTTAAACTTACTATATAATGTAGCGAAAATTACCTAGGCTGGAAAACGCGTAACCCAACTAAAATCCGTTTTTTTACAAATATTTTCAAGAAATAACAATGTATTCAAACACTTTTAAACAGTCTTAATAATCAATTACATGAGTAGCTCGTAAGTAGCTTGAGTAGTCGTTAGTAGATCGTAATATGTTCTTACACAAAAATGTAGGATTTATTCGGTGTTACAAAGGAAATTTTCTTTCAAAAGACTATAATAATACAATTCGACAATGTAATGCAATAAAATATTTTTAAAACGTTCGCTGCCGCTTATGTGAAGATGTGTTGATGGTTAATGCCGCACTGTAGAAGTTGGTTTTTCCCAGAAGCCGATTTACTTTTTCTAGCAAAGAATCAGTGAAAGATTAAAAAGAAAGAAAGATTCCGCGCCAGCGCGTGACTGGCTATTGAGACACCACCACACATCACGCGCTGGCGTGTGAGTGGCCCCTTAACGTTGGCGTCATATTACGTGCTGGCGCGTGATCGGCAGCGAATGTGTTAAGAATATTTTTCAAGAATTTTCATCATATTTGAAAACAGCGATGTATCTTTTGATTGTAACATATATATACATATGTATATATATGTATAAGAAAATAGTGGACTATTAAAATTTCATTCCATGTTGCTCATCACTTCTTTTCGAAAAAATATTCTTTAAAATCGTATAATCAAAATATAATTCTAAGTGGTGTATAATAAGCAATTTAAAAGAAATTCGATACAGCATGGTTAGAAGATGTGATGACAATAAAAGTTAATGGAAGACTAAGTTTAAAATACGTTTAACAATTTAAATTTAGAGCATTATATTAGACTCATGTTAAACAAGAGCATTATTATCATTTATCAGCATTAAGCAAAAACTGACGTGTTTTTTCTGTGATGTCACTCATAGCCAGTCAGTAAGCTTTAGAAAGTTGTGAAGCAGATAGTTTTTTATGATCTTTAGATTGGCGCTGTGGGCAATGTTATAAAATTAAAATTTTACATTCTAAGTTAAAAAGTAATAAGTAACCTTTATAAAAAATAAGTAATATTAGTACAGTGAAACCTCCGAATAACGGACACCTATGGGACCGGAAATTTTGTCCCTTAAATAGAGGTATCCCTTATTCGGAGTTTTTATTACACTGAAACTTCCAAATAAGGGACAGCTATGGGACTGCAACTTTTGTCCCTTAAATAGAGGTGTTCCTTATTCGGAATGTCCCTTATTTGGAGGTTTCACTGTAAATCTAAATAATCTTTATTTTGCAAATTGAGGGGATAGGGGCTGTATTTTAAGAATTTTTTTGGCAATAATAAAGTACTAATTTTATTCTCAGCAAAGAAGGTAAGTGATTTCTTGTCTAAAAAGAAAGTTACAAAAAATATAAAATATAAAATTAAAATTAAAATTAAAATTAAAAAAAATAATGTAAAATAAAATAAAATAAAAAAATACCAGTGATCCTGAAAAGCATTTCTGTTTCTGCAGAAACTTCGAAATTTGGAAAATGTATAAGACTTAAATGCATTTCTGCTGCAAAAATTACTTTTCCATCCCATCTGTTTTAGAATTGTTTCAGATTAGCTTTTACTGTGTGTTAATTAGTTTATCGAAAAAATGTGAACAGGAAATATTGTTATTTGAATGTTGTCAAATGTCAAGTAAACAACAACCATGATGAACTCACAAACATCATGAATTAAAAACAATAACATTCCCATTAACTTCAATTAATTTTGTATTTTTTATGTGTTACTTTTATTGTGTATCTGAAAATGCTTACTTGAGTGTTTAATGCGTCTAAAATTTTAATCAAAGATAATTTCTACCGACAGTCAAACATTCATTCTCAATTTAAATGCATGAAATTAACAAGCATGCTGGATATAAGCAATCAGAAAAACCTTTATGGTTATGAATATTAAAAAACTGGATTTTTTATTATTTAAATCCTTAAATGCATGAATGAGTATTCTTATTGATAATAAAATATATTTTTCATTTGGTTTTTCAAATATTTACTTTTGTCACAAATGCTTTAGTAATTTTCTTGATAAATGTGATATGAAAAGGTTTTTGTTAAAAAAAAAAAATCAAAATCATTTTCTAAGAATCTACTTTGAACTTTTTCTTTTTTACATCTAAAAAAGTCTTTTCTACATTTTTTTTATGTTTCATTTCTTGTTATATTTTATTTTGAATGCGTATTTACTTATTTTCAAAGGTTTTTTATATACTTTCTATTTACACATAAAATATTTTAAATGCATATTTAAGTCCGATTATTTCGTCCGCATAATATATGGAAATTTATTTAAAAGTTTTCTTCATAATTTCAAATCGAAGACGTACGCATGTCAACTATGAATAATTTTTTTTTCAAAATTTATAAAAAAATCTACTTTTTTCTAAGAATTATGTGCCCATTTTTTTTCTACGAAATTTGTCTTTCGTTATATAAATCGTTTAGAAAGAAAGTGAATAATGTTCATGAATCAATATCGAGAGATATTCGGATGTGAAATTATATCTTGTATCTAATTCAAAATCATAAAAAGTTAGAACCATCTTATTACTAATATTTTTAATCTAGACTCATGGTACCGAACAAATTATTTCCTTTAGAGCCAATTTTTTTAAAACATTAAAAGAACAAGACAGACCTGATACACAAGTTACATGTGTTCTTTTTTTCCTTATAAGGGAGGTGGAACATGCAACTCTCAAAGCTACATAAAACTTTTATAAACTAGTTTTAAGAAAAAAATATTAGTCCGAATACATTTTGTTGCAGATTTTTGTGTTTCATTCACATTTTTAAAGGTAAATCAACGAAAGAAATCATTTGATATTTAGTTTTTAAACGTCTTCTTTTGTATGATATTGCCATATTTTTTACATATTTCGTATAGCAGTCATTAACTATTGTCTTTTTCATTATAAATATTTTTTGTTGCACTTTCCCATTTTTAGAACAGACAAAAAAAAAAAAAAAAAAAAAAAAAAAAAAAAAAAAAAAAAAACTGTGATATTTAATGCTTCAAAAGTCACATTTAAAATGTCATTATCAGTTGTCTTCAATTTTTCTGTACCACCATGGTGAAAAAGATCAGATTTCTTTGCAAACATTTTTTTTCACAAGAAATTTCTTCTTTTCTCTTTGGCTTTCTTAAACTTCGAGAAAAGATTTGTTTGTGTGTTTAATCCGTGAAACATCACTACGTTGTAATACTACTCTTTATTTTTTTTCTACACCTTCAATTAAACACGAGTTTCCTTTCTATTTTTAACTCTCATTTTTTTTCTATTTCTGCACATTTTTTTTTCTAAAACTGTAATGTCACCCTAGTTTCTTTAAAAATTAGAAATGACGTGTTAAGGAACATAAACGAAAAAATACTTTAACTTTTCTTTACTCACTTCTAATTTAAAGACAAAAAGGTGTTACATATAATATTTTTTACGTTACATTTTTTTTATGTTTAAAGGAATTATGAAGAGAGGGGAACAATTACAAATTATTGATGAAGATTGATTGCTTTTTTTGTTATAATAAATTCCTTCTTATTTTTTATATTGATTTATCCGTTAAAAATAACCTACATGTACTTAAAATATGCAATCAATATAATATTTTTAAAAAATTAATTTCCTTATAATATCATTTCGAATTAGGATAGCGAATAATAATAAGTTATTGAAAATATAGAATACTTATTGTCATTCACATTCTTCATAAAGAACAGACAAATTTTTTAAAACTTTCCAACAAAGTTGAAAAGTGTTTATGCATTCGGTTTGTCTGTCCGTCTGGCCGGATTGATGCAAAGGGTTACACAAAAGAGCTCATAAAGGTTACTGAATGTGAGGGTAATTAAGTTAAACGTGGTTTTTAAATATGGTATGCATTTTTACGTTGAAATGCTTTCAGTTTATTAAGAAAAAATTGTAAAATATAGATAAAATGATGTACAGGGTCACACATAGAGTTATCTACATGTACACTGTAAAAAAAAAAAAAATCTGTAAAGGTACTACACTTTATCTAGGAAACTGAGACTCCAAGAACTTTTCCTGTAACGGTAACAACAAAAACTCAAGTTTTAGAATCGGTTACATGGATTTTTCCTGTTAGCATTACATGAAAAGTTCTTGGAATCCCAGTTTACTAGAAAATGTTTAGTACCTTTACAGATTTTTTTTACAATGTAGGTCACACATAAAAGGGAAATTCAGGAAATGTGATTTAAAAATTTTAAGGATTTTTTTAAACTAAATTTTAACAAAATACTGGCATGTAAGAAAAATACTAGGTAAATAACAGGACTGAACAAAAGTATTCAAGTATTTTCCATCTATTAGAATAAAGTGCTAAAGGAGAAATTTTACCAAATTAAACATTTTCTTGCTAAACTAAATTTTCCTAGTATATAGTGTATATATATCAACCGACGGATCAAATACAGGGCTGTTCAAAATAATCGAAATATATATTTGGCTATTGACAGTAGCATCTTATTTCCCTAAATGACAAAGTTTTGTTAGCAATTTCAGTAAGTGTTCAAAAAGTTTCATTATCTATTCTTAACGCATGATTTTTCTTACTTGTTTCTTTACGTTGCTCAATCTTGTATCTTCTAAAAGTATTTGGATTCTTGTTGAGTTATGCATGAGTTGTGCATATATATACGTTCTTAAAAGCTGCAGTTGCAAAATTTAATCCAATTCATTAGTTATATTTTCTTTTTTTTTTTTTTTTGTCTAAGTAATAGAATAAAAGACAGAAAAAGCTTTTTCGTGTTGCAGAATTTTAACATTCAAAATTCATTTAGAGTATACTCTATATGAAATTGCTACAGTGTGTAAATCCGTATGGTAGTTTGAATAGAGAACTTTGCATGCAGAAATGAATTTTAGAGAATAAGTTTCAATGTGCAGAGACTCTGACAAATCGCAAAGTTTTCCGAATACATATTACTTAAAGTTTCTTTTACAAATAGTGTATGTTTTGTTGTCTAACGTACAAATATAAAATCCTACATACAAAATTTGTGCAAAATTATTTTGAAAAGGATGTAATTTGTGTAATCATTTAAGAAAGCGAAATAATTTATGTAAAGATTATTAAATGAAATCAAACATAGGATTTATATTTATAATAAGCTTAAATTTACGATATTTAATATAGTTTAGACACAAATCCAGATAAAGTTTCTCATGAAATTGATACAGTTACAGAGGCAAACATAGATACGTGGGTAAATAGACACAGATAAAAAGATGGTGTTTTTAAAAAACAGTAATGCAATAGTAAAAGCCATTTGCAGTTTATTTTATTGATGTTACTACATTTGAAACGTAATGAGATGGATTCTAACAACTGAAATGAGCTATGACATGCTATTCCTTAAAGATTTTGTAAGAATTATAGTTTATAGTTCGATTACAGGGACGCTGAAACGAAATAGGTTATATTGTGATCCAAGGCGAGAATAATTTTAGGTGCATTTTAATGATGTTTTAATGCTTGCAACATAATAAAAATTTAAAGAAAAAGGACAGAAGGTGCACTACAAAAAGTTTTAACAGAGATTATGTAGTTTACAAACACAAATCTTTTATTTGCAGAAACGCGCAATAGAATTCTTTACATCTATGATTAAAAAAAATGATATAAGTGTGTTTTCCGTTGTGATATGCAATTTTATTTTTATATAATCTTTGGTTTATTACCTGATGTGAATAATATGTATTGTTCATATGCAGTATTGGACAAAAGTGTTCTTGCACATTACCGGTATTGACCGCAATTGCTGAAAATGAATTTTTACCATGTTTTGAATTTTTGTAAATTGCTTACTTCTATAATTTATTTCATCGTATGGAAAAATAAAATTTCTTTATAATAATCAGTTAAAGCTGGAAAGTGTTTCATAAATTATTCCTGATGGATAATTTATCATTTTTGTTTTCTAAGTTGTGACTAGTACAGTAATTGTTTTTATTACAAGTTTTGTATATCGAAAGTGAAATTTGTATACAATTTCTTCGTCAAAAAATCATAAAATCTTAAGCGGTCTTATTATTTCTTAACGCCGCAATGTACCAATTATTTATATTGTAATATGATACATCTGTATATAATTATAAACTACACTATTATTTATTTTAAAATTTACATTTCGAATGCACACGTCAATTGACAACCGATGGTTGGAGGAAGGAAAGCTTTCCAACAAAACAGAGCATTATGATTGTGCAAAATATTTCTTTAAATCAGATAGAAAAAGGAAATCAGGAAATACTTTAATCATAGAGAGAATTTAATGCCAAAAAATATCCGAAATATCTTTTAAAACGTAGTAGGGTAACATCCCCAGTAATTGGCACATTAAGAATTTGTCGTTAAACTTACTTAAATTTTCATTACAAAGAAATCAGCTATTTACTTGGAAATATTTTTAAATCAAAGAATGCACATCTGTGCATCTATTTTGCCCACTAAAATAAAAAAAAATTGAAAAAGTATTTTTATAAAAATATATTTATAAAAAGATGCTGAAATCACCAGTAATTGGCACCTAGAGCACCAATGTATGACACCTTGTGATCCAGTAATTGGCATATGTTAATATTAAAAAAAAACTTTACATTTTGCATTGGGTTTGATCGCTTTAAATGAATTTCCTGTAGAGGAAGATGCCATATTTCAGGTTTTTGAGAGTAAGAAATCAGCATATTAGTCTGAAATGTGAACACTTTAAAACAATACAATATATTTACATTAATACCCAGTAATTGTCATGCTGTCCCCAGTAATTGTCATATGAAGCTTTAATGGATTCCATTTTCTGATAAAATTTATATTTTCAAATAAAAACCAATGATAAACAAAATTATTCTATAATTTTAAAAGTACTTCCAAAATAAATGGTTTAATCTCAAATTCCTTGCGAATTCCTTGTAATTGGAATAGGTTCCAATTACTTGGAACTAGCAAAATTGAAGCACCATTAATTGGCATCTACCATTAATTCAGAAATCCAAATATCTGTGCCGAAAATACTTTTACACAATTAAAGTAACCCTTTTTAACTAAACAAAACTGTTGTCAATTAAAATTTAAAATATATTATAAATCAGATAATAATGAATTGAAAAGCATGCCTTCCTTAAGTCAAAGAAGAAGAATTTGCAACAAAAATTGCTAATTTCATACAAGCCATAATTGTTTCTCTTTCCTAGGCTCTATTGTCATCTTGTCGAATAAATCAAAGTTATAATCTTTAACGTAAATTAGCATATAACTGATATATGGTCTTTAATTTTTAAAAGACTGGATATAAATCTTATTTTAGGACATGTTTGTAAAATGTGCCAATCACTGGTGCATGCCAATTACTGGGGGTGTTACCCTACTATTATTTATAAAATATAAGACTAATTTTAATGTCAACATCTGAATGAGATTGTCTTCTAGAAAGTAGGTGCAGATAGAAATGCAACCCTTATAAGATTTTTGTTTCATGCCGAGATAAGCTGGATAAAAATTCACTTCCCTTCATACAAAAACAATATACATGTCTTCACTGCGTCTCAACTGCACTATCTTCGTTTCATTTGTTCTTTAAATTTGGACTTTAAATGTGGAATTTCACGTTTATAGATTTATGGAAAATGCATTTTGTGATAAAACAAATTGACCTCTTGAGGTTTCAATTGGGCTCAGTTATTTTTCAAAATGAATATCAATATTTCTTTACAAAACAATAAATGTAGTTTAAACGCACGAAATTTCCCCTTACTTAAATAGAAATTTCCTATAAGAAAATAATGGTAGCGAATAATCTTGTGTTATTAAAATTCCAGAATCCGTACGAAAATTACTTTTGCATAGATTAAAAAATAATTAATGACTGATGCTGCAGCGCTTGTCACAGTTGGCGTATTTCTATAGGGAACGCATTGTAATTTCACACATGTTTCTACAGGTCATGGCTGAAAAAATATTTGCAATCGTGTTATTTATGCACTGTATCTAAAATCTTATGCAGTGTAATATAACATTAATGATGTCGTAATTTTAACAATCTAGCTCATTAACACTTAATATTTTATTTATTTTACATTATCAGTTTTCTTTTCTTTTCAATGTCCACGTGTAACATGCTAACTGCCTGTGCCCAGATATTTGGATCTATATTCTTTTCATTGTAAAAAATAAACTGCTTAGTATTTTTGACTTAATTTCTTACTAACTAAATGTGTTTTACTTTCAAAGCCAACAAATAATTGACCAACTCTCTGCTGATTTCCTTATAAAATCCATCTTGTTTTCATCCGAGTTTCAAAATGTCTTCAACACAGTGTGGCCAAGAAATCTCTTTTCTTTTCCGTATAAAAACTAAACTGCTTAATATTTTTGACTTAATTTCTTGTTAACTGAATGTGTTTTACTTTCAAAGCAAACAAATAAATGACAACATCTCTGCTGATTTCCTTATAAAATCCATCTTGTTTTCATCCGAGTTTCAAAATGTCTTCAAGACAGTGTGGCCAAGAAATCTCTTTTCTTTTCCGTATAAAAACTAAACTGCTTAGTATTTTTGACTTAATTTCTTGTTAACTGAATGTGTTTTACTTTCAAAGCAAACAAATAAATGACAAAATCTCTGCTGATTTCCTTATAAATTCCATCTTGTTTTCATCAGAGTTTCAAAATGCCTTCAAGACAGTGTAGCCAAGATATTGAGAAATCTACATAATTATTTGTCTTAAATCTTTTACCATAAAATGTTTTCAATATGCAAATTTCATTCACTTGCTTAAAGGCTTTAAATCTTCAGTGCACCTTGTACAGCATCTCGGACGTAAAAACACTATAACTATCACTATATGCCATGCAATTCGAACAATATGGTTACTGTAGCTGATCAAAAATAGTTCAAAGAATGGAATAACGCTTATTTGTCAATACCAGATGGCCGCATTTGACAAAGTATTAGAATTAGTTCTTTGGAAAGAAATTAAAAATAAATAAAAATTCGATCAGTCTAGTAGTCAAAATTTGCTTTTATAATTTTTAATGAATGCTAAAATACATTTGTATAAAGAAAGATGTAAACTGTTAAGCAGGTAAAATTAATTAATTAAAGCTTATTTAATTGCAAAAAAATAGAAATACAATATTTTAAAACGTTAATTGTACACCACATAGCATAAAAAATAAAATTTCAGCTGAAAATTTGAAATTTATTTATTTATTTTTTTACTATTTTTCCAATTTTTAGACCAATATACAGGGTGATTAAAAAAACGTGGACTAATATGACGTGTAATTAATATGACATGTCAGGCATACGACAAGAATAAAAAATCAGATAGGAACATAGGGTCGTAAACCACTTATTGAGTCACAAATACATTAAGGTGTTTCATTCTAACTCAATTTGGGTTGACGGTAATAAATTTAAGAAAACTGAAGTATATCATAATAAAATAGTTAACAGGCATTCCCATCTTTGTTTTAAATGTAATATCAACAAACAAAAGCGGTAGAAATTTGCATTATGCGCACCAGCAATATGCACTTGGCACCTCACATTTTTCCAGAACTTTTCGTAACTTTATCACATTTCACACAAAATAAGGTGTATATCGTTGCATTTTCACAACAATATTTTCATTTTCTTCTAAATTATTATTTTAAAAACGGGTATAACTAGAATGAAACACCTTGTCTTTGTGACTCAATAAGTATTTTGCGACACTATGTTCCTGTGTGACTTTTTATCCTGGTTGAATGCTTGATTTGCATGTCATTTTTTCCACGTTTTTTTAATCATCTTGTATAGAATATAAATAATTTTACTTCATAAAATTTGAAAAAAAATGGCCAGTGATTGGTTAAATTTGTAATAGTGCGAATTTAGGTTAGTTTTAAATAAATTAATATTTTAAGGGAATTTGTAATTTTCGATCTTTATTTTTGAACCTAAATTACTAGTCTCCTAAAGTATCAATTTTTGAAAAGTTATTTTTTCTGTCATTTTGTTATTTCAAACCGCTGAATAAACATTTGGAGTATTATTTTAGCTTCGGGGACGAATATTCCAATTGAATGCACATTTAGCTTATTTTTTTATAAAAGAATTAAGTGTAATATAATTAGATCTTTAAAACTGACAGTTTTTATATTTTTATCTATAACTATTTGTCAGGAAAAAACAAGATATATAAACGTCAGCAGCGTTAACATTTTTTTAGAAGAGAAACATTTTATTTATTGAAACAAAACATTTTATTTATTTATTATTTTACATCTATTTTTTTACATTGTCAAAAATGTGAGAGTGTAAAAATAATTATCATTTATACTAAATGATTAAAAAAATAAACAGACAGATATACCTCTTTCCTAATATGTTTTATTAATTGTCTGATAATTATTTCTTCAAATATGGTTTATAACATTCTAAAGAAATAATCTTCAGCAACTGAAATTATTAAATACTTATCCATTCGTACTCTCAATTACCTATATTTTAAGTGGTTTAAATTAAAAAATAACGATATAACTTTTAGGGTGTTTATTTTGAGAAATCCGCAATATAATAGTTAAATCAATTTTTAAGATAACAATTATTTTATATGAAAATACTACTTTTTTTAGTGTTTTATTCCAAGTGTGTCCAACTGGGAAATATTGACGATGCGAAACATATTTTCTTTGCTATTTTGTACAGTGAAACATCTCAAAACTAATAATTTCACAAAAAGATGCCTTTCTTCTTTTTAATATTTTTTAATCTTTTCTGTGAAACTTTATAGAAATCCTCACAGAAAATTTTAAATGATATTATTTTGGATAAAAATAACGAAAGAAAACCTCTCAGAAATATGTTCAGTTAATTGATACCTCAAAGGATTTCATTTATAAACTGCGTTGAAAACTACTGTAAATTGCAAACTTTGAAAAGAAGGCTTTTTTAATTTCGTCTCTTTCGAAAAGTTTCCAAAATGTACATATTTTATGATGCATGTTTATGCAATTAAAAAAATAACCCTTAAACCGAGTTTTTCCGTCATGTATCTTTTGGTTTCAAAGATTTATTTAACTCAAAATTGATAATTAATGTTAATTTTTTAATTGCATATAATTTCCGTAGCTATTATTTTATGAATCGTTAAACTTACAATTGTAAAAAAACAAACTTACTTGTTAAATTCTGCAGGACGCTTAAAGGGTTAATTACTAATTGACTGTTTTAAAATGTGCTTTATTATAACATATTTACAAATAAATAAAATACAGTTCCAGAACCCCCCTCCCCCCCCCAGAAAAAAAAGTCGTTGCAGTTGAGTTGTATTGTTTGTTCTGTTTCGATCAGCTGTTAATACCGTTCATCAGTTGCTGTTGTGGTGCGTAGCTGACGTTGACAACGTCTAACATCCCCTGTTCTTGGAATCGATTCCACAGCCTTGCAACACTTCTGGCAACTCCAACAATGTCTGTCACACTTTGTTGTGTTTGCGCGGATTTAAGAGTGACTAACATACGCCATGTCATGTTTTCTGGTAAATTACGTTGATGAGATATTTTCAAGTCACCCTTTCTCAAAAAAAAAAAAAAAAAAAAAAAAAAAAAAAAAAAAAAAAGCTGAGCCATCAAATTTTACAGTTAAGGCAATGAAACAGACATTTCTGCAATATCCCGATTTGAGCCCTATTGTTCTTTTTCTGGTTTTTAACGTCACGAATTTTGATTAGCAAATGCAGTTTTTTTCTTCTGTTTCGTGCTAGGCTTTAAATTATGGATGATTTATTTTATATTATTTAACGGTGTAAGTATTTGAGCTAAACGTTCGTTTAAACCATGTGCTCCCCTAAGTGTTTTGAGCAGTATACTTCCAGCACAGGAAATAATCAACCGGAATAATAATGCGATGATGGCGTTTTTACATCGGTTACTTATTGCCATAAATGTGTAGGTTTCAGATTACAGAAATTACCTTGCATATTTTAGATCGATCGTTGATTTTAGCGTGCTGCTTCCAGTGATAAGGTTATAAATTGTAACAAAATAACATTTAGTTGTTGTTTGTGATTCTGATTACTCAGAGATCTTCTAAGCAGAACTCGTAGTTGTCATGATTCTGATTCCTTCATAATTTCGTGCAATATTAGCAGTTGTCTCTATTATCCCAGGACACCTTTGTTAATCCCTTCGTGATGGGAGTCTTTTACAAAATTTTTTATATTTTGTGACCGGTTTTTAGAAAAAGAAATTTGCGTCTTATTAAATCGAGAAAATGCTCCGATTAAATAAGGCAAATTCTACAGTAAAATTTTACTGGTGGGGATAAACACGGATTTTTAAGCCTTTTTGAGGCACGTAAACGTGTAGCTTGTCCTCAAAGGGTTAAAAAAGGGGCAGTTTGAAAGTAAAAAACAAACTCTCTATTTAAAAGCTATTCAATGAATACGTTTTTTATTTAGATTTATCTTTCTATCAATATTTTAAGAGATATCCTAAAACTTTGTTTTGTACATTATCGTATGACATAAATTACCGCATAAATCTTTTTCTGTTTTGTATGTAGTCTCTTCCAATGTCTGACGACTATTCTCCTTGAACAAAACCACCAACACTAACATTTGCAATACTTGATGGGCTGCTATTATTTTTCTGACATTAAAAGTTTTGTGTTTTAAAAAGAGATCTGCTAATTTAGTTGTTAAGATTTTGGTTAATGTAGAAAATTTGCCGTTAATGAATCTCAGATTAGATATAGGGGTATGCATTATACTGGGTTACACTTTGAAAGAAAATTCTTGTCTCTATGCTTCTCCTTTGAAGATAAGTAGAAATGTTTGATGATAGACATATTTTTATTACAAAGTGCACTTTGTTATAGCCTGAAGGAGTGAATTAACAAATCTTATAAATTATCATGTTTTTCTGAAAATTTTAATAAAAGTCATATTGTGCTTCTATTTATTGATAAAGATTTATTGAATTATTATTTAATTTTTTACTTTTGTATTACTGTGTATATTTTAGAGTTTACTATATAAGATTTTATTCTAAAATGCCTTCCATTTTTTTCGATCGTAGCAAAGTTTTAAGAAATGCTAAAAACATTTTCCCA
The DNA here is from genome assembly GCA_964019185.1 of Maratus speculifer. Lineage (NCBI taxonomy): Eukaryota > Metazoa > Arthropoda > Arachnida > Araneae > Salticidae > Maratus > Maratus speculifer. Next base: position 181,886,352 of record OZ025298.1, on the reverse strand, counting down.
GTCATACCGAGGAAAATTCAATAACTGCAATTGAAAAATGTTTCTTTAAATAATTACAGTTTCCAACATCTGGCTTTGTATGAAAAATGAATATGACCGGATCTAAATTTACTTTAATTATCTCAATATGTCATTTCCTCTAAGTAAACCAATACTTTTGTTTGGAATATGTGCCTATCATTAATTAAAGAAAATATTTCAGTAGTTTCTGATATTCTTACTTAGTGGGGAATATATAATGAAATTGGAAAATGCGACAAACGTATTAAACTTCATAGTTTGTTACAGTTTTAACGAATATCACTGAAAGTCGCTGAATCAGGAAAATTATATCTTTACATAAGGATTGTGTTTAAAAGGAAAAGGAATCCATATATGTTTTCTCAGAAAAAAAACTAGAATGAAAAAGATGTCACATTAAGAAGAATGGCAAATAATTGTTTATGAAAATTCGTAATTAGTTTATGTAATTCATTTACAGTAAAAGAAATGTTAGGATTTTTAGGTAGATTTCGAATGAAGTACTTAATATTGAGTTCTCCCCTATGTTGGAATTACTGAAAAATTTTTCCAGATCTACACTCATTATACTTTGTCTATCTATCTATCTTTCTATATCCTTTTTGTATGGACACGATAATTTCTACATTTCTGCTCAAATCTCTTCCAAACTAATACATAAAATCAAGGAACATAAAATATTGGTCAAGTTCATTGATGGGCAAACTCGGGCTTAGGTAGTTGATAGGGAAAATTTTGGTAAAAACTAAAAAAAACTAAAAAAAAAAAAAAAAAAAAAAAAAAAAAAAAAAAACTTTTTTATTAAAAAGATATTGAATCAATTTGAAGCTTTTATTACTTGTAAAACATGGGTTAACAGTTTATGAATGGCAGATTTTTGATAAAATTAAAAATGGCATCATTAGGCAAAAAAGGTAATTCATAACTTCGTCAATTCTCAAAATATCAAATCCTATTATTTTTTTATAAATGTTCTTAACATTATATAAAACTGTTGTATTTAAAAGTCTTTAATAAGACCAACTCTTTCCGCAAAAAATTAAAATCAATAACAAAAAAGTAGGTGGAAAAAAATCCATAACTTCGTCAAATCATGAGATATCAAATACAGTTAAATTTATTTGGCATATTCTCAATAATATCTACAACTTTTATCTTGAAAAGTTTTTTAAAGGACAAATTCTTATTAACACTAGAATTACAGTTTTCTTGAATACCTAAAAATACTGACCCATGGTCTTTAAGATAGTTATCCTTGTTTTGTAGGGGAAATACAGAGATACAATAAAGATTGATGATTAATGCAATGATTTATAAATGATTGGTTAAGGATTAATTAATGATTAATACAATTTAGTTTCTGTAGTATCACTTAATATGGAATTTGGTGAATAAATGGCACCAAAAATATTTTTAATTTCTAATTTTTAAATAGATGCTTTTAGGTTATATGTTTTTTTTTACATTATATATGCGTTTGATTTATCGATTTAAATTTTGAAATAATGCTTCTAGCGATACTAAAAGGCAGTAAATTTAAATATATATATAGCTGTTTGGTTTTTTATAGGTTTTTATGGCGCAAGGTCCTTTTGGGGACATGCTGCGCCAATTAAATCATTATAGAATAACAAATAGCTGTTTATTCTGTCACTATTTTCATCATTGCAGTCTAAATATATGCAAAACTGTCGGAACGTCGTGCTACAGCAAGTTATTTGTTGACTGCTAAAGATTGAGAGATAGACGAAGAAATATATTACAGCATAAATCATATATTAGACTTTATTTCATTCATAACAATTGTGCATAAATTTTGTCCTCGTGTACAGTCGGGAGATTTGTCCGGATTTAAGATTTTTAATTAAATAAATATTTGGCAACTACAAGTTTTACATTTAGATCTTATAAACTTTTAGAATTAATGCAGAATTGTGAATTTTAGATAATGCACGTATGGAGGTTATGAATAAATTTCTTAGTTTTATACGTATATATATACTACCTGTGACAATAAAGTTCGGTGAATAGTCCTATAAAATTAATGTAGATGAAATATTAACGAAAGTTACCATACCATCCTTCGAAATAGTCATCTCCCATAATTATGCACCGCTGAGATCTGCTATACATGAAATTCGCAAAGAATTTCGCTAAGGGAAATTTGCAAGAAATCTTCTTTTGGGATGGAGTTAAAAAGCTTTGTCACGTGTCGTTGGATGTCAGCAATATAGTCAAATCTCTTTCAAAGAGAGTTTGAGTCGTGAAAGTAGGAATAAGTCTGGAAAGTTCAGATCTGGCGATTATGGTGGATGTTCAATTTGCATCACCCCTCATGCATTTCTTTCGGTGTCTTGCAGAGCTTAGCACCAAACTTTAAATTGATCTTTTTTCGTTCCTTTTCCTGTTCTCAGTTAAGAACCAACACACTGAACAAGAACTTAGTAAAACACGTCTTACAGAGAACATAAACGACGCTCAACTGAACAACGGTAGGGAAAGATGGTCAACACTTGTCTCTGTGTAGGTGCAGCGTTTTGTTTCCCCAATGTTGCCAGATCGGTCGTTCAGAATTCATTCTCCGACTTTTATTGTCAAAGGTAGTATACATATATATACAGTGGTGTCCAAAATTGTGCACACTTTTACGTAGCTTTCATTCCAAAAAGTAAAAAACTAACTTTTTCAGCCGTTCGGAGGAAAACATTCGGGAAATTTTGCTATATTTTCGTCCATCGTGACCCTACATCCCAAAACCACTCTCCGTTGAAATGTTGACTTACATATATATATATATATATATATATATATATATATATATATATATATATGGATATCTGAAAAATTTCGTGCTGTAACTCTCGGATTACGAACCTATTTGGATGAAACTCTTTATGTGCATAGTTGAAGTACTAATGTCTTGACCGAGTTCATTTGCTAGCTTCAACCACCATCTTGTTTCAAAATGGAGGCCATTTGAATTTGTGTACAATTATTGAAATTTTTATGTTTTCTAACTTATTCTTTAAAATGACCTATGTTGTTAACTTACATTGTGTGACTGCTTAAAATGCCTTTTGGTGTTTTTAACATTTTGTTTAAAATGATATATAAGAGTTTGCATTTTGTGAAACGGAAATTTTTCTATAATTATACAAAGTTAAAAACATAAAAATGTCAAAAGAATCAAAAGGCCGTAATTTTGAAACAAGATGGTGGATGAAGCTGGCCAGCAAACTCGGTCGAAAGATTAGTACTCCTATTATGCACATAAAAATTCATCCAAATTGGTTCATGAATTCGAGAGTTACATATATATAGCTATATATATATATATATATGTATATATATATATATATATATATATATATATTGTGCATATACGTAAGTCAACATTTCGATGGATGGAGGTTTTGGAATCTAGGGGTCATGATCGACGAAAATATAACAAAAGTTATCGATGGTCTTTCCCCGAACGGCTGCAATAGGTAGTTTTTTTACTTTTTGTAATGAAAGCTACTTAAAAATGTCCACAATTTTGGCCGCCACTGTATATGCATATTTGTCTGCATAATTCGTAAATTTTCCTAGGTGTAATTAAATGGAAATTAAATGGAATTAAATGGATGAAAATTAAATAGAATATTTTAGCTCCACTCTAACATATATTATTCATTTTAAAGTATAATTGTTAATAATTTTTAGTTCTTGAAATTCAGAATTATAATTTAAGTTCCGGTTATGTTGTCTAATGCTTATTTTTTATGCATTTTCTAATATGGACGAATTAACTCACTTGCACTTAAATGTAAACACGATAATAATAAGAAATACATTAGAATATTGTACTAAACGAATTCTTATTCATGCTTAATTATTCTCATACACTCACATTTTAAACAACAGTGTTCAATAGTTTGCCAGAAATTCAAGTTAAGATATTAACATTTGTTATAAAATTGTGCGAAAAACATTTTAGTAGATCTTTCGAATATTTGTGACGAGAAAAAAAAAAGTCAATTTGCGTTTTATATTTTAAAAATGCTTGTAATACTATCTTTGAAAGTTCTTTTTTCATGTAAATAAAGCATATAAATAAAGGATAGAAAAAAACTAAGGGGGGAGAGGCACCTGCTAAAATGCAATATATTTTAAAATATATATTCAATTTACACATGTGTATGAATAATTGTATTGTTATATTAATTAAATCTATTAATATATTAATATAAGATTAACTAGAAATTATCTTTTAACAATTTGGACAATACCGAAATTATTATTTTAAATTATTTTATTTAGTAAAAAATGCATATTTTAATTATAGATTTTATTCTTTTTTTTAATCTTATATTAAGATATTGAGTTAAGGTTAGTATTGTCAAATTAAATGATTTTTTGCTACAACATTTTAGTGTTAAATATTGCGTCTGGTATGTTTTTTTTTCTTTTCTATATATTTCCATAAAGTTATTATTATTTATTTTTAATGTTTTTGTTCATTTTATTTTCATTTTATGTGTTTTGTAGCCCAAATTCGTATTATTTTGTTTTCTTGGCTAATAAGAGGATAGAACAACGCACTTTAATCGTAGTTCCAAACTATCTGTGGGCCTGCAGATTCTGCTTTTGTTCTACAAATTTAAATTTCGATTAAATTCATTTAAATTTAATTTTTTTGCATGTTCCAAGTAGAACTTTACGGGGATACAAGCTCTGCGCCAGAAATGGTCAATTTCTACCACCAAATATTGATAGCAGTTCATGTCTAACTTAAAGGTATTATGGTTAGGTAATGGTTAATAGTAGTTCTTGACATATTTAGTTGTTAAGCACAACCATTTGTGTCGCAGCACTTGCATCCCTGCCCTTAATTCTTCCAAAACGTTCATTTCAGGGAATTCAGCTAAAAATGCCTACCTTGAGAGCATTTTTTAATTTTTTGTGTCTTTATCAAAAATCAACCTATACGGTGCATTATATAGCTTGTAAATAAGAGGACCTTATAACGGTTATTTCGTTATATATTGCTTATTTTATTATACATTATTTCTATGCACCCCCGTTCCCTTTTCAATTCAAAATTCGTTTAAAATTATGCTTCATTTTTTTTCATTTCTCTCGGCCAGTATTTCGTTAACCGCCAAAATTAATGCCTCTGGATTATTAGTAAGAAATATGCCCGCACTTTAATCAACCGTTTCGAAACAATTTCCAGATGTCAGCTAAGTCTGAGCAGATGTTCCTTCATGCCCTTTTATGGTCATCAAACAGTAACGCGGTTAATCTGCAACTTAATGCTTCTTTCACTTCATGAGAAAATGCTAAAAATAATTTAACATCTGCGCATTAAAATCTGGTTATCCCTTGCTAGACATAACTATTGCAGTTCTTGGGTGTGAACGTTACAGAGCCCTTGCTGCACGTGTGAATTAATGTATTGGCAACCATGAGAATTTTACCCCCTTTCAGCAGGGGAGTAAAATTGAATACCGATCAGACTGGCTGAGTGTTGGCTGCAATTTTTAGTGTCGGCTCCATTGTGCATGGGCAAACTTTTGTATGTTGGCGACTTTGTTCTACGCCAACGCTGTGTGTGTCATATCTGTAAGACGGCCACTTCACCCGCTGCTCTCGAACTAAAAGATTTGAATTTTCTGTCCGGAGAATTTTTCTCCGATCACATAATTGTACCTCCCCTTATGCTTAAATAAAAACTGTGACTGATTCATCATTGTGGGGTTTTTCGATATCTTCCTAACGGACCTGGTCATCTGTTCTTTATCTTTACAGTGCTGCATTATTGTTTTGCCAAAGAAATTACAGCAACTCTATCATCGTAAAAGTCTTTATAGACCTGCCAAATAGATGTGTTTGAGAGCAAAAATATATTTTAAAATGAGTCGTAAAGTTAGCAGTTTGAATTTGAATGCACCTGTTGAATGCAATTTTTTTCTTATACCCCTATATTTTTATTTTTATGCAATAGGAATTGGTCCTATAAAAAATTGTGAATATTATATTTCAGATATTATTGAGAGGATATATAAAAAATTCAAGCGGATTTGACATCTTGTGAATTGACGAAGTTTACCCCCCCTTTTTTTGGTCAAAAGTTAGTCCTATCCAAAACTAGTTGGCATAAAAGTTGTACATAACTTTAAGAATACTTAATAAATTTAATTGGATTGAATAAATTGAGAATTGACGAAGTTATGATTTTTTTTTCACTTAAAGCTATACTTTTTTACGCTCCTTGAGCGTTTTTTTTTATTTTTATTTTTTTTTTCTTAAAAAACCTGTTTACTTCTGCACTGTAGAAAATTTCAGATGTCGAAAACCGTTCCTTTACCTTTAAAAATCCCAGAAAACTATTTGTTTTCGAAATTTAAAGAAGGATTTTTAAAAATTAATTTTTATTAGTTACCCATCCTTTTCGGAAACGTTTCGAAGTAGCTTTTACAAAAGAATAATCACTTTTCTCAAATCGAAATATCACTTTTTCTGATTCTATCAATTCTCAAGTAAGCATTTTCAGCTGCATAACTGATTTTGTGCATGTAATTGTAGCAAAATAATGTTAATTTTCATGATAATGTTAATACTGTTAATATTGTATATTTGTCTATTAAACATGTTCTCTGACTATCAAAATATTTTCGTATGAATTGGTGGCATCCGAAAAAGTGATATTTTGAAGCTACTTGGAAACATTTCCGAAAAGGACGGGCAGCTAATAAAAATTAATTTTTATAAATTCTTCTTTAAATTTCGAAAACAAATAGTTTTCTGGGATTTTTAAAGGTAAAGGAACGGTTTTCAAAACCTTAGGTGAGTTAGAAGCGGTTACTGTATATTTTTGTTTACGTTTTTGATTACAGTACATTTTTAAATATTCAGAAACATTTTTTTACAGTGTACCACCTTCGTCCGATTTTTCCCATTAACAAACTTAACCTAGATTTTATGCCCCTTGATGTTTTTGTATCAGTTTGGGACAAATTTGAAGAGAATTATGGAAGTTATTGTGTCCATGAAAAAGTGAAATAGATAGATAGACAGATAGATAGATAGGTAAAGTTTTTATTATTATTATTATTGAGGGTGATTTGGGGTTCTAGACGTCATAATCAGTGTAGATCTGCAAAAATGTTTCAAAAATTCCAACATAAGACATAATGTTAATAAGTAAATTTCATACGAAATCTGCAAAAAAATAATGCACTTTTTAAATATACGTACATACATACATATATATATATATATATATATATGTGTGTGTGTGTGTGTGTGTTCGTATTTCAGGGGAAGTGCGGACGAAAACAGGTTTACACACCGGGGGTGTGAGGACACACACGGAACCGAGGACGTCCTCGGATAGAAAAAAGTCATTTTCTTCGCTTTTAAGCAGTTTTTATGCTTTCTACAAATTCTTATTGTTTTCTAAAATTTGTCCTCTGTTGGAGGTTTTTGCTGTTTTCGTGTTTGTGTATCGATTTTTAAGTGTGTATCAGGTAGAGAAAGTGGTCCTCTGTACCATGGCAATAAAAATCAGGTGTGTGTCCTCGGATTACCTTAAAAATAAGCGTTAGTGTGAGTCCTCTGAATCCGTTAAAAATAAGTGTTCTGTGTATGAGTCCTCGGATTACCTTAAAGTTACGTGTTAGTGTAAGTCCTCGGATTACCTTAAAGTTAAGTGTAAGTGTAAGTCCTCGGAATCAGTTAAAAATATGTGTATGTGTGTGAGTCCTCAGAATACCTTAAAATTAAGTGTTGTGTGTATAGGTCCTCAGAATACCTTATTTTAAAGTATTCTGTGTATGAGTCCTCTGAATCCTTTAAAATTAAGTGTTGTGTGTATAGGTCCTCAGAATACCTTATTTTAAAGTATTATGTGTATGAGTCCTCTGAATCCTTCAAAATTAAGTGTTGTGTGAATAGGTCCTCAGAATATCTTATTTTAAAGTATTGTGTGTATGAGTCCTCAGAATACCATCTTTTAAAGTATTATGTGTAAAAGACCTCAGATTACTTTGTTTTAAAACATTCTGTATATGAATCCTCAGAATAGATTAAAAAAAGTTTTATTTGTATGATTTCTCAAAATACACTAAAATTAAGCAATTTGTGTCTGAGTACTCAGAATACATTAAAATTAAGCATTTTGTGTATTAGTCCTCTTACTTCTTTATAATAATTAGTTCTGCATTTTTCTCCTCTAAATAGTTTAAAATAAAGGGTCATACGTTTAGATTGTTAGTTCAAGCTAAAAAAAGGACAATTTGTAAATATTTCTCTATTTTTTAGCGAAACTTGTGTCTAGCAATAAAATGAATGTTATTTTTAATTATTAAAAGCCGTAAACTCATAAACATTTTTAAATTTATGCAAAAAAAGAATAAGTAAATAAATAAAACAAATAAATGAATTTGGAATTGTTATTCAATTTAAATAATTTCACTTTAAGGAAAATTGAGCAACATTTAATTGAGAGGAACGATATGTCGAAATGCCTAATAGTCCCACCGGACAAAAACCACTCCCTGTGGTAGAATTGCTTCATTTCGAATGAAGTTTCTTTTACAGAATGAAATTTCAAACATTTAAAAAATCTACTTTACTAATATGACTTTTACAACAATTCTTCAGCTCCCTCCCCCCCTCCCTGTGAATTTAGAGTGAAAATTACGAGTAGTGTGATACATATTTTCTATTTCAATTCTACAAGTATCAAAATCCTTTCATTGATTATCCCGCGACTTCTGCGGGGTTGCATTTTTCATATTAATTAAACCTCCATCATTATTTCCACCATTTATTTTTTTTTAAATGTAAATTTCGCTCTTAAGCAGCATTCTTAAAGCAAAGCATTTTCCCGAATAAATTAGAGAAAAAATACTGTTTTGAAAATCTGGTGTTAAAAAATAAAAAATTATGTAAATGCACAATTTCTGATCAAAACATTTAATCAGAAAGGCACATTAAATTTCACGGATTTTTAATTTTAAAAAATTGTTTTTTTAATTTACTTTTTATATCTATAGTCCCTATTCCTCCCTCAATTTTTAAAGAGAGTATATACATTATCACGATGATAGATCCTAATATAATTTTAGAGCAGTCAGATTTTCAATAAATACACCAGATAAGAATTATTTTTTAAATTTATTTCGACATTCTTGCTCTTCTGCTGGGAGAGGTAGGGGGCGTAGTTCAAAATTTGTCATGATACAATTTTATTATTCAAATTAATGGAATATACCTGTACTCCAAATAAGAATATTTTTTATTCTAAACTCAGTCGACTCTATCACTCTGGTGGAGTGCAAGTATGTATCTTAGAAAATAAAATTTTACTTCAACTATGCTAAAAAGTGTCAAAGTGACAAGTCGATTGGGTACTTTGATTAATGCTATTTAAGGCCCCTAACTAGTCACCGAAAAAGACATTGGACCGGATGATAATATAAAGTGTATGAGGACGCTCTTTTCAAATATCTGACTCAAATTTTAATATTTTTACATGATTTTTTTGCATAGAATAGCTAAGGGTGATCTACAACCTAGCTTTTATTTTACAATTTTGGTTTCGGATTAAAAAAAAATACTTTAACTTTCAAAACCAGTTAGAACCGGTTCTGAAATTTAAACTTTCATAATATTAAAAAATATGTAGCCAAAATCGAAAAAGTAAACACTAGCCCGGTTGTAAATCATCCATTTCAATATTTTTAGATCGATCTCAGTTTTTGATTTTTTTGTTTCATTAGACAGTTGAAGTCGATCTCTGCTAATGCCGCTTCTTACTTTTTCAAATTTAGTGCCATACTTTTTCCCCCCGAAAGCAGTTTAATATATGAAAACATCTTCTTAAAATCCTGCAATCAAAATAGAAAAAAAAAAACAGAAAATTATTCTATGCATTTAATAAATAAAAAATGAAATTAGAAATACTAAAATGCAAATGAAATGTCTTCAAAAAAATCTTCATAGGATTAACATTCGCAATCGGATGATTTTGCGTGAATGAGGTAGCTTCTTACAAGCGCATGCAATACATAAACAATCTTTCAGGTTTACATAGTGAAACTCTTGATGATGATGATGGTTTTAGGTCACACATTACCTCCCATCCCCGGCACACAGAATAAAAAGAATACTACTTTTCTCATTTTAAACAAATATTCATTATAATAGCTCAAAACCTACGAATTTTACTGCTCATTAAAATGTCAACACAGAATTATCAAGTTATTAGAAATTCCTATAGGTTGAGTTACAATAAAAACAATGAATCTGAATGAATGAAAATGTGTGAAAATATCTATGTGTATATTTTAAAATACAAATAAAGTAAAAATTCTATCCTGAAAATTCATAATAGATATACAAATAATGTATACAAATGCATTATATATTTTAAAATTAATATTATTATTATTATATAATTTGCAAAGCAAAATCACGTTGACAAAATGATTGATTAAATCCTGAGAATTCGATTGCTAAATTTTGAAACCATCAAATTATAGGGGATCTAATATGCTTTTTAAAAAATAAAATTAAGGGTTTTTTTTTACATAATTTTTTTTTTATAAATTAAACAAAATTCTTCAATTAGACTAATTTTATTTTTATTAAAACATTTATCAGTAAAATTATGTTTTCTAAGAAAGTATTACAACTCTAAATACACATGGGGATTTTTTCCTGGACAATTTTTAAAAAATTCAACCGAACTCGAAAAAGTAGAGACGCACAACAATTATACATCGACCTCAAGTGTTATATGGAATCTATAAGTACATATTAATTCCAGTTATAATTCTGAAACGAATACTGTCGAGGGTTAATTATTAGCTTAAGAGTATTTTCGCAGGAGTCAATACAAAGACCACAACGCTAACTAAGAAACGCTTTTAAAATTTCTCTATTTGTCGCTTACATTTTAATAGATTTAATACTTTATACACTGATGCAACTTATGTAATCAATCTATGATTTTTTTTTTTTACACACAATATACTCTGTTTGATCTAGTTTAAGTAGAATGCACGATTAATCGAAGGTAAATATTTTTTAAGTGTGGTAATTTTCTTAATCATTTACATAGGTATATCTTTTGTTTCTTTAAAAAATGCTATATGAAATTTTTTCTACTGAAAAAGTCTATATATTTTACGGGACATAGCCTCGCTCACAAAAATATTTTTGTACTCTCACCAGCTTGAAATTTTGTGATACATTTTCAGACTCATTTTTAAAAGTAAAAACATGAAACTTGATAAGATGATTTTTGAAGAGTGTATAAGATGTTGTGTGATTTAAACAATTATTTTCTGATTATGCCCTTTTTTTTCCGTTTTTAGATCCCTCGCTCCGGAAAATTCGGTTCAAAACGCCCAGTTTGAAATCTTTGTTTAGCAAAAATATTTGCATTTATAAAAAATTTCGATAAGCACGACACATTGTGTAGTTTCTAAATAAAAAAAAAATGTCAGCTTGATACGTTTGAGAGCAGAAATGAATTTAAAAATAAATCAGAAAAATAAGCAGTTTGGATTGGAATACACCCTTAAGGGTGTTCTCAATTGCTTCACTCAACAAGCGCAAAACATTTTGACACATTTACAAATGCATGTTTTAACAGAAAAATATAAAATTGGAATGCCTGACTATGGAAGCGATTTCGAATCGAACTTATTTTTCCATTTTATGATACTTAAATTACCTATCCAGTTCTAAGCTATTTCGTTCGCATGTTCACCCGTTTTTATCCTGTTTTTCGACCGGTTTTTCTGTTATCGTCGGAAAATGTGCTCAAAAACGTCAACTCTATAGGATTGTTATGAAAGATCTATTGTGTTCCGGGGCCTCGCAAAGGGAGGGGGGGACAAGGGGGAACCTCTCCCCTAAACGTTTGCACATGCCGTTACAATTGGCAATTTTACAAACTGAACTGGCACATTAGTTCAAATCTTTAATAAAAAATTATAATACTCTTTCTATTTCTGATAGATTTGACGAAAGTTATCAATGTAATTAGGAATATTATTAAGCTTTTTTCAAAAAAAAAAAAAAAAAAAAAAAAAAAAAATTACATTTTCTAATTGTGATAACTTGGTAAAATTATAAAACTAGTTGGCAAACGTCGAGAACTATTTATGTTTGCTTTTCATTCATTTGGCAAATACTGAATTTTGACTTGACAATTTTAGGTTCTCTCTCTCACCAATAAAAAGTCTTCGCGAGGGACCTGATTATGTTTTTTAAAAACAGAAAATTGAGTGCAATTAGACAGTTTCTGAATAACAGCATCTGCTAGTTTCATGCATTTCCGATCAAAAATAAATTAAACCCTTAAGGGTAAATACCCTTAAGGGTGTTCTATAATCAAAAAGGGCAAATTTAAAACGTATGCTTTAATTTATTTTTGATCGGAAATACATGAAATTAGTAGGTGTTGTTGTTCAGAAACTACCTATTCGCACTTATATATATGTATATATATATATTTTTTCAAATGCAATAGATATATCAGAACAAGTTGTCAAAATTGAAGTTTTAAACGGCATTTCCCGACGAAAGCAGAAAAAACAATCTTACAAAGGGAGAAAAGGATGTGATCACGTAATCGAAATCGCTTATAACTCGATGTTTAATTTAATTATCATAAAGTGGAATACTAAGTGCGATTCGAAATTGCTTCCATAGTCTAGCTTTTCAATTTTGTATAGTTGTCTTAAAAAATAAATTAGTAAATGTGACAAAACGTTTTGCGCTTGTTAAGCAAAGCAGTTGAGAACAACCTCAAGAAAAATGAAAAAAGTTCACTATCTTATCGGAAGACAAACATACAAAGGCTTTTATCCACGCATTTTGCTGTGAGACGGTGTAATCAGGATCTTTTGTTGTGTTTCGGGGAAATTTCTAAGAGCGGGAGAGGGACATTTGGCTGGGGAGCTATATAGCCCATAGCAGAGATACTGAAAGGGCGACTGACCAAAAAATGCTTAGAAAATAGGTTTCGTCTGTCAAGTCAACAACTAAGAAAATATTATTTTTTTTTTTACAACGGTAAATACGATACACATAAATGAGAAAAATACAACGTACTTCCCCCTTCAAAAAACAACAACAAACAAACAAACAAAAAAATAACGGTCATAATAGTTTTATAAGCAAAAAAAAAAAAAAAAAGAAAAGAAAGTAATGTCTATAATTTTTTAATAATATTAAAGTAATTTTTTATTTTTTCATTAAAGTAGGAACGTTACAATTTTTGTTGGTGGTTTTTAAACTTCTTTCCAGCACTTTACTTTCAATATAGGTAATTGTTCACTTCAGTAGTTTAGAAGTGTGTTGTATTTGTAGCTCGTTTATAGGGACACTTAAAAAATTCTTTACATTTTGGTGTAATAGATCTATTGCGATTTATTTTGATGATGTTACATCAAAATCTTCTGTTAATAATAATTCCATAAACAATGACATTTTACAGCTTTGAATATCTTGGACTCGATTCATTTTAAACCGAAAATTTAGAATTCTGTGGCAGACTCTTAATCAGATCATAGATTTAGATTTATGAAGTTTCGTAAATAAATAAATACTTTTACATTTATTTGTTTCTCCGATTTTTAAATCACACTGCTATGGTGGAAGATATTTATGTTTAGTTTTTCTGTATAACAATAATTTGTAAAATTAGCAAGTATAATTAACAGGCCTAAATATTGGAGCGATTTGGAATCGAATTCCTTTTTTATTTTGTGATTTTAATAAGAATAACTTATTGAGTTATAAGGGATTTTTGTTTCGTGACGACAGGTTTTTCCCATTTCTCTCATTCTGATGTCAAAACCTTCAGTTCAAACTTTGAGTGTACTTTGTGAACAATTTTTTGCGTTGAACAAAAGATGGAAAACGCCATTCGATTACTTAGTTTCGGAAATTTTCATGCTTATCCGAAAAGAATTTATATATATATATATATATATATATACACAATTTTATTAAAACCATTCAATTAATTTTTAAAAAATGAAGAAACAAATAAACAGTTTTTTACAGACCAATGCGCAAAATGCTACAAAAAGAAATGTAAAAAATGTATATAACAAAACCAAAAGAAATTCCAAATCCCCAAAATACATGGAAGTCTTCATCAGGGAGGCCCCTCCATGTAGGGGTAAATAAAGAGAAGTTTCTGAAAGGATGTAGGCTCATAAGCTAAATTACATCCTTAGCCCCCAACTTCTCAGATTTCAGAAATCAAACTCAAACCTTCAAAAATATTATAAATATATACAAAAATTTTTTTAAAATACCAAAGGACAAGACCAAAAATTACACAAACAAAAAAGGAAAATTACCTACAAAACTAAATATAAAAAATAAAATTGTAAAATACAAACCCCCAGGAATACAAAACCCTCTTCAGCTAGTGGGGCCATTCACTAGCGCTTCAATCTCGCCCTAAATTGAAATCAAGCATCCGTAAGTAAAGAAACACTGAGACTCAGAAACTTTCAGTTAACATATAAGATGGATAACCGTTAACCATTAAAATCTTTTTTAAACCACTCATAGCCAATTCTAGATCTGTTTTGTTATTGCAAATCCTGCTGATCCTATTAACTTGTGAATACATAATATTTTTTAAAACTTTATTGCTAATACATGAAAACCAGTAAGTAAGGCTATTAACTTCAAAATTAAAATCTTTCCTTTTATCATAAAGTCCAATCAACCATTTTTCCTTGTTTTTCTTAATTTTAAGATCTAAGAAAGTAATTTGTTCACCATCATCGGTTCGGTTCAGGACGAGCTCTTTAGGGTAAATGTTAAGGCTTATTTCCTCAAAATTCTTGCAGTTAAATACTATAAGATCGTCTACATATCTAAAGAAGGAAATATTATTGAAATTTTTTTCGTAAAAATATAAAAATAGATTAGAGAACGCACTTGAAAAACTTGTTCCCATTGGCACCCCCTTATTTTGTTTAAAATAATTAATTCCATTAAATAAAACATTTTCAAATAGGCAAAACTTAATTAAATCAATCCAAAACTTCTTATCTACTTTTAAAACATATTCAAATTCAACATAAATATTTTCAAATACCCCCACAATCAAATTGTGAGGAATGCTGCCAAACAGATTTTCAAAGTCAAAAGTGTTTACAGAAGTAATTTTCCATGAATTATCATTCAAAAAATCTAAAACTTTAAGGTTATTACCAATGATTGTATTGCAATCAAAAGTTTCTATTTCCTTTAAAATTAAATTCAGCAAACCAAACAAAATTTTACCCGCTTTGCAATTATAACTATTAGTACCACAGGTAACGAAGCGAAATTTTACTGGTTTCTTATGAAATTTAACAGTCGCAAAAAGGTAAGGAAATACAAAGTAATTCCTACTAATACCAAATTTTTTATCAAAATCTAAAATACGTTTTTTTATTTTAGAGGGGTTTTCAGTTAACGTTTTATAAGATTCATTACAGGTATATTCCTTCAAAAGAAGATTCCTATAGAAAACTTTACAAATTAAGGCAAAGTTACTACTTGCTTTATCAACAGTAGCAATAATAAACTGTTCTTTTAATTTAGCTATACTGGTTTTTAAATCGAAATTATAATGAAATTTTTTAGAACAACCCTTATTATAATAGTCTCTAAAAAACAAAAAATCTTTTTTAAATAATACCATAAACTTTAATTTCCATTCTCTAAAATCCTCAAAAGGCCAACTATATTTATATGAAACTTTTAAAATAAAGGCATCCAAATCCTTTTCCATAAATTCTATAATTTTAAGATTACTATAATTAAAGTTTAATCTAAATCCAGAACCCAAACTCATAATATTCCTTAACTGAACATCTTTTACAATATTTAAATCTCCTGAAACAATATGTCCAAAATCTGGATTAATATAATCTTTATAGCAGTCTAAATCACAGTAACAATCATCCCCTTTAATTAAATCAAGATTCTTACTATAATCATTATAGTTACAAATAAGAATTTTTAATGTCCTGTCATAACTATAAGTAATTCTAATTTTAAAGCTATTTTTAAGAGGGAAAAGGCTATTACAATCTTTCAGAATATTCTTAAATTTAATAGAATCAAAAATCTTATCTCTAAAACACAAAACAAAATTTTCAAGAGTTTCTTCACTTATAGATTTTATTTTATTTAAATCACTGAAACCAGTTTTATATTTAAATAAATCAATAACAATATCCTTTATATACTGATTTTTAAATTTGTAACTATCAAACTTACTCCTCAAAAACCATTTAATAACTTTATTTTTTAATCTAAAAATTTTATTTTTTATTTCATTAATATCATAAAAATTAACATAATCTTTATTTACAGAATAAAGGGATACAAGAGAGGGAGTAGAGGAAAAGGAAAAAGTAAATTTAAAGCAGATATTTTTGATACTATTGATTCTGTAAATAAAGATTATGTTAATTTTTATGATATTAATGAAATAAAAAATAAAATTTTTAGATTAAAAAATAAAGTTATTAAATGGTTTTTGAGGAGTAAGTTTGATAGTTACAAATTTAAAAATCAGTATATAAAGGATATTGTTATTGATTTATTTAAATATAAAACTGGTTTCAGTGATTTAAATAAAATAAAATCTATAAGTGAAGAAACTCTTGAAAATTTTGTTTTGTGTTTTAGAGATAAGATTTTTGATTCTATTAAATTTAAGAATATTCTGAAAGATTGTAATAGCCTTTTCCCTCTTAAAAATAGCTTTAAAATTAGAATTACTTATAGTTATGACAGGACATTAAAAAATCTTATTTGTAACTATAATGATTATAGTAAGAATCTTGATTTAATTAAAGGGGATGATTGTTACTGTGATTTAGACTGCTATAAAGATTATATTAATCCAGATTTTGGACATATTGTTTCAGGAGATTTAAATATTGTAAAAGATGTTCAGTTAAGGAATATTATGAGTTTGGGTTCTGGATTTAGATTAAACTTTAATATAGTAATCTTAAAATTATAGAATTTATGGAAAAGGATTTGGATGCCTTTATTTTAAAAGTTTCATATAAATATAGTTGGCCTTTTGAGGATTTTAGAGAATGGAAATTAAAGTTTATGGTATTATATAAAAAAGATTTTTTGTTTTTTAGAGACTATTATAATAAGGGTTGTTCTAAAAAATTTCATTATAATTTCGATTTAAAAACCAGTATAGCTAAATTAAAAGAACAGTTTATTATTGCTACTGTTGATAAAGCAAGTAGTAACTTTGCCTTAATTTGTAAAGTTTTCTATAGGAATCTTCTTTTGAAGGAATATACCTGTAATGAATCTTATAAAACGTTAACTGAAAACCCCTCTAAAATAAAAAAACGTATTTTAGATTTTGATAAAAAATTTGGTATTAGTAGGAATTACTTTGTATTTCCTTACCTTTTTGCGACTGTTAAATTTCATAAGAAACCAGTAAAATTTCGCTTCGTTACCTGTGGTACTAATAGTTATAATTGCAAAGCGGGTAAAATTTTGTTTGGTTTGCTGAATTTAATTTTAAAGGAAATAGAAACTTTTGATTGCAATACAATCATTGGTAATAACATTAAAGTTTTAGATTTTTTGAATGATAATTCATGGAAAATTACTTCTGTAAACACTTTTGACTTTGAAAATCTGTTTGGCAGCATTCCTCACAATTTGATTGTGGGGGTATTTGAAAATATTTATGTTGAATTTGAATATGTTTTAAAAGTAGATAAGAAGTTTTGGATTGATTTAATTAAGTTTTGCCTATTTGAAAATGTTTTATTTAATGGAATTAATTATTTTAAACAAAATAAGGGGGTGCCAATGGGAACAAGTTTTTCAAGTGCGTTCTCTAATCTATTTTTATATTTTTACGAAAAAAATTTCAATAATATTTCCTTCTTTAGATATGTAGACGATCTTATAGTATTTAACTGCAAGAATTTTGAGGAAATAAGCCTTAACATTTACCCTAAAGAGCTCGTCCTGAACCGAACCGATGATGGTGAACAAATTACTTTCTTAGATCTTAAAATTAAGAAAAACAAGGAAAAATGGTTGATTGGACTTTATGATAAAAGGAAAGATTTTAATTTTGAAGTTAATAGCCTTACTTACTGGTTTTCATGTATTAGCAATAAAGTTTTAAAAAATATTATGTATTCACAAGTTAATAGGATCCGCAGGATTTGCAATAACAAAACAGATCTAGAATTGGCTATGAGTGGTTTAAAAAAGATTTTAATGGTTAACGGTTATCCATCTTATATGTTAACTGAAAGTTTCTGAGTCTCAGTGTTTCTTTACTTACGGATGCTTGATTTCAATTTAGGGCGAGATTGAAGAGCTAGTGAATGGCCCCACTAGCTGAAGAGGGTTTTGTATTCCTGGGGGTTTGTATTTTACAATTTTATTTTTTATATTTAGTTTTGTAGGTAATTTTCCTTTTTTGTTTGTGTAATTTTTGGTCTTGTCCTTTGGTATTTTTAAAAAATTTTTGTATATATTTATAATATTTTTGAAGGTTTGAGTTTGATTTCTGAAATCTGAGAAGTTGGGGGCTAAGGATGTAATTTAGCTTATGAGCCTACATCCTTTCAGAAACTTCTCTTTATTTACCCCTACATGGAGGGGCCTCCCTGATGAAGACTTCCATGTATTTTGGGGATTTGGAATTTCTTTTGGTTTTGTTATATATATATATATATATATTTCTGAAAAATAGCTCCTTAGGATTTCAGAATATTGTTCACTAAAATTGCAAAATTGGTATTTTTTTTTTTTTTTTTTTTTTTTTTTTATCTCTAGTCAAATGCAATTGTACAAAAAAAAAAAAAAAAAAAAAAAAAAAGAAAAAAGAAAAAAAAAGGCGATATTTATATATATATATATATATATATATATATATATATATATATATATATATATATATATATATTCTTTAAGATCGTGAAAAACAAAATTTTGTCCCGATTATTCAAATGTTCTCTACAGATATTTCTACAAATATGTAGCAGTAAGTTATCTGTTATTTGTACACTCTCTATCACAACAGCATATTTTACGGTAGGTGGAAAAAAGCGCACCTTACAAATTACATATTCAAATAAGTCCAATAATAATACATATTGTTAACCTTATCCCAGGAGAGAGAGGGGGTGGGGGCTTTGTAAGTTATCTCGAAACCTGTCATAGCCTCAATAATAAGGATGTTTTCTAAGCATAAAAAGTGACAAGGCTTGACAAAGAATTGATAAATACTGAACTTGTCTATAAATCAATGATAAAAACTAAAGTGGTAACAAATGGTTGATTTGTATCGTTCTCTTAGGGTAGCGGCTCCCAACCAGGGGTACGCGTTTTTTGTAGGATATATAGCGAATCGGCTGGGGGTACTACATGACAATAATGTCAGTAATGGCAGATAATATTTTATTATCATTTTAAAACTAAATTCTTGTTAATGAGTATAATTTTTAAATTTTAATTTTATTTATTTTTATATTTATTTTATTAATTTCTTATCACTTAATAAAATATTATAATTTTTTAAATAAATTCTTGTAAATGAGTATAATTTTCAATATTTAATTTTATTTATTTATACATTTATATTTAATTCTATATTTATTTTATATTTATATATTATTTATTATTATTATTATTATTACATAATTTTATTATATTATGATAATTATTATATATATTATTGTATATTAAAAATATTATTATATATGAATAATTATGTATAATTAAAATTATAAATAACATTAGAAGATAAATTTATATAATATAATATAATAAAATATAATACATAACATTTTATTACATACATAAAAATATACATAAATGTATTATATGATATGAATGATATAATATATGAATTATATTATTATTATTATTTATATATATAGAGAGAGAATCTAGGAAAACAGTGACCGGAAAAAAGTTATCGGAAAAAAAGTGACACAGAAAAAAAGTTACCGGAAAAAATTGACAAGGAAAAAAAATTACGCAAAAAAAGTGAAAAGGGGGGGGGGGGGATTGATTTTGGGAATTTATTATTGATTTGGAGGATTTATTTTTGAATTTGGGGATTCATAGCTTAGGTATTTAAGGGGGGGGGGGGGTTGGTGGAGACCCATAATTTAGATAAATCCGTTTTTCATGTTCAATTAACTGTTTTGGTACAATTTTTGGATATTCGTTCATACAGAAAAGACGCTTACCTGATAAGTTTTGGGAAGGGACAATTATCCCCCCCCCCCATACGCCCTAAAATAAATAAATCGGTTTTTATGCAGAATTATCCAACGTGTCTCAGATTTTGGATATAGGTTTTTCCTGATAACGCTGATAAAGATGATATAGTATATAATATCTGAAGAGATGTGGGGATTTAATGGCTTAGAATAAAGAAAGACCGGGGGAATAACCTCTATTAAGTTAAATTAATAGCTTTTTTAGGAGAATTATCCGATTTGCTTGGAATTTTGGAAATAAGTTAATTAGGATAAAACCTAATCTCTGATTAGTTTTTTTTTTTTTTTTTTTTTTTTTTTGTTAATAAAGGGGGAATACAATTATCTCGCTTCAAATTCGATATACCGTTTTTTATGCAGAATTATCCGATGTATTTCAAATTTTAATTTAGGTACTTTCTGATAAGATGAATCCTTAATGGCTAAGTAAGTATATCTTCTTTAAATATAGACAAATTTTCATTTTTTTTTTTTTTTTTTTTTTTGAACGTGTAAGATATTCATGTGGTCCCACTTTAGTTTAATTAAATTTTGATGATTACAATTTTTTTTAAATTAAAAAAATGTGGAATTGATAAAAAAAAAATAATGATTTGTCGCAAATCATCTTTCACTGTTGCAACCGTTTTCGAATCATAAGCATATTAAAACTATGCTTTCATATGCGTTAGCGCCAAGTTGTCGCCAAGCTTGATTCTTTATTTTTCAGTCGGTTAGTATTTTTTTTAAAAAAAGCATACTTTATTATTAATCGATTTCAAAGAGGAGGTTATGATTTCGACCTGTATATATTTCTTGTTCACTCATAACTTCTTTAAATACGAACCGATTTTCATAATTCTTTTTTTGTTTGATAGTATAAAATACCCATGTAGTCCCATTTTAATTTCATTAAATTTTGATAATTAGAATTTTTTTTAACCTTTACGGAGGGGCTGTGACAGCATCTGTCCAGGCTTGCGTGTATTCTCAGGTAGACACTGAGCGAGCCCCTCCGTAAAGGTTAAATACAAAAATGTGGAATTGATAAAAAAAAATAATGATTTGTCGCAAATTATCTTTCATTGTTGCAACTGTTTTCAAATCATAAGCATATTAAAACTATGCATTCATATGCGTTAGCGCCAAGTTGTCGCCAAGCTTGATTCTTTTTTTTTTTTTTTTTTTTTTTTTTTAAGTCGGTTAGTATTTTTTTTTTTTAAGCATATTTTATAATTACTTTTTCTATTTGGGTTTCAAAAATTTTTTAGAATATCGCTTTCATTTTCGGAACTGGTTTTGAAAGTGAAAGTAATTTTCTAAAAAATATGTGCGACCGAAATCGAAAAAGTAAAAAAGGAACGATTTCGCAGAGAGAACTCAGTTATCCAATGAAAAAAAAAAAAAAAAAAAATGCCGAAATGCAAACGCGTTGTTAGAAAATAACCTCTCCATATTAATAGCATTTGGTCGCAAGTGCCTTTGTCAGCAGAGACAGGATCCTATCTGTACAAACATTTAAATCAATCATTGATTTTAAGTTGCTTATTTTCTATGAAATGTTTTTAATCTTATACATTTTCACAAACTGGATTTCCCTTTAAGTCCCAAACAAAAATTTCACTTTTTTAAACATTGTTTTAAATTTAAAATGTGTTATACAAAATCTGATGTATTTTATAATATTTATAAAAAAGAATGAAGAAACGAGAGCATAAAATTAGCATATATTCTGAAACACTTTGCAGTGCATTCAAAAGTCAGGAAACCTATTAGTTTTTTTTTCTTCTTTTTTTAAACAAAATAGAAGTTACTAATAATTCCATTGCCACCCCTCACCTTTCCTTCCAGCGATTCAACGTTGGTTATTAGAAAATAAAAAAATATCGGTATTTGAAGTTTATGTTCTAATACTCATTCTGTAACATGAATTCATCTTTATACAAGGACAAGTTTTGAGACATATTTTTGTGCCATTAGCATATTCTTGTGCCATTCTACTCTACAAGAATTCCGAACGAGACTACTTCAGTCACGCAAAACGATGTGCTTGTTAATTCTAATACTATGGTAGAAAATTATGAAGGTATATCAGTTGAGAATCCATTTACTATGAAACCGGTTCCGAAAATGAAAGTGTCCCCTTTAGAAATATCTATAAATAAAATTGAAAGAGTAGAAAATAGCCTTTGTACAGGATCTCAAATATTCACTGCAGAAAAAAAATCATTAAAAAATATTGAAATGCAACTGAAATATCGTCATATATTTCTTCCATAGGATTATCATTAGCGAACGGATCTTTTCACATGACTGAAGTAGCCTCTAAGTCCATATTTTAGCATTCTGATTTTAGCATTCTTACAATATTTTATCGTTCAATAATTATTTGACAGGTTTTGAAATAACTTTTCGTCCTTTTCTTATCTTCGAAAAAATAAATAAATAAATAAATAAATAAATAAAATCGGTTGTTTATATTCCACGGCTTACCATTTTCAGCAGTTTCTAACAAAGTTGCAAAATTGCTTATGCATTTGGTTTGTCCGTGTGGCCGTCTGGCCACGCTCTAACTCTCGTAAATATGCTCGAATTGTCATGAAATTTTTGGACACTAATGACGTTTACCCGAGCACGAACCCTATTGAAAATGAAGTTTCTGCCATGATTAGTTCATTTACAGGGATATTCAAAAGTTTTCCATTACATTTCGGCCTATGGGGAAAAATTATTTCAAATGAATTTTAAAGATGTTACACCCTGTCAAACATCTTCAAATTTATATGCATCTACAAAGTGTATTAAAATATGCATTTTGTAAAGTACACAGCGAAAAGAATTATTATTCACTTACAGGGTCACACAAAAGAATTCCAATACATAATAATAAAGAGGGGATTTGTTTGCGAAATAATTTAATTATGGTAAACGATTTCATACATAATCAAATTGATATACGTTGCTGAGAATTAATATGAGTTAGTTCATGCATATTACGTAGTGCATAGTATTTACAGGGACATTGGAAGATAGCTGTTAGATGGATGAAATGCATTTTTAATTATGATATACGATTTTAAGCTT
Organism: Maratus speculifer; assembly: GCA_964019185.1. Classification (NCBI taxonomy): domain Eukaryota; kingdom Metazoa; phylum Arthropoda; class Arachnida; order Araneae; family Salticidae; genus Maratus; species Maratus speculifer. Next base: position 181,862,950 of record OZ025298.1, on the reverse strand, counting down.
CACTACATGTATGCATATTATATGGTTTATATAAATGCTAATTGTTACACAATTTAGATATGCAGGGTTACACAAAAATCTCGGAAAGCTCACTGAATATGAGCGTAATTTATTTAAAGGTGGTTTTAAATATCTTATGCCTTTTTACGATGAACTGCATTTAGTTTACTAAGAAATGTTTGTAGAATATAGATAAAATGATATATACAAGGTCACGCAAATAACTGGATACATGGTCGCTTTTGTATGATAATTTCTGGAAATTTGATTTAAGCAGTTTAAAGAGAATTAATTTTTTTAACTAAACTTTTGGTGTATTTGTAATGCAAAATACTTTTGGTGTATTAAAGGTACTGTGTATTTTACTAGCTAAACAAAAGTATTAAATATGTTTCCATCTATATTAGTATAAATTGCTGAAAGCAAAATTCCAACCAGTTAGGCGTTTTCTTGCTAAACTAAATTTCACCATTATATAGTCTCTATATTAACCAACACATCAAATACAAGGCTTTTCAAAAGTATTGGAATTCATATTTGGATATGGACAATAATACTTTATTTCCCTGGATAACTAAGTTTTGTTACAGATTTCAAGAAGTGTTGGAAAGTGCTTTATAATCTATGTTTAACGCATGATTTTTTTTTACTTGTTATTACCATCACACACATAGTACAAAGACTTGGGAAGAAAATTAACTTTCTTATCTATGTGCTATAGAAACATTTGAAGTAAAAATGTCTTTCTTCTCCTCTCCCTCTGTTTATACCAAATACAATGACATTCCCTCCCCTTTTCATACAGAGGAACGTTTGCTTGGATACAAGTGTGGGTGAAGATTTGACCATTGTATTTTTTCTCAGGATAAGATAACACTTCCCTGGCCTCCCCAGGGCTCTGAATACATCGGCATTTTTTGAATGTATTCGTAGCGCCAGGTCTGATCTGACCTGAATAAAAGTGTTTCCAAATCCCCTGATCCAAAGAACGGGACAGTGGCTTCTAATTCAAGGCATAAAATTACAGTAAATCGTGTACAAATGTATCTGTCACAATGGAAAATATTAATTTTTATTAAGGAGGAAATAGTATACAAATATATCTTGTAAGATTGAAACCCTACTAAAACGGAATTTTTCTTTGTCCACTTACACTTCCGTCTTAGAAACGCTTTTCTGAATGACAAATAATTAAAAGTTAAATTTAAATAAATGATAAAAACATCTAAAATTTTATTATATATAATTAAAATATTATGACTTTTTAAATAAATTCTTGCTAATGAATAGAAGTTTTAATATTTAATTTTATTTATTTATACACTTATTTTAATTATGTCCTATAAGTTAATAAAATATATTCATTTTTTAAATCAATTCTCGTTAATGAAACTAATTTTTAATATTTAATTTTATTTATTTATACATTTATTATAATTGATTTACTATGAGTTAATAAAATGTTATCATTTTTTAAATAAATTTTAGTTAATGAATATAATTTTCAATATTTAATTATATTTATTTATACTTTTTAAAATTTTATCTATATTTAATTTTATATTTATTATATATTTATGTATTACTAATTTATTAATTATTTATTAGTTATTATTATTAGTTATTAATTATTATTATTATTATTATATTATATTAATATACTAATTATTATATATTATATAAATATGTAAATGTAAAATATAATATAATATAATAGTATGTAGGTCTATAATAATAATAAGATATAATTTATTATATAAAATTAAAATTATAAATACTCAAATTATAAATAATATAAAATATAATTATGAGATATATTCGGGGTTTGTAGAACCCCCCACCCCACACTACAGAAGAACAAGGAAGACTGAATTATAAAAATATACATTTTAGAACTTAGTTTTATATTCTAATTCCTCTTACCTTAAAAAAAAATTTCATTGAGGCAATGACAGGTTTTGAGATAACTTTTAATCCCCCTCCCCATCTTCTCAATCCCGTGACAGCAACGATGATCAAATTTCAAAAAATCATTTCAATCTAGTGTTTACATTCTGAGATTAACTATGTGTATTATTATCAAACTTATCTAAATATGTGATTTGTAAAAATATGCCTTTTTTCCGGTGCTTTTTTTTTTTTTCGTACGCTTTTTTCTGCCTACCAGTAAGGATTATAGCAACATTAATGATGATTTAAATTCTTAGACTTTCAGCATTAAAATAACATTAGAAAAATAGCAAGATTTAGAATAAAAGAAAAAAAATAAAGTTAAAAATATATTAACTTTTGAAGCTGTATAATAAAAAAATTATTTATGAAAATATTTCCATATTATTTTATTAAAGATTTCTCAAATCCAACTGATCTACTTTCTGATGCATTTCTGAATTCGATTCTTTCTGGAAACGCATAAGATTAGCAGGTGTTTTTATTCAGAAACTATGTAATCAAATGGCTTTATTCATTTTTGATAAAAGAAATTTTAGAAAATACCGTCAAAGTTAGCGTTTTGAATAGAATTTCTGGAAGCGACAGCATGGGAAGGGAGAAAAATCTGTAACCACGTGACAAGAATATTTGATATCTCAACTAGTAAATACAAGTATCTTACTTACCAAAAATAGAAAACGCTATTCGATTCCAAATCTCTTCAATATTTAAACTTGTTAATTTTATACTTTTACAGTTAAAAATTACTCGGAAAATGTGTCAAACTTTCGCGTTGTTGAGAAGTGAGAAGCCACCAAGAAGTATGTTTCAAAGGTTACGTTAACAAAAGTTCTTTATCTCTAATTAAACTTTTACAAATCATGTTGTCTATCCTAAATGTCTTCAGAACAATTAAGTCTAGTTCTGGCCCAGCTCAACTATATGCAGAAAAACAATACAAGCCTGATCTCGGCCCGGCACGAGTCTGATAAAAAAAGATTAAGTCCGGGTTAGTCACAAAGTAACTGTCCGATGCCGATCTCTACATTGTACATTGCAGGGATACAAGTTACTTTTCTGTTTGCATGTTGTCAAACTAGTATCGACTCGTGACGCACATTTAAATTTAAACACGTTTAAGCCATATTCTTTGAAAATGACTCATATTCCATCGTTTTATAGAAATATTTATAGCGGACCGGCAGGACACTAAATTTTTTTATCGGTCCGGCGCGCCTCGTACGGTCTTTTCAATTTTTTTACTAATCCGGCTCCCTAATTTTGTTTGTCGGCCTGGCTTGGGCCCGTGCAAACCTCTAAGGCTTATGATTCAAGAATTATATCAAAAATTAAATATATTTAAACTTTTAAATTTAAATTTTCTAAAAAATGTTTTAAAGTTTTCAGTATTTTTTTAACATCTATTAAGTTATAACATATATATACCTGTTTCACCAAAGAAAAAAAAATAGATAAAAAATCATTCGAAAATATCTGCAAATAATAAAAATAATAATAAAAGAATCAGTGTTCCGGACTCTTTAATGTTATTAGTATGCTTCGTTTTAATATAAAGTTGCTTCATAAAAATTCTGAAAGCTGATGAAATTTCCTTTTAACGGGTTTTTAAATATTTTTGACGTATTTTTATTTTTAGGCTAAAATCATAGTTCCGTGCAATAACCCAGTTGAAGGTAAAATTAGAGAATCTGTCGAAATCACTGCACTGGAAAATAAACCTTGCAATGATAATTTATCCTATAATATACCAAAAATATGGCATAACATCATAAAATCTTAATTTGTATCAGTTTCAAACATTTTAATTTTCCTCACGTGTAGATGGCAACATATTTGATTCATTTTGATTTTATTTTATTAGAAAAATTGTCTCTCGATTAGGAAGCAAACTTTTAGCCCCCCCAAAGTATTTATTTTCATTTATTTATTTATTTCCGAAAAAAGTGAAACATAGCACATAGTGGCTGCTTAGTTCTGTTTTATAATTTAAAGCCACCTTACCATTAAAAACATAAAATAAATTTTAATTTGCCATTTCAGTAAATATTTCTTTTGTAAAATTGATCTCTGCCTCTTAAATAATTTAAATATGAGGTTTTTAAGACTAAATAATTTAAGCTGCATTCTTAAAAAATAAAAAAAGTACTCCAAATTTCTTAATATTACTATGAAAGTCTCACATTGTACTTATTAAAAAAAGTTTTGTATTTTCTTAGACGAGAGTCTTAAGAAGAATCTTAATCTAAAAAGTAATAATAATGTCTTTTTAGGTGTTTTTGTAATTATTTAATTACATAGCACCTATAGCCGTCGTTCAATCCGTCCGTTCTCATATAACATAGCAAAAACTACCCAACCGAATCATTTGAAATTTAAAATATATAATCGTTGCATAATTTTATGACAATCAAATTCACAGTTTAATTACAGGAGCAATCAAAAATTTTCCTTTACATTGCGAGCAATGGAAAAAAAAATAATTTCAAATGCATTTCAATGGCGTTACACTCTTTTGAACGTAATAAAATTGATATGCATCTATAATGTATGTACTAAAATATATATTCTGTACAATCTGTGGTGCAAAGAATATTTATTATTAATGTAGAAGGCCACGCAAAAGTATTCCATTACGAGTCCAGGACAAAATCCCCGCGGACAAAATCCCCACGAACAAAATCCCCGCGGGCAAAATCACCACCGGACAAAATCCCCTCTTTGCTGAATAAAAGCTCTATTTTGACCAAGTTTCTTTTTCAAAAAGGATCTCTAAACATTTAAAAAATGTTTTAAGCTTATTTGAAAAATGAAAGTGACAACTGGAAGTTATAAGTTATGTGATAGATATTTTATATTTCTTAAATATACATGTACATTTTAAAGTCTGAAATAAGACTTTATACACTAATTATGAAACAATTTTTAAAATTGATTATTTTCTTAATTGATATATACAGGGTTGTTATAATTAAAGTTCGCCTATTCAGAAGGCTCTAGAGCCAGTTCTATGGCTCCACACGAATCAGAATTTCACTAGTACGTAGTTGAAGACATGCGCTCTGCGAAAATCGAAAAAAAAAATAGTTACAATTTTTGCCAGTAGGTGGCGCTGCGCCAATATTTAAGCCAATATTTTCAGATTCCTTTATTTTTTGGGGATTTTTGAAAGATTCTGTATTTAAAAACACATGTCAGACAATCTCTGATCTGAAACACAGCATTAGACTTCACATTCGCTCAATCTTACAGGACAGTTTACGCAATGCTGTAGAAAGCACAATTCTGAGAATGGAATGCATTATTAAAAATGGCGGAGTATTCACTGAGCATGCATCATGTTATTCTTCGTTATTTCCTTACTTTCGAGCGACATGTTTTATTATTGTTGATGCAGATTACATCACATGAAATGATATTCATTTTTCTGTATTGTTTGGAGTCATAGGTCAGGCTTTAGAGCTGTCTGATTAGGTGAACTTAATTATAACAATTCGCAGCTCGTTGAAGTTTGTTGAAACTTTTAAATTTGTGTGTTTCGTCTGGATTGACTGATATTGATATAATGAATCTGCAAACATCGCCTTAAATATTGGCGCAGCGCCACCTAGTGATAAAAATTTTAACTTTTTTTTTCGATTTTCGCAGAGCGCATCTCTTTAACTATGTACTAGCGGAATTTTGTTTCGTTTGGAGCAATAGAACCGACTCCAGAGCCTTCTAAATAGGCGAACTTTAATTATAACAACCCTGTATATATATATTAAATTTAATTGCTTTTAAGCTATTGCATAGCTTTTATCACGGGCTTTGAGCGCGGCGACCGAATCCAAAAATTACGTAACTCAGAAAATCCTAACACATCGGTAACGAAAAAACCTAACACTCGGCTAACTTCGTTTCAGTTCGGCAGACTTCGGCATGGTATCATTCGGTAGACTTCGGCAGACATTGACGCGGTATTTTTCAGATATTTAGAGGATATCAAGTCTCAAACTTATACTTCTTATTTCAGTTACTATAAATCTATAGTTTCAATAATAAAAATTCCTGATAGAATGTGTATAGAAAAGAATCGTCTTAAGACAAAACAAGGTAGGATAATGTAGCTTTTGGTGATTGGAGACCCGCCCAATGGTGAGGATCGAAAAATTTAAAATGCTTATAACTCGCGATCTAATTTTCGTAGCGCGGCCAAATTTTGTTTCATAATTTATTATGAGACAGTGTTAATTTTTGGTGAAAGGAGACCCCCACGGTGAGGGTCGAGAAAGTTAAAATGCTTATAAGTCGCGATCTAATTTTCGTAGCGCGGCCAAATTTTGTTTGGTAATTTATTATGAGACAGTGATAATTTTTGGTAACAGGAAATCCCCCATGGTGAGGGTCAAAAAATTTAAAATGCTTAGAACTCGCGATCTAATTTTTGTAGCGCGGCCAAATTTTGTTTCGTGATTTATTATGAAACAGTGTTAATTTTTGATGACAGGAGATCCCCCCCCCCCCCACGGTGAGGGTCGAAAAAGTTAAAATGCTTATAAGTCGCGATCTAATTTTCGTAGCGCGGCCAAAATTTGTTTGATGATTTATTATGAGACAGTGTTAATTTTTGGTGACAGGAGACCCCCCACGGTGAGGGTCGAAGAAATTAAAATGCTTATAACTCGCGATCTAGTTTTCGTAGCGCGGCCAAATTTTGTTTGGTAATTTATTATGAGACAGTGATAATTTTTGGTGATAGGAAATCCCACATGGTGAGGGTCGAAAAAATTAAAATGCTTATAACTCGCGATCTAATTTTCGTAGCGCGGCCAATATTTGTTTGGTAATTTATTATGAGACAGTGATACTTTTGGTGACATGTGACCCACAACGTTGAGGGTCGAAAAATTTAAAATGCTTATAACTCGCGATCTAATTTTCATAGCGCGGCCAAATTTTGTTTGGTGATTTATTATGAAACAGTGTTAATTTTTGGTGACAGGAGACCCCCTCCCCACGGTGAGGGTCAAAAAAGTTAAAATGCTTATAACTCGCGATCTAATTTTCGTAGCGCGGCCAAAATTTGTTTGATGATTCATTATGAGACAGTGTTAATTTTTGGTGACAGGAGACCCCCCCCCCCCCCACGGTGAGGGTCGAAAAATTTAAAATGCTTATAACTGGCGATCTAATTTTCGTATCGCGGCCAAATTTTGTTTGGTAATTTATTATGAGAGAGTGTTAATTTTTGGTGACAGGAGACCCCCTCCCCACGGTGAGGGTCGAAAAAGTTAAAATGCTTATAACTCGCGATCTAATTTTCGTAGCGCGGCCAAAATTTGTTTGATGATTTATTATGAGACAGTGTTAATTTTTGGTGACAGGAGACCCCCCACGGTGAGGGTCGAAAAAGTTAAAATGCTTATAACTCGCGGTCTAATTTTCGTATCGCGGCCAAATTTTGTTTGGTAATTTATTATGAGAGAGTGTTAATTTTTGGTGACAGGAGACCTCCCACGGTGCGAGTTGAAAAATTTAAAATGCTGATAACTCGCGATATAATTTTCGTAGCGCGGCTAAATTTTGTTTGGAAATTTATTATGAGACAGTGTTACTTTTGGTGACGGGAGACCCCCCATTGGGAGGGTCGAAAAATTTAAAATGCTTATAACTCGCGATCTAATTTTCATAGCGCGGCAAAATTTTTTTGATAATTTATTATGAGACAGTGTTAATTTTTGGTGACAGGTGACCCCCCCTCCACGGTGAAGGTCGAAAACGTTAAAATGCTTATAGCTCGCTATCTAACTTTCGTATCGCGGCCAAATTTTGTTTGGTAATTTATTATGGGACAGTTTGACTTTTGGTGACAGGAGACCCCCCTTTCTTCACATTTAGGGTCGAAAAATTTAAAATGCTTATAACTCGCAATCGAATTTTCGTATCGCGGCCAAATTTTGTTTAGTAATTTATTATGAGACAGTGTTAATTTTTGGTGACAAGAGACCCCCACGGTGAGGTTCGGAAAATTTAAAAGGCTTATAAAAAGCGATCTAATCTTCGTAGCTTGGCCAAATTTTGTTTGGTAATTTATTTAGGTATTGCATAGCTTTTATCGCGGGCTTTGAGCGCGGCGAAAGAATCTAGAAATTCCGTATCGAGAATAAGCCTAACACTCTGGCTAACGTCGCTTCAGTTTGGCAGACTTCGACACGGTATCCTTCGATAGACTTCGGCAGACATTGACGCGATATTTTTCTGATATTTTGAGAATATCAAGTCTCAAACTTATGTTTTTTATTTCAGCTACCATAAACGTATAGTTTCAATGATAAAAATTCCTGATTAACCTACATTTATTGTAAGATAATAAAAATATTTTAAACGATTTTTCTTTTATTGAACTAATGAGAATTAGTTCAAAAAAAATTGTTATCGGTCATCACGCTCAAAAAGTGTAACTTAAATTATTATCAAAGACAAAGAAAAAAAAAACTGCATAAATAAAAAATAAATAAATAATTATAATTGCATAAGTTGATAAAAAATATGCTATGCAATAGCTTTACCGCGGCAGTCCCCGAGTGCCACACGTATTTTTTTAAAATGTATTAAAGTCTGTCTAATGCTTCGAATGATGATTTTTAATTTATTTCGGCATACTTGGTACTCTGCGGAGGGTGGGGGAGGGGGTGGAAAAATGTACTACTGAGTTTGCCACAGTCTTAGCAATGAAATGTTAAATGCAAAGTACCTTGTTAAATATAAAGGAAACAGGGTCCGAGTACGGCTATGACAGGGGGGGGGAAGGGGAGGGGGGCAATGAATATTTTGGAATGATCTCCCATGATGAATGATAGAATTTTTTGTGAATAATGTGGAAGTGACTAGTGCTAAACTTCATTTGTATTATATGTATGCATAAATTATGCACCCAGTATTACTCACATTTATATGCAGAGTATCACAAAAAATGGCCACATCTTCAAGAAGAATTACTGGAAGGATCATAGTAAGAAAAGTGATACATTGGTAGATACGAATATTTCTTTGCAACATTTATTTTGCTTATCTATGTGCGTTTTGTAAGATGTATAAAAGAAAATATTCCAAATTGTTCATAATTAATGTTTTTACTTTCTTTTATTTTTATGTGAAGGAAGTATTGGATTTCATGAAAATTTTCGAATTCCAGTTTTTTACGTTTTAAGAGTCAGAGATTCCAAAAAACAGTTTTTTTTTTTTTTTTTTTTTTTTTTTTTTTTTTTTTTTTTTTTTTTTTACAAAATGTCTGTTTATGAGTCTATGGCTCTGTCTGTGACATAAGTTTTGTGGGCGCTATATCTCAAGAATTAATGCACTGAATTTGCTAAACATTTATATTCAGGTAGTCCCTGATATAAATTGTTGCTGATTTGTTTTTGGTGTAAATTTCTCAACAAATGGCGCTGCTATACTGCATTTTTTTCTTACAATTTATGCAACATCTATATCTCATCAGGATTTCCCCTAAACTTCAGATTCAGCAAACCCATGATATGAAATAGTTTTGTTTACATTTCGATGTGAATTGCTTAACATGTGGCACTGCTATGTTGCATTTTTCAGAATTTTTACAATAGCTCTATTTCAAAAAGTAATGCACGGAGTTTAATAAAAATGCATATTCAGATAGTTCTTGATATACATTGAAACTGATCAGTTATTGTTGTAAATCATTCAACAAGCGGCACTGCAATGTTGTATTATTTTACGATTTTTGCAAAAGCTCTATCTCAATGACTAATATGCGGATTTTCATTAAACTTCCGATTTAGTAAATCCGTGATATAAACTAGCTCTGTTTATATTTTCGTGTCAATAATCCAATAGGTGATGCTGCTATGCTGAATTTTTCAATAATTCTAATCCAAGAGCTAATCCACGAATTTTTTCACCAAATTTCAGATTCAGGTATAATAAATATTATTGCACTCTATGTTTTGGTATAAGTTGCTCAACAAGTGGCGCTTTTTATGTTGCATTTTTTCCAATATTGCAATTGTCCTATTTCAAGAAATAATGCATGGAATTTCATGTCCTTAGAATCCTCATGATGAGCATAGTTTGTTATTTTATTTTTGCGCATTGGTAGCGCTTTTTGAACTATTCACATGCATGAGACAGAAATTTTGGGGTTGCCACATCCGTTTAGTTTTAAATTGCTATTTTAAATATTTTATTTTTTTTAAATAAATATTATTTAAAATGCTAAATCAAAATAAAAAATAAGATACTTAATCAAAAAGAAAAAAATTCAATTCGACGAATGAAACTTTGATTAATTACAATTTAAAATTACTCTTAAAAGAAAGAAAGAAAGAAAAAAAAAGAATTTTTATTTTTAAAAGAAGTTTTATGATGTGATTCTGTTTACAAATTATATGGTTAACCATCTCAAAGCATTCAAAATTCTATCTCTATAAATAAATAAAAGAAAAATTAATGTTTCCTTGATATTTTTACTGTAACATTGCGCATTAAATAACGCGCATTTCCATTTGTGTCTGGAACCCCGCGAATTATTAAAATAGACATAACTCTCTGAGTTTCGAAAGGAATCAAGGTAGAATTTTTTTTGTTTAAATTAAAAAAAGATAAGGAAAAACTTCCTAAGGGGAAATTGTAACCAACCACGGCCGTATAAAAATTTAATTTTTGTATTTCCCTAAATAGTCACCCTGTGTAATTGCAACTTATTTTATCAAAATTTGCACCCTTTTCTGATTCTGCCCCACTTAGGCAATAAATAAGAGAGAGAAAAAAAAAGAAACTTTGCAACTCTAAGTATTGTGCCTAGGGACAATATTTAAAGAGATAGCCTATTGTTTCGAAAAATATGAGTCACCCTGTGTCTGTGCATGTGTGTTTATTTTATTGTAAATAAAAATGTGAAATTTCCCTTTTTTTTTTTTATTGTGGATAAAAAGCCTATTTTTTAAAATTCTCAAAAAATTCCGAGTAAAAAATAAAGAATTAAGTTGAAAAAAGATAACAGTCCATTTTGGATCGAGGAATAATAATAATGATAAAAAAAAATCATTTGAAAATGCAGTTAGATAGATCGACACACAGCTGAAAATAAAATATCCATATCTGAAAGGAAAAAAAATTCGGAATAACTAGTATTTGTTTTTTATCATTTTCCTTTCGAAACATGCATACTGATTTTGCAATAGTTTCGTAAACAGTATTAAAACCAGCTTGAATTCAAGACGCGAAAATTTTCAAATTTTCCTAAAATAAATAAATAAATAAATAAATAAAATAATCAGTGTAATAATAATAATAATTATTATTATTATTATTACTTTGCTTAAAATGACATTTAAATCATGTTTCTATCTTAATTGGAAAAGGAAGTATTAAATTTTATGTTTTGGTTTGTTTTCAAAATCTAGCACTTTCCAGCAAAGATTGATATGGAAACAACGAAAGTGCAATTTTCTTCATGATGGGTTTATTCACAATTTCTCTTAGATAAACCGTTATAAGTCAAGAATCGTTACAGATAAATGGTTCAAACTTGAAATATGTCTTTCTTAATTCTTTTACGGTAATTTTGATTCAACAAATAATAAACAAAAAATTACTTTTAAAAATATGACGTTTTTTAAAGTTTTTTTTCATATTTTTAATTTAAGTATTTTTAATTTTTATTTAAATTAGTATTTCCAAAAATGCTGAATGAAAATTAAAGCGATTATATTCCTATTTATTTAAGAGAAAGAAAAATTGAAATTCTGCAAATAATATTTATAACGATTTCATTTTACCCCATATTTTGAATATATATATATAATATTTATGAGAAGTTTCATCATGTGATTTTGTTTACAAATTATATAATTATTTTTTTTAATCAAAATTTTAACTCAATAAATAAAAATTAAAATTAAAAAAAAATCTTCATAGAAATTTTAAAAAAATCTACATAGAATTAACATTAGCAAATGGGTATTTTACATGAATGGTATGGCTTCTTATGAGCACATACAGTATATAAGTTGTATATTCGCTGTAGTAGCTCTAAAGCTGCGACTATTTACTGCTTACGACAATGTCAACGCAGAATTAACGAGTTATTAAAAACTCCAACACGGTGAGTTACAATTAAAACAATAAATGATTGAAAAAGTGTGAAAATATCTATCTCTACATTTTAAAATATAAAGTAAAAATTCTATCCTAAAGATTCATGATAAATTAAAACACAATAATGCATACAAATGCATCATATATCTTAAAGTTATTATTATTATTATTATATAACATAATTGATTAAATCCTGAGATTTCAGTTGCTCAATTTTGTGACCATCAAACTACGGGGAATTACTCTCTGAGTTATCTACTATGTTATTTATGAATGCAATTATATTTATTTTTATATTAAAAAAATTCTATAAGACACGCAAAATTCTTCAGTTGGACTAATTTTACTTTTATTATAATCTTTATCAATAAAATTATATTTTATAAGATAGTATTACAATTCTAAATACACATGGGGATTTTGTCCGTGGGGATTTTGTCCAGTGGGGATTTTGTCTGCAACCCTTCCATTACGTATAATGGTATAGGGGGATACATTGTTGAGGGCGGGTTTTAATATTAAACTATTTCAAATTTTATGAAACTGATATACGTTGCTGAGATTTGTTACATTTGTTGCTTGAGATTACTTCCAGTATAATACAAAGCAGATAGTATTTACAGGGATACATAAAAGATTACATACTCTACTCGCATACTCTACAAAGTACTGTATACTATTATACCAAGATCTGAATATTTTTAAAACTTCCTTATAGAACGAACGCACCTCATTTGCTAAGCATGACAAGCAATTTCCAACTTATTTGTCACTAAATTGACAAATACGGCATTTAAAATTATTTCCTTTAATTCCAAAATAAAAGTGTTTAAATGGGAAACACTTAAAAGAATATTAAGAATTCATTAAATACAAATCCTCTGTCTTTATCCATGAATATGCCCTGCCGTCAAATATACAAGTTTAGAAGCTTTATTTTGCTGCAATAGTCAAAGAAGTAGTCAAGTTTAAGTAGGCATTTATGTTAGACTTTTTATGTTTTTTTTTTAGCACAGCGTTTTCCTATTTTGATTATTAAAATTGGTTAGAATGATGCAAAATAATCACTTCTATTAATAACAATAATATTAATTATAATTATAATAATATTTTTTTAAAACAAATCTTTTTTTGTTTGAATGACTGGCTTGTTGTAATAGGGGAGAAAAAAAGAAATTTCAATATAGGGTTTTATTTATTTATTTATTTATTTTTGTTATTACTATTTTGTGTGTGTAATATTTCAAAAAATCATTTTCTCTTTCCTTCATAATTATCAAAAATTTCATTTTCTAATGAAAATGAATTGTAGTAAGATTTATTAAAATTAACTTTTAACCTTCAGCTTCTATAATATATTTATGTAAGACATTAACAGTTTTTAGGCATTTCAGACATCTCAACTTTAGCTATCAATTTACATATTCGTATAACAGAACTACATATTTCTGATGTAAAATTTTAAAAGAAATATACGATAGATTTTTTTTTTAATCCTTTCGATTACGACACGTTAATGAAGCTCAAAATGTTATGTTATAATATTATATAAATATTATAATAGTTTGAAATTTGTTTTTGACAGAAAATTCGCATAAATACGAAAAACATATACGAAAAATATTTTTGTACGAATTTTGGATAAATAGAATCTAAATACTGGTGTTTGAATACTGTGTAGTAACTAACATCTTGAAATCATGCAAGAGTAATTGCTTTCTGTAAACAGCGCGTTGCGGGGTCTGTAAATATTTTGTTAAAATCGGTGTCGACTCCAAGGAGATCTCTGACAAGGAGAAGAAAGGGTAAACAAAAGAATCGCCCCAAGCATTTTCTGAAGTACCCGTAGACTTCTTTGCAAGAATACAAACAGGTTTTATGTAAATAGTTTTTGTTAGTTGTGCAAAATGTAAAAGTATGAAGATTTTTTGGGGGTAGGGTGGATTTGCGTCATTGGGTTTGGGGGGATGGTCTCCACTGCTTTCTTTTGTACTTATATAGACAAGACTTCTGAGAAAAAAAAAAAAAAAAAAAAAAAAAAACCCTTCGAATATACAATGAGAACCGATTTTACAGACAGGATTGCAGGAAGCAATTCAAGAAAAGCTATTCAAGAAATCAATGAAAGAAGTGATAAATTCATTGCTAAATTAAAATCACTATTGTTTCCAAAGCACATAAATAATAATTTCCACTAATTCAATGCTTTTACATGTAAATTTGTCAGAAAGATCAAGTTAGTTGATTGTAAACTTTTATTTTTTTTTTTAATTATTACTGACTTAGACTATGACTGACTAATTACTGACTTTTATTTTTTTTTTAATTATTACTTAATTATTACTGACTTAGACTTTTTATGTTTTTTTTAGCACAGCGTTTTTCTATTTTGATTATTAAAATTGGTTAGAATGATGCAAAATAATAATCACTTCTATTAATAACAATAATATTAATTATAATTATAATAATATTTTTTTAAAACAAATCTATTTTAGTTTGAATGACTGGCTTGTTGTAATAGGGGGGGAAAAAGAAATTTCAATATAGGGTTTTATTTATTTATTTATTTATTTATTTATTTTTGTTATTACTATTTTGTGTGTGTAATATTTCAAAAAATCATTTTCTCTTTCCTTCATAAATATCAAAAATTTCATTTTCTAATGAAAATGAATTGTAGTAAGATTTATTAAAATTAACTTTTAACCTTCAGCTTCTATAATATATTTATGTAAGACATTAACAGTTTTTAGGCATTTCAGACATCTCAACTTTAGCTATCAATTTACATATTCGTATAACAGAACTACATATTTCTGATGTAAAATTTTAAAAGAAATATACGATAGATTTTTTTTTAATCCTTTCGGATTATCAGAGGTCACTTTCATGTATTCACATGCACAAATACAATAATAATAAAGTAGATTCACTAATTTACTGTACATTACGTACATTGTAATTTATTTGTCTTTTTCTAATTATTTCTCTGTGTTTCCCATTTAAAAATGCTTATTTACTTGGATATACTAATTTAGACATCACCTAAACTATATATTTTTCAGAAATCGTTCTTTATTTTTAAATTAATAAAACTATTGGCAAGAAATATTATTAAAATATATTTATCTACCTAACAAATTTTTCTACCGTATTGAACCTCATAAAATTATAGTTGTAATGTTACTGCATCTTAATTAATCTGGAATTCACATTAGTGTTTCTTTTTATACAAGAAAAAAAGAAATATTTGAATTACTGCATATATTTAATATTTGCTTAAATTTTAAATCAATTCTAACTAATAGTTTGATTTTCTGTTACATTTTTAGAGATATTTAATAAAGTGTCAAAAGTATTATGCAAAGAGTGAATAATATTTAAATAACTTTTTTTTGTTGTTGACGTCTATTCGCATCTAAAAAAGTTCTCTCTATAAAATTATAGTATATTTTAAGATTCTAAATGCAAAAATATATTAAAGTCACATATTTCTAGAGATCGAATAATTTCAATGAATAATCAAATAATTTTATAAATATAAGACAGTTTTTAAAAAGAAATTGTTGTAAAGTCATTATTGTAAAACTTACTGAAAGGCACTAAATCTATAAAAATATTTTGTAAAGTTAAAACAGTTTTGTTTAATATTTCTTTTTACTTAAAAAAAAAAAGTCGGGAAAGTAATATTAAATGTGTTTATTTTTCTGAGACTAAAATGTTTTGCAGTAAACAGTAATAGTATTTAAAAGTCAAATATACTTAATCAAATTTAATCACTTACTAAAGTCTAGAAAAGGAATTAAAAACATATTCTAAAATGAAAAGCAATTAAAAAACTTTAAGTAAGTTAAAGAAATTCTTAAAAAATAGGTGTTTATTAATCCTCATTTGCGACTTTTTTCTTCATTATTGTACTTCGAGAGAGCTATAATGACTAGAAAGTTCGTTTTTTTCTGTCCAAAATATGAGTTTCGTCAAAAATTTGGTCGAATCGAAAGTTGATAGAAATGATTTGCAATCCAAAAATCTCGTCTTTTTCTTCAGAAATTTTCAATTGATTGGAGTTGTATTGTCTCAAAATGTGACGTTATTTCTATGAACTTTACTGTTTATAATTATCAATCATGTCTGACTGAAGATTTGAATGCAAATTATAAAGCATGCAATGTATGTAGGACTAAACTTTTAAGACATTTCACGGGTGTGCTCATTAGAAGCTGCAGACTTAACATTTATAGCGAAAAAATTAGGTTGAAACCGCCGAAGTGTTTCGAATTGTGAACATTCTACTTTAACAGATGAAAATTTACAAAATTTCTTTTAAAATATAATTTTTGACAATCAAATGAAATTCGTATAGTTAGAAATTCATTCTGTATTGTTAATGAATTATTTACACATAAAATAAGTATGTAAATACAGAGTTTTGGTCAGTGTGGCACAGACAGTCAATTTGGACCACATCTAAAATTAATTAATAATTACATATATTTATTAAGCACGTAAGATTGATAATTATTCATTCACGTATATTTTTATATGGATTTGTTAATTAAAAAGTATTTTATTTAATTTTGTGTTTTTATTTCCTTTTGCTGCCGAAAATAAAAGATTAACGAAATTCTGTTTCGTTTTCGATTTCAGTCTAGAAACCTCTTTCGGTGTATCCTTAATAATGAGCCCGATAACTGTTTTTCACACAAAGCACAATGCAATACGCACATTTATATACAAAATGTAATCATGGAATTTTATGAATGTTAGTATGCAAATAACAAATAGTTCCACACTGAATTCTACACAAAAATCATGAAATTATTAGGAAGTGTGTGGCGCCTTAATTATTGTCAAACCACAATCAGTAAGACCCGACACCTAAAATAATTTTTATGGTGATGAATATCTAATGGTATTGAAAACTTTGAAATGTAGTTTTTAAATTAATTAATATTTTTTTAAACATGGATATGTTGTCAGAGACAATTCATGTAAATAAAATAATAATAATAATGTAATCTAAGATGTGAGAGTTGACGGCATTTATTTAAAATCATGCAAGCATGGAATACGAATTCGGATTTCTTTTTATGTACGAAAAGTGCGGTATTCTAGAATTAAAGACAAATGTTATTAGTATTAATACAACCATATATTTATGCATAAACATACGCAATAAAAATTATTATTCTCGAGGTATTCTCTCGCTCTTTTTCTAAAATGTCATAAATCATAATTGACAATTTTTGCATAAAAAAAAAATAATGTTGTTTGTATTATCAAGGCTCAATCCAAGTAAATTTTAGAGAATTGCGTTCCTTCACAAAATTGCATTCCATAAAACACAATTTTATTAATTATTTTTATTCTTTTAGCCCCCCCCCCCCTCCCGAAAAAAAGCCTATGAAATGGAAACATTTTATTAGGAGTTAAAGATTACTTTATTCGAATTTGAATTTGCGTGATTTGAATTCATCCTGCATTACAAATTTTCTTTTTTACAAAAATGTATTATATTTCAATTTTTTTTTTCTTCACAAACATGGGTAAAAAAAAAACTGCATTGACTTATACATATATAATTTTAAAAAAGAATGAGAAACAGTAAATCATAAAATGTATAATTTCTGATTTGTTGAAAAAAAAATCTTTATCCATATAATGCATAGTTTTCCTTCAATACTATGACAATTTTAAATTAGAAAAAGAAATTCATTTAATGGAAAATTAAACTTGCGCGTATCGAGAAATTCATAAAGAAAACCTTTATAATTAATAAATTGATATCGTGATTTACATAAAAACATATATTAACTACATTAATGCATACAGAAATGTACGAATTTTCATTTATCTATGAAATTTGTGTGTTTCATTTATCTATTAAATGCATACATAATATTAATTTTATAAAGTCCGTCTAGTAAAAAAAAAAAAAAAAAAAAAAAAAAAAAACAGTGAATATTTAATATATAATAATGCTTGGAGCTACCGTCCTCCCCCCCCCCCTCCCACCAGAATTTCCATAAGTGATATAAAAAAATGCTGATTCTTTCGAAAAGAATCGAAAATCAAATTAAAAAAAAATTCTGTTTGAGATAAATTTGTATTTTTTTTTTTTTTTTTTTTTTTTTTTTTTTTTGCCTTATCATTCAACAAACTAGCCGATCTCTTAGTGCAAAGTTACATCACGTTATACCTCGAAAAGTGAAGAGGGGTAATAGGTTTACAGACCCTCCCTAAATAATCGAAAATGAAATGAAAAATGTTGAATTTTTAACTTTTATTTGAAATGAATTTTTAACTTTTTCTTCTTCAATATAACGAATTAATCATTCTGGTTAGTTTTATATCAGCGTATATTTACACCACAGTATACCCAACGTAGGGAAAGGGGCTGATGGGCTTAAAGCCTCCCCCCCCCCTCCTCCCTTTCGAATTAGTCAAAAATGAAATTAAAAAGGTGCGTATTTTTCTTTTCTTTTCTGTTTGCGATAAGGTGTGTCATTTAGTTTTCCGGTTTAACGCGGATTAGCCATTCTCGTTAATTTCATATTAGTTTTATGACACCATAGCACACCCAAAGAAGGTGAAGGAGACTATTTTTAGTGCTGGGGTGAACAATTTTATAGATTTCAAGCTTACAATGACTTGCTTTTAAATGAAACTACATATATATATATATATATACATATATACATATACTTAAAAAAATAACACTTTTCAATTTATTTCGGTGTGGAGTGATCTCAGGATTGCACGCTCCCCCCCCCCCCCTCACCAGGGATGATTCTCAAAAAAAAAAAAAAAAAAAAAAAAATCTGAAATTTACAGCAAAACTTCTGAAAAGTTTCAGCAGAGGGGAGAAGGAGGAGGAATCCCTATCCGGTTCTAATTATTTTCATTGTACTTTTGGTTGGTTCTGATTTTATTTTAGGTCAATTTCAGGCTGAATGTAGGTTCCTGGAAGTTTGGTTCGGTTCAACCAGGCTTAAAAAAAACTAATTCAGTACATTATGTCCGTTTAAAAACTATATATATTGTAAGCAATAAACATAATTGTTCATATGTGTGCTGTTTTTTAAAATTACCGCTGCGCTTTTTTCACGACCGTTTGAGAAAATTCAGATTTTTATCACAACCCGTTGACTAAATTCGCGTTTTACCGCTACCCTTCGACGAAATGTGCTTTTCTGGCGTGGCCCTTTGGCAAAGTACGTGCTTTTTTCGCAATCCTTTTTCGAAATTAATTTTTTTTTTTTTTTTTTTTTTTTTTTTTTTTTTTTTTTTCACAGTCCGTGGGCAAGATTCGGGTTTTGTTTCCGTCCCTTTGACAAATTTCGCATTTTTTTTCGATATTTTGCCAAAATTTGCTTTTTTTTTCTCAGCATTTTTTGACAAGCAAAAAATAACGAGTCAAATGTGGGTCAACCTTCCCTAATCTCCCCTAACTTTAAATGTGACGAATTGTACAAAAATAAATATTCTGAGATCATTCTCTTCAGACGCCACAGTTTATTTATGTACTTTTTGAATTTCAGTACTAAAAAAGATTGAACAGCGAAAACTATTTTTTGTACATAAAATCTGATGATACATGTTAACCCAAAAAGTATATTTTTAGTCAATTTCATAGGATTTCTTTATTTTGTTTTACTTATTTGCATTGCAAACACATTTAAAAACATAAAAAACATATTTAATTATTTAATACTACTAATGGCCTCTAGAAATAGCATCTTAACTTATAGTAAAATTGTTTACATTTTACTTTTAGTACATTTCTGATGTAAGCCATTTTTATACAGCTCGTCCTTCAGTTGTTCTGATTATCTGTTAGGCTCTATTAACAGCAATTTCTCTCTTTTTTTTAAATTATTTATATACATAAAAAAAACATTCTAAAGATGTGTATCCTATAGGATACATTAGGTCTGAAGAGTTTAATGCATTGAATTGTGGAAGAATGCACAGCAGTTGTGGAGAGTATAGTAAAAAAGGTATTATGTCGCTTGAAATAATAATTGCATTAATACGTGATTATACCACTTATCTTAAAGGCTGAAAATTTAATAAAATGTGTTTTTATTGCGAGATTTTTTTTGTCCCGGTCTTTTTTAAGTAATCAATCTAAGTGATTTTGTGAAGTCGATTTTTAACAGAGAAATAAATGACACATCTCAAATAGCACAATATTTTATTGAAATAGAAATCACTTTATGAATAGTCGTGCAAAAAAATAGCATAATGTAGAGCAGATTAGAGAAGGTAATTTTTAAAAATACTTTTATTCGCAGCATTCATAAAATCATAGGTCCTTTATTGTTTATTAAAATTCATGCTCGTCGGTATAGAATCATTTTAGTTGATTAAAATAATAATAATAATAATAATTAAAAAAATTACAACAACCATTTGAAACATAATTTTTTCAAAGACTAAAATGTAAGTCATATAAATAAATTCTGTACATAAAAAATTTATTTTTTCCCTCAATTTTTATAAACAAGACGTGGTTATTTTACAGTTAAAGTTAAATAACGGTGAAACACCTCGAAGAGATTATCATTTATACGGTCACTTACCTTTTAAAGAATTTATTATTTTAAAAAAACAATAAATAAATAAATAAATAAATAAATAAATAAATAAATAAATAAAGAGGTGATAGTGTGTTTTCCTTTATGAATTCATCCAATTTCTTATCTAGTTATATCTACTCTATCTATATTAAAAAGGAGAAACATATCTGTGCGAAACGCATACATCTTTCTTTGAATGGCAACACTTTCATATTTTAAATAAGATTTCACTTTTGCAATTTTCGGTACTGCAAATTTTTAAACTTCTAAGCATCGACCATTTTCAATTTTTAATCCGTGAGGCTGCGCAAATATAACATAAGAAATTTTATAACATTTTCATCCTTCCGATATCATATGTTATCACTCCTTGATCCTCCTCCCCCCCCCCCCCGTCTCCTCGATAATTATATTATTATCAAAGTGCAAATACATTTTGTATTTTTAAAATTTATTTCTTTTCTTTAGAGTGATGTATAAAACTGGTTATATTTATTTTTAGCTTACTTTATTGATTCAAATGAAGCGATGGCAATCAAAAATCGCTTTATATCAAATAACGTTTATAAAAAAAAGTTACTATTTAAAAATTTTTTAAAAAAAGATATTTTTACATAATGCATTCAGCAGTAATAAGGTTTTGTTGCACCTGCCTCGAACGGAGGAGAGATGGGGGGTAGATAAAAAATCTTATAAAAAAAGCAAATAGACAACATTATTTCCCTTTCCCTTTATTTATTAGTAAACACAAGCTTCATATGAAATACACTTCATAAAATAGTTCCTCGAACCATGACTGTATATACATACACATATGAAGAAAAAAAAAAGCAATGTCAACCATTGGGGTATTTTATATATTAGAATTAAGTAATTTTAAAATTTAGTGATCTTAATATTAATTTTGTAATTTCATAAAAACAGAAAACCTTTTAAATAAAAAAATCAAAAGAATCAACGACCATTTTACAAATAAAAACAGAAAATTTTGATTGGATAAATAATGATATCGGTATCGATATCAAAAGACACCTCCTTCCCCTAGAAATAGTTTCCGATATCATCAGCCAGATCCCTTCTTCCCCCTAAAATGATAACGTTATATTTCCAAAGCCCTTGTCGTCGCACAGAAGAAGAAAAAAAAAGTACTTTTAAATATAATCTGTTTGAAAGATGTATGTTAATTTTTTGTGTTACTTTTTAAATAGTTTTTAATAATTTTAAGTTATTGTGGCAACAGAAATATTTAAAAAACTGTGGACATCATTCAGGTGGAGATTCGGGTATGTCACAAACATCGTTATTCTAGACCGGCAACAACAACCATTTCCCGAATGGTTAAAAAGGTCCCAATGGCCAGAACTTCCAGGTCCCGGCCCGTCCCGGTGTAAAGCTTGAAATTTTGGACTGGGCCCGGCTCATACAGAAATCAGTGAAATTTTGAAATCTGTTTGGCTACACGAATCAATTTATATTTCGGAAAATCTCTTTCGTTGGGAGCTCCCGTTACAGTTTTAAATATACCATTTATTTTTTATGTCAGTGCTAAATAACTGCCGTAATTCTCGTCCTCCAATTTTTGCACAATTCTGCACAAAAATTACAAATGTTCAAATCATGGCCTAAAAATTCGACATTATTTTTACCCTACATTACCTAGTGAAAATTTCCAAATTGAATGTATATATTGGCACTTTTGCCTTGAACCTCCGCTAAGAATTTTGTTATTCTGCTTTAATTCCGCTAGGTTGCAATACTTGTTCTAAAATACTTGCCACCTCAAAGGTACAAGGGATAAAATATCTCTAAATCCAGCCTTTGTACGCACTATAATTCGTACGTAAGTAAGATACGCATGAAATTACTTTTCAGAAGCAATTACGTACAAACGCGGATTCCTTTTAGCCCCGGTAGATTCACTTTGCTCATCGCCCTTTAACTTTTTCTGACTCTGAGCTATTCTGCTTTCAAAATTATTAAATAATTCACTAACACCAGAATTTAAAAACTAATTTATTAGAAAATAAATACATGCTTATTTTCATGTGCGTTATAAAAGTTAAATTTTTATTAAATTTTCTGAGTGGCTGGCGAACTTATTGTAAACTCCAATACCAATATGTGTACGAAAATTGTAAAAATACTGTTTGATATTTTGGTGTAGCCAATGTTGTAAAATTGCGTCGGAAAGAATTCAACAATTTTCACATATTTTTCTTACTCACTATCTATTCAATACCGAAATATTTAAAAATTGTATAAATCGATTTTTTGGTACGTTTGTTAGTTCACATCTAAAAATCTTATTGAAAACCTGACTGATAAATGTGTCATCTATGATTTTTATAAGTCTTACGTTTTCTGTTAAGATTATGGAATTTTAAATACAAACAAGCAAAATCAAAATCATCGCACGTTTATTCATATTAAAAATTTAAAAATCATCCGCGAATATGTATGCGCGTGTTCATTAGAGACCTACACGGCAAAAATTTTCATGCCCGTTCTCGATCTGATCTTTAGAAAAATATTCGGCCCGGCTCGTATGAAAGAAATATTGGTGCGGCCTGACCGATACAATGACTAAACGTTCCGCCCAAACCCGGCCCGGGCCAGAAAAAAGCTAAAATTTCGGCACGGTCTCGGCCGACCCGAATGAATTTCTAAAAAACATTGATTCTTAAAAAGTTCTGACAAAAAAAAAAAAAAAAAAAAAAAAAAAGCCCATTTTTTTCTTCTTTTTTTCATATTTATAATCTTCATTTATTTAGAAGTGCCTCAGGCTGCAATAGTTATGTTTTTAATGAAACTCTGTTTGTTGTATGTAAACATTTCGAATATCGTTAATAATATTAATCCATATTCTATGTAATAGAGATTTAAAACTCTAAAAAATGTACATAGTAAAATCTTTTAAGACGGAATCACATAAAAAAAAGAAAAGAAAAAAAAAAAAGAAAAAAAAAGAAAAGAAAATTTTAAACACAAGCTTTTTTTTTTAGTATGTGTAAATGTATTAGATATTTCTCACATATTGTTATGGATGACACATTTTTCAGTTTAAATCAAGATTCCGTCTTAGGCAGGTTCTTTTTCATACGTTCAAATATATTTTAAATTAGTTATATTTTAATAAGCCTAAAAATATACGATTCTTTAAAAAGAATAAATTTTAATGTTCAATTGTAGAATAATACTGATAAAAAAATATGACTATTTTTTCAAAAATTTTTGGGCCATTCCAGATTTAACTGATCTTTGAACGCACATGGTCATGCCGAGAACATGATTTTCATACGGGCTGGCTCAAAGTGTGGACTGGTTATTTTGATCCTTGAAGTCTAGAAAGTATAAAATCAATTCCGATTTGGCAAAAAGAAAAAAAAATAATAAGTTATGCCCTGCCCGGCCCGGCCCGGCCCGGCCCGATCTTTCAGGAAGAAATTAAGCCCCGAGTCCAACCCGGATCAGAAAGAGTAGTGACTAGATCCTAACCGTTCCAATCCTTAAAAAAAATAAGACCCGGACCCGACCCGGCTCGAGTGCCATAAATGGGTTTGGCCCAAACTTGGTCAGCGGGCCGGGCCGAACACTGGCTCAAGTTGGGGCTTCTGGCAGAGGTCCGACCCATACAGATCTCTAATATCCATTGTCATAAAAGTATGTCCACGGATAGATGTATGTATAGGCATGTCCGCGGAAACATGTATGTATGCATATGTCCACGGATGCATGTATGTATGCATATGTCCACGGATACATGTATGTATGCATATGTCCACGGATAGATGTATGTATGGGTATGTCCTCGGTTCGATGTATGTATGGGTATGTCCTCGGATAGATGTATGTATGGGTATGTCCTCGGTTCGATGTATGTATAGGTATGTCCTCGGATAGATGTATGTATGGGTATGTCCTCGGATACATTGGAAAAAAACCATATTTAAAAAATTAAAATTTCAAAATTTCAAAATCAAATACGTAATGTTAAACATATACTTATTTGAAAAATAAAAAAAGTTTAGCAAAATACACATTTTCTGTGATGTCCTCAGTGTACCGGATTCTGACCTAGTCCGCACTCACCATGTTACACGAGACTGTGTGTGTGTGTGTGTGTGTGTGTGTGTGTGTGTGTGTGTGTGTGTGTGTGTGTGTGTGTGTGTGTGTGTGTGTGTGTGTGTGTGTGTGTGTGTGTGTGTGTTTTCATGGCAATTTTTTTGTTAGGGTATTAAGAGTAATCTTTTTTATTTAAATTCCAAGAAACTTGTAATTAATCTCCCTCCTGAATATATTCTGCTTGTGATTAAGTATTACAGTCGGTGGGTAAACATGATAAGCAAGTATAAGTATCTGTTTGTAAGAAAAATTAATTTCTGATAGTAAATTTTATCGTCATGCTTTTCAACTCATGTTATCCTGTTTGCCTTTCATATTAATTCTCAAATGCATTGTCGCATGATGTGTCATCTACTCTATTCCATACAATTCATTATGCCTATATGTAAACAGTCGACTAAAGATATTTGAACGGATAAATCTAAAATGACAATATCTAAAAATCGGATTATAAGTCAGGAAATCATCAGTCAAGTCATTAAATGTAATGATGTCAGTCACAAATAACACATGAAATGCTTTTAATAAATATTATTATATTTTTTAAATATTACGCTAATATAATTTTATTAATGTAATTTTAATTATAATTGAATTTTTAATGGGTTCAGTCAATAACTTGGATTATTCATTATTTTTATAATTACTGCTCTAAATTTTATCCTTAATGATATGATTAGGCGTATCAAGCAATCAACAATACACAAATATAGCGGGATAATAAGTTTGCTTTCATTTGTTATTTGATATTTTTTCGCTATTTTGAGTGTATCATTTCTTAAATTTTCTCAAATCTACTTTAGTATTAGTTTAAATTTAAAAATTATAGGAAATATATCTATATTTTTATCTTTATCTATATCTATATCTATATATCTATATTTTTATCTTTATCTATATCTATATCTATATATCTATATTTATCTATATATATATATATTGTCAAAAGATTGTCAAACACAAATGTTTTCCTTATATTTCAATTTCTATTTGTATATGAGTGCTAAATTACAAATTTTTTATATATTTTTATATTATTAAGGAATTTTGAATTGAAAACTAATACTAAATGCATATCTTAATTATGTTTCTTTTTGCGTAAATTTTGCCCCTTTTTTAATTGATATTTTCCCAAAAGTTAATCGTACTGTACATTAGATATAATAATGCTTATACGGTGAGATGCCCAGTATTTTTCAAAAATTTAAGCACCCGAAAATACAATTCAATACAATTAACCAGTATTTTCTCATTTTTGTGATTCATTAGTCAAGAATTACACAATAAGTGTAATGGCTTGCTTCATGTATGGAATGTTTTTCAAGTTTTGATTAATCAGTATCTGTACGAATACTTTTAAACTATATATTCAAATCACTTCAAAACTTAATAATTCTACAACTTTTTGCTATATAGGATGAGTCATAATTATCGAAATAATAGGTTATCTCCTTAAGGGATTAGTGGGCCTTTATTTGCGTAAAATCGTCCATTCCGTGGTATAATAGTACCAAATCTTTTTTTTTTATTATTATTGAAATATCATTTATGAAGGTTTTAAGAAGTAAGTAATAAAGGTAAGTGTATTTGTATACTTTAAATCTGTTTTTCTCAAAACTATCTTTTCCGAATTTTTAGATTTTTGAAATGCTCCTTGCGACGTAATTTTAGGCGTAATTTGCAATGAAACTTTTGGGAATTTTGTTTTAAGAGGGCCGTATAATTTTTTTTCGTATTTTTTCAAATAGATCCCCCCATGCAGTTGCAATATATGTCATCAAAGTTTACACCTTTTTTATGAAACTTTGCAACTGGAAGTATCAGCTTAGGGGCAATATTTAAGAACATAGCCTATTGTGTCGCTAATTATGACTCATCCTATATATTTCTTATAAGTGATAAAATTTATTTTAATTGGCAAAATAACTTTGTTTACATACTTTCGTCATTTTATATTACATCTGACGGCAACATTCTCAAAAATTAAAAGGATACAAAAATTTTCGGAAAACAAACTTAAATGGAAAAACTAGAAACATCGATAATATACCGAAAAAAAGTCGAAAAAAAATGAAATAGCAAACATTGATTAAATAATGCATTGATTATCGAATATTTTAATTTTTTTCTATTTATCATTGCTCTGTTTATAAAGTTATGGAAGGTCTATTTTCGATGAAAATTTTACTATAATCAGGAAAAACACAGAAACAATGTCGATATCCTAAACAAGACAAATGATGTTAATCGGACATATGTGAGTACAAACTAAATAAAGGTGTTCAAATATTCATCTGAGAATCTTAAAGTGTTGCTAGTAGCATGAAGACAAACAACATATGTACGGGATTGCAAATCACGAATTTAGTCAAAAATACAAAGTGTTACATTTAAAACTATATAATGTTATAAATATAGCTCTAAATATAATATATTATTACATTATAAAATTGTATAGTATAATATTTTTTAGTTCACAAGCTACTAAACCTCAGGAGTTAATTTGCCACAAATTCTGAATGTGTGCATATACGTATCGCAGTAATTTTTGTAAGAAATATCCGATTTGCTTCAGATATTTGATATATATCATTCTGATAACCGCTTCTCTGATTAGTTTTTGGTTAACAGGCATTTAAATCGATGGTTTGTGACATTATGTTCCAAAAAAAGTTGTTCCTTTTCAAATACGCTAAAAATTCACTCTGTTAAATCGATGACTATCTGACTATACTGTATATTAGATTATTTTATATCACAGTTATTCAATTAGTAATCAAATTATATGAGTTCTAAATTTCCAAATTGATTCGAAATGACCAAAAATACTGGCTTGGACTTTTTTCACCCACTTTGATTTCTTCAACACACACTGTTTATATATTTCATGTGAGCATTAAATTTACACTTTTCCAATTTTAGGTTAAAAGATTTCTACAGATTAAAGTGTAAGAAGTATTCTATTTAGTCTAAAGTTCTTTACTTTGGAAAGTCTTACTTTAGACAGAAATGAATACATACTTTAATGGATAAAAAGTATGAATAACGAAAAAAATATTAGACTTAAAATTATTGTCCATTTACACATTTTTACTAAACTAACGAAATGCATGTGGAAAGTATATAGAATTTTTTTTTTTTAATCGACATATTTTTAATATGGAAAAAATATAGAAAGTTTTTGAAATCCACATATTTTGAATCTGGAAAGTTTTTTCAATCGATATATATAGAACTAAAATTTAATGACTATTTTTTTTTGTCTATACCCGCCGCGAATGTGAAAATCGCAACCTCAAAGCTGCCCCAGATTACTATTTTCATATTCCGTTCAGTCCACTATTTCTTAAAAATACATTCTGTATTATATTTTTCTTGCAAATATTGTCAAAGCATATGTTAAATATTTTTCCTTTTAAAAAGTGGTGAGAAGTATTCACGAATGTTGAAATTCTCTATTAAAAATTTTCTATTTCACGAATAATCAAAACTCGCGAATTTTAATTCCAGAAATTTTAACAGATTACTGGATATTTAGCATTCTATTGAAAATTTATTTTCATTATTAAAAGAAAAAATAATCTATAATTAAAAATTTTTACATATATCTAAAACTAAGATTGATGAATAGCAATAATGAAAATGTAATATAAAAAATCTT
Organism: Maratus speculifer; assembly: GCA_964019185.1. Lineage (NCBI taxonomy): Eukaryota > Metazoa > Arthropoda > Arachnida > Araneae > Salticidae > Maratus > Maratus speculifer. Next base: position 181,834,516 of record OZ025298.1, on the reverse strand, counting down.
ATAACGCAATCAATAATGTATTTTTTACTCATGAAAAGAAATATTTTAAAGGATGTCAATCATGACAACAGAAGGCAATTTTCCACAGTTATCGTTCTAATTAAGTGCATATAAATGAACTTATTACAATACATAATTCATTCCAAGCAGCTGAATATGACGTAATTCTCAGAATAACATTTCATTAATTTGTTAATTCGATATTTGAATGTATTTTTATTGAATTTTAGAAGCACGCAAAGCATTCAATGGATTAGGGTGCGGTGTTTTCTTTTTTTTTTAAGACAAAGGTATCGCAAGTAGCCGACCACACCCGTATACATTAATTTATCAAAATAACAGTCTATTCTTTTTTTTACAATTCTTGCAGCATTAGTAATTAACACGAGATACAACAAAGATGGAATTGGATACGATTAAACAATATTTTACATATAGAATATATCACAACAAGGAAGAATATATATATATATATATTTGTATACATACATACATATATATATATATATATATATATATATATATATATATATATATATATATATATATATATATATATATATATATATATATTATTCTTCATAGCTATCTGAAACGGCTTCGTTTTTCATCCCTTTGACCTTAAATGTACTTAAAATCAGCGTTTACTTAAAAAAAAAAATACGAAACTGAAGTTTTTGTCGCCACTGTCATTTTCAGAGTGCACCCTTAAATTTGTATGGTGTTATATTTTTAAATGAAAATTTATTCAAATTAGGACCCCATTGTTTTCGACAATATACATATGGTGTGCTGCACAATCTCCATTTTTTAGAGTCTATCGGATTTCAACATAGTATAATTTTCGTCTTCAAATTTCGATTTTGTTTAAAATTATGTTTTAAATATAAATATTTTAAAAACAAAGTATGTTATAAACAATGTGCAAAGTGTATTTTATATTAAAATAACTTAAATGTTTACAAATGTAATGTTGATAACGTTAAAAGACTTTTAAAAAATAGACGAAACAATATTGTAAATATAAAAAGGAATGCGAAACATTTCGATTAAGCTGCAAATAATGGCACAGCCAATCCCGTTTCGTTTTTGTATAGCGTGGTTTTGTTCATGTTTTTGCATTATTAAAAACACTAATTACAAAATACTTTCTATCATTTTAATGATTTTTATGGAATGTCAAGGTAAACTTTATCAGTTACACACTTATTCCTCCCGGGTGAACTTTCCAAATAGGATGTACTGACAAATGGCATTTTTCAGCATGTGTAGTTTGCTGCAACAGAATGATTTATCATTAATGATTTATAAGTAATATGCTTAATCATTTATTTTACTCATACCTACTTTAAATAGTTTTAATAATGAAATACATATTTATAACTGTAAACCAGATTTCCAAAAATTGAGCTAACTTGCTAAATATTACACTTCATCTGTGAATCTGGAGAAATTAATTTTAAACACAGACTTGTATTCTAGTTTTTTTTTTCTCAAATGGAAAGAACACCCGTTATGAAAACAACCTCATCGTGTTGATTAGTAATACCTATTTATCTATTATTGAAAATTAGAATAAATTGAATAGTTCTACGTTCTAAAAAATACAAAAAACTAAGTTCTAAAAAACAGTTGTGTGACAAAATTTACAGATACAAGCCGAAATTTATAATTAAAAATAGTAAATTTCATTTTGTACGCATCTTTATAAATACATGTAAAAAAATAATGTAATTAAACAGAAGCTCATAGACTCTTGCAATTTATTTATATTTGATAAAAAGAAAGGGTGTAAACTATATTTAATAAAACTCACCGCCGTGAACTGATATATCCTTCACTAAGTTACATACTTCACTGCGATAGAAGCATTATTAAAATTAATATAATTTAATACAGAATATAATTTAGTTTAAAAAAGATATGACTTTATGGTTAATAATAAGGTTTATGTATGCCTATGTTAAATAAAATGTTGATGACAAGCATATTTGTTTAACATTTAATAAACATATAAACAAATAACAACTTTATAACTTTGTTTTTATTCGTATTTGGAGGTCACTGGAACTGTAAAAGATTTGAATCAAGATGAATATTTCTGATTTTAAATCGGCACAAATTAAAGTATAGAATAATTAGAACACGGTTTATTTAAATAATCTTATTATTGAGAAATTTTTAGATTCTAATTTAAAAATATTATTTAAGTATTTAACTTTGTGAATTGAGGCTAAAATTAAAAGAAACTTTTACAGAAAATTTTGGAATGAAACACAATATATACCTGTACCTTTCCAAATAATCCTTAACAATAATATTTTGCGAAACAATGAGGAAATGTATTGTTCATTATATCAATTGTTGATATAATTATTAAAAGAATAATGCAATTTATTAATTTACCTTAGTTCTTCATTTTAGTTTCTGAATGATTAATATACTTTTATTACCTTATAAAAATCAGTTATGAAATTTTTTATAATAGTACATTTACTCGCATACTTAAGAAATTGTTCGATCTTTTGCTAAAGACATGATCATATATGAAACAAGATATTTATAAAAAATATCTTAGTTTTCTTGAGTTATAGTAATGATTGATAAAGTAAACAACGACAAAAAAAAGACAGTAGCTTATTAAAAAATATTCAATTTCAACTTATCTTTCAATATATCCTTTCATATATATTTAACCTTAGTAAAAACTGAAATTTCTGAATTTTAAAAATCAAAATTATTTACTGAATTAGCTACACGAGTATTATAATAATAATAATAATAATAAAAAATATTAAAGAGGTAACACATTTCAACATATTAAACTACATTTTCTAAGATATATCACTTTTTAATTATAGATTTAGATGAATATTTTTTGAAATACAGAATAACTTAAGATTAATTTTTGAAAAATAGAAAGATATCATGTGATGCAAATGTAACATACTCAGTTTAGATATTCTTTAATATGTGATTGTAATATATTTCACACTTCTATTAAATGTACAAAAGATATTTCAATTAATTTTTTTTATCTAAAAATATAAATTAAACATTAGAGGATACTTCTGAAAAATCAGAATATTTGTGCCTTATTCATTAATAGATTGTATTTATTTACATTTGATGTATTGAAAGTTATTGTTTAATTGAAAATGTATAGGCTTTGCTTCCAATTTCAAAGATATGTAGCTCAAAGCAGAATGCTTTTATATTTTTTATTAGAAAAAAATAATAAAATGATTCTCTAATAAAAAATAATTCTCAAAAAATGTCTTAACTAAACATAAAAATATAGAAAAAGCCAAGCTTTATTCAATCTAATGAGAAATATTTTTTTACGCTTAAAAGATAATTAAATTTATTTTTTAATATTCTAATAGAATTCAGGAATAATTAGAAAACAGTTTATTCATCTCTTTTAAATGGAAATTTGTTTATATTCTTGCAATAACAAAATATTATTTCTTTCAATCTATAATTAAAAAACTAATTAAAATCAAATGTTTAGAAATATTTACTATCATTTAGCAATCTGTAATACGCGCTTTATATATACAGTATTCTTTTAAAAATCGTTATTATATCTAATATATATATATGTGTGTGTATAATGTGATATTGTCTATTATTCAAATTTCTAAACAGTTTAATTATTCAAATATTCTCTTCTGATTATGTTTTATAGAAGAATTAACAAATATTGTATTATTTCAAAATTGTATTGAAAATAAATAAAAAAATTCTATAATAATAGGATCACCTGGTTAATAAAGCTATTGTATAACGACCTTATAAAAAGACATAAACGAGCTGTTTCTATTGAAAACAATATAAAAGAAAGCCTGTAATAATTATAACATAATTAATCTATAATATACTTTTATAAAAAAAAATGTGAGTTAGATTTTCAATTGAAATATATAAGTATTTACAAATGCTCTAATTATTATTCATCAATTTATACGCATTCATTTTCTTAACATGTATGATTTTAAAAATGGCTATTATAATCTAGATTTTTAATAAAAGTACTGTCTATTGTTAAAATATTTAAAAAAAATTTAATTTCATTATTTAAATTTGTTCTTTTAATTAGGTTTTAGAAAGTATCGATAACGAATATATAATATATATATATATATGTATATGCAAATGTGTGTGTGTCGTTAGCCATGTAGCCTGTCTCCGGTTATTTTAAGCATTACGCTTTTTTACTGGTACTGTTTAGTAAATACAATTATATATATTTTTAGGAATGTATATATGTGCGTTTTTTTTTGTTTGATCTCTAATTTTAAATGTGTGTTCTCACAGCCATTTGGTTTTACAAAGTTTAAATAATTTACGTAGTTGTGAGAATTTTATATATTTTTTTATATACGACGCGTCCTTTTAAAAAGGGTCTTCGTTTTTCAAGAAACGCGAAAACCTGTTTCAAGCTGTGATAGGCTCAATAGTCATTTTGCAAACACAACTGTTACTTAGTGGCTGAATTTTAAGTACAGTATCTACTACTTGGCAGAGGAGTAAAAACCACTTATAATGGCAACCATATTTAAAACAGCCCATTTGCATTTTGATATATATATATAAATATTACATTGGATAGCTGAGGTGCATGCCGACGTCGCTCTTTTTTTACTTTTTAAACCGTTTTTGGAAAATTAAACTTACTTTATAAAAAATAGCTGCATTCAAAATCGAAAAATTAAAAAAGGAGCCATAGAATCATGCATTTCAGCGATTCAATGAAAAAAAAAAATCAAAATATCAAAACACCAAAATGCAAACCAGATATTAGAAAATAACCTACCCATAGGAATATTCTGGTAGTACTGGTGGATATATATAGGCTCACGAGTTCTTGAGAGGCCAGCGATAGGATCCATAAGAAAGTAGTTATATTGAGATATTTTGTTGTAATCTAAAATCAAGAAATTTCATTATTCTATTTACATATGTTATATTTTTATGAACATGCATTTAGTATTTATTGCTTCTAAATGCTTCTAAACCTTTAAATCGTTAGGGTGGTTCAGATCCTCAAATCCTGGAAATTTCAAAGTTTTAAAATTTAAACTTTAAAATAAAAAAATATTTATCAAATTAATTAATATAATTTATGTAATGAAAAACTTTAATTAATTACTTAATAAAAATAAAAATAAAATTTAAAATTTCTCGAAATCATAATTTAACTCTTTAAAGGGCAAACAATAATATTTTTATAATGTTGAATTCACACTGGAATTTTCAGAATAAGAATGCAAATAGAAAATAAAAATTTTCCATGAAATTTTATTTTCTATTTACATTCTAAAGATGATTCGATTTACAAGAGTTGAAACATATAAATAAAAATTTTTAATGTATTTTAAATGTTTTTATTAATATAGCAACGTCGTATAAGCAAAATATTTATTTATTATACAAATTCTTACTTTTTAATTGTGGAATATATATATTATTAATATTACGTTATAGTTATCAATGGACGTCATCAGCACTTACTACTGTTATTTTTCACATTGCTCCTATGGATAGTAAACAAATATAATTAATTTAACATAAATTATCAATGCACTGAAAATATAGACTAAATTTCTGTCTTGTTATTGGGATTTTGAAAATAATCGTTATTTTCCCCCCGAACTATTTTATCGTCTAGGTTAAAGAACTTCAACTTATATAACGTAACATCATTAAAATTATCAAGAAACTGTTTTCAGAAGCAATCTCAATTTTCATGGCCCCATAAATGAACAATAAGAGCTTCATACTTGATTAACAACATTTTTAAAGCTATTTTTTTAATCGACACTCCTGCATTTAGTTCCGAATTGATTAATATTTCCTATATTATCGTCATTATCATTTTTTATAATATATATTTGGGTATTATAAAAATAAAATTGAAATACTTACGATTCCTGTAGCAGCTAAGCAAGTAATGGGGAATTAGCCACAAGTTGCTTAAAATATTAATTTTTACATTGCTTCTATAGATGGTATATAAATATAATTACTTTAACACAAATTGTCAATGCACGGAAAATATAGACTAATTATCTGTCTTGTTATTGGGATTTTGAAAATAATCGTTATTTTTCCCCGAACTATTTTATCGTCTAGATTAAAGAGCTTCAACTTGTATAACGTAATATCATTAAAATTATCAAGAAACTATTTTCAGAAGCAATCTCAATTTTCATGGCCTCGTAAACGAACAATAAGAGCTTCACGCTTGATTAACGACATTATTAAAGCTATTTTTTGAATCGAAACTCCTGTATTTCGTTTCGAATTGATTAAGCATTTCCTATATTATCGTCATTATGATTTTTTATAATATATATTTGGGTATAATAACAATAAAATTGAAATACTTACGATTCCTATAGCTGCTAAGCAAGTAGTTGGGAATTAGCCACAAATGGGTTAAATTATTAATTTTATATTCAATATAATTTGCATTGCCCTATTTAACTACCTTTGTAAAATAATTAAATCAGTTGGCTTTGAGAGATTTTTACTTATATTTTATTTTGCACCTTGAAAAATGAACTATGTAACTTAACGTTTCATTAATAACGTTGATAACTTTAATAACGTTTCATTAATCATAAATGGAATTCTTTCTAAAGTGTTAATATTATAGACTTTGAATGCATTCGTATTTTTCAGTTTTCTCATATTACGGCATCGCATTTTTACTTACCCATCTTACGTAGTATAGGGTAAGTCTTGCAATCGTTTTGAAAATCGAAAAAAAAATTTTGACGGATTTACACGTTTTAGATAGTGGAGATTCCGAAAAATATATTTAAAAAAAAAAAATTTGCCGTCCGTCTGTCTGCCTGTCTGTAAACGCTCTATCTCCCGAACAAATTGAGAAAGAGACTTGAAATTTTGTATGTAGTTGGCATATAAGAATGGGACAAAGCCTATTTAATATCAGCAACCTCGATTATCCGGAACTATTTTTTTCGGACTCTCGAAAAATTCGTTCTGATGAAAGGTATATAAAAGTTTTCGAATTTTTTTGTTCTAAGGAATGGACCTAAAAAGCAATAAAATAACACATATTTTGCATATAGAACAAAGCCGAACGGATTATTAGTTGCCGAGTTATTTGTAATCCTGTTTTCCACATTCTTTGATTTTTCATGACCCTGTATTTCATTCAAATTTCAATTCAGAGGTACATTTTAATTGGATATGAGACGCTTAATCCGACGCAATTAATTGTTAGTTAATAGAGTTATTATTTTTGGAGTTATAAGGATGTTTCTTTTACGCAGTTCGGTACTACTTGCGTAGTTTGGCGTTTTATATAATTTTTCGGAATTGGTACATCAGCAGTTCTTTAATATAGCATTACTATGCATATTAACAGTATTTAAATTTTGTTTATGAATTGCAATGCATTGTATAAATAGTTTTCACATGTTTTATTTTCATATATATTATACATATCCATGATGGGTAAGTATTACGGTGGCCCCCAACGACTAGTTTTATACGACATTGTTAACTTTCTTATTCCCGCGTAGGAGAGACTGGGCTAGAACGGGTTATGGCTTTCATTTCCTACTGGTGGTGCTAGAGAAGCACGACAAAGCTTGGCGAGCCTCATTTTCATGCAGAACGTTGATTAGTGGCGTCTGTCTAATTGCTGGAATTCATTAACACACTTAGACAACTTTTAGTTATAAAATATGTGTCTTCACTGTAATATTTGAAATTTTCGAAGTAATGAAGCCTTCCTTCCGGATTTTGTCTCCAATTAACTTTAATTCCATTGAATTAAATATGCTTTAAAAATATTTTTATTTTATGATGCAGTGATCGAAACATCATTGGTTAAGGGTAGTCACGTCACTTTTTCAATTTTTAACGCGTGGGGCAGAACGAGATGAAACGTAATAGGCTATGCCCTTCGTTAATATAACAAATGTATAATATAGAAATATGTAATAATATATCAATATAAATACATAATTGCGATGGGATTCAATAAAGTTGGAGTTTCTCTTTTTTTTATTTAATTGATTAATTAAAGTTATGGACAAAATCAAACTAACTGCATCAAGAATTACAAAACCGTCAAAAGTGCTGTAACTGTTTCACCAAAACCTCAATTAACAGTCATTGCAATTAAAAGTCAGAGTCAAGTTTGGCTTTTAACAATTTAAATACAAAAAAAAGTGCACCAATTTTCCTTTTGCATGAGTCAGAATTGAATTTACTGAATTACTTTTATTTTTTATTTTAAAAACTATATCTTAACTTTTCCTTTAAAAATGCATAAAGAAACTGTTTTTTAACATTGGACGAGATTTCTTTTTACTATCTTAGAGCTAAACACGTATTTCAAACCCTAAGAACTCGATTTCGCCACGGTGTACCCTCCTCTTCTTTCGCTTTCCTTAATTTTCAAGCGGAAAAATAATTCTGAAATAATTTATTGTAAGAGTTTGAGCCATATTAATAAATCGATGGTTTTATTAACACTTGCATCTAAAATGTAAAATTACACGCAACGTTTGGAAGCATTTTTTGTTGAAAATATGTAATAAACCTCAAATGATTCATAAATCACTTAATTTATTTAAAACATAACATTGATTATTTTAATATAAAAATTTCAAATCGGAAAATAATTAAATTAAGTAATAAATCACTCAAGAAGTAATTTAGCGATTGCAACAATAACTGAAATGGCATTGTTTACACTTATACAGTAAGGACTTATGAAGCGAGTGTTTACTTACGTCATAAGCGACGAATAAGTGGATCATGTGATCACCGAAATTAAACAAGAAACATTAAAAAAAGAAATAAAAAATTTTTGATGACCTTTTTCTCCTACTATTCTGTTATGTTTTAAAAAACTTTAAGATGTTAAATTAAATAGCTGCTAAAACGCAGTTTTAATATTTTAATACACGGAGTCGTAAAAAATGTGTTTTTGATTATTTCGTCACTTTGCTTAATCACAAACAATAGTTAAATCTTTCTTTATAGAATCAAAAAATAATTAAAATAAATACTATTCCAATGTGCACATGGAAAAAGATTTATCTTAATGAAATAGCCATAGACAACTTACAGTGATAAGAAGATTGATACATGTAAGAAACTTACCTACTAATTCATTTTATATGTTTGAAATATAATTATTTTATTAGTCAGTACTCACATGCCGGAGCTTTTATTTTTTTATCTTACTGCGTAACGCAAAACTAAAATCGCAATATCGAGTTAATTTGTCATTAAAATATGTCAGCATTTTGAAATGCTGGAAGCACAGAAACACACTTAAAGATGAGAATGACACAAAAGTGTTTAAATTTCTAAATTTTTTCATCAAATAAACATGCACTGAAGAGTGAAAACCAAGATATGACATAAAGAGGTATAAGATTTGATCACTGAATAAAAACTAAATATATTTAGTTTTGCAAATTTTAGTATCGTCTCATTTATAGAATAAATTTAAATGTCAGTATTTAGTGGGATTGTTAGTTTTCTTGGACGAAAAGAAAATTACAATTGTATTTACATTGTTTAAAAAATTTACGGCAGACTATTATTCATGCAACCGTTTCTTTAGAAAGCAGTTACATTACCATAATTAAATTTTATCATTAGCAGAATATGGGTAATAATGTGGTCAGAATAATGTTAAGTTTAGGTTATTTAAGTGTTTTAAATTTTAAAAATAAATGTTCAAAGGACTGAACATGTAGCTTCAGATTTTTAACAATGTATTATAAGTCATAAAAAGTAAGTGCACAATGCATTTTATCGTCCAAATAGTGATAGACTAACAAAACACATTAGCATTGTGCTAGCAAATAATGTCATTTTAATATGTGTTTAAAAATTAAGATTTAGAGATCATATGTCCTAGTGAAATTACGCCAAATTCTGAAATTTTCAACAAGAACAACTAATTTTAAAATTTTAATATGACTTTTTTGCTAAGTTTATTTTAATGACTTTCTTGATTTTAAAAATTATAAAAGCTCATTTTGACAATTAATGATATTATTTTTGTCGTCATAAAACATATTTCTCTGCAGATAAATTTAATATAATGTATCATATAACAATGATAATATAAAACCTTTCGTGCAAAATGAGCTATATTTTTTTTTTTATTCCCATAAAATGCGGATTAACTTTTAGTTGATTAACCTTCTCTCTTTTAAACGTTAAAATGTTAAACAAAACGTTACGATTTATCAAAAAACCGGTTTAAAATTACTATGCATCATTTTCAAAGATATATGAGCTATATATCACTACTTATGATATGCATGCATTTAATAACATATTCTTGAAGTTATTTTAAAAATTCTAAAATCACTTAAAGTAATGCTAATGCTGTTATTTAGTGTCACCGCCAGACGACATCAGCACTGAGGAGGATATAAATTAATATGTATCTTCAAAATAAATTTTGAAATGTATTTTCAAAAAACTTGTATGGAACAAAACTATATAGTTTGAAACATAAATCAATTTTTAGAATCTTCAAATAAAGGAACCAAAACTACAGCTAAATCCTACAGGAAATTCTTGTACATTCTTAAAAAAAAGTAACCGTATTTAAATCTATTTTGCAACTATTACAAGTTAATTTAATGTTAGGCTTTTTTAACTTTAAATTTCAATTAAAAAATCAAGTAGCAAGGTTACATTCTGTTTGGTATGATAAAGTATACATTTGATTAAATTTTAAAATATAAAGTTAAAGTTAAGTGTTTTTATTAAAATTTTCGAAGTTTGATACAATTTCAGTATGAAGACAACCCCAGATTTTTTAACATAATTTTTTTTAAATATATAAATGGTTTTCTGTGAGACTTAAAATTTTGACATGCATTAAATATCCTCATTTTTTTAGTCGATTGTGCAATCATTAGAAATCCTCATATTATTTGTAAAATACAATTATAAAAGAATTTATACAACTGTCTCTAACAATCTAAAATTTCTAACGCGTGATAATATTACATAGTTGCTTTTAAATAAATTGAAATAAGTTGGATTTTTTCCGTAATTTTATGAAGAAATAGCTTATCGATCAAAAATATCTTGAATTATTTTTTTTTCAAATAAATTTTAATAACAAACAATCTCTCTGTTCAAAAAATAGTAATTGACACTGCCACCATGATAGGTTAATTTTTTTGTTACTCGAGATCTTTTTGATAATATTAATAGAAATACTGTGCATACAAATATAGGAGAATTTCTCGTATTGCAGAGAAATGTTTGATAAACACGTATAAGTAGGGAGATTTTTAAAGAATTTATTTTAAGAGTTATTTAGTACTGAAATCGGTCAAAATAGCTACGTTAGAAAAAGTCACAGAAATAAAAACCACGCGTAGAGTATTAATGTTTTTTTTCTAACAATTTATTTCATGTTGTATGTAGACTGTACGAATATTTTTTGAATATGACTAAAGTAATTTATTTTCAATTTTTATTCAAATGTTCTTAATTTTAAGAGATATCCTTATATACTTTTTAAATGTCTACTTTAAACTATTACAAAATCATACAAAAAAGTGAAAAGAATACTGTCCCCTTTAAAAAATGTATCTATATGTGTTATTATTAAAAATATAATGATTTTTTAATTTAAAAATTAAATCATAACGTGCTAAAAATAACAACATAAAATACAACAATGTCATGCATTTTGCATTTATTTTTAAATGTTATGAACAAAAAGCTATCTTTAAAATAATACTTACATTGATATGTATTAAAACAGGGTTCGTACACATGGGGGGATTCCTGGGATTTTAGGTAGTAGTTTTGCACCAGAAAATTCGTAAAGAACGGATTGCTATACCTAAAAATAGATTTTTTTCCTCACTAAATAAGGCAAATATTACTTTACAAACATTCTGGTAAACGTTACTTGAAGCGTAAAAACCCTGTAAAAGCAGCAAATGAGAAAATTTGAATCATATTTAAGATTGCCAAGTAATAATATGACCAACAGTTGAAAATCAAAAACATGTTTACACGAGAGAATTCTTTTATATTTGAACATTTTTTTTTAAAACTATTGTTACCAACTATAATACCGCAGTTATAATGATATTTTCTGTCAAACAAAAAGAGTATTTTGAAGTGAATATTTAAAGAAAATGAAAACTTTGATGAAAATTTCGTCAAATTTGAAAAAATGTGCTTAAAGTGTCTTATTTAAAACTATTTTCTTAAATACTCGTAAAAATATTTAAGCTGACAAAGTCATTGTTTAGTTGGTTAATTTTATATAATCTACACTGTAAAAAAAAAATCTGCAAAGGTACTAAACCTTTTCTAGGAAACTGGGATTCCAAGAACTTTTCCTGTAACGGTAACAGCAAAAATTCAAGTTTCATAATCGATTACATGAGTTTTTCCTGTTATCGTTACATGAAAAGTTCTCGGAATCCCAGTTTCCTAGAAAAGGTTTAGTACCTTGACAGATTTTTTTTTTTTTTACAGTGTAGTTTTTAAATTTTTAATGAAGCAAAAATAGCGAAAATAGAAATTCTTTTTTTTCATCTTTATTTTTACTTTATTTCCAGGAATAACTCAGCCTACACTGAAATCTAATTGTACTTTAAAATAAATTCATAATTATGCAATCATAAGTAAATATGTTTTTAATTATTTTAAATACAAATTAGCTTAACTTAGGTTCGTTTATTTAAATTGTTACACAACTAAAATTGGGACAAAAATATGGTAATCAGCTTATACTTTTAATCCGACGATGATTAATAATTTTTAATTAACGCTTTTATACTCTTTATTTTTTTAATTTTTATGTCTGCTTTTTTTTTTTTTATTGATTTCGTAAAATTTAATATAAGGGAATTATATATTGAAAGATCGTTTGTAATGCATTTTATATGAATAGAACTTCCAGTCAACAATTATGATCAATAGAAAAATTACAACAATAAATAAGAAACATTTAGTTAACCTATAACATCTAAAATAAAATATTTTTAAATTCCTTTAAATATGGATGAGAGTTTCCAAACTCACCATTTCAAAAAAGTAAAAATCTAGATTTATCTATTAATTAATTTTGTTGTTGAACCTGTTTAATATGCATAGAACTATGCAGTAAAAAATTAAGAACAAAACAAAAATTATGAACATAAAAAAATTAGTAAACCTATAAATTCCTTGTGATTGAATATTTAATAGTGATTGAATATTTATAAATTCCTTTATATGAGGACGCGAGTTTCCAAACTGGTCTTTTGAAAAATTTACAAAATCTAGTTTTCTGTAATAATTAACTCCATTGATGAACCTGTTTAATATTCATATAACTATGCAATCAGCAATTGATATCAAAACAAAAATTACTAGTCGTTGGGGGCCATCGTAACACTTACCCATCATAGACATGCATAATATAAAATATGAAAATAAAACATGTGTAAACTATTTATAAAATGCATTGCAATTCCAAAACAAAACTTAAACATGCATTTTAATACTTTTAATATACATAGCTCTATATATATGCTCTATAATGAATTGCTGATGAACCCATTTTGACAAATTATACAAAACGCCAAAATACTCAAGTAAGTACCAGATTGCGTAAAAGAAACATTCTTATAACTCCAAAGATAATAATCATATTAACTAAAAATTTACTCCGTCGAATTAAGCGTCTCATTTCCAATTAAAATATATCTTTGTATTGAAATTTGAATGAAATACAGGATCATGAAAAATCGAAGAATGTGAAAAACAGAATTACAGATATCTCGGCAACTAATAATCCGATCGACTTCGTTCTTTATACAAAATTTGTGTTCTTTTATTTCCTTTTATGTCCACTCCTTAAAATAAAAAAAATCGAAAATTTTTATATATCTTTCATCAGAACGAATTTTTCGAGAATCCGAAAAAAATAGTTCCAGATAATCGACGTTACTGATATTAAATAGGCCTCGTCCCATTCTTACATACTAAGTACATACAAAATTTCAAGTCTCTATCTCAATTTTTTCGGGAGGTAGAGCGGTTACAGGCAGACAGACAGACAGACACACATCGGACGGACGGCAACATTTTTTTCTAAAAATATGTTTTTCGGAATCTTCAGTATCTGAAACGTGTAAATCCGTCAAAAAAAATTTTTCGATTTTCAAAACGATTGCAAGACTTACCCTATACTATGTATGATGGGTAAGTAATAAACATTCAAAAAAAAAAAAAAAAAAAACATTTTTTAAACCTATGACATCTAAAATAAATTTATAATTCCTTTAAATGAGGACGAGAGTTTCAATACTTGGTTTTTTAAAAATTTAAGAAACCGAGTTTTTCTATTAATTTATTTCTACTACTAAACCTGAAAGAAAATAAAGTACAATCTAAAAAATATCTATTTCTGTTTATTTCTGGCACTGCAAAATATTAGTTTACAATGGAAACCGCTATGACACACACCGAGGGTTTTCCCAATTTCAGAAAGTTTTATTTCCAAAATACAGACAACATTTGAAGCTTAATAATTGCATTTCTAAGTTTTAAAAATATTTTGAACTTCAAATTTCATAAAGAAAGTTTAATTATACGATAAAATATTTAAATATTTTTTGTATATTTGTTACCTTTTTTAATCTTTCATGTTTTATGAACTAATTAAAACTTAAGTTACGAAACAAAAGTTATTATAAAAATAAGCTTTTTTATTTTAATTAGTATTGAGAAATATATTTAATCTAGGAAATATTAAAAAATATATATTATAGATTATCTGGCTATTTGGAAAAGTAAAAACATTTTAATAATTAAAGAGACCTATCTTCATTTTTTTTTATTTTAAAAAATGCTGACTAGACATATAATCGAGATAAAAAAACGAAAAAAAAAGTTTTAATAAATTGTGATAAAAATGAGTTAGAAAAAAATTTTGAACAGACATTATTATGTTTTAAGCAATTTTTAACAAATTTACCATTAAGTGCATTTATAGGTTAAATTCGAAATTTTATTTTAGTATAAAAGAATTCAATTTCCGAAATACATTCTACACTGTTAAAAATTGTGCCCTATTTTAAACGAAATTTTGGTGCTCAATAGCTGCCACAGAGAGATGGTGATGACTCAGATGACTAACGATGGTGAAATCTTGAATTAATATTTGGCATATTTCCAATACTTGAAATGAGATTGAAAAAGGAAGCCCCAAATATCGGTTCTTTATTTCACCATCTTATGGTGGCTGCTACCGAGCATCCAAATTTGGCTCATACTAAAGCCAAATTTTTAACAGACCTCATCAAGCCCTAATTAACAAGAATTAGTGTCAATTTGTCAGATTTCATTTTGTCCGTTATGTGTTTGAAAATTGGGAGATTATTTTACTAGATATTGAGCTTATGTAATTAGTTTATATATTTTAATTATTTTCAGTATTAAAAGAGGTGATCATTGAAACTAAATTGCCACTACATAAAAGTTGCGCCGTATTTACTGCGCAGTCAGAAACTTTTAGTTGAACTGTATGAAATCCACATTACAGCTACTTTCCAGGACATGATAAATTAGATCAGTGTCCAGAATTTTTTTTTTCAAACTGCTTAGGTAATTAGTGAATAACTCGTCCAACTGCAAAATCCATTTGGAATGCCCTGGAAAATTGCCTTGGACATTTGACTTGAAGAATGCATTTCTGGATGATGAAAGACTGCTGCAAGTTACTATATGGCTAATAATTTAGTACATCAAAATGATACAAATAATACATAATTAGATAAAAACACATAGTTTAATCTTTGCAGAAAAGTTTTAATTAGTGTATAATGCGTTTTAATATAAAACTTATTACTTAATGGACCGTAATTAAACGACAATTTTTAACTTAATCATTTTGTACAATTCTGTCTTTAAGTATGCAACTAATCTTACTGCCACTATAACATCCTAGGGAAAAATAAATGAATAGTAACCCAAATACGGGGAAACACACTGATTAGGATGGTGTCATTCTATCTTTCTATTACCCCTATTCAGACTTTCATTTATTACCTTATGCGTATCCATCGCTGTAGCCTCAAAGCTAGCTACCTCAAAGCTATTGCAAAGTAAGATCAATTGATTAAATAAAACTATGAGTCTGTACAATCCGTAAAGGATCTGTGCCGATAGCTCCATCCCTTTTTGTATTGATCCTGGGCCCCGAAGTACTGTGGAACATAAGTAGTATGGTCAAGTTGTGAGGGGGTGACCTTTGCATAAAGGCACTCTAGTATTTCTGAGATCGTGACGTCAATAATTTAACAAGTGTAAGCGTAAAAGCGACATCTATCCTCTCTTTTACTTTAACTTTCTAGAGTGTATGTGCTCTTTCGGGTTCTGCAGTTAGCTCGCGGTTATTAGTAATATGTTAATGTGAAGTATCTCAGTTTGCAGCATATAAAAAATTGGGTTTGAGTGAATGGGGTGTGTCTCTGGCATTAGCCAGCGACAGAGCATCTGTGGCGGTAGCCAGCGAGCGAGGATCTCTGGCATTAGATATCGAAGGGAATTATTGTTCAGCGAAGTGCTAGCAAATTGAAAAGTAGCAGCGAGCCTCCAGTGAAGTGTAAAGGAGTTTTGATAGTTGACTTGAGAGTTGGCCGGGGTAAGAAACTTTATAGTAGTTTCATTTTGATTATTTGTGAATAAAGAAATACATACAGCCACGGGCTGTCTAATTAAGCTTTATCTAGCAGCTCAGCCAAGAGATAGGGAGAAGTATTAGAAGGTGCCACGACTGAGCTAGGCCGAAGCTTGTGAGTATGTGTTTAGCCTTTTCATAGTATTCTCAGTTGTGTAAAAATTAAGACTTGCTCCACTTCCCTTCAGCTCTCATCATTTTAATAAACTTTGTTGTTTTATCTTAAGTACTGAGTATGTCTGCATTTAACTCCCACCACGACCAACCAAACGTAACAAATGACACTCAGCATGCATGTAACGTTACAAATGGCGCCCAACGAAACATCGGACATTGTGAGATTGTGCCACGGGTGTATTTCACCGGTGAGGGTGATATTAGGGAATTTTTAGTTAAATTAGATGATTATATTTTGTTCAATAATATACCTGAGAAAAGTAGATACGTAGTGCTTAAATGCTCATTGAAGGGCGAAGCACTTTTGTGGTTGGAAAATATAGGAAAGTTTTTGATTACTGATGAAGCGAAAAGATTTGAACAAACTGTGATTGAGTTAAAGAAGGCATTTCCTCCCGTTAAAGATAAGAGTATTTTGAGAAAAGAGTTCTATTGCAACAGGCAGAATATTTATGAGTCGGCGTCAAAATTTTATCTTCGTAAGCTGGAACTAAAAAATAAATTAGATTTAGATATCACATTTGAGGAATTGTTAGACATTGTTTTTCCTCTTTTTAAACCAAGTATACAGGACTTTATTGAAGTTAGAGCACCGAAGAATTTTGCAGAAATGCATCAGATATTATCGAAGTATGAGACTCGGCATAGCTCGGATCAACGGGATTTGCTTAGCCCTCGTCAGAGACCTGTCGCGGATAGTAATTTGAGAAATGAGGGGGAACGTAATTTTGTGAGAGGGGGACAGCGATTTCCGAATAATAACTTGCGTAATAGAAATGATGGATTTGGTCGTAATATGTCGAATACGAATAATGGTAATAGGAATTGTGGTCCTGCTAATAGTTTTAGAAGTGGTGAGAGAAATATGTATGGAAATAGACAGAATAGTGGTTATGATCGGAGAGGGGGAGTACGGGACAGGAATGTTTCTTCGCAAGTAAGGAGATTAACTTCGGATTAGAATTTGGAAAATAGGTCAATGCAAAAGAGATGTGTTCAGAGGTCCGGTCAGCCTTCTGTGAGTTTGAATAAAATTACTATTAATCCGGTTGAGTTACCTGAAGTGTTAATTGTGTTAGATGGTATTGTCGTTAAAAGTGTCTTCGATACAGGGGCAGATAAGTCGTTCATTTCTTTTGATTGTTATCGGAAATATTTATCGGAAATATTTTTTTGAAGAGGTTAAGTCTGGTGGTTCAGTCGGCACAGGGAGTAGCTTGCGATAATAAAGGTTCAGTAGAATTGGAAGTTGAAATTCGTTCGGTTAAGACATGTTGGGAGTTTTGTGTGTTAGATGGATTAACAGTGCATTGTATAGTTGGTGTGGATTATATGAAGGATAGAGGAATTAGTTTGGATTTCTTTAAAAAGTCTTTAATCGTGAATAATGATGGGAATGTGAGTAAGAAAGAGCATGTTTCAGTATCAGTTAATTTGGAGGAGTCGGGGTTAAGTGAAATCGAGAAGGAGGAATTTAATAAGTTTTTGAATGAATTTGGAGAGGTTTTTTCTGATAAACCGGGTTTTACGCATGTTGCGTGACATGAGATTGATACTGGTTTGAAAGCACCTGTTGCTAGTAAACCATATCGTTATGATAAAGTTAAACAAGGTATAATTGATTATCATATTCAAAAAATGCTAGCGGACGATATTATAATGCCGATTGAGTCTCCTTTTGCATCGCCAGTAGTGTTATGTCGTAAAAATAATGGGAAAAGTTTAGATAATCCAGAGGCATATAGGTTTGCAGTAGATTATAGAAAGTTAAATGCGATAACGCAATACCCTCAGTATCCTATTCCAGTTATTGATGACATTTTGGCTAATATAACGAGTACGAATTATATGTCAACGTTAGATCTTACGTCAGGTTATTTTCAGATTGCAATGAAGCCGGAGGACATACCGAAGACTGCGTTCATTACTCGGGACGGTTGTTTTGCTTTTAAGAGAATGAGTTTTGGTTTATCGGGAGCGCCAGTAACGTTCCAGAAGGCCATGAATAATATCCTTAAACCTTTGCTTGGTAAGGGTGTCTTGGTCTACCTGGACGACATAATTATAATGGCAGCTACTTTTGAAGAGCATTTAAGATTATTGAGGGAAGTATTTACGTTGTTAAGAGATGCTGGGTTAACAGTTAAGTTAGAAAAATGTAAATTTTTGAGAAAAGAGATAAAGTATTTAGGAGTTAAAATTACGCGTGATGGTATTAATATAGATAATGAGAAAATTGAGGCAATTACGTCAATGAGTCCCCCCAAAAATAGTTAGGAAGTGGCGACATTTTTAGGGATGGTGGCTTGGTTTGCCAAGTTCATTCCACGATTTTCGGAGTTATGTGAACCGTTGTATAATTTAAAAAGGAAAAGGGTGAAGTTTGTATGGTCATCAGCGGCTCAGAGATCGTTTGAATTATTAAAAGAGGCAGTAGTTTCCCCTCCTGTTTTGGCTCACCCCGATTATTCGTCTCAGTTTGAAGTGTATTGCGATGCGAGTGCAGTGGGGGTTGGAGCGATGTTAGCACAAAAAGGTCGACCTATAGCTTTTGCGTCGAGAATTTTAAATGCAGCCGAAAGGAACTATTCGATTACGGAAAGGGAGTGTCTTGCAGTAATTTGGGCTTTGAATAAATTTCGTTGTTTTTTCACTAATATACCGGTTAAAGTCATTACGGATCATTCAGCTTTGACAAAGTTAACTAATGGAAAGGGTTTGTCGTCTCGTGTGGTCAGATGGTGTTTGAAGTTAGCAGAGTATAATGTGGTTATAGAACATAGGGCTGGCAAGGAGAATGCGGTAGCGGACGCTTTGTCACGAAACCCGCATGGTGGTTTAGAGGTTACGGAGGAAGTTAAGTGTTGTGCATTGTCATCGTTGGTGTTAAGGTCACGAGAGCAGTTAATAAGGGAACAGAAAGAAGATGAGGAGTTTGGTAGTTTGTATCGTTATTTGGAAAATCCTGATGATGTCCCGAGCGCAGATGTGCCTATGTTTGAGAAATGGTCCCAATCTTTTAAGCTTATCGATGGTCTTCTTTTTTATTCTAAAATTGTAAGTTCACGTGGTGAATTAAGAGTTTTTATTCCGGCTAGTCTTCGTAAGGCCATCTTGAAAGAATTTCATGATAATCCATTAGCAGGTCACTTAGGAATCAGGAAAACTTATGCTCGAATTTGTGAATCCTGCTACTTCCCTAAAATGCGGGAAGCAGTGCGAGCTTATGTTTCCATCTGTAGCACATGCCAACGTTATAATTATAAAAATGTAAGTCCAGCTGGCAAATTAATTCCTATTAAAGTAAATTTTCCTAATGAATGTGTAGGTGTACATTTAATCGGTCCTTATCCATTGTCTAATCCTAAAAGATATAGATTTGTACTAGTTATAGTTGATTATTTTAGTAAATGGGTAGAGTTAGTCCCCCTCAGGAAGGCTTCTGCACCTGCAGTTGCCGATGCATTTTTCGATAATTATATTTCTAAATATGGTGCACCAATTAGGGTAGTGAGCGATCATGGCCCTTGTTTTATTTCTGATATATTTAAGGCCCTGTGTGAGAAGCTGGAGATCGATCATTCTTTTACTGTTCCGTATCGTCCTCAGTCTAATATGGCTGAACGTGTAAATCGTACATTAATTCAAATGATTTCTTCGTATGTTGGTTCTCATCACGCAAATTGGGACCAGTTTCTTCAGCATTTTGCGTATGCACTTCGTACAGCAGTTCACGAGTCGACGGGGAAAACGCCAGCTGAATTGTTTTTGGGTAGAAAAGTCATTACTCCATTCCAAAGGCTAGTTATGGTGTCAGATGCGGAAAGTCAGTACATGTGTCAGGATATTGAGAGGTTGGTTAAGGAAGCTCAAGTTCAGATGGGAAAAGCGCAAGAAAAGCAGGCTCAGTATTATAATATGCGTAGGAGGGAGTTAGAAGTGAAAGTTGGAGATTTTGTGTTGGTAGAAAAGCATTGGTTAAGTTCAAGTCGTCAAAAGAGAGTAGCTAAGTTTGGTCCAAATTTTGTAGGTCCGTTTGAAGTTTTGGAAGTTCGAAATAATAATTTGGTTGTTAATGTCAATGGTGAAAGAATGACGGTTAATTTGGATCAGGTTAGAGTTTATAAGTTTAGAGAAAATGGTAGTGAAGGTTCTCATGTGTCGAGTGGTGTTTCGCGAAATTCCCGATCCAATGAGTGTCCCGAGTCCAGCACTTCTTCATCTAATTCTTTTCATCAATATTCAAGAAGAAAATTTGGTCAAACGGCTCCAAAAACTGTTGTTGAAAGTAGAAAGCCTATCAATCCGAGAGCACAGTATGATAATAAAAATAAGAGAGCTGTGTCAAATGCATCAGATTCTGTGTGCCATAAAAGGAAAAAGATTATAAACTGTCCCGTTCCTCCACTTATTAGACAGCAACCTCAGAAACACAAATTATCTAATAGTTCAACATCTTCGGTACTTAATCCCCGGAAAAGATTTCAGATGGACACTCGCCAAACTGTTAAAAGGACTTTAAAGTCGGAATTTTTGCCCAATAAGAAACAGCATAGGTCCGGAAAGAAACGTGGTCTAGGATCTTCAGTAACTTCGGGTACATCTTGAAAGAGGAGACAACGCTCAGATTACCGGCATCAACAGTGTGAATCTCGCCATGGAGTGACCCCAGCGAACCGGCCAGAGCAGAGTCGTCGAGCGGAACCTACAAGTATCCCACGGCATCCATTCAGAACCAGGCTGCAGGCACGACAGTCAACTGTGGCGTCACCGTACAGTTCCGATGACGAAAGATCCTTCGTACAAGGTTTCTGGGACAAGAGGAGAAAGCCATCCTGTAGTATGAAGCCTGCCAGCAGCGAGTCATCTCTATGATTGGGTGATAATGTTATTTATTAAATTTCTATTAGAGTGCATATATGTGGTAGCAATCTGAAAGAATAGAAAGCAGAAAGACTGTTTGGTACTTTTGGCCATTTTTGGAATTTTTTGACGGACTCACGATTAGTGCTTAATTGTGTTCAAAATTTGTTTGCAAAATTGTTAGTTTTATGTATGTTTGAGATTTTGGTCTTAACTGCTTTTAAAAATTCTGGATCTATTGTTAAATTGTTGTGTTATTTGTTAAAAATGTTACTATATTGTTATATTGTTCATGTGTTATAAAATGTATGTTAATGTATGTTTAAATTTTCAGAAAGTACAGATAGTAATTTGGGTTATTTTGTACACGCGCCGCGGTTCAGGCGCGCACGTGTTTTGCGGTCAAGAATCCTTGACACGCGTTTCTATCTCTTGTACTAACATTTAATGAATTAACTCTCTCCTTATCGTTCGTGTTTTATGTGTTGCGTTTGTACTTTAGTTGGGAATGGTTTCCGCAAGTTGCGAATTTTTAAGCTGCGTTTGAATTTGAAATTGTATTGTATTAAAATTGAATGTTAATGTGATTTTCTTGCAGGGAAGTATACCTGTGTTATGTATTGATTCTGCTATTTTTCTTTTAGTTAATACAGATGAAGAGCATGATGACGTCATTTTGTAAATTTTTGATATTTTTTTTATTGTTGCATAAGCACAGCGATGTGACGCTGTACGTATGTGCCCCGATTATTGTTAAAGTGGAGTTAAGTTCTGAAGAATTTTGGGAGTTAGTTCATTGGCTAATGGGTATGTAGGTATTACGTAGTAGCAGGGTTATTTTAGTATGAAGTAAATTTAATTTTAGATGAGTTCGGAATTTGGATGAGGAAAATTTTTGCGCATTGGGTTTTTTGGACTTGGTGCGAATTCTAGTATTAGGAAAGTTATGGAGAGATTTTTTGGTAAAATTATAGTTATATTGCAATATTGAGGAAAATTTCGGAAGTTTAGTGTTTTGAGAAATTTTAGCACTCCCAGTGGAGTGGGCTGTTTTGAAAGAAGTAATTAGTTTTGAAAGTTTTACGAGTTTTTGGAAGTTTTACGGAGGCTATTTGTAAGATAGAAGAATGATTGGATTGAATATGTGAATTTTTGAGGCAAACTGAGGTTTTTTGGTTGTGATGGGTTAAAGTTAATATTTTGAAAGTTATGTTTGGTTCTAAATTTCACCCATCACTGTGTTTTTTACGGTTCGAAATTTATAACAAGAAAAAGTCCTGGGCATGCATTTGGCCCAGTCCTTTTTCTCTGCAGAATCCGAGGGGGGGTTGTGAGGGGGTGACCTTTGCATAAAGGCACTCTAGTATTTCTGAGATCTTGACGTCAATAATTTAACAAGTGTAAGCGTAAAAGCGACATCTATCCTCTCTTTTACTTTAACTTTCTAGAGTGTGTGTGCTCTTTCGGGTTCTGCTGTTAGCTCGCGGTTATTAGTAATATGTTAATGTGAAGTATCTCAGTTTGCAGCATATAAAAGCTTGGGTTTGAGTGAATGGGGTGTGTCTCTAGCATTAGCCAGCGAGAGAGCATCTGTGGCGGTAGCCGGCGAGCGAGGATCTCTGGCATTAGATATCGAAGTGAATTATTGTTCAGCGAAGTGCTAGCAAATTGAAAAGTAGCAGCGAGCCTCCAGTGAAGTGTAAAGGAGTTTTGATAGTTGACTTGAGAGTTGGCCGGGGTAAGAAACTTTATAGTAGTTTCATTTTGATTATTTGTGAATAAAGAAATACATACAGCCACGGGCTGTCTAATTAAGCTTTATCTTGCAGCTCAGCCAAGAGATAGGGAGAAGTATTAGAAGGTGCCACGACTGAGCTAGGCCGAAGCTTGTGAGTATGTGTTTAGCCTTTTCATAGTATTCTCAGTTGTGTAAAATTTAAGACTTGCTCCACTTCCCTTCAGCCCTCATCATTTTAATAAACTTTGTTGTTTTATCTTAAGTACTGAGTATGTCTGCATTTAACTCCCACCACGACCAACCAAACGTAACAAATGACACTCAGCATGCATGTAACGTTACAAAGTAGGCAGCCTAATGCGGGACCATAGCTGTACCAATCGCGTGACCGTTCCCAAACAGGCTAGGTACTCTATTTATCATCGCGACCGCGAAGACATGAAGGTCAAGTCGACTGTTAGTCAAGGTTAGTCATGACAGAATCTCGACCTGCGGGGATGCAGTTAATTGCTCTGACCACTAAGGCACTGGGTTTAGTGAGATTAGTTACCCATTTGATTATCTCCTGATTTAAAATGTTAAAATATAAAGTTTGCTGAAAATTATAAGAGAAAAAAAAGGAGTATTAAAAAAATTTTGAATGAAGCATGGAAGTCATTAATGATTCATATTTATATTTTTATCACGTAAGTTATTTTAACATTGTAGGTATTTGAATAAACGTTTAACTTGTGTTATTAATATTACATCAGCACACAGTAAACAAAAAAATTGTAACTCTAAACAGATTTAAAGTTAAGTAAATATGTATGCTTATTAAAATGTTATCTTCACACTACATAAAAAAGATGTAACTCTGCAAAACCAATTTTGTAAAGTTACAGAAATCTGTAGCATTACGAAAGAATCTAATTAAATTACAATAATCTTACTAAAATTTTATTTGTAATTCCGTTTGCAACTTACATAAAAATTTCTAGGCTTCACAGTTTCCGAAAACTTTTTTAGTAAGCTTACAGTTTTATTTATTTATTTATTTACGGTGCAAATGTTTATCTAGTACATGCATCTTTATTGTTGCTGTTACTTTAAAAGTTATTGGGATCCCGGTTCTCTAGAAAAATTTTAGTTAACTTGATATTTTTTTTACGGTGCATTTATTAAGCATAATATATAGTATACTGCGGATATTTTGTGCTCAAAAATATTCTTACATGATTAGTTTTAACGGTACCTTTTCTATGCATTTATTTCCAATATGGACCGATCTTGGTCACAAATACTTAGTTAGAAGCAGTTAAGGGATCCAAATCTATAATTCGGTGTGGTCAAATTATGAATTTCGAAGTGAATTTAATGAAGCATTGGTAGTGTGTTTTTCAGCGTCGATGGTCTGAAAATGTACTGGTTCAGATATTAGATTGGCTTTTTAAAATAAGTATTCTATGGTACAGTCAATTGGGCAATAGCATTTTAAATACTATTGATAAAAATGCATGAAATAACGAGACTTTCTTTTACGACTTACATTATTCTTCTTAAAAATATCTCTAAAAAGGTGACTAACATGGTCTAATAAAATAGTTCCTAACATATTTTTGATAAAATCCAAAAGATATCAGAGAGAATTCCAGTTCAGTGTTTGTTTCGTTACATTAAAACGGAAATACATAATTAATTATGGTCTGATTTTGTGACTTCAACAGTAAATTTGCGTTCAATGAAATTTTTTTAATGGAACATTACACGTTCGCATACAAGAAAATCCTTCAAAAATGTCCACCTTGTAACATAGTTTCCCACTGATTACAAACCTGGGTGATCACCTCAAATTCCTCGTTTTGCTGCCAAAAAGCAAAATATAAGTCTGAGTAGGCTCTCAATGTGTAAATGGATTTATCTCAGTTCCTATTCATACAGTGCGTGCTGACATTTTGAGTACAACATAAAATTTAAAAATAAAATTTTATGATTGACTGAAACTTAGTCTCCTTTTCACGTGATCTACAAACAGAAGTTAAAAAAAAAAAAACATTTAACGGAATTATGCTTTAAAATTTATCTCAAATAATAGAATTTTTCGAAATAATAAAAATGAGTGTATGAAACGTTTGAGCATATTATTTCTGCAGCTTTAGTAGAACAAGAATAAATAAAGTTTAATACTTAATTATAGCTTGCTTCTGATGAAAAAATCCAAATATTCGGTATGCCATCGATAAAACGAAGTTCTGTATTGTTTCTGTTTCAATATTAAATAGCATATTCTCAATGACATCTTTCAAATATTTTATCAAAAAATATTGCTTTTCATTTAGATAAACTGCATAAGTAAGAATATCCCTTACATATTTTCTGTAGTGTGTTAATCAGGGCTTATTATCGACCATTTCAAAACAGATGTTTTTCGACAGACGTCACATTAAAATTAACGACAAACATTATCATGGTGAAATAATCACTTTTCTTTTAGCAAAACATCGACAATAGGGAACAAATAATTGGCAAGTGTCTCTTAATAGTTTTCATAGTTTTCAGGACCACTGATGAATGCTAGACATGTCTGACCGCTGGAAGAAATAACCCCCCCCCCCCCTACACACACACACTCCTCCAAACCATTACACAATAACTCCCATGTTTTCAGCTAAATATACTTTAAAGTTTTTTACGGAGATCATGCCAATAGTACTTAAACATTTCAGGAAAATCTTTATTTAGTTTTTGTTTTCATCGCTGAATATGATATTCAACTACTTATCACCAAATGACATATGCCCTTTGGCCCACTGTAATCTAACTTTTTTATGCTGTTGTTTTAAACATGATAAACGAGGCATTTTGCGTTTTTTTATGTATTCCAATTCCAAAACTCTCCTATGAAGAGTTTATTTTCTACATTTGTCCTCCAACTGCAAATTTTATTTGCAAAAGAGAATAATTATCAGCTGCAGCCAAGTTTTTGATGATGCGGTCTTAGCGCAAAATAATCATTCATAGCCTTCTTGAACAGACTTTCTTTAAAATTAATACCACGAGCCAAAACCTTTTGGCTACCTCTTTTTGATCTTTTTAATATCTATGCAATTTCAGAAAAAATTATTATATGCTTATGTTTTGCTCTTCTACTCCAGATATTTACCACCTCTTCCTCTGAAAATTCTTTTGACTTAGGCATTATGTAATAACTCAAAAACTTTTAATTAGAATAAGTATTCATTTTTAAATGTTATTTAATGATTTAATGTAGAATACGTTTTTAATAATTAGGTAGCAATATTAATTGTATTCTTCCTTTGGTAAATAACATTTTAGAAAAAGAAAATTTCTGAATCATATTTTCATTTTTATTTTTATTCTAAAAAGAAGGGTTGATTATTTTTATATTTTTATGTCTCGTAAAATAATTTTAGACACTTTTAAATAATTTCATTTTTTATTAAAATAAGAACTTGGATATTGCTATTAAAAGGAATATATAATTATAAAATAATTTTAATTAATTTAGGATTTTTTGCGGTTAGATTTAAAAATAATATTAATTTTGAGGATGGATTAAAAAAAATTGTGCTCCAAATAATTGTAAATTCTTTTTAAAACGAATTCAAACACAACCTGTTTTAAATAAATAAATATAGACTTTTTTGGCCATTTTTATGTTTATCACTGTTAGAAGTTTATATGAAATACGTAAAATATACATCCCCTGTAAATATTCAACCTCAAACAAAATTAAGAAAAGAAATGTTGGCTATGACTGAAAATTATAAAATCGGGAAAATCGAATCGGGCCTCTATCGAAAATTGAATATCGCTCTTGAGTCACATGCCGATGTAATTACGTTTCAGATATATTATTTTTAGGGCATTGATTACGGTAACCGGTAGTCGAAAAAACAGATTTTTAATTTTCAGTTTCCGGCATGCTGCCGATACTTCAATGGAATAGATGTGCCAATGCCGAAACTTAATCGACACTTAATCCGGCTGCCGTCTGATCGTGTGCCGAAAGGTATGTGTTTGCTCGGTTACAATGAATGATCAGAAGAAACAAAATTTTACTTTCGTAGAATTTCGCTATGAAGGTCGTGATGCTGATGAAATATTGCATGTTTCAGTCTACGATTTTTTTAAATCAAATTATTAATTAATAATGTACTTTTCAGAAACTTTTTCAAAAATATTTATAGGCTTTTTTATTTGTGAATTTTCTAGTGTGTATACAAAAGTAAAGAAAAATATCACTTTTTTTATTATTTTTCTCCCTGAGAACCAAAATTTCTTTTAAACAATGAACAGATATTTTTTAAAAAATCATATATCACTAAATAATCATTGAAAATTCATAAAAAAATTAATTTATGCATAAATATAGTTTCCATTATACTATTACATATAATATAGTTATCCAAAATATCTTTAAATTTACAAGATTTTGTTTTCAAACACACAGATACGTTTATGGAAAGGATTAAAATATTTAAAATATAATTGTTATTTTTCTGTAATTTAATCCATCTTCATGTGATCATCATTTGTTGCATGGAACAATCCTAAGCAACAATCGTCGACCTTTTCATGTGACATTGTCTTTCGCCCAAATATATTTTTTTATTAAATAATGTACCAGCCTCCATAAAATATTCATGTCATCAACATACCGCTTTCTAAATAACAGGAATGAGCTCTGTCTTAAAATTGACAGCTGCTGTATACGAGATTCTTTTAGATTTGGGGTTTTTTAGGTTTTTTGAATTTGGGAAAAAAAAAATCAGCTATATTTAAATGATATTTAATAAATCACAACAAACTTTTGAAAGAAAAGACTGATGCATACCTTCAGGTGGCCGCACAAAAGTTTAAAATATCCCCAAGACAGCACAATTTTATGTTAACATCCTGGTTTAGAATTCAGGTTGGAAATTATTAAAACTTGAACGACATAAGATATACATGGATAATGCCTGTGTTTTAGAAAGAGTAAGGAGTGAGCAAAAAAGTGCATCACAGGAAAACGGCGATTTATTATCTTTACGTTGTTCTTTTTTTAAAATGGTTCATGCATAGAGTTTTAAGATATCATGCAAATTCATTTTATCAACATTTTTGATTATTAATATTCTTAATATTATACTTCATTATATGTATAAATCTCTCCTTTTTTGTCTATAACAAAAGCTTTGAATTTTAAATAAACTTTGTGGACCCTTTGTATTTCTTTATCTTGTTGCTTTTCATCGATTTTAAAGTTTTATTCAATTTAATATATAAATTACATGTATCTGATAATCCTCTGTAATATTCATATAAAAATCCTTTAATTTAAATATAATTTCCTTCTATTAGAAAAATTGAAGTGAATAACCCGTTAGTATTTAATATATTCTTTTGTTTTATATTTATTTCTACCTTTATTATTTATCTTAATCGTTGTAAATACACGCACATATATATTTGCATTAACTCAAGCTGTAAACTTAAAATTCAACGGATAAACGTTTTGTATCTATATTGGAAAATGTTAAAAAAATACGTAGATATCATTTATAGTCTAAAAATTATGCATATATTCTTTTTCTTTCGGATTCTGTTTATAATTGTAATTATGTTTAAGAAAAAACTTCATTTATGGAATACTTATTTATGTTTATTTCATCAGAATATTTTTAATGTATAATCAATCCCATACAATTTACTCTTAATACTACACGTTATGAAAGGTTAATTGCATTTTGAAATTCTCCTTTGAATAGATCAAGCCACTTAAGGAAAATACTTGAAAGCTTTCCCTTCTTTAAGTACCTCAATGAACACTTAACATTTTAAAGTACTTAATGAAACACTATGAACTTCAAACATGTTTTGATATTGTATAAAATAAGTTTTGAGACATTATATTTACAGTTTCATTAATTTTAATCATACAATTTGAAGATAAAGACGTCGGAAAGTGATTTATTTACACAAGTATAAGGCTGCGAGCGAACAGCACTAGTTTTTATTACACTAAAAGAGCAATCAATCAATCTTTGTTTCCGAATGGGACAAGGGTGAAACCTCTTTAAATGATTTTTGAGGGATTGACCCTACCAAATTGACAAAGGAAGGGGAACTTTTAGTCTACCCCATCTTCAGTCGTAAAGCTGTCAACTGATTTCGCGTTAGATTCCTCTCTTGAAGTTCAGATTCAGTGCACTGAAAAAGCAGTTTTAGATCAAAGCGCCGACACGAAAGATCAAAGATAGCGCAAGAAGTTAGTGCTATGTGCGTGGACCTTAACAGTGTGTGGTTGAACGTTTTATAATTTTAAGTAAATTTACCGCTAGGGAATTTTCCATAAGCCGTGATGTTCCTTACAGTGTTTTCCGTCTGCTATTTTACTTATATCTATATTGTTTTATTGCCATCATTTAAAAAAAAATAACATACAACTTCTGGATTTTTGTATTTTGGAGTCATTATCGTTAAATAAGTTGAATATTCCACCTTCAATATAGTAATAGCAATGCAGCAATCTGTTTTTTTTTCTTTTTTTAAGAAACACACTATCAGCACTGATTTAATACTAACATATTGTTTTTCGAAGAGGTTTTGTATTATTCACAAATAGATGTAGGATTTATTTTCCTAAAAAGTGAACTGTTATCTTATTTTAAATTAAGATTTCTTAATTGCCACCCCTTTCATACATAACTAGTATAAATTACTTTATTTTTTTAAACTGTTGTTATATAATCGTACTTCAAAAAAGTACTGGAAATCAAGCACTATGAATTAAAAAAAAAACACTTAAGTGACAATATTAGTTTAATATATTAAATTGCAGAAGCTTTTTTATTATTATTATAATCAATTGAAAATCAAATTTTTTAGTTGAAATATTCATTTGTTATAACTCGATTTTGTTAAATAAACTGTTACTGTTTCAATTGAAAATTTATGTCATAATTCTTTAAAGAAAACACTCGAAAATTTAAATTTTAAATTTAAATTTTTTTTCTTTTTATTTTTATTTTTTTTATTTTTTTTTTTTTTTTTTTTGAAAGGAGACTACAGTAAATAAATCGTATTTTAAATTTACTTCCAAATACAAATCGACAGACTGATTATAAGCATAAATGTGTATCCGAAACCACTATTTCTTGAAAAGTATGTTGTACAAGTTCATTATACTACGTTATAAATCAAATTATAAACGTGGAAAAAGCTTGAAAAATTGGCCGGTCAAAATCCGGAATACGCTGTTCATTTGATGCATTTCAGATTTTGACTAGTAATTCCGCCATATTCGCGCACTTTTGTCCGTAATATATAGATATATTTAAATGATTATAAATATATAGTTTACTATGGTTCCTTCAAGGCATATTAAGAAATCCATTTCAAAATATCTCTGTGTTTCAGATACTTTTTGAATTAACATTTTCGTATAAAAAACCTATGATTGAAACTGAATTTAGTTTCAGTCATTAATTTCATTTAATAATATCTATAACAAAAAGAACCGCATACCAGTTAATATCAGATAGAGTTGCGCCTATTTTGTTTTCTAAACACTGTAAGTAGTTAAGCATTTAAAAAACGAAGGTAACTTTTTAACTAGCGCAAGTAAATTACGAGGTAGATAATTCAAATGACTAATTTTGATACCAGGCAATTTAGATATTCAATTCACGTAGGGAAACAGGAACTTAATTATTCTAGCTCCAGACTGAAATTACATTCCTCATAACTGATGCAACTATAATAAACAATTGACAGCTCAGGTATTCAGTTAATTAAGGAAAACTGAAGAGAAATCTTCGAAATGGCATGAGACTGCATGAGAGGTTAATTTACTAGTGCTTTGTTAATTTAACTAGTGGATATTTAGCTGTTATACTTCACAACATTAACATATTTAGCCTTTGTTGAGATGCGTGGGAATTTGCTTTAAATTATTTCGATAATATATTTTTGCAGATAAACACATATTAAAGATTTTTATATGAATTTTGCAAACTAGCATAGCATGGCTAAATAAATAAAATCTTCTCATTCAAATGCATAATTGGTAATCTTACACTTAAAAACAGTAGAACTTTAAATTTGTAACAATGTTTTTTCTTAAATAAAGCAAGGAACATTATTAAATGTTCCTTGATTTTTGGATATGGTAGTAATTTGAAATAAATTTTATCCATTCATTCAATTTTTCGTTCGAAATGTCAATTTTACCTGTGGATGTAAGCAACGTGTGTAGTCATTTTTCGTAAATGGAAATTGGATATTTCAAAACATTGATTCATTCTAAAATGCATTTATAAATCATTGAAATGTGTTCATCAAAACAAATGTTAAATCTATGAAATAAATTTAATTTAGGTAATAATAGTTTTACGTAATAATAGTCATTACAAGTCCTTTAATTTCATTTTCTATAATGTAGCAAGTGTACACTGTTTCTAGCAATATAAAATTGGAGATTTTGAAAATTTAATTAATCATAACTGTTTTCAATATATTTCTGACATGTTACAAGAAAAAAAGAAACAGCTATAAAAAATTTAAAAATTTAAATATTTTTGTTGTTATATTAAGTATTATTATACACATACATTAATTTAATTTACGTAATACTAATTTATGTCGTTACAAGTACTTTAATTACATTTTTTGTAATGTAGTATGTGTACAGAAAATTGGAGATTTTGAAGATTTAACACGTTCGCTGCCGCTTACATGAAGATGTGATGATAGTTAATGCCGCACTGTAGAAGTGGGCTTTTCCCAGAAGCCAATTTACTTTTTATAACAAAGAATCAGTGAAAGATTTTTACTCGCCAGCGCGTGACTGGGTATTAGATTCCACATCAGGCGCTGCCGCGTGAAAGGCCCCTTACAGGTGGCGCCATATCACGCGCTTTCGCGTGAGTTGCAGTGAACGTGTTAATTAAACATTATTACGTTTATGATATGTTACAAGAAAAAAATGAACCAATAAAGAAATTAAAAATGTAAGTAATTTTGTTGTTATATTAAGTATTATTATACTCGTACATTAATTTGAGTGTATTATTAAGTTATATTTGTAGCAAACAATTTCGACTATCAAAGCGATAATTTTTTAGATATCAAACAGGTGTGTTTAGGATTTTTTGAGACATATTTAACATAAATTTATTCCATGAACTAAAATTTAATTTTTATACGGTCTCCACAACAACAAACATCAATAATTTCCCGTTTTACAGCGAATCTCGCAATTCTATTCATCCAGAAAATATGTTATTTTGTTA
Organism: Maratus speculifer; assembly: GCA_964019185.1. Classification (NCBI taxonomy): domain Eukaryota; kingdom Metazoa; phylum Arthropoda; class Arachnida; order Araneae; family Salticidae; genus Maratus; species Maratus speculifer. Next base: position 181,801,740 of record OZ025298.1, on the reverse strand, counting down.
TAAATCGCAGGAGCGGAATATTTTAACTATGAGAAAATAAATTTAATATAAAACTCTTGGTCTCTGTAAATGCTTATTGTTGTACATAGATTAGTTTTAAGTTTAAAAAAAATCATTTTTCTGAAGGTTCTTTTCTAAATACATTCTGAGCTCATTCCTAAAAATACGCACGTTTTGGAAAATATTATAGCTGGATATTATTCTTGAATTGTATGTCTCAGAAAAGTGTGACTTGAAAAAGCGTCAAAAGCATCTTTGCAAATATTGAGAATTGATTATTTGTATCCAAAGAAAAAAATACTGACATTTCATCTCAAACATATACAATGTTAACAATGTTTTAAAAAGTAATGCTATTTCACAAGAAATGTTTTAGATTTCTGAAATATTAAGAAATGATGAAAATGATAATAAAATTATGTTCAAAAATACACACATATTTGTGTCTGGAGATTGATTAACTGTTAAATAAAATATTACTACAAAAGCATTCATTGATATAGAACACTAAACGATATTTGCAAATTAACGAGCGCGTTTCAAGTACTTTCCGGATTAATCTTCCACATACATACAAACGAAACAAAGAAAACATCAAAACTAAAGTGTAATTAGGAAGTCATACTTAGCGGAGATCGGGTAGCTTTTTTAAAGCCACTTGGAACATCTCGACAAGTAAAACGAAGCAGCTTTTTCAAAATATTTAGTATCATGTATTTTACTTAATAATAGAGATAAAAATAATAATACTAAAATTACAGTAATTATAGCACATATATAAATCAAAATAAATTTATTTCATGCAAAAATTAGTTTTCAAGATCAATTAATTTTTTACATATTTTTTTAACAATATGTCGTTCTGTAAACTTTTCTAAAAAAAACTGCTGCATATGAATTGCCCATGATAATAAGTATACTCTAACTAGCATAATGAATCTATGAAAACAGTAGTTTGTTTATAGAAAAATAACTTTAATGCTTTAAATGAGCACTTTTATTTGATGGAGTTAATTGGATTGACTTCTGAATGCGTCAGTTAATATATTAATAAACATAAAATAAATAAAGTATAAAATAAAAAATGATTTATTTTTTTTTCAATGCAATTTTTAAATTGTCTAAATTATTATTATGCATTAAGAAAACAATTTTGTAATCTTGAGTAGATAATTTAATCGATGATGCCTAGCGTCCCATATTTGAGACTCTACGAATTATAATAAAGATGAATAATTTTATGCTTCTTTATAGAATACGAAATACATGAATTAATTTTCACAAACATTCTTTTTTTGTAAAGGAGGGTTGATAGCGTAAGATGGATATTTATTTGCTTAAAACGGGGATTTTCGAAATTTATAAATTATTTTATTTTACAAAATATAGAAGTGATAAAATTAAGAATTTTTGTGGTTTTAGGCCACAAATAACTACGTCATAATCAAAACTTGTAGACGTCTTTAAAATACATATTTTTTAAATTGTGAAATTATATATTTAGTTATATTTTTATGCATTTTTGTAATGTACAAAAAATAGGGAAATCGGCACGAACTGGTACATATGAATTATTTCGGGCACATTTATTTATGTAAAGTTCGGTGCATGATGATAAAGAAACAAACTGTTTTTAAGCATCGAATGCGATTATTCATAATTTATCGCTAATACCACTTATAATGTGATTATTTTCTGCAAAAAAATAATTATTCTAATTTAGAAGGTCATAAAATATGAATTATAGTACGTATTATGTAATTTAAAGACTTATTTAATGTAAATTTAAACAAATATTATACTATTGAAAAAAGCACTCATATTCTAATAATTAGTATGTTTACATTTTATCAAAGAAATAAATAAAAATAGCATTTTTAAAAATGACTATCCAGTTCATTTTGAACATTTTAAAGAGATTTTTTACCAAATTTGGCAAAAAAGCACAAATTGGTTAACATGCATGTTTTTATTATTATTATTTTTTTTTTTTTTACTTTAATTGCCATATTGTTAAAAGTACACAGTCAAAAGTTAAATAATTCAGTGAAAAGAATTTTCTTTTATCGCAGCCTATCTCCGAATAACGTATTATAACGAAAATATTTCCTAATAACGTGAATTTAAATCGTGAAATGTTACATAAATGTAATACAAACATTGAATTTTTATAAAAAAAGTTCTTTTAGCCCCAATATGCTATTTCTTTTGGGTAACTATTAAAGTGTCGTCTTTTAAACATAACGTTACGGTTACACAAAAGAGCCGTAAAAAATGTACCTGAAATGCGTGAGCTGTACCAGAAAATTTATTATTTATTTTTGAGATATCTTTTTTTCTTTCTTGTAGTATATATTCTTTACTTTTAATGTGGGCAAATTAAGTATTCCATTTCTATAGAAAGTGTATTAAAAAATTTAAAATATTTAGAAAATAGTAGATTATTACATATTTTCACTGTCATTTTTACATAAAAACTTAAACAAAAATAAAGTAAGTGATATTTAAAAACATCTATACGAACAAATATTTTTTTATATAAAATATGAAGACATTTTATATATTTTAAAAAATAATTATCCATAATAATGCTAAAATAAATACAGTTATTTAAATCATAAATGGACTTTTTTCTTTTATCGAATTTCTTTAATGAATACATTGCTTTACCTGGATTTGTGCATTATTCTGTAATTTATGTTTTCCAGTTTTTTTAGTTTCTCTTTCTAATCTTTATTGGATTTTATGGGACATCGGTTTACACAATATATTTTTAACAGAATTGGATGGTCTAAATAATTGTGTTAATTGTGCTACAAGCTACAGGCTAATTATTTTATGACATGTGAGACAAATTTAATTAAAAAATACTTTTCATGGAAACAAAATAAGCATTCCAATAATTTAGGTTTTGTGTCAGCACATATAACTTGTATTTAGAGCTTTTCATGTACTTTTTGTGTTCAGTGTTTTTCGAAATAATTATGACAAATGTCCTCGATAATTTTGAACTCTCTATGCATTAATGAAATGCGAAATTTTACTTCTTATAAATTAATTTTACAATGCTCATTATCAGTAAGAAAAAAAAATCAAGAACATCGTCTTTTGACAAATGTTATCAACATGCTACATATTCTATTTAAATGGCTTTTACAATATTAATATACATCAAAAAAGTAATAATTATATTTAAAAAAATAATGATAAATTATGGGTAAATTACGTAAGCGTAAATTATCACTCAAGGCTTTACAAGAGATTGTATGGCAGACAAGATTCCAAAGATCCTTAATCAATTTAAATACTTTTTTTGCTAGAAAAGAATAAAAATATTTATATACCAACTATTAAAATTAAAAAGAAAGAAAATATATCGTAATTTCTATTGCTTTTAAACTGTTTGGACTTGTATATTTCAATTTAAGAATTAAATAAAAATATTAATTCCTCGTAGAGTCCGTCTCAGTCCTCGTTTTAAGATAGAAGATGCAAATTGCAATGAAAAATTTTCTGAATGTGACTTCTTTAAAATTAATAAAAGATATAATATTTCGTATAATATTTTTATATTTCTCAATAAACATATGAGCTAGTTATTGTAAGAGATTAATTGGTTATTTAGAATTTGTGTAACTAGAAAGCCAACTCATTTTTATTATTGCTGTTGTTTGTTTTGTTTTTTACTGTTTACCACGCAATTTTCTATTTTTACACGTGATTTTCTATTTTTATATCTCCAAAATTTCCCTTTATTCTTTTGCATAGATTCTTACCTAATAAGGTAATATATTTTTGAGTGTTATTTAAATATTTTATGTTTAAGAACTATAATCGGTCAAAACTTACATTAAACCTGAATAGCATTCATTCTTTCATCATGCATTGTTTACATCGAAACACAACGATCTTGTTAAATGTTATTGAAACAGAAGTTCACGACTGTTTCTGTAGTATAAATAAAACATTTTGAAATGCATTATGAAATATTTAATTCTTTATTTGAAAAGTTTAATCTAATATTTTGTGTTTAAATTTTTGTGAGTGAACATAATCCTTCAAATGCAGAAAAAACTCAGTTTTTATTTAAATAGAATATCCCCCTCAAAAGAAAAAAAAGTGAATTCACAGAAGATTTTAAATTAACATTGTATCACCTTTGAGATTTTCTTCAGCCACGAAATTCCAAAGCGAAATATTTCCTATTCTAGTGTCATAGTAAATATAGTTATCATTTTCAATAGTATCAGAGTCTAAACAATTTTTAAAATAGAAAACGTAAAACTATTGTTAAAGCTTATTTGATTTTTTTTTTTTGCAAAAGTTTATTTTGAATTCAGAAAATTCTTTAACATAACTTTATTTTGTTATGCTCAATTCGTTTCAACAGCTCTCATCACTTTGTCACATATCGTATTTATTTGAATCCTTCCTGTTTAGAAAAGAATATAAAGTCTATATTTATATTGTGGTTTATAATTTGTAATGTATTTTTCAAATTATTTATTTATTTATTTTAGTAAATGAAATGTTAATTTTTTTAATTTTTAAGTACTATTTCAATATTGATCAAATACTATTGATTGAATATTATCGTTATACTATTAATATATTTCCTAATATTTTCAATGTTATATTTCCTTATAATGTGCAAAAATTGGTTCAATGTATTTTGCGATATTTTGGCAATGTTTAAAAAACCAAATAATAAATGTAATATTTTAAGGTACTACTAGGTTATCCCGTCGATTAAAAAAATTAGCCAAACTACAAGATTAAATGCCAATAACGAATGATCGTGAATGTCACATTCAATACGATTCGCGTGCTTAAAATGTCATTAAGTTAATTTTATTTCGACTTTTTATTTGTATTTTTATTAATATTCTACTAGTTATTTGTTTTTTCGTTATTTGAAATAAAAATTATGTCAGTACATATAATTTGGCTATTTAGTTTGCGGATTTGCATAATTTGACGAAATCGGTCGACGGGATAACAGAGTAGTACCTATTTAAAAAAAATGCATTAAATTACGGATATTAGCGATGTAAATTTAAATCTGAAAAATAATTTTATTTTAATAGAAAAATTTCCGGCAAACGTTATATTGACGCACCACCAGTATCTACAGAATTACTTTCTGTAAGGAATATCTTTTTTTCTTCCTGCAGCCGACTATTTCCAAGTTTTAATTCTGTTTGATGAATAAAAGAATGCATCCAACTAATCTTCTGAAATCGGTTTATCTATTCACATAGAGATTTGTCAAATGTCTCATAGTGCATTTACGATATGCGTTAATGCGTAAATACAAGTTCATTTAAAGGTTAAATAAAATCAGAATTCAAATTTAATGCAGGATTTAAAAAATCTAATTAAAAGTTTTTCTTGCACAAAATACCAATAAAAATTGCAATTACAATGTAAAATTTGCGTTAAAAGA